>OY757313.1:67063138-68442505 GCA_963583905.1 Stenurella melanura
AAGAAAATTTTCAGTCTGTCTGTCGGTATGTCTCTGTTGGTCTGTCTATAACTTTTATTTTCCGCACGTTTTCTCCAGAACGGTTTAAGATATTGGCTTGGAATTTTGCACACATATGTATTATAACGAGATCTGGAACTGGATTATTTTTTTAACATATCCGTTGAAGGGTTGGGGGATAAATAGAGGGAGATAAGTAAAGCAAGCTGGTAAGAATGCAGAAATTTGAAATTTGGTGTATGTACTAGAAGCCAGGGCCTCAACATTTTTTATAATATTTTCTATCCCCCACTCCATTATTGAAAGGGTTGATAACAAAAATTGAGACATTTACTTGAAATTTGATACACTTATGTATTATAACATCTGGCACTAGATTATATTTTGAGATGATTCGGAATTACTTCCCGGAGGAAAACCCATTTTTGAAATGTTGTTGTATCTTCAAAAATTGATCAACATATATAATGTATATTTCTTTAAAAGTGAATTTTATTTTTTGTTTGCTTATACTTGTAATGAAACATATTCATTATAGGATTTTGCACACAGCAGAAAAAACTGTCTATGAGAACTAAAATAAAAACTATTTGCGAAATTATTGATTTACAATCCTTGCATTCTATCGATAACCTGAATTCTGTTTACGCTAGCAACTAAAATGCTGAAATGAATTTGTCTTTCTTATTGGACAATTCTCATTCTAACACTACTTTTCCAGACAGTCCCCTACGGCTATGCAGAGTAGACCAGTATTCATATAACTCCCTACGGCTATGAAGATTCAGTTAAAATGAGGACAAAGGCCTAAAACGAATTTATTTATATACCTCGTCTTCTGGAAAAGATTTTATTCAAATGGATTACATTTTCATGAAATCTATTATTCTTGTTTTCTTGGAGATGCTTATATTTCTTGTCAGGTTACATTCTTAATTACAAATATTTTAATTTAATAACAGTGCATATAATTTTTTTCAACCGAGCAGAAAATACACCCTTTCTGAAGAAATTTTGGGATTGAAATTAACGTTTCCTGGGCTAACACGGAAAGTGGGAATCAAAGATCAGCAAAAGCTTTTCCGATCTCTGTTATTCTCTTTTCTGATCCATGAAGGTAAAAAATACTGCCAATTTTTGGTATGGGCGACAAGAAAGCAAAGTCCTTACAATTTGTTCTACAATAAAATATCACGAGGCCGTTTATCTTTTAAATCTTCTCTTCTTCAAAAGAATTTAACCTTTTTTTTTGGCCCAATAAACATTTCTGTAGATATTTGGAAAAAACCATATGCTGAATTGCAGCCGTTCTGGTTTTTCCCAGGTTCGAGCTCTTTTTAGTCTTTGCATGGTAACTGGACTATATGTAAATAAGTATTTAATCAATTCACTTTTTCACGAGTAAACAGACAAAGCTCGCTTCCCACATTTACTACAACTAAATATGGTTTCAATCTGCAAAAACAATTGGTTGTTATAAAAAATGAAGAAGCACTTTAGAATGCAATGAATTTCCACACACTGTAAATGTAATAGTTCGAACAGTGCGATGCAATTCTTTTGAATAAATTGTTAAAATACACGCATAATTTCAGAATTTTGCTCACTGCAAGTTTCACAAGTATTGAAACAATTAATATACTGTTTTGATTTACTAGTACAGCAACTCTTTTATTGTTTAAAGTGTATGTTTAATTAATGTTAATTATTAGTAACACATTATACAATTTAGCTTATTAACTTTTGTTTCTGTTCTTTGCAGGTGAGTGCTATTCACGTTGAAATCATGGACTACAATTATGCAGATATCGTCATTTCTGCAATACTCGACTACTTCTCTCCATAAAGGTACTACAATTATACTTCCTGACGCGGTTCGACGCCTTCTGCATATACATAATACATAAAAGGGCTCGACGTGGAGTTGCCACCTCATATTCTCATCTCTATTTTAACTCTAATATCTGTTCTACCTGTGAATTTACAATTCTGTGTATAATGAGGTAATTTTTGCATTTATTTGATGGCTCCTTTGTTCTACTGTATGAGAGTTATTAAAGAATAAATGTGGTGAGGGACTTAGTATTTACAATGTTAAAAAGAATGCCTATATAAATAATATATACAGGGTCCCAGAATTGAGTTGATGGACGGGAGCCTGTTCTTCTTGAGTTCGTATTGGACCCCTATAACCCAACTTACCTTAGTCCAAAAATGGGTCACTGAGAAATTATATTCTCTTAAAGCGAGACAGATAATTTTTTTCCAATAATTTCCGTTTATTGATGATACAATTTTCAAATTATCATTGGACCTGTATCTCTATAAGTACTTTATGTAGGCTTGGTAACAACCAAATATCTTTTGTTTCTCCAACGCGACAGGTTTCCTGTTTCACAAGCACCTATTACCTATGGAGAAAAAATGATAATTCTTGATTTTTCGTTGACATTACGCAGAATTTTAAAAGTATTAATTTCTGTACTGAAACAGGTGGACGTCATGTGGAGCATTGGTTATTAATGTATCTCTTAGAATAAACTGTATTTTTTTGTTATTACAACATTATATTCTAGAATTGTAAATGTTAGGTACAAATGGAGGAAAAAACGATAATTTCTTGTATTTCGATTGATACTACAAACATTTTTAAAAGTACTATTTTCGCAGCCCTTTCAATGCCCTATAAAAATGGTCAAGTATTCCATAATTTTACAGAGTAATTAAAAAATTACAGCTAGTTAAACATTAATTATTGTGAAAAAAAATTGGAAACAAAAGATATTTGGTTGTTATCAAGTCCGCATAGAGTACCTATAATGATACAGTTAACGGAAATTATTGGAAAAAAAATTATTCTTTGTCTCGCTTTAAGAGAATGTACTTCCCCAGGGTTGCATTTTTGGACAAAGGTATGTTGGGTGATATGGGCACAATATGAACTTAGAAATCAGAGGTTCTCGTCCGGAACTCAATTCCGGGACACCCTGTATATTCTCTTAATACCTTAGTCTACAAAACCGAATAGAAAAAAAATCCAGTAAAGAAAAAATTTTGTAAACATTTTAAGGAAAATTATTAAGTCTCAAACATTTTCTAAGCAATATTTTACAAAAGAGCTACCCGCAGTTTATCTGATAAAATTCAGAACTCACGGAATAAAACTTATGAATATTATTATTTGATTTTATTCTATATTACTGTATTTGTTCTATTTTAGTGCATGTAAGTATGTTTATAATTATCTATTTATTATAGTTTGGAAACTTATAATTGTGTTTATGCGTTCTAATTGGAAATTTTTATTTCTGTTGGGCAGATGTAGATCAGCATTCTTGCCTCATCGGTCGTGAGTCTCTGCTCTTCGTCAGTCTGTTGCTCTTCCAATTCTAGAGCAATGTAGACATCTAGCATTTCAGTTTCTTCTAGCTTGTATCTCAGATAGAATTTTGGTTGTTTCCAAAGTTGTTTCATATTCATACATGCTCATTTGTGTATATGTTGCTGCTTGTGTAATTTTCTCACGGAAAATTTACATATTCAGTGATTTTCTTTTAAAAGGCTAGACTATCAGTGATGATGAGTAGAAGTTTGCTGATATCGTAACTTAGATAATATTTTTGCTTTACTAAAAATCAGAATAAGGTTATTACGTATTTTAAGGAGATATTATTTAGATAATATTTTTGCTTTATTAAAAGTCAGAATAAGGGTATTACTTATTTCAAGGAGATGTTATTGTCATTCAAAGTATTCGACGAAATTAAAACAGATATTTTATCTGAAAGCTTTATTTTTGAAGTACTCATTGCAGTACTATTAGTAATAAATTTACTTATGAAAAAAACTTGATAGAAATTTTAATGAAAACAACACATTTCATAGTTTCTTAAATATTTTTATCCCAAATATGAGATTTATATAAATCTGTTATTTCGATTACACCGAATAAATTTCTCTCGATTTCCTATCTGCGTTCTGTTAGATATGACATATAATTTATGCTCCATATGTCAATTGGGAAATTCCACTCTATAATTATTTAAAATAATAAGCACTTTATCTGACGCAATACGAAATGATTTCAATTTACTGTCGAAATAACATTTAAATTTACGAGGATAATCCGATTTTGAAATTCAATAGAAATAAACTATTATTTATAGTGTCATTTGTCACATCTCATATAGAATATGTTTGATGAACTTTACAAAAGTGATATTTGGTTATTTTTTTTGTCTGATATTTTTTTATCTATTCTATTAAAAGTAAATCTGAGGAATTTTGTTTTGTGGATACTATCAACATATTCCAGTCAAATGAATTAATAAATTTATTATCAAAAATTCTAGAGTCGGTTTTAGCATATGGTATTGGTAGGGGGCGTGCTTCCAGATTGTAAAACCAAAAGACTGACCTTGTAGATTCTCCATAAATAATAAACAGATCTAAAAAGTCTTCGTGGGTGTAACTTAAACGTGCTGGCATTTTTTAATATAAGAGGATTAATGAACCGGGGGTGTCCTAATTCAAAACGAATTAATAATCTTAAAGATATTGAAACATTCTTTATAGGATTTTGCAAAGAGCAGAAAAATTAACTATCTATAAAAGAAAAACTTTGTGTAGAAATATTAATGAAATCTTTGCATTCTTTCGATAACCTGAATTCTGGTTATGCTAGCAAATTAAAATCCTGAAATGAATTTGTCTAATTTCTTATTTGACAATTCTCATTCTAACACTAGCATCCACACAGTCCCCTAGGGCCATGCAGATTAAACTAGTATCCACGTAACCCCCTACGATTATGAAGATTCAGTTAAAAATGAGAACAAAGACCTAAAATGAATTTATTTATCTACCTTGTCTTAAAAAAAATTTTTCATTCCAATGGATTACATTTTCATGAAATCTATCATTCTGTTTCCTGGAAATACTTAGCCTTTGAAACGTTTTTCGCCCTTATTCTGGAGCTCATCAGAAAGACATAAAGCCATTCATAAAGATGTTTTATGCAAAACCAAGACAATTTCTATGAATAAGTGTGAAATGATTATATTTGACATTGACTGATAAAAACAACCTCACCTATCTATTAGCTAACTAGTATTGGAGCCTATATACTCTATGCATGTTTAAAAATGAATTATTATTTGTTTGCTTATAATTGTATTGAAACATTCTTTATAGGATTTTGCAAACAGCAGAAAAATTAACTATCTATAAAAGAAAAACTTTGTGTAGAAATATTAATGAAATCTTTGCATTCTTTCGATAACCTGAATTCTGGTTATGCTAGCAAATTAAAATCCTGAAATGAATTTGTCTAATTTCTTATTTGACAATTCTCATTCTAACACTAGCATCCACACTAGTGTTAGAATGAGAATTGTCAAATAAGAAATTAGACAAATTCATTTCAGGATTTTAATTTGCTAGCATAACCAGAATTCAGGTTATCGAAAGAATGCAAAGATTTCATTAATATTTCTACACAAAGTTTTTCTTTTATAGATAGTTAATTTTTCTGCTGTTTGCAAAATCCTATAAAGAATGTTTCAATACAATTATAAGCAAACAAATAATAATTCATTTTTAAACATGCATAGAGTATATAGGCTCCAATACTAGTTAGCTAATAGATAGGTGAGGTTGTTTTTATCAGTCAATGTCAAATATAATCATTTCACACTTATTCATAGAAATTGTCTTGGTTTTGCATAAAACATCTTTATGAATGGCTTTATGTCTTTCTGATGAGCTCCAGAATAAGGGCCAAAAACGTTTCAAATGCTAAGTATTTCCAGGAAACAGAATGATAGATTTCATGAAAATGTAATCCATTGGAATGAAAAATTTTTTTTAAGACAAGGTAGATAAATAAATTCATTTTAGGTCTTTGTTCTCATTTTTAACTGAATCTTCATAATCGTAGGGGGTTACGTGGATACTAGTTTAATCTGCATGGCCCTAGGGGACTGTGTGGATGCTAGTGTTAGAATGAGAATTGTCAAATAAGAAATTAGACAAATTCATTTCAGGATTTTAATTTGCTAGCATAACCAGAATTCAGGTTATCGAAAGAATGCAAAGATTTCATTAGTATTTCTACACAAAGTTTTTCTTTTATAGATAGTTAATTTTTCTGCTCTTTGCAAAATCCTATAAAGAATGTTTCAATACAATTATAAGCAAACAAATAATAATTCATTTTTAAATCCTAAAGATGTTCCAACATGTTCCAACATGATTGTTTCTAATCATGCCTAAATTGATGACAATTTTTAGTAAACATTTTTGGACATTTAAGAAAATCGTCAATATTTAAACTTTAACCCCTACAATGCTAATACTAGAAGGGAAAAAAGGGAATTTAATTTTACATAATTTGATCTAAAGGAATACAGGGTGTTTAAAATGATGTTTAAAATATATAAGTTTTTGAGGTTTGAATTTGAAAAAATATAACGTGAAACATAAAACACGGAATTATGGAATTTATTTTTATGGTGGAGAGTAGCTTGTCTTGTACTCTTTCCACGTGCCAAAGATAATGTGGGGATCTCCTACACGAAGAAAGTTATAACGTTTCTTGCAAACCTGAACGGTTTGCAAGAACTGTCAAATTTCTTATAAAATATTAAATATCTCTGAAACTGCTCGGTTTAGGTATAGGGTGTGCCACATGCTTCGATTCAGAATTTTATGGTCATTTCGAAATGTCGAAAATACATAGGGTGTTCGATTTAAAATAACCAAGTTGATTTCGACTTCCGGTATTTTTGGAAGTGGCGCCATTTTGAAATTATTATTCTTGGACTTGCTATGGTCGACTATGGTAGGGTACCAAATCTCAAATGTTTATCTCATCTACAAGTGAAAAATATTCTCATGGGCCCCTTACAAGAATCACCCTGTATACGAAGCGAAACGTACTCCACAGATCTACGATCTTGCATGCTTTTGTTGCAAGCTATTGTAGTTCCCAAAAGAAGATAAATATATAAGTAAAAACAGAGCTTTGAACAACATGATTATAGGTACATCTAGTAATTAAATTATTTTAATTCTTTAAATAAATAATGTAATCTCAAGTGTTTGACATCCCTCCCCCTGTCACATCGTACCACACTTTGTGTACCCTCTCCTCTCCCTCAAAGTGTAACATAGTTAATAGACTTATATTATTCTTTAAAAACCACCATCTAACTCTTGTTTTGACGTAAATGTAACAGGCGTAGAAGTCATTATGCTTATTTGAATTTCTGAGATAAGGAGAATTCAAGTAAAATTTGGAAAGGACTAACATATCCTGGTACATATATTGTCCAGGCAGAAATCACAGTTACCCGTGGAGTTGCAAGAGCCTAATGTTTTAAATGAACACTTTTGAATAATTTCATAGCAGATGATATTAGTGAAGACAAAAAAACTACTACGCTACTCAAACGCCTGGTAACAGATCATTTAGTTTTTCTGTTGTTACCACTGGAACTGTTAGAAATATTGTATCAAATATGTCCACTAATATTTGTGGTTCTGATAATATCTCTTTGATTATGATTAAATAAAGCCCGGAGAGCGGTTATTTTCCTAAAGTTTGGAAAATTGCTGTGGTAAGTCCCATACCTAAGAAACGTAGCCCCTCCTGTTTTGACTACCTGTCCTAAGTAATTTTCTGTCCTAAGTAATTTTCTAGAAATAGTCGTTATCATACAATTAACAGATTTCTTTATTGAACATAATCTTTTTCCAAAAAATCAATCTGACTTTAGAACAGGTTATAGTACAACTGCATTACTTCTCAATATATCCGATATTACTATCCGCGCTTTAGATAAGTCAATGGCAACTGTTGTGGTGTTGCTAGATTTTTCCGAGGAGTCTTTCGATTATATAAATCGTGAGCTGCTTTGCCTGAAGCGTTAAAATTTCTTTAGTTGAAATAAAACGAATCAAGTAGAATTTAACGACTTTAATAGTTCACAGAAAAAGACACAAACAATGATAGAGCATGAGACATCTGCAGGTTCGGGTAAACTATACAAAACTTTCGTCAGAATAATAATGTAAAAAATCATTAAAAGTCCATATGACAGATAGTAAAATGCAAAGTAAAATGCCATTTTTTTAGCCTCTCCTTCCAGCCGGCATATGCTTATGCTCATCTACTATTGGCTAAAGTTGGTCGTACAAGCTACCACGCTATTTGTTAGGTATTTGTCATTCAAACCGATACAATTTAAATTCGTATAATGCTAGGACCAAAATCTTATAATTTAAATTTAAATAATAAATAGAGTAATCGCGCGCTTTATCGTATTGGCACACATAACTGAAATTCTCAAATTAACTTATAGTGTGTTTCAAAACGTGAGCGTTACATGCCTTAAACTAAAATGGCCTAGACGACATAGCAATTCAATTGTTCCATTATAATATATTTAACAGAAGTCAGTTCATGATCAACTTCCCATATTAAGTCGGGGTACCACAAAGGTGTGTTTTAGGTTTCTTACTTTCCTCGTCTATACTTTTGATATGTCTAGTGTCATAAACAATTCTACACTATTTTCCTATGCTGATGTCAACAACTCTTGTATACATTTAATCCGACGCAACATGATATTGATGTAGTAAGCAGGAATATTATAGCCACTTATCATTTGTTAATTTAGATTGTAAGAGACATAACCTTAAATTAAATACAGATAAAACTATTATAAGGCTGTATTCTCCGAAATCTCTATATGCGCGTTTGAAAGCTAATTTAAAAATAAGTATGGAAGACGAATTGCTGACGTAGAAAACGCCAAAAATTTGGGTATGATTTTTTATGTAAAATTAAGAATTCAGGAGCATATAATATCAAATATAATGAAAAAGCGTTATTCATGATTAAGAATTAGCAATAGATCTATATTAAATTTTAAAACTCGAAAAAAATTATGTGAATGTTTTGTATTACCACTGTTTTATTATTGTTATATATTATACTACCCATGTCTCGATATGTTGTCTGAAATTCGGATCCAAAAAGTACAAAACACATGTTGTCGATTCATCTGCAATTTGACGACCATATATCTTCAAAATTTGATAACCTTAACTGGCCTAAAATGGAAGATAATTTTATCACCTACTTGCCTTTATCACAGTCTTATGTTGATTTCTACACCCTCCTACCTCAAAGAAAAGATTACTTACAGAAATCATATTCATGATCGGAACAAAAGATCTGCAGTTTCATTAACTATGCCACAACAATCCACTGCGCTATTTCAAATATCTTTTACTTTCATTCTTATAACAATATTGGTAATATATTTAAGTGCCTTAACACATATTGTTTCAATAATAAACTAAACCGGACTTGACTTTGTATCGAAAGCGTACCAATTTGTAGGATTAGCAGTGTCCAATTTTTAATTTACTTTTAATTTCTACAGTGCCTATTTATATTCATTTGACTATTGTTGTAATTATTATTTCCTATCTTTTTACTACTTTCCAAACATGTAGGTATCTTATATTTACACTTTTATGACTATATTGTCTATGTATTTCTTTCTATTAGTGTTAAGTTATGTGTTAAGTGAAATAACTCCAGTAGCTAAACTTTGTCCTTGATTTTATTGTTATTTATTTTATGTTATATTGTTATAATGTAATATTATTACAGTGCATCAATAAAGCCCGTTGTTATTGTTATTAGTATGCAATGATTTACCAGGCAAGTTTATGATTTTTTAAAAAGAACACATATATGGTATAAAGTTCTAGAAAGTGAAAATAACATTGCATCCCCTATTGTTTCTTCTCCTTTTATTAATAGCATATAATCATTCAATTATAAATAAAAATTGCAATTAAAGCTAAAAAGCCATTCATAATTTTAATTTTGGAACTAGTCCTTTAAAGAAATATTTTCCGTCCTAAAGATTTCCGGGTAATGTATGATTTTTAAGACCGTTGCCCTTAAAAATTATTACGTGAATTCGCGCGAAGCAAGAAAATCAATATTTTTATCACAGCAACATTGATCGCCCCCACATATTACAAACTTTCCCAAGTGTCACATGTATACAATAAAACACACCTGTCAGCAAATGGTACACGCTGACCTTTCCAAACTTTTACGTTGTCCTTATATCTGCGCTAAAAATAAATGTGAAAGAAAATCTCGTATAATTGAATTTATTGTCAAAATGATTGGTTTGTTGGCGTTTTCCAAATCCGCGCAGGTTATTGATATAAATGCGATCGTGACGGTCCGTTACAGCAATAATTTGCTACCGAGCGTATTTCGGCGCAATTGCAGACGAGGCGTCGAGGGAGTCATAAACGTATCTCCGCAATATCGGTAATAATATGTTTCTCCATATCCGATATTGTATGTTATATTGCACAACGTTATTGAATATATCTAATACCGAACGCCGTCACTTGCTAGCACGGAGAAGCGTCTTCATAAATAAAATTTCTGTTGTGTAGCGTTCTAGATAGAAGTGGATTAATAAAAAAGCTTTCTTTAATATTACATAGGTCGAAGGGAACAGACGGGAGTATATGTGTTGTTACTAAAATGTGAAGGAGAATTTTTTATGATGTACACCTATAAAAAGAACAATAAAAAGATTTAATGTTTGAGAATTTGAAAGCTTTTCTCGGACCTAACATTTCTTTCAATTGTCATTAAAATTGACAATTTAGTATTATACGCATAATTAAAGAATGTAATAATTATTATCAATAGATTTGATACCTATCTTCTTAGCCTAACTTATATTTTTAGATTAATGAGCGTGGGGCGCTCAAAATATCTAGAAAAACAAAAACTTTACTCATAGGCTGCCTCATGTTTTTAGGTTTATGATTTGTTAATATTAACCTTATTTTCATCTTTCTAAATATTAAATATAATATGTTATTTAATAGATAAAACATCATTATTCTCATGTAAAATATATTTTGGCATGATTAACGAACACACGCCTCTTTTAATTAAGATTTCTAACGCGCATCACTCCTAACTAAAACGCCCTACCTAAGAAACAAAGACGTATTTTGAATTTATCTGTGAATGTCGTGAAGGACGGGCAATGCGTTCACCAATACATCGAATACCCCTATCTCGATACAAGGCAGAGTACGATTATTTAATTTACAAGAAACGTCATTAGGCTTCTACCGAAAATACGAATTCTAAATCTCTAGTATTATTTTGTTCATTCTAACATGCAAATATTTGAAATATGCAGCGATAAATTGAAGAAAAATTATGAATAATTTAAAGGGGTCAATGAAATTCTGTAGCGTATGTTTATGGCAACAAAATATATAATAACCTACACACATAAAGATATTCCATCATTTGCAAAATTAATAAATATTTTAACGATTAAGTTCAAGTACGTGATATCTGAATTGAATTCATATTTATTTTGTTTTAATAGCCCAGTTGTCAGAGACAGAAGTTGATAAAAATGGCTCAATTTTTCAGAATAAGTATTTTTGTTGGTGTAGAATACGATTAAAAAAGTTTACAACTGTGAGGTGCCGGCGATCCCTAAAGAAAATCTAAAATATTCACCGAAATTCGATTTTTAGCCAATAACTCAAAAAATAAACAATATGTATGGAAAAACTAGTAGCACTCGGTGATAAACCGGGAAATTTTACATCAAAAATGCATATGAAGTTTTTTTGTACGATCAAAAATGTAGGCTACAGATTTTTTTGTTTAACGCACTAAATTTGTTGTAACTTTTGAACTAATTAATGAAATTGAGCTCAGCAAAGCTTAAATGAAACGAGGAACATGTGGCTATTAGGGTTGGCTAACCAGAACTGGAACTGATACTTTGGAACAGGTCCGGTGGGTTGGACTAGTGGAACTGATCTCAACTAAAAAATACAATAGGTACGAATATTAGTCCGAGTACTGGGACTACTCCGAGTCCGGCTGAACTTTTTGAGATCCGGATGATATGATCCGACGGCGTGGTGCGTACACTTTCTAGACGTATGGACTGGTCGAACTGAACTAAACTCATTTCTCGGTTTTTAGGCACAATGGTGTAATAACTGGGGTTTTATA
This sequence comes from Stenurella melanura, assembly GCA_963583905.1. Classification (NCBI taxonomy): domain Eukaryota; kingdom Metazoa; phylum Arthropoda; class Insecta; order Coleoptera; family Cerambycidae; genus Stenurella; species Stenurella melanura. The sequence goes on from OY757313.1 coordinate 67,075,242, forward strand.
CCCCTAATTACATGATTTAATTAGACATTACCATTGGCAGAGTACGGAGTGGCCCAATCACTTTGCAAACTCCGTCGATATTATAGTATATCCATCGAAAACAAAACTGTGCTTACCCTTTGCTTTCTAGGTGATTTTATCCTTTTTGGTGTCCATCAACCAGGTTACTTCACCAACAAACTTTACTGAATGTAAAATTAAAATGAACTTAATTTCCTGACAAGCAAATAAAACACGTGATTTCTCAAAACACTTAAACCACTATATTTACAGAAAAAAATGAAAACAAATGAGAATGACAATCACAAACACTTAAACACGATTAAATAAATTAACAAACGATAATTACTCTATATCAAGAAATAAAATGGTCCGCGGCAATTTCAAATCTTTTAGCTGAATCGCGACCGAATATTCCTAGATCATTTACAACACATTAATTTTCTACTTATTAAAACCGGCAAAATACGAAACAAATGTACTTAAACTTTACAATTGAAAAAGGTTCGCAAAATGAGAATTCACTATACCCCGTAGATAGATGATGACCGAACCGAAGTTAAACCAAGAGTCAAGATGTTATCTTAATAGAAAAAAGACGTTTCAAAAGTGGGCAGTAAACTTTAAAAGCTCGACCAATTAAAACCTTCTGTAGTTTAAACGGTACCCCCTATTTGAAATTACCTCACGGACCATGTTATTTATCATATGGCCTGTCTTTAACATTTTATAATACCAGTCCAGCAGATGGAAAAAAAACCCTTTTGTTCCTTTGCTTTGCCTTTGTATAGGGGAAAAAATCTGCCTTCTTTGGTCTATCTATCTTAGTCTATTACATATATTCCTGGAATCATATTTCAACTGCCTTAGTCTAGAAAATTTTACTATACCCCCCGTGGATATTTCAACAAGTGCCTTTAACTTCAAACGGGCAAAGCAAATTGGACATAAAATAATTTGGATGCTTATTTATTGTTTACAAGTGGCTAACGTCGACTACCTAATAAAGAGTAAAGTTAGCAAAGCACGTTTCCCGGACTCTAAAGTTTGCAAGATAAAACAGATGTTTCTATGGCCAGTATCTTATGTTTTGTCCTACATACGGTGACTCTAAGCGACAGGGTCGGACTTGGCTTCCCTTAATTTGACTTTTGTTACATTGCCCCCCCCCCCCCTTAGATCGAAGCATATTGGTTTTTCATGACTAAAACAATTGATTTGATTCCAGTATAGGTTGATTACAAAAGTTTAAAATTAATTATCTACTAGGGTCCCCGCGATTCCCGTCACGATCACTGTGAGTAACTTGTTCACTGACACTTACATTGAGTTCCGTCGCTGCACACCAAGTCTAAGGTCCGGACAGTCACCTGATGTCGTCTTCGCGGATGGGAAGACACATTGTTGGCAGTAACTCGTTGTCGGCATTGTTTACTGCAGCCCGTCTCTCGCTGGTTGAATCGTCCTGCTGTTGTAACTGGCTCTGTCCCCCTGGGTGGTTCTCCGTGGCTACTCATGGCGGTGGCTCTGGGCGCGATCGGTGGTCTTCCCCTGGACCTCGTGGCCTCCTCCTTGCGGAACCTGGCTCTCCTTATCGGTCCAACGGTAGTGGGGATGTGGAACCTGAAACTCATCAGTAAAATTCCCTTCTTATTCTCAACACTCGGTAAATAGGAGCACTAATTTCTACATATACTTTGTTTATTGCTTTGACGCAACCTTAATTCTTTTATACACATATAACCTTATGAATTGCCTATTGTAGTTAAGTTTCAGGGTATTTTTACTTTGCTATCTAGGAATTAAACACAAGCCGTTCTTACATATACTATAATATGCCCCACCAATGATAATACCCTATTTTCACCTCTACTTTTAATTTACTTTACTTGACACATTCACAAATCATTACTCTAGCAAAATAAATTAATTCTATGAAATTCTCAACGTATTGGTATAATTTTACGAGTTAAAAAAACTTTTACTTTTTGAAATCACTAATTTAAACTCTCTTAGGTAATTTTAATACAAGATCAACAACGAAAACTGACATGTTAATACGTAGGTTCATTTTAAAAGACGAATTTTGAAAATTCTAAAAAATGCAGTGACTCAATTAATTAACTTGAATATTAATCGGCTATGCAAATTTTTTCCTTAAAAACATCCTTTTTAGACTGCGCCACTGTAATAACTGGGGTTTTATACCCCTAATTACATGATTTAATTAGACATTACCATTGGCAGAGTACGGAGTGGCCCAATCACTTTGCAAACTCCGTCGATATTATAGTATATCCATCGAAAACAAAACTGTGCTTACCCTTTGCTTTCTAGGTGATTTTATCCTTTTTGGTGTCCATCAACCAGGTTACTTCACCAACAAACTTTACTGAATGTAAAATTAAAATGAACTTAATTTCCTGACAAGCAAATAAAACACGTGATTTCTCAAAACACTTAAACCACTATATTTACAGAAAAAAATGAAAACAAATGAGAATGACAATCACAAACACTTAAACACGATTAAATAAATTAACAAACGATAATTACTCTATATCAAGAAATAAAATGGTCCGCGGCAATTTCAAATCTTTTAGCTGAATCGCGACCGAATATTCCTAGATCATTTAAAACACATTAATTTTTTACTTATTAAAACCGGCAAAATACGAAACAAATGTACTTAAACTTTACAATTGAAAAAGGTTCGCAAAATGAGAATTCACTATACCCCGTAGATAGATGATGACCGAACCGAAGTTAAACCAAGAGTCAAGATGTTATCTTAATAGAAAAAAGACGTTTCAAAAGTGGGCAGTAAACTTTAAAAGCTCGACCAATTAAAACCTTCTGTAGTTTAAACGGTACCCCCTATTTGAAATTACCTCACGGACCATGTTATTTATCATATGGCCTGTCTTTAACATTTTATAATACCAGTCCAGCAGATAGAAAAAAACCCCTTTTGTTCCTTTGCTTTGCCTTTGTATAGGGGAAAAAATCTGCCTTCTTTGGTCTATCTATCTTAGTCTATTACATATATTCCTGGAATCATATTTCAACTGCCTTAGTCTAGAAAATTTTACTATACCCCCCGTGGATATTTCAACAAGTGCCTTTAACTTCAAACGGGCAAAGCAAATTGGACATAAAATAATTTGGATGCTTATTTATTGTTTACAAGTGGCTAACGTCGACTACCTAATAAAGAGTAAAGTTAACAAAGCACGTTTCCCGGACTCTAAAGTTTGCAAGATAAAACAGATGTTTCTATGGCCAGTATCTTATGTTATTGTCCTACATACGGTGACTCTAAGCGACAGGGTCGGACTTGGCTTCCCTTAATTTGACTTTTGTTACAATGGAATAGGTACTTTAGAAATTTACTGTACTGGTGGTTTATAAAATTCACAGGCTGCAGGGCGGAGGATTGTCATATAGGTCCGAATACTTATCTTGGACAGCCCGCTATCTAATATAAATGTATTATTATTAATTTGGTATACCTATATTATACAACATATTACATTATTACGTATATTTCGGTCAGCTGGACTTCCAGGGAAAATAATTTGCACATTTACCAAAATATGATTAGAAATAGGGTTGGCGGGAACAAATGGAATTAGTTCTAGGTTAATGATGGGGGATTCAGTCCAGTCGTTTGTCTTCCAATCCGCTCAGCCGTTCACCGCGCGAGTTGGTTAGCATGGACTAGGAACTAAAACTGATCTTTGGACTAGGTTCTTCTCTGGACTGGACTAGGTCCGAACTGATCCGTAAAAATATTCGGATCAGCCATCCCTAGTGGCTATTGGAATATTATATTTTCAAATATAAAATGATTGCATGTAGGAATAGTACGTATATGAAGTCAAGACCTGTAGAACCTTTGTCGGCAGGTAATAGCGTTGTCTTTGATATTTGGCTGTCTGCTTTCTACCAGCTTCTTTATATGCCTTAAACAAACGGAGACAAATTGTTTTCACTTATTCTTATGTAAGGTACAGTGCGTCCAGAATAATGCACAATATCTTATACCAAGAAATATTGCTTAACTATACTTTACACTATAGTTGTTGATTATGGTATTTAATGAAAAATCTCTTGTTGTCGTACTAAAATAATAATATTGGTCTTTTCTTTATTAAGTATTAAATTGCCTTTTAAGAGCCAATTTTAAAACAAGTCAAAGACAAAATTGGTTTCAAGTATTGATTAGCTCCTACCGAAAGGGTGGTAGCCTCTGCATAATTTATCACTAGATGCCCTGTTCTTACCTCTCTACCTAATTTGAAACCTGATAAAATTTAATTTATACATCATGCAGATTTTTTTGCAATAACTTTTTTACCGCTGCTCAGTCGGTCAGAATCTAAAATTTCTGGTCAAAATCCTGAAACTCTGCAAATGTACTTAGTGTGCATAGATCATTAAGGGAAAAATAGTAAAAAAATTGACACCGTCTGGGGGTGAGATATAAGGGTTGAAAATATAAACAACCCTCAATATTTTCGAAACTCGGTTTACGTACTTTCGATACCTAAATCTCTATGAGAAAAATAAGGGTACAAAATTAACAACAACCAGGGGTGAGTTCTAAGGGTTGAAAACAAAAATAATGCGCGATTTTTTTTCAAACTTGAGTGTTGATTGCGCTTAGGTATTTAGAGAAAGATATTTTTAAAATATTCATAATTAACGACTTTGTCATAGACTATTCCTCTTACTTTTGCTTGGACAATAAGTATTCTTAAGGTTGAATGAAACGACAGTGCAAAAAGTTAGGATTTAGATCACAATTTAATAAAATATAGGTAGGAATTTGGAGGAAAATCAATTTCATAACATGTTGAATGAAATTAGGGTGGCTCGAAGAAATCAGGTTTAATTTTTTTGTCACCAAATCTATTTGAAATCCCTAAAAAAATAATTTTACATTGAGTAAAATCGGTTGACACGAGTACGTGCCTCGGATGATACCAGAATGTGGATACACAGGCTACAAAATTCAAACATCCTAAATCGCCACGCTGCTAGATAGGGAGAATAATTGAGGATAATCACATTGCAGAAGATCCTCTATTGAATATGAGGTTAGGCTACGACCAAAATTACCCCCGACAAGCCCTTCAATATCACCATTGGAGATAGGAAAAACTCATCAATAGGAGCACCAGACACATTACGTAAAGACCTAATCTGGTATACTGACGGGTTTGGGACGAACACAGGAGCTGAAGCTGGATACATTGGGAAAGATCTAGGACAAGCATAAGCCTTTCCTTTGGGCAACATTCAACTGTATTGCAGTCACAGATTCTAGCTACAATTGAATGTATACGCAATAATGTAAATCGACAATATGTTAATCAGCAAATCTCCATTACTTGAGACAGTCAGGCGGGACATAGAGCACTAAGCTCTAACAAACTGTCATCTCGACTATTATGGAATTTGTTACAGTCTATTTTCGTATCTGTACATTTAAATTTAAATATCGTAATTGTTCCAATGTTGTCGTTTTAGTCGAGTCTATATAGTATAACTGGTTGCCTACCGTTGCGACCCATGCCGATCGCGAGTTACTAACGTCTCGATTATAACCTTTTTAAGACCGTTATTGTGAATTAAACTTATTGTTTTGTTAATGGAATTACGAAATACAATATTATGTGTGGAAAATAAGCGTCTTTAGGGAGATTTATCAGATTTGTGGGTTACGATGTATAGTGGTCATTTGGAACGTACCCTTGAAGAGGTTTGGTCATCCTCGGATTTTTGACGGAGGTTTCGGTCTTGGCCATTTTTGGTAATTTTTCCTTTTGCCTGCTGAAGATAAGTTGTGTCGCTGAGCACGTGGAGAGCAATTTTGTGAATTTGCTCCTTTAATGGGATATAGTGCTGTAGTTGACAAATTTGGCAGTATTTTATTTTGGTATTTGCTTATTATTTTCTGTTAGGAAGTACTGCTACGGAATTTTCTGGATAAATCAACTTGATGGAAGCACATGGAAAAGGTATTCCTTAAGCCCGCTTAACATCTAAGGTATGCCTCTGAAATCTCTTTGGAAAATAGATTTGTAATGTTCGTTATTTCTTTATTGCAGGGCTTTTTAATTTCCATTTTAGTTTCATGTTCACTTCTACCTTTACGTTACTTTTATTTTGGACTTTTACTGGTATTGTTTCCTGTATGTTTGACCCTACGTCTTACCTTTTTGATTATTTGTACATTTGAGTCTGGATGGTATGTGAACTTTGGTTTTGCTGAAACTTGGTTGTCAAGTTGTTGGTTGGATTTGGAATCCTGAGTTGTACCGGTGAGACTCTCTTGCCTGGTTCCGTTGGAAGCTACGCTCCCCTGGTAGGCCTACGGTAGATATTGTGAAACCTACTGGAGGTAGGCGTCTTTAAATAGCCTAACGAGGGACCTGATATATCATCCCACCATCCACGTGAGGCATAGAGAGCCCGTCAGGTTTTTGAGGTACTAAATTGCTGTCATTCGACCCACGTAACTACAGTTTCTAAACCTATTTTATTTAATATTTTACACATTAAATTGTCAGATTTATTTAAATATTTTGCACATAACCAATTGAATTTTTAGTAGTTTTTGAACACCTCGCTTGCAGTTTTTTCACTTTTGCCAATTTAACCTATCGTCCCTTACCTAGTTGACATTACCTTGCTCATTGTAACGTTATTATTCAATAGTTTAATGTAATTTTCTAATCTAGTGTATTTTGGGTCATATATTGCAAAGTATTACTTAAGATTTTATTAGTATTAAGTTGTACATTTTATATTAGGTTAAGTGTGGGCCACACATCTAGGTGTATTTAGTGTGTAATATTATTTTTGTGGGATATGGTTGTAAGCGTACCTAAATGTGATCATTAAATCTGTCATAGTAAGACGCTTATTTGTTTTCACCAGCGTACATCCAACACTCCAACTTTTCCAATTCACCCCAAGGACTTGACTAGTCGGCCGTGTGAGCCTCTTTCGCGACCAATTGAATGCAGAGAGAGGACTGCACGTAAAACATAAAAATTTTGTTCAGCGCATAGGGTGACCACCCTACCCTGATGTATAGCTGATACTTCAGCCTCTAAAGTTAAATTCTTTTATACTATTCCCCTATTATCTGGAAGCCACGATGAGCTGAAAATTCTAGGTGAACAGGATAGAGTCAAACTACTACTGATGTCAGGATATTTCTTCGGCCTAGAACTCTCACTGGGCACCACCAAAAGTGCAGCTAAAGTGATGGTTAAAGACTGATTCAAGAGCAATAACAAAAACCAGTGGAGGAACATTCCAGGCAATCAACACGGGAAAGCCCTCATCAAAGATCCATGTGCATAACCAACTGAACAACTGATCTCAAGAAACAGGACGTAGGCAAGAACATCTACAGGATTTCTGACAGGACATTTTCCTCTCAAGAAATGCTGAACACAATCAGATAATTTGGTAGCAACCTAGACTGCAGACTAAGTGGCAAGGAGTTGGAAATGGTGGTTCGTAATATATTCAAGTGCGAGGCACTGCTTCGCAAACAATATACCATCTACGGGCAAACACGGGCAGACCCGGAATTCGTACTCACCCAACCTTAGATGTGTATCAACTAATTCGGGGTATAGGAGTACTGAAACATGAGTAGAGTGAAGCATGACAGGGAGAGCACGATAAGTCTAGGAACCAGCACCAAGGAATCATGGCGAAAGGCATACGGAGCAATCCGTATAATAATAGAGACGAAAGAAAGAGAGAGAGCCGATAAACAAAGCAGAGGGACGGTTCTCCATTGAAGCAATGCGAAAGCGGATTCGAGCGGGAGAAGCGAGAAGAAGGGAAGGGGTTTTAGTGGGTACGTTCTCCCTATCAGGGAGAGAATCCCATACATCCCAGGTCAAACCATATTCCGGACGGGGGTGCCTATAAAGGTTTCCCCTTCTCTTAAAAGAAGGAGGCTGCAGCGTCCTCGGAGTTTTCTACAGACGAGCCCTGGTTAAAAAATACCGCGTGCCTCTAAAACCATAAAATTTCCCATGTGTTTCTTACGGGTGAAAGAATTTTTTTTGGGATTTTGAACAAATTGAGGACTAATGCAAACGAAAATTCGAAATGTATTTTTCATAACTATAAAGAACCACCCTAATGTGCATAGACCGTTTGTTCTAGTAGACATAAAATATATGTAAAAATAAAATTAATATATCACCTAATGTACATCAAATTAGCTAGGAACCGAAAGACACACTGTACGTGACAGATCTCACGTCGCTATATTTTTGCGTGATCAGTCAAGAACCTTAATAATAATATTTTGCTTTTAAATAATAATAAGCTAACCATCATACTCTTCCCCAATTTACTGCACTTTTTATCTAATTGTTGCACATTCTATAGGATATTAATCACAGTTTTTTATAAAAAATATTAGTTCTAGACATTTTTTGTTTAATTATAAAATATTAAAAAAAACATCCTTCGATTTACAAAATTAACAACTTTTTTATTTATTGATCGATTTTGTTATAAATCAATAGGGCACTTCCTCTAGCTAACACTAACTTACGCTCCAACTTTCAACGTAATCGAACTTTCTGGTCCTAAGTTCTCGTGCTTACAAGAAATGTGACAGACAGACAGACGCACCGACATTTTGAAAGTTGTTTAGAATTCGATCACCAACACAGATATGATATGAAATTTCTTGTCTCTGCGAGCAATATTACTGATTTTAGCAATGTGCCGATCGAATGCAATATACTCTTCCTCTTGTGTCTTCTTCGAAGAGTATAATAAGATATAGTGTATCTAAAACGTGACAGTTTACTTAAGTCTGGATATCATACAGTATGACGGAATGATTCAGTCTCGATTGCGATTCTACAAATGTTCCAAATTTGAAATAATTTGATTCTGTCTACAGTAGTTATCTTGTTTACACACACGCCTACAGACCCCTCAGATATTCTTTCTGTTTCCTCTTTTTGATTCTCTACTATTTGTATCCTACGCTGCAGGTATCTTTTTCTACAATCGTCTATACTCTATGGTGAGGAGGAGGGAAAGAATGGTCATTATGGACGTGTTGACTTTCGCAGATAAAGGCGCAATTTCTTATGTTCACGTAATAATTACTAGAGTTTGCTCCCTTAACCTTTCCAGACAATAATTCACTAAATTTATCTTTTACCTCTTCCAGACACAGTAGTTCTTCTAGCTCTAGCCATTATTTCTAATAGCTGATACCTCAACGGTTGCAAAGCACAAGGGCTAGTGTCTGCTCTTGCGTTAAATCACTTCGCTCTTTCTTTGTGTTCTCTTTTTACTTAGTTTATTAGAATTCTAAAAATCTAAAATTTGTGAATACGCGTGGGACAACAATCATAGGATCCAATGAGACTCTTGGAAAAAACGAAATCGAACTAAACAAAAACTTAAAGAAACCGCTATTATTTTTTTAAACAAGGAAAAATGCGTATCAAATTACTCCATTGATCTTTATATGAGTTGGTTGCCCATACGCACAAGTGAAGTCAGTAAAAACAAAATAAATATAATTTCATGCATCATATGACTATGAAAATACGCAAGCAACCAATCGTCATGTTTGACGGCTTAAACAGTTTTAATAACGGAGATAGATAATTTTCCGAAACATAATAGTTTTTAGTTTTTATTTTCAATTTTCAGTGACAAAATTTTCAGCAAAAGGCAAAAAAAATGTAACCTTATTTGAACACTTTCTTCAGAGTAACACAGAGGTCCAGAATTGCTTGTTGACGTAAACTAATTAAATCCAAAACAATATGTGGCTATGTAGCATATCCGATTATTCCTACAATTTTAAATTATTTTACAGAAAATAAGACTTTGAGCATATTACTGAGATCAAATTCGCTAACTTAAAATAAGAATAAACCTGTGAATGCTATAAGTTTGTTCAAATGTGCAAGTCATACATATAATAATTCAAACATATACACATGACTTGGAACTTGGGTACAGAAGTTTTATATACCTACTAAATTTTGCACATAAAATAGTCGAAAGTAAATAAGCAATGGTAACAGTTAACCCCTCTTTCGTCGTAGGTATCCAGTGGTGTTAATAAAAGATTAAAGTTTAGGAAAAATTGTCTGTCATTAGGATAGAGCAGGCAGGGTTATGATTATTAAAGGTAATTTATGTGATACACTATTATATAAATCTCTCAAACACGCAAAGGCGATATTTACGATTTTCTTCAATATATCTGATAAGTTGTAAGTAAAGACCACATACTTAACATGAAACTAATCACTCTCTTTCCAGATATTTATCTATCGCATGTGACCTATCTGATTTCCAAAAAAATTGTCCGACTCAATATAACTTATGTATTATACATACTACTCCATCTGGAAGTTGTATTTGAAATATATTAAATAAACTTTTCTTGATCATCAAGTTTGGGAAATAAACAAGATAGTGAAACAAAGCAAGCGGAATGTTTCAAAGAAACTGACAAATCAGTAAGTAATATTATTAACTAACACAAAACTAAGAAGGATATGTAATGCTACACGACATATTGTATAGTTCAGTGTATTTAGATGATAGAGATGAGTTATGATGTCATTGTAAATACATTGAACTTAAAGGAACGAAATCTTTTGTAATGCCGTTTAATATAGACCAATCTGAAAGTGTGTTAAAAATAGAATAGGTAAAGATATTTACACAAAACCTGCTTATATGTTTATACGCCGCCCGATCACTCTAAAAAATTATTAAATAAGGCACAACATAATATGAAAATAATAATCGAAATGTATATATCACTACTATTACAAAGAAACCCTGTTAACTTTTGGTCAAAGAAATATACAGAGTGGTCATCCGACAGCAAAAAATAAATATTGAATACAAGGTGTTAAATACGGAAGGGTTGCGTAAATACCTTTACTTTCCACCAGAGTTGAATTATTTCCTACTATGACCACCCTGTAGATTTTTTAAATTAAACTATAATGGGTATCTTCCTGCTAATTGTGTTAACTATATGCCAATTATAATTGCGATAATTTTCACTTCCACATCCACGTAGTGGACTGGAAGTAGTGTAATGATAAAAAAAATTAATGTTCTTTTTTTGTCGAAATAGGTTTAGAATGTTATGAAATGTGCAGATTTTAAATTTGAGCGAAAAAAAAATTTTTCACTTTTTTTTCCCTCCAGACGGTCCATTCTATATATTTTCTATTGAAAATCTACCCATTCCTTCGCTGACAGTAGCGTCAGCTACCTACCAAATTTGACTCTTCCCCATCAAGTAGTTTTTGAATTATAGCGCCAATAGACAGATCGACAGACAGGCTGACGAAATTGAAAAACCAGGTATATTACGACATGATATAGTTTGAAAGTGGAAATTCGAAGAAATATCGGGACCAGTCCAAAATGGCTAACTTAAACTTGAAAATTATGTAAGATTTATAAGAAAAGAAAAAGAATACCTAGTGGTTTTCGAGATCAGTGATTGCAAATTTTATATTATAAATTGAAAATTCAAAGTGGTGGATTTAAAATGGCTGCCGTAAATTAAAAAATCACTTGAAAATTGTGCGTAACTACAGTTCGAATTTTGGAGCAAAACACGCACATATACGCGCGCCCATATACACACCATATGCACGGACCGAGTACAAGAACGTGCATATATATACAGATCGATGCAGATAAATATGAACACGGAAACAATAAGTCCAGTAGACTATCGTTCACTACAAGAATTGATTTGATGTAATATAATTTCCAACGTACGATGTACGATGATTAACTATTAGCTTATGTTTATGCATCCTACCGCAGTATAAAGACTGTACTGTGCTGCAAATCAGGTCTTCTACTTTGTTTGTAGAGTATTGTTATTCTCAATAGGGATTTAGTCTAAAGCGTTGCTACTGAGATAAATCATTAGAAACCCTGCCTATGATTGAGTAACACCGAAACCATGCTTAAATATAACAACCGACACGTATATGTTTTTTTTTGTCATTTAACGTAGGCCTACTTCGGCTGCTGATGCTTATATCGCCGACGCTAGGAGACGAGCTACCAACAACCTGGAAATTGTGTAGGGAAAGAGTGGGTATTTTTACTTGCCTCACATTTAATGGACAAGGGACCAACTGCTTTACATCTCCTCCGAGGGCCGATATATCCGCTATGTAACCCCCGCCTAAAGTTACATATCTTCTACGTATGCACTGATATACCAGCTGTTATAAGATGGAGGGAGAACGCTGTATATCCTTGGACTGGGTTATCCGTCTAATACTGCATTTTCGTATCGAAATGCGAGCATGGGCAGTCGCATCTACGCTCAATTCTAGTTGTACAAATATAGTCAACCAAATTTGTTATTCGTTTACCTCGAATGAAACTAGTCGATTGTTTACTTCGCTAATCATTACAGCCCCGCTACCTGCATGCCTGTATTTTGTATAATGGTCGGTAGCACAGCCGTAGGTTAAATTATATTTATTTACTTTTCTTGAATCATCTATGGAGTTGTTCATTAAACTAACATTTATTATGAATAAGTAATTTACATCATGCTTATCGATTAATATAAAATAGTAAAACGATATTCAATTTACTCCAATAATTAAAAACTGATTCTAAAAATTGTCGGTCGACGCTCATGATATTGCTATTGTTATGACATTCCTTTTTCGGTCATTTTTGATGATTTTCCAATTGATATTAAGTAAAGTTCATCTCCTTCTCGGCCTACAATTCGCGCATGGTAACAATGCCTTTAACGGGCAAGCGTCAATTATTGGCATAATTTCCTCGCATATTTCGCGTTCACAATATTGGCGTTATTATGGACCGATGTGTATATCTCGAAAATAAAAATAATGGCATAGTGTGCGAATGTTGGTCATATGGAAACACAGGTTGCGACCCTCAACGAATCCACTTAAATATTTGTTTAATCGCATCGTCTAATATCAGAATAAAACCCTACTGAATGGCATAATGATCTGTCGAGTAGGCTAAGTTTATTAGTTTTAATAGTTTTGTGTTGCAAGAATTTCAAAATAATCAAACTACCAGGCAATTCATATAAAACATTTATAAAATAATGTGCCTTATAGTAACTTCTATATGAGTCTTATAAAATCGATCACTCACTTTCGCAATACTTTTGCAGCTCTTATGATACATGTGTTAGGACTGAGCTGTAATTGTCACAAATAAACCTTTAATGTAAATGAGATAATAAAAAACCACTATAAAATAATTCTAATATATATTTATAGCAGTGCTAAAGATGCTGCTGACCGTTGCTAAAAAAGTGTTATAAAACAATTTTATTTTATAAGCTGATAAGTTTTATAACTCAGTCACGGAAACGTCTATAAACTAATTTCTTAACTGCATTATAAGATATTTCATAATTCTGTTGCAAAAACGTTTTAATGATAAATTTATAAATCAGTTCAGTTGTTGACAAAAAATTGTTTTTTCTGGAACTCTGATATAATCAGTTAGCATTTGGAAGCATTAATAAAATAGCAATAAAACAAGATAATCGTAGAACATTTAAATTATTTTGCTGGTTGGGTATTTTGATTCTTGTCGTATGATCTTTTCCGTTAAAAGCTGTAATCCTTTTGAAGTAGCGCGCGCGCGCGCGCGCACCGACGCGAGCAATGTCAAAGCCTCTGAACTTCATTCCGAGCGTTAGCTGCAATATTTCTTGATCCGATAGCTTTGCTTAAGTGACAAAAATGGTATACACATTTTTTATGTAAAATTCTCCTGTTTTATTTTTCATCATATTGTTTTCAGCAGAAGAATCAAAGTAACAAAATTATTTCTAAAATCAATTGTTAGCCAATTTTTTGTCTTTGCATATCTACCAAAAATGAACTGGACTATTATGAAATGGATATAAAATTAGAATACTGAAAATTGGTATGATGCCCATTTGCAATTTAACACACTCACTGAAGCATTTGCAAGTGTCATAGCAAATATAAAAATCCAAAGTGTGGAAAAAGGGGAAATTTTGTCGTCACCCTAACACATTCCGTATTGTATACGTTCTGAAGCAATCTCTTTTATCGTACATTTTATGACCCCCCTATGTAAGTACATTGTTAAAAATATTGGTCTTTATCTGTTAGTCCGATTCGTTTCCAGTGTGGTATTTGTACCATCCGAAAAAATTCTCTAATTGTAATAACAATCTGCCAAATTGAGTTTGCAGGGGTTGAATTTCATTAATAGTTATCGCTCTACACTGTCACTTTTACAGGAAGCAGAGGAAAGTGTAAAAAGCAAGATGTGTCTCATTTTATTTGAGGTGCAGTTTACTAGTATTGGCAAGACGATATTCATTTATTACGAAAAATTTTTAAAATTCTGTTGAAAGTAACACTCGAATACCAACATTTGGCGTGAATTTCGCTAATTACGTTGGCATAATCGGGAGATAATTAAAACTAAGAACATGCCTGTAGTTATACTAAAATATTGTCATGGTTGAACGAAGAGAATCAATCCTACCATCTCTATGTGAACTGTGTACATCGATTTTTCTCAATCGCCATTTTCAAGCAAACTTTTGGGCCCACGAGAGCCTTGTGAGCTCAAATTAAAGCTAACTAAATGTACTGTAAGTTCAGTATGTATGAGTTTCCTCGTGGGATGAGTAGTTTTCCCGATATTTGGCAAGATACATGACGAAAACGAAATTTTTTCACTTTTTGGAGACAATTGCCAATTTCTCAAGAGCTGTATCTCGGAATGCTTTGTAGGAACTCTGTTTGAGCTTAAATTGTAATAAATTTAATCTACTAAAGAGAAACTAAAGAGAAATAATATTTTCTGTATAGTATATATATTAAGTAAAACCCGAATCGAAAGTGCAAAAAAGTGCAAAAGTTTCGCAGTTTTTTGGGCATTGTGCAGCTCGCACAGGACCTATATGCATTTATTACGAAAAATTTTAATAATTCTGTTGAACATAACACTCTAATACCAACATTTTGCGCGAGTTTCGCTAATACGTTAGCAAAATCGGGAGATAATTAAAACTAAAGTACAACTTAGAATATGCTTGTAATTATACTAAAATATTGTTACGGTTGAACGAAAACAATCAATCCTATCATCTCTACCTATAACTGTCATGTTTCAATCAACCATGACGTAATAACCAATAAAGTGGACTATTGTAATTACACCTTTTTTAATAAAAAATAAAAATCAGTTACTATGTGAACTGTATACATCGATTTTTCTCAAAATTCATTTTATACCAAAATTTGGTATTATGCCATTTTCGAGCGAACTGTTGAGGGAGCACGGGACCCTTGTCAATTCAATTTAAAGCTAACTAAATATACTACAACTTTTTTATGTATGAGTTTCCTCGTAAGATGAGTACTCTTCACTTTTTGGAGACAATTGCCAATTTTTCAAGAGCTGTACCTCGGAAAGCTCATTAGGAACTCGGTTTGAGCTGAACATGTAGTGAATTTAATCTACTTTAAACGAGAAATAATAACATATTCTGTATGGAGATATTAAGCAAAACCCGAATCAAATGCAAAAGTTTCGCAGTTTTTTGGGCACTGCGGAGCTAGCACAGGACTTTCGTAGCTGCAATCTTGGTTTCTTACTAGTGACATAGGTCCCAATAACATAATAAAAAGTTAGAACTACATGAACTTTCACAAGGTTGAATGCATAAATTGATTGGGCTTCTGTTACTTATTATATTTCTAATTAACCATACGTTATTGTCTATAAAAATAAATTGTGGCGTGTTCAAATGTTCTTGCTTTTTGTTGGGTATTTTGCTACTTCTGCAAAAATATTCAAAAATTTAACAAATAAACCTCTGCGCCAAACAAATTAATCAGAACTCAAAGGCTGGTTTTGAATATTTCTATTACAAAATGCCTCACTGCAAAAATATATACAAACTAAGGTCATAAAATAAAAATTGAAAATGAAAACTAAAATCTGCGAACGTTTCTGAAAATAAATCACAATTTGTTGTTTATGTATTTCCATAGTCACGTGAGACAATAAATTATATTTATTTTATTTATCCTTCGTCCTTGAGGATCGCTACAAAAATCTATGGAATAATTAGAGACGTATTATTCCTCGTTCTACAAAACAGTAAAACCAACAAAACAGTAAAACGAACAACAAAAAGATAATACTTTCACCGTCGCGTTACTCGGTTAACTGCACCTTGTAAACTAATATCGATGTTGAGGTCGTTTTATAATTCTACAAATAGTAAAATCAAGCATATTTTGAACCGAATTCGATAATGATATTAGGTGGTAAAGTTCAGGTAATCAAGTTATAGTTTTTATAATTTTTAGTGATCACCAGCAAATCATTATGTATTGTAAAATGACAGCAATGATTAGGTAATCATCAAAAATATGCTGATCTAATCATTGTATGTCAGCTTGAAACATCCTCAAAGGATTTCGAAATTAAATAATAGTACAGCGTGCAATTACTTGACACATTTGTAACCACTAGAGATATTATTAATCGTGTTCCTTAGTGTATGGCAGAGAGAGAAAGTGATATGAGAAATTTTCTTAGTGGTGAAAACATCAATGAATAACTCCAAATGTCTAACTTGTCACTTAGTGAATCCAAAAATGCGATTGGCATACATCCCAATTAGTGAAGATCCAGCGACAGACGTTCTAAACCTGCAAGCTATGTCACCGGGTATGACAGGGAAGCATCAAGTTAATTTATTTCTTATCAGTTATTACCACTTAGTTATTATACCCTTCGTAAATACGATGCGAAGAGTATATTGCATTCGATCGGCACTTTTCCAGAACCGGTAATATCGCTCGTAGACAAAAAAATTCACTGTGTTAGTGATCGAACTCTGAACAACTTTAAAAATGTCCGTCCGCCTGTCTGTCCGTCTGTTCGCCTGTCTGTCTGTCTGTCCGTTTGTCTGTCCGTGCGTCACGTTTCTTGTAAGCACGATAACTTAAGAACGAAAAATCCGATTGTATTGAAAGGACAGTAATTTGGTGTTAGCTGGAAGACCATGAACCCTATTGTCTTGGAACAAAATTGATCAATAAGTAAAAAGTTATTAATTATTGCAATTTTAAAACGTTTTGTAATTAAATAGAAAGTTTCTAGAAATAATATTATTTACAAACAAAACTGCAAAGAGTATCCTATAGAATTTGCAACAGTTATATAAAAAGTGCAGTAATCGCCGAATGGTTAGCTTGTTTTAGAAATACGATCGCCATCCCGGTTAGTGGAGCTCCTAAGGCGAGCATACATGCCGATTATTGGAGGTACAGCAGCAGACATTTTAAACCTGCGATGTATCTACTTTGAGCAACGATTCGCACATTTCAAGCTGTTTTATTTTAAATAATTAATTTCGTTTATAAATTAAGTTTCCACCACTAAGAACAATTTCCATATCACTTTTCTTGTTGGCCTAACGCAATTGACTAATCGTGTCAGCAGTTATAAATGTATCAGGTAATTGTAGGCTGGCCATATACCATAAATTTTAAATTATGAGAAAAATATACTGAAAAAAGAAAGATGTCCTAATTACACGCTGCACAATGCACTTCTTCAGTCATTTTATAACTAAGAGAGAAATTCGGTTAGTTATCTGAAAAGCTTTTAATAAAATATAAACTTTGCAAAATGAATATGTAATGACAAATAATTTAGCCACAGATATTCGTACAAAATTATTTACCTCTGTATTGGGAATAACATCAAATGACACAATTTAATTTCAGTGTTTATCCCTCGGTTTATCCCTAATTGTTGCATGTTTGACTCTAATTATTATTGTATATACATGAAATGTTCAGTAGCATCAGCTTCATATGAAATGAATATGAATTTATTTGTATAACCACCTAACCGTCTTATTCGAATGCTTTTGGGAAATGCAATCACACAATTTGTTTAGAGCTGTGAAGTAGATGAGAGTGATCTCCTCCTTGCAAATAAATTGCACTTGCAAAATTCATTTGAGAATTGTTTGACATATTAGGTATATCACAATGGTCTCAACTGTCTATATTCGTGGACAACATTAGATATTTATCACCCCTTAAAAATCACCTGAAAGTATGACCAATTAATAAAAGAATGTTTTTACTCACTTTGTCATCACCTTCAATTGATAACACCGGCCCACAAAAAGAAGTTATCTGTAACCGAGACTCGACATAGTAATCCCTAAGTATTTCGACGTGCTGAGCACGAATCCAAGGTCCGATTAGCCCCATCACCCACCAAATTTTTGTAAATCGCGAAAATAACCTAAAGAAATTATGTTTCTAACGATATTTTCGCAACTTACAAAAATTGGCGGGTGATGGAGCTGAACGGACAACGAATTCATGTTCAGCACAGCGAAATACATAGGGATTACTGTGTCGGGTCCCGACTACAGTTCACTTTTTTTTGTGAGCCTGTGCGCACAAACTTCGAAATGGTCAAATCTACCCCAAGTAGGGAATAAAAATCTGTAAAGAATCGCATAAAATTACTTAGAAATATACAAAATCATTTCATACACAAATTGAAACAGATTTAATTTCCAAAAAGCTCATATAAAAAATATGTTTAAGAACGTTTACGCATTCAGAGAAATATATATCTTAGAAACTGGTTATTTTCTTTTAATACTGACAACTATTGATTAAACCCACGTAATTTTCAAATTTTCAGAAAAGAAATTGAAACATGTTTCAACTATTGGTCATAACTCAGCTATTTTTGATTTAGAAAAAACTGAAAAAACCATTCGAACTTCAAGAGCTTCAATTTAGATTTTATGCATGTTTCACAAAGCAGTTACAGTTTTCAAGTTACTTCACATTTAAGCACTTCTTTTCAGCAGCAAACTGTGCGAGCGCCACATTTAGAATTAATCATGTGATAATGCAAATTCTTCGGCTCTGTAACCTCTTTATTTTTAATCCGTATGACTTTTCTGATAAGTTTTACTGTCTTTCAGTGAATTTCGAAAAAGCGTCTAAAAAGTTGTCAAAAATTACAACTTCCAAAGTCTTATATCTTAGAAAGTTTTATGCAAATATGCATGTGGCCTTTCTTGCTTCATACCGAATGATTAATCATTACATAACCATGTAAGAATGAATATTAAAAAACCCTCTTCAAAAAATGTTATATACATGTTTTACTTAACACCAACCGTTTTCACACTATACGCCAGGAAAACACAGGGTAGCGGTGTATGTGTTTCCACACCACCTCAGAGGTAAGATACAAGGCGCGTTTTTTTACATGGTCTCCCCAGTAGGCCTAATCTATGATTTTGCTTGTTCTATAGCTCATCCTCATTCTCGAAATCTGTCCCCTCTTCCACGTATTCGTCCTCTGACAGCTCCTCCAAGTTCTCGTCCTTTGTCCCTTCCTCCAGATTCTCGTCGTCCTCCCCAACATTTTCTCTTTCTTCTATATCTTGTGTCAACAGGTCAATACGATCAAGCTCTTCATCTTCTTCATCCTGAATCATTTCTGTGATGGCGTTACTATCAACATTTGTGTTGAGACATGACTGACCTTGACAATGGCCACACAGTACTGAACAGGACAGTCCAACTTTTCTGCACCCGCAATTTGTGTTGCATCCTTTGGTGCAGTTGCAAAAAATGGTATCTAAAAGTATATCTGGTGCAGCTGGTAATAGAGTCTTAAGGGGCTCCAAAATGTTATTAATCATCGTCCATGTTCAGGATTTAAATTATTTCCAAGCCAATTCTGTACTTGATAATACACTCGACTTAGATGTTGACTTGCAGCTGCGGCAGTAGGTGGAAGTGAAGACAATTTCACCGCGGTATTAAGTCTTATTGACTTCGCAAATGTCATGTATCGATAGTTTTCAATGGATAATTCTGTTTTAGGAGCTCCATAGATTGCCAAAAGAATGCGTAATCCATTTTCCACAATCGTTTCTACTTTACAATTTTCCTGTTTAAAAGCTTCCGCAAATTGATGCAAATCGGGGCGCCTCTCGAACATTTTAAAAACTTTTATTTTTCCTTTATTAAAAAGTGCAGACGTTGTGTCACAGCCAGTAATAGCGTGTAGCAACAACAGATGCTTTTTACAATTTGGAAATTTATTTAGGCTAGAAGAGGAGTATGTATTTGATTTTATTTTCCCTCTCCCTGGTTTAAGGAAGAAAACATCTTGGTTTGAAGTAGCACGTCCTATTTAAAAGAACTAGTAAATCTACATCATCTCCAACGATAATAGTGATGTTGCGTTGTGATTTCTCAAGTGCCGTTTCAACTATTAAAACGCCGGCGTCGTCTCTAGCTTGTTTCACGGCTATATTGTTAGATTGTAGTCTGTCCATTAGCATTGATATTAATCTAGTTTTATTTGAGCGATTGGATAGGAACTTTTCTTGGCTAAGTGTCACTTGCATTGCTTCGTCAAACATGACCTCTACGGTTCCCGAAATTGAAGCAGTTCGTCGAAGTTGTTCCATTGCTTTTATATTTTTGCTATTGTCACTGTATCCATCAAAGACAACTGTTAAGTCAGAGCCGAAATGTTTTTGTAAATAATCAATATATCTTTTGATAATACACTGAAAAGTATCATCTTTTTGCCATATTACACGGTGCAACAGGAACCCACCATCAATGACGTAAGCAACGTTATCAGCAGGTATTTCATCACACCGAGGGTCGAAGCATTTATAGAGCATTGATTTAGGAGTTTTTCGCATGCCTGCATTATCAAAAAGTGCTGTGGGATAAGGACTTAACTCGTACTGCATATATTCTTTCAGGTTTTCGTCAAATTTCTTATATAAACTGATTCTTTGAAACAGCAGCAAAGGATCTACAGCAACATTTACGTCATGAACTTTAATAGAGCTATTGACTGACAAAAGCGAAAGGACCCTATTTGCACGTTTAAATTTTATATCATTAAATTTTAACCCAACAATACTTTGCACTGACTGAAGACCAATTTTGTATGCATTGTAACAGTTTATTTTTTCAGTTCCGACGACACCTGTAGCTATCGATATAAGTTGATTTGTTTTTGGAAACGGACTATAAGAACTAAACCAGTCAACCAAATTTTTTACGTCTGCATTATCTCTCTTAATGCTTGAGTCTCTTGCATCAACATGTTGATCAGCTGTGTCCAGAGACACCTGGCAAAATTTTTCAATTTCTTCGCAGACCGAATTCATGGCGTGCATGCCATATATCCATTTGCATAGTACACTTTCTCGTGTACTTCGTCCCCTGGAAACACCTCCCTCAGATTTCATAGATTTCATTAAGGTTTGCTCTATTATCATGTCGCTCCAGGTTCCGCAGTTGAACTTGTTTGACCGTCGAATCGTGAAAAATCCTTTAGAAAATATCTCAAATGTCTGCTGGTTCAGATTATTTTGTAATTCCAGCATATCTTGCAGATATAAATGTGCTGACTTTGCGTACAAGAAATGCCCTGCAGCATGGAAATAAGGAAGCATTTTCTTCACAGCGTTTAGATGTCCAGTCCAGTTTCCTAACCTCTCAGCTCGGATAAACTCTTTTGCTATGCATACCATGTCAATGTATTGTATCCATAATTGTGAGGTGGGGCTTCGACTTTTGATTTCATTTAATTTGTCAGAGAAGTGTTCCCTTAGTGATTTTAAAACACCGACATTTTCGTCTAAGTTTTCATACGATACTTCCCCAGTTAATATGTTTTCAATGTTATTCTTGAGAACTTCTTTTTCGTCATAGTCAATTTCTGTTTCTTGAAAAATAATACTTGATAAGGCGATAAGGAGTAATGTGTGACCTCTGATAGCTCGTGCGAAAGCGTTACCACTCAACATTTTGTCAACAGAATTAGGAGCGTAAATAACGCTGAGGGCTTCCTTGAGGCCACTTCCAGCCATTATGTATCCAATACATCCAAGAAATGATAAAAGCATATGGAAACCCCCAAGTCTAAGTATGACTTTTGACGTTTCTGATCCAGCTGAAGAAGCAGCAACAATTTCACGAGCTTTCATATATAGTGGCTGATCGAATGTAACTATGCAATTTTCGTATTTGTGCAACCTTGCATTTTCCATGGCACAATTTAATGTTGTATAAATCGTATTGTAGTTGCTTGCCGGGTGGTTAATAAATGGCAGGAAAATAATTCGAGATTGTGAAAAGTTTTTGTTATTTTGAGTAAGACACTCCAGGAACCCATTCCATCCAGGAAGTCCCACAACACCTTGAAATTTACCATACATCCATAATAGATCAACTATATGTATTGGCTCCGCACTTTGGTCATAATCAATTTCTTGCACTCTAACTTTGCTCATTCCGGAAATACTAGGATTTTCGTACATTTGAAGCGGCACGTGAGCAACAGCAGCTAACTCTTTAGTAGGTGGCATCGTCGTATATTTCTTTATGGCTTCTTCAGACACCACGGCGCTGCTAGGAGTTACTATTTTAATAAGCCCCATAATGTGAAGTGTGTTGTGGCCGTCTAGTGTATAGACATTAATATCTGCATTGTCTGCTGAATACTGAATAAGAGCACCAGTTTCAGGTGAAAGAATATCTGGTTGTGGATGGTATACAGCAGCAACTTCATACATCAATGTTTCTCTATACGACGCGCTGAATCCATGTGTTGACAAAATATCTAGTAGACGTTTTGGACCATATCGACGGTGAAGAAACACAGATAGTCCAAGTAAAAGGTTAGATTTAAAGGATCGTGGACGTATGGTAGCCATAATAGCATGGCAAATGGCTGTACATTTACCCTTAAGATGGTCAGTTTTGCCTTTTCTGGTTTTTAAAATTAATTCTTCAATAAAATATGAAAGGCTTTGTGGGATGTTTTCATTAAGATTGTCAAACATTTTATTGGGAGGGGGATAGGATTGACAATCAACAGTCATGGAACGAATGTCTTCTCTGATAATTTTGGTCGCAGTTTGTACAATTCGAAGGCGTTCTTCCGCCGGCTGTGATTTCTTATTTTCATACCAAGCTTTACTTAAAATATTACTTTGAGTATCGCGGAAACAAATAATAGTCATTGATCTTGATTTACTTGTTATAACGATATTTTTGCCATATCGTTCTGTTAATTTTGTAATAATTGTTGAATCTACCGGGACATAATCCAATTCAATTTCTTTTAATTCACTTAACGTGAACTGGCAATCCTCGTTATTTTCAATATAATAAAAAATCTTTTCCATAGCCTCAGATATTTTTTCATCTAATGGACGACCTTTCAAATCACCCGATTTTGGCTTAATAAAGTAATCGAAACACTTATTATGATATCTTGCTTCTGCAGCTACTAAATCGTATTCAAATATAATACGGTCTTTAACAGTTTTCCCATATGTATCACCGCGTTCATTAGCTGCCTTAATAACATTATCTTTAAATGAAAGTGTACTTACTTGTCTAATTATACGTCGATACTTTTTATATTTTTTTTTCTCTACCTGCTCGTTGGCTTCTTCGCCACAAAAAAAACACAAAGTTTTAAAATCGAAAGATCCCAAGTTTGAGCGTTTTTTGCGAGGAGAATCCTGAGATGTACCGGGAGCATCATCATCTCGGCGTCTTTTAAATGCCACTATGCTACTCTTGCGAGTATACTCCTTGCGACAGTTTTTATGTACTATTACCGAATCTGTACCCCTTAAACATTCTGTATGTTCATCTTCTCTTTCCGCACTTGCGTCTCTCAAAGCGTCTATATCGAGTTTTACAGTCACTGTAACACCTTTCAAGAGCGATTGATTGCAAATGAAACAACACTCATCCATTGCGATGGCTAGTTTAACAATAACAAAACGTCTGTACTCCGTACTACTTGCCAACTAGATTTAAACTAGAGCTTAAACCTGCTTGGCGACAGCGAATCGGGGAACTACACCAAAATCTCCGAGCGATGACCGATGACCGACGACCGACGCCGACCGACGCCGACCGACGCCGACCGACGCCGACCGACGCCGACCGACGCCGACTGACGCCGACGGTTCATACTCAAGGTTAAATTAATAGCGAGCTATTTATATTATGATATCAAGGTTTGACAGAATGAAATGAAATGTACTTACAGAGTTTTTTGGTAGCATAATACGGAAAAGACCTTTATTTAGAATAGCCTATGCTAAGCTTCGCCCATGAAACATTGTATATTTCTTTGTTTCAATAAAGTCGTTTATTATTATTATTATTATTGTTATTATTTAAAAAAATAAGATTTTCGTGACCTTTGACCTTAAATAACTACAAACGCACGCGCGATATTGATGGGGACTTTTTAGACATTGCTTATAATGTTAAAATAAAGGTGTAAACAAAATTTAAGCTCACTCGGATTTTTTTGGCAGATGCTGCTTTTTCCGGCCTAATATAACTGGAGTATTTCTCGAACAACCAAACTCTGTTAGAAGCCAAAGTTATTGTTTTATTTGTCAACTCCGCAAATCACCATTCACATATGTCATAATGTATGTCACAAGCGTTAAAATTAATTTAACTCCTTTAAGTAAACTTACCCACTGCGACTTTATTTTCAGAAGACATTATGTATGAAAATTTATTTTATGGCATTTCGATTTACCGACTTTCTTGCGGCAAGGAGTATCAATTATTTTAGAGATTGCTTTATTTCTATAATAGATCTGTGCAATTAGACATGCAATGACGTGATATAATTTTTCGGTATTCGATAGAATAATTTTTTTATGTTATTTGATTCAGCATGTCGATGGGAATAGCGTTTGAGTACCTTTAAGGATGCACAATTAATGTAAACATTTAGAAAAAAAATCGGTGAAGGTATTTACACAGAACTTCCCTCGCTGTTTGTGTATGGCGGTCACTCTAAAAAATTAGTAATTACGAAATGACATTAAGAATAATAATCGGAATATAATTATTGCTATTATTACAAAGAAAACGTGATAATTTTTGGTCAAAAAAATATACAGAATTCTCATCCAACAGCAAAAGTTCAATACTAAATAACAGGTGCCAAATATGGAAGGCCTGCGCAAATACCTTTACAAATATCCACCATGACTGAATTATTTCTTGGGATGACCACCCTGTACATTTTTCAATATACATATGCTAAATATTATTGCCATCTGTCACATTTTCAATCCCATATTCACGTAATGGAGTGGAAGTATAGTGGTGGTTAAAAAATTTAATTTCTTTTGGAATTCTTCAAAAATGTTTTTAAAAAAATTTTCAAATTTTGTTGTTTCTGAAATAGTTTTAGAATGTCATGAAACGTAGAAATTTTAAATTTGAGCAAAAAGGAAAGTTTCCTGCTATTCTATAGTGTGGTAAAAAAAGTTTACAAATTTAAAAATTATGTATTTTTTAAATAGGTTTAGAATGCCATGAAACGTGAAAATTTTAAATTTGAGCAAATGAAAAAAAAAATCCATCTATTTTAGTGATAAAAAATTTTTCAAAAATGTTTTTTCTGAAATAGATTTAGAATGTCATGAAACGTGAACATTTTAAATTTAAGCAAAAAAAAATAAAATTTTATCTAGTGTTAATTTTTTTCCAAAATGATAAAAAAATGTTAAAATTTTTTTTTTTCCGAAATAGGTTAGGAATGTCATGAAACGTGGAAATTTTAAATTTGAGCAAAAACAAATTTTTCGTCTATTCTATACTTAGTAGTGAGAAATAGATTAAAAATGTTTACAAAATTTTTTTTTATTTTTCAAAAACATTTTTAAATTTGTTTGGATAGTTTTAAAATGCCATGGAAACGTGGAAATTTTAAATCTGAACAAAGAAAAAAAATTACCATCTATTTTAGTGGCAATTTTTTTTCAAAATTGTTAAAAAAAATCGATTTTTTTTTAAATAGATTTAGAAAGCTATGAAACGGGGAAATTTTAAATTTGAAGAAAGAAAAAAAAATTCCATCTATTTTAGTGGTATAAATTTTTTCATAAATGTTGGTTAAAGAAATTTTCAATTTTTTTTTTGAAATAGGTTTAGAATACCATGAAACGTAGAAATTTTAAATTTGAACAAAAGAAAAAATTTTTTCATCTATTTTAGTGGTAAAAATTTTTCAAAAATGTTGAAAAAATGTTCAAATTTTTTTTTTGCTGAAATAGGTTTAGCGTGTCATGAAACGTGGAAATCTGAAATGTGAGCAAAAAAAAATTTTTTCCACCCTTTATTCCGTTTAACGGTCCACCCTGTATATTTTCCAGTGAAAATTTTACCATTTCTTCACTCACAGTAGGGTCAACTACCTATTAAATTTGACTGCTCTCCATCAAGTAGTTTTTTTAGTTAATGCACCACCAGACAGACAGATAGACAGACTGACGGAATAGAAAAACCTATATTTTCGTAATCTAGGTGATCTGAAACGTCAGAATCCGAAAAAATCTCGGAGAGTGATTTTTTCTCGAATACAATAATTCCCTTCGGTATGCGAGGGAAGTAAAACTGTTGTAATTTTGAGAATAGTGTTCTTTGTCCTTTAACCGTTAGCATATTCACAATGGTAACAGATGCGACAAAAATGCAATGAACTTTTTTGTAGAGCATCAAATTTTCCTCGAATAAGTCGTAGGACATAGTTTAGGAGCTACAAGTGTCCACGCAAAAGCGTAAAAATTGCCGGTTCTCGCACAGAACTCCAGGCGACCTGAGCGCGCTGAATTACTAATTCAGAAAAAACAGTCAAGTTTCCGAAAGATTTGAACAAATTTGTGGAGCATCTAAATGAATTTATTAGAGTCAATTCACTGCAAGTCAATTGAAATTAATCATGTAGCCTTTTCAAATGCTACAATATAAATAATTAATAACTTTTATTTATTAATCAATTTTGTTCAAAACAATTAGGTTCTGCCTCTAGTTAACACTAACTTACTGTCCAAAGACGGACTTTTTATTCTCAAGTTATCGTGTTTACAAGAAACGTGACGGACGGACAGACTAACGGACAGACGACGGACGAACATTTTGAAAGTTGTTCAGAATTCGATCACCAACACAGTGATATGAAAATGTTTTCTCTACGAATGACATTACCGGTTATAGAAATGTGCCGATTAAATGCATTATACTCTTCGTTTTATATCTGCGAGGAGTATAATAACATTATTTCCTTTCTAGTACTTAAAACATAAATGTTTATAAAAGGTAATCATCATAATCGCCACGAGAGCTTTTCAAAACCGTTTGATTACAGCCTGTTTAAAACAGACACTACTGCGTGGCATTGAACGCATCATCCACATCTCCAAGCACAATGAATTTTAAATTGCGATAATCTCCTAATATTAATTTCCAGAGTTATTTAGCAAGCTAAACACAACACCTTCACAATTCAAGTTTTATACAATAGGTCTAGGGAAACTTGAGAAGCCCTAACAAAGATTTGACGTATGTACGAGCTTCATCTGACTGTCTGCTCTGACACCTTCGCTTTCAGTGTGTTTGTATTGTGAGAAAACAATGTGTATGCTTTTGAGAATATCGTACGGTTCGTTATGAGCTTGGGTATAGCGTGGAGGAATTGAGCGAATATTCTGGAACATACAGTCATCTGCCGCGCTTCGTAATAGACTGGAATCTAGTTTATTTAACTGACAGTTTTAACCCGCAGGCAGCATCATTTATATCACCGTACAGCATAAATGTCTAATAGAATTAGTGAATAGTTTTCATTTTTGCATAATTTTGAACACATAGCAAGCCCTGCAATCTCAACTTTAAACTATGTTTTATTAAGAACAACTTATTATGTTTTCTACAATGTTACAAGCCAATGGTACGTTGTTGTTAAAAATTTCAGATGTGAAATATATTGTTGTAATATATTTGAATTTATATTTTTAAAGCTTAATATTCGGTTTATACCTTAAATTCAGATATATTACAACAATATCTTTAGATGAGGTTCAAAAGTGGTAGGACTGAAGTTTTATACAGAGTTTCCCCGGATTAGTGCCCTGAAAGAGAAACCTTTACCTATTTTTTATTTTGGAAAAAAATATTTTTCATAAAAAGTTTTGATGCCTAACAAATGAGACTCTTACAGAGGTAATGTCTAGCTGTTAAGCTAATTTCAACGGCTGGATATTATATAAGATAAAATGTGTATTAGAAAATTATATTAATAAATAATGATAGGAGATAACATTAAAACATTTCTATTAAAGTACAAAATATATAGAA
Organism: Stenurella melanura; assembly: GCA_963583905.1. NCBI lineage: Eukaryota > Metazoa > Arthropoda > Insecta > Coleoptera > Cerambycidae > Stenurella > Stenurella melanura. Next base: position 67,103,585 of record OY757313.1, read on the forward strand.
ACGTTATATTTCAATTTAAATGATTAATAACCTTTTTATTTCCTGATTTTTCAAAAACGTAATTGGTTTTCATCTATCTGATACTAACTTAGTGTTCAAAATGCATGCAATCGGACTTGTCTTTCTACGACTACTTGAACAGACAGATAGACGAACAAGCGGATAAACAGGCATTTTAAAAATAATTTGGTCACCATGATATGGAATTTCTTTCTCTACAGGCGATATTTACGGTTTTATAAATGTCCCGATCAAATTCTATATACTCCTCATTTTCGTATTTATAAAGAGTATAATAATAAAAATATAATAGTGGAGTGCAATTTAATTTCTATCTTTCAGTCCGTGGGCCCTCTTAGAGGAAAATGTATGACCTTACCATATATGTTACTTATGCCCTGTAGATTACGAATCCACTTGTAAGATAATCGTAATTAATATAAGGCACAAATCAAAATTTTCTATTAACCACAACAATAAGAAAGCTTTTTTAAGTAATGCCTGCGAACACAGGGAGAAAAATAAGACTAATAGCCCACAAAAATGCCATAATTTTCGACAGAATTGGTGCTAACGATCTAATAGTTATGAAAATTAAATGTTAATTTATTTTTTATGCTTTTTGACAAAAATTACATTTAAGAAACATATTCTTTATAGGATTTTGCAAACAGCGGAAAGCAAAACTATCTATGAGGTATATCTCATAGATAGTTTTGCTTTCCGCTGTTTGCAGAATCCTATAAAAAATATGTTTCATTACTATACGCAAACAAATAATAAATAATTCACTTTTAAATTACATTTATGTACAAAAAAAATGTTTTACGAAAAGACACACCTGAAGAAGATAAAGGACAGGCATTCGATCCATCTGAAGTTTTTTCAGTTTCTTTCTCTTCCTCTATTTTTTTCCTTAAATGTTATATATTTCTTTTACTAGTAAAACTAAAACAGTCAAAACTGTTTGTTTTTCGAAACGACATAGATCATCTTTTCTTTGGTTACTTATTTTATCACCGATTTTTAAACAATCAATAAATTTTACAATTTCTCAGAGCCTTTGCTTATCGAGCCCTGTTTCAGGCAAATTAAACCTAATTTCTTACAAATTTCCTTTAAATTAAATTTTAAATTTGTCTCAATTTCATTTTTAGAATTTGTGCTGTCAGCAGTACTTTTCGATAGCAATACTTTATGAGGGCCCAAGTGTTCTATTTCATCATTATTTTGTAATTTAATCACTGAAAAAAAAAAATTTTCTACTTTTTAGTGCAATTCAGTTTTGAGAGAAAACCATTGTTTTAAAAATATATATATTTATTTTTTACTTTTTAGTTTCCTGTCTACCACATTTTTTTTATTCAAACGCCATCATTTCATTTACTCTTATCAAACTCTTTCATTTGATACTCTTTGATAACCATATCAAAGGGGTTATAAAGAAATAGGTAATCCATCATTTTGTGTCGGCTGCCATATTGGATTTAGAATAACATCACACAAATTACTTTATTCTACTTGGGTATGCCCTTTCATTTGATACCCACGCCGAGAGGGTTGTAAAAAATTGGTGATCTGCCATTTTGTGCCGGTCGCCATATTTGATTTAGAATGACGTCACACAGCTTATTTATTTTACTTTTTTAATTGTTATTTTAATAAATTTTATATGTCTACTTTATATTTTATATTTTCTACAATGATTTTGTAGTTTATTATTTTATATTCTTTTAATATTTACCTTATTCACATTCTGTCTATACACTTTTATATTACTGTATCGTTATATTTTTATTCTATATTTTTATGTAATTTTGCATTTTGTTCACTTGTAATGTTCTGACGTCTCCTATACCATGCTTTATGGTTTCCTGGAAAGATCAATAAATAAATAAATAAATAAATATATACCCTTTCATTTGATACCCATGTAGGGACTAATAATAAAAAGGTAGCCGCCATATTGGATTTACTATAATATTGAATATAATATATTGCATTGTCTTCAGAACAAAAGTTGTGTGCGAATTTCAGCATGGTTGAATATCGGGAAGTGGTAAAAAATTCGACCACCAGATTTGAACATACATACATACACACAACATTTCGAGTAAAAAAAAATAATTGAAAAATATATACCAGCTAAAAGTATCTTGCGAACAGTAAAATAGGGAGTGTCTTGCTGCTCATTCTGTAGGATACTCTTCGCATATTTTTTGTAATTAATGTTAGTTTAAAAAAAACTGTCAGTTGAACACAATATTCGTATACGCGTTTCGCTCATCACGTTGGTATCGTCTCGAGACAGTTAATCAGTTTTAATCAGAATCAATCTATTTATATCTCGAATACGCACCGTTGGTTTCCGGATCCAAACTCTTAACCTTTAAAAGCATTTTTATGATTTTTCTATCTACATTTCTAGTGTCTTAATACAAATCATATATTATAGTGTACAACTTTATTATTATTCTGCGGACGTTACAATACGCGTAACGTAGAGAAGCCCGGGGTGGCAGATAAAGCGCCATGAATTCCATTCTTATGACTTGAGAAATCTGTTTCGTGCTGTTTCTATATATTGCAGCATTTCTATGTTTTTATTTAGTTCATTGTCTTTTGGTTTAAAGTATATTTGTTTTCCATTCTTGCGTTTTAATGTTTTTACTTTGTTCTTTCGATAAAAATATAATGAGAACTGGTATCAAATAATTCGTGCTAGTCACGCTTATTATAAAAAAATCTTTTTTTCTTTTACTTCCACATCCACGTAGTGGCGTATAGTAATCGTAATCGTAAAAAAAATTACAATTCATTGTTTGTTGAAATAGGCTTGAAATTAGAATGTCATAACGTCAGGACTTTAAATTCGGGCGAAAAATAAAAAATTATGCCTGTCTGTCTGGCGTGTTGGTCGGTTATGTCGGTCGGTCAGTCGGTCTGTAACTTTCTTTATGAACACGTATTCTCAGGAATGGTTTGAAATATTGACTTGATATTTGGTGCACATATGTATCATGACGAGATCTGACACTAGATTATATTTTGGACTAATTCTGGTGAAGGGTTGGAGTTAAATAGGGGTGAATAAGGAAGAATAAGTAAAGCAAGCTAATAAGAGTACAGAAATTTGGAATTTGGTGTATACACTGGAAGTTAAGGCTTCAGATTTTTTTACAGTATTTTAAAGGCTCCTCCGAATTCGAATTTTATACTAATTTTTATCAGAAGTTTTATACCTGTGCATTGTATGGCTCGATCATTACAAAAAATTTCACTATATTAACGTTTCTTCACACATTGAAAAAGCAGTCAACTTTCATTACCCACCGACATTGCCAATATCGGAGCTGGAGATTGAACTCATTACACGATAGACGGTATGACCAAACGTGTTGACCAATAACGTGCTTTAGCCCGTCTCGCAACCGTATTGTCAAGTTAAAATACTTGATTTAAGAAACAGAACAGTACCAATAAGTTTTTGACAATTGTATAAAAATTATTGTTTGCAATGCCATAATATTCCTACATTCAGGACAATAATTTATGGTCGTTTTTAAAATGAAATAGCTATTGCTTCAGATAATGATGGCCGAAGAATTTGTTATCAGCTTACACACGATCCACTCTGCAGATATTCCTGCAGATTAGAACTCGGCAAATTAGAGGTTGTGTAGGCCATATTGAGTTTTATGCCATATGAACATGTACAATTTGAAAATTTTCTGTGATACTCTATACATTACACACCAGCATTATGTAAGCAATTGATTATTTAAAGTAGCAGCAAATTTTCTGCAGACCATTAATACGATAAATATTTCGTATTATATTTTTAATCCGGAGACAAGACGACTCTGTATCCATATTGATATTTATTTTAAAGTGAGAAAATAATTGAATTGTGTTTTATCATCTATTTCTTGCAACATTTGGGGACAATTAAATTATATTATACATTGTTAATATTATTTAATTACATCACTATAATACAGAATACCACTTACATCATATATCAGTAAAGATTAATTAATTTATATAAATAATTACAGATTTACTTTTTGCTCTAGCCTTTATATAGATCACCCTCGTAACGTTTTTATTGATAAAATGTATTCTTATAAACACGATAGAAGAGCACTCAAGGGTGAAAGAGATTAATGTCAAATCTCTGCTATTTGGTCATTCAATGTCAAGCGGGCGTTCTTCAGTGAAAATTTAGGTCGACGCATTAAATTTTTTTAAGGAGCTTTATATTCTCTCGGAAAAATAAATCATTCGAGGCAACGAGGTTGAAATTTTTTGCTGTCTCCTATATAATTGGCTATTTTACAAATTACACTATAATTTTTTATAATTTTTTTCGCAATATATTTTAAGCTTTACTACCACAATATTTTATTATTACCATATGTATATAATTCTCTAAACATAGTCTGTATTATCAATGTACTCACTATTGCACAATGGGTATTACAGGTTTTAGAGGAAATAAATTACAAATATGTTACTGTTTATATTAAAATAAAATAACAGCAAGTCCTTCATGGATTCGTCCGGATGTATCATATTATTATTTGATAACAAATTTAGTGATCCGGTATATTTGTTTTTGTTCGTTTTCAACAAATATACAGTGTGTCCACGGATTGAATACGGAAGAGGGAAAACATTTTTATTTGTGAGTTTATGAAGAAGAGTATTTTTTTTTGTCTTTATAAAAGCGCCTGCTTTATGTGGAAAGTTAGCCAATTTTAATATTTTAAAGAATTGTATACAGGGTGCTAAATATATGAAAACATATGAGATAATACAAGGAATGCAGTACCTTTTGTTACATCACTACTGGGCCTTAGAAAAATTGACATTGGTATCACCGGTTAAGGTGTTAACCAAAGACAATTCAACCAAAACATAAGCAGCGAGTGTGTACGGCTAGCCGATCTCGTGCGTGGCTTTGATTTCGTGGGTTCAATTTTTTTAAATAAGTAAGAGGTTGAACTAATATCTTTGTGATACCTGGCCAAACAAGTTTGTTCCACCACCCAGAGAAGGTAGCTTAAAATAGTGTAAGTATTATGCGCACCATCTAAAGTAAAATTTCAAAGCTACTATTACCCCTGCGATGGTGAAACCAACCGCCGCCGCGCTGTGGAAAGGTTTGATCATATGGTGGACAGAAACAAAAACAATTAAAACATTGAATTTTATGGTAGAAATGCGCTGTGAAAGTCGTCGTTTAATACGATGTGCTACACGGTCGGAGTGGCCAATTAGTCTCGTCAAAAAAAGCAAAACATGAAATTTTTAAATGTTCATAACTAAATACATAATTAGTAGGAAGGCTTCCTAATGTCGATATCGAAAAATAAAAATTGGTATTCTTACGTCATCGTTAATTGCATGGGCGAAATCGAAAATTCGAGAAAACAGTGAACGAAAATGAGCATTTTTTGACACTTCGCGAATTCAATTTGTCAGTCACGTCACTGGTATGTTTATAACCGGAACACCCGGAACAACAAGATGATTTTAAATATAAAACAAAATCGCCAAGGTGAACCTTGACATTAAAATATAAACAACTTTTTTACAACTTTACCGACTTCTGGCAAGGTTTAATCTCCGACCTAGACTTCTGGCAATAGTTCTACGCAATTTCTACAGTTAAAAGCTATAACTACACAAAATTTCAGAGCTGCACTCAACGATTTTATTTTGATAAAAATTCACGCGTTTGACCGCCCACCCACGCTTCCCACCCCGGAGGCGACTTCTGACTGCAGAGCTATGTACTTTTCAGCTAGTAAGGATTGTTTTTACATACAAATTATTACTGCACGTTATCATTTTTAATTCCCGTTGCCAGGTCTTGGACCATAACGCAGTGAACGGGTTATTCAAATATTTTTTGAAAGCGAAGGCGATTTCTATAACCTCGCTTACCCAGTGGAAGTATTGTAATTGTGAAAAATTCACTGTGCCAGATTTCTTCGAATTTTTATGATTCAGATCCTGTTGATTACGAAAATTAAGGACTCTCAATTCCGTCAGTGTGTCTGTCTGTTGGCGCTATATCTAAGAAATTATTTGAGCGAGAGCTGTCAACTTTGGTAGGCAGTTGACGCTACTCCTAGCGAGGAAATGGGTAGCCTTTCCCTAGAATATATACAGGGTAGACCGCTCAAAGAGAATGAATACTGAAAAAAATCTGACAAATTGCAATCATATTTGGTTTATAGTTGAGACAATTGACAAGAATGACAATACCCCTTTTATACTGTTAATGAAAAATATACAGGGTGGTTATCCTGCGAAATAATTCAAATATGGTGAAAATGTGTAAAGGTATTTATGCAAGTTGTCCATATTGGGCAACCTATTTTTATTTTTTCTGTCGGATGAACATTCTGTATATTTTTTAACCAATATATATCAGGTTTTCTTTGTAGGAATAGTGATAACTACACTTCGATTATTATTGTCTTATGTTGTTCCTTAATTAATAATTCTTTAGAATGACCACTCTGTACAAATAAAGAGGGAAATTCTGTGTAAATACCTTTACCGATTTCTTTATGTTTATTCAATAATTATTTTGAAATGACTTAAAGGCAATTTATGTATAATTTTTTGAAAATTGTGGAGTATGACCCGGTAGCGGCTCATGGTAATTTTAAAATTGTATGTCTAGCATAACGTGAACAGAAATCGGATTTTTTCATCGAAAATTTCGCAAATGTGCTAATTACAATGAAAATTTATTTCTATTTAAGTCTATAAAAATTAATGGTTCGGTATTTTCAGAGTAATTGATACTGGACTTGTAAGAAAAAAATACAAAAAGCGAATCTAGTAGGGTTTCTATAGTTGCAACACTTTGCGGATGTTCGTGAAATTTCATATTTGGGGATATAAGGATTCATTGATAACGAGTATGATGTTATAGCTTAAATATTCAAAAGAGCGGAAATATTCTTTTGCTGTTTAGAGGCTATACAGGAGGTAACTAAAAGTAGTGAAAATATTTTTGAAAGGATTACTCCTCTCTTCAAAAAACCGATTGTAACATAATATTGATAATGAACAAATAACAAAATCGAATATATTTCTAACCGAGCCACAGTGCTCATTTTTCAAGTTCTAGGGAGACAGAATTCTACAAACTTGCAATTGGACAGAAAATATTCTTTAGAAAAGAGGAAGAGGGAAAAATTTTTAGACACTAAAGGAGTGGTTTATGAGGGAGTTAAAGTGAGAAGCCGAGGATATCGCTTCTCGAGCGACATGGCCCATTTCAGGGGTATGTAAAATGACGTAAAAAATCGTTTGGTGTAAATTAGAGGTTGGCGCGCGCCTTCGTTTTCGAGTTATGGCCACTCGAAGTCACCGGAAGGTAAAAATTGAAGTTTCTTACCGCTTCATGAGGCTACATCTCGAAACGGAAACGAGATATAGAGCTGTGGTTTACGCCATTTGATTTTTATCGCCTTTCTACATACCTCTGAATTTTTTCACAGTCTTGCTGGCACTTTCATTTTGTTTTGCAAAATTTCTAAGCATCTTGAAAATTCAGAGGTATGTAGGAAAGCGAGAGAAATCAAATAGAGTAAACCGCAGCTCTGTATCTCGAAAACCAAGGCACGCCTCGACCTCAGATTTGCTCCAAACGATTTTCTATATTTTCCTACGTATCTCTGATTTTTTCATATTCTTGTTAACTATTGTCTGGCAGAAATAGCCCTCGAAGCTGAGCCTATGGCAAAATCCTGATGTGATGGAGTTAAACAAACGGATTCGTATTCAGCGACCCCAAAAACATATAATGAGCGTGGTCAGATCTCCAGACAAGAAAACATTTTTTTTCTTCAGGCATGTTGTAACAATACTTACATTATATATTGCAATGTCAAAGTACCTTTCTTAAATCTGGTAGTTCATATTGTCAAAATTAAGAATTAACGTCCCTCTGTCCCTCTGTAAAGCCCGCGAGCTAGAAAAAACACTTTTTACATTTTTAGCATATTTCGAAAAGCATGACTTCGGCTGCTGGAGAATATACACAAGCCACTCTCCCCTACCGATCGAATTTTCGGGAACGGCGAACAATCTGGAACGTCTAGAACGACTAGAACGCCTGGGGTCTTCGATTTTCGAACACTTCCAGAAGCTTTGATTTATCTTATATAAACCGAGACGCGCTCAACGCATTCAGTCGAGTAAAGAGTCGAGTAAGTGGAGTAAGTGAGTCGAGTCAAGCAAGTCAATCAGTTCGGGATCCAGCCACGGGACAAAACAACAACCAAAGGCAAAGTTGTACTCTAAAGTGTTATTATTCAACATAATTAATTACATCAAACCTATTTAGTGATAAAAAAATGTATTGTTAGAACGTGAATAGTAATATATCGTTATTTTGACTCCAGAAAATTTGACTTTTAATCATTCGTGTAAAATCGATACAGGGTGTTACTTTTTCGCCGAGCCAAGTAAAATAAATTCATTCAAAATTAAATTGTGCAGTGTTCTTGTGCGCGAATCTGACTAAAACGAAAGTCACGTTAGTGTTCAGCAACACGTCCTGGAGAAAGAGCCTATTTTTGCACTAATACAAATATTTTCATTTTTTTCCTATATCAAAAATAAAACAATGTACACTGCGGTGCAAAAGTAAGTAGGACACCGACAGTAGTGGTGTAATATAAACGTATCTACTTTTCCACGCAGATAATTTACTAATTGCTGATCGTATTCACCCATCATTTATCCTTCGTCTCCCTGTTAAATGCCTTCTTTTAATACTCTTTTCTTCTTATGTCGCTTTTAACTATTATAAGTACAGTAATAAGTGCTGCCCTACTTAGTTTTGCACAGCAGTGTACCTATCATACGATGAATTAAAATTACAAGTAAGACTTGTCATAACTGTCAGTTTTAAATTTCACGTCAGGTCGTTTTGCAAACTGAAAAGCAAAAATGTCGGAAGAAATGCAGTGCACACCACCTGAATTACTTCAAATTGCAAATTCATCAGTGGCAACATTAATTCCCGTGAAGTCCAAAAAAGTTTATGATAATGCGGACGATACATTTATAAAATGGCCAAGAACAACAACGTACATATGTATTCGGAAAATGTGATGAGAGTATATTTTACACATTTATCCAAAAAACTGAAAAGTTCAACCCTATGGGCGCAATATTCAATGGTAAAATATAAATTAAACATCGAACACAATGTAAAAATTGACAATTATTCTACATTAATTGCCTTTTTAAAACGACAAGGCGAAAACTATAAACCTAAAAAGTCAAAAGTTTTATATAAGGAAGAGTCTGATGAATTCCTTAATAAAGCACCTAATGATAAATATTTAGCAACAAAGGTATGTACGCATTTAAAATGGTTAGTATTACCTATATTTAATTTTTTTGCCAAGATTGAACATACTTTATGTAATTTTTCGAAATTAAAGTCGCAATTTCTTATTTTGACACTTGAAGAAAAAATAGTATATGTTACTCACAGTAGAAGCACATTACATGTTTCTCCAGAGCTAACTTCTGGGCTCAGCATGTAATGTTCGCCTTCTCTTCCTAGTAACATAATATACTATTTCTGTGGGGCTGTGTAATGAACGAGTAACAAAATCGAATATATTTCTAACCGACCCCAATATCGATGGTAGGTAATACGGGTTAATTAATCTGGCGAGAGCGCATACTTGATGACAAATACTTTCCCCCTTTTCATCACGAAAGGTTGTGGTACTTTCGACTAGATATTTTCATGCAGGAGTCATTTTTATGTAGAAGTAGTACATTTGATATAAATTCATAATTCCAACCGTTTTAGAGAAAATTACCGCAAAATATTTAAAAATTTCAGTTCTTTGAAAATGTTGCAGGGCTCCCAGATAAAAGGGGAATATGTAAAAAAATTTTACTTTAGAGGCTGATGTATCAGCAATACAGCAGGGTAGGGTGGTCACCCTGTGCCCCGAACAAAATTTTTATGTTTTACGTGCAGTCCCCTCTCTGCATTTAATTGGTGGCGAAAGAGGCTCACACGGCCGCCTAGACAAGTCCCTGGGGAGTGGATTCGACAAATTGGAGCTTTAAATGTATGCTGGTGAAAACAAATACGCGTCTTACTATAACAGATTTAATGATTATATTTAGGTACGCTTACAGCCAAATCCCACAGAAATAACATTACACACAATCGGTATACTTAGATGTGCGGCCCACACTTAACCTAACACAAAATGTACGACAACTTAAAACTAATAATAGGCAAAATATGTCCCCCCAAAATATACTGGCTTAGACGATTACATTAAAATACTGAATAATAACATAAAATGAACAAAATAATGTGAACTAGGTAGTGACGATAGGTTAAATTGACTAATGTTAAAAAGTTGCAAGCGTGGTGTTCAAAACTACTAAAATTTAATTGGTCATGTGCAAAATAGTTACTGACAATTTACATTTAATGTGTAATTAGTACCGTAAGAAAACTGACGGGCTCTCTATGCCTCACGTAGAAGGTGGGATGTGATATCAGGTCCCTCGTTAGGCTATTTAAAGACGCTTACCTCCAGCAGGTTTCACAAACCAAGTTTCAGTAAAACCGAAGTTCACATACAGGTGTACAAATCACCCAAAAGGTAAGACGTAGGGTCAAACATACAGGATACGATACCAGTAAAAGTCCAAAATAAAATGAAACCAAAAGAACAAAAGGAACAAAAAGAACAAAAAGCCCTTAGATGTTGAGTGGGCTTAGAGAATTCCTTTGCCATGTGCTTCCAGCAAGTTGACTTATCCGGAAAATTCCGTAGCAGTACTTCCCAACAGAAAATAATAAAAATATCAAAATAAAATACTGCTAAATTTGTCACTACAGCACCATATCCCATTAAAGGAGCAAATTCACAAAATGCTGTCCACGTGCTCAGTGACACAACTTATCTTCGGCAGGCAAACGGAAAAAATCCCCAAAAAAATGGCCAAGATGGAAACCTCTGTCAAAATCCGAGAATGACTAAAACTCTTTCCATGGGTACGTTCCGAATGAACACTATACAACATAACCCACAAATCTGATAAATCTCCCTTAATGACGTCTATATTTCACACATAATACAGTATTTCGTAATTCCATTAACAAAACAATAGGTTTAATTGATAATAACGGTCTTGAAAAGGTTATAATCGAGACGTTCGAAACTCGCTTCTTAAGAAATTAGGTACTGGACGTTGCTAGCAATACGTTGCCAGCAACGCGTTGCCAGGACCAGCAACACTGTGCGTGGCTCACATGGAGCACGAACGGTAGGCAACCAGTTATACTATATATAGCCTCGACTAAAACGATAACATATTACGATATTCAAATTTAATTGTACAGATACGAAAATAGACTGTAACAAAAACAAACTCAGTTTGAAAAGGAAAAATTGTATTTATTGATAAAATTACACAACCGTAAGTATAAGTTAAAGAGACAACTACGTAATCTCAAATATATATTTATCTAAGACCAGTAGCTCATGTGTGGTACAAATGGCGGACAAATACATCGCGGCGAATCTACAGTCGGCCAAGAATCAACAATTTTTCACAACATTTGTATATAGCCCGGGTAGTTTCATTCTAGTTTGATACTCTCGTGCCGAGCCGAATTTCCGATTTTGCCGTCGCAATTTACGACACCGAAAAAATGTCAATCTTTCTTTTTCCGAAGAGACATCACACACTCCTTCACTCGACGTATTTAAAAATTGATGTTTTTGAATTATTTCCTTTTCCGACGAGATACATACGGAACTAATCTTTCTAGTTTATTTTCTATTCTTAAGTAGCTTCGGTGGCGTAGCAGCTAGAAGTTCTGATTTTCAAACATACATATCAACGAGACTGTACGTAAGGTCCACTCTGTGTCCAGGAGTCTGTATCCGCTCCTGGCAAGGGGTAGCAGACTAAACAGGGAAAATTAAAAATTATTGTACACGATGGTGATTAGGCCGGCCATCACGTACGCAGCGCCGGTGTGATACAGCATCCCGACCACGACAATGCGATAGCTGCAGATTCTGGAACATACATTTATGCGCCTCATTTCGGATTCGGGTAGGTACATCTCCCTCAGAGATTCGTATGATCGTTGTAACGACATAACACCACTGGCTGATTTCGTCCAGGAAACATCGCAAAATTTCTATGCCTTTCGACTGGGCGACAGTCCGCTAACACGCAACATTACCCAAATCAGAATGCATAATACCTCTTTCCAAATTAAACACCAATTACCATGCCAGGCATTGCCTATCTTTCCTTCCCCTCTAGCCACACCCTCTTCTACTAAAACTTCCTTCTATCATACACTTTTCACCACCATATCTTTTATTCTTTACCTATCTCTTTCCCTCTCTTTTTGTCATCTGTTTGTCTTTTTTGTAATTTTGTCGCTTTTGTTATTATATGTCTTTTTGTCGCAAAAATCATTTCAGGCCAAGAAATTTTGTAAAAATCTTAAATATTTCTAAAACTCAAATCTTCCTTTCAAAACCAAAACTTCCTAACGGCGGGCAGACCGTTGGGACCCACATTGCTTTGAACGGGTTTTTTCGTTCAGTTTTTTTCCCGTATCAGCAAGCAAGTTCATTCAGTGATTCGGACTCTACTATAAATTGTACGGCCTCGTTTCTCTTTCCTAACACAAAATCATTCTTAATTGTCAAGGAGTTACCTTGGTGACTTGACAAGCGGTTAGGAAAACATTTAAGAAAGTTCATTCAGTGCCTTTCCTCCATAGTTCTTACTTGTTTTAATTTATCATTGTTTTAAAATCTAGGTTAGATATGAAGAATTTTAATGTTAGTCTTAAGACGCCACAGGTGGCAGGAGTCTTAGCTTTTATTTCATTTTATTGAGCCGAACCGGCCGCGAGCCGTCCAACTGCATTAACACCATGGCGCTGCGCGACGTGGTTGTACGGTTAGCTCCGGTTTTCGGTCCTGGGAGGCAACGTTTTATAATTTTAATGTTAAATAAATTCATTTTGATTGATTGATGGATTCTCAAATAAGAAATCCGGGTTCGAACCACGTACCAGGAATTTTTTAAAACATTTTTACATTTTCGGTCACAATCTGATGCGAAGTTTTCTTGGCTCTACATTTTGTAAGAACACAACATCTATAATTTTTTTGTACAACGGGAAATGCACGTCTTTCGGAAAAATGGGAGGGGGAAAGCCGCGTTTAGAAACATTTTCGCAGAGGAAAGAAGTGGTAGACTAAGCGTAATTAAGCCATACAAAAAGTTATAAAAGGATATGTATAAATTCAATTTATGTACGCGGACATCTAGACTATATACTTTCTCTCCACTATGCGTCTGTGGTGGTAATTAGTATTATTTTTAGTCATACACTTATGTGTAGTATACACTCCCGGAATTTAGCACTTTCCTCTCGTTACACCCTGTGTAGTGCTAAACAACGGCCAATTTCCCGCTTAACGTTGATTTTAATACTTAAAAACATTTCTCAACTTGTTTAGTCTGTCCTCTATGAGCTGGATGACAATGTTGCCGATAAGGACGTTTAGTGCAATATCATGTACTCCTACACGTTCCATATACCAGCAGTAAAGATAAGTGTATTCATATCCTTTGTCCCTTGGAACAGCTGCAATCATATTAACAATCTTATTGTATCGCAAACCTGCCTTCACCAATATCTACTTTTTTTATGAAACTTTTGTTTTATTTTTCGCATTATCCAAGTTTGTATTATTCGTAGGTGGTATTTTTTCTTTAGAATATAGTACAATAAAAGTTGCTTTATCTTGATGTGATCTGTGAGACCTGTAATTACTGTTATTCTTTGTTTGAAAATATTGCCAAACATATTGTGATGGAAGAAAATCCAATTAAAACACGATCAAATTAATTCATAAGTTCTATTCATATTATTATACTTTATTGAATATGAATGTATTTTGTAATTATATTTTGGCGATATAATTAAGGCAAGTTCAATGTTTTCTAATGTAGATAGCATCAAATTATTTACAAAACTACCAACGTTGCATGCACCATGAATATTTTACCTAGTATATTTATATTATTCAAACTAAATTACCTGTTGATTAACAAAGATATGTGCAAAATCAAAGTGGGGTAAAATAAACTGAAATATAATTAATTGCAGTTGCAAATTCCCTACGATTACACTTTCACAATTTACATAGTAAAGGTTCTCTAAAATAGATACGAATGAACAAATTATGACTAGTAAAATAATAGTAAATATTTCATCAAAGTGTATAAAAAACATGTATTTTTCTCGACAACTGCTTGCCGATTTTATACCATGATCAATATTATTATTATAAGAGAATATGCACTTAGGTATAGATGACGCCTGTCACAAAAGTGTCATTTTAGTTTTTAGCATTCTGAATGAGCAGAATGAAATATTTCTGCCTTAAAAAAAAACGGTAATTAAAAAATATAAAACAAAATATCAGCGTCATTCGGAATTGAACCTCATTACCTAATAAGTTCGGTAAAAGGTCGTTTGATTATATTATTTATTTATTTCTAGACCGACCTCAAAATCAACACTAGATAGTAAAGTAATTACCCGAAAGACTCGACAGTGAAATTTTGTGATAATTTTAGTTCCACATCCATGTAGTGGATTGGAAGTATAGTAATCGTAAAAAAAATTAAAAATTTTCTTTACTTGAAATAAGTTTAGAATGTCATGAAACATCGAGATTTCAAAATTGAGGTAGAAAAAAAAAGTTCTGTCTGTCTGTCGGTCTGTCTGTCTATCTGTCGGTCTGTCAGTCTGTGTGTCTGTCTGTCTGTCTGTCTGTAACTTCTTTGTATGCACGTTTTCTCCGGAACGGTTTAAAACATTGACTTGAAATTTTGTACAATATATATATTATAACGAGATCTGGAACTGGATGGATTCTTGAAGATATCCGGTGAAGGGTTGGGGGATAAATAGGGGTAAATAGGGGGAAATATATAAAGCAAGCTGGTAAGAGTACACAAATCTGAAATTTGTATGTACTACAAGCCAAGGCCTCAAAATTTTGTATAGTATTTTTCATCGCAAGGCCTCAGATTTTTTTATAATAATTTTCAACCCCCCACCAACCCCTACTCCACTATTGAAGGGGTTGGTAAAATTAAATTGAGATATTCACTTGAAATTTAGTACACGTAAGTATTATAACGACATCTGGATCTAGATTATAATTTGAGATGATTCCGTTGAAGTGTTGGGGGTTAAATAGCTGTAAATAGGGGAAAATAAGTAAAGCAAGTTGGTAAGTAACTTGAAATTCTGTGTATGTACTAGAAGCCAAAGCCTCAGATTTTTTAATAATATTTTTCAACCCCCCTCCACCCCTACTAAATTATTAAAGGGGTTGATCAAATAAAATTGGGATATTCATTTCAAATTTGGTACATTCATTTCAAATTTGGTACACGTATGTAGTACAACGACATCTGTAACTAAATTATATTTTGAGATGATTCTGTTGAGGGGTTGTGGGTTAAATAGGGGTAAATAGGGAAAATAAGTAAAGCAAGCTAGTAGGAATACAGAACCTTGAAATTCGGTGTATGTACTAAAAGCCAAGGTCTCAGATTATTTATTATATTTTTCAACCCCCAACCACCCTTCCTACTCCATTATTAAAGAGGTTGATAAAATAAAATAGAGATATTCACTTGAAATATGGTACACTTATATTTTATAACGACATCTGTAACTAGATTATATTTTGAGATGATTCCGTTGAATGGTTGGGGGTTAAATGGGGGTAAATGAGGGAAAATAAATAAAGCAAGCTGATATGAGTACAGCGACTTGAAATTCGGTGTATGTACTAGAAGCCAGGGCCTCAGATTTTTTTATAATATTTTTCAACCGCCCGCACCATCCCTACTCCATTACTAAATGGGGTTGATAAAATAAAATTAAGATATTCACTTGAGATTTGGTACACGTATGTATCATAAGGACATCTGGAACTAGATTATGTTTTGAGATGATTCCGCTGAGGAGTATGGGGTTAAACAAGGGTAAATAGGGGAAAATAAGTAAAGCAAGTTGGTAAGGAACTTGCATTTCGGTGTGTGTACTAGAAATCAAGGCCTCAAATTTTTCTATAATATTTTTCAACCCCCCAATACGCCTAATTATTAATGGGGTCGATAAAATAAAATTGAGATATTCACTTGAAATTTGGTACACGTATGTATTATAACGATATCTGGAACTAGATGTAACACGCGGAATACTCGATAGCATCCTTTGTTACACTGTTAATAATTATTAGAAAAATTATAAGTTATCGGAAATATATTCCCACCAACCTTAGTACTAATAGAGTCCCTTACTGCTTAGACTATGATGAACGTACGTCATCTGTCAGTAGTTAAAGTTCGCAAATACTAGATCGCGCAAGAGCAATGGTATTTCAACTAAATAACGCCGTGTGAAACTCTTTCTTGTTGAACCATTGAACTAATAAGACGTATTTATAATTTCGTTTGACCTGTAAAGGGGATAATAGAATTTGAAAAACCTCGTGACGATCGCATGAGGTAAGGCTTTAATTATTATACCGGTAAATATCATCTAACATTTGAAATATTGTTTTAGGTTTTTCTTATGAGTTTTTCTTATAATTTTCTGATAAACGATTTTCTTTTACAAATTTTTTTTTGATGAGTATTTTCTTATAAAGAATTACTTCTTAATCAAATTTAATTACGTCTAATGCTATTAACGTCGATGTATTTCCACGTTATATTATTTGCTTTGAGCAAGATTAATACATTCAAGTTCTAAGACTTACTACGTTTCTACTAAGCCAGTAATATTCATTTGAAGTCAACCTTTCTATATTACATTTTGAATTGGAATATACGAAAATATTCTGGGCGAAGAGATTTTCTTCATTTTGTCTTGGCGACAATCTTCTACGACTTCATAACCTCACAATGGGATTAAGGCGGCCACGTGTGAAATTAAACCCATGATCATCGGAGAATAGGACCGAATCTAGGAGTTCTCTCCATCAGGATAACAAAATAAAAGATAAGTACTTTTAATTGTTACCAATAAAAGGGATTATTTTCACATGATTGTTGAGCTATTAGAGCCAAAAGTGTCTAAATTTAACATATTAGATTCAAGTCAAATCTATTATATTTTTGGCCATTTGCATTTTAAAGCCGTTGTTATAATTAAATCCATTGTTGTATATTGATTCGTAGTTGTTTGTATCTTGAATTCGTTGTCGCAAAAATACTTCGCCGTAGTATTGTCTCGTAGTTGCTTTTGTCGTGCTTCCTTATGATCAATATCTTATTGTAGTACTATAATGCACGTTTGTTAGTGATATCGTAAGTCGTGGTTCAATTTTTGTTGTAACGAGAGTGTCTAATGTGTATAAATTTTGAGATAAACTTACGAGACTTATCTTTTGTAATATAGTTATTTTGTCTCTCGTAAAAGATCTCAAGTTTATTTAATTTTGTTGTAATATAAGATTTTAGTGGTTGAGGTGAAAGTTACGAGACGTATCTTTTGTAATATATTTTTGGTTCTCGTACACGCCTCAGATTTGCCTTGCCGTGGTGCACATTGTAATGTAGTAACTTGTAATATAGTACTTTGTTGTCTTGTAATATACTTTTGTTTCATAATTGAGACAATTTACGAGTCATCTCTCTGTAATATATTTAATTTGGCTCTCGTAAAAGTCTCAAGCTTATCTTGAACTTCGGTTGTTGTAATATAGTACCTATTTTGTTATATGTTTCTGTGAGATATTTTGCTATACAGTATCGTTGATGCTGTGATAGTATATTTTTCTGTAATATAATATTTTTGTAATATAGTACTATTGTATATATGTAACTTTTGTCTTTTGTTTATCTATATCTTTAATTTTCTTTGATTACCCTTAGTAATCAATGGCGCCCAAGCCTTGAACTCCACCCCCTTTTGCTCTCCGTATCTTTACTGTGCTAGCCAGGTTACACCAGTGACGCTAACCACGTCGCTCGTAGGGTGGCCCACACTTGAACACTTGGGCAATATTTAAACATCGACTAAAACCTTCCAAAACAACGCCACACAAAGTAGCGCCTTTTCAACGCGGGGCTTGATTACTTTAAAGGAGTAGAGTTCAAGGAAAATTCTCTTTATCTTTCACTGTTTGTCTGCTATCTTTATCTTTTGTTGTTTATCTTAATCTTTGTCTTTTATCCTTTGCTATTTATCTATTATTTATATTTATCTTTTACTGTTTTGCTAGCTTTTATTTTCTTAGCTTTAGTAAGTTGTAAATAGTTATTGTTTTTAACATTTAATATTAGCTTATTTATACTAATACTTTTAAAATTACATTTATTTACTAATGATTTAGTTAATTGTCTGATATTTACTGATCGTTATTTGGAAATTGTGTTTTAGTGAGAATATAATTGTTAAACAATATGGAGGTAAATTACTTGCATTCAGATGAATTGGACTATGAACTGAGAATCAGAGGAGCTATCGTTAATGGAAATATGAATGTTAAAAGATCAATTCTTAGAGGACATTTTCAACGCGAGAGAATGGACCAAGTCTCTTACCCCACCGTGCAGATTGATGTTAATGGGGAAACATTAATATGTAGAGAAAAAATTAGTATATTAGAGGGTATGATATCTAGGTTTAATTCTGATGTTCGACATCCTGATTATAAAAAGATAAAAACTAAATTATTACATGTACATAACCGTATAAATCATTTTCCGATGTCTAATCAACAAGTAGCTAATTTGCAAGCTGAACTTATGACTCAACCTATGTTATTATTTGATCAATTAGAACAAAGAATATCTCAAAACATAGGTACTAATGAAAATTTAATAAATTTAGATGTACCACTTCAAATTTCCAGTACAGAAAATGTTCAAACACAAAATAGTAATTTAAATAATAGAGTATCTGTAGAAAACTTACTAGAACAACAGGATCTAGTCAGTAATAATAACGTTCACACAGCTAACGAAAACTTTTATGATAATATGCCTTTACTAAATGATGTACGAACGAGCGAGCCTCTAAATAGAAATGTATGTTTCGGAAATGTTTCTTGTCCAAACTTTAATAGTCACGTATCACCTGTAAATCGAAGTGTAACTTCAATGCCTAATATACGATATAGTAATGAGGGTGTAAACAATTCTCAATTACAACCCCCAAATACAAATAACTTAACCTCTGACTTTTGGTCAATACTACCTAACCACAATCGTAGCAATACTTTAAATATGAATCCAAACATGGAACCTACTTATCAAGTTAGTAGTACTTTCTGTTTTCCAAGTTCTCAGGGAAATCATCAAAATTTAAACAATCAAACTTCTAATAATGTAGGGTTATATGGTCAAAGACTACCAACAACTTGTCAAAGTAATTATCCTAACATGAATATAGCTAGAGATAACCTCACTTTTTCTACGAGTCAGGTTGATTCAAACTTAAATTATAAAATTTCATATATAAACAGTACACGATTGAAATTTTCAGGTCCTAATCAAAGTTTACATAGTTTTCTTGAGAAAGTAGAAGAATTTTGTGCTATGTGTAGTGTAAATAAAGCACAACTATTAAATTTTGCTTATGAATTATTTGAAGGGGACGCTTTACAGTGGTTTCGAGCTAACAAAAATTTATTTACAAACTGGGATGATTTAGTGTATGCTTTAAAAGTAATTTTTCTACCTGTAGATTTTGAAATTGACTTGTGGAATGAAATTCTGTTAAGAACACAAGGTAGCAATGAGCGATCATTGATTTATATAGCTATAATGGAAAATTTATTCAAACGACTACCTAATCCACCCCAAGAATCTTTCATGCTACAAGTAATTTTGAGAAATTTACAACCGTATTTTCAATACCATATATCTTTGCAAAATCCTACATGTTTATCAGAACTTAAAAACTTATGTCGAGTAGTAGAAGATGCCAGAAATAGAGCACAAAAATTTAGAAATCCACCACCTATTACCGCAAATACCTTAGCACCTGATTTGGCATATCGGCCACCAAGTAGTCATAATCAGAGACTTCAAGTAAATGAAATTACTTCCCAGATAGAAAACTTTAATAATGAGTATAATTCTAACTCCTTACCAACTATACAATTCCCAGAAAGTTCAAACGAGGCACAAAATAGTCAAATTTTGAATTCTGAGAACCAATCGTTAGAGTTATTGCAAGGTGAAAATATTGTAGGAGTAAATGCCTTAAAAAGCATTAAATGTTGGAACTGTGGAACAGAGGGTCATTCACATCAAAATTGTAAAAGGCCAAAGGGTATATTTTGCTATAGTTGCGGTATGAAGAACGTAACGAAACCTAAATGTCCAAAGTGTAAGTCAAAAAACCGACTTCCCACAGTGCCCAATTCGGCAGACACTGTTTAAGAAAGTTTAAGACCGAAGGTAGTTTGAGAAATAATAGAAATAAAATTAAATTTAATTACAGTAATACTTATATTTCAAATCGAAGAAACAGGAGTAATCCAAAATTAAGTAAAAATAATAAACAGTTCTCATTAGAAAATTGTTGGTCAGTTTGGTTAAACGTTGTCAAAAATTTCTATTTACATAACGAAGTGTCACCCGTCTTTTCAAATAAGATTGGCGATTCACGTCCCTATATGGATATAATTATAAAAGAAAGACAATTTTCAGGCTTATTAGATACAGGGGCTAATCAATGTGTTCTAGGAAGCTCTGCGTTTAAAACCATTTTAGATATGAATTTCAAAGTAGATTATAATGTAGATCATATGTGTGTAACCACCGCAGATGGAACATCTCAACATGTCGTAGGCACTGTGAATTTACCAATAACTTTAAAGAATATTACTCAAAATTTAAAATGTTTAATAGTACCAAATATTCGCCATTTTATGATCTTAGGTGTAGATTTTTGTAAAGCTTTCAAATTGAATTTAGATTTTGCAAAGGAAGTTTGGGAATTAAATAGAAATAAAAATCACCTGTCAAATAAAACTAATAGTCCGGTTGATGATGCTGAAAATATTAATCAAAGTAATTCTTTATTAAATCCAAGCGATACGTTGTATACTTGTTCTATAATTGCTCAGTATGATTTAACCGATAGTCAAAAACAACAGTTAAGTAAAGTTACAGATAAATTTCAAGAGTTAGTATCTCCAAAGTTAGGTTTAACTTCTTTAGCTGAACATAAAATAAATTTAACTGATACTCAACCTTTTAGACAAAGAGCATTTCCATTATCTCCTTATATGCAAAAACATATGAACGACGAAGTTGATCGTTTATTAGATTTAGGTGTTATTCGTCCATCAAAGAGTCCTTATGCCTCTAATGTTATTTTAGTGAAAAAACCATCTGGTCAGTATCGTTTATGTTTCGATGGTAGGAAATTAAACTCAATTTCAATACCAGATTCTTACCCATTGCCAAGTTTAAACAGTATACTAGATAAAGTGAGAGATGCACACTTTCTAACGTCTATCGATCTCAAGCAAGCATTTTTCCAAATTAAATTAGCCGAGGAAAGTTGCGAAAAGACAGCTTTTAGAGTAATAGGCCGAGGTCTATTTGAGTTTGTTAGAATGCCCATGGGTTTAATATCAAGTGCTAGTACACTTCAAAGAGTAATGGATAGATTATTTGATCCGTCTGATATTAATAGTAATATTTTCGTATACCTTGATGATTTAATTATAGTAAATAAATCTTTTAATGATCATCTCACGACCTTGACAAAGGTTTATGAAATTTTAAAATCTGGAGGATTTACTATTAATTTAGAAAAGTGCAAATTTTGCAAACCAAGCTTAAAATTTCTAGGTTATGTCGTAGATAGAAATGGTTTACATAGTGATCCCGATAAAGTAAAAGCTATTGTTGAATATCCTGCCCCTAGAAATACCACTGAGGTGAGACGATTTATCGGTATGGCATCTTGGTATCGACGCTTTATAAATAACTTTTCAGAATTAATTATTCCCTTAAATGATGTAATTAAAGGTCGTAAAAAAGGCCAGAAAATAGTATGGACTGATCAGGCGCAGAATTCTTTTGAAATATTAAAAGAACGTTTAATTTCAACTCCAGTATTAGCTAAGCCTGACTTTTCTAAAATGTTTACTTTACAAACCGATGCTAGTGATCATAGCGCTAGTGCCATTTTAACTCAAGGCGAGGGAGATAATGAACATGTTATAGCGTATTTTTCTAAAACGTTTACTAAATCTGAGCGCAACTATACTATTTTAGAAAGAGAATTAAAAAGTGTTCTTATGACCGTATCTAAGTTTCGTTGTTACATCGAAGGAACCAAGTTTAAGGTTATAACTGACAATTCATCTATTTTATGGTTAAATAATTTAAAAAATCCAGTTGGTCGATTAGCAAGATGGGCTGTAGAATTATCTCAATATGATATCGAATTTGAACATAGGCGAGGAAAATTAAATGTAGTCCCTGATGCATTAAGTAGACCACCAATTGAGTTAGATACGATAGATATAGCTCAACACGATAAATGGTATTCAAAAATGATTAAAAATGTCTCAAGTAATCCTGAGAAGTTTCCATCTTTTCACGTAGACAGTAATAATTTGTATAAATAAGTAAAACAGAAACATAACATTAATACTAATTTAAAACAATGGAAATTAGTAATTCCAAAAATAAAGAGGAAAGAACTCTTAGAAAAATTTCATAATGAGTTATCGGCACATTTAGGTGTAAATAAAACTTATAATCGCTTATGCGAAGAATACTTTTGGCCAGGTATGAAATATGATGTTAAAAAGTTTATTTATAACTGCCGAAATTGTAATGAACAAAAGTCTAGTCAATTAGGACGAATGGGTTTGATGGGTAATCCTAAAAATGTGTCACATCCTTTTCAGTTAATATCAATTGATTTAATGGGTCCTTTTCCTAAATCAAAATCAGGAAATTGCTATATTTTAGTTATTGTTGATTGGTTTACCAAATTTACTTTTATACATCCTTTAAAGCGTGCTCTTGCAAAGCATATTTGTACTTACCTAGAGAAAAATGTTTTCTTAATTTTTGGAGTATGCCAAACAATCGTACTCGATAATGGGTCACAATTTACTTCAAAGGAATTCAAAAAATTATTAACAACGTATCAGGTAGAAAATATATGGTACAATGCTAAATATCATCCGCAAACTAATAATGTTGAACGTTCTAATCGTGTTATTGGTACCGCCATAAGGTCATATATTAAGACAAGTCAACGTGATTGGGACTTACCTATCCCTAAAATAATGAGTGCTATAAATAGTACTGTGCATGACGTGACACAGTATACCCCAAATTTTCTAGTGTTTGGAAGACATATCCCTTGGAACGGAGAATATTATGGTAAGATCAAAAGTAGAAACCTATCTCCATATGAATTTGCAAATCGCGACATCATTGTAAACGAATTAGGTAAATTACCCGATCTGTATAAGAACGTAGCGGGGAAAATAAAGTTAGCTTATGAACGAAATAAAAAATATTATAACTTAAGGAAACGAGATGTTGAATTTGAAGTAGGAGATATAGTTTATAAAAGGAACTATGTTTTGAGTGATGCTGGTAACTATTTTTCAGCTAAATTGGCTCCTAAGTTCATTAAATGCACCATAATTAGTAAAATTTCGCCTATAATATATGAGTTGCAAGACGAAGAAGGGAAGAGCATTGGTCGTTATCATATAAAAGACCTAAAGGCCATGCATAACAATACCTCCATTGATTTGGTAAATAATTGTTAGAATGGTGATAAATAGACCAAATTATCTGTGTTATTTGATATAATATGTTGTACTTAGGATTTATGTAAATTGCCTCTATAAATGTAAATTGTATTATGTTGTATTATAGTAAGATAAGGTTGATATAGGATTTATATGATGTGGAAATAATCTCTTATAAAAAAAAATATATATATGAAATATATATTTTATGGGGGGCTGCGAGATATTGTAACACGCGGAATACTCGATAGCATCCTTTGTTACACTGTTAATAATTATTAGAAAAATTATAAGTTATCGGAAATATATTCCCACCAACCTTAGTACTAATAGAGTCCCTTACTGCTTAGACTATGATGAACGTACGTCATCTGTCAGTAGTTAAAGTTCGCAAATACTAGATCGCGCAAGAGCAATGGTATTTCAACTAAATAACGCCGTGTGAAACTCTTTCTTGTTGAACCATTGAACTAATAAGACGTATTTATAATTTCGTTTGACCTGTAAAGGGGATAATAGAATTTGAAAAATCTCGTGACGATCGCATGAGGTAAGGCTTTAATTATTATACCGGTAAATATCATCTAACATTTGAAATATTGTTTTAGGTTTTTCTTATGAGTTTTTCTTATAATTTTCTGATAAACGATTTTCTTTTACAAATTTTTTTTTGATGAGTATTTTCTTATAAAGAATTACTTCTTAATCAAATTTAATTACGTCTAATGCTATTAACGTCGATGTATTTCCACGTTATATTATTTGCTTTGAGCAAGATTAATACATTCAAGTTCTAAGACTTACTACGTTTCTACTAAGCCAGTAATATTCATTTGAAGTCAACCTTTCTATATTACATTTTGAATTGGAATATACGAAAATATTCTGGGCGAAGAGATTTTCTTCATTTTGTCTTGGCGACAATCTTCTACGACTTCATAACCTCACAATGGGATTAAGGCGGCCACGTGTGAAATTAAACCCATGATCATCGGAGAATAGGACCGAATCTAGGAGTTCTCTCCATCAGGATAACAAAATAAAAGATAAGTACTTTTAATTGTTACCAATAAAAGGGATTATTTTCACATGATTGTTGAGCTATTAGAGCCAAAAGTGTCTAAATTTAACATATTAGATTCAAGTCAAATCTATTATATTTTTGGCCATTTGCATTTTAAAGCCGTTGTTATAATTAAATCCATTGTTGTATATTGATTCGTAGTTGTTTGTATCTTGAATTCGTTGTCGCAAAAATACTTCGCCGTAGTATTGTTTCGTAGTTGCTTTTGTCGTGCTTCCTTATGATCAATATCTTATTGTAGTACTATAATGCACGTTTGTTAGTGATATCGTAAGTCGTGGTTCAATTTTTGTTGTAACGAGAGTGTCTAATGTGTATAAATTTTGAGATAAACTTACGAGACTTATCTTTTGTAATATAGTTATTTTGTCTCTCGTAAAAGATCTCAAGTTTATTTAATTTTGTTGTAATATAAGATTTTAGTGGTTGAGGTGAAAGTTACGAGACGTATCTTTTGTAATATATTTTTGGTTCTCGTACACGCCTCAGATTTGCCTTGCCGTGGTGCACATTGTAATGTAGTAACTTGTAATATAGTACTTTGTTGTCTTGTAATATACTTTTGTTTCATAATTGAGACAATTTACGAGTCATCTCTCTGTAATATATTTAATTTGGCTCTCGTAAAAGTCTCAAGCTTATCTTGAACTTCGGTTGTTGTAATATAGTACCTATTTTGTTATATGTTTCTGTGAGATATTTTGCTATACAGTATCATTGATGCTGTGATAGTATATTTTTCTGTAATATAATATTTTTGTAATATAGTACTATTGTATATATGTAACTTTTGTCTTTTGTTTATCTATATCTTTAATTTTCTTTGATTACCCTTAGTAATCAATGGCGCCCAAGCCTTGAACTCCACCCCCTTTTGCTCTCCGTATCTTTACTGTGCTAGCCAGGTTACACCAGTGACGCTAACCACGTCGCTCGTAGGGTGGCCCACACTTGAACACTTGGGCAATATTTAAACATCGACTAAAACCTTCCAAAACAACGCCACACAGATTATATTTTGAGAAGATTCCGTTGAAGGGTTGGGGGTTAAATAGGGGCAGATAGGGGAAGATAAGCAAAGTAGGCTAGTAAGAGTACAGGCATTTGGGATTTGGTGTATATACTAGAAGATAAAACCTTAGGTTTTTTTCTAATATTTCCCATCCCCGCATCAACCCCACTCCCTTATTAAAAGTGTTGATAAATTTAAATTTAGATTTTCACTTGAAATTTGGTACACGTATATATTATAACGATATCTGAAACTAGATTATATTTTGACACGGTTGCGTTAAAGGAGTGGGGGGTAAGTAGAGGTGTAGGGAAAAATGTGTAAAAGCGTTGGTAAGAGTACAGAAAACTGAAATTCGGTGTATGTCCTAGAAGAAAAGGCCTCCACCCTTACTCAATTAATAGAGGGGTTGATAAAATAAAATTGAGATATTCGCGTGAAATTTGGTAGACATATATTATCACAACATCTGGAACTAGATTATATTTTGAGATGATTCCGGTGAAGGGTTGGGGATTAAATAGGATCGAACAGGGGTTACTTACTTTCCCCTATTTACTCCTGTTTA
This sequence comes from Stenurella melanura, assembly GCA_963583905.1. Classification (NCBI taxonomy): domain Eukaryota; kingdom Metazoa; phylum Arthropoda; class Insecta; order Coleoptera; family Cerambycidae; genus Stenurella; species Stenurella melanura. The sequence continues at coordinate 67,130,146 of OY757313.1, forward strand.
ATCCCCAACCCTTCACCGGAATCTTCTCAAAATATAATCTAGTTCCAGATCAAGCTAGTAAGAGTACAGAAATTTGAAATTTGGTATATATACTAGAAACCAAGGCCTCAGATTTCTTTCTAATATTTTTCAAATCCCACCACCTCTTCTCCATTATCAATGAGATTGATAATATAAAATTGAGATATTCACTTGAAAGTTAGTATACGTATGTATTGTAATGATATCTGATTGAGATGATTTCATTGAACGGGTGGGAGGTGGTAGGTTGTGAAGGGAGGAATATAATGGGGGTAAACTAGAAACTTCAGTTTTAACTTATATGGTAGAAACCAATGCCTCAAACTTTTTTATGACATCTGCCCCAAATATTATTAAAATTATATTACCAATAATTTCCACATACTAGAGTGCAAATCTAACAAGATGTTTCATTTAAAGTGACTTGGATGAAAATCTTGATGTGGAAGGAGTGTTTCCCTAGGCAGCGGTTTTGTATACTGTTGAATTTTTATGAAAAATTTTTTTTTCGCCAATCTTATTTAAATCTACAAAAGTTATCTAATTAGGGCAGGCCCCTCTAGCAAAATTGAAATCTCTTCTTCTAAAAATAAATTAAATTCAGGGGCGTCTTCATCTTAAGTGTGTCACATTGTATATAGCTTACTTTTTTCAGTAATTAATATTTTTAGGTTTCCATTTCTACCTGTATTAATAATCTATTCTGTTATTTATGAAACTTTAATATATTGAATCCGATGCATTATATCTACAAATAATGATTTTAAAATATGCTCAAGATCAAAACTATTAAACAGAAACCTAATTACTTGCATGATTTTGCTATATCTACGGCAGTGTATAAATACCTTCCGTAGAAATTCCAAAGTGCTTAATTAAATATTTTAATTACGTGAAGTTAGAGCACACTTTATGATGGTTCTTTGAAAGTTCAGAACGCTAAAATTAAATTCCTTATTAATTTATATTTTACGTTTATTTACGAAATTGGACATTCCTTTGTAATATTTTATTACCTTTATTATTGCATCTTCATAATAATAAAAAAAAACATTTTCACGTTTCCATAAATTATGAAGGAATTAGTTCTTATAATCGGGGAGGCAGCGTTGCTTTTTGGATAGTGATTTCATACCGATTGATTTTTATTTTCAGTAACAGATTTGATGTAAACAATAAGTGAGACAAGCGTCAGATGAGGCACCGGCACGCGACGGTGGAGATAGTTGTGGGCAAATGTAATACTTGAAAAAAAAAAAATTCAGCGAGTCATTTAATAACACTTCAAACTTATTGGAGATCATTAAATTGGATATCAAATCAGTACCACGATAAAATACAGATAATAACCAGTATTTAAAAAAATCATTCAGGTCGGTTGAGTTTTGGCTCGTAAGCAAATTTTTTACCAATAATCTGAATGTCTGCTCACTGTGCACTACATAACGTACCGCAGCATTCCTTTTAGTTGCAGGTTATCAGTGGTAAAAAAGAAACTGGAACTGGTACATCTGTAATCTAGATAGATAATAGGGATTGTTAATTTTCTTCCAACCTCAAAAATTGTCTGCGCTATGGTTGAACTTGGAGATAAGTATGGAAGAAATCCTACAGTTGGTGTGGGAGGTAGTTTAGATAAAGCTACTTCTCTGCTCATTTTAAGAACGAAATTGTTGAAATACTTAAATCTCTGCTCACTCAGGCTGCTCTCATATTATTTCGCAGACCTAGGATGAACCATCTCCCGGCATTTTCGATTTCTCTGGTGGTTGTAAAAAACTTCAACGATACTGTCCATGTCTTTTCTTTTATTAAAAAGTTTTATTGGCAGTATCCATTCCGCCACAATAGATCCACAGAGGTCTTGGTGGCCAAGGCAAATCTGCCAACTAATGCTCTAATCTAACCTAGTTTCCCATTTTCAAGAAATAGTTGACATAGTGTAGCATTTGAAAAGGTATACATGATTAATTTAAATAGATTGGCGGTAAGTTGACTCTAACTAGTTCACTTATTCGAGCAGAGAGGTAGGCAACCACCCGTACTTTAAAGGACATAGCGTGTAGTATATCTGTAAAAATCTTAACATCCAGAAAGTAAACGTGTTTTCTTTAAGAATAACTTGAATGACGGTGTTAGTCGTATATTCTTGTAGTTGAGATATCACATGATTGTGTAATTCAGTCTTTTGGTTGCAAAGTCCTTTGTTGGCGCATTTTCATTGGCTAGAGAAAGTGTTCTCTAGATGCTCAAGTTGGCAAAACTGAGAACTGTTAAAGAGATTTCCGGCTGGTAGCTCGTTTTTCGACAGCCACGAGAGTGAACAGCGGCGGTCCCGATTTTGTGTTGCAGAATTTGGGTTTTACATCGCTTACACTGAAAAGGGATTTGATTGATGTACCCAATAACCTTTACCGCCTTACTGTGAGCGTTTTGTAAATTTCCAGGAAGGAATTTTGTTGGTTGCCGTACTTTTATCGCCACGTGTTTCGTGAGGTTATGTAACTCTCTCTATATGAGGTGAGCTTTTATTTTACTTAGTTTGGAGTTTTATTTAGTTCTTATTTATTGTAATTATTGCAGAGTGTTTTGGAGGGACTGGCTATTTGAAAATTAGTTATGTTTTGGAGAGGCTTATATTTGGGATAAGCATATATGTTTGGGTCAGGCAATTTGACAGAGTGATTCATGTAAGAGCCCAGCTGTTTAGTGCTGTCATTATGGTTATGTGAGAGGGCCTAATATTTTGAAGAGTAATAGAAGGAAGTCTGTTATTCAGATATTTGGTTATATGTGGGTCCTGCTGACATTTAGAGAAGTTTTGGTTGGAGTTGTTCGCAGCAGTCTCCAGGAGATTAAGGTAGAAATCTTGATGCAGCACGGAGTCGTAATCGTAGCAACGTCGAGATCGTCTAGGAAGTGGTGACAAGTCATGCTACAGTCACAAAAAATGCCAGGGCTCTAAGATTCAGGTTTTATTGTTTCAGTTCAATTACATATATTTTTTTTAAAATAGTCATAGTTTTGTTCGGTGATTTTTTGTTCAAATATTAGAGTAAATTACACAACGATTTTGCAACTACAAGTTAAACTCTAAGATTATACCTAGTATGATGAAATATCTCAAGATTATTTACTGTAAGGCAACATATGGTACCATGTAATGCTAATTTACCTTCTACTGTGCCACATGTGAAATATTTTTGATAAAACATTCTTATACTAGATCATTTTTAACACTCTAGAATACGCAGCGAGCATTGCGAAAGTTGGCTCACAGAATCTTGTTTGTTACATAATGTTTTAGTAATGAGCCGTACTTTTAATCCATTGTGAATCTTGTTGGTACCACATAAGTCATAGTTGCATTCCTATGAAAAACTCAAATCACTGAAACAATTTTAAATGGGGTCATGTACATATTTTGAATCTCTATTGCGTATAGATTATGTTTGGAGTAATAGTAAAATTATTTATTTTTTATTGTACATCTCACTTGTGTTGTAATAAATGTCTAGTGCCTACATGTTCTTATTATTTGCACTGGTACACCTGATAGTTGTTTAAATTTTGAAATTTCATAGAGTAAAGTGTAAATTTTGATATTATAGACATATTTTGAGAATTCCCTCGCATGATTGCTAGCAACTTAATTTTGTTCCTGGCTGACAAAATTATTTAAATCATATTACGTAATATACTGTCACGAAGGAAAAAGGCTAAGGCCTTAACCATTGGCCCTACACCCTACGTGACTTTGGGTTCTCTGGAGAAGTGTGTGTTAATAAGGGCAACTTTAGAAATTTACATGGTTTTATTAAAACCTTCATTAAGGGATAACAAACAAACAACAGATACAAAAATCAACAACAATAATACATAATAGAAATATACATAACAACTAAAACGATCTTACCAATATACATAGTGGGGAGGAAAAGGTGTCACTTTCACTTAACTTAACTTGTGATCTCCAGGGTGGAGATCACTAAAACTGCCTGAAGGGCCTGGGCCCCACATCCTAAGATGAGGGCCCAAAACTGACTGTCGACACTAACGTCGAAACTCAATTAAGTAAAAAGAACCGAGAGCCTCGTTTGTTTTGATTATTCGATTTATATACTTGTTTATTTAGATAACGGTCAATGTTATGTTTATATATATTTGTGTTTTATTATTAAACAATTCTACTAATTGGCATTGAAATTATTTAATTGTTTTTTATTTAATATGGACTAGGGTCGAATATATTTAATTTATACAAACATTTGCGACTTTCCCGGATTTGGCTGTTTCCTGCGTGACAATACAGCAGGTGGCGCCCTTTGAGTGTCCACACACTCCTAACCCACGGCCCTATGTTTTCCAACAAAAAATCAGCCGCTGTTCGCACCGGTCTAACACATTTTAATATTTAGGTATTAAAAAGGTTACAATAGCGTGCAAAATCGATGACGAAAAGTTACCGTCTACCATTAAGTGATCGAGGAGATCATATAACTACGAAATTGTTTTCTTTCTGAAAATTTTTGGTATGGTGGGAGAATATGGAGGGGGACATTTATTTTAAATCAATGATTTATCGATATCTATCAATATAGGTAATTAGTATATGTTCTTCGCATACCCCAATTAAATTGGTAGACGAAAATTCCGCTCAGTGCGCGGTAGAGAGAATTTCAAAAAGAACATTTTTCTTTCTTTAAAATTCCCTCTACCGCGCACCGAGCGGAATTTTCGTCTGCCAATTTAATTGGGGTGTGCGAAGTACATATACTAACTACCTATATGAACAGATATCGATGAATCATTCGTTTAAAACAAATATCTCCCCTCCATATTCTCCCACTATACCAAAAATTTTCAGAGAAAAAAAATTTCATAGTTATATGATCTCTTCGATCAATGAGCGGCAGATGGTAACTTTTCGTTGTCGATATTTCACGTCATTTCCTAGACTAAAAACGTTGATTTCGTGTCGGAGCCATTTACAGCATGGATATGAAGCATACTGGACGGCCTTGTGTTTCTTCCAAAAGCAATATGTTGCTGTTCTGCGGATTAGGGCCTAATAATAAAACAAGAAAATCAATCGACAATAGACGTTTCGTCCAATGACATAAACTTGTTCGTTCTTTAGGGAATTTTCCGTCAGTACAAGCATTGTGAATATTAGCATCTTCTGCTGCAATAAATGTATTTAAGGCCTATTGTCCTCACTATGAAGGTGTTAAGGAATGAGCCGTTCTTACCCAAACCTCAATTTCAAACCCCACAGAAATCTCCAATGAAATTTGTATGAACTGTAACAAAATAAAAATTTCTTAAAGTATCACATAAGACATTTTTCGTTCATCGATAATTTTTCATGCTACATTGAGTGAGGTAATAGGCCTTTTCATCATAGAGAATTCTTGTGCGCATGCGTTGAGATCCGCCATGTTTCTTTGGACAGATTTCGCAACGTGTGAAGATACATACATTTGTTCTCTCCATTTCGAAGGAAGAATGTCGTCAACTCTTCAACATTCACATGTTGTTAACTTAACACAATTATTTTCTCTTAATACACTTAATGCAACTGATGTGTTTACAGTTGAATCCTAACCTTGCAACCAGTTCTTTTCTTGCTTCCACTAACTTTACTGTCATGGCACTTGAGCCAGCGCCTTAATTCAGCGCAAGTGTGTTCTTCCACAACTCTGTGCCTTAATTTTGCGACGCTAATCACACTTTCATTTAAATTAATGTTCAAAAATGATACCTGCCCACTTATTTTGCTAAAAAGTGTCCGGAGCATGCGCACGACAATGATGAAATGGCCTTGAAAAGGCCTATTCTCTGTTCTAGTAGATTCATATACTATAGGGTACAACTACCTATTTCTAGAAGTAGTGACATATCGCCAATATTTCACATTTCAAATTTATTGATAAATCTATCAATACAAAGGAGAGTGAGCACGACTGAGATTTATATCATATATGGAACAAATTTAGATTATTTGATTCTAGACATAAAATTTACAGAAATTATTTGATTCACAATAATATTATAAAGTTATTAGAGATACTCTAATTTTGGATAATTTGATAATTAAATATTGAATGGCGACACTGCTGGTATAAGACAAGTTACAAGTTTATCCACTGGAAGTAGAAAAGGTATAAGTGTCTGCTCACACTATACGCAGAATATTGAAACGCGCATCATTCCTGAACCCAATCCTCTAGTTTAATGACTCATTGCTGGAAAACGTTGCACAATGCATATGGCGAAAATATGCGTAAAGCTTTATTCGCAGCTTTGATATAGATTATTGTCAATGAGTATAACATCTTCTGGGGTACCAACTATTTTGCGAAAAATGAGAATAACCGCGGCGTAACATATTAGGGGGGAATTTGAAAGCGAAGAATAGACTAACACTGTCAGCATTACTGAAGAGATAGGTACGTGTAAAATATGTAATTTAGTAGTTTTGTTTATTAATTTAATATTTGTATCAGGATTAATACTATAGAAATTGTTTATAATTTGCATATGATGCAATTTAGTTGTGATATGTAATATGCACACTTTAAGTTAATTAATTATGGAAATTAGCAGCAACATGAATCCCAATCCTCACGTTTAAAACCAAACAGATACAGTAATAAGGGTTCGTTGTTTAAAATATGTAAAACCTTTGTTCAAACTGCAATTCATTAGCATATTCACATGTGGACAATTGGCTAACATTGTGCATTGCGTGTGGACCTTATTTGTAAATAGTACGGTTTTATCAGAGATATGCGTACGTGTATATAAACCTTTTCACAAAATAACATGCTGTTTAGCGCTTTTTGCAGATAACGCCTATTTTACTATAGCAGAAGGATTAATAATATATTATCGCTTCTTGCACGAACGCTACGATCGCCAGGCAAATCTGTGATTAAAAAATTAATTTGAATTAATAAACGAAAATTTATTAAATGTGACATGGTTTATAAACCATTATTTTATCATATGCAATAAATTTAAGCAGCACATATTGGTAGGTACGTAATCTAAATGACCCTTTAAACAGTAGTAGGTTATAAATTTTTGTATTCAAATTGAACTACACAGTTCTTCTTCCATTTGGACACTAAACAAAAATTAAATATAAAATCACAAAAAACATGTCGACACACATTTCTTGATTTGGTATCCTTCGGCATTAATTGTTTGCAAAGTTGATAGAAACATCAGACATTCAGAAGAATCACTACGGAAGATAGCTCAGAAATGAATCTAAAAACTCCGATTATCTTCTTAGAGTCTTAGAATTCAAAATATATTTATATCTTAGAATTAAGTTATAGACCAGTCCCCAGATAAAAAAAATAACAATATGAAATTTTGTATAGAAGATAGGCGCCAAGTTGATAGAAACATCAGGCATTCAAAAGAGTCACTACGGAAGATAGCTCAGAAATGAATCTAACAACTCTGATTATTATCTTCTTAGCGTCTATAAGTTAAAATATATTTATATCTTAGAATTAAGTTATAAACCTGTCCCCAGATAAAAAAAAATAACAATAGAAGTAATTCTTATATAATATTTTGTATAGAAGATAGTTTTTGGTATATTGTAGAACAGTACAAAAAAGTCTTTTTTGGAATAACTCCTAAAAAGCCCAAAATACAAAAAAAAAACGCAGTGGTATAAGTCAGAGAACACAATTTCTTTACTAAAAATTCTTACAAAATATTTCATACATGCAACAGTTTTCTTATAAAAAAAATATTGAAAGCTCGTTCTTGGGCATCAGCTAGGAGGTCAGTAATCTGTTGAGATTGCTGATCTTGGTGATTTTTAGATAAGCTATTTTGTTTAATATATGGATAGCCTATATTTTGCATATATTTAAATAATTTTGTTGGAAACTGTTCATCGTTGAATATATTTTTTTATTTAGTGGATCATAAATAAATTATAAGTACAAAGTTGAATTGATAAACTTGTTTCCCAATTCTCTTCGATTCTGCCACTTTGTTTTGAATGGGAAGATATTTGAATAAACTACCTAGTAAATATTAATAACTGAACGCCTATGTGCCTATTTCTTGCTCGAAATGGTAAATAATATGCTTTAGTGAAAATCATTGAGGTGACATATCATTTCTGCCATCGGTCCATTTATATCAAAACACATTTTCTAAAAATAAGTGTGGGTATTTTATTTTACTTTGTTTCACTTACAGAGAAAAGTGAATAGTACTTATATATTATTAGTAATCAAATTCCATAATTAACTTTTTCACTCTAAGTGAACTATTAAATTTACATGCAATAGTAATACTAATGTTAATTTAATCCAATGAATTAATACAAATATTGTCTAAATGTTATTTGTGGCATTATCTTAATTTTTTTTCCTTCTTCAATTCTTTGGGAATTTCACTGCCACATGTATGTTTTCTTTCTAAGCGGTGCTAGGAGAATCTACAAAATATATCACAATTAACCAGTATGTTACTGGTAAAAAAACCTCTACGCCCGTGACGTTTACGTCAAAGGATCAGTTAAAGGTTGGTTTTGATAACTAAACAACACAAATAAGTATAAGTCGGCGAAATATTTAATTTCAAGTTTTTATACTTATTTGTGTTGTTTAGTTATCAAAACCAACCTTTAACTGATCCTTTGACGTAAACGTCACGGGCGTAGAGGTTTTTTTACCAGTAACATACTGGTTAATTGTGATATATTTTGTAGATTCTCCTAGCACCGCTTAGAAAGAAAACATACATGTGGCAGTGAAATTCCCAAAGAATTGAAGAAGGAAAAAAAATAAAGAATTAATACAAGTTTATTCCTAGTTATTGAATGTAGTGATTGGGATTGTATAGATTTATATATTTCCAGTACAAAATATAATTAACCAGACTCATTATTTAGCCAAAGATTATATTTAAATAATTGAACTCTTGTATTTAATGATAACATGAATCAGTTTAATGAATAACTGACAAGCTTATTCAAATACGGTATGACTGCTTTGTTATTACCCTGGTTTTATGGTTTGTGTCTTCTATTCTCCATAACACAGTCATTATTTTTCTAATATGCGTATTTTTACGTCAATGCAAAATACTTTCTTCTTCATATTATTTTCAACATAATAACAAAATAAAATCGGTAAAGATATTCACACATAACTTCCCTCTTTATTTATACTGGGTGGTCACTCTAAAAAAATATTATCTAGCAACATATGAGAATAACTATCGGAATGTAGTTATCACTATTGCTACAAAGAAAACCTGGCTTTTCGTTAAAAATATATACAGTGTGGTCATACGATAGAAAAAGTAAACAACGAAGAAATGTCAAATATGAAAGGCTTGCGTAAATAGCTTTACAAAGAATGACCACAAAAAGTGGGAATTTTAGGCCGTTTTTACAACCTCTATCGATCTTTTGTAAATTACCCTACAATTAGTTGTTGCCTAGCACTCTCAAGCCTTTCACAAAGCTTGTAAATTTCCTGAGGCCTACTTTTCTTATGTCTTCAGGCGTTAATTCCACCTTTTCTAGGTATTAATTCAAGCCTAGTGCGGACTAACATCTTGCATTCGCAAAGAATGTGTTCCGCAGTTTCTATTGCAATGTCACAGTATCTGCACATATCATTGTCTGTCTTGTTTATATTCTTGAGATGATATCTCAAGGAGCAATGGCCTGTCAAGAGGCCTGTATCAGCCTTAAGTCCGACTTTTCGAGTTCGAGAAGCCATGTGGCATTCTTAGTCGAATACGTGATAAACTTTTTCGCTTGTCCTTGGCCTGGTGTATTCCTCCAGTATAGGATCTCTTCGGTTATGTGCCCCTTGGATAACCCACAAAATGGTTCGGGCCCAAAAAATGGGACTTCAGCACCTTTTTTTGAAAGGGCGTCGACTAATTCATTTCCTTCTATTCCTTCATGCCCCAACACCCACATCAAGGTAACCGTGTTGTTTTTTGCCACTTGCTTCAAGGATTGTTTGCATTCTCAGGCAATTTTAGACTCAAAGGTATAGGACCTTAGAGCTTTTAACACTGCCTGACTATCAGAAAATATGTAGATCTCTTCCCTTCGAATGCCTCTGTTTATGCATTCCTGGACACATAGATATATAGCATAGATTTCTGCTTGGAAGATTGTTGGGGTCTTACCTAGGGCTCTGGATAGCCTACAATTAGGCCCCGCTATGCCCAGGCCGACCCTTTCAGCTTTCTTCGATCCATTTGTGTACGTGTGAGTTCTCAATTAGCACATCAAACGGACAGTCAAATTTCCTCTTGATGGGCATTGAGTCAGTGGGTTTGGTCGTGAATTCCAGCTGAATTAACCCCAGAATCCTTAGGTGATCAGATCACCTGGTTTGAAAGACAGTACTTGCTGCAGACTTAGGCCCCGAGTGCTGCAGCAACGCCATGCAGATGTAGAGGAAGTAGGTCTAACATTGCATCCATAGGTGCTGTGGGAGAGGAGTCAATTGCTCCTGTAATCTCTAACCAGGCGAGGCGTTGCGAATCCAATGTATCTATGATCCGACATTGAGGGCTCCTTTGAAACATGCATGTTTTTTATTGAGTCAGATATAAATGGATTCAGAAGAGTTACATCTAAAACCTCTTTTATAACCGCATTTATAAAGGTAGGTACATTACATGTATTGATAATGTCGATATTGTTTGCAGACAAATATTCAAAAAGGTACTCACCTCTAGTGTTTGTGTCCGTGTTGCCCCAAATGTGATGGTGCGCATTAGCATCGCTGCCAATAATGTAATGTTTGTTCCTACTTTTGCACCAGTTAATGAGGCTCTGTACTTTCTCTGCAGGTGGACTATGATCTTCACCAGGAAAGTAGGCTGAGGCAACCACGACCTGCCTTTTGTCTCTTTTCGTAGGTACGTCAACTACAGCAACTAAGCCCCCTAGTACTTTTGTTGAGCAGTGAGGTAGAATAAATTAACTTATATGACTGCGTTGGGAGTTCTTTGTTGCGTCCTTTGTATGCCCAGGGCTCTTGGATGAGCCCTTATTTTTCCCTCATCAATCTCCTGCTAAGCGCGCTCGAAGCTGTTTTTGCATGGTGAAGATTTATTTGAAGAAATTCAATGTTTCAGGTTATTTTGGCGACTTGAGGCCTTCTTTATGGCCCTTTTTGCCTGAACTTTTGCCCTTGCCTTGCCATCTTCCTTTGGATCTAACTGTTTTACAGGTTTTTCACCTTGAGAAGTGCCAGCTTGGTTTTGGGCTTCTCTAGTATTCATACTCCTAGTTCTCAGCTGTGGCTGACCGAACTTGTAGCCCTTGGATTTTAGTTTCTCGACTGACTGCAAGTCTGCCGAGAAAGTGAATTTCACTGTGGTTTCCCTTCGGAGCACCCTACAGTTGACTGCGTTGAGGCCTTCATTTTGTGCCTCAAAGAATCCCAGGATTTCTTCATTTGAATAATTCTGGTTACCGGGTGGTAGGTGTGTCACCAGAATTTCTGTATGAGAAATTCCTGCCTCTTCTGCAACTCGTAGTGACGTACCTTCCCATTGCTTTAGCCCTATAATTACGCCTTTTAGCCAATATATTGTGGCTGTACCAGCGCAAGAGCCAGCTAACCTCCATTACTTCGAGACGAGAAAAGAAAATTTAACGTTGCTAATTAAAAACCTAGACGGACATATTTTTTTTAATTCTCTTATTTAGTCGTAAATACTCTCTATTTTGGGGGTTAAGTAGGTTAAAATATATAAATTTAGTATAGGGTCCGCGATATTTTCATATTCTGATTCTATGATGTTTATAAATGTGAGAATATTTAACAAATTTACTAGACACAAAATTATAACTCTTATTCCCAGGGCCAAGCAGTCGGTTTACTGAAGTAATAACAATTTATAACAAAAACATCAACTATCTCTAATATAGTCTTCAATTATTCAAATTGAAAATGTTTTATAAAACCATTAAATAAAAACCGAATTCCATACACTAGCTAACTTAGATTCCATTACAAAATGAAATAAAATGTCAGTACATAAATGTTATCAGTGAGAATTTTATAATCTATGCCTTATTATATTGTTACTTTCCACTTTGTATTATTTTCTTCTGTGTTCATTTTTCTTAATTTCTTCTTTGCGCATATGTCTTCTTGTTTTATATATTCCTCTACCTATTTAATATCGCCATCTATCTTCCTTACAATTTCTAATTTTTGTTCTTCAAACTTTTTATTACAATATGTTTTACGTTATTCAATATTTCCCTTATATTTATTGATGCTTATTATAATTATTTTTGTCTCTTCAAAAAAATATATATAATTTTCTTTCTTTCTTGTTTCTATTGATTGTTTAGTATCCCTTTATTCATTTTTATAACCGCCATCTTCCTTTTCCAAATTCCTTCTTTCTCTCTTATTAATTTACATTCACTTTGACTACCGCTTACAAACTTACAACTAATTTACATATTTCTCTATTTATTCAATATGTTTTGTCACTAAATATTTTTAACTAGAAATGAATAGATTATTCCAAGAAAAGCAAACTCCTGATTCTAACACTATTGAACGAGACAAAATGGTGGAACCGACAAAAAAAAAAAGAAAATATTAATGATTTTTGCAGAATTTTCCCCAAAGTTAAGAATTTTTTTTTCAGTTATAATGGCACCAACACTCATTTGAACCCCCTTTTAGAGGGTGGTTATCGCTTAATGATAAGTTTATGAGACATACGTCTGGCAGTATCTCCTTAATATTTCTCTTATTGATTCGAATTTTTCCTCAAAGTTGTCATTATTCTGGTTATAATGGCACTAATACACATTTCAACCCCCTTGTAGGGGGGTGGTTATCACTAAGCGATGAGTATGGGAGTCATGTAAGTTTCGTGGTATCTCCTCAGTATTTTAATTATTTTTTTGTATTTTCTCAAGACATTCATGTTTGAAAGATGGCAGACTCCCCTACTTTTTATAACCCCCTTATAGATGGTGCTTTAAATCTACTATACGTTATTCGGTTAAAAATATACTAATACTTACAAATTTTGACCTATTGTCATGAATGAAACAACATAATATTTTTTCTATTTTCCATTAATAGATTATTTACTCTAACCCGTTTAACCCTCAAAATGGGGGTTATAAACCCCTAAATAAAGAAATGGAAACATACGTCCTACTAGATTTTTAATTGGCTGTAATTTCTTAAATTCGCTTCTTTTATCTCGAAGTTTCATAATTTTGTTAATGGCTCTTAAATATTTTCAATTTTCTTTTCACCCTTTCTAGTGGTCCAGTTTTATAAAAATCTGTAAAAGTTGGAGACCATTTAAAATTTTTTTTTGAAGTCAGATCCAATAACTCTTTAACACAGTCATATTAAACTTAGTGTGTGAAATGATTTAGAAACCATTATTTATAAACCCCTAAATCCCTATCCGACAAATAATTATTACAAAATCTTGCTTAAATTAAATGTTTCTACTGAATATTCCAAATCCAAAAAATCGCTTTTAATGTTATGTGAATTCTTTGCATTCTAGTTATTTTCTTTTATTTTCTGATTTCTCTTCTTTACTGTCGTTCTATCTTCTTTTTATTTCTTTTTCTGTCTTATCAAATTTATTTTTTTCTTCTTGATTCTATTCCCTATTTCCCTTCCATACAAATTAAATGTAAGATTTTTAATGCATCTATTCTTCTCCTTAATATGCTTAGGATTTTTTATATAAGGAATTTTATATCTTTTGTTTTCTGTCATTTTAGTTCTCGAACAAAACTGTACGTATATTTTGAAAACGAATAAGTTTAGAGTGAATATTTATTTCAAATATCATATCTGAAGTTATAAAGGTCTGGCTTATGAAAACACCCTGTATAAATTATAGTTGCTGTTATATCTTTCCCATATTATATATTTTGTTCTACTTTATCTTTCAGCTTTAGATATAGTTGTATATATTATTTTAAATGGTAATATAAATTTTCTTTCTTTAGATAATCCTACTTAGAAATATATTTATATATTTAAACCATCTGATTCTGATGAAAGTAGCGTAAACATGTATTCAGCCGATGAGGAATGTAGAATATCGTTTGACTTTCGTATCATGATCATATCGAGCTTTAGGGTATATTTACACACCACACATGGATATTGAGCAGATAGATATCTGAACTCGATATCCTATCGCCACCCCTTACAAAAATTGCCAGATATAAATTCTCCTCTTGTCTAAAGGGCAGGTCCTACTATTTGTCAACCGGTAAGGTTATAGGCTCTAAAATAAATTTTTAGAAACCTTTTGTGTGCACGTGTTAGAAAAGAGAATGAAGAGAATTTAACTGGATTGAATATTCGCCAAATTACGGATGATGGCTTGTATAAAAGTTAGAACTACTTATATATTTATACATAAGTAAGTAAAAAATTTAACAGTTGAAAAATTGCGATCAGTTTATGCCGTTTAGGCATGCATGAACTTTGAAGAAAGTCGCGCAGAATATTGAAAAAGTTATGTTCCTTCTAATAAATATTATTTTTGAAACTTCAGTATTTTAAACATTGGTTATAAAGTAAATGTATAAAAGGGGCATAATAGTATGAGCACTAGGTGCCTTTTTTAGGAACTTATCCTTACTAATATTTTATATGCGTCGATTCATTCTATTGAACATAATTCCCGACAAAATGTCTTTCTGATGAGCTCCAGAATAAGGGCGAAAAACGTTTCAAAGACTAAGCATTTCCAAGAAACAGAATGATAGATTTCATGAAAATGTAATCCATTAGAATTAAATTTTTTTAAGACAACGTAGATAAATAAATTCATTTTAGGCCTTTGTTCTCATTTTTAACTGAATCGTCATGATCGTAGGGGGTTGTGTAGATACTAGTTTAATCTGCATAGCCGTAGGGGACTCTGTGGATACTAGTGTTAGAATGAGAATTGTCAAATAAAAAATTAGACAAGTTCATTTTAGGATCTTAATTTGCTAGCAGCTAGCCAGAATTCAGGTAATCGAAAGAATGCAAGTATCTAATTAATAATTTAAACATACTTTTCCTTTAGTTATAGGTAGTTATTTTTTTTGCTGTATGCAAAATCCTATAAAGAATATATTTCAATACAATTATAAGCAAACAAATAATAATTTATTTTTAAACAAAAATGGGATTAATTTAAAATTCTATAAAAACTCATGCATATAGTAATCTTAAAGACCTGTAGCCTCAATTTAAATCCGTTAAAAATATTTTTAAAATTTTTAAATCGAATGTTTTTGTTATGACAAAGAGGTGCAAAAAATTTTTTATTATACTCCCTCAAAGTGCAAAAAGGTAAGCAGAGGTCAAAATACATCCCCTAGTATCAAAGGTCACCCAAATAAGCCCCCCTGAGGTAAGAAGTCACCCAGAATTGGTAAATAGGGATCAATATTCATATAGCATGTGTAGCAAGCAGGCTAACTTTATAATATTGTAAGTTGTATTGTTATATTCAAACAGGGATTATCACCACAATACTAATTTTACTTTTATTCTTTTAAATGATAATTTCACATTTATTAGGAGGCAACAACTAACAATCAAATGAAATTAAGTTCTCGAGTTAAAAGATTTATGGAACTAATGTTTGCGTAAACAATATACATATATAGTACCTATGCATATTACTATTAATGAGATATTTGATACATATTTTCTAATGTAAGTGCATTGCTCTATATTGTTCTCTCCTTTTGATAGTTCTTTATGAAGGGGTGAGCGCTAGAAGAAATCTCCATATTTAAAGAGAAGTAAGTTTAAGAGGTCATGAGGTAGCGCGTCGATCGTTCGTATTACTAGGGATCATATCATACTCACAGGGTGTGAAACGTAATAGGTTCCGTGCAAAGAAACTGCAGCGCCATTCGCGCGATGGAATCTGGAACTACTAATATGTTTATTATTGAAGTTTGTACGACGAAAGAAGAGGTAACTATTGGATTTTATTTTACTTAAAAGTTACACCGGGTACAATTAGATCTGAAATAAAATCCAGACTCATAAAAAAACACACACTTAAGTAAGTGCTATGTCCACTATGACTCGGAGGAGGTTGGTATTGCTGCAATAACTGAATATTGCTGCAACCGTGCGAATGACCTACGCACGTAGGATGTTGCTCCCAAGTAATAATAATAATAGTAGTAATAATAATAATATTTATTTCAATTAAAAATTTAAATACATTTTAACGCATTCTTGCAATATCTATGCCTAATTATTATTACTGTCTAATAATATAATAACAAAATAATATAATTATAAAATAAACCCTGAAAAAATAAATTTGCACGCAAGGTATAAGATAAAAAGGGATATAATTTTACAAATTATACACATATGTACATAAAATGTATAATATATAATACACAAAAGTACAAAAGTACAAAGTACAATTTCAATAAAGTCCATGCAGGACAATGGGTAAGTTTAGTAATGTCTTATTAAAAAGGTAAGTGTCTTTTATGTCCATTAACTGATGTACACGCAATCTGCCGAGAGATAATATCCATTTTTTTAAATTTTACTTTTGTGGACTTTAGGTTTTTCGTTTGAGGAGGAAGTTTGTTATAAACTCTTGGTCCCAAACATATAAAACAACGTTGTCCGATTATCTTTCTGGCTTGAGGAATTTCTAATCCATTCTTGCATGCAACTTTTTGGATATTACCTTTGATAACAAATTATTGAATGACAAAATAATTGCATAATATCCAGCACATTTGCTTATTCAAATAGTAAATTGGTTGGGAAGGTAATTTCTTTTCGATGGATAATTTTTAAGATCCATTTTTGCATTATTTCTAATTTTGCTAGGTGACAGTTGTACGCACCTCCCCAAGCAGTTGGCCGCAATTATCTACTATTTATTCTATGGAAGATATCTATAAAAAATAATCTGCCTAGCCAAAACGAGTCTCTTCAGTCTGAAGAATCTGAACTATGATTGAAGAGGACAGCCAGGAGGATTATACATATCTTTGAATATTTCAATATGTATTATTTTTAATGTTGAAATATTTAAATTTTTAAACACTTTTTTTAATAAAATGTAATTTTGACAAAAATTGTTTCTTACTTTTAATTTCTTGTATATCATAATTAATACCCCGGGGGCGTGCGTATTTGGATCTCTTTTGGCCCTAGTGCGTGCCTTATTGCTCTCTATTAGACTTTTCACTCATACCGGATGGCTTTTGATGCCGATTTACGAAAGAAAGTGGTCTTTGGGCCCCACGGGGTCAACTCAACGGGGTGACTATTGATCCCAGGGGAGTGTCCTTTGCCCCAGGGGTTGATTGATTACCCAAACCTTAAAAGCGATTCCTCCTATCTAATTAATTTTCGTTAACAAATGGAAACATTGAATTTTGGGTTTGGCGCACGGGATTTGGAAATTTCTAATCTACCTTAAAAATTGCGTTATTTGGTCACAAATAATCATACATCTTTATCATAATAAAAATATTAGACAAAACTTAAATGACATTTTTAAGGGGCCCAATAGTGTCCCAAAAAAATTGAGATTACTATCCGCATAAATTTTTTCAGATTTTTAAATTGATTCCATTAAAAAAAAATACTGAATTGGGCCCTCTCTTGGGCAGGGGGGCAATTTTGATATACGGACTCTGTTGATCTTATTTTTTAGGCCCAATGAACGATCATATCTGGTTTATTCCAAAATCCGTGTCAAGGGACATTTCCAATAATTTCAAATAATCATACATCTTTATCATAACAAAAATATTCGACAAAACTTAAATGATATTTTTAAGGGCCTTAGTGGGTCCCAACAGTGTTCCAAAAAAATTGGGATTACTACCCGCATAAATTTTTTCAGATTTTTAAATTGATTCCATTAAAAAAAATACTGAATTGGGCCCTCTCTTGGGCAGGGGGGCAATTTTGATATACGGATCTTATTTTTTAGGCCCAATGAACTGGTTTATTCCAAAATCCGTGTCAAGGGACATTTCCCCCATTTTATCCCGAGGTATCCTTTCAGTTTAATTTATTTGTTTAATAGGAGTAGAAAAAGCATAGTATTGCATTCTTGATTATGATCAGTATTCACTCAGAATATTTGCGCCACTCACCCACGACTCCTTTGCTTAAACATCATCTTCGTGAATAATGGCTATCATAATCGCATATATAATAATTATCAGATAGCCCTGACAATAATTAAGATCTAAGTAGCCATTCCTTTATTTTATTATTATATTTAATATTTAAAAAACCATAACACGCATTCTCACCAAACCTAATTACATTTATTAAAATGTGTGTGTCTAAAAATGTAAAAATTTACAAGGTCACCAATTTAAAAAACTTCCGTATCTCGAAAAAATAGGGTAGCTGTTGGAAATCAAAGTACGTTACTGAATAGAATAAAAATACCACAAAAAGTTCTGTTAAGGATATTTTTTAATGAAACGAATAGTTTAGTTTCCCACATATTTGCCCAACCCTGCATATGTTTGGTTTTAAAATTACTTTAAATCGAAATATGTATCCATTTTATTTTCATGGCGTTCTTACGTCTTACATTATTGGTTACAGTTAGTGCTTGTTACTCGCTTTACAAATCTGAAAAATATTGGCCGTTTTACTTTATGGAAAATAAATAGAAACAAGCAAAATGACGTATAAACTTTGAAAATATTTTGACAATAATAAATTCAGCTGTTACAATTAATACAGAACAAATGATGTAGACGATAACAACACCGTTTTACTCGTTTAAGTTTTTGGGTTAGGTCGTTCCTGCGCTCATAATCACATTTAGTGGCCCGTTTTAATTTGGCAGAGAAATGAGACCCGTAGTGAAATTTGTTGCTAACATATTCCAAAAGTAGATTATTTTAGGGAAGGACGCCTCCGTTATTTGGGAGGCAATATCTGGTAAGTGGCCTAAGTCCATTATTGCCCATTTCTATGTATGAATTGAAGTATTGGTATAGGGGATAGTTGAAATCAATGATCCTTTGTGCAGTAAACGTCAAACTTGAGGTTTATTTATGTACTTGCTACTTCACTACTACTTATGGCTTGTGGCGGAAACCGATAAATGGATTTACTTTAAATTGACTATTTATGGTAAAACTAGTAATGTTTCATATGATGTTTAAAACTCAATGCGTATATTACCCTCCCCTTCGAAAAGTTATTAAAATATAATAGATAAATGTGTATTACTTTACGTCGCATCTCTGCTGCAAATGAAGTAAGTAACGCTTTTCGTGCGTAAATTTGCAATAAATACACTAGTAACTAGTCTAGTAACTCTCCTGTCAAACGAGAATGCCAAAATCTGGAAATGCTTTTTTGTTAATTCAACGTAAATTGTCTTACTCAGAATTCTTCCTAAGGAAGCTTCAAATTTTTTTAATTTAATAATATCAAACTTAATAGATTAACTCAAAGATCACTCTTTGCCGTAAACATGATTTTTCAAAATGCGATTATAAGCGTTTTCTTTGGAGTGACTAATGGACATTTTGAATCACACCATTTTATCACGTATTGTTTGGTTTTTGGTTTCATATTTTAGAATTTGAGAATTTTTTCAAACGAAATGTACTCTATCTTATTCCTAAGATACACAGTATTCAATAAATATCAATTTATAATTTTTTTAAATTTATTTATTCTTTCACAAATGAAAACAACCATTGATTATTTTAGAAGCTAAAGTTTGATAGTAAATCGAACATTAACAACAGGAGCAATAAAATTTAATTCTACAAAAGATCTACATGGTGATCCTCTGTCATAATATATAAAATTGACTATTAGTGTAGTGAGAGTATAGTAATCGTAAAAAAAATATTTTTCTTGAAATAGATTTAACATATCATGAAACGTCGACATTTTAAATTTGAGAGAGAAAATATTCTTGTCTTCATTCTTTAATACCACAGGATATAAAGCTAAACACACCACACACCAAATCCAAAGAAAATGCTATCGCAATCATCCAATCGCAAACATTCTCCTTCACCTACTACTATTGCCAGTGTCGGAGTTAAGGATCGAACCCAGTCCACAATAGACAGTATTACAACGCGTGGTAATCACTAACACGCTCTAGCCCGCTGCGCTACCGTACCGGAACTATCTTTACATGTCTAATATACAAGCCCTGATAAGCATAGACAATGTATATTTACATTTTTACTTACAATGTTAAAAATGAAGAAAGTATTGTTATTCTATATAATAATGTTCTTGAGCTAGATTAATAGTAGTGATGGTAGGCCTCTGTATTCATTAAAGCATCCTCTCGAGTTTAACTACCACTTCAGAGAGTGCGCTAAAAGTGAGTTTCTAAGAAAAGAAATCTCGCCAAACTTTCTAGACAAGTTCAGATTGTTCTTAATATCTATATCAGAAGTACCAGAATATTCCAATAGTCCCAATGTGAGATATATAAGGACCAAGCCAGTGGCAGAGTCAATTAAGTTCTGATAAGGTCGAAGTGATCCTAAGTGACCTAAAAGTGAACTATGAAGTGATAAATAGTGTTTAATGTTGTATTACTGGAGCATTACGTGTTGTAAATAGTGTTAGTGGTATCCCGTCTTATAATTTTCGAATCCATGGTTTTGGGGGTATTCACCCGGAGGTGTAGAGACCTACAGTATTATACTTAATTCAATAATTCGACTAGTCCTCAACAAATATTGATTCTGTGTTTCTCCCAGATACGCAAACAGAGGTATAGAATAATATCTGTGTGAATGTGTGACCGTCACTTAATACCCTAGATTTTCTTAAAATTTTGACATACCCGTTGGAATCAAGGGTATTTTATTGATACGTTCATACCATTTAATTTATCTCCTAAAAATATTGCAATACAAAAATAACGAAGTAATATGAGCATGTTTAAAAATTAATTATTATTTGTTTGCTTATAATGGTACTGAAACATATTCTTTATAGGATTTTGCAAACAGCAGAAAAAATAACTATCGATAACTAAAAGAAAAACTTTGTGTAAAAATATTAATGAAATCTTTACATTCGTTCGAAACCTGAATTCTGGTTATGCTAGCAAATTAAAATCTTAAAATGAATTTGTCTAATTTCTTATTTGACAATTCTCATTCTAACACTAGCATCCACACAGTCCCCTACGGCCATGCAGATTAAACTAGTATATACATAACCCCCTACGATCGTAACGAATATGTTTCAATGCAATTATAA
Source organism: Stenurella melanura (assembly GCA_963583905.1). Lineage (NCBI taxonomy): Eukaryota > Metazoa > Arthropoda > Insecta > Coleoptera > Cerambycidae > Stenurella > Stenurella melanura. The sequence goes on from OY757313.1 coordinate 67,151,466, forward strand.
GCAAACAAATAATAATTCATTTTTAAACATGCATAGAGTATATAGGCTCCAGTACTAGTCAGCTAATAGATAGGTGAGGTTGTTTTTATCAATCAATGTCAAATATAATTATTTCACACTTATTCATAGAGATTGTTTTGGTTTTGCATGAAACATCTTTATGAGTGGCTTTATGTCTTTCTGATGAGCTCCAGAATAAGGGCGAAAAAAGTTTCAAAGGCTAAGCATTTCCAAGAAACAGAATGATAGATTTCATGAAAATGTAATCCATTAGAATGAAAATTCTTTGAAACAAGGTAGATAAATAAATTCATTTTAGGCCTTTGTTCTCAGTTTTAACTGAATCTTCATGATCGTAGGGGGTTATGTAGATACTATCTTAATCTGCATTGCCGTAGGGAACTGTGTGTATGCTAATGTTAGAATGAGTATTGTCAAAGAAGAGATTAGGAAAATTTTAATTTGCTAGCATAACCAGAATTCAAGTTATCGAAAGAATGCAAAGATTTCGTTAATATTTTTACACAAAGTTTTTCTTTTAATTATAGATAGTTATTTTTTCTGCAGTTTGCAAAATCCTATAAAGAATATGTTTCAATATAATATGAAAATATTTGATTCTTATTTATTTTTTATCTGACTGATTATTTAACAAGAAGTAGACGTTATTTTTATATGTGTTATATACGTGTTACAATAAAATCTTACAATACAGAGATTACCGTACATAACTATGAATCTTGCTATCCAATATATCCAATAAATACTATATTAAGATATATAAAAATGTCACATTTAAGAAGTAATATTTCAGTTATCGAAATAAACGGGATTCATATATATATCATGTGAAATTATACACAATTGTTTAATTTTTAGGTGATTTATCATATAAAAATCAAACAAACTGAGTAACATTTAGATTCAAGCATATCTTCAGTAAACGATGTATATTATCTGATTTCCAGGGAACTATTGAAAAATGTTAAACGTAGATGCAAGTAAAAATAAAAATATGTAGATTATGATACTAAGTAACTGCTCCAGTATGATTATTTGTTCGTTTGAATTCAAATATAAACCAAAATTGAACAATACATTATAAATAAAAAATGGACGAGTCTCAAGTTTGCAAATAAATACGTAAAATCTTAATGTCAACTTATAGTCTACTTATGAATAAATCTTACGTAAATGCAAATAAATATAAATAAGAATACAAAAAAGTAAGTGCGAAAAACGATCTAAAGTATACACGCAGCTATTTAAATTATCTACTAATATACGATTCAAATGTATTGACCCCTCAATTTAACCGCGAATATTTTAGAAACGGAGAAGCGGAGAAAATTTAAATAATTATGTGATATTTATGTGTCTATTCTAAATCACTCACTGAAATTTGAATAATGTACGTTGGATAGTTGGAAGTTCCGCTAAGTTATATTGAAAAATGTCCTAATTTTTAAGGAAATTATGACCATACCAACTTTAAATCTATTATATCTTAGAAAATATGTCTACTATGTAAATAATATTTTAGTTACCGATAAACAACGGTATTTTTTTGCGCGAGGAAATTTTTTCATAATTTTTTATTCTAAAATTTTGCAGTTATCCTCAAAAACGTAGTCTCATGTTTATTCAATTAATTATGTTATCGATATATTTAAAAAAATGATAAAATAGTTAATTACATAAAATGTAAGGATTATCAGAAGAAACGATTGGTATATATCAAATAATAATTTAGTTATCAAACGCAATAGATAATATTATCGTAGGCTTGCAATAAAATCATCTACTGCGCTTGATAACTAAATTAATATTTGATATTTACCAATTCTTTTTTCTACAAATGCTTACATATTATATAATTAACAATTTTGTTAAAAAAATTTAAATACGCCAATACATATCCGAATAAACAGGCTACGTGATTGAGGATAACTGCAAAATTTTAGAATAAAAAATTATGAAAAAATTTCCTCGTACAAAAAATGCCGTCCTTTATCGGTATCTAAAATACTATTTACATAGTTGGCATATTAAAACTGGTATGGTCAAAATTTCCTTGAAAAGTAGGACATTTTTCGTCATAATTTAGTAGACCTTCAAAACTGTCAAATGTACATTGTCCAAATTGAAGTAACTGATTTAGAATAAACACGTAGTGAAAACGCATTTTTTTCAATTCTTTCTGCTACTCCGTTTCTGAGCTATTCGTGGTTGAAGCGAGGGGTCAATATATTTAAATCGTATATTGGTAAACAGATTGCAGAAAAATAAGTTTCCAATTTTGAGTAAGAAAACATTGAAAAAAAATTATATCGCCTTTAAGAAAGTGGTCATTAAAAATTATTGAATAAAACTTTACCGTCACCAGATTAATTTAACTTAAATAGAGTCCAGTATACTTTAACTTGGCATATCCAAAGGTCGCTTAGTCGGCTGAACTAAGCTTTGTCCACATACGTGAACAATGTCGATGTTGAGTTCGGTTCAAAATTGTTCGATTTTGCTATTTGTTAACACCAATCTCAATCAATATCGAATATAGGTAATAAGGTTTAATTAACCGGGCAACAGTGATATTTGATTTCATAATTTTTTGCTAACGTTCATTTAAAGGTAGTTCAATTCATTTCACCCTCTTTGGTGATCTTTTATGTATCTACAAAGTAAAAAATGATATCCATCACATCGTTTGGATTTTGTAAGCTTTAATAACAAATTCTTGTTTATTTTTACTTCCCTCGCATACCGAAAGGAAGTATTGTATTCGAGAAAAAATCACCCTCCGAGATTTTTTCGGATTCTGACGTTTCAGATCGCGGAGATTACGAAAATATAGGTTTTTCAATTCCGTCAGTCTGTCTGTCTGTCTGTCTGTTGGTGCATTTACTAAAAAAACTACTTCACGGAGAGTTGTCAAATTTGGTAGGTAGTTGACCCTACTGTTAGCGAAGAAATGGTAGAACGTTCACTGGAAAGTATACAGGGTGGATCGTCCAAAGGGAATAAATAATGAACAAATTTTTTTTTTGCTCAAATTTAAAATTTCCACGTTTCATGACACGCTGAACCTATTTCAGAAAAAAAAAAAATTGAAAATTTTTTTCACCATTTTTGAAAAATTTTTTACCACTAAAAAAATTGTCTTTGTTCAAATTTAAAATTTCCACGTTTCATGGCATTTTTAACCTATTTCAAAAAAAATAAATTTTTTAAAATTTTTTAAAAATATTTGAAAAAATTTTTATCACTAAAATAGACGGAAATTTTTTTTCTTTTTTCAAATTTAAAATTTCCACGTTTCATGGCATTTTTAACCTATTTCAAAAAAAATATATTTTTTTAAATTTTTTTAAAATATTTGAAAAAATTTTTACCACTAAAATAGACGGAAATTTTTTTTCTTTTTTCAAATTTAAAATTTCCACGTTTCAAAGCGTTCTAAACCTATTTAATTAAAAAAAAATTTAGAAAATTTTTTTACTATTTTTGAAAAAATTTTACCACTAATACAGACTGAATTTTTTTCTTTGTTCTTTGTTTTCATGGCATTCTAAACCGATTCAAACAAATTTAAAAAATATTTTGATTAAAAATTTTTTTGACAAAAATGTATCTGGAATTTAAAATGTGACAAATGGCAATAATATTAGGCATATGCACCTATTACACTATTATTGAAAAATGCACAGGGTGGTCATCCCAAGAAATAATTCAGTCATGGTGGACATTTATAAAGGTATTTGCCCAAGCCTTCCATATTTGGCACCTGTTATTTAGTATTGAACTTTTGCTGTTGGATGAGCACTTTGTATATTTTTTTGACCAAAACTTATCAGGTGTTCTTTGTAATAATAGTGATAACTATATTCCGATTATTATGTTCAATTTCACTTCGTAATTATTAATTTTTTAGTGTGACCGCCATGCACAAATAAAAGGGAAAGTTCTGTGTAAATACCTTTACTGATTTTTTCATATATCTTACATATAAATCTGACAAAGCTTTGAAATTATGGCATCCCTCTTGGATTTGCTATGTCGAATTTTTAACTTTTGATATTAGATTTAATATCAGCTACTTCAGAAATACCTAGCTACCAATTTTAATACAACAACGATTAAATCGATTCCTCGACTAGAGATCTTTTTGTTTGGATTTTTGCTCACCTTAAATAGGATATAACTTGATGAAACTATTATAGAACTTCCGTTTAGCCACACTTTTAGAGAATTCTTAAATAAATATACAAAACACGTACGTATCGAATTGAGAACATTTTCCTTAAAAGTTTTTAGTCAATCAAAATAGAAATTATAATAAGTTAAGAAAATTATTGAACAGCAGGTTGTTTGTAAAATATGTTTCTAAATTATTCGTTACCATCCTGTCAAAAGTTTAGATATATAAAGACAATTGTATATTACGATGAAACTATATTTAATATTCAATAATTTTTATACTGAATACAGGCCCAAAACAATATTTATATTGCCTAAATTACCATATCTTCTAATTGCATTAATTCAATGATTGAAACCCCAGAAAATGAAAATATATTTTTTATAAACAAAATGTTTTTTCTACACACCAAAAATAATCTGAAATAACACTTCAGAATATAAAAAGCGGTATCAGCACTTTATTCTCTGGGTCCTTAGGGATCACTTATGGCAATCTTTCAATAGTAACAGCGGTCGGCTTAGAGGTCGAAAAAGGTTTGCTAAAATAAATGGAGATCATTATGACTTCCTGGAAGTTCCATGATAGTTAACTTGGTAATCATTCACATAAATAACATATCCAAAACACAAGCAAATAAGCCCAATTGATACTTTAAAAGCAAATGTACAATAAGGTATTTTTTATACATAGCTTCATACAGTTGACAACAGTCAATATTCGTAGTGGAAATAGTATCTGACAGATTAGTTTTACGTCTAAAGTAACATTTTAATATATTATTCATAAAATGAATTATTCCAGGAAATGTACACGTTTTTAGTGGAAATAGAAGGAAATTTAGAACAAAGCTGAATATTGGGGAATGTGCTTAACTGGACTTTAGTTTAACATTTTATTGTTCTTAATGCTGTGTAGCCTGTGTGTTTTTCTCTATAGCCCTGAAATTACCTATAACAATTTTTATTTTCATGAACCGTGGCATTTACAAGAAAATAGAAAATTTATTAGATATTTTCACATTGCATTAGTTCTAGAAGTTTCGATGTTTGGAGGGATCGTGTACCTGAAAATCTCAAATAATTTACAGATTTTCGAATTTGGTGATCGGTTTGATCTAAAGCAATGTAACGCGGTATATTCTGTAAAATGCCTCTATACGAATTTTTTTAAATTATCAATTAATGATTGCATGTATGCTCATTAGTTCTTAATTTTATATTCAAACTAACTAAAGTGAACATGTTGAAATTTGAAGCTATCGTAAAAAAAATTATACTATCCATAGATGCTAGTTTTTGATCTTTCATGAAAATATTAGTGTTATTTCCTAATAAATTGTCTATTTTTTTCCTTTCCAATACGATGACACCATATTTAGCTGCATTAATTTTTGGACAATGTTAGCAAGAATCATTTACAAAATTTTGATTATCTTGCTGTATGTGTTTTATTGCAGTCCATAGAATGTGATCAATCAAAGGTGCTATAAATCTGGGTATCGTCAACATAGAAGTATGAAGTACAGATTTTTAAGACACTAAAGAAATCAGCAGTACATAAAATAAATAACAGCGGCCCAAAATGAACCACACAAGAATCAAGTATCTTTGAATCAGATAAAGAGGTATTACTGGTATTAGGTTGACGATTGGCAAAGTAAGATTTAAGTATTTTTAAAGCACTGTTAGAGAAGTTCATTTAAAGGTAGTTCAATTCATTTCACCCTCTTTGGTGATCTTTTATGTATCTACAAAGTAAAAAATGATATCCATCACATCGTTTGGATTTTGTAAGCTTTAATAACAAATTCTTGTTTATTTTTACTTCCCTCGCATACCGAAAGGAAGTATTGTATTCGAGAAAAAATCACCCTCCGAGATTTTTTCGGATTCTGACGTTTCAGATCGCGGAGATTACGAAAATATAGGTTTTTCAATTCCGTCAGTCTGTCTGTCTGTCTGTCTGTTGGTGCATTTACTAAAAAAACTACTTCACGGAGAGTTGTCAAATTTGGTAGGTAGTTGACCCTACTGTTAGCGAAGAAATGGTAGAACGTTCACTGGAAAGTATACAGGGTGGATCGTCCAAAGGGAATAAATAATGAACAAATTTTTTTTTTGCTCAAATTTAAAATTTCCACGTTTCATGACACGCTGAACCTATTTCAGAAAAAAAAAAAATTGAAAATTTTTTTCACCATTTTTGAAAAATTTTTTACCACTAAAAAAATTGTCTTTGTTCAAATTTAAAATTTCCACGTTTCATGGCATTTTTAACCTATTTCAAAAAAAATATATTTTTTTAAATTTTTTAAAAATATTTGAAAAAATTTTTACCACTAAAATAGACGGAAATTTTTTTTCTTTTTTCAAATTTAAAATTTCCACGTTTCATGGCATTTTTAACCTATTTCAAAAAAAATATATTTTTTTAAATTTTTTTAAAATATTTGAAAAAATTTTTACCACTAAAATAGACGGAAATTTTTTTTCTTTTTTCAAATTTAAAATTTCCACGTTTCAAAGCGTTCTAAACCTATTTAATTAAAAAAAAATTTAGAAAATTTTTTTACTATTTTTGAAAAAATTTTACCACTAATACAGACTGAATTTTTTTCTTTGTTCTTTGTTTTCATAGCATTCTAAACCGATTCAAACAAATTTAAAAAATATTTTGATTAAAAATTTTTTTGACAAAAATGTATCTGGAATTTAAAATGTGACAAATGGCAATAATATTAGGCATATGCACCTATTACACTATTATTGAAAAATGCACAGGGTGGTCATCCCAAGAAATAATTCAGTCATGGTGGACATTTATAAAGGTATTTGCCCAAGCCTTCCATATTTGGCACCTGTTATTTAGTATTGAACTTTTGCTGTTGGATGAGCACTTTGTATATTTTTTTGACCAAAACTTATCAGGTGTTCTTTGTAATAATAGTGATAACTATATTCCGATTATTATGTTCAATTTCACTTCGTAATTATTAATTTTTTAGTGTGACCGCCATGCACAAATAAAAGGGAAAGTTCTGTGTAAATACCTTTACTGATTTTTTCATATATCTTACATATAAATCTGACAAAGCTTTGAAATTATGGCATCCCTCTTGGATTTGCTATGTCGAATTTTTAACTTTTGATATTAGATTTAATATCAGCTACTTCAGAAATACCTAGCTACCAATTTTAATACAACAACGATTAAATCGATTCCTCGACTAGAGATCTTTTTGTTTCGATTTTTGCTCACCTTAAATAGGATATAACTTGATGAAACTATTATAGAACTTCCGTTTAGCCACACTTTTAGAGAATTCTTAAATAAATATACAAAACACGTACGTATCGAATTGAGAACATTTTCCTTAAAAGTTTTTAGTCAATCAAAATAGAAATTATAATAAGTTAAGAAAATTATTGAACAGCAGGTTGTTTGTAAAATATGTTTCTAAATTATTCGTTACCATCCTGTCAAAAGTTTAGATATATAAAGACAATTGTATATTACGATGAAACTATATTTAATATTCAATAATTTTTATACTGAATACAGGCCCAAAACAATATTTATATTGCCTAAATTACCATATCTTCTAATTGCATTAATTCAATGATTGAAACCCCAGAAAATGAAAATATATTTTTTATAAACAAAATGTTTTTTCTACACACCAAAAATAATCTGAAATAACACTTCAGAATATAAAAAGCGGTATCAGCACTTTATTCTCTGGGTCCTTAGGGATCACTTATGGCAATCTTTCAATAGTAACAGCGGTCGGCTTAGAGGTCGAAAAAGGTTTGCTAAAATAAATGGAGATCATTATGACTTCCTGGAAGTTCCATGATAGTTAACTTGGTAATCATTCACATAAATAACATATCCAAAACACAAGCAAATAAGCCCAATTGATACTTTAAAAGCAAATGTACAATAAGGTATTTTTTATACATAGCTTCATACAGTTGACAACAGTCAATATTCGTAGTGGAAATAGTATCTGACAGATTAGTTTTACGTCTAAAGTAACATTTTAATATATTATTCATAAAATGAATTATTCCAGGAAATGTACACGTTTTTAGTGGAAATAGAAGGAAATTTAGAACAAAGCTGAATATTGGGGAATGTGCTTAACTGGACTTTAGTTTAACATTTTATTGTTCTTAATGCTGTGTAGCCTGTGTGTTTTTCTCTATAGCCCTGAAATTACCTATAACAATTTTTATTTTCATGAACCGTGGCATTTACAAGAAAATAGAAAATTTATTAGATATTTTCACATTGCATTAGTTCTAGAAGTTTCGATGTTTGGAGGGATCGTGTACCTGAAAATCTCAAATAATTTACAGATTTTCGAATTTGGTGATCGGTTTGATCTAAAGCAATGTAACGCGGTATATTCTGTAAAATGCCTCTATACGAATTTTTTTAAATTATCAATTAATGATTGCATGTATGCTCATTAGTTCTTAATTTTATATTCAAACTAACTAAAGTGAACATGTTGAAATTTGAAGCTATCGTAAAAAAAATTATACTATCCATAGATGCTAGTTTTTGATCTTTCATGAAAATATTAGTGTTATTTCCTAATAAATTGTCTATTTTTTTCCTTTCCAATACGATGACACCATATTTAGCTGCATTAATTTTTGGACAATGTTAGCAAGAATCATTTACAAAATTTTGATTATCTTGCTGTATGTGTTTTATTGCAGTCCATAGAATGTGATCAATCAAAGGTGCTATAAATCTGGGTATCGTCAACATAGAAGTATGAAGTACAGATTTTTAAGACACTAAAGAAATCAGCAGTACATAAAATAAATAACAGCGGCCCAAAATGAACCACACAAGAATCAAGTATCTTTGAATCAGATAAAGAGGTATTACTGGTATTAGGTTGACGATTGGCAAAGTAAGATTTAAGTATTTTTAAAGCACTGTTAGAGAAGTTGTAATATTTCAGTTTAAATTTAGATAGCAACACGTTATAATTAATTGAAATGCTTTAGAATGGTCAAACAACACAAGAGCTGTAGTTTTTCTTGTATCGTAGCCATTAATTATATCTTCAGATTCTTTGAAAAGAGGACTGATGTTGCTATGATCAACTCTAAAGCTTATTTTTGGTATTGTAACAAACTAATGAGGCTCAAGGGAAAAATCAGTGGGAGATTTAACTTTGTTTAGTGGCTCTACAAGCGCTTCTTTCCAAATCTTTCCAAACGTCTGTAAATACACTTTCTATAATACCTTGATTTATTATATAAGTTAAGTAGACCTCCGAAAAACATAATAAAATAATTTTTTATATTGAGTCAGTACCAGAAGCATCTCGCTTGACTGAATAGGGTGCTTGATATAATGAGTTCTTTGACACCACCTCGAAAACAAACTTTAAAGACAATCTGATGAAAATAATTTATCAATGCATTACAGTCATGGTTGTTGTTGACGCAAAATATTCATTTATCTCACTAAGACTTGAAAGGTGGAATTTCGGTTTAGAGATGCAGATAGCAAAAAAGATAAATTAAAGAATCCGCGATAATATTATTGAATGAGGATAGATGCGTGTCGAATTGTTCCGTAGATGTCTGTACAACTTGGTTGCCAATCTTAAAAGAAGAACTTCACAAACTTAACATTGTATAAAAACTAAAAAAAAAACTATTAACTGTATCAACAGTTCTATGTAAATAGTAAGTATTTATGGATATTGAATATAACAAACATTCTTAGAGCTGTGTATTTATCATACACTGCAAAAAAGATCTTTCAAAAAAGCCTTGAAAGAGGAAACAGATTAGATTTCCGAAACGTCGGCGAAATATTTAATTTCAAGTTTTTATACTTATTTATGTTATTTATTTAAAAAAAGCAACCTCTAACTGATTCTTTGACGTAAAAGTCACAGGCGTAGAGGTTATTTACCTGTAACATACTAGTTAATTGTGATATTTTATGGATTCCCGAGCACCGCTTAAAAAGAAAAAATACATGTGGCAAGAAGTCCCAAAGAACTGAAGAAGAAAAAAAAGTCTTATATTCACCTGATTTTTTTTCAGATTTTTTTCTCAACTTTTACATTTCCCCTCACCCACTTTTAGGAATTTTCGAGTGGCCATAACTCGAAAAATACGCATTTCTTGAAAAAATTCACAGGAGTAAAAACATCTTATTGTGGGCCCAAAAATATACATATATTTGTTAATTTTCGACCTAATTCTTCGACTTACGGATCCCGTGACAAAAGGGGTGTTTTCTACCCCTTCCGATCATTTCCTAGTCTTTTTTTTTTCAACTTCTTTACTAACGTCATTACAAACACTTTGCACAAGGTTTCATCAAAATCGATTCTCAGAAGAGAGACATTGCAGAAAAGCTACTTTCCTCAATTTTTCTGAGATGAGGCGGGAGCAGCCGAGCAGCGGTTCACCGAATTCAGAAACTCGGGAAATTGTTCTTCATTTGCATGATCCCTTCAAATATCGAAGATCCTACATCTGATGTAACCATTTTGTATTTGATTGTACTGTACGTATCCATGAAATATGGTATATTTAATTCTTTACAAAAAAGGTTATCAACTTTAAAAAGCATCTTCTTAACATTGCAATTTGGGCCGTATATTATTAATAAGATATAACAAAATATAATTCAATAAAATTTACTCTCTTGATGCACCAATAAAGAATTATAATATTTTAAACGAGATATTAAACTACAAACCAGACTAGTCATCTTTTCAAAAGTTCTGTTTATTTTTTTCCTCTATTTCATCTGATATTTCTGCATTAGATTGTAAGTGGTGAATGTGTACTCCAATACTTTCAAAGTAACAAAAGTCTGATTTTGATAGAATGTTTTGTTAACAATGAAAGACAATCGAGTTTGTGAAAATAAGGATAAAATGTAGTACGAAAGTTCAAGAAAACTGCAGTGGTTATGTATGTACAGGGTGTCCGGAAAGTAAAGGGACCCAGCTTAACTGTTGCTTTCTGAGGTCAAATAATGACGATTAAACTAAACATACCTTAGTCCAAAAATGCTTCCTTAAGGGGTTATAGGGCCTAAAAACAATTTTTTTTAGATTTTATAATGGGTATGCTTCGGAAAACAGTTGACTAATCAAGCTGAAAATCAGTACACATATAATATAAGGGAGTCAGAATATTGTGAGGGTATAAGTACATCTGCATATAATAGATGGCGCTGTCGGCATATTTTTTAGACACGTTCATATCATAACTTTTTATTGTTATTATTTTGGATTCGTATGACTTAATATAATATATATAACAACTCATTTTACAAAAATAAGGTCTACTTGTTTCATGTCGATAAAATGCACCGTTTTCAGTACAATCGCACTTACGTATTTCAGCGCATTCCAAGCGCTACCACGCAACATGATATTCGATCAAGTTAGCCTTTGTCAAATTGATATTATTGAACCATTCTAGTGACTAAACCGAAAGTACCTTAGTCTTAACGTGTTTCCTTATGAAATTATGCGTTTTAAATAAAACAAATATCTTGTTCTTAGGTATATTTCAGGAACATATTCTCATAACTATTTAAATCAAAGATGAATTTTTAATTACTCTTATTGCAATTTAAAGAAGGTTCTCAAAATGTCCACCATTTTGTTCAATACATTTTTGACACCGTTTTGCAAGATTTTGTCTAACTCGAAAAAATGATATATTATTATTTCTAATTTTATTTCCCGCCTCTCTAATTCTTCCTGACAATTCGTCTCTAGTGTGACTTGTGTGTTGGTACACATTGCACTTCATATGGCCCCAGATGAAAAAATCTAGTGGATTAAGGTCTGGATTTCGTGGTAGCCATATATGATCAGATCCACGTCCAATCCACCGTTGCGGAAACAGGTTATCTAAATAATTTCGGACATTTCGTTCGAAATGTACAGGGGAGCCATCGTGCATAAACCATAGATTTGGCCGCAGATTTAAAGGGACATCTTCTAGCAAAGTCGGCAAACTGTTTTCCAAAAAATTTAAATATGACTCGCCATTTAAACGAGAAGGAATTTCGTAAGGTCCTAATAAGCAGTCACCAACAATACCACACCATATATTAATAGAAAATTCATGTTGAAAATGTTTGGCTCTTGTTATATGGGGATTTTCTTCACTCCATGTGTGGGAATTCCGTGTATTAAAGATACCATGGCGAGTAAAAGTTGCCTCATCAGTGAAGAGCACACGGCCGAAAAATGTTGGGTCATTACGTAACCATTTGCAAAAATTAAATCTAAGTGGTAAATCATTTGGTAGCAACTCCTGTACTTTTGTATGGTGATATGGATAGAGTAACTGGGTCTGAATAATGTTATGAACGCTTGTCCGGCATACACCAGCAACTGTAGATAAACGTCGTACACTAATATTAGGATTTTCTGCTACGCGCTCTAAAATATCCTCCTCTTCTTCAACAGTTCGAGCAGTTGGTCTTCCTGCATGGTGCTTCACTCGAACAGTCCCATATTCTCTTTGCCGTTGAAACAAAATTTGAAACAGTTTTCTGTTGGATTGGCGACGATTTTGGTACAGTTCTCTGTACCTTCTCGCTGCAGCTCCTCCATTAAATTGCATTTGACAATAAACAGCAATCATATCCGTCATTTCCGAGTTAGAAAATAAATTGTGTCGTGGCATCTTCTCAAAATATGGTAAAATACGAAAGAAAAAATTACACAGTAGAAGAACATAATCGCAAATATCTTAGTAGAACAACAATTATCACTAAACTGGTTCAATAATGTCAATTTGACAAAGGCTAACTTGATCGAATGTCATGTTACATGGTAGCTCTTGGAATGTGCTGAAATACGTAAGGGCGATTGTGCTCAAAACGGTGCATTTTATCGACATGAAACAAGTTGACCTTATTTTTGTAAAATGAGTTGTTGTATCATAATATTTAATCATACGAACTCAATAATAATAATAAAAAGTTATGATAAAAAACGTGTCAAAAAAATATGCCGACGGCGCCATCTATTATATGCAGATGTACTTATACCCTCACAATATTCTGACTTCCCTAAATTATATGTGTACCGATTTTCAGCTTGATTAGTCAATTGTTTTCCGAAGCATACCCATTATAAAATCTAAAAAAATAGTTTTTAGGCCCTATAACTCATTAAGGAAGCATTTTTGGACTAAGGTATGTTTAGTTTAATCGTCATCATTTGACCTCAGAAAGCTACAGTTATTATAACATAAAATTGCATATAATTGTTTAGTAGTATTACAATAGAACATTCCAAAGAAACTATAAACTCGTGCGAATTAAAGGTATGAATTTTAGAAGGTAAAGTATTTTTCACTCACATTCGCAGTAAATAACGCTGAATGCAGTAAATATTGATTTAATACAAATGGATATTGTTATTGGTTTTGAAGTCGAAGCGTTCACGAGCACATCATTTATCACTTTACAAACAAATAAAAAATCTCCTGTTGTGTTGAGTAACACAAAAACACACGGCTTCTTTACTTTACATACATAAAACATGTATGTAGTACAAATAGTTATGATATGAAAGGCTACCCTCCGAAGAAGAATGGTCTCTTGTGATTTAAGCTTTTTTGCCGATACATAATTTACCGATTTGTTGTCTGACATGAATGATTCATATTAACATTCTATCAATCATAAGATGACGTGCAGCACCGTAGGCCAGTTATGCTAAGTTCGATAAAAATCTCAAAAGAAGTTCGCCTCACTGTATGGATAGATGTATATCATGTTTGATTAATGTGTTGTTTAAATTTTGTTCGCTCGCTTGATATGCATGTTTTCTTCGGCTTCAAATTTTTTACAATATAATTTCTATTCATGTGGACAATTAGGAGTAAGAACAGAGACGTGCTACTTAAAATATATTCATCGTGGGATTGGACAGGAGACATGGACAGAAAAAGTTTCTAGTCTCGAGGAATTGGAGAACTCAGGTCTCTCGCTGCAGCACATCTTCGATTACATTACAAAATTTAATAACGAAAACTGTAATATACAGGGTATCGTTTAAATATCCTGGCTGTCTTATAAAAAATATACAGGGTGATTTACCACAACATGTGGAAAATAAAATGCTGTACTAGTTTTCTATGTGGGAAACCCCCTGCAAAATTTTAGAGTGATCCGGAATAATTTAGTACATTTTTTTGCATCAAAATCTGTAATGCTACACTACTGGACCATGGAATTTCGTTACCCTTAGTGTTTTAATTGTTTAAGCATATTTACGCGTGCGTCGTTTCGTGTCTTTTTCAAGTGATCAGAAGTTATTTACGTATGGTGAGTTTCTTTCCGGCTCCCGTTTGGTTCGTTACGTTTTAAAAACTGTATTCTAGAACTATTGGAAAAGATCCAACAATAAGCACCCGTGTTATTAGTCCTCGGTTGAGGGTAACACAGAATATGGTGTGGCGTATTAAACGCGAGAATAGTTTTCATCCATACTTTGCATGACGTCAGGAGTTTTGTGAATGGCTTTTGGAGTGCACTTGGCCAGATCCTCAGTTCACAAGAAATATTTTATGAACAGTCGAGGCTTCATTTACAAGTGAGGGGATATTTAATTCCAGAAATAGTCATGTTTGGGCCCAGGAAAACCCACACGCTTTTCAGTCATTTAGGTAAGAGCGACAATTTTCAGCAAACATTTGGCAGGTCTGTACAATAACCAACTGATAGGGCCCTATCGTTTACCAGCGGGGCTGACTGGTCAAGCATATTTGATCTTTCTCAGGGATCAGCTTTTCGAAGATTTACCTTTGGGCATGTTAAAGAGAATGTGGTTTATGCACGATGGAGCCCCCTCGCTTTTTAGTATTGACGTACGATGGTTTTTGGACACCGAATGCCCACGCCGTTGGATAGGTCGTAGTGGCTACATTTCTTGACCAGCAAAGAGTCCAGAAATCACCCTATGGATTTTCTTTTAGGGTTACATGAAAAGTTTGATGTATGCTAAGCCAATAGACTCCCTAGAATAATTACAACAAGCTATTACAATGCCTCGAATCTAATTCGTGATCAAAGAGACAGATGTGATCGCATACATGAAAATATTATTCTGTGCTTAGAACAGTGCATTGAGTGTAATGGTCAAACATTCGAACATTTTCTTTGACTTTTCGTTACTTTTAAGTTTTCTGGTGTACTGTGTTCTACAAACATTGTTTTCATTTTTGCTATTTTTGTTGTGTGATTAAGTGCAAAAAGTCACTTCTAGCCCAGCCGGCTTCGCTCTCAGTCCCAAGTTTGATAAAGGGGGAGGGGAAGTGAAATGGTTGCACCGCGTTACGTCAGATTGGTTATAGTCATAAGCGGCGCATTTTTACAAAAAAATAAGGTAATTCTTTTTGTCATATTTTTTTAATTTTTCATTTTTATAACTACTTTCGGTGGGAACAACTTACTTATAAATTTTCCGCATGTATACAGTTTTAGAAGTTGGGTAGTAGAAGACACAAAGGCGTATAATACCGGGTGAGTCACGAATTGCGCTCGCCCCGATATTTCCTAAAATATTTGGAACAGAAAATTGAAATTTGAAGGCCTTATTACACGACTAAAATGCCATCTATTCAATAAAAAATCAAGTTTGGTGCACATCCGGTTTGACCAGAAATGCCCACAAGTTTCGATTTTTAAATGGAACACCCTATATATTTTTACATTTATGGAATCTAGAGGAAATTTTGAATACAATACATCCATTTTGGTCACTTTTTGATAAACTTTAAAAACTTTATTAAAAAATCTATTTCTGAATCCAGAGTGCTGTGGTGCCCAAAATATATTTTAGTTTGTGTGCTACGTTACTATAAAAATAAAAAGAGCAATATGATTGCATTACTTAATTCTCTAGAGGCGTTTAAAATTTTTAAATGTGATTTTTACCCACTAACTCGGTTTTTTAAATGGGAATTTAATCGTTCACCAACATTTTTAAATACCTCATTTTCATACGAATCTAATGATACCAACATTTTGAAAATCCGCTCAGAAATATTTGAGATTTCGGCCAAAATACAATGCAACCAAGCTTTTAGAAACATGCGGCTAATAGATAACAGATTAGTGGGCTTTGGAAACTAAAATGGCACATTTCTGTGTAAATCTGGTAACCTAATAACATTGGAAAAATCATAATAGCCATTTAATGTAATAAAACAATATCAGCTGTCAGACAGACTCGTGTAGTTATAGGCAATCTTGAGCTATCAAACATTTAATAATTGTGAGCGCAAAGAACGTTACAATTAAGTTTAGCATAGGTATGTGGAGGTAAACACAATTACATCCACAAGGACATTTGCAATAGAATGCGACATCAGTTCGGTTTTCAGAGTTTTATTTAAATGAACATAAATATCGGGCCTATAAATAAATAAAAATTAATTCCGTTTGAACAATTAAACTTAAACTAGGTAAAAGTAGGTATCTTTAAAATAATTAATATAATTAAACCATAAATTGACATTTATAGATATTGTTCAAAATGTCCACCATTTTTTTCTATACACAATTCGGCTCTGCGTACAGTTGCTTGAATGTCTCTACGCAATTCAGCCGGCGTTATTTCATTAAGAGCCCGTACAACTTTATTTTGCAGCTCTTCACGGGTATTTGAAGACGTTTTATAGACTTTATTTCTGAGAGTGCCTCATACAAATAGTCGAGGGGTGTTAAGTCAGGTGACCTAGGAGGCCACCTGATATGACCTTGATTTGCGATAACGCGTTCACCATGCAAGTTGTTTAAATATTCCATCACGCTTCTGGAATTATGTGGCGGAGCACCATCTTGTTGGAAAAACAGATTTTGTAAATAGGCAAGAGGAAGTAAGTCAAGAAATTCTGCTGTCTGGTTTTGTAAAAAGAATAAATATCGTTCGCCAGTAAGTGTTCCATCAAAAAATATGGGTCCAATTATTCGATCTCCAAGTACCCCAAGCCAACAGTTAAACCCAAATATTTCCTGAATATTCCCCCGCCCTACCAACCTCGGATTTTCTTGAGCGCAGTACCTAGTATTATTTCTGTTAAACATACCTTGGTTCGTAAATCTACTTTCATCTGAATATAAAATATGAAAAGGAAAACCTGGGTTTTGTTGTACTGCATTTAAGAACCAGTTGCAATATACTAGCCTCCTGTCGTTATCATCTCCATAAAGATATGTTGGTGTATTTGGTATTTATAAGAGCGAAACTTATGTTTCTTTAAAATTCTGCAAACCGAAGACTGACTAATGTCGCATTCCATTGACAATTCCCTTGTTGATGTTGTTGGGTGTACCATCACAAATCCTAATACATCAATTTCTTTGTCTTTATTTACAATAAATGTTTGATGGTCATCTTGTTGATTGGGTTCGCTTCTTAATTCTTGTTCCACTCTGGCAAACAAGTGTCTGCTTGGATGACGTTTGTTGGGATATCGTTGCTGATAGAGTTCTGCAGCTGCAGTTGAATTTTTGAGACGCTCTCCATATATCAGTAACATATCGACCTTTTCATTTCTACTAAAATTATTAATTTTCTTTAATTTTTACTCAAAGAGATTTCCGCAACGCTTTATTTTGTATCTGTCTGACAGCTGATATTGTTTAATTACATTCAATGGCTACTATGATTTTTCCAATGTTATTAGGTTACCAAATTTGCACAGAAATGTGCCATTTTAGTTTCCAAAGCCCACTAATCTATTATTTATTAGCCGCATGTTTCTAAAAGCTTGGTTGCATTATATTCTGGCTGAAATCTCAAATATTTCTGAGCAGATTTTCAAAATTTTGGTATCATTAAATTCGTATGAAAATGAGGTATTTAAAAATGTTGGTGAACGATTAAATTCCCATTTAAAAAAACCGAATTAGTGGGTAAAAATCACATTTAAAAATTTTAAACGCCTCTAGAGAATTAAGTAATGCAATCATATTACTCTTTTTATTTTTATAGTAACGTAGCACACAAACTAAAATATATTTTGGGCACCACAGCACTCTGGATTCAGAAATAGATTTTTTAATAAAATTTTCAATGTTTATCAAAAAGTGAACAAAATGGTTGTATTGTATTCAAAATTTCCTCTAGATTCCAAAAATGTAAAAATATATAGGGTGTTCCATTTAAAAATCGAAAGTTGTGGGCATTTCCGGTCAAACCGGATGTGCACCACACCTGATTTTTTATTGAAAAGATGGCATTTTAGTCGCGTAATAAGGCATCTAAATTTTAATTTTCTATTCCAAATATTTTAGGAAATATCGGGGCGAGCGCAATTCGTGACTCGCCCGGTATAAACATATTTTGAAATATACCGGAAAGTGTTTGAATTTTTTGTACAACAAATATGTTATGAAGCCATTTCAAAGTCTTCAAAATCACTGAAAATCGCAAAAATATATATATTTTTTATTTTAGAGTATAATAATAATAATAATAATAAAAGGTCTTTATTTCCAATACAAATATAACAAAATTAAATAATATACAGTTTCTGCAAAAAAAAAAAAATACAATTATTGGAAAAAGCCGAAGATCAGGTAGTCATGCGCTGCATGACTTCTGTTTTTCATCTTAATAAGAAGAATAATGTATTATTTGAACCAAAATACACTTCCGATAACACTTTTAAAGGTGTTCCTATCTATCTATTCTAACAAATTTAAAACAAACAGTTAAAATATCTGCATTCTCCCTACATATGTGTTTTTTTTTTGTAAAGACAGAGAAAATTAGTAAACCAGGTGCTTCAGACCTTCACACCTAGCAAGTGGAAAAGGGGGTAAAAGTTTTGTCGAGTACTTCTTTTCACCATTACTGTAGTAAAATCACTTCTAACCCAATTGGTCTTGTGGGACTGTCTATTCTTAAGCTTATCACCGACGCATTGCCTGGTTAATATAACTTTATTACGTAATATCAGTTCGAGGTTGGTGTAAAAATTAACAAAAATGAAACTAAATGTGTTTCTTGCTGATTTTAATGTCGAGGTTATTTCCTAATACTAGTTTTACAGGCGCCAGTGAAATTTTATCCCATAATTTATAGTGACATTTCTTTCAAAAACTGCTTAAATTTTTATACGATTTTTTTAAGAATCTAAAAGTTATCTCTAGAGTTGCTACAGTTTTCAGGTATTTTTTGTTTATCGTGTAATATTAATATGTAATCTTGAGTTACAAATTAACAATTTTAATTAAGTTTAATATTCTGTCATATACAGGGTGCAATTAGTTTCATGTCATTAAAAGAACTTGTGATAGGGAACGATGAGACAAACAAAAAACCTTATATAACATGGGGTCTAACGTTCATAGTTTTGGAGAAAAAAAAATAAACAAAAAGTTCCAAAATACTTAATAACATAGTTTGAGAACTGCTGGCATATTGGGGTAGGTCTTATTGCCTTGCGTCTTGTCGCATCTGATACTCTGACATTCCTGCAAATAAGTATGCCAACAAAGCAGTTAAATGCGACCGACAGAGGACACCGCCGTGCTTTTTGCTTCTTCGCGGCCAAACTCTCTTATTATGCTATACACTCCCTTGTAATATTCTCAAGTAATAATTTCAGTTTATGTCCTTAAGTACACACGACGCGACCTACCCGTTCCTTGGTTTTGACTGTTGCTTTTGATCTTTTAGAATTTTGTGCCACTTATATTAAGATTTATTTTATTGACTTATCGTTCAAGTCATTAGTACTTGGTTACGTAAGGCACTACTTCTCGTTTGTGCTTTTTGTGTTACTTTTTGGATTTTGGCCCAAGTTTTTCTTTTTGTTTTCTTTATTGATAACGTTAATTCACAGTTTAGTGTGGTGTTTTAAAACGCAGATTTTGGACATTATGAAAGATAACACTTATCCAGAGCTCGCGGGTATGCATTTGGTAGTATGGAAAAAGTGGTGGAAATGCAGCTGGAGCGGAAAAGCTTTAGAACAATTGCAACAACGTATTTCAATGTGCATAGAAACCACAAAAAATTATCCTAATTTACCAAATGTATTGAACGGAGTGCGCATGTCCTTAGTTCGCCGTGCCAAAATGTGTATACGTGGAGGTGGAGGTCATTTCGAACAATTTTTTTGAAAAATTCAAAAGAATTGTTCAGTTATTGGGTGTTACCTATTGGGCATTAAAGGTATGATTATTATTATTATTATTATTATTAGTATTCGCTGTCTTGTTTTGATCTGTTTATTATTGTTTACATTGATTTTTATAGAGATCAAAGACTCGATTTTTAGTTTTCGATACCCGATTGGGAAAAATTATGCGCTCAATTCGTTAAAAAAATCAGATATTTTCCTAACTTAAAATACACAACTATTTTTAGTTATCGTATCTCGGACGTCTAACGGTTCGTTTTCCAATTTCATAACATAATTTTTTAAGCCTTTAACACAATATTACAAATGTTAATAAACCACTTTTAAATTTTATAAATTCTTATAAACGACAATAAAAGCTACAATAACTTTGTTCCAAAATAAAAAACACATGTAAACAAATCCTGTTTAAACCCCTGCGGCCATGCTATGCTTTGGTTGTGCCGAAAGAGAAGGAATTATTTACATTTTCATAATTAGTGGTATAACAAGTAATCCCATCAAAGTGCCGCACTTCTTCCGGTGGGAACACAAGTCAGGTATTACAGTTTATTATTATTTCTAATATTCGGAACTATAACATCCATTGACCCTGAAAAACAGTGGTTCTCAAATGTTTCCTACGTTAACACCACAATGTTAAATCTAGGTCAGTTTTTTTCAAAGTGCCCCTAGAGAAAAAAATCATATCGGTTTTTTGTTTGTCCAATCGGTCCCTATTACCAGTTTTTTTAATGACATGAAACTAATTACACCCTGTATTTCAAGTATTTATATATAATGATAATAAAAACACGAAGACAGATGGCTTTGCGTAAATAATTTGTATTGCGTCACTTAAAATCGAGTTTACAAATACCTGTGGGAGCAATAATTTAAAATGCGCCGCAGTGTAATTAGCACTTAATTAAAGTGCAAATAAATAGGAACTATGAAACAATACTACTTGCCGCAGTCTGGGGTTTGAAGTATAATATTTGCAATTTAATGAAATAATCTTTTAACTTTTCAGCAAACATTTATTACAAATGTTTACAGACTTAATTGCCAACGATTCATGGTGCTATAATATGCCGGTAAATTTTTAGTTTTTGCAGAGTTGAATAATTATTTTTGAGATATAGGGCGGTAGAAATTCACATTAATTTCACATTAATTCTATTTTAAACCGCGATTCTCTCTTCTGAAACATTACGTATTCTTCTGTAGCAAACGTCTTGATACCTAAGTTCATCAAAATAAGTAAGGGTCAGAATTTGAATATTGGTAAGCAGAAGAATGCAGGAAATGAAGAGAATTAAAGGAAACTGTATTAACTACAAGAAAAGTTCTCGGATATTTTATGATTTTCCGAGTAAAACTCCAAAAACCATAATTATTCCACCCATATTAAAACATTTAATTTGGTTAATTTTAACCCTATAGCAATAATAAAAATGCAAAATAAAAGAAAACTGTATCTGTTTCTAAAAAAAGATCTCTTGATATCTTTTGATTCAGTATGTATTTTTACTTCCACATCCAGGTAGTGGAGTGGAAGTATAAATAGTAATTCTAATTTTTTTTAAATAGGCTTAGAATGTCATAAGACGCCGAGATTTTAAACTTTAAAATTTCTGTCTATATGTCGGTCAGTCTGACGATCTCTGTCTGTCTGTCTGTCTGTTGGTCGGTCTATAACTTTTTTGTAAACTTGGGATTTGGTATATATACTAAATGTCGAGGCCTGACATTCTTGTATAACATTGTTCCACCCCCACCATCCTCACTCCATTATTAAAATGGTAGATGAAATAAAATTGAGATATGCACTGGTACACTTATGTATTATAACGACATTTGGAACTACAGTATATTTTGAGATGATTCCGTTGCAGGGGTGGGGGGTAAGTAGGAGTAAATAGGGGAAAATAGGTAGAGGATGTCAATACGAGTTCAGGAACTTTATTTTTAGCGCATGTGCTAGAAGCCAACGCCTCAAAGGATATGGCAGAATAAGCATGGTAAAATGGCCTCAGAAGCGTTGCGACCTAATTCGCCGTCAGTAGATCGGCAATGGGAAAAGAAATGTTTTCCTGGAGTTGTAGCCCCCGTGTCGCCACTGGTAACCTCTGTACCCTAATAATTATAATTTCTCGTTTTCATTTTTTATCTTTGCAAGCTGTTCGTTAATTATTGTGAAAAAAATGGAGAATGTAGCTATGATTTAATTACATATTAGGAAATAACTTGTGCTGATCTTGATGCGCCGTTCATATTAAAAAAAAAAAGTTGAAAAATACACTACTATGAGCAGTATTTTTTCAAATTTTTAGAAGCGGTGTGCCATACTCAAAAAGAATAAAAACTGTTACGACGCAATGTTTAGTGGTGCTCACCATTAAAATTTCAAGTAATCGTAATGTAAACATCACCACCCAATTATGATTGTCTTATTATTCATTGAAACGTAAATTGTTGACACAAGAAATCGTATATTTTTTTTTTCTTAATTTTCACTTTTACTACCACCTGCATATGTTATTATAGTTGATACTAAATTATCTATAGAAACAAAAAGTAATTTTAGGTAATATGGACAGGATGTCTCATTTAAAATTTCCGGGGCCATTTTCTTAATAACTAAAACAGATATTTCAATTTTGTGAAAAGTGTTCACTAGAATACATGACTTCAGTTTTTAGTAAAAACTATTTTTCTATAAATTGTGGTATAGGTGACGTTGGGATGCAAAAACATTTTTCGATAGCAGGAACCTTGAAAGGGGACGCATATGATGAAACAATACATTATAACCAATTTTTGTAATACGACCAATTTTCGGAAAATCATCGGTTTTCGAAATATCTCATTGAAATACAATTTGTTAAACAACAAAAATCGTCATAACTTTTTTAAAGTAAATAAATTTAAATTGTATACATAATTGTTTTATTAACTATTATCAATTTGAAAGAATGATAAAAATTACATTGTCTCTAATTTTTCATGAAAAAGAACTTATTTTCCAAAATGTATGTTTAAAAAGTATTTCAAAAAAACATTTTTGTTACTTGAAAAATTATATTGAAGTTCAAGTATCTCGAAGCCCTCTGATTTTTCGAAAATCGTTCCTATTATAAGAGATACTTACAACGTATTGTTTCAATGCACCTATTTTTCATGTTTGCTGGATTCGAAAGATGTTTTTGCATTGCATCGCCAGCTACCCCTATCAATTTATAGAAACATCGTTTTTACTAAAAACTGAAGTCTAGTGAACACTTTTTGCAAAATGAAAATATTTTTTAGTTATCAAGAAAATGTCCCCGGGAGTTATAGGTGGGACACCCTGTATATTTAAGAAAAATTTCTTCTATAATTCTATAGATAATTTAGTATCAACGTAAATAACATACGCAGGTTGTGGTAAAAGTGAAAATTAAAAAAAAAATTCTTGTACAATTTTTTGTGTCAATTTACGTTTAAATGAATAATAAGACAAACAACCATAATGGGTTGGTGATATTTGTATTACCACTACTTGCAAACTTTTTGGGGATTGTCAACCTCTTCCATAGCGACAGTGTCTGATCGAATAAAACGTAAGAAATATGGATCCATACAGTTTTAATGGTGAGCATCACGAAACATTAAACAAATAATAATAATAAGTATTAATTATATACAACACACACAACACGTACAGTAGACAATAAATGGAAAATATAAGAAAAAATATATATATATAGCAATTAGCATTATATGAGAAAAAAATGTTCGGTACAATTTAATTTATTAAAAACAGTATCAATAATTGAGAGAAAACGAATGATATGTTAAATAGCTAGATTGTTCCATAAATAATTTAACTACACTATCATAACTACGCTACGACTGACGTGAAATATTATTAGGTAGATAAGAAAAATTCTAGCGACTATGATTCGCTAGCGATACTACAATTTTTAATAATGAGTCACTTAACTGTGTGGAGTCGGTGGTACCAGGTGCTCCGGATCAGGAATAGGTCCCAACGATGCCTCGAAGTAGATCTCCCAGGTAGTGGTATAATTTTTCCGAAAATATCTTGTTATAACAGTTAACTAAATGCCTTGTAAGTTATTTTCCTCCAATCAAGATCGATGTACAATGTGGTATTTCACAAATCTAAACCATGTGGTAAAATTAAGTTTGTCCAAAAATTTCTAGTACAAAATCCTATTGTTCCCAGTTAAATATGGTTGTGGAAATCTATCGCCCAGTATAAAACTTTCGTCCAGTAGCAAAAACTTTTGGCCCAGCAAAAACTCTGGCCCAGCAAAAACTTTTGGCCCAGCAAAAACTTTTGGCCCAGCAAAATCTCTGGCCCAGCAAAAACTTTTGGCCCAGCAAAACTCTGGCCCAGCAAAAACGTCTACGATAGAAATTAATATAAATTAGCATGGTTTATAACCTTAAAGAAATTAGCATATGGCTTGAAAATTATGTAAAGTCTTAACACGTGGTAACACGTGGTTAAATAGTATGAACTTACCCAGATGTATTCTGGACGTTGATTTATCTTATAAATCCGATTTCAATCTAATCGACTGGTTGAAATATTACTAGCATGAATATTTTCAACACACGGTGAAATAAATCATAATCCGATATTAAATTATCGATAAGCACAAGACTGGCTTCTGACTTAAAAAACAACAAGTTACTTTCGCCTTAACTTTCAGGAAACCAAAAAGAACGTTTTCTTTAATTCATCAACTATTTATAGCCTTATGATTATAGAAAAACTAATTCGCTGCGTGCCGCTATCTATATTCGCGTTGCCAACCTAAAAACTCTTATGCTGGACATAGAAATAAATTGTTCCTTTTGACCTACTAGATTTGTGAAATTATTGTACATGGAACCTTGTATTAAGCTTATTTAATTAAATAAATGTGTTTATTGTTGTTTATAGTTTGAAATGCATTTAATTTTTATTTAAAACTTTTAGAAAGAGATGGCTTTCATAAATTAATCAATCGGTACTATTCACGCCATCTGTTGATAGACTAGCTAACCTATTTAACTCTAATACTTTTGTACGTACAAGAGTGTAACGTGGGAAGTCTACCTACCGGCTGTTTCACCCTTTTAGAGTGTAACAAAAGATAAAAAATTAAATTCAAAAATTTTAATTATTAGGGTACAGGGGTTACCAGTGGTGACAGGGGGCTACAAATCTAGGCCTACATTTCTTTTCCCATTGCCGATCTATTGACGCCGAGTTATGTCCAAACGTTTCTGGGGCTGTTTTGCCATGTTTATTCTGCTATACCCTTTTCTATATGACATCTGTCTCAAATATTATATTAAAATTCCATAACCAATTACTTTCGTGCGTGCAAATATAGTCAAGCTGTTTATCTTTAAAGACAATTGGATGAGAACTCAGTGGCCCAGTGCCAAAGGTGTTTGACTTGCGACCACGGAGTCTCGGGTTCGAAATCTGGTCAGGGTATGGATGTTTATTTAATAGAGTTTTTCATGTGTTACCGAGACGGTAGCAGTGAAGTAGACCGCTGTTGAGTGGCACATGTCTAGTCGCTGTTATCTCTCCTGAGTTCGAGCAATTTTCACTATTTTACCTGTGCTGTTACTTCTTTAGCCCGATATCACTTTATTAATTATATTACCAGACTATTAAAGTCAATGTATTATCTGACATGAAAAACTTTAGCATACTAGTCTTGTTCATCAAGTTCGTGTTAATTTATGTATGCTGAAATCCGTTCTGTATACAAAAACTTTATATATGGCGTGTCTTACATGATCTGAGAGTAGAAGGCACCTGGGGGACCGATATCTCCAATTGCAGAGCTCCTGCAGAACACGGATGACCGACTCGATGGTCCCCTCGAGTATTTGATAACGTACTGCCCATCATGAGCCGCCACTTGTCTTACGCTTGACTCTGGAATACGAGAAATCGCCCTTAAATCACTCGTTTTCGACATTTTTAAAGCAAATTACTTCTCACCCCTCTTTCTTACCCTTGGCGATATTGTGTTGAATGTTCTCACATAATAGTTTACATAGGGTTGTTCAATACTTCAATGGAATTCTGTTTGTGTCAGTAAATTATTTTTCGTGAGAAGGGCGATATTGGTTTCCACTATACAGTATAACTGTAAAATTTCAGATGTACTTCACATACATCAGTTTAGAAAACTCCGGAAGTATTAATAATGGTACCTAATATACGATTCAAATGTATTGGCCCCTCACTTTAACCGCGACTATCTCAAAAACCTAGGAGCGGAACAAATTTTAAAAAATTATGTGTTCATTACGTATCTATTGTAACTCATTCACTAAAATTTGATTAATGTACATTGGACAGGTTTGAAGTTCTGCTAAGTTATAGTGAGAAATAATGTCCTAGGTTTAAGGAAATTTTGACCATAACACTTTTAAATCCATTTTATCTTGGAAAATATGCCTACTATGTAAATAATATTTTAGATATTGATTAAGCACGGTACTTTTTATACGAGGACATCTTTTCATATCTTTTTATTCCAAAATTTTGCAGTTGTTCTCAAAAACGTGATCATGTTTATTCGGTTATTTATCAAGGTATCTAAAAATTTTTTGATAAAATGGTTGTTTACATAAATTATAAACATTTTCAGAAAGAAGAAGTATTAATTGAGGTATTAAGCCCAATAAATAATATTATTTATTGGGCTTAATACCACTCGCATTAATATTAATGCGAGAGAGAGATGCATATAAGATAGCGAGGTCAACAGAACGTCTAAGCAGTAAGCAAGCAAGCAATTGTTTATTTGATTAGAAGTCAACATCCGAAAGAGAATTTTCGTCTCGTCTATTAAGATAACTGAATAGACATGGCGGCACATTTTTGAAAATAATAACTGGGAGTTTGGACAAAAATATTTCAAAAAATTACCACATATAGAAAAGTATTCGTTAGGGCTACACCAAAATTTTACACAAAAATAGTAAGTGGTTTCCGAGGTATGACCTCTTAAAGTTTAGTATGACCAGAATCTTGTTAAAGATGGGTAGATTTTGTGGTGTAAATTAAATAATTTTCATAAGGTTTTAACTTAAATTATTAAAATTTCATTGGGTGATGTACAATTCACGTGTAATGAACACATAATTTTATCAATTTTTTCCGCTCCTTCGTTTTTGAGATATTCAGGGTTAAAGTGTGGAGTCAATACATTTGAATGGTATATTGATTATATTTTTTTCCAAAACTTGAATTTTCTTTCCTAAATAAGACTTATCCATAAACAAGTTAACCATTATACGCTTTGCCGATTTACTGCACTTTTTATATAGTTCTTACACATTCTATAGAATACTCTCCGCATTTCTATCGTAAATAAAAAATATTTACGAGGAGTAAATACCTAATGGTGATTTGTATTAGCGAGGGTCGGCCTTGTCTAACTGCCACATGAATAAAATACGCCAAAACTTGGTCAATAATCTTATCGCATTTGTGACAAATTTATTGCTGTTAAGTTGATAAGCATTAGGGACTATAGTCGGTTTTGCGATGTGGTAATATTTATTATAAAAAAATTTAAATAATTAATAACTTTTTATTTATTGGTCGATTTTGTTTAAAAAACCAATAGGGTTCTTTCTCTAGCCAATATTAACTTACTGTCCAAATTTCACCCCAATCCAACTTTTCGTTCTTAAGTTATCGTAGCGACAAGAAACGTGACGGACGGAAGGACAGACAGACGGTCATACAGACGGACAGACAGACATACGGACGGACCTTGTTCAGAATTCGATCACCACCGCAGCGATATGAATTTTTTTCCCTACGAGCGATATCACACTAAGGAGCCAACTGAAAGGAGCCTATGGAGCCAACTGAAAGAGAATTAAATCCACGCAGTGGAGTGGAAATATAGCAATTGCAAAAAAAAAACTGCAAAATGTTTTTTGTCGAAATATGTTTAGAATTCTTCTACTTTTCTTTTTGGGAATTCCTATTACACGTATTTATACTTGTAAATACCGTCCGAGGGACCTACAAAATAACATAATGAACCAGATCATTACTGGAAAATTACCTGTACGCCCCACTATGCAAATCAGTCTACAGGTTACAAGTTAAAATTATCAGAAACTTTATTCTTTCAAAATATTCGTTTTGTAATTTTCTATAAGTCTGACGAGCCAGATTCTTGTTTTTAGCTATAATTTTTTATAATAATGATCTAAAATTGAATTTTGACTCAAAATATTATTTTACTTTTCAATTAAAAGCAGTCTACAGGTCAAAAATATATAAAACTGAAGTCTTGCGGAGAAAATCCTTTTGAGGCATTTAAATGAAAATTATTTCTAAATTTATTTTTTTGAAACAATTTACACAAACGGATAATAAATACAACCAACCGCCAACAAACCAGTAGTTACAAGACCTCATTTCTTTTTAGAATATAACTAAAGTTCGGATTCAGAGTTTTTGAATTATTTCTAACAAGTTTTGTTAACAAATCAGACAAAAAACAAAATAATTATTACGCTGTCACAGTCTTAAGTGAGACACACTGTATATTTGTAACCTGTAGAATGGTTTTAATTGAGAGAAACGATATTTTTTAGTAAAAATTCAAAGTTGTAAACAATTACAGATAAAAATAAAAAATCTGGCTGAACAGATTGATAGAGAATTTCAAAACGAACATTAAACGAAAAATATAAAGTTTCTGATAGCTTTACCTTGAAGACCTGTAGTCTGATTTTGGTCTCTTATTTATGATATCTACCATCCCCACCATCACTTCTAGTGGTCATCACTTCTTTATTAAAGGAGTTTTACCACCTCGGGGCAAACCATTTCAAAATAAATATTGTATTATAAATAAGCAACTATTTCCACATGCAAGGGTACAAATACAGATAGTATGTTTTCTTTCAGAGAGACTTGGATGGGAAATCTGAATGTGGACCTAGTGATTCCTTAGGCAGCGGTTTTTCTTAACAACTTAATCCATATTCACATAAAACAGACAGCAACAAAACTTACAAATTGCGACGAATATTCATAAAGTCATTTTAGACAGATAAAAAAACGTCAGAAGAAAACATCAGAGCATTCAGAGAACATAAATCCATTTATAAATGTTCCGTCAACAGTTTTATGAGAAATTTCTACCACGTAAACTAATTACAATTGGAATGTTATTATTCCAATAAATAACGAGCTAGCAACGAGAGCTTTCAACTCAATTATAGAGGAAAACTAAGCTCGTCGGTTGCAGTTGGTATAGTAAACCAAATGATCAATGGCCAACTTGCATGAACTGTTTCAATGCAGAGAAAGTTTTAATTTTAACTTACAAAATTATACACACTTCGCTTCCTCATAAATGCAATTATTGGCTAGTTCAGTACTCAAGGTGGCTGATTTTGTTTAGGATTGCGGCAACCTCATTTCAAATTATAATAATATTTTAGTGTTCTAAACACATACTTATCGATTATTCAGAAAGCAATTTCTCTAGAAATTTCAGTTGCATTTCTTTCACAGTCCAGTCGATTAACGCAATATTAAAATTATTTACTATATAGGATGTAGGTAGAATGTTCAACTTAAGAGACAAGCTACTGGAATTAGCTCAAAAATAAGAAATAAGCAAAAGCCATAGCAGGATAAGTAGCTGAAAAGTGCCCCTCATGAAACTGCCCCTCATGAAACTGGAAGTATATCTCAATATTGTATATTATAATGCGAATCACTTCCACAATGTCATATACCTGTGTGGCTGCTAAAGCGGTTGAAATGGCTGCTTTACCCCTAAAGTATTTCTCCGCTATAAATTGATCAATTGACTTGAAATTTGGTACACATATTCTATGCCGTAAAGTGACTTATTGGAAAAATTAGAGGCCCTCTGTGCAGAGCTGGGCAATGTACTCATTTAAACCACTTCAAGTATCAACTACCAAATAGTTGCGGTACTCAAGTATAAATTATTTTTCAAAAAGCAGAATACCTCAAGTATCAAGTACTTCGAGGTAGTACTTACAATTTTGGGTGCAAGTGCTACTTGTACTACTTCAATTAGTCGTATCATTCTAATAAGTACATGTAAATACTTCAAGTATTTTTTTGCATCAAGTATCAAGTACTGCATAAAAGTAAAACACTTAGAAGTACATTTAACTACCTCAAGTACTCTAGATTTTTTATTTTTGTCTAAACCAATCTTTATCTGTTAATGTTTCTGCACATTAACATATTTTTTTATATTTAGGGTATATTTAAATAATGATAGAGTTTTTTGAATATGCTTTATTTATTTACTTAATAAGAAAATTTGGCTCCTAAAAAAAATAACGTTTCATTTCATTAACGTATTCTAAAATAACTAAGAAAATTTATTGAATATTATATTCTAGTAGATAGGTCGATATAAGGGGCCTAGGATATAACGTGTTTATCATTGCTGTTATGTTTACCAAATATTTTTCTGAGTATTTTACCTTATTTGAGTCAGACCTGCCCCTCTGTCCGCTTTGGCGTTAGCCACCCCAGAAAATTTTATATTGTGGAAGAGAGTATAACACTTTGGGGCTTGGTGCTAGTGAAGAGGGAACGTAGTAGTAGTATAACTTTTTGACCAGGCGAAAAATTTTCATTGTCAATGCTGGAAAACCATATGTCAACATTTTTTGCTTGCCTGTTTTCCAAATTTTTGGTCAGAAATTGGACTTTTGGCCAAAAACGGGCCAAAGCTGATGCTTTTAAAAAAAAATTGGCACCTTCTCAAACTTGTAGTTTCTATACCAAAGAATAGTCTCTGTGAGTGCCAACATTTTTTTCTCAGTGTAAACACATATTCAAATATTTTGTTATGTTAAAAAGGATAATTTCACGATCATTACTGGCTAAATGTGTCATTTTGTATACTTTTTGGCATATCTCTTACCAGCTTGCTTTACATAACTCCAAGAAAAACATAGAGAATAGTTTGCAACCCCTTAAAGGTAAATATCTCTTCTGGCACACCATAATCCGTGGAAAAATGTGGTGCTGATTTAATTTCATTGTCTTATTTCATTCAGTCTGCTGTGGTGGAACAGGTTTAAAAAAACAAATCCGTGGTACCTGATACGATGTATGTCTAAAATACATGGTAAATAAAACTGTGAGTGTTCTAGTGTTTTGTAAAATTATGTTTTAATTAATTCACATTCACATAATTTATTTAAAGAAATATTAGCCCTTAATTTACGTAATCCATAGGGGAATTCACATTAAACTCTCCAAGTTTACATGGTAACGAGAAGAAATATTCAAATTCTGTAAGAGACATTTGTTAGATAATCTTGGTGACTACTTACTCTTTCGAATGTTCAAAGGGCAAAACATGAC
Organism: Stenurella melanura; assembly: GCA_963583905.1. Classification (NCBI taxonomy): domain Eukaryota; kingdom Metazoa; phylum Arthropoda; class Insecta; order Coleoptera; family Cerambycidae; genus Stenurella; species Stenurella melanura. Next base: position 67,183,255 of record OY757313.1, read on the forward strand.
TTTTGTATTATAAAATATATTGCCAAAAGCCAAATTCACATTCTTGACAATGATCAACAAATTGGAACTGGATTCTAGTAGAGGTTGCTGGGTTACGAATACTTGGGAATACTGCTATGGGAGATAATGAGACAAAATTGTCAGTAAGGCGACTTTAGATATTTTATTAAAAATTACGAAACTTTAGATGGAAGTGAAATGATAATAAATTGAAATAATTAAATAAATACATAAATACATTACTAAAATCCAAAGCTCATGAACCCAAATGCAGTAGTAATAGTGAAGTTTTATAAAAGGGGTTATATGGATCAAAATTTAAATTAAAAGTAAATAAATAATTTGCTATTCATTATATTTGTAAATAACTTTGGTTTATATCCCATCCTGAAGGGTATACTTCTACGTACAGTAGTTCTGATCTACTAACCTAAAATTTTATAAATTACTGTTTTATAAAAACGTAGTTATAAGAATTCAATTAAAACCATTATGTATTGTCACTGCTATCTTCATCTTTTTAAAATTGCTTTACTTAAGCTTCCATCCATTTCATTTCGTTTCCTGCGACAATTTTGATATATTTTGACTTGCTCGGAACAAATCCAGATAGGCGAATTTATATTCATGAAGTTTCCTCAAAAAACAGAGATTTTGGAGACAGGACAGGTATCAGTGGGTGTTGAGAACCTCCAACTTTAATAACAATAGTGCAATTATTTCAAATAGTTTTATGTTCTGAAGCCATCAGATAAGGATCCTCCGGAAATAAGCAAAGGTTCAAAATGGAAATGGCTCTTGTCAACTACCGGACATGATGTATCGCTCGTGGAACATGTAGAGAAACTTCTACTAAAACTGCCAATGCTAAGTTCAGATACTCCGTATTATTTTCTCGTGGTTGAATTTTTATATCTTCGAGAGAGCACTGTATAAAATGAGAAGATCCCCACGTACTTTCTGTGCACTCCTTATTGCAACCTTTTGAACATTAGTATTAAGGTCCGAATGTCTTTCCAAGAACCTCGTATGTGGTGTTGGCGATTCAGACTCAATCTCTTCCCAGCAACTATTAGTATATATAACACAAGTTTCATTGAATACTCCTATTTATAGCTATGGCATCGTAATATTGGCTTGAGCAATATCCCTCAGGCATCAGTGGCAAAGGATTTCGTGAGGTGCTATTACCTCCAGTTCAGGATTGCATTTTTTGCTTCCTGTGGGAATTCGTGGTAATTATCTCATATCTTAAACTAGTGATGATCAGTGAAAGTGATATATACCGTTTCTATACCATTCAACAATAGAAAAATTCCCTCTTCTTGTAATAAGTCAAACTATAGTTCAATCTTGTTAAATTCTTCTTTTAGTTGTTGGGTTTGTTCTTTGTGCAAACGCCTTCTGTAACTGTAAAACGGGGTTTTGTTGAGAATAATGTATATAAAGACTGCTCCGAGAGCTTCTACAAGGTGAGAATTCGTCTAACGGCATCTCCATTACGGAATTTTCCAGCAGATAGATATTGTCCAGCACTGCCACTAATTTTGATATTAAAATTTTATGACACGGCCCTTTATATTCAATGATCCAGATTCCGTTTCAGGTTCTCCATACGTTGGAAATACGCGGGTGTTTTTGAGACCACCAGGCCATGATTATCTGATTCCATAACCGAAGTGGCAAGGACATACACCCTTTTACAGCTACTAGAGCAGTTTGCAACTCTAGGATTTTCCTTAAAACGAGTGATACATTCATTCATACAAGCGCCATTGCTCAGTACAGCGTACTAAAGCCTGTTAGTGATAAGCATGCTTGGTCAGATTGTTTATCGTGTGCTGGATCTCCAGCTTAGATACTGGCAGTGTTGGTGGTAATGGATGTTATCTGGATTTTTCCAAATTTTCAACTCCCTTCTGGACAATCTGGGCCTTGAATTTGGGAGTCTTCTACTATGAAAAATAATGTCTTCGTACAATAATGCTTGCTTAAATTATGCTTTTTCATACATTAACAGCAAAATTCATCTGTTTACCTGATTTGCATAAAAATTTATTTTCGCTCGCTCGTCTAAAAACGTAGTTGCAGTTAATTGGTACTTCTTATTTTCTTCTATTTTTGCTCTACTTTGTTCACGGCTTATCAAATATTGCCGTTTTCTTTCTTCAATTTTCTTTTAGAACTTTTATTATTCTCTTAGATCCCTATTGCAGTTATCTTCATTCGTATTTAATGTTTTACTACTTGCTGATGCGGTTCAATTTTTGCAGTTCTTAGCTTTTCCAAAAGTACTAACGTTTCTTTAATCACAAGCTGTACACTGAAGTTGGTTGAAATTGAAAAATAAAACGCTTAATAATTGTTTATTGGTTGGAAATTTGGCTCTTTTGATGGTATGACGGTAATGTCAAAGAAGATAAGCTCACTTAGTATGACGCAAAGTAACTCATGCGATATTGTAGTAAAGAACTGCCGATGTTTCTTTGAATTGTTCAATGTAAAATTAGAGAGTCACAGTATAAGACAAATGCGATGCAGTTTAGGCCTCATGCTCTTTACCACAACAAGTGCCCCTACATAATTCACTGTTAAGCCCCCTGGGAACGACATTCTACGCTCTTGGAAAAAGAGTCTGGAAAACTATTCTTCTTATCAAGGGTATACCTGTTATATTTGATACTTTGATTTTGAGTTTTTAAAAAATATTTATTTAGTTACAGAGAGTCATCGATGACTCTGAATGAAAAATATAATTGTTGATTTAAAAGTTTTAATGTAAAGGTGAGTATAATACTGAATACAAATGCGTCTGCTGGTCATATTTATAATATTAGGAAAGCAGTGTCAGCTAGACGGAGAACAAAGGAAATGCAAATGTGCAATTTGACATAAAGTATGAGAACGGATAAAAAACAATAGGTGAAACTTGATACGTAAGATAAGCAATTACCGAGAGAAGTCGTTATCAACTTATGTAACTTGATACCACTGAGAGCTGACTTATAACTCAGTGTCGTACTGCTATTTTTTAATATAACAACTTCCCCCTTAATAAAAAAGTTGATTGTTATACAACAACTTTTGAATAAGATTATTAAATACAATATAAAAGTAATAAAAATGAATATAATGCAAAGGTAATAATAAAATATTGAGTGAATAAAATAATAAGCATAAAATAGAAACAATAAAAGTTTAAGTCAATAAACAAAAAGATAGTGGTTTACTGGAAAGTCTAGGATAACTCGATATCTTCTTCTTGAGGTTTGATACCGGGTCGCTTTCTTGGAGGGATTAAACTTGGGAATTTCATGAAGGTTTTGCTTCGTCCTGGAGAAGGTGAAGGAGAATCGCCTGTAGAGGGTTCGATCTTCAGTAAACGTCTCTTCCTTCTACATTTACAAAACACGTAAAGTAGAATTATGGAAATGATGAAGGTGATGGTGAAATACGTGAACCAGGACATATGTTTGGTCACGAAAGGTTCGTTGATGAGATCGTCCAGATCCTTAGAATATTGCTCCAATTTGTTTTTAACAATATCCAAATCTTCGATATTTAAATTATTGAGTTTCAATGGTTTTAATTTAGGTAGTTGAATTTTGTCGGGCATCTGGTTACAACATTCAAATGGAATTGTCTTTAATTTCGGAAAGGTCCTTGGCACTGGCTTGTATCCTGGTAATACCTGCGAAGGCGTAACATCCAGGTTGTAATTTTATAATTGAATTTTTATTAATGAGCTCCGTTGCTGGTTCTCTCTTCGGGCAGCTAATGGTGATATGTAGAGGTTCGGAATTTATTATGAGCCACGTGTTCTCTTCAAGTTCTTGAACATTGTACCCTTGGCTAATAATGAAGGAGGTTTGGCAATTTTCGGGAAGTTTCATCGGTTGTTTCAGGATCCTAGCTTCACAAATGGCATTCTGGTCAATAGGGTATGCAAACAGGTTCGAGCATAGCTTAGTTCCAAAATATAAGGGTTTGCATTCTTTTAAATTCGTTATTGGTATGTACATTAAAGAATCATCATCTCTCGCGATAAATTTTTGAGAAATAGATAAAATATGATGAAGACCAGTTCTGTTATCAAATATTGGGATAGGGTATAAACGGTAGGTATTATAGTTTTGAGGTTCAACAAGTGGTATCTTTAAAACGAATATTAAGTTAGAATCTACTTGAAATGCTTTTAATTCAATAATATCCAAATATTGAGCAACTGCCGATAATTTGATTGGAAGAGGCAAATTGTTTCTTCGCAAACTCTGTGAAATTTCTTGTAATGCTGTTACTAAATGATCGGGAGTTATGATTGACGAATGAATGATTCCCAATCGAGCAAATGTTATTGAATTTAGAATATCGTTCAAGTTATCTTCAATATACAAATAGCTTGCCATTAATTGTTCACAAATGTGTAAGAATATTAATTTTGTTTCTACAGCTTCGATGTTTCGCGTCATGGTTTCGATTGTGCTATCGATTTCTTGTATGTCTTTATTAAATGTTTTTTCGTCGATTTGCAATTTTTGAATGGTTGAATTGAAATTTTTGATTACCGATGTTGTGACTGAAATTTGGTTTTTTATTAAATTTTCTAACTGATGTTCGTCGTTATTTAATTTATTAATGCAATTAGCGTAATATTCGCCATCTTCGGTGTCTAGATTTCCAGTTATTGATTTGAAAATTGTGCCGATACCATTTAATATTCCGCGTTTATAACTCTTCGTATCTAGAAATACTTCATCAAATTTAGATTCTATAGTTTTGGAAATTTGTGTTAAAAGGTTAAGATCTGTTTTGACTTCGCTTCTGAAAGTGATCATTTTTTGATGAGCACCGTCAAGAGTATTCAAAATTGTATCTAAAATTCGTTGGTTCTTATCGAAGGCTAGTTTAAGGGATGATATGTTTTTATGTACCAGTAATGTCCATTTTTCGTTTGTCACTACGATGTCCGTGTCTTTGTGATAAAATACACCAACAGTGTTGTTTATTGGTATTATTTTATATTGTGCGAGTGCTGATCCGAACAGCAGGATAAACCTGAAAATAAATTTAATTTTCAGTATATGGTTTCATTCTATCGAAGTTTACTTTAGTTTCTTGATTTGTTTCAAGATTTAATAAAGTAGCAGAATTTTGGAAAATTTCTATGATTTTGAAAGGGCCGTTAAATTTATTTTGAAGTTTGTTTTTGATTTGAGAATCTTTCACATATACTTTATCGCCAACTTTGTATTCAGGTCGATTTTTTGGAACATTTCTGTCGAAGCGAACTTTCGCTTTCTCCTTTTGAGATTGCGTTCGACTGCGGGCGATTTTATAATAGTGAGATATTCTGTTGTTTAAATCTCTTATATATTTCGTTATTAATTCCTTTTGGTTGTATAAAGTTTCGGGTGGTCTAATAGACGTATGTCCGAAAATGAGTTCGTATGGTGTGAAGCCGTGTGTTTTGTTAACCGAATTGTTATAGCAAATGATTGCGTATGGTAATATTGTAAAAGGATGTTCATTCGGATTTTCGGTTTTGTGGACTCTTATCATTTCGGCTAATGTAGCGTGAAATCGCTCGAGGGATCCGTTGGATTGGGGATGTCCTACGCTTGAGTATGTTAATTTTATGTCATAGAGCGTACAAAGATCTTTTAATAATTTGTTATCAAATTCACCGCCGTAATCACAATGAATTCTCAACGGGGTACCGTAGTGTTGAAAGTAAAGCAATAAGGTATTTACAACTGATTTCGCGGATTTATCCGGAACAGCATAGGCTTGAGTAAATTTTGTTAATTCGTCGCCGATTGTAACAGCGTAATTTCGCGTGGGGAATTCGAACAGGTCGACATTAATTCTTTCGAATGGCGTTTTTGGAGTCTCAGTGATTACTAAAGGATTGCTAAGATTTTTACGACAGACTTTAGTTTTTTCGCATGTTTCGCAATTTTTTATGAAGTTTTCAACGTCTTTAGTTAAGCCTCGCCAATTGTACTTTACTCGAATCCTTCTAATAGTTTCATTAATACCACGGTGTAAGTAATTTTTGCCTGAATGGTTTTGATCTAAAATAATTGGAATTTCGTCTTCATCGGGGGTTTTAACAATATTCTGACAGATAACTATTTTCAAGTCTTTTTCTGCAAAAATAAAAGATAGCATTTCGAGTATTGGAAGATCTAAATTATTTTCTACATAGTATGTTTTAGAAAGATCCAAAATGTCTTGTCTTTTGTACAATACCATGAATAAATGTTCGTTTATTGAATCTACATCAAAAGGTAAAGGAACAATAAAATATTTTCTATGCCTGACCGATTTGCTTGAGACAATGTTAATAGTGTTATTATAAAATTCGGGGTGTTCTTCGAACATGTCCTCAATGATTTTGTGATGCAAATCTTCTAATTTATTTTGTTGAAAGAATGTTATAATATTTTTGTGTTCCTTGTCTAGAAGTTGTCTGTTTGAAATTTGAATTTTGGAATAATCTATTAAGGATTTTGTCTTATACAAATTACAAAAGATATCAAATTCTTGAGAGATTTGTTCTTTAGTGATTTTGTTGTTATTGTTCGGGTTTTCGTCATTGTTTGGTTCGTCATCTTCTGATTCGTCGTCCTCGTTCGCGGCTAGAATTTTTGAATAAAATTTGGAACATTCCGAAAAGTGATTGATTTTAACTCGCGATAGCGCGTCCGCGTTTTTATTGGTTTTACCGGGTTTGTAGATGATTTCATAGTCGTATTCTTCTAATTTGAGTCGCCAACGTGCGAGTCTGCTTCCTGGGTCTTTTTATCGAAAATAGCCAGGTAAGTGGTCGATGATCGGTTACTAACTTGAACTTTCTGCCGAATAGATATGGCCTAAAGTGTTTTACTGACCATACTATGGCTAATAGCTCGCGTTCTATGGTCGAATACTTAGTCTCCGCCGCGCATAAAGTTCGAGATGCATAAGCTATAGGTAAGTCTTTGCCTATATTTCCTTGCGAGAGCACGGAACCAATGGCAAATGCGCTAGCATCAGTAGTTAGGATGAAAACATCTTCAAAATTAGGATAAATAAGAATCGGAGTTGTTAACGCTCGTTTCAAATTTTCGAAGGAGTTTAAGCAATCATTGTCAAAGTCGAAAGGTATGTCTTTTTGCAATAATTTTGTTAAAGGTTTAGAAATCTTTGAAAAGTTAGGTATAAAACGTCTGTAATATCCAGCTAAGCCTAGGAATGATTTTATTTCCTTAGGGTTTCTCGGTTGAGGAAAATTTAGAATCGCGTCAACTTTAGCGGGATTTGGTTTTACACCGTCCTTAGTAATAAGATGGCCTAAATATGCGACTCCCTTGCGTAAAAATTCGCATTTGTCCGGTTGAATTTTGATATTAGCTTTTTGTAGACGTTTGAATACTTCCGTTAATCGCGAAATGTGATCATGAATGGTGGGTGAATAAATAATCATGTCATCCATGTAAACGAGACACCGTTCGTTTTGGATACTTAACAAAATGTTGTCCATCACTCTTTGAAATGTTGATGGAGCATTTTTCAGTCCAAATGGCATTCGTACAAATTCAAAATGACCGTTTTCTACTGTGAAAGCAGTTTTTTGAATATCTTTCGCATCGATTTCTATTTGATGGAATCCGGAGGCAAGACCTAACGTGGTAAAATATTGGCACTTGCCTAATTGATCAAGAAGGTCCGAAATATTTGGAAGCGGATATTTGTCGTCAATAGTCAGTTCGTTAAGTTTTCTGTAGTCTACTACAACTCGCCATTTTTGTTTACCGGAGGCTTCTAGTTTTTTGGGTACAACCCAAACCGGGGATGACCAGGGTGAAATTGATGGTCTAATTATACCTTGGTCGAGCATTTTAGAGACTTGAGTTTTAACTTCCTCTTTGTGAATATGAGGATAGCGATAAGATTTTGTGAGAACTGGTTTAGAATCGTTCGTATCAATGGAATGTTTAATCTCGTTAGTAAAACTTAAATTGTCGCCTTCTAAATAAAATATATCAGAAAAATTTAGACAATGCTCTGTTAACTCGGCTTCTTCGTTCAAATGTTCTAATCGTAGTTGATTTCTAATTTCGAAATTTCTGTCTGTATGTTGAGGACTGTCCGGATTTTGAGAGTTTAAATTAAAAATTGATCTAAATTTTTGAACTGGATCAAGTTTAAAGTTCGAGAAATCGATTATTTTGGGAATTGCGTTAGCGTTTATAATTGATGTTAAAAATTCTCCGTTGTCGTCGATTTTGACAATAGCATTTGGTAAGCGTACTTTTTCATTTTCCTGGGCTAACAGTATAGCCTCGGTATTTCGTAGGTTACATTTTAATTTGAATATTTTTTCCATGCGTGGTTCGATTGAAATTAAATTTTGATTTTTTACGTTGCACGGAATTTGATTCCGAATTTGCTTTGGGTTTGTAGTTGGTTGCAAAGGTAAATTTTGTGTTTTTTAGTCACCTATAGCTTTAAATATCGGTACGGTTTTGAAATTCGTAATTAGTCGCTTATTTTTAATATCTACCATACATTCGTGGTGTTCTAAAAAGTCTGCGCCTAATAGTTCATCAAATTCTATATCCAAATTATGAATGTAAACTTTGTGTGGATTATTGTCGGTAAATGGTATAAGAACAGATTCGTTAATGTTAATTTTTTGTTCAGTTATGCCTTGTATAATAATATTTTCAGAAAATCTTCTTTTATAATTTTCTGCCGTTTTTGGTTTAAAAATCGAAATTCCTGCACCAGAATCTATAAGAATTTTAAATTTATTTGTGATGTCTTTGATATAATAAAGATTATTCGAATTTACAGTCAATAAGGCGTGTGAAAGTGTTTCTACATGAACTTCTGTTCTGGGAAGTTCAGAAACGGGTCGAAATTGTCGTTGAGGTTCATATTTTGAATTTGGTGGGAAATTTGGTCCAATTCGCAATTCGCTGTTGGAGTATCCGTGAGATACTCCGGACTTTTGCAAAAATCCTGAGGATTAGCAGTATAATCATCCTGCGGTAAGTGAGAATTAGCAGTATAATTCTCTTGCAGCATCTGAGAATTAGCAGTATAATTCTCGTACGGAATCTGAGAATTAGCAGTATAATTCTCGTATTGTTCTGGCAAATTAGTTGTATTTTCAGGGAAATTTTGACAATCTCCTGAATTAAAATTATCGTACATTTCATTTACATTTTGGTATCCAGCAGAATAATCTTCATACTGGTTAAAATTATATTGGTCATCATAAGGTTCATAATTTAAATGATAGTGCAGTAAAAAAAGCATTTTAATTTGCACAGTCTGGATACAGCAAGATTATGATTTTATCCTGTTTGGGGTGTCACTGGGAGTATATTTCTAAGTTTTGGACCTCGAAAACCTTGTGCTACTTTTTTTATAAAAAATTGAATTTTTTTTACTGCGTTTTTTGAGCTTAAAATATGAATAACTCCGGTTCTATAAGTCGGATTGGGGCAAACTAAAAAACAATCTCGTCGTAATAAAATTGCCAATAAATTGTCGTTGGTTTCAATTCTCTGAAATACGTACATAACCTACAAAACTGAAAAAACGGGAAAAGAACAGTATTTTTTTCATTTTAGTACCCAAGACCGGCAACTAGACCAATTTGCATCAAACTTTCAGAAAATATACTATTTGATGTAATAAAAAGACACTGAAAAGTTGGTGTCAAAATATTGAACCCATTGGCCAAAATTACATTTGTTATCAAAAATTTGAAATTGCCGCCATTTTATGCCATTAAGACCAAAATGAAATTTTTTTATTTCAAAATGTAGATCACGACGTCAGCTTTCGAATGCATTTAAAAATATATTTTTTTAATGTAATTTTGGCTACTTTTTTTACATTTGTTTATAACTCAAATAACAACAATTACATTTTTTCGGCCATTTTGAAAAACAAATTAAAGTTTTTTATCAGATCTGGTAGAGAATTTTGTGTCCTTTAATTTAAAAAAAGAAAGTTTATTTTTGTTAATGTGAACTCGAAATATTTAACTTTTTGCATTTTGGCCAATTGTTAATTACCTAATGCATATTTTGAGCTAAAATTTGGACGGTATCATTCTGAAACGTATTCATTTCATATGATAAATTCAAAAAAAAATTAAGTTTCATAGAAACTTATTTACAAACATTATAATGTAAGTATTGTTAATTGAGCTAAAAAGTGATTTTTTTGATTTTTTCATAAAGCTCAGTTGCAAAATGCAATAACTTCCTTGTTTCTTAAAATTCTGCTGACTTTATTTTTTTAAATACGTTATATTTTCCCTCGCAATGCGATCATCAACTTAGCTTTTTGTTAATAATGCAAATGAGTATTTTTTATTTCCAAATTCATATGTACACATGTACCAACGATTGCTAACGTATAAACCTGTACATATTTTTTTAAATCTTTCTATATAAATATAAATACTTAGATTAAATTTATATTGTCTTCTAAATATAATGTTTTAAGTTTTATTTAAAAAAGGAAATAGTAAATATTGTAATATAAATACTTGTTAGAAAAAGTTTTAAAGGCGAGGATTAATAATAAATATGATAAAAACATTTTATTTAAAAATAAACAATTTTATTCTCATAAATTTACAAAATCGTAATTAGTGTATTTTAATCTCTTGATTGGTAATGTGCTCAATTCAGTTTCACTCTCTGAATCTGTTTCAAAGAAAATTTTTTCACCATTTTCTTCTTCATCACGAATTTGAACACGAAGATCGGGTACATTAACTTGCAAGCGTTCGCAGTCGTTTTGGGGTTCCGATTCTGATATATCGGTACAGCTTGAATCTATGTTTGATTCATCTATATTGTCTTCTTCAACTTCACGATTTTCTTCTTCACTGACTACAGTGCATTCTGTACAAGTCCTACAATTAATGTCTCCACAATATTCACACAAACTTGTACATTGTAGTCCGAACTTCCTGCATCGACATCTCAGGTCTTTACAGTCGGTATTACATTCACAAGCGAGAATTTCAAGAATTTATTGTGGTATTGGCTGTTTTCTCATTGTAATAGGCATTAAACCATTTATTGTATCCTCCCAACCAAACAATCGTGGATCTATTTCTTCATATTCCAGCCATTTGTGTATTTGAAGATACACTCTCAATAAATTTTTTTCCTTCTTCAATTCTTTGGGAATTTCACTGCCACATGTATGTTTTCTTTCTAAGCGGTGCTAGGAGAATCTACAAAATATATCACAATTAACCAGTATGTTACTGGTAAAAAAACCTCTACGCCCGTGACGTTTACGTCAAAGGATCAGTTAAAGGTTGGTTTTGATAACTAAACAACACAAATAAGTATAAAAACTTGAAATTAAATATTTCGCCGACGTTTCGGAAATCTAATCTGTTTCCTTTCTCAAGGCTTTTTTTGAAAAATCTTTTTTGCTGTGTATGTCGGCGAAATATTTAATTTCAAGTTTTTATACTTATTTGTGTTGTTTAGTTATCAAAACCAACCTTTAACTGATCCTTTGACGTAAACGTCACGGGCGTAGAGGTTTTTTTACCAGTAACATACTGGTTAATTGTGATATATTTTGTAGATTCTCCTAGCACCGCTTAGAAAGAAAACATACATGTGGCAGTGAAATTCCCAAAGAATTGAAGAAGGAAAAAAATTAAGATAATGCCACAAATAACATTTAGACAATACTCTCAATAAATGTTCATTTGTAGCTTCTTCGATCGGAGGAAGGTTTTTCAAATTACAACCGGTTTTCAATGTAAGTTTTTGGAAACAATGAAATCTTAAATCACCTAAATCCATAGGTTTTATTAGATTACACCCATACAAAACTTTCATATTTTAAACACCTAATAATCTCACTTTCACTCGAAGACATTTTTAATTTGTATGTCGGCGGCACCGAAAATAATTTCTCCACGCCTATGATTCTTAGGAACCCTTTACTAGTACTTATGACTGTTTATTATTTTTGTTAATGTAAACATTCAGGTTGACTTATCCCAACCAATAACAGTTTAAGATTCTATGTATTTCCTTATATGGGCATAGGAACACGCTTAGGGCGAACGAAATGAAATCAGCTAGCCTGGGGCAAAAAGGCATTCTATGATTACCTGTGATAGAGTTAAGATTTGATTATTGCGGGCTAGCGGGTAGCGGATCGTTAATTCTTTTATTTTACTAAATTTATTCGGTGATATTAAGACTGTATTATTTACTTGCATCATTCGTGTGGACAATTAGACTTTCTTATTAAATTTTGTATTAAGTGAAATTTCAGTGTCTTACTTGTTAACATGTCCAAGCGGTCTAACCCTAAACATGCCCCCTTGGTATCACACATGTATTAAATTAATTTACAACTTCTCAAATATAAAAATGTAAACAGACAATACTGCACGGCAACCGATCTAAGCTGTAAGGAATGGAACTGGTGGGGAATAAGAAAGAAAATGTAAACATTTCTCCTCATTTACAAGCAACTATTCGCTCCGCAGGTAAAATAGGTTTGTACATTAGCAAACGTTGGTTGCATATAAATTTAAAAATATAAAATATTTATTATTATTATTATTATTAACAAAAAGCTAAGTTGATGATCGCACTGCGAGGGAAAAAATAACGTATTTAAAAAAAGTCCTCCGAATTTTAATAAACAAGGAAGTTATTGCATTTTGCAACTGAGCTTTATGAAAAAATTAAAAAAATCACTTTTTAGCTCAATTAACAATACTTGCATTATAATGCTTGGAAATGAGTTTCTATAAAACTTAAAAAATTTTTGAATTTATAATATGAAATTAATAGGTCTCAAAATGATACAGTCCAAATTTTAGCTCAAAATATGCATTTGTTAATTAACAATTGACCAAAATACAAAAAGTTAAATATCTCGAGTTCACGTTAACAAAAATGAACGTTCTTTTTTTTAAATTAAAGGACCCAAAATTTTCTACCAGATCTGATAAAAAGCTTTAATTTGTTTTTCAAAATGGCCGAAAAAATGCAATTGTTGTTATTTGAGTTATAAACAAATGTAAAAAAAGTAACCAAAATTACATTAAAAAAAATTCTTCTTAATTGCATTAGAAAGCTGGCGTCGAGATCTACATTCTGTAAAAAAAAAAATTCATTTTGAACTTAATGGCATAAAATGGCGGGCATTTCAAATTTTAGATAACAAATGCAATTTTAGCCAATGGGTTCAATATTTTGACAACAACTTTTCAGAGTCTTTTTATTACATCAAAAAGTATATTTTCTGAAAGTTTGATGCAAATTGGTCTAGTTAACGGTCTTGGGCACCAAAATGAAAAAAATACTGTTTTTTTCTCGTTTTTTCAGTTTTGTAGGTTATGTACGTACTACAGAGAATTGAAACTAACGACAATTTATTGACAATTTTATTACAAAGAGACTGGTTTTTTATTTGCCCCGATCCGATTTATAGAGCCGGAGTTATTCACATTTAAAGCTCGAAAAACGCAGTAAAAAAAATTTAATTGTTTATAAAAAAAGTAGCACAAGGTTTTCGAGGTCCAAAACTTAGTAATATACTCCCAGTGATACCCCAAGCAGGATAAAATCATAATCTTGCTGTATCCAGACTATACCTATCTCCCCATTTTTTGGCCTTTTTTTACTGCACTATGATGAGTCTTTTGTTGATTGAAACGGTTAAAATTTGGATTTGGTTGTATCGCTAATGGCCTTTGTTGAATAAAATTAGGATTTGGTCTAATTGCTGAGGGCCTATTCTGTTGTGTTTGACTAACTTGATTATTTTGCGGATAAGTTCTAGAATTAAATTGACTAGTTTGTTGTGCAAAATTTTGAAGACCTGTATTACCTTGAAAGTTTGGTCTTTGGAAATTTTGTGAAGTTGATGGCATAAATAATTGTTGTTGCCTTGTGCGACATTCGTTTATTATATGCCCGCTGCGTTTACAAAATGAACAAAATTTTTGTTGAAAATTTACGTTTGGTCGTTTTTGTTGAGGAGGCACTGGATTTTTAACATTATTATTATTTTTGGAATATTTTTGTGATTCAAAGTAAGAGAGTTGTAATTCTCTTCTAATTCTATTAATTGCTTGCAACATACTTGTTGGGTTTCCAGCCCGTATTATTTGCCCTAATTTAGACTCTAAACCCGTCAACAAAGTGTTCAGGGTCATAGTTTCGATTAAATCTGACTGCGATAGTTTCTGTTCACCAGATAAACGTTGTTTTTGAATAGCCGCATGCATTTTCGCATTATGCGTCTGTAGACGCGCAACAAAAGTTAATGCAGATTCACCTGGCATTTGGTGAATACGCTGTAAATCTTGGATTAAAGAGGTCAAATCGCGGGAGTCTCCGAAATGAGTTTCGAGCAAGACTCTTATTTCTGCCCATGTATCGGGGTTGCGAGAATTTATTAATTCGGCAGCTCTGCCACGCAATTTATTTTTTATATGCAGCGTTAGTAAAATTTTTTGGTCATTGATTGCCATGCCTTGTGCATAAATGCAAGAATTTAAGAAAGTTTGTAAATTAATGGCATTGCCATCGAATTCCGGTATGACAGAAAAAATTTCAGAGAGCTTGTAAGGCTCAATTTGCTCTATCCTTGCACTTTGTACTGTTTGTGTAGTTTGCGATGTTTCTGGCATTGTTGCTTTTATTTAGAAAGTACAAAAAATTAAATTAATTGCTAGATTGAAATTGTTAAAAATGACCTTTTTTGAGAAAAGGAAGTTAGTTTTAAAAAAATTACTTAGGTAGTTTGTGTATTAACTGTATAATACACGGTGACGTATTAGCAGTATAATACGTTTCTTAAAATTAAATTAAACTTGTCGCGTTTATTTCGTTAAGGAATAATTATTTGATAATAGAACTGTATTTTGTTCGCTGAGTGTATATAGCACTTTTAAAAAATAATTGTGGAAAATAATAAAATAAAACGAGATGATTCTTAAAATGACTTGCATTATATTTCCATTGGTAGGTTCTTTCTCTTCTAAAGGATTGGGATCCACCACCTCTGTCCTGAAGTACTCCTTGTTCTCTCGGACTTTCCCACTAGTTAGGCACCTTCTTCAGATGAACTCCTTGTTCTTTTGGGTAGTTTTCCTCGAGTTAGGCTCCGTCAACAGGGTGTTTTGAAGATCCGCCACGACTGCGCCACTGTTATATTTGATACTTTGATTTTGAGTTTTTAAAAAATATTTATTTAATTACAGAGAGTCATCGATGACTCTGAATGAAAAATATAATTGTTGATTTAAAAGTTTTAATGTAAAGGTGAGTATAATACTGAATACAAATGCGTCTGTTGGTCACATTTATAATATTAGGAAAGCAGTGTCAGCTAGACGGAGAACAAAGGAAATGCAAATGTGCAATTTGGCATAAAGTATGAGAACGGATACAAAACAATAGGTGAAACTTGATACGTAAGATAAGCAATTACCGAGAGAAGTCGTTATCAACTTATGTAACTTGATACCACTGAGAGCTGACTTATAACTCAGTGTTGTACTGCTATTTTTTAATATAACATACCTACCTATTATTTGCTTAGACAAGAACAATTTCGCAATTTTAAGAGCTCCAAAATCTTGAGGATTTTTATGCGTTCTCCCCTTACCAAATTTGACGGGAATTCCATTTTTAGGAGTTGTAACCATTTTGGTAGGTGCCGCAAGTGAATTTTGATAATTTTCTTTTATTAAGGGCCACTCTAATACATATAGACACACATATATTTTTTATTAGAGTTTAGGTATTTGGGTCTAGCTTGCTATGAAACTGATTTCTGTACAATTTTTCTCCCACGGTGATTGTTCTTGCGTTATAAAAACTTGTTTATTTTTCTATTTATTTAGAAGTTTTTGAGTAGTTCTTGTAAGAGACTTCCTAAGTTCTTAGTGATTGTAATAAAATCTTTAGAGAATTGATAACGTTTGTCTAAAAATTATATCTAAGCAATACCTACAAATAAATAAATGAAATCCTCATTGCAGTGTGCCTTAAGACTTAGATTATTACGCAAGTCAGCCAACGCATAAATGAAGTGTAGAATTCCGGATACGGAATGTTTGCCATAGTACGGTATTTCAAAAGGAGCGGAGGTTGTTCATCATACAAAATAAACAAGTCGCAAATGATACTGAACTGCTAGATGATAAATCTTGTTTTGTGCCACTTTTACTGTATATCTGACGGCGAAATCACGTTCCGGCGCTAATAAACCTTATATTGAGTTCTGTTTGAAGGAGATTTTGAGAAAATAAATAGGTATACATACGAACGTATGTAAACTTATTAATGCCAATATTGGATTATTTACTGAATAATAATCAGAACGTATAGTATTTGCCACGTGTCTACAAGTATGCTATATGCAGATTTTACATTTCAAATAACTAAAAATTAATATTAAATCTCATATTTCCTCGATCAAGATTTCACATATGCATAACTTCAAATAATGTTATAATTTCCAAACTATTCAGTTTGCATGGGTTTGAATTAGACACTATCATAAGAAAAAAATTGTTTGATTACCAAGGTTATTAATTGTGGGTTCGAAAACAAATAAAACTTAAACTAACTTAAAGGTATATTATAAAAGGTGTAGAAATACATATAATAGCGTAACAGCATATTCTACATCCACCATATTGTTTAAAGAAAAGCGAAGATTTACACATGGAAAATAGGTATTTAGACTCAATATTTGAACCTAAAAGTTCTTGTTGAATTAAAATAAGTCAAGTAATAATGAAGATATGAGCAGTTTTGTGATTAAGCAGTCGTCATATTTGATGATGTCATAGTGGGAGAACGTATCAGATGGTGAAGGTCCAGCCAAGTCAAATATGATTGCTAAGACACCTACTCAAAATTTCAGCAAAAACCTATCCATACCAAAATGTTCCTACAGAACCAGGCTCAGGTGCACAACTGACCCCTACAGAGTTTATCCGTTTGAATCTGGGGGTTCTTTTTCATTGTCCGCAAAGTCATTGTTATTGCAGATCTCTTTGTCGCCACCATACTTATACTTCTGTGCATCTGAAAGACTGTGCTTTATACTTGCACTTTTACAGCACGCCGTCATTTGTCACAACCGCAACATACTAGAATAAGTAACCATTCTGGTGCACATGGCTTCGAACTCATCGTAGGAGAATACTGGTTTCCACACTTCTTTCATCCAAATTGTGATGGTTCTGGGAGGTTTCGATGTTTTTTATGAGTACCGTGCCACTTTGATACCTGGTAATGTGCCCTTAAGGTATATGGTGTTAGACAAGATCTTGTGGGGAGTAGATTTTCACTTTTCACATATTTTTTTATGTAGGAAGTAAACTTGATAAATGAACCGCTCGACTAGTTGTTCATCTTCTGGTTCAAATTTTTCTAGAGATCCAAGTAATTCCAAAGCAAATCTGGCAAGTAAGGCCGTATTACGTGCACAGAACATTATACAAAAACTCATAGTTATTTGGGGCAATGAGGCACGGTCATCAAATGGAAATGACCTTAGAGAACCTGAAAATACGCAAGAAGAAGCAGATACAAAAATTATTCTATACTTGTTATGTATACATCTCACGTCATTCTACTACCCTACATATGCACATATATTCACCAGGTACTGATGCTTTTATCCTTTCACTGTGATGATCGCAACTTTTCCCAAAAGACAGCACATGTTTGTCACAGGAGTAGGTGATAATGATGTGTACCAGAATGGTTACTTAATCCAGTACGTTGTGGTTGTAGGAAAGGACAGTGTGCTGTAAATTGCAAGTGTAAAGCACAGTTTTTAAGCTGCACATAAATGTCTAAGTGTGGTGGAAATGAAGAGATCTCCAATAACAATCACTTTGCGGACAATTAAAAAGAATCCCCCTACTCGGAGGGTGACCTGTGAAACTACCTTTGTACTATGACGTGCTTTCTTCCAGTTGCCTAGCGCAGAGGCAAGTGGAAGCGTCACTTTAGCGCTGAGCTATGTTTCGGGTATATTCGGTTCTCTCGAGCGCCACCTTTGCAATTTTTACGCTAGGCAAGGGTCCCATATTAGCCTCCTAACGCAGCCTGTTGCAGTAGGGCTGGGATAGCTACAGTAAAGACACGGTATGTCCAGGTTCTGGACGGCAGATTAGACATACACTCACATTCAACAGCAAAAGGCACAGGTCGTTAATTAACAAAGTTTATTAATATCTAAAAAATTCACGAAAGAATGAAAAACGGTTAGGTACCAGAATTCGGAGTTCTTTATACATAAAATAAAAAGTTAAGATACGTCATTTCATTTTAATTTGATTTAATTAGGTCCCTGCTCGGGCGCTATTTTGTGACCTACGAGGAACCAGGAGGGGAGAAGCTAGATAACTACTAGTTACTCATATTAATTCAGAAGCAAGCGGTGGTAAGTAAGCAAACGGCGAGAGCGGTGAAAAATATATTAAATATGAAATCGTTAAAAAAAAACAGTAAGCGGAAAAAAATAGTATGCTGTAAGAAACAACAACACAGTAAGGAATAAAAACAGGCAGTATGCAAATATCAGGCAAAAGCAAGCGGTTATCTACAGCAATTATTATGCCTAAATTAACGGTCAGAGTGTAGGTGTGAAGAACTTTAAATTGAAATTTACTTGGCTAAGTCGGAAAATATTAATTACATTCTGATACACTTAACGGGAATTATTTAAAAATTATTGCTTTAATACGCACATTTTTGTTGAATAATTTCGTCGATGTTAATACAAAAACGTCGACAAGAACCAGTGGCGGTGATAAGACAATGTGCACCTACATGCGGTGAAGATCGGAATATAACATGTTAATTTAATTCGACTTGACTACTCAACGGATCGGACAAAAGTGATATTCAAATCCGCTTTAGTGATACTCATTTGCTATGACTTACTGACCAAACGCCGCCCGTGGCACATTTTGTAATTATTGTTAATATTGCTGGTTTATCACATTTTTTTTAAGTAGAAGTCTGGCGGAAAGTAAGTAAGTAAGTAAATGGGGAAAATGACGAAGTATATTATTTACCTCGTTATAGTACTAAATATTTACGTATCAATTATAAAATATGTGTATTAATTAGGAATAAGTTATAGTATAACTGTATTTCCTAGAAAAATCAAATGGACTATTATTTTCATTGTTACCAAGCAATCACATATGAAATTCCCTGTGTTCGAATAATAACGTATAGCTAAAAAACGATAACCGATGTCAAATAAGTAGTTTTAAACTTTTTTGTTCCTTATTTTATTACGAATAAAAAAGACTCGTAGCAAAATTTCCATAGAGCCAACCACAAACGAGTTAAAGAGCAAAAAATAGATTAGCGTCCATTCCTTCGATTATCTTCATACAGGCCCTTTAACATAAAAGCAAACAAAACACCTGGTAACATGTAATGAGCTACCCATTCCATATAGTCACACTATTCCTTCATTCAAGATTCCACGGACCAGGAAAGATTTACTTATGCCCCTACACTAAATCTTAATATTGTTCATTTTCTAGCTACATTAATTTACTATCCAAATTTCAATACAGTTGTTCTTCTCTGTCTTGAGTTAACGCTGTTATAGGAAACGTGACGGACGGATAGACAGGGGAAGATACGGACAAACGAACGTCCCATAGCAAAAAAATTATATGAATTTTATTTTGTGAGTGAAATTTAAGGTTATAGAATGTCGATAAAATGCAATATACTCTTGAATTTCACACAATAATTTAGAGTTTCTTACATTTTTTTTATTAAACTACACCACATCAACTAATAATTAAGTTACGCACTAAACAGAAACCGATATAGCATTTCGTGGCCTTAACCCTTCTTTGTCTGATAATATGATAAATGTAGCAATATGAAAACGGTAGCAAAAAATGATAATTTATCGTGCCTCTGTTCATTTCTCACGTAATAAATGATTCCTTGCATTAGTAGCGATCTAATATGAAAATGTTGAATAGAAATTATTCGATTCTCAGTATTTAGGTTACTGAACATGGATATTCGTTTCTATGCCAAAATCTCAATCGCGTAAAATTTTATAAGACATTTAAGTGAAGTGCTCCATAGAACACTGAAGAATTCCACATTTTTCCACATGGCAAACTTAAAAAGTAGTAACACATTTTTATAGGATGCAATTTAAAACGTCGGATGTGATGCATGTGAAAATAGCAGTTCGTTTGATAGTCTGATATCTAAAATGCAAGGTTCTCGTTTTAACCCGACTTTTATTATAGCAAGAAAGTTCGGTTGTCAATACATTGTTTTTTAAAATAGTCTGTAACGGTAAATGAGGACTACATTTTCCTTAAGTGTGTCGGCGAATAAATGATAGTTCTTTTCAACTTCGGATTTTCATCTTTATGGCTCTTACATCCTATTTCGAGTTGTTATTCTCAAACTTTTAATATGCATAACAATATATTTATTGGGTGACCCAGTCTAGGGAAATAGAGCGTTCTCCTTCCATCTTCTAACTCTTTGTATATCAGCGCATACGTAGAAGATATGTAGCTATAGGCGGGGGTTACATAGCGCCCTCCTTCGGAGAGGTTGTAAAGCAGTCGGTTCCTTGCCAATTAAATCTTAGGCAAATATTCTTCGATAGAGAAGGGGTTCGGCAAAAATTTCCAGGTTGGGCGAAGCTGGTGTCCTGGCGTCGGTGATAGGCTTCCGTAGCGGAAATAGGCCAACGCTAAATAAGTGAGAAAAAAATACATTTGTTTTGAAAAATATATGCCTGTGTGTTGAGGCATATGGAAGTTTAAGTATCAAGTCTATAGTTTATTTATTAATTACAAAGGACAATTAACAGAAAATTATACACAGATTGTAGTGATTGAAAATACAGTATACATATTAGCCCACGAAAATTAGATAGAAAACGGAGGACACCTGGACAAAATTAGTAAAAATGTAAATTTTTGCACAGACGTTCCTTGAGGTGTCCAAAACCCAAATTTACAAAAATCCCGACATGACTACCCAAGATTTTGCAGGTCAATGTTTTTTGCAAATATTTCACGTTCTATGCAATGCATCGGATGCCCATGAGGTCAAAGTGAATGTTGTAGAGAATCAAATTATCTACGTTGTCTTCTTTATTTTTTACCCCCACCCCCCTTTTCAAGATATTCAAGGTCAAAGTTTCGAAAACATAATTTTTAACGAATTTCTCGCGCCAAAAGAGTCAGACAACAATAAAGTTATCATGAAAGTTATGGAGAATTAAATTTTGCATTTTTTCCGAAAACGTCCATTTCGAGATATTCAAGGTCGAAATTAAAAAAAAAAAACGATTTCTTGCAAATATCTCGCTTCCTGTGCATCGGACGTACATCAAGTCATTGTTAAAGTTGTAGAGAATTGAATCATCTACAAGATTGATTTCTTGCATTTTCCCCCAAAACTTCGCCCTTGGCGAGATATTCAAGGTCAAACTTCCAACGAAAACGGATTTCTACGAATATCTCGCTTCCTATGCACCCGGACGTCCATGAACTGAACGTGAAAAATGCAGAGAATTCAATTTTCCATAAGATTGATCTTTTGCATCTTTTCCCAAAATCTCGTCCTTTTCGAGATACATACAAGCAGTAGAAAACTTGAATATCTGCAAGATTGGTAAATTTAGTTTCTAAAAATTTTTTTTTAAATTGCCGTTTCCACACCACCGACGAGGTAGAACGCATGGCGCGTTCTCTTTGGTTTCCCCTGTACATGTAGGCCTAACCCATGAAAATTGCATCGATTATTACATAAGGCGTTCTATATACATTAATCCTAATCTGACTCATACTCAACTTCATCGAGTTCCAACTCATTCTGTGAACTATCATTTTTGCTAATATTATAATTATTACTATCATAGGAATCAGAATCCTCATCATCATTGCTAATTTCATTGTCATTAGTTGTTACAATGTTTAAACATTCGAAATCATCTATTTGAGCAGTAAAATCTTCCAGTTCAATTTTTTTTTTTGCTATTTACGCACGATATCAGCCGACAATTGGTGCAAACTTTGGAGCACCCAAGTCCGATTTTTCTGCAACCACACCTTGCGTTGCGACCTGTTCAGCAATTGCAGAACATTTGGTTAAGTACACTATCTGGTTCTGGCGAGAGTACATAAACTGTCTCCGTACCAGCGGTTTTGTACATATGAAACAATTTCCATGCATATTGATTGAAACTCAAAATAAATCTGTCAAAGTCGAAACGAAGCACACTGGACAGATGAATTATGAGGAGAATATTCTCAATAATAATAATAATAATGCTTCACGGACGTCCGGTGGCATAGGTAACGAGATATTCGCGAAAACCCGTTTTCTTTGGAAATTTTATGTAGATTATCTTGCCAAGGACGAAGTATTGGGGAAAAATACAAGAGGTCAATTTTGTAGATAATTCAAATCTAAACAACTTTCACATTGACTTAATGTATATCCAATGCATAGGAAGCGAGATATTTGCAAAAAATCTGTTTACTTTTTTTAACTTCGACCTTGAGTATCTCGAAAAGGGTGAGGTTTTGGGACAAAAAGCAAAATATAAATCTTGTAGATAATTTAGTTCTCAACATTCACGATAACTTTATTGCTGTCTAATTTTTTTCGCGCGAGAAATTCGCGAAAAACCATGTTTTTGAAAGTTTGACCTTGAATATCTCGAAACGTTATGAGCGGTTTGGGGAAAAATAAAAAAGGCAAAATGTAGATAATTTAATTCTCTACAACTTTCACTTTGACCTCATGGCCATCCGATGAATAGGACGCGAGATATTTGCAAAAAAACTTTGGCCTTCAAAATCTTGGGTAGCTATGGGAATTTTGTGGATTTGGGTTCGGGACACCTCAAAGAACGCTTGTGCAAAAATTCAGATTTTTACTAATTTTGTTCAGGTCAAATGCTAATTTCCGCGGGCTAATATGTAGATATCACATCTTACCAAATACATTCTTCGAGTAAACGCTTTCACCAAATATCTTATTTGGATGCACCATAAAATTAATCTCCTCTTCCCTTTGCTTCGTTTATTTTTGTAAGTATTTGTTCATTTGTTTTTATAAACTTCGTTTTATCACATCCATAATATTAGCTAATTTTACACCTAAAGCGCTCGGCTTGCAATTCGTAACCTAGCACTCGGTGGAACATATAGTCCGGAGAATCGCTGTTGACTTGCAATCCAGTTATTATCCTTATCAAAATGAGGGTTCGTAGACGAGCTTGACAAAATATTTTGTTTAGTAAATATTCTGCCCGCTAGAAGCGTACTTTTTAACTAACATGCCCATGTGAGGCTATTGTTTCGAGAAATTTTCTACGTTACGGACACCCCGTTCGGTTTGTTACTTATTTCGATGGAGAAGTTATCGAATTATGTTTAAATGTTTGTACTTCCTGTTTTCTTAAGTAACTTGTTTAATCTTTACATATTTTCACAAGTATGGTCAGTCACCAATACCAGGAGCAGAGCTACTCCCAAATTGAACATTTTTCCGAGGAGCTTCTCAGTCAAAGATATTCACTTCAGATACATAGAATAGATAATAGACTGATAGTTTTACAATTCCTCTGAAAGAATGACGTAATCATTACGCAACTTTGGCCTAAGACTACAAAGTTTCTATGTTTAGGCTGATATACAAACTAGTCCAGAGAGAACTGCGCCCTTCCCTCCTGTATTCTCTGTAAGATATTTGCTGCCTTTGAATTTTCCGGGTAATCAAGGTATCAACATCTCAAGTTTTCAAGAAATAGATCCTCTAAAGCGATTCTCTAGCATCCTTCCGTGGTTTTCAGTTATTAAACCAATCCGGCTAGAGAAATTTTCGAGAACTCATTTATTCGTTATAACTCAGAAATGGTGCACCTTAGGGTATAGATGCCAATATACCTTTTTTATTCCCAAGATATCAATCTACCGCTTTCATGGATAATTTTTTTTTTAATTGCAAAATTTTGCAAAAAAACGCGAAAAAATTTTAAAAAAGTGCCTTTTTCAATTACATTTATTTGTTAATAAATATTTAAAAAAAAGTTAATTAGATCCTAGCATTTTGAAGCTTCAGCTATTACGAAAAAAATGAGCCCCATAACTTTCAATTCGGCCTGACCGTTCTGGTAAAATTGCATTTAACACTATATGTCTCCAAAATTGTTATTTTTGCCACCAAGGCACGGTCAAAGTTATTATCCGCCATTGATCGAGCCACCGCCGATCGACTTTCATTTACATAATTTTTGCTTCCACATGTTTTCATTATTTACAACAATTATAGCGGTTTTAGAAAAGTGCAAAATTACCCTCTATAACAATTAAATTAGCTAACTGTTATACTCCTCGCCGATTTACTGCACTTTTTATATAATTGTTGCACATTCTATAGGATACTCTTTGCAGATTTTTGCAAATAATATTAGTTTTAGACATTTTTAGTTTAATTACAACACATAAAAAAAAATTATGTAAATAATCTCTTTCTTATTATAAATAATGTATAACTTTTTTATTTATTGATCGATTTTATTTCAAAATAATAGGGTTCGTCCTCTAGCTAACACTAACTTACTGTCCACATTTCAATATAATCGGACTTTTGGTTCTTAAGTTATCGGGCTTGCAAGAAACGTGACGGACGGACAGACAGACAGACGGATGGACATGCGGACAGACCGACATACTCTTTGTTTTGAATTTGCGAAGAGTATAATAACTCAGCGAATTTTGGCGCTAGAAATATGAGGTTTTCATATTTGCACAGTACTTGAAAAAATACAAATTAAAAAAAAGAAACCTCTCTAGCTCAATTTGGAACCCTATTTCATATTTATTCTTCGAACGGCGATTGTAACCTTCCATTTGTTGATATAGAAATGAAAAAAAAAATCCTAATTAATCTTTGAACCCACAACTTTAATTGTTTCTCAACAGCCAAGTGATCGGGTGCAATATTGATTTTCAAAACATAAAACATTACCTTCGGTGAACTAGCGTTGAAATTCTTGGGTCAAAAGCGGGCCCTCGAGACTAAAACTACATTGCTCGGAAAAAATAGCAATAACTTTGTTGTTTTTGTACTGGTTTTTCAACCACTTTTTCCGACTGCTTTCATCACTCTAAAGCAGAATCTACAGTTATTTTGCAACAATCTTGCATATTTAAAAAGTTATAAATAAATAATCAATTGTCTAAATGTTATTTGTGGCATTATCTTATTTTTTTCCTTCTTCAATTCTTTGGTACTTCCTGCCACATGTATGTTTTCATTTTAAGCGGTGCTCGGTGAATCTATAAAATATCACAATTAACCAGTATATTACTGGTAAATAACCTCTAACACAAATAAGTATAAAAACTTGAAATTAAATATTTCGCCGACGTTTCGAAAATCTATTCTGTTTCATTTTTCAAGGCTTTTTTTGAAAAATGTTTTTTGCTGTGTATGATAAATACACAGCTCTAAGAATGTTTGTTATATTCAATATCCATAGATTATTACTATTTACATAGATGTCTGTACAACTTGGTTGCCGATGTTAAAAGAAGAACTTCACAAATTTAACATTGTATAAAAACTAAAAAAACTATTAACTGTATCAACAGTTCTATGTAAATAGTAAGTATCTATGGATATTGAACATAACAAACATTCTTAGAGCTGTGTATTTATCATACACAGCAAAAAAGATTTTTCAAAAAAAGCCTTGAAAAAGGAAACAGAATAGATTTCCGAAACGTCGGGGAAATATTTAATTTCATGTTTTTATACTTATTTGTGTTGTTTATTTAAAAAAGCAACCTTTAACTGATCCTTTGACGTAAAAGTCACAGGCGTAGAGGTTATTTTCCAGTAACATACCGGTTAATTGTGATATTTTGTAGATTGCCCGAGCACCGCTTAAAAAAACATACATGTGGCAGGAAGTCCCAAAGAATTGAAGAAAAAATAATGAGTTATTTCTACTTTATGTTACAAAATCAATTAGTTCGAAGGTTATTAAAATATTACCGATTTCTTATTTAAAAAAATATTTTGTAAAGAAATTATCAAAATTTACAATTTTAACCTGAATAAAAGGTTTTTTAGGGTTTTTGGGACATTCTAAAGACAAAATGACTGTTGCCATTTTTTCTTAAAGTCGATATATTTTAAGGAAAATTCAGTTTCAAAATTCAATCAAAATTATTATACATGCACACTGACAAACTAACTCACGGGCCTCTAAAGTCATATTTTTTAATCCAAGTTTGTTATTTAAAATGTCTTAAGCATGCATTTACCTCAGTTGATTCCATCAGAAATCATTGTTTACTTTGTATGTATACGAAGGCTGAAAAAGAATTCAATCCAATTTCTAAAATGTTGAAATACTCTGAGAAACCATAACCTCCCCGGTTCCAATTTCGTTTCCCTACCGAAATGCTCAATAACTGTATGCAAGCGAAAATGAGAGTAGATATTCGATTTCAGTTAAAATATAAAGTAATATAAATAACTGTGAAAACCACAAAAGGCGTACAACCGTATATAAATATCACATTTCTGAGCCCGCATGTAGGATGCCTGCGGGATTAAATTCCGTCTCAACTTATCTAATATTCAAACAAGCGCGCCAAGAATCAATAAGTCGATTCTGGAGACTACGGAATACTCCGGAGGTGAGAAACAGCCACCACCACGGAGAGGTCTATCAGTATTCTTTGTTCGTAGCTGTATTTCAGGGGAATATATGGTTTCACAGTATTACAGTAAGTGCTACTTTCAAACGTGGATAAAAGATTGGTCCGCCACGTGATCACTTTTAGTTACTTTTCATTTTTCAGCTTTATGTTATTGGATTGAAGGACAGTGTACTGTCATTTGTATTTATTACCAACACAAGATGTATTTCTCAAACGGAAATATGTTCAACTCAGTTCGTGTTTCTGTATTTTATGGGAGGCAGATCAGATATATAGCTTGGAGTGCAGTTTAACTTGTGTACACTTAGATATTTGATGCCATGGCGTATTTTCTCTGACATTAAAATATTTTTATTCGTTTAGTTAAAAAGTAAATGTATCTTGAAACACCAGAGAAGAAATCATTTTAAAAATAAAAAGGGCTTTAACGTGGCAATGTTTTCTGTTATTGATACATATTACCGTATTCATGAATGGAAAACCATGTATAGAGTATGTAAGAATCTATTAATGATTGACATGATCTAATTATCCTGAAATGTTCGAAATTAAGCTACTCAGCTTATTTTACTTCCTTATTCACAATGGCTTTCATAACGTTTTGTAATCCATTGAGTATCCTGGTTTTCCTCCGCTTTCCGTATTGTATGTCTCACAGTATCCCGCCGTTTGTAGCGGTTGACAGATACAGGCACAATCTCACCAAAACTCTTCTCCACTAGCTCGTTAATGACACCAGCCACCATCCTTGAGCATTTTTTTAGCCTCTACTTATCTGATTCTATCTATCATTCTATATTATTATACTCTTGGCAAATACAAAACGAAGAGTAAATTGCATTCGATCGGCACATTTCTAAAACCGGGAATATTGATCGTAGAGAACATACATTCATATCACTGTGTTGATGATTCTGGAAATTCTGAACAACTTTCAAAATATTCGACCGTCTGTCTGTCTGTCCTTCTGTCTGTCTATCCGTCCGTTCGTGCGTCCGTCACGTTTCTTGTAAGCACTATAACTTAATAACGGAAAGTTCGATTGTATTGAAATTTGGACAGTAAGTTAATAAAAAAAAAAATTATTAATACCGGTATACCCACTAAACACTATAGTATCGTGATAATTGATGGAAAAGTGTCTATCTGAAAATACAAAAATATGCAGGGTCATCTGTTTAAGAAAACTGCCGATGACGTCATGTTTCAAAAAATAGGGTCGCTGTTTGAAATAAAAGTACGTCACTGAAGATAATAAAAATACTACAAAAACTTTTGTTAAGAGTTTTTTAATAGAACTTATAGTTTGACCAGAAATCAGGTGTTACCAGACATTTGCTCAACCCTGTATAACGAATTTTAAGAAGTCTACGAACCTAAAATCAGTCTTTAAATAATATCAATCAAGGTTAACCATTAAGCAATAAATGATGATTTTTGGCCTCCATCGTAGAACGCATATGACCCGGAGGAAATGGACGGAAATTCTCAAAATTAATAAAAATACGTCTTCGGGGTATCAGGAGGCTGGGGAAAATTCTATTCCACCCCTAAAAACTTAAAAACAACTTCTAAAATTGCTTCGAATAATAATTTATACTGAATGAGAAAATTATATTTATTTTATGACAACTATTAGGTATCGATTCAATAGAGATAACAAAAGGGTAAAAGCTACCCCTTTTCACACCTTATTGAGGAGGTGGAACGCCATGCACAGCAACTAATATTAAGAAAATGGATACCCAATTTACAAATTCGTCTGTTCCCTATTACTCCATGAACTCACAATGCTTTTTAATGATTTGCTCAAGAACTGTGGCATATTATAATGCACAAAACCTTTTCATAAAATGTTCTAATATTTCATTTTGTTTGATTAATTAAAGTTGATAGTTGAAGAGCACACGCTCGTGGGTGAGTATCCAGTGTTTGTGATCATAGCAGGATCCATCCAAGTCAACAGCCCGCCGTACCCGCTGCTGTAGATCTAGATCATGGGTTTGACAATCCAGACTCAATGTGGGAGCTAATGGATCAGAAAACAGATGGATTTGAAAAAGAGGAGTTGCATTTAGAAATCTACGATAGGAACAAGTTATTCCAGGAGAAGAGGTGTCCATTAAACCGTGGTGCAAGTAAAATTATTTCGGTCGGTCTCGACCTATTTTTACATTTTAGACCCTGTTTAAGAAGCATTAAAAGCGTTATGAATATAGGCACCAGCTTTAAGATTGTGTGAATGTTCGGCTTTCGCAAAAATTCTACCAGGCATCTTAAATCATATTCAGGCACCCACTAATTATCATGTTAATAAATTGTGTTTCTTTTTTCTTATATAGACCATTTATTATTATTACTCTTATTGTTATTATTATTATTATTATTATAATTTTATACTTATTGAGATATAATTAACAAACGGTGTCGGATACCTAAATTACCTCATTATTTAGCGATCCATAGGTCGCTGGTTCATATTCGGCTCGAAGAACCAATTTAGTTGAATGGAAGGGATTCTTCCTAGTTGTAATTGTTCGAATGGCCTCTGGACGGAACTATCCGGTGCGAAGAACCGGTTTGTACGAATGGACCCTGGACGGGACTTATTTGCTCGAAGGACCAATTCACGAATGGCCTCTGGACGGGAGTTCTTTGCTCGAAGGACCAATTTACGAATGGCCTCTGGACGTGACTTCTTTGCTCGAAGGACCAATGTACGAATGGCCTCTGTTTTGGATTATTGGGTGCTCGAACGGCAGTGGAGTGTACTTATTTGGATTGGTTAGATGGAAAGGAAGGCTGGAATGACCATTTTGATTGAATGGTAGGGATTCTTCGTTGTAGCTGTTCGAATGGCCTCTGGACGGGACGATCCAGCTCGAAGGACCAATGTACGTTCGGGACCAATTAAACTTATAATTCATCTTTTTTAAACATGCATAGAGTATATAGGCTCCAATACTAGTTAGCTAATAGATAGGTGAGGTTGTTTTTATCAGTCAATGTCAAATATAATTATTTCACACTTATTCATAGAAATTGTCTTGGTTTTGCATGAAACATTTTTGAGTGTCTTTCTGATGAGCTCCAGAATAACTGCGAAAAACGTTTCAAAGGCTAAGCATTTCCAAGACACAGGATGGTAGATTTCATGAAAATGTAATCCATTGGAATCAAACAATTTTTAAGACAAGGTAGATAAATAAATTCAATTTAGGCCTTTGTTTTCATTTTTAACTGAATCTTCATGATCGAAGGGGGTTATGTAGAAACTAGTTTAATCTGCATGGCCGTAGGGATGCTAGTGTTAGAATGAGAATTGTCAAATAAGAAATTAGACAAATTCATTTTAGGATTTTAATTTGTTAGCATAACCAGAATTCAGGTTATCGAAAGAATGCAAAGATTTCATTAATATTTTTACACAGTTTTTCTTTTAGTTATAGATAGTTATTTTTCTGCTGTTTGCAAAATCCTATAAAGAATATGTTTAAAAAAAGGATATTTCATAAGATTCGAGGGCTCGACTTAAGTGGTTGACCGAAACGTAAACTTGAGATGAATCTCTACTGGACTGGGCCAGTAGAGAATGTCTGGGTGAAAATTTGAAGATTAGTACCCGGTGGATGCGACTTCACGTCCTAATTAGGCTTGGCACCGGGTGCTAAAACGAGTCCAACAATGATTAGTTGTAACTGATTTTATTAGAAAATTTAAATCTATTTATACAAATTTCCAAACATAACAAATCATAATAATTCAAAACAATTAAACATTACATATGGGAAACAAAAATGATGAACTCAGCAGAATGCAGCATTATTTCTACACTGCTTGTACCCTGATATGCATAAACATTAGAATGCTTAATCTAAATAAACCTACTTAAACATAGGTAAGGAAATGAAATTTTAATTTTTTTAAATGAAATGAATAATTTTTACAGAAAAATGTTTAATGGTGATTAAACACTAAAACACTACTTGTGTGCACCAAGCGTACTTAGTACCTGACTTATGTTTGAGATAAACCCCATAGTAAATGTACTATTAAAACTTATTAGAAATACGTTGGAAAATTAAATTGTCAAATATAAGATCGATTCATACAAATCTATTTCTACTGAAAATTACAAATACTAAGAGTGATTAAATGAAAAACAGACAATTACTGGAAATTTTACTAAATATTTAAAAAAAACTGATTTTATTATGATACATCGTTTTAAAATGTTAGAGAAAGACAACTTTTATAAAATAGCGTGCATGCGGAAAAAGTTAATGGTTGTATCTCTCAATAATGGTTGATTTCTTTTAATCCCCCAAATTTTGATTATGTAGTTAGGAATACAAATTGACCAAAATTATAGAAATGCACCAAATCTGAAGGGCCAGCTTCGAAGAACTTTACCCAGAGTTATTGTCGATATTTCATATGAATTTGAGATACTATATTAATATACTTCTCGAAATGAACATGTTACTCTCACATGTTATATATACGCTATTTTTTTAAGATATAAATATTTAACCCCTCCTACGGTTCTGCATCTAAAGTAGAAAGTATTGTGGAATAAATTCGCACAAAAACGTAAAGCCTGGCAAGGCAAAAAGGGATTCGAGTTATGGCTGTGTTAGACTTCAGCAATATGTGTGTTGGAATGATTTACATAAAAATGCTTTTATTTTGTGAACTTTTTGCTAAAAAATTTGAAAGGAAAGTTTAAATAACGTATACAATTCTCACGTCGAGCCTTGCTTAAATTTTTAATCCAGTCTGCTGAATATGTATGACTTAACACGTTCGCTTTTTGTCATACATTGTAATCTTTTATGCATATATTCTAGCAAAAAGTTATACATATTCTAAGCATATACAGAGTGTAATGCCAAATACCTTTTGAAAAAATTTGTTCAAGCGAAAATCCAACCTGTCGTCCCTGGAGGTGGCAAAAATAGGGACGGCGCGGCACGGCATGGCAGTTCAGTTTTACGCTCAGTAAATATCTTTAAATAATAATTTTCATTAAAATTGCACGTGGTAGGAGTTATGGTATGTTTGTTGAGGGAAGTAAGCCGATTTTACACAATGTATACGTGATTGTCACAACAACAGGGAAATAGTATTTCTCAAGGGAAGTAAGTGAATAAACGACTATATTTAATATTTTATTTTAATTTATTAACATTAATCGTAAAAGTACAACCTAGTTTTTCTGGGTGTAACAGCAAAGAAGCAACCTGCGCTGCCTTATTAATATCAAATTCACTGCTTCGCTCATTTAACACCAAATTATTTTAATTATTTCTTGTCGCAACTGTCACAAATTCCTATAATTGTTTTGACTTGTTACAGTCTATTTTGGCATCTGTTCATTTAAACCTAAATATCGCGATTGTTCCAATGTTATCGTTTTAGTCGAGTCTATATAGTATAACTGGTTGCCTACCATTGTGCTCCATGCAGCGAGTTCCTAACGTCCCGTTATAACCTTTTCAATACCGTTATTGTGGATTAAACTTATTGTTTTGTTAATGGACATACGAAATCAGATATTATGTGTGGGAAATAAATGACGTTCGGGAGATTTATAAGAATTGTAGTTTACGCTGTGTAGTGGCCACTTTGAACATACCCATGAAGAGGTTTGATCATCCTCGGATTTTTGACAGAGGTTTCCGGCTTGACCATATTTGGTGATTTTTTCCGTTTGCGTGCCGAAGACAAGTTACGTCGATGAGCACGTGTCTAGCAATTTTGTGAGTTTGCTCCTTTAATGGGATATGGTGCTGTAGTTAACGAATTTAGCAGTATTTTATTTTGGTACTTGAGTATTATTTTCTGTTGGGAAGTACTGCTACGGAATTTTCCGGATCAATCAACTTGCTAGAAGTACATGCCAAAGGAATTCTTAGCCCATTCAACATCTAAGGTATACCTCTGAAATCTCTTTGGAAAATAGATTTCTAACGTTCATTATTTTTTTATTCCAGGGCTTTAACTTTCGAGTTTACTTTCAATTTTATTATCAATTTTACGTTTTACTGTTACCTTTATTCTTACTGGTATTGATTCCTGTATGTTTGACCCTACGTCTTACCTTTTCGTTATTGATATGTTTGATTCTGGATAGTACATGAACTTTGGTTTTGCTAAGTCTTATAAACATACAGTCGCTACCTTGACAATGCAAGGGCTACTATTTAATATTGCCTCAACAAGATGAAAATACCTAACAAATTGATGTTTAACATTAATAAAAACATGTTAGTAAATAAAAACATGTACCGAGAGTGGAAAAAACTATATACTTTACGTGGGATGTAAGGATTTACACCACCTCGCCTGTCCGAATCAAGCCACGGCCTGGGTAGTGTAAATCTTCTTTACTTCCCTTAATATACTATTTTTGAAGGTTATGAAATTAACCTTATTTTTTTTGTTTCTCTAAGTTATAAGTTGACGGAAATACGGTTATACAACATTTATAGATATCAAAAGTGTTACCTAATAATATTTATAATTTTGAAAAATTATAATAATATAGCAAAAAGCAAAAAAGTTTTACTCAATAAGATTAACGATAGAAGAAATTGAATACAAATATTACAATAAGTATACAAGAAGTTTAACAAAATTCTTTTTCTAAATATTACCTTAAATGGTAAATATTTCCTCCTTCTTTATAAAAATCGGTTGCATAGTTTTCATTAAACCTCACTGTAAATTTTTTGCAGTGTGTAGGTATATATGGCAGCAATACATACGTAAGTTTTATCTTTAAATGTTTCATATCCTTAATAATTCTTTAAACACTACTCGTTAAAAGGACTCTTAGAAAAAGAATCTAACGGAATTAAATCAGGTGACCGGACACCTGACTACTCTACTACTGCTTCAAACATTTGTTTAAAATGGTTTGGGACTATATCTGAATTACGTACTAATGCCCATTCTAGGGCAACATATTTATGAGAAATGTTCCCTAATAATAATATCAATATATATCTTAAACCTTAAATATCTGCTCACATTTATTATTATTATTATCAATATTATAGTGCGAGCAGACCTGTGGACCCCGCAGTACTCAGGCCTGTCGGCCCATTGTGCGTTCGCGTCATGTGGGATCTTCTAGAACAGACCAGCGGTCTCCACAAAGGATAGCAGTCTATTCCATGGTTGATCCCGTAATTCCTTCGGCTGTAAAGATTGCCTTTGGAGATGCCTATACCTTAACGCATCTAAGGGTGCGTAACTGCATAGGATATGAGTGGTGGCTTCATCCACCACTCCATACATCCTACAAATAGGGCTGTTTTTCAACCCCATTGTGTGAAGATATTTGTTCAGAGGACAGTGTCCTGTTAAGAAGCCTACTATCCGCGTCATTTTTTCTCTATAGAGCTCAAGCAGCCACTTAATGGTTGAGTCAGTCGAGGGCCCCTTTATATGGAGCCTCGAGTACCTCATTCCAGTGGCCTGCGTCCAATAGTTGCTGAACCTTGCAGAGACCCAGTCTCGTATCTCAGATTGAATCCGAATTCTTGACAGACTGAAGGCTGGCTTGAAGCCACGGAACGGAGTTTTTGCTCCTTCTCCTGCCAGTCGGTCTGCCTCTTCGTTTCCCTACACACCTCTGTGATAGGGTATTCATATGAGTTTGACAGAGTTGTGTTCCCACAATTTTGTCAACATATTCAGACAGTTTAATACTTGTCTTGAGGTCACTTTGTTTGACACAAGAACCCTCAAGACTGCTTAGCTCTCGCTACATATATAAATATGTTTGTTGGCAATACCTTTCCTGAGATTCTCGCTTGCACACACCAATATGGCATACACTTCTGCTTGGAATACACTAGGATATCTTCCAAGTGGCACCGATATACAAGCCCTTGGTTTACAGCCATGTACGCCAGCACCAGTTCCCTGATGGATTTTAAATCCATCTGTGTACCACTCGAGACCTTTGGGACTTAGAAAACGGTTTTTATCGCGCTCCTAGTCCTCTCGACTGGGGAACACCGCTGAGTACGGAATAGTGAAATTGTAGACAAGGAGACACATTTAAATTTTTATGAAATAAATATGGTCGATTCCATATAGATAACATGGAATCCCTCACCCATATGTTAACTTAAAACATTATATAGTTGTTGAGAGAATGATTTTTGTCGCCTCATAGTACAAGTTTTAAAATACTTGATAATTCTTTAGGATTATTAGTTTCTAATGCTAATTAATGTGGAGAACATTGTGGGTTGTTAACAACAATGTTTTCTTATCTTGCTCCGGTTTATTTGAAAATCACAAACGGTATATTATTTTCTCTTGATGAAAATTATTTCAACATTCTTCGTATATTGAAACCATGTTAAATATACTCGTCTTTATTAGTATATCATTTCTAAAAGATAATTTATAAATAAATTTCTTTAAGGATTGATTGGAATGCCTATAAATAATTTTGGTTACCTTCAAAAGGGCTTATTTTTACAAAGCGATTCACAATGTATCCCCTAATAATATAAAATTAGCAAGACAGCGCCATCAGCACTAGTAAAATGAGCGGTCTGACAATTATCAATAATATGTACATCAGCACCTTTTCTACATCATAGCCAAGTTATCCTTTTTTACCTAAGATATTTTCTCAGTATCATATTTGCTGTATACTTGGTTAAATAAAGAATATGCTGTCATCAATTGTTTTAAAAATTTATTTCAAAGAACATCAGTTTAACGCTGCTGGTTATTGCATCGAGAAAAAATCGATAAGAAATTTTAATGCCTTCAGACTTAAGAAGAACTCTACGCCGTGCAATGCATAGTGCAATTTTCATTCTAGGGGAAATAACAAGAGACCAACCGCAAATTAAATTGAATAGCTCGGTAAGAAGAGAAATCGTGAACAGAGTAAACCAGCCTTACAGTCGTGATCATTCTCCAGAGGACAAGACGAGACCACTACCAAAGTTAGTCCAGTTTATTCATTCATTCTCCATCTCTTAAGTTTGTATTGTACAAAATGCGAATTAGCTTTTCGATTTCAAAACCAGTTTAATTAATATTTTACTTTCTCTTATCGATACTTTGTAGTTGAGGTGTTCGAAGGTAAGATTTCAATGGACCCACCGTGCCATTCATTTTTAACGTAATTTTTAAGATCTCACTTATTTCACTCGACTATTATAGTGCTGAGGTGTTTGAAAGTCAGACTTCAGCCGGTTCATTGCACAGCTACTTTATAAGTATTCTTTTGATTAAGTATAAGCTTGCTTCTAGACTCTTAAACTCTTAAACTATAGTGCCGGAACAAAAAAAGTATGATGATCTGTTTATACCGGAACAGTTTAAAAGTTAAATTTTAAATTTGAGACAAGATCCAATTATCTATCTATTCGATGATTGTCTGGCATTGCATATTAATGCAATGTCATACAATCATGGAATATTTTAGCACCATACGTGACAATTGTGAAAATTATCTAGAAAATGTCATACCCAACTACTATCAAATTACGAAATCACACCCGAGTTCCACAAGACCTTAATACCATCACTAGAACTGATCACATTAATTCTGAAAAAGAAAAACTGTTTTAGAATCTGTTAAGTAATACCATTGAACTCTCCAAATGCAATATCTTAAAAAGTGTACCCAAGGAATTCATAGGAAACATCTCCAAATCTACATCTGAAATCCATCAATACACCGTTTGTTTGCCTTCTTAGCAATCCATTTTCCAGAGGTGTAAAGTTAGACGGAGAGAGCTAGAGCATCAGCAAGTGATTATTCTTCGCCAAATATTATATTTGCTGCTTCCGGTATTGAAACATATTCTTTATAGGATTTTGCAAACAGTGGAAAGAAAAACTATCTATGAGAACTAAAGGAAAAACTATATATATAAAAATATTAATGAAATCTTTGCATTCTTTCGATAACCTGACTTCTGGTTATGCTAACAAGTAAAAATTCTTTTTGCCATTCTCATTTTAACACTAACATCCAACCTAGTCCCCTACGGCTAAGCAGGCTAAACTAGTATAGTAGCTTCCGGTATTGTCTGGTTATACACACGTGTCCCACGGGGAGAGGGGGGGGGTTAACCGCTGGGGAAATCTTTTGTACATTGTCAGGAATTCAGTGGGAATTCATAGGGAATTCAGAGAATCTCAGAGAAATTCAGAGAAATTCTATAAGAAATTGGGGAAACTCACGAGAGATTCAGGGAAATCCATAGGGAGGCAAGAGAAATTTAGAGGAACAGATTTTTATTTAAAGCGCATGCGCATTTATTACTTATTTGTCATCCGACAGTTGCCGCTGTCAACTAGTCATTTATTAATATTACCATCACGGCCCCATAACGCTGAAAATTTGCCCCAACGGCGTGAGTATTAACTAATAATTATAACAGGTACTTATCTAATGCATCCTTATTGTCCGCTTTTGCATATTAAAAAAATCGAGAATTGCTGAACCGATTTTCATTCTGTTTTCTGTCCCATATTAGGCCTCATTTCTAGTACACAATACTGCTTCATTCACATAGAGTGTGACGCCACATGTCTCTTTTGGTGGCGAATATTTAATTTGAATCCATATTTCTTTTAAAATTATTTCAAAACATTTTTTACCGAAAAATTGTTCACGTTCAAAACAACTGAGCACACTTTCTGTGATATATCTCTATATAAATGTTCGATTCTTTGTCCTTCCATAACCGAATCAAACCCAGAATTAAATGAATTTAAACTAAAATTTTGATTGAAGATCCTATAAAAGTATTGAAGACTGTACCGTCGGAAGCAGGTGAGAATATTCTTGACAGTAATATGGGTAAGCACCGTAAGGCTTCATTGCTAAATAAAAAAAGAAAAGTTTCTCCTCCATCCAAAAACCTGGATCAGAATTCAAATAAAAGGCAAGTTTTTGAGGATTTCTCAAAAGGAACTGGGACGTCGTCAGAAGAAGGTAAAGAAATTATCTATGATAACAGTACAAATACTGATCGGTTTAGTCCAAGTGGAGACGAATGGGAGGGAACAGTATACGGATGAGACTAGTAAACAGGAAATCATATCTGAAAATTATTAGTAGTAGAATTTTCTGTGATAGAGAGACTAAATCCTTATCTAATAGTAGTAGTAAGTAAGTAGTAGTAAGACTGAGATCAACATTGATATATAAGTATAGGTGATTTTACTTTGGTGCAATTAACATCTGACAGGTAGCAAAAAACTTTTTGTTGGAAAAAGCGACAAAAATAAATCCGTACCATATAATATTATTAAAACCTAATCCAACTAGTAATTTACGTTACAAGACCGGAGAGAGGTGTTTCGTAGGCTCCCAGGACTCGCCTACGGCTCGCCCTGGAATCTGCTTGGGTCGACCTGCAAAACACTGTCTTTCGGTCACGTAACGTACAATATTTTTTCGAAAACATTCTGCTTGTAACGCTTCAAAATCTGAATCCATATTGCCCATAATTTGCGTAAAAGTTAAGTGTATTTATCTATTTGACACGTATCCCAACAATTAACATAAGTTCGTTTCCATAGCAACAAGAATAACAAGGGAATAACAGGGATCGGAAAGACTTTTTCCGATCTCTGATACTCACTTTAGTGCATTCTGCAAGTCAGACAGGAATACAAATTATTCCTAGCCTAACGAGACTATGTCACTCCCCTGTTTTCGAGGATGTTGAACACGATAGCCGGGGTTAAATCTCTCTCCGAGGTGACACCACTCCCCAAGCGGCCAAAAACTAGCCCCGAAAGGGGTTAACCGCGTATTCACCGTCTCCTACCAGCCAAACATGTGTTACCCCCGTTTTCGAGAATTTGAGTATGATAGTGATGTCAAGACCCCTCCTCGACTCCCTCTAATCCCCCAAACGGCTATATACAACCTCCGAAAGGGGTGAAACGCTGATAGGCCATCTTCTCTCTGCTAAACCCGTGTTACCCCCATTTTCGAGGGTGCTGAGCATGATGGTGATGTCGAGACCCCTGCTCGACCCCCCAAATGGCCTAAAACTACCCCCAAAGGGGTAAAACGCGGTAGGTCATCCTCTCTCGGCTAAACCCGTGTTACCACCCGTTTTCGAGGATGGTGAGTATGAAAAAAATATCGCGACCTCCCATCGCCGAGAAAACGGACAAAAATATAATTACACTCTTACTTTTTACTAAATGGGCAAAATTATCATTATCCTCGTACTTTTTTGATTTTTTGTTTTTGTTATCTGGTATATATCATCCCGCGCAGCATCTCCTCGTCACCACTTTTACTGTAGCTGGTCCACGTGCAAGATTGCTTCCCTGCGTCCACTGCCATAAAAATAAGAATTCCGTTACTATTAATACACGACTGATCTCGTGGAAAAGATCCAACATCACCATCGAGCTCAGTATCCTCGAAAACTGGGTAACAGAAGTTTGGCTGGTAGGAGACGGCCTACCCTATGTTAACCCCTTTCGGAGGTGTTTTTTGCTTGTTTAGGGGTTGGCTGGGTTCGAAAAGGGATATCTACAATACCATCGTGCTCAGCATCCTCGGAAACAGGGGGTTTTCGCGGGTTTACCCGAGATCAGACGTCCTATCTGCGTTTCACCGCTTTGGGAGTGGTTTTTGGTCGTTTGGGGGGTTGACGGGGTCGAGGAGGGGTCTCGACATCGTACTCAGCTTCCTCAAAAACGAGGGTAACACAGGTTTGGCTGGTAGGAGACAGTAAGTACGCGGTTTACCCCTTTCGGGGGTAATTTTTGACTGCTTGGTGGGTGGGGTGACCTCGGAGAGAGATTTAACCACTAACATCGTATGCAGCAACCTCGTTAATGGGGGGAGGACATAGAGTCGTTAAGCTAGAAAAACTTTGTATTTTTCAAGATTCAATCAGACTCACAGAATGCACTACTTTCCGGCCTAGGCTGGAAAACGTTACCTTCCGTCCGAAAATTTCTCCAGAAACGGTGTATTTTCTCGCCGGTCGAAAGAAAAATAATCAGGAAATTCATCAGGTTATCTGGGGGACTTATCGGGAAGTCAGGGGAATTCATCCATTGGGGGAAATCTTTTGTACACCTCTTATGATAGAAGTTAACCACCCATGTCCCACTAAACTCGACTTGTCTCTCTGTCTGTCTGTATTTGAAAAACTTACGGAATAGGAAAATTAAGGAAGGTTTTAATAGAATCATCCTTTATATTCTAATCAGGAGTAATGAAATCATGTGCTGGTCAAAGTAAGTATTTATAATTAATATGGCTATATAAATAATTTGATTACGTTTACTATTCGAAATATTTTTTTATTTATGTTAATATCGTATGATAATTTATATACGTATAACCAAAATTTAATTACCTCACATCTAAAATTTTATTTACAATAAACACCAGGATAATTTAATAGTATAAGCGCCATCCTCTGCAGTGGCATTAAATTTCCCTCTTACAGTGGAGTTGGTATAACGACGTGTATGCGTATCATATTGGCCCTGATATGTGTTTTGCATGCTTTTGAATAAGGCTTAATAATATTTGT
The DNA here is from genome assembly GCA_963583905.1 of Stenurella melanura. Taxonomy (NCBI): domain Eukaryota; kingdom Metazoa; phylum Arthropoda; class Insecta; order Coleoptera; family Cerambycidae; genus Stenurella; species Stenurella melanura. The sequence goes on from OY757313.1 coordinate 67,223,614, forward strand.
GATGAACGACTGGATTTATAACCTCACGCATGGTCATAAAACCGAAATTTCCTGCACAGATTTTAGTATCAATATATTTGAGCCACTTGATTTATTTTTATATGGATGTGGGCTGCTGGAAGCAAAATATTTGAACTGCTGCTGATGCGGAAATGTTAAAATAATATTTTCAAATTTCACCTCATATTGGTAGGTAATATATTATAAAGGAATACATGTACGTGTAACCTATAAGGTACAAAACAGCATAGCAAGAATGTTGTTTGTAACTACTGCTGCCTGATTACACTAAATAACATAGACTATATAGTATATAAAGATAATATTGCACAACATGCCCGTGGTCAACGTCCCAGGATTGAGTTTCGCTGATAAAAGTAATTTTGAATTGGGTTAAATCTGCAAGTAATCAATTTTTATTATAGCTTTTTGAAAAGGGAAATTCTACTCTGCAGATGATATAATTTTTAGATTGATTTCAAGTTTTAAGCTCTAATATTACTACTGTAAATTGAAAATACCTCTCCGTCAGTTCGTTTTTACTTGGATAACACTCTAGAGCTCACAATATTTAAGGGATCCTTTTCATTCTTTTTAATCACTTCGTCTACCATCGGAATAAAACCCTATTGAATTTTATAATGATCCGTCGAATATTTTATTTGTCATAAATAATTATTTAATATCGTTTTCACGGATAATATCTCCTATTCTCGGCGTCTATTGAAATAACAATAAGTTTACTCAATCTAGCTAACAAACTGAGCAATCAATTTGTTTCAGTTTTAGTGTGTTGTGTCTATAGTGTATTTAATAAATTGTGTTTATATAACTATCAAATTTTTATAAATCTAGAATACCTATTATAGCTAACTTTATACTCTTCGCCGATTTACTACACTTTTCATATAATTGTAATAATATTAGTTTCAGACAGTTGTTTAATTACAGAACATACAAAAATTTTTTTTATACTTAAATAATTAATTCTCTTTATTGTTTATTGATCAGTTTTGTTCAAAAGCAATAGGATTTTTCCTCTAGCAAAAACGAAATTACTGTCCAAAGGGTTCAGTAGGATAAGCTAGGCGAAATATTTCCAGAAAGCAATTGTTACCTACCAATCGGTAGCAATAGACAGCTATCAGTTGTTGACAGTTGAGCATTCGCCAGCCACACTGCAGTGGAGACGGGCTGGGTAAAAAAAAAGATGTTGGGTTGAGCGCCAAGTAGATTTTAATCTTTTATCAAATACCTCAACAATTCAGAATTTTGCCCCCTTAAATCTACTAAACAGGGACACACACACGTAAAAAAAACAAAATGACAAATCTGTTAAAACCACTAAAGGTGTTTATTACTATGAAACGTTAAACTGATATATAATACAAATTATGTATTTTAGACACTAGTAAAAGTTACGTCTTCAGCCAATGTGTGATTAAAAAAATTATATATTTACCCATATACAAAAGGTAAAACAAAAGGTCAAAAGAATATTATATATATACCCAAACTATTATGTTTCGTAAATGAGCAGAAATTAGCTACCTATATAAATTATTAAACCAGAAATTTAATGGTTTCAGTGTTTAGCTCAAGCTTAAGCGCAACCACTTAAAACGCAACAATATAAGAAATGCTGTTAGTTACGAAAACTAACTTCCGCTGTACATATAATAATTATATCTATCAATGCAAAGTAAAATTTACCTAATAACTATAAACTTGAATTAAGTACAGTATACAATTTCCCCAAAATATATTGACATAAAGAAACTATGATATGACTTACCTGTCGGTATGCCCCAGTCCAGGTGGTTGATGTGGGAATAGAAACAGTCCTGTTTTACTGGATTGCCTTCCCCAGAGAGTGAATGGGAGATGACACCTCAAAATGTGTCAACGCAGGAGCTTCCGAGCCAAAGAAAATGGAAGCGGGTTGATGGAGTAGCCTCCCCATACAAAGACCCTTAATAATTGAGAAAATTTCAAGTTAAGAAACGTCTACAAAATTATCCTATCCTGTTACATACCTTCAACGAAGGGTCTGGTATTCCTGTTTTCCCAAGAAAGAAAATAAATATCCACCGTAATCAGTAACAATGGGTAGGATAAATAGTGTATTCAATGATTACACTACTAAAATAAATAGAAAATGTACAATTAAAATCTACCAAACCATGTGCTACCAGGTGTACTTACAAAATTGCCAAAATGATCCCTCTAAAAGGTGATTTGCAAAAATGCCTCCAAAATCGAAAACTACGAAGCAACAACTTGAAATCACAATTAATTATAATACGAAAAATAATCCCTTAAAAAGGATGACTCTAGGTCAGAATGCTTTCGTATCAATAGCTGAAGCAAAAATGAGCACGATGGTAGCAGTTATCAGCGGAAATTTTAAAAAAATTCGAAACAAAAAAAGAATTAAATCTTCTAAAAACTATCCCAGTAGTTATGCAACCAGAAATACATGACTGAAGTGATAAGTGATCCCAATGCCCAGAGATGTCTCTACTCAACATTAAATTCCAATGAGTGCTTTAGAAATAACACAACAATCAATCACTAGGCCCATTCATACAAGTTAATCAAAGAAAAGCCATTTGCATAATAAAATTGATTTATTAAGTTAATCCTCTTATGATCTTTAACAATCAATTGGGAAAATCGCGATATAACTAGTAACTGGTTGGTAGCACTGTCAGAATATTGAGATTCTGACGTCAGTCCGTCAAAAATCAAAGCTAGAAATTCAAAACAGTAAACAGTTAAGGAAATAATTTAAATAAGTTGAAAATAGTATGTAAAACTTAACACTAGGCTAATGCAAAATGGTAGGTGGAGTCTCGTTGCTTTTAATGCTAATCCTTTGCTTCCTAAACCGTTCTATTAATAATTAATAATGATCTCATCCCTTATTTACTTTCCCAGACTTCCCTTATGAATATTATTAGCTCTTCTTGCAGCACTTATACAGAATAATGCGGCCCGTGACCATTACAAGGTTACATTCAATTTAGAATCCTTGTATGCAACTTATTATTCGAACCTTTATCTCAATGAAAATAAAACAACGGTGAACTGGAATCGTACACCAGATCTGGTTGTAGGGCTTCCATGCGTAACTACCTTTTCCAAAACATACAGACAGACAGGTAACCTTATGCTACTTACTATACCTATAAACAACAAACTAAGGTTTATTTTAGGGTCATTACATACTAGGAAGAAAAACCACGGGGGCATTAAAGAATTATTCTCGGTATTTATTTATGTACCCACGTATCACTTGGTATATCCATGGAAATAGATTAATACATATGATTCCAAAAATACTATTTACGTAACGAGGGAAATACACTGTTACACAATCTTTGAAATATCTTAATGTTATAATATTGGCAAATCATAAGAACACGATTGGCAAACTTTCAACCCCTGACCTCCATTGGTCCTTGAGATAATTGACAAAACATGCGTCGGCACGACTATCTTCTAAACTTATTTTCTCGAAAATTATTTTAGCTAGACGAATGAAACAAAAAGGCTTTGTTAAACCATTAGTTGGTATATATTATATATTTATTTGTAGGTTTTCAAAATAATTTTAATTATTTGAAAAATGAAAATAAATAATTGAGAATGAATTTTTCTACGATTAGAGTAGAGGTACAATCGCCAAAAAATATATAATACGACTAATTATACTTGCTGCTTCTGCTATTTGTTTCATTAAAAACAAATGGGTGCAACACTTCTAAAAAAAAAAAATTCGTTTATGATCGGTTTTGCGTACTCATGTTTAATGCAATTATGTTATAATATACACATTCATAATAATATACAAAGTTACATTAAAAAAAAAACACTTTTGGGATAGTACACCAATGTAGACATCCGCAGGCGCAAATAGTAGGTTTCTTATCTCCACATTCACATTTCGAGGGTTTATTTTTTACTTCAACAAACGTTTTAATATTTGGATTTTTAAATTCCTATGAATACAAGCCAAGATACTAATATTAAAAAAAAATAAAATAGTTAAATAATTGTTTTTAAGTTATCACACCACTCTCCTCATCAGTCTAGAGCATTGATCAGACTAAAATAAAATCGTGGGGAGAGTCGAATTTCTATTATCTACAGTCAACTGCTCATATTTTTATAGGTATGCTTTGGATGCATCTTCTCAATAGACAACTTATGCAAAATGTGTGTAAAAGTAAATATGTATATATTTTAGTAGCTTCCAAAATGTACTGTGTTCTACTTCTCAAGCCCTTTCATTTAATACCCATATTGAGGGGATTGAGAAAAAAAGTAATCCGCCATTTCGTGGTGGCAGCCGTCTAGGATTTTGAATTTTTTCATGGAGTACTGTATTCTACTATATGAACCCTTTCATTTGATACCCATATTGAGGGGGTTGAAAAAAATGTAATCCGTCATTCTGTGGCGGCGGCCATCTTGGATTAACAATGATAATGAATATATGTAATTGTATTGTCATTAGAACTAAAGGTGAGTACCAAATTTCAGATCAATCGGTCAACAGGAAGCGGGTATAATTACAATTACTAGATTTGACCCACACAAGACACAAACAAAGTAAGCTAAATAAAACCATTTAATAACGTATAATGAAGAAAGTTTTTACCATTTTGTCGCGGGGTTTAGTTAAAAACATTCACTTTTATATACTAGTAGAATTTTTTTACCCTTTTTACATTCTACTGTGGACACAGCTCATCTATGTTTAAAAATGAATTATTATTTGTTTGCTTATAATTGTATTGAAACATTCTTTATAGGATTTCGCAAACAGCAGAAAAATTAACTATCTATAAAAGAAAAACTTTGTGTAGAAATATTAATGAAATCTTTGCATTCTTTCGATAACCTGAATTCTGGTTATGCTAGCAAATTAAAATCCTAAAATGAATTTGTCTAATTTCTTATTTGACAATTCTCATTCTAACACTAGCATTCACACAGTCCCCTACGGCCATGCAGATTAAACTAGTATCCACATAACCCCCTACGATTATGAAGATTCAGTTAAAAATGAGAACAAAGACCTAAAATGAATTTATTTATCTACCTTGTCTTAAAAAAAAATTCATTCCAATGGATTGATTACATTTGCATGAAATCTATCATTCTGTTTCCTGGAAATGCTTAGCCTTTGAAACGTTTTTCGCCCTTATTCTGGAGCTCATCAGAAAGACATAAAGCCATTCATAAAGATGTTTCATGCAAAACCAAGACAATTTCTATGAATAAGTGTGAAATGATTATATTTGACATTGACTGATAAAAACAACCTCACCTATCTATTAGCTAACTAGTATTGGAGCCTATATACTCTATGCATGTTTAAAAATGAATTATTATTTGTTTGCTTATAATTGTATTGAAACATTCTTTATAGGATTTCGCAAACAGCAGAAAAATTAACTATCTATAAAAGAAAAACTTTGTGTAGAAATATTAATGAAATCTTTGCATTCTTTCGATAACCTGAATTCTGGTTATGCTAGCAAATTAAAATCCTAAAATGAATTTGTCTAATTTCTTATTTGACAATTCTCATTCTAACACTAGCATCCACACAGTCTCCTACGGCCATGCAGATTAAACTAGTATCCACATAACCCCCTACGATTATGAAGATTCAGTTAAAAATGAGAACAAAGACCTAAAATGAATTTATTTATCTACCTTGTCTTAAAAAAAAATTCATTCCAATGGATTGATTACATTTTCATGAAATCTATCATTCTGTTTCCTGGAAATGCTTAGCCTTTGAAACGTTTTTCGCCCTTATTCTGGAGCTCATCAGAAAGACATAAAGCCATTTATAAAGATGTTTCATGCAAAACCAAGACAATTTCTATGAATAAGTGTGAAATGATTATATTTGACATTGACTGATAAAAACAACCTCACCTATCTATTAGCTAACTAGTATTGGAGCCTATATACTCTATGCATGTTTAAAAATGAATTATTATTTGTTTGCTTATAATTGTATTGAAACATTCTTTATAGGATTTCGCAAACAGCAGAAAAATTAACTATCTATAAAAGAAAAACTTTGTGTAGAAATATTAATGAAATCTTTGCATTCTTTCGATAACCTGAATTCTGGTTATGCTAGCAAATTAAAATCCTAAAATGAAATTGTCTAATTTCTTATTTGACAATTCTCATTCTAACACTAGCATCCACACAGTCCCCTACGGCCATGCAGATTAAACTAGTATCCACATAACCCCCTACGATTATGAAGATTCAGTTAAAAATGAGAACAAAGACCTAAAATGAATTTATTTATCTACCTTGTCTTAAAAAAAAATTCATTCCAATGGATTGATTACATTTTCATGAAATCTATCATTCTGTTTCCTGGAAATGCTTAGCCTTTGAAACGTTTTTCGCCCTTATTCTGGAGCTCATCAGAAAGACATAAAGCCATTCATAAAGATGTTTCATGCAAAACCAAGACAATTTCTATGAATAAGTGTGAAATGATTATATTTGACATTGACTGATAAAAACAACCTCACCTATCTATTAGCTAACTAGTATTGGAGCCTATATACTCTATGCATGTTTAAAAATGAATTATTATTTGTTTGCTTATAATTGTATTGAAACATTCATTTTTAAACATGCATAGAGTATATAGGCTCCAATACTAGTTAGCTAATAGATAGGTGAGGTTGTTTTTATCAGTCAATGTCAAATATAATCATTTCACACTTATTCATAGAAATTGTCTTGGTTTTGCATGAAACATCTTTATGAATGGCTTTATGTCTTTCTGATGAGCTCCAGAATAAGGGCGAAAAACGTTTCAAAGGCTAAGCATTTCCAGGAAACAGAATGATAGATTTCATGAAAATGTAATCAATCCATTGGAATGAATTTTTTTTAAGACAAGGTAGATAAATAAATTCATTTTAGGTCTTTGTTCTCATTTTTAACTGAATCTTCATAATCGTAGGGGGTTATGTGGATACTAGTTTAATCTGCATGGCCGTAGGGGACTGTGTGGATGCTAGTGTTAGAATGAGAATTGTCAAATAAGAAATTAGACAAATTCATTTTAGGATTTTAATTTGCTAGCATAACCAGAATTCAGGTTATCGAAAGAATGCAAAGATTTCATTAATATTTCTACACAAAGTTTTTCTTTTATAGATAGTTAATTTTTCTGCTGTTTGCGAAATCCTATAAAGAATGTTTCAATACAATTATAAGCAAACAAATAATAATTCATTTTTAAACATGCATAGAGTATATAGGCTCCAATACTAGTTAGCTAATAGATAGGTGAGGTTGTTTTTATCAGTCAATGTCAAATATAATCATTTCACACTTATTCATAGAAATTGTCTTGGTTTTGCATGAAACATCTTTATGAATGGCTTTATGTCTTTCTGATGAGCTCCAGAATAAGGGCGAAAAACGTTTCAAAGGCTAAGCATTTCCAGGAAACAGAATGATAGATTTCATGAAAATGTAATCAATCCATTGGAATGAATTTTTTTTTTTTAAGACAAGGTAGATAAATAAATTCATTTTAGGTCTTTGTTCTCATTTTTAACTGAATCTTCATAATCGTAGGGGGTTATGTGGATACTAGTTTAATCTGCATGGCCGTAGGGGACTGTGTGGATGCTAGTGTTAGAATGAGAATTGTCAAATAAGAAATTAGACAAATTCATTTTAGGATTTTAATTTGCTAGCATAACCAGAATTCAGGTTATCGAAAGAATGCAAAGATTTCATTAATATTTCTACACAAAGTTTTTCTTTTATAGATAGTTAATTTTTCTGCTGTTTGCGAAATCCTATAAAGAATGTTTCAATACAGCTCATCTATATTTAACCATAGTCGTATAACTCACTTGCCATTGAAAACGTGAATCTAGAAATTCAGAAGAAACTTGACAAAAATGTGCAAAATTAATACAAATTTTAGTAAGAAATTCATGACTGTTTAGTCTAGTAAAACATATTCTTTATAGGATTTAGCAAACAGCAAAATCCTATAAAGAATATGTTTCATTACTATAAGCAAACAAAATAATTCACTTTTAAACATGTGTAGTAGTGTAGTCTTTCAAATTATTTAAGGGAAAAAACATTAAAAAAGGCCAATTTATTCCTTTAAATCCTCCGTTGTTTTTGAGTGTAGTACCCCATTTCTGTATCATCTAAAATAAATATAGTAGAAAATACGGTACTGTGACGTTTCGTTGACTCGACGGTTGAGTGAAGGGGCGTCACTTTGGCACTCGAGCTCGGTGCGGTTACGGTAAGCTCGGGTGCCACCTTTACAGTTTTTCTCGTGGTGTAAAGGACCCACACTAGCCTCTTGACACAGCCTGTTACAGTAGGGCTGGGATAGCGTCAGAGGAGACACGGTACGTCCAGGGGTCTAGGGGTAGTAGACTTCACACACACCAAAATAAAAGGCACAGTTTAAATCCTATATATAGATATTTATTACTCCTAATACATATAATTATACCTAACCTATAACTACTACTATTAACGGTGACGGTGGCGAAGCAAGAGGGCGGTTATAAGCAGGATACGAGCTTAGAGAAACGGAACGGTAAGTCGGAGTAACTACTATCGGTATAAAAGCGGACAGAGCAGATACCAGGCGGAGGAAAGCAAAAGCACAATAAACAATAGTAAACAAAGACTCGGGCAACTTGGCTAAGGCGCAGAGCCTAATGTTAGTACACACTTCCGGTCACGGTTCCTTGTTGGTGTAATCACCCCAAAGGAGAGATTAAACCAACGAGGTTCACGGGCGGTACTTTGCGCTGGTGGATGTCCTTGTAGCTTTCCGGTCGACGCAACTACACCAGAAAGCCCCAAGCTTCCCAAGTGCTCGCTTGTCCTCCAGACGACGCAACTAGGCCAGAGGGCAAACACGAGACCTGTTACCAGCGGAAAGTTTCCCACACACTCTCCCAACTTGCACACTGGCTCACTCCGGTAGGCGGTATTTGGTCGGGGATGATATCTCGGTGTGCTAGAAGGCTTTGTGACTTTCCGGCCGACGCAACTAGACCAGAAAGCCCCAAGCTTCCCAAGTGCTCGCTTGTCCTCCAGACGACGCAACTAGGCCAGAGCGCAAACACGAGACCTGTTGCCAACCAATGTATCTTCCCAAACACACGGCGGAGCAAACCGGGATTAGTACACGGATGGCACTTAGTCCCAGCCAAGCTGCTTATTTACGGTCGGTCTTACTTACTCTCTCTCTCCTGTGAAACGGCGGTTTTCAGTCAGTCGGTAACGATCCAAATTAATGCACCCAGGCTAATAGACAATCATTTGGCTGGCTGGGCCAAGTATTCGTTAACGGTGAAGCCGATCGTGTCAGCGGTGGAGACAGTGCTCCATCTGGCGGAGTGTATTTCTACTTGATAATTTTAATAATGAAAGTATAATACTTATTTATGCTCTGTGTGGACAGTATAAAATATTAATATTTAAAATACGAAAATAGACGGTGGTTTTGGGTGTAATTTCCACACCAGAAATTATGCCCAATACCTGTATTAGAAAGTATTCATATTCTAAATAGAAAAATAGACGGCGGTGTCGGGTGCAATTCCCACACTATAAAAATGCTTCATTACAGTACTGGTTAATAATATTATAAGCTTCATTTTGATGTATACTCTGAATGCCAGGTATGATTTTCTTATAATATTTAATATATACAGAATTTTTTTTCAGGATTTTTCTTAAAATCATTTGAAAGAAAATATAAATCTCATTAATATTGTTAATTTATTAAAAAATTAACAGCAGTAAAAGTGTTGATAAATCTACCTTGTAGTAAAGCAAGTCATGTAAGTTATTGTAAAATGTGTACAATTTACATGAAGCTGGGATGTCGTAAAGGAAATTTGGTTGAAGAGTGGAACATCCCTCGTCAACTGTACTTAGGTGATGTCAAGTTTCTAGAGTGTGTTCAAATTTTAATAAATGCAGTCTAACCAAAACTAAGTTTATGTAACATATTTAGGTAGCCAAATTGAAACCATAAGTATTTCCTTTACCTATTTAATTGAAAGTATAGAGAGAATCATAATTTCGTTAACCTATTTAGCATCTCTTATTGATTTTTATCTAGTTTATACAAAATACAATCATTCTATTTTCTATAATTATTATTGAAGTTAATATATAGGGTCTGCTATTCAAATTTATCGAGGAGTATACCTTAACAATTTTGTAATTCCCCATCGACGTAGTGGATTGGAGGTATTGTAATCGTTTTATTGAAATAGGTTGATAATGTCATGAAACGTCTAGATTTTAAATTTGAGCGAAATAAAAAAATTTCTGTTTCTCGGTCGGTCTATATGTCTCTTTTTTTGCCCGCTCGTTCTTTCTGGAACGGTTTAAAGTATAGACTTTAAATTTTATATACGTATATATTATAACGAGATCTGGAACTGGATTGTTTTTTAACATATCCGGTAAAGGTTTGGGGTATACCGGGTGAGACACGAATTGCGCTCGCCCCGATATTTCCTAAAATATTTGGAATAGAAAATTGAAATTTGGAGGCCTTATTACACGACTGAAATGCTATCTTTTCAATAAAAAATCAAGTTTGGTGCACATCCGGTTTGACCGAAAATGCTCACAACTTTCGATTTTTAAATGGAACACCCTATATATTTTTACATTTTTGGAATCTAGAGGAAATTTTGAATACAATACATCCACTTTGGTCAATTTTTGATAAACATTAAAAATTTTATTAAAAAATCTATTTCTGAATCCAGAGTGCTGTGGTGCCCAAAATATATTTTAGTTTGTGTGCTACGTTACTATAAAAATAAAAAGAGCAATATGATTGCAATGCTTAATTCTCTAGAGGCGTTTAAAATTTTTAAATGTGATTTTTACCCACTAACTCGGTTTTTTTAAATGGGAATTTAATCGTTCACCAACATTTTTAAATACCTCATTTTCATACGAATCTAATGATACCAAAATTTTGAAAATCAGCTAAGAAATATTTGAGATTTCAGCCAAAATACAATGCAACCAAGCTTTTAGAAACATGCGGCTAATAGATAATAGATTAGTGGGCTTTGGAAACTAAAATGGCACATTTCTGTGTAAATCTGGTGACCTAATAACATTGGAAAAATTATAGTAGCCATTGAATGTAATAAAACAATATCAGCTGTCAGACAGATACAAAATAAAGCGTTGCCGAAATCTCTTTGAGTAAAAATTAAAGAAAATGAATAATTTTAGTAGAAATGAAAAGGTCGATATGTTACTGATATATGGAGAGCGTCTCAAAAATTCAGCTGCAGCTGCAGAACTGTATCAGCAACGATATCCCAACAGACGTCATCCAAGCACACACTTGTTTGCCAGAGTGGAACAAGAATTAAGAAACGAACCCAATCAACAAGATGACCATCAAACATTTATTGTAAGTGAGGACAAAGAAATTGATGTATTAGGATTTGTGATGGTACACCCAACAACATCAACAAGGGAATTGTCATTGGAATGCGACATTAGTCAGTCTTCGGTTTGCAGAATTTTAAAGAAACATAAGTTTCGGTATTATAAATACCAAATACACCAACATCTTTATGGAGATGATAACGACAGGAGGCTAGTATATTGCAACTGGTTCTTAAATGCAGTACAACAAAACCCAAACTAATGTCGCATTCTATTGCAAATGTCCTTGTGGATGTAATTGTGTTTACCTCCACATACCTATGCTAAACTTAATTGTAACGTTCTTTGCGCTCACAATTATTAAATGTTTGACAGCTCAAGATTACCTATAACTACACGAGTCTGTCTGATAGCTGTTTTATTACATTCAAAGGCTACTATGATTTTTCCAATGTTATTAGGTTACCAGATTTACACATAAATGTGCCATTTTAGTTTCCAAAGCCCACTAATCTATTGTCTATTAGCCGCATGTTTCTAAAAGCTTGGTTGCATTGTATTTTGCTGAAATCTCAAATATTTCTGAGCGGATTTTCAAAATTTTGGTATCATTAAATTCGTATGAAAATGAGGTATTTAAGAATGTTGGTGAACGATTAAATTCCCATTTAAAAAAACCGAGTTAGTGGGTAAAAATCACATTTAAAAATTTTAAACGCCTCTAGAGAATTAAGTAATGCAATCATATTGCTCTTTTTATTTTTATAGTAACGTAGCACACAAACTAAAATATATTTTGGGCACCACAGCACTCTGGATTCAGAAATAGATTTTTTAATAAAATTGTTAATGTTTATCAAAAAGTGACCAAAGTGGATGTATTGTATTCAAAATTTCCTCTAGATTCCAAAAATGTAAAAATATATAGGGTGTTCCATTTAAAAATCAAAAGTTGTGAGCATTTTCGGTCAAACCGGATGTGCACCAAACTTGATTTTTTATTGAAAAGATAGCATTTCAGTCGTGTAATAAGGCCTCCAAATTTAAATTTTCTATTCCAAATATTTTAGGAAATATCGGGGCGAGCGCAATTCGTGACTCACCCGGTATAGGGAAAAATAAGTAACGCAAGCTGGTAAGAATACAGAAATTTGGGATTTGCTGTACATACTAGAAGCGCGGGCCTCAAATCTTTTTATAACATATTTTAACCCCTCCACCACCCCCACTCCATTATTATAGGGGTTGATGAAATAAATTGAGACGTTCTCTTGAAATTTTGTACACGTATGTATTATAACGGTATCTTGAAGTATATATATTTTAAGATTATTCCGTTGAAGGGTTGGGGTTAAATAGAGGTAAATAGAGGAAAATAAGCAAAGCAAGCTTAGAGTACAGAAAATTGGAATTTGGAGAATATACTAGAAGTTAAGGCCTCAGATTTTGTCTAATGTGTTTCAATTTCTCCCACCACCCCCACTCCATTATTAAGTTGAGATATTCATTTGAAATTTGGTACACGTATGTATTTTAACGACATCTGAAACTATTTTATATTTTGAGATGATTCCGTTGAAGGGTTGGGTGTTAAATAGGGGTAAATAGGGGGAAATAAGTAAAGCAAGCTGGTAAGAGTACAGAAACATGGGATTTAGTGCACCTACTAGAAGCCAGGACGTCACATTTTTTTAATAATAATTTTGCAACTCCTCCGACCACTCACACAATAAAATTGAGATTTTTACTTGAAATTTGATCCATGTATGTATTATAACGAAATCTGCTTGAGATTTTCCGTTGAAGGGGTGGCGTCGTGTAAATTGGAAAAAAGTAAATAGAGCTAGTTAATAAGGGTCCAGAAACTTAATTTTTGGAGTATATGCCAAAAACCAACGCCATAAATTTTTTTATGACCGGCTGCAAATATTAAAATTCTATGACCAATTACTTCCATATACTAGAGTACAAATATATTCCAGAAAATCTGAATGTGGAAGTAGTGATTTCTTAGGCAGCGGTTTTAGGATATCAAAAATACATTTTTCCCATTATAGTACTGGAAAAGGCCTACTGTTTCATTTACTGTTTCATTTACTTTTTTGTTTTCCACTGTCTTAATGTTAACCCCTCTAATAATGAAGTGGGAGTGGCAGATGTCATAAAGAAATTTGAGACCCTGTCTTCTAGTATATACACCAGGTCACAAGGACTGGTCTGGACTCTTATTAGCTGCATTCAGTTATTTACTTCTATTTACACTCCTAACAGGAATAAGGTCCAAATATTTTCAGTTCCAGTTCTCGCAATACGTGTACGTGTACTAAATTAAAAGTCAATATCTTAAATCATGCCAGAGTAATCAGACGCATAAAAAAGACAGAGCGACAGACTGACAGAAATTTTGTGTTTGCTTAAATTTAAAATCTTGACATTCCATGACATTCTATACCTACTACAATAATACGATAACTTGCTACACTTCCACGCTACTACGTGGATGCAGAAGTAAAATATTAGTTTACCTAATTATTATTAGACACATAAAAGTTATTCCATACCAGTTCGTAATAGTCAAGGCCATAGTAAAAAATGCCTTTTATAAGATTTTGCAAATAGCATAAAAATAATCAATAAAAAATTAATAATAATGAATGAAATCTATTTACAGATATAAATATGTTAGTTTCCTGTCTTTGTATTCTTTTAATATCCTGCATTTTGTTTATTGCAAAAGTTAGGAAATTCTAAATAAAATTTACTTACAAGGTACCTTTCTGTTCAACCAACTATGAAGAACTAATAGATATCAAAATTTAATCTCTATATTTCTCTGACTCTTAAGCATAAAAATGGGCAACATTCTCTATATATTACGGTAAAATTATTATTCGATTGCAGAGATATGTATACCAACCATGAATAAAACCAAACTAACTCACGTCCTATCTCAAGTCTCCTATATTCAATGACAGATGCCCACGATCTTGATATTTATAATAAGCTAAATGGTTACATCTGAGCATCTAACAGTGTCATGGGAAGTAGTGTCAAAAGTGTATATGTTACAGTGCAATCCTGTGGGATAGCAGCGGTCTAGTGGTGAAGTGTTAATAGAACTGACTAGAGACAAGGCAATATACAAGGTGGAGCAATCGTGCGTCGGACCTCGATATCTCGGGTTCTACAATAGCTAGATATTTTTAAAAAAATTGCAAGTAACCTAGATAAAAAAGTCTAAAACTGGAAATTATTTTCAAACATACACGGCGAGAAGACGAAATTGGAGGTCATTTTTTGAAGCCTTTTTCTAGGCTCTATTCATTCCTATGTTAGCTTTGATTATCTCCTAACCACTTGGATGTAATGAACTTTCTTGTTGAAATAATGCAATCTTCAGATGGAACTTAAAAAATCACTAAAATCACCATTATGGGTTATAAGAAAAACCTATGTGAATATCAGTTACGAGACGTCTAATTATTGCTCTTGAATCATTTTCATTCCCTAAAACTGTACAGGGTGTCCAAAAATAATTTTTCAATTAAGAACCTTTTAAACTGAATTTTCTCAATTTTCTTCAAATGGAACAGCCTGTATATTTTTCAACGATATGATGTAGAAATGAAAGACGAACATTTTTTGTAGGTACTTCTCTATGGCCAATTGCAACCAATTTCGTTTCATTAAGCAACAATTACAAAATTCAAAAATAAACTTAAAGAAAGAGGTTGCTTTAAATTACTCAGTAGAAAAAATTATAATAAATGTTCCACATGTTGCCCATTTTGATTGACACACATCCCTATGCGATTTTGAAATAAGGTTCCCACTGTTCCTAAAACTGCGGGTGTGATAGATCTAAAGGCAGTTATTATTCAGTTTTTCATATTTTGTACTGTTGTTGGTGTCCCTATAAACAATTTCCTTCACGTATCCCCATAAAAAGTGATCAATTTTTGTAAGATCTGGGGATCTAGCAGACCATTCAGTGGGTTCATTTCTTCCAATCCATTGATGAGGGTAGGTGTTATTTAAGTGGTATCTAACTGCATTTAAATGATGTGGTGGAGCACCATCTTGCTGAAACCACATCCTATTTCGAATTCTTTCAGGGAGATTTACCAATAATTGTGGCAGACAGTTTTACAAAAAATGAATATAAATAGCTCCAGTCAATGTACCATCAAAGAAATGTGGCCCTATTACATGTTCCCCAATAATTCCTCCCCAAACGTTTATAGACCATCTGTATTGGTTACCAACTTGCATAAAAAAGTGAGGATTTTCCAAAGCATAATAATGGAAATTGCGTCTATATATCTAACAAACACATTTTTATGAAAAGTTGCCTCATCAGTGAATAATACATTATTGAAGAAGTTGACATCATCTTGCATTTTACCTCAATTACAAAATTGTAGGCGCTTTTGAAAATCGTCATCAGATAATTCCAGGTGCATTTGAATATGATATGCATGCAACTTATTTGTTTTCAAGATTCGACCCACAGATCGTCTACTTATTCCTCACTTCTCTTTGATTAACATGGGGATTCGCAACCGTTGCCAGACCACAGAAAACTCATTTTCTTCATTCACAACACGTTTTATTCTTTCACTTTTTTATATTCGACATTTCCAGTTTCCACAAATCTATCGAGAAGGTTTTGGAAGCTGCTAACATCAGGAATCCTTCTTTCAGGATAACGTTGGTGATAAATTTTATTGGCAAGTAAACAATTTCTGTCTGACTCGCCCAAAACAAAAGTCATGTCTACAAGTTCCGATTTATTATATTTCATATTGTAAAATTCCAAATATTTTAAATTCGATACAAATTATAAGTAACGACCGATAAGTGTGATAAATGTTTCGTTGTACACGACAATTTATACCAAACTGAGGTTTTATTGCTTGTCGAATAACGAAAATGGCAAAAAAATGTACAAAAAACATTGCAGTAAATTACCTGTTAAATGCTAGTTACTCATTTCAATAGATTGGAAGAAATGGTCCCACTAAATGGCGTCATTTCAAAATTTCATAAGGACGTGTGTCAATCAAAATAGGCAAAAGTCGAACACCTATTATAAATTTTTCTAATGAATTATTTGAGAGAATCTCTTTTTTTAAGTTTATTCTTGAATTTGACACTTATTTATTGAAAGCTTGCAATAAAATTACCTATTGCGCTTGATAACTAAATTAATATTTGATATAAACCAATAATTTTTTCTTAAGATGCTTACATTTTCTCGTACAAGGATCCGTGCTTTATGGATATCTAAGATATTATTTACACAGTGAGCACATTTTCCAAGATACAATAGATTTAAAACTGCTATGGTGAAAATTGCCTTAAAAAGTAGGACATTTTTAAATATAACTTAGCAGAACTTCAAAACTGTCCAATGTACATTATTCAAATTTCAGTGAATGATTTAGAATAGATACGTAATGAAGACATAATTTTTTCAATTTTTTCCGCCTCTCCGTTTCTGAGATATTAATGTGAGGGATCGATACACTGGAATCGTATATTAGAAAAATTGGCTTCCATGAGAGTCCACATTCCAAGCAATGATGCTGATGTGTGTGGAAATTTTGAACTTCATCTCAGTTCTTGTTGTTAGTCATAGTCAAAAAACGAGATCTGAAACTATAATATATTTTGAGCTTATTCTGTTGAAGGGTTGGGATGAAATAAGGGTAAATAGGGGCAAGTAAGTGAGATAAGCTAATAAGAGTTCTAAAACTAGGGATTTTCTGTATAGCCACGGTTTCAATTTTATATAAATGTTCCGCCCCCACCACCATCCCCACTCTATGATCAAAGTGTCAACAATACAAGAAACCGCTGCCTAAGGAATCACTACTTCTACATCCAGATTTTCCATCCATGTCTCTTTAAAAAAAACATCTTGACTATATTTGCACTCTAGTATGTGGAAATAATTGGTCAGAGAACTTTAGTGCCAGCTCGGTGGGGCAGTGCTAAGGTGTTTGGCTTGCGACCACCTGGCCCCTGGCCAGGGAATGGCTGTTTAGGGGCGTTTTTCATGTGTTACCGAGACGGTAGCAGATACCTAGATCACTGTTGAGTGGCAATCCATGTCTAGTCGCCGTTATCTCTCCCGACTTCGAGTCTCAGCTGCGGTAGAGGGCAATATCGCAGGGAATGGTTGTTGTGTTGATGTCTATGTGTACGTGTCCTGGTTGAGTAGAACAGTAGAACAGCAACAGTTGAACTCCGCCAGCTCTCTTATTAGCTTGCTCCACTTATTTTCCCCTAAAATTAGTTTGATTGAAAAAATGTAATATTTCCTTTTGTCAAGGTTTTAAACAATATCAGATCAGGTTACCGTCTGGTAACATGAATTTGCATAATCGCTAGTGTCTCCTGAACTGATTCCAGCAAAAAAAAACTGTGTACGAAATGTATTCGAAATTTATGCGCCCATACAGCCTGCACTATAATTGCCATTTTGAAATTATTTTAATTTTTATAATTAAATTTTACCTAAAGAGATTTAATGGCATCTATGTCGACAATATGCAATGAATAGTTAACGGGCTTTTTCGGTATCATAGCGCCATAATTCGGTTTTTAATTTCTATAATAATTAGACATGATTTTTATGTACAATCTTAATATTTGGTTGTTTTCATATAAATATAATTTAACTACTGTGTTCAATTTACTATTTCCATAGTGAAACGTGGACCCATGTCGGATGAAATTGTGAAACAAAATCTTCCATTGTTTCGAGTGGAAAACGTAACGTAAATCCAGCGTTGCGAAAATGGCGTGGGAATTCCACCTTGCATGCCTCACAGTTCTATTTGAGCCATTACCGGGCTTGACAGTGCGAGGAAATTACCCAGACGATAGCCCAATCCAATTTATGTAGACTTTATTCGTTAGCTATGTTTATGGAGACACAGTACCCCCGGTTTATGAAATAAACCTCCAATTTGTACTTTGATATAAAATAAAGTGGTTTCATTTCATTTAATTGTGCATTTACTTTTGTTTCTATTTTGTTTTGCATAGTTTTCTTCCAGTTGGTAGTGAACAAAACAAAGAATTTATCATGCTGACTGGTTTCACTGAAATTTAACTTCTTTACTCATTATGATGTCGGAGGGTATTTTTATTGAATTATAAACGAATGTAGTTTAGGATAATAGTAAAGTCCTTATTGTTTCAAGTAGCAGTGTGGGAAAACAGTAATTTCTTTTAAGCTTGGGTTATGATTAAAACAATGAAATAATGATTACCACATTAACAAACTAGTTAAGTTACGTTGTTCTTATAATGCTTTCAACTATTTTTAAAAAGTTGATTTTAATTAAGAGACACGGAAGTGTCTCGTGCCAAGTTCACTCTATAAACATAAATAATAAATATATCCTCCACGCTCACTAATAAGGTAGCAACCGTATCTTTACAGGAATAACGTCTACCCCAAGGCCGACTAATTTTTGCTTTAAAATTTCTCAATAAATATATGGATTTAACTAAGAATATGATTAATTACACTATATAAATAGATAATTCTCTGTCAATTGAGATCAGAATCAATGTCATCATTTACATATTAACGAAGATAGGTCCATAGTGACGCGTAGCCATGCTCCTTGTACACCAAAGTCTAGGATTTTATTTATTTACCTCAAATATATAGATACAATTTGTCCCGTTAACTGAGGTATGCATTTACATGGAGTACACATTTAACAAAGTATATAGTGCCATTTATTGTACAGTAGCTCTATCTAATTAACTGACGCATTTATCAATGTGCACCAATCACTATAGAATAAGATTTCTGCATTCGCGTATCCATCCGTATTCGGCAGAATTACATTTTTTAATACACAAATGAATTAACTTTCTGATGACTTGAATTGTTTGAGAAGACTCATCCAATTTTAATTAATAAGAATTCATTTAAACAGAAATAATCTACAAATGACTTTATTTAAATACAAATAATATTCGATTATGAAGACTTTCATTTTCGTGCATAAAAAAATAGCAACTGTTGTCTTATGTACATATTTTTGTTAAACAGGAATTACAAAAAGTAATGAAATGCCGACGAAAATAGATTCTCTGAAAAGAAAAAAATAGAGCCAACTATAGAAAATATCTTTCCTATCTACAAAAACATAAAAAGAGAAAATGTGATCTCTCAAAGCATATTTGAAGCCAATTAAAATTATGTATTTTAATTTGTAATTGTAATTTAATTTTTTATTTTGCATTTTTTTTATAAATAGATACCAAACATGGCGATGTAAATTGATTTCAAATATTTTTGGGCAGATTACACATTCTCACTTTATGTTTTTGTGTAGCGGCGAGATATTTCTTTGGAGAGGGGGAACCTGGCGTTATTTTTTTACAGAGAATCTGTTTTTGTGCGCATGAACTATAGGCACAAATAAAAATATAGGGTACACTAAGATACCAGTATTATAATTAATAATAGTTTTGTTAGTGAGGATAAATACTTCCTTATGTAGTTGGATTGTGACAAAATAATGAAATAATTTAATTGCTTTACGGCATTTTCCATGTATGCTATTCATTGTGAAAGTATAGAAAGAATACAAAAAGGTTCCTAAAACATTTACATTTTAAGATCGAAGGAACATATCCTCCGATTGGATACAACTATTAGATATTTTTAAACACGGTCAACACTGAGATACGTATAAGCATGGAGTCATACAGAAAGCATTTTTGGTGATGTGCTAATGAATATAGCCCCACATTCCGATGTAATCTGATGCGCGAAATCCGAATCCGTGGACCCATTTGCTGCAGATCATCAAGAAATTAAAAAAGATGAAAAATCAATTAAAATAGGGTTTTCGTAAGAGAAAATGATATAGCAGCCTCATAGGTCCTTCATAGATGAAGTGAGCGTGTGATTAATATGTATCTTGATCCGAAGCATTCGAACCTGGGGCTAGAATTTCAAAGTATGGCATCAGTTTTTCTTTTGAAGAATCTCCAACGTAATTTGCAACCTTATCAGCTTCGACAACGGTGCTTAGTGTATCAATGCAAAGTCATAACCCTCGACATATTTATTGTATTTTTATTATTATTACATCTTATATTATTTCCCTGAGTTCAAATGTGTCTTCAGGAAAGAATGGACACATCGCAGTCTGATTCTAAACTCAAAAAAATCAATAAGTTCCAGAATACAGGAAAAGCTCTTGCGCTTGAAAATGTTATATTCTTTTATGATAAGGGAGCCTTTTGATCATCCGTCGAAAATCAGCCTTTACGGCTTCATGTCGACGCTTATCTCTTTGATGTCTTGATGAAATCTTGCTCTCTTTTCTTCACTACAGTTTTCTAGATCCTGTGGAAAATAGTGAAACTTCTAATTCACTAAGCATCTAATTTTTTTTCGAAGTATTTCCGAATTTTTGTGACTAGTTCCTTACAATCTGGACTATAATTTCCCAGAAATGATAGGAGAATTATCGCAAGGTTCCTGCTAACGAAGAAAATCGTTAATACTATGAAATCCAATCTGTAAACCACCGGGAAATGAATGCGATTCTTACCTTTCTTCGTATTACACTTGGACAGATGAAGCGTTTAATGAAGCTCTGAACAGAGAGTGCGAGTGCTTTAAATATTTGAGAGGTAAATTTACCAAAATATCTAGTGCTAAAAGAAATGAGTCCATTTCGCTTAGCACAATCGATTACAAATTGTATGCCATTGAGTGGGAAAACCATAATTACTTGACTCGGTGATATCGAAAAGGTAGGGTTGCTGTAGGGTAGGGTTACTGTTCCGAATTATAGAGAGAAAGTAGCAAAAATGCTGAACTTTTGCAATTCTGATTCTTATTACTTCCTATACAATCGTATAGACTTCAGTGAAGAACAGGGGACAGATTTCCCTGAGACATCAATTCTATAAATACATGACTTGCTTTACTGGGAATGAGTTAGGGGCCTCAGAAAGTCTGGAAGGGATACGAATCGTCGCTGAAAATTATAAGAGGATCTTAAGTTCAAGATGTAAGCCTTCCTCACGTTATTAAAAGACAATAAGGTTCTTCCTGTAGCTAACACTAACTTACTGCCCAAATTTCGATAATCGACTTTTCGTTCTTAAGTTATCGAGCTTACAAGAAACGTGACGGACGGACAAACCGACGGACGGACAAACAAACAGACGGATGGACGGACATGTTGAAAGTTGTTCAAAATTCGATCACTAACACAGTGATATGAACATTTTTTCTCTATGGGCAATATTACCGGTTATAGAAACGTGCCGATCGAATGCAATATACTCTTCATTTTGCATTTGCGAAGAGTATAACATAACAATGATAAAATACATATAGTCGTGTTGAGGGTTACTGGCATTAGTACATTAGTAGCCGCTGACTCCAGGTTCAAATACACCTGATCGAAGCATGTATCAAAAACACACTCACTTCATCTATGATTGACTTTTCAGGTAAGTATGTTAGTTTCTGTTAAGAAAACCTTTTCTTTTGAATTTATGAAAATTTTTGATGACGTGGAGCAAATTGGATCACGAATTCGAAATACATCAGAATATGCTCTGGTCATTAACATGTGACTATTTTTTTATGACTGTGTTATTCTTGTATATAAAATAGTGAACTTCCTTGATGTGCTAAGAATTTCATTATGATTCCATTCTATTTAGACACTTCACGCACTACTCGCATACATCAAGCCTCTCCATTGTATCAAATGTGTACGAATTACTTTCACGTTCAAGGGAACAAGAAATATTTTTTATTACAGCATCAGTAAATCTAAAAAAAATCATTTCAGTAGTATAAAATGTTATACATTGTTTTATTTTATTCTGTATTACTTTGTTTCATTTAATTAAATCATGTATGTGTTATATGTTCATAAATACTTGTTATTGATAATTTATATTATATTACAATGCGTTTTTATTCCGTAATCGGAAATGTCGATACATCATGGGCAGCTATTTCACATAAATAAATAAATATATAAATAATTTTTCGAAAGCTAATTTTCCTAAACTACGCAGCAGAATGAAATATAGGTACATAATAAGTGGTCTTTAATATAATTAATAACATGTTTTCAAAATATGTGATGATGATACTGAATAAAACCAGCGATTATATAGAGTGTTCAAATACGTACGAATATTTCTTGGCGAACAATAAATCAAAAACATTTTTGTAAAAATGTTTTAAAATGAGCAACTATAAAAATTTGTTAAATAAAGATAATTTACAAATACAATTGACTTCGTTATTATACTTTTCGCAAATACGAAAAAGAAGAGAAAAGAACATTTCTAAAACATCTTCTAAAAATGTTCATCCGCTCGTCTGTCTGTCCGTCTGTGTGTCTGCTTGTCCGTCACGTTTTATTTTGTAAGCATGATATCTTAAGAAGGAAGAGTCCGTTTGTATTGAAATTGTGACAGTAAATTGATGTTCTCAATCTGTCAATCCTTCCGGTGTCCGGGCCTGGTGAGGTTTCCCGTAAATTGATGTTCTCTAAAGGAAGACTCACATTGGTTTTGTACAAAATCGATCGATAAATAAAAAGTTATATACCATGCGCCCTCGGGATCAGGTACACCTTCACTGTCTTATTTATTTTTCAAGATAATAATTAGAAATTTGGGTACAGGTTATTTGACCCAAAAACAATTTTGTTGTCAGAAACAGATCCAAAAATGCATTTCCGGTTTAACCGGAAGTACCGCTCCTGCTTGTTTCAAATAACGTTTTACCTATTTTATTCTCCACATCAAAATCGAATCAGAAATAACCTTCTAAAATAGTATGGTTGTTGTTTAGTTTTATTACTGGCAAAACGTTTGACTCCTCATTGCTTCATCTCCACTTTCAAACTGTAGTGTCACATTTATGTATGGATCGATTTTAAACTTGAAAATTGTTCTAGAATGCTAATTTAAAACTATACCGAGAGAACGTAAAAGACGTACAGGAGGTCGTTTAATAAAGTCAGCTTTAAGCCGTTCATTTTTTATAAAATACTTACTTAAAAAAACTACCCAAACAGCTATTTGTTTCAGATGGAAAACCAGCAAAAATGCATTTTAATTAAATACCGGGTATTTTCTAGCTACTATAAACTTAAACATGATTTTCATCACCACTTAGTAATTTTATAAAATTCCATTTTTAAGGTAATTTTTTACTTGATATTTATTTTGAAAAAACTGTAAAGGTAATTGAAACCTCTATAAGACAAGAGTAGAAAACCTACAGAGTGCTATCTAAAATCAAAAAGTTAGTAGTACTTCCGGATTAATCGGAAGTGCTTCCTTAGTTCTAGTTATGTTCAAGAATGTACTTCTATACCAAATAAGTTCTACCCTAATTTCAAATTTCTATCTTCAAGAAAAGAAAAAAGTTGTGTACCTGGTCTCGTGGGCACCCGGTATATTTTTTATGTTTTATAATTGAACAAAACCATAAAATTAGAAATACCCGAAAGTAACATTATTTTAAAAAACTACGAAGAGTATACCATAGCATAAAACGTGCATAATGTGCAAATTGCATAAAACGTCAATAAATCAAGGAAGGGTATAATGTTTACTCTAGTTTTGTTAATTTTTTGAACAAAAAAGGAACAAATAATGAAATCAAACGTATTTTTAACACACTTCAATATCGATTTTTCCAAAAACTATTTCTTAGAAAACTTTATTCAACTCTATTTTATCTAAGAGTGATACTATCAGAAACAACAATGATTACCTCATAAGAGTAAGAATTATTTCAATTTGTAGCAAAAGAAAGCATGTAATTTTTAATACTCCGCAGAACACCGAATTTTTCAATGCTGACTCGAAAAATTATTTTGAAGCTGAATTCATTGGAATTAAAAATAATATTTTCGTGCGTTAAAACGTGTAATCTTTATATAATTTAAAAGGCTGACATTTTTCGTATGAAACACATTAAATGTGATAATAAACTTTGTCGAGGAATCAGAGCAGTACACATTTTTTGTACGGTTCGGTGACATTCCATTATATACATATTTCACTCAAAGAGGGATTACATTTTCCCCGGCAGCCTTCACATGTGGGTTTGTGAAGGTTCTCATAAAATCTTGTAGCCTAAATTGGATTGTGTGTTCTAGAACTGTAACTGTCTTGTAAAAGTGACAATGCTGACTTAGTAAGCGATGTTGCTTGCTTTAATAAAATCATGTATAACAAATTTAGTCAAAATCACGATTCAAAGCATGTTCCTTGAATTCGCCACTAATTAAAGGAGTACGAAAAGATGACACCAAATAAATACAATATGTTGTGAAATTATAGAATGTGTACGAGATTTGATTAAACCGATTTGTCGCAAAATATAACGGTTGTGTAAGTTACGTCGGGTTCAAAAATTATAACAAGAGATAAATACTAACATTTACTTTTATTTAATAACCTACTGAAAACTTCACAATACTTATGTTAATTAAAATACACTTCTTCTGACTAGAATAACCTTTAACAATGTTTATTACTTGATATTTACACTCTGTATTCACTTCGGACTTCTAACCTTACTTTTCGTTCAAAACTTCCCTTTTCGACTGTTTACATTAGCTTGTTTACTCTAAAAACGCTACTAAAAGCATATAGAACAAAGTCCAGAACTTTCGACGGCAGTCTACAATAATGTATAAACCTCGATCCTTTTCTATAAGCTTCTAGAAATCGTACTACTACCAGTGATGGCGTGCGTTATAGGCTTTGTTTGAGGGTACTGCAGTTTCCTATCTTCATTGCTATACAGGGTCCTGCAGCTCACCTCCCGTCTTCTACTACACCTAAACGATTTATTTTAGAAAAATGATTCAAACGGGACAATAGACTGTTTGTTAGAGAGCACATTTTTAAAATAATTTTGAATATACAGGGTGTTCCAGAAATTGGTGGTGCATCAAAGTTGTATCTTTTTAAATGGAACACCCTGTAGTTTTATTGATTTTTGGGACACTTTCGAGCTACTGTACATATCCCTAGAATATTATCAACTTTGATTTGATAGTTCCAGAGGAATAAATTAAAATCGAAAAAAAAAAAATTTTTCGTCATATTTTAAAAAATTAATAAAAAATAGAAAAAACATCTTCAAACCAACACTAAGGAACAGGTTGCTTATAATAAAAGGTTAGTTTATCCTACTATAAATATCGTAAAAATAACTTATACAGGATGTTCAAAATTCAATGCCAAACTTTTCAAAATGTAATGCTATTTTTCTCCATTTTTTCAAATGGGACACCCTGTATATTTTTATCTCATCGGATGCAGAATTAAAAAGTGAGCATATTTTTTAATTACAATTATCTCGACTATCTTAAAGGTTTCACAGATATTCGTCAAAAACTACTACAAATCGTAAAATTATTATCTAATAGTTTTACTTAACATTTTTCAAATCAATAACTAGAACTTATGTTCAATATGTGTTCCGTTTTATCATTTAGCTCCTCTAATGTTATTAAATAAGCAAATACCTAAATTAGACAGTTTCTCATATAACTGTCTATGCAGTTCTCCTCTTGAAGGCGTAAATGAAGGGGAGTAAACAGAAATCATATTCCTGTTGTTTCTTAACCATAATAAGGTAATTTAGTAGATAGCCATGGAAACAAATTTGCTTACAAACTGTCATACAAATAGACATATGTCAATATTTTAAATTACGTATTAGTAATTTACAAGTTTTAAGCATTTTTTGTGATGGAGTACAGCAGAGAAGAGCTAGTAGATATGATTTTCATATTAGGAGAATCAGAAAGAAACTGTTTTTTGGCAAGTCGAGTTTACGCACAGCGTTATCCGGAACGGAGACATCCAGACAAAAGAAGCCTGAACAACTTATTAGAGAGATTTGTACAAACGGGACATGTAGACTATACAAAACCAGTTAGAAATAGACCCGCTCGAAATGAAGAAAATGAATTGTCTGTGCTATTATCTGTTACGGAAAACCCTTTCGTTAGTCAAAAAGCAGTCGGTGATGCCGTAGGTGTAAGTGAGAGAACCGTTCAACGAATTTTAAAGGACAACCGTTTTCATCCCTACCATATCCAGTTTCATCAACAACTCGATGCAGATTTTGAGCAACGTGTCGAATTTTGCAATTGGGCGCAAGCTAAAATTAGGATAAATTGTGAGTTTTTTTATAAGGTTTTGTTTTCTGATGACGCCACATTTCATAAAAACGGATTTGTGAATCGCCATAACTTTCATTACTATTCCGACCACAACCCAAGGATTTTTAGGCAGGTTGACCAACAACACAGATGGTCAATAAATGTGTGGGGGGGAATTATTGGTGAACATGTTATTGGTCCTCACTTTTTTAACGGACATTTGAATGGTGCTATGTATCTTGATTTTTTGCAAAATCAATTGCCAAATTTATGTCAAAATTTACCAATACCTTTGAGAGATGCAATGTGGCTGCAACACGACGGAGCCCCAGCACATTATTCATTACAAGTCAGGGACCATCTCAATACAACCTTTCCAAACCGGTGGATTGGAAGAGGAGGGCCATGTAATTGGCCGCCCCGATCACCCGACCTCACTGAATTGGATTTCTTTTTGTGGGGCTACGTTAAGGAAATCGTTTATCAGGAACCTCCAACCACACCAGAAAACATGCAGCAAAGAATCAGGAACGCATTTCAAAACATTACACCCGACCTATTAGGAAGAGTAGCAAGATCATTTCATACCCGCCTTCGTTTGTGCCTCCAAGAGAACGGAAGACATATTGAACATAAGTTCTAGTTATTGATTTGAAAAATGTTAAGTAAAACTATTAGATAATAATTTTGCGATTTGTAGTAGTTTTTGACGAATATCTGTGAAACCTTTAAGATAGTCGAGATAATTGTAAATAAAAAATATGCTCATTTTTTAATTCTGCATCCGATGAGATAAAAATATACAGGATGTCCCATTTGAAAAAATGGAGAAAAATAGCATTACATTTTGAAAAGTTTGGCATTGAATTTTGAACATCCTGTATAAGTTATTTTTACGATATTCATAGTAGGATAAACTAACCGTTTATTATAAGCAACCTGTTCCTTAGTTTTGGTTTGAAGATGTTTTTTCTATTTTTTATAAATTTTTTAAAATATGACGAAAACATTTTTTTTTTTCGATTTTAATTTATTCCTCTGGAACTATCAAATCAAATTTGATAATATTCTAGGGATATGTACAGTAGCTCGAAGGGGTCCGAAAAATCAATAAAACTACAGGGTGTTCCATTTAAAAAGATACAACTTTGATGCACCACCAATTTCTGGAACACCCTGTATATTCAAAAATATTTTTAAAATGTGCTCTCTAACAAACAGTCTATTGTCTCGTTTGAATCATTTTTCTAAAATAAATCGTTTAGGTGTAGTAGAAGACGGGAGGTGAGCTGCAGGACCCTGTATAACTTCGGGTAGCACTCTTGAGCTATCAGCACCGGCCCTAGGGGTCGCAAGCGTGTAGCAATATATTTTTAATAGGATTATTACAAAATTTATGGAAAGGAATTGTATTCTTATCCACGAATACACGATGACTTCTGTTATACTTAGAGAGATTTCAAATTTGAAACGAATGTTAAATAGTATGGTTGATTATTTCCTGTTGAAATAAGGTTATACTCGTTATACATGGTGATCGCCAAAGAAGTGTGTACTGTTATGTTTTATATAAATTATGTATTACATTAAATTTAGACCAATAATTCTTGAAGGTTTTTGATTAAGCACATAAAATACAAAGCTGTATAAAATATCTAAACCGCAGTATATGCGGATCTCAAGCTCGAGCGAACTTTACAAAGAAACATTAGTTTTATTTTAAAATGTTAAGATATTTTTAACATCTTATTACTAGACCATATAAAGTTGTAGTTGACGTTGCTGACTCAAAGTACCCATTTAAACAAAAAAAAAAATAAAAGAGATATTGGCTGTATATTTAATTTCAGTTGTACCACGTAAAACTGCACTGTGCCGTTTTCAGCAAAATGTTAATCGGATAGGGAATCACAGTTATCCACGTCCATCTGCAACTATTATTTCATATAAATTATATTTTTCAGTAATTTTGTCTTCACGCTCATAATGTTATAACACTGGTAGACATTCGAATTCTTCAGAAGAAAATAGTTTGAAATAACACCCAAATATTTAAAATTCTTCTGTAAATCATATTCATTAGTACGTTGAAATGGTGATCTTTGACTCATTGGTAATGCAATTTTGCCAGAAAGCCATTATAATAAGAATAAGTAAGGAACTGAACTAGTTTACTCACTGACATTTTGACTTTTGTATCGTTAAACCTTTATCTGCGGAACACTAGCGAATAAATTAGTTCCTTAACGGTCCTTAATATCAAAATAATGTAGTATTTTTAACAAATATACGTACAAAACAAACCTGTATTAAACTTAAATAAAAGAAGAAACAGAATAAAACCAAAGTTTCACTAATTGTAGCAGTAAATATAACACAGTTCCTGCTGTAATTTTGACCAGTTAAAAATAGAGGAGAAAAAGTATGTTAGAGCATGAAGTGGAAAGGTAGAAGTCTGCCTGATCCGAACATTTATCAGTTCATGCTATTTTCTTGTGATTCTAAAAACAATGTTCATGTTTATATTTATTATACATTTCTTTCCTTTTTTCCAGGTAAGAACCAAATACATTTCCTTCTCTTGCTGAGTAATGTAATTTGGATTAGCTAGTCATTGTATAAAGTAAGTATATAATAGTAATTATTATAAAATGTTCAGTTCCTCATTGTAGTGCGTTTGAATTCCATCATAGTTATATTGAGTAAATTTGCCATAGTGTTAATTTAAAAGTAATGAGAAATTTGTTCTTCTGAATAATAATAGTCTTTACTAAATAAAACACTTATTTTCTTAAATGTTTTAAACCGATCTGTAGACAAAGCCAGGAACCATGAAGTTGACAACACCAAATGGTTCTCGTCGTAATCATTCTTTTAGATTCTGAAACTTGGGATCAAATTGGGAAGTAATTTTCTCTAAAATGCAGATCTATCCACTCGGAGGCGTGAAGTTGAAAGTACAAAATATTTTTCACCATATGACATAAGACATTTAAAAAAACTGTTTAATTTAATTCCTTACAGTTCCGCCGTCATCTTCAAAAAGTTACTCAGCATCATGACTTTTAGTATCTTCATCTTCATCTCCATAGTTTTTCCTGAAATTATAATTTAATTATGAGAGAAACACGAGCGTATCTAACTAATATAAGAATAATAAGAATAAAAGAGATGTGTATCACGTTAAGTGAATTATGACATAATCGATTAAAATGTTAATCATATAAGTATTCCCAGTCTCCCACATCCTGCTGCAGCTTCTACTCGGTTTTTATAATAAGGATACTGAAACTTGTGGGAGTAGATAAGAATAAATTAATAATATAGTTGTAGATTTGATAAGTGCAATCCTCAAAAAACACATCAATAATTATTATGTGTTACTTATAGATATTCAGTGTTTAGAATTTCAATAACAATCTAATTCCAGTATGTGAAAAGATAAAAAATGAACTAAAAGAGATAACTATATAGTCCTTTCTGATTACACCGTTAAAATAGTCTTACTTTTTACAACCCTTAAGAGACCGTCCTCCAACTTTTGTTTTTCAAATCGCGCGCACTAGAATTTTATACTACAATGGAATCTCCACATTTATTGTAAATACTGTGATGTGCCATTGGCTTCGCGACTCCACATGTATACTTTCTTAATGCCAGGATATTTGTATAATATAAAACCCTCGTGTGGTGATATTAGCTCTGTTGGACTATTTATTTTTTAACATTTTACAACTGAGAGAAACTTTTCAGAGTAAACAAATATTTCTTGTATGATTTTAATGGTTTAATTCGGCAACATTTTCCTGCTTCATTGAAAATACTTCACAGCACGATGTATTTCAGACAATCAGTTTCGTAACATAGAAAAGGAGCATTATTAGTTTACATATTTCGGCTATGTGAAGAAAGCACTACACAGTGTGTTCTTAATTAAGTGAACATCGAGCAACTACGTGTAGATTAGGTTAGATATGATGATTTAAGCCAGCATTTCCCATCATGATGTTGCAGTAGTGAGAAAATAGCCCCTCATACTCGTCGAAAAAGACATTTTGGAATATTTTTTATTATGGATATTTTATATGTATCCATGCTTTTCATATATTCCCATAGAAAGAAACCTAAAGGTGTAAGATCTGGAGAACGTGCTGGCCATTCTAGCGATCTTCCCCTCCCTGTCCACCGATTTGGAAATGTGAAGTCGAGGTATTGCTGGACATTGGCTCGGTAAGGTGGTGGTGTTCCATCCTGCTGGAACCATATTACACCCGCTGAAACCTGTGGGTTTGCTTGAGAAAGGTATAAGTTTGCCAAGTTTGGCACGACGTCATTTTGGAGCAAACTATTCAAATTGCTATCGGTATAAAAGGGACCAATTATCCCCGCCCAAACACGAACCTTATCAGGATTTGGTGTAAGTAATTCTCTCATCCAGTGAGGATTTTCATTAGCCCAGTAGCTACAGATTTTATGATTAACATGGCCATGAAGAAGCAACGTGGACTCATCCGAAAACAGGACATTTTCTAGTTGGATAACATTGTTATCTAACCTTTGCATCATTTGCTCACAAAAACACGTTTTTCTATCAAAATCCTCTTCACCAAGCTCCTGAGTTGGGGTTAGTTTATAGGGATGCATTTTATTTTCTTTTGATATGCGAATAATTGAGAAATGAGAAACTTTCAATGCTGAAGCTGCTTGTCGACATGAACTATTCGGGATTTCTTCAAACTCAAACAGTATGTCTAATTTGGATCGTTGCTTATCATCATCATCAAAACAAATTCGATTAAATTAATAAAATACAAACATTGCTTCCCCGGATCGCGAATCGGAACCAACCAGACAACCAATTCGTGCAGCGTTGTGGTATATATAGGGTTGGGTGGATCACGACCGATCCGGCTCAATAAAATTAATACAAAAAGTAAAACTCCTGCCGCCGGTAGCAGCTTAAAATTACCTTTAAAATTATTAATATCTGTATTACAGATTTAAATATTTAAAATTAACATTGTCAAAAGTATTGGTGTACAAGACACTAAACACTATTTAAATTTTGATTGCTGGCACGAAGGAAAAATTCCACAAAAAAAACCTGTTCGAGAAAATTGGACCCAACGGTCTACCCGCCGTCGGGAAGGTGAAGAATTAAGATTTTTAATAGTTACAATTTTTAAACGGTGTTTCGGTCTAAAACGAATTTAGAACAAAAAAGGACAAAGTGGCAAAAAAGACAATCAATTGACAAACAGCCAAAAGGGGGAAGAGATAGATAAATATATAAAAGGTGTGAAGGGAGAAGTGTGCGATAGAGAAAAGTTATGGTTAAGGAAAGTGTGGCTAGAGAGGTCGTCGGAGGACAGGCAACGCCTGGTATGGTAGGGGTTGCTTGGTCTGGAATGGGGTATTATGCATTCTGAATCTAGTTGTGTTGCGAGTTAGCGGACTGTCGTCCAGATGCATAGAATTTCTGCAGTGTTTCCCGGACGAAGTCCGCCAGTGACGTATGTCATTGCTACAATCGTATACATTTCTGAGGGAGGTGTACCAGCTTGAATCGGAGATGAGACGCATAAATCTATGTTCCAGCATCCGGAGTTATTTAATTGTCGTGGCTAAGATGCTGCACTAGACCGGCACCACGTATGTGATGGCCAGCCTGATCAGCCTTATACCATATCTTTTTATTTCGTCTGTCCAGTCCGTTACCCCTTACTAGGAGCGGATACAGGCTCCTTGTCATGGAGTAGACCTTACGTATACTCTCGTTGATGTGAATGTTAAACGTCAGTCGTTTGTCCAAGTTAACCCCCAGATACTACATGTACTTTTTTAACGGAATTTGTTGACCCCGGATCGAGATTGGTGTCAAAATGCGATTCTCTTCCACTTGTCGTAATACGCCGTGTACGGTCCATGTGTACCCTTAGCAGCATGTTCGCTGCTTGTGCATTATGCGCATGTGCATAAATGGCCGTGTTATCTGGGTACTTGGCAAGCTTGGTATTCGGAAACTCAGGGAAGTCAGATACATACAGGACAGGTTGTATAACTTTGGTGACAGGCACGACGCCTGGGGGACGTCCTCGCGAATGTCCCCCCGCGTTGATAGTTTATTGTTCACGTTGACCTGCATTGACCTGTCCGTCAGGAAAGAGTGAATCAGTCTGGTTATACTTATTGGTAAGTCCAGTATGTTGAGTTTGTGTATAAATCCCGGGATCCAGACTGTATCGAATGCCTCTCGACATCGAGGAGCACCATGGCGCTGCTCTTCCCAAGGTTCTATTGTATTCTCGATGTGAAGCTAATCCTGGTCAGCGTTCACTCTGACCAACATAACCTTCTCCACCAACTTAGAGATCGCCGATAGCAAAGAGATGGCTGATATCGTTACTCATTGCATTGGAAGCTTCTATTTTTATCTGCCCTACATATCCATTTTCGCGAAACTGCAGGAAATGTTTCTTGAATCAGGCGAGCAACTTCACCTACCATCTGTAAAATTATTATTTTACGCATATTGTTTAAATAAATCATGTTTAGAAATTGCAATTAACAAAACTCAAGCATACGCCAAACACCGACAACTATTTACTGACAAGTTTAACAACTTTCTATTGCTGCCAATCGCTACGGTGTTTTCAATAAAACTGGCAATGCTAGCTATGAAGAATTTTTTAGTTGTTAATATTGAAAAAGAATACTGAAATAGTTTTGGCTAGCCTGCAAGAACAAAATGCTGTAAGTTTTTCGTTCTTCGTTTGTTGTAGCGAATTTCGTCAAGTAGACCATTAATTTTTGCAGTAAATATTAAATCGATAGCATTATAGAATAGAGAATGAAAATAACTTTTAAGTGAGTTATTACAGGCCCCTGCTTCCTGTTTGAAAATGTAGAGGTTGCAACTGTTACTCAAAAGTGATAGAATTTAGGGATGAAATTTGTACATTGAAGGATGTCATTTCTGAGTCCAAAATCGACGTGTCTTGGGATTTTTTATAAATAAGTACAATAATTGAGATACTGATTTTATTCTATTTGACTGTTCCTCACTATATGTTTCCGTAATAGTCATTTCATGTCCTTTAAAATGAGATTCTACTCTATCGGTTTCCGGAAGATTTGTATTACATCTAGTGTTCGCCATTGTATGTTTTCCAAGTAGCCATATACCTGATATCTTAGACCACTCAATCAAAATAAAAAATGCGAAAGTTAGTGTAGCCATTATGAAATTACAGGAGTATGAACTGGCAAGCAAACACCCCAACAAACGAACATGACGCCCAACCACATTACCCTCCTCCTGGTATAATCGGACAAAAAGGGTTAGAAGCGTGACAGATTTATACTGAAAACAAATTAAAATGCAAATTTAAAATTATGATAAGTGTATATAATGGTGATCTCGATATGTCTACATTTGGTGTTACATGTTATAACATACATGGGTCCACGACAAAGTTTATATCAAGTGTGCAAGGATATTTATCACCTGACTTTAGTTTTGGATTAACATTTTGTCGCTTTTTTTTTGAGAGGCATCTACCTTGCTGCATAAGAAGATATTATATCTGTGGCGTACCGGTCATTTTCTATATAGTTCTCTGCTTGAACCGTGTGCGAGTCTGTGATCTAGTGCCTCGCTATTTAGAAATAGGCAAAACTACGTAAATCATACTTTATTGAAGATATAATAAAATCTTTTGCAATTAATAAACGTATACGTGGTGGACCCATCTAAAAGATAAGGAATGAAAATGTTGAAACGAAATCGATGGAACATTTTTGCAATGTGTTTTATATCAAAATACCGCTAAAGGTATTTACACAGAACTTCCCTCTTTATTTGGCTAGTGCGCGTGAAAAGGGGTATAAGTCGAGAATAGTGGAAATCGACCTATCTGCACCAATTGCCTTGAAATGTTAATACAATTCTGTGGGAAAAGGGATGTAACTCTAAACACAGAGTTACATCCCTTTTCCTACACAATAAAAAAAATTATTAATTACAAAGCGACATATGCAAATAATAGTCAGAATGTAGTTATAACTATTATTACAAAGAAGACCTAACAACTTTTGGTGAAAAAAATAAACAGTGTGGTCATCCAATAGCAAAAATTCATTATCAAATAAATGGTGCCAAATATGGAAGGCTTGCGTAATACTATATTATTTAACGAGCACAAAGCCACTCACACGATGCTTCATGCAAAAACCAAGACAATTACCAGAATAAGAGCGAAACACTTTTCAAGGGCTAAGCATTTCCAAGAAGCAGAATGATAGATTTCATGAAAATGTAATCCATTTGAATGAAAAATTTTCCTAAAGACGAAGTATGAAAATAAGTTCATTTTGAGCCTTTGTTCTCATTTTTAACTGAATCTTCATAACCGCAAGGGGTTACGTGGATACTGGTTTACTCTGCGTAGTCGTAGGGTACTATGTACGACTATGTGTCACAATGAGAAATGTCCAATAAGAAGGACAAATTAATTTTAGGATTTTAATTGCTAGCATAACCAGAATTCAGGTTATAGAAAGAATGCAAATATTGTAAATCAATAATTTTACAAATAGTTTTTCTTTTAGTTTTCAAACATAGTTTTTTCTGCTGTTTACAAAATCCTGTAAAGAATATTTTTCCTTATAATTATAAGCAAACAAAAAATTATTCACTTTTAAACATAAAACCTCATATTTTAATTAGACAAGTTATTTTATTGCTCCACCAGTGGCGTCCTCTTATATTTTTGATCAAAAAAGGTGTATGCCATTGACACTTTTCCATGCAGATATTTTTCCTGATTAGCCTGATCAATTGAATATTAAAACCGTCTCTTGTGTTTTTCTTATCAGACCCACAGCTTGCAAAATGGTCTATATCTCCGGTTCTAGTTAACGGATCGAGGTCTGTCTATGCTCAAAATTTGTCCTTTTTTATTATCTTTCATTCACCGATAATTACTTTTCAATACGACGTTCTCGAGCTGAGATAATTCATTTGTTTACTATACAATTTTTTAAAAAAAGGTTGGCGGGGGGTAAAAAAGAATAAAAAAAGCGCCAAGATCACATAGAAATTTCAGAAAGTCGCACATGCTTAATAAACAAATTAGCTTATTTGCCTAAATAATTGCAAAATACACGAGATATCGACACAAAAAAACTGTAAATTCCATGAACAAAATGCAACAATTTGACCACAATAAAATATCCGTATGACCTATTGTTGACCAGGAAAGAAATTGTTAATTCAGGACCCTTGATTTGTTTATAAGAAATGAACGGTCAAACACAATAGTTCGCTACAAGTCTCAAACGAAACATATTGATAAAATATTAATTTTTTATAACTTTTTTGTCCGACGCACCCGTTCTCGTTAAAATGAGAACTATCGCTAAAAACCATTGTTTTAACAATGAGGCCTGTGCTTTATAAATTTTCTAATGTCACCATCGCGTTCAGCGCAATCTTTCCTATAAAAATAATCAATAAAATTGCTGTTCTAAATTTCTGAGCAAAAAGCAGTTACGACGACCCGAGTATAGTGGTAAAAAAATTTGAAAAATTTTGGAAAATAATTGTCTATTTTTTGTTGAAATAGGTTTAGGATGTCATGAAACTTGGAAATTTTAAATTCGAGCGAAAAAAAAATGTTTTTCATTATCTGTTCCCTTGTATATTTTCCAGTGAAAATCTAACCATTTCTTCAGTAGCGTCAACTGCCTACCAAATTTGACTGTTCTGAAACATAAAAATACGTAAAAATCTCGGAGGGTGATTTTTTCTCGAATGCAATAGTTCCCTTCGGAATGCGAGGGAAGTAAACGGTAATACACAAAAACTACTTATAATCTGAATGCCTTTTTGCCCTGTGAATTCAGTTATCAATATTTTCTTTCCACGAATATATTGAAAAATAGAGCGATTTTTCAATTAAAAGCTTTTATTTAACTTCACCTGTTTGTGTGTTAGTTAGTAAGTTAGTTTAATTTTGCAAACAAAATTTCAGCTAGTTCTAATTAATCTAGAACTTTAGTATTTTGCACACGTGTATGTGTTCGGTGACAATGTGATATATATTATATCTAACATTCTAAATCGAATATAGCGGATCGCCTTTTTCTTCACAACTCCCTTGATATGGGTATCAAATGAAAGTGTTTGACGAGTAAAATACGATAAACTAAGTGACGATATTCTAACCCGATATGGTGGACGCGCCATGTAAAATACAATGAACTATGTAACATCATTCTAAATCCAATATGACGGATGCCCTAGGATGGCATGTTACTTTTTGTTTACTACCAAATGTATCAACTGTGTTACGGGTCAAATTGAATTTAAGAAATACAAAGTGAAATTTGACTCTAAATTACAATTAGTTCTTAAATCTTAAGGTCGGCTAGCTCTATCACGAGAATCTCAGAGGTGAAGATCGTTTATTTTTAACGATTTCAATTTTGCCATAAGTTGAAATGAGCGCCAGGTAATTTCCTATAAATTCCAGCCCCCTTAGACTGAGTATGACACACCGATTATCAAAAAAACTACCAAAAACCGTGTTAAATTTAATTTAAGTCAAAACACAATAGAAATCTATTTAAAATAATTATTTAATTTACATATAAAATACAATTAATAACGTACAAATCGGCTCCGTTTTCTGAATATTATTAATAGGAAATTATTAAAAAAGAATCTTATTCGCTAGATCTACGATTAGTAATACTATTGTACCAATAACCTGTACCACCAACTTCTGCCCCCAGCAGGTTAGGAAGTTGAGGTTGCCCGGTTCTCGTTTAGATAGTGGAGACTGGGTCGTGGTTCGGAAATTATTCAAGAAAAACTTTTATTTTTTTTTGTTAGGCGCCAGTAGTCATATTAAAAAAAGCATCTATAACGTACCTGTCTAACCGTACGACTGCGACTATTCAGAGATAATTAATGTTATAGATACTCATGAAATTATCAACACTAAGTTAAAAATATCTGGTTTATTGACTCTATTATAAAACTTGAAATGGTTAATTTTGACTAATTGAAATGTTACACCTTATGGTTGGATTTAGCTACTTCCTTACAGAAAGTTATATAATTAATTAATAAGCTTGACTAAGTTGAAGACCAAAAAATTTACAAAATATGACAAATTATTGCTAAGCGGTGATTAAATAATTAAATGGAAGAAAATTAATAATTAGCTGAAGGCAATATATAACATAAAACAATTTAGAAATATATAAAAGTTTGTCGAATGTTGAATAATGTCGTTGAAAGTTGAACGTTGAAAAGAAATGTTGAAAAGCAAATTCAGTTGATACAATTACCACCGGCTAGGTTCTGCAGTAACCAACCCTGGTCCTCGTCTTACTGAATCCTCATGTTGCCACCACTCGATTATTGACTCCGTAGAGATCCCAAGAATTTAGACGCCGGAACTGTTACCAAACCAAACAACTTGGTGCTCTCATCCAGCGAGGACTATTTCATACCAGGCCACTCCAACCTTGGATTACAAAACTCCTTGGCAAATAGTCTGGTTCTCCTGGATTATAGCAGCTACCCAATTTTCCCTGGCACTCGTTAAGCCAAATGTATGGTAAAATTCCCAATTTAAGGATTAACTTCAAATCTGAAGGGTCAACTTAACATCAAAACTGAAGGGTCAGCTTAAACACCTCATTCCAATCTAGATGAGGTGTTAATCGGACAGCAACGTCTGTATTGCTACGAAATCGATCGGAAAATCACCATCACGAACTGTTCGGATACCTTGTTTGATTTAAAAAACCTGTTACTCTGTTACACTTCTATACGCGAGATGTCGCAGGTAGTGGGAACATAAATCATTCTTTAAATATAATACAAATCTACACAATTACTGTACTGTATCATTCTAATGCATTCATGAGTTCCAATTTAATCAGAATTATCGATTTATAATTTTGTTTATTGATTTTTGGGATTTATTCACTTATACAGATTTCTTCTTTTAAATATTTGTTGTACCAGATGACTTGCAGGTGTTTATCAAGAGAAGTAACAGATGGCGCTTGTATGCTAATTTATAATTTAAAGTTGGATTGACGAACACAATTCCAGAGATTCAGATTCCAGATTCAGTAAGACTAGGGCTTTGGGATTGGACTGAAAAATTAAATAATAAGTTAACTGAATTGTGGTTTAAGACTACAAAAATTCATTGCTATTAGAATAAAAATTAACAAGTGGCATTCAGGTAATTTTGAATGTCACACTGTCTACCACCCTGTCAAAAAAATATGTGTACATAGTTACATGTATTTTTTTTATTTATAAATTGAGACTTCAATTTCCAAAGTTAAACAGATATTACTAAAACCTATTGCTAAACTAAATTACAAACTAAATTAAGCAAAAAGAAGGTAATTCTGGTACCCACTCTCTAACTTTTTAATAACTATTCTATATGTAAATATCAGTATTTACTACTATATACTGCTAAAAGGAAAGATTTAATACTCAATAGTAGCTTCGCGTACTACACGCCTAATATTTAGGGACAAAATCGGTAAGAACACTATCGGGAAAGTCAAAATCGGTAAGTCATCGGAGTACTAATCCAACCCAAATAGCATATAAACTAAACATACTTAACCTAACTTAACCTACGGAAGAAGCAAGAGAACTAACCGAACTGTTCGTACAAGAACCCACATGAAAATCATTTTATCACTGGACAGCACTCGGAAACTCCTGGAAACTCCACTCAGAAAGGATAATGCTTCCTCCAGTGTAAAATAGAAATAAAAGAGTGATAGAAAAGAAAAGATGAAATGTTTTAGGAGAGGACCTCGAAGAATCAGTCTCCACAGACACTGTGGTGGAATGCCTGAGCAGCGCTGTAGTGGTTGCCAGTACTAAAATTGGTATTAGGCATAAGCACACCTAAACCATGATACAGAAGGATAACCAACTGCATATCCTTAACAGTGGGAACAAGTATCCAGACTGTTAATAAATCAAAAAATTGCTTGGATATAGCTCCAAGGGCTGAAATTAGACGTACGTATCAACTAAAAATTCTTTGGATCTAGCTCCAAGGGGCTGAACTAGAAGTACGTGACGACTAAACAACAAAAAGGACCATTGTTCTGGAAAGCTCTTGCTTCAGGTGCGATGAACAGTGTTTCGATCGAGCGATAGGCCAAGGGCTGAGGTGAAGCGGGGAGGAAGATATGTCTCTCGAAGAACGTCAGACGACCTAGGTCACTCCTGACTGACAAGCTCCCTTACCTTTGTTTACGCTCGACCCTCCTTGACCACCTGTCATTCAAGACAGCCGACCGAAACTAGTCCATCCCCATCCCGGAACAAGTTCCTTTAATGGCCGTTAAATATCCTACGAACTAGGATAATGATAAAATGTTTACTTACATACAGTAACCATTAAGAAAAGATAATACGAAAAGTAACTAATTATACAATAACACAAGTACGAACGATATTCGGTACTGTGACTACTAAACGGTAACTAAAGTTTTCAAAAAGAACTACAACTAGCTCTGATAGCCTAGATCAGTTAGTTAGAACACTCAAACAAAATTAAGATACTAGAGGATTACAAGTAGGATGTTATCCAGACGACAGACATACAAAAGAATTATACAAGCAAAGCATAATGTTTCTGAGTCAGGTTTGGTAAAGACAAAACCTCCGAACAACGAAAGGAAGACTAACTCACTGTTTATCAAAGGACAAATTGACCATCCAGAAAAAAACATTCCCTCCAAACAATTTTCCCTGCCTCGCTTGGACTTTTAAGCCACAACTAAACAATTATATTTATTTACCAGACCACGAGAATGCCTTAGCAAGACTGGCAAATAGAATACAATAAATATAATAAAAAACTACCAGGTGGAAAGTTTCCATAACGAAAATTCAAAGACTGCCCTAACCCTTCCTCAAACATAAACCTAAGTAGAGTAACACAAAAGAATTATTGAAGTGAAAAATAGAAAGTATAGATGAAAATAAGGACAACACAAAGAAGAATGACGTTGTTATGTCATTTATTGATATTTTCCAAGCGCATAAACCTCACCAAAATGTCGTATAATCACAAAAGGCTAAACCGTTACTACATCGGATTCCATATCCCTGAGACAAATCTTGCTGAGTTTCACTTGCTTGGTTCACATCAACTGCGTGTCGTGCAGACGCTGAAGACGCTACACCCACTAAACGTGGCCCACCATTCAACCTTTGGATAAAAGATATCCAGCCGGAACAATATTTCTGAAGTTTACTGTAAACATACCACACTACTAGAAAATTACTACAAATGCGAGACATGAACCCTCCA
The DNA here is from genome assembly GCA_963583905.1 of Stenurella melanura. NCBI lineage: Eukaryota > Metazoa > Arthropoda > Insecta > Coleoptera > Cerambycidae > Stenurella > Stenurella melanura. The sequence continues at coordinate 67,264,691 of OY757313.1, forward strand.
GGTATCTTAACTAAAATTTGTGCTCCCATCTAAACTTATGGAGTTATTAAAATTGCTTACCCGACTGAAACGTCGGAGTTTGATCCATAATAGGTTTTTAAATCTGAAACGTGCCAATGGCCTGCATCGGACCCGTCTGCATAATCTAACGCGTAAACCAATTTTGAAATTTTCTGGCGAACTGTGCAAAGTACAAATTTGGGTGCTAACTTGGCTGAAAAATGTTTTGCAGCATCTGATAAAACCTTATTTTTCTTCCAAACTTTATCGCCTACAGCATACTCAACTTCTCGTCTACGCAAGTTGTAGGTTTTCTGGTTTTTCTTGTATGCATCATTTAACCGCTGTACTACATCTTTATATGTATCCGAAAGATTAGATATATCATCACAATATTTATTCCTATCACCAGGTGCTAGTTGAATTCCCGAAGTTGACTGTACTTGCCCGTAAAAGTCTCCTGAAATGGGAACTTTACGACCAAAATTTAAAAACGTAGGAGGAAAACCTGTTACCTCATGAGTAGCCGTTCTGATTGCATGAGCAACTCTGAAAATTTCTACATCCCAATCCTGATGATTATCCTGAATATAACTGCGTATAGCTCTACCTACAGTAGCGTTTGATCGTTCTACTGGGTTAACTTGTGGGTGATATAATGCATTAAACCAAATTTTTTGTACTTTGTACCGTTCGGCCAGTTTTTTAAAAGCTGTAGAAGCAAACTGCTTCCCATTGTCTACCATAATGAACTGTGGCACACCGTAAATCAAAAATACTTCATTCTCCATAAATTTAGTGATAGTCTGTGCAGTGGCATTTCGCATGGGGTGTACGAGTACATACTTAGTGAACCAATCCAAAACTACCAATAGAAATGAAAAGCCCCTTTTGCTCCGTGTTACCGGACCAAAAATGTCTACGCTCACTACCTGCCATGGAAATTCTACTTTCTTTTCCTTCCCCATTAAACCGTAACGTGAAAATGAAACTTTTTGAGAACCGCAAATCTCGCATGACTTGACATACTTCAATACATCTCTTCGCAACTTAGGCCAATAATAGTCTTCGCAAATTCTCTTTAGTGTTTTAAAATACCCAAAGTGAGCTGACGTACTCTCATCGTGACATTGTTTTAGAATTTCATTTCTTTGTGCAATTGGTACCAAAAGTTTCCATTCAGTTAAATTAGTTCTTACTGGTAATTTATTAGCAGCATGTTTAAAAATTAAATTATTCTCCACTCTAAATAATGGATATAAATTTGGATTTGCTAAAATTTTTCTACGTAAGTTAATATACCATTCATCTAAACTTTCTTGATTAATTGACAACAAATCAACTGAGAAATTTTGCTCGTCATGATGCACTACTCTAGATAAAGCGTCAGGAACTACATTTAAATTACCCTTCCGGTGTACTAAGTTAAAGTCATATTGCTGTAACTTAACCATCCAGCGAGCCAATCTGCCCGTTGGTGATTTCAACTTATGCAACCAACTAACCGCTAAATTATCCGTAATAACTGTAAACTTTTGTCCTTCAACGAATGGACGAAATCTCTCCAAACTGAATAATAAAGCCATTATCTCTTGCTCGTAAACACTGTAATTTCTTTCTGCCTTATTTAGAGAGCGACTGGCAAAAGCAATCACCTTCTCTTCTCCTCCCTGAAGTTGTGTCAAACAACAACCTAGTCCTGTACTACTCGCATCACACTGTATAACAAAATTATTCAGTTTAAAATCAGGACTAGTTAAGATTGGAGTAGAGACAAGTGCTTGTTTAAGTGCCAGAAATGCTTGCTCTGCCTTTTCGTTCCAATTAATCGGTTGTCTTTTACCACGTCTCCCTTTAAGCAAATCATTTAGCGGAGCAACTAAAGTAGAAAAATGAGGTAAAAATCTTCGGTACCAAGAACACATGCCAATAAATCTTTTAATTTGAGTTGTATTTGTTGGACGAGGATAATTGATCATCGCTTCTACCTTTTCTGGGTTTGTACGTAATCCCCCTTCAGTATCGATTACATAACCTAAATATTTTAGAGACTTCCTAAAAAATTGACATTTTTCGAAATTTACTGTAAGGTGAGCATCTTTCAACCTATCAAACACTTCTCTTAAAATGTTTACATGTTCCTCAAAACTAGAAGCGGTGACAATTATATCGTCTAGATAAACAAAAACTTTGTTTTCTAGCCTTGGGGTTATAACAATGTCCATTAAACGTTGCATAGCCTGTGCGGCGTTTGCAAGACCAAACGGTAATACTTTAAAACAAAATAAGCCTCTCCCCGGTACTGCGAATGCGGTTTTGGGTTTTGAAGTTTCCGAAAGTGGAATTTGCCAAAAAGCACTTTTCAAATCTATTGAACTGATATACTTTGCATCTCGTAACATACTCAAAATACCATCTACAAAAGGTAAAGGATAGGAATCCTTAACAGTTACTGAATTTAAAGACCTACCATCAAAACAAAATCTATAATCTCCATTATCCTTCTTAACCAGCAAGACCGGTGACCTCCATTCACTAAAAGTAGGCTCAACTACATCGTCTTCTAACATTTTGTCTAGCTCTTTATTTAATATAGTCATCATGTGTGGTGATAAAAGATATTGGCGTTGCCTGATAGGCTGTGCACCACCAGTGTCTATATTATACGTCATCTTATCGGTAAGACCTAATCTCCCACTACTTAAACCTTTAAATAACTGTTTGACTCCTTCAACTTGCTGAAGTTGACCTTCAGTTAAGTCAGCCAAACCACCATCATTGGTGTCAGTTGTGTTCACTTGACAGAGAGCAGAAACTTTAATGCTACCAACTTTATTTACCCACTTATTTGATTCAAAATCTAAATGAATGCCAAATAATCTGCAAAAATCTATTCCAAAAATAAAAGAAATAGGCAAAGATGGAACTATATAGACCTTAAGTATTTGAACAATGTTGTTGATCTTGAGCGGTAGGTGAGCTATACCTATTACAGTCTGAGGAGTACCGTCTGCTGTAGTTACATATCTTAACTCTGAAGTTACAATTTTACATTTAAATCGTTCTAAAATTTTCATACCATCCCTTCCAACTACTGAACGATTACAACCAGTATCTACTAAAGCTAATATTTTTTTATCGTATAAAAAGACTGAAATGTATGGTCTATCGTCACCATTTTTAGACAAAAATAGAGGTGTTACTCGTACCTTATCACTAACTCTACGATAAGTTTTGTAAAAATTCCCTACTTTACTTAACCAAAGATTCCAATCTGATTTGTTAGTCTTAACATTTCTAAACTTACTAGAACTACGAGGGGTTGGACGACGACTAACATTACGTGACCCCCTGGTTAGTTTTTTGAACATTTTTTTGCAATCGTTAAATGTGACATTCGATTCACCACATTTAAAACAAAACTTATTTCTTTTAGCCCTACATTGCCTAAAAACATGATTTTCTCCCTTACAGTTGAAACAAATTACTGGTGCTTTGGTCGTTTTTATTTCATTAACATTAGACTGTGTTGGTTTATCTTTACGAGTAGGCTTAAAATATGATTTTGAAGTTACTGGTTTATCTGACTTTTCATGCGACTCATTTATATTAACTGAAGAAACTCCTACATACAAAAGATCTTTTTCTACAAAATTACTCCTCATTGGAGGTGGAACATATTTTTTAGTACTCTCTTCGGCATATTCTACTTTTTTACAATAAGAAATTAATTCAGAAACTGAATTTATAGTAAGCAAAGCTAAAGGTTTAGCAAAATATGGCAACAAATTTTTCCTAATCTGCTTAATACGATCCTCTAAATTTGGTTTCGACTTAATTCTATTATATAAGGCTTCCATAATCCTAATATAAATGTGCACTGGTTCATCCATGTGCTGGGTTCGTTTTTCTATGTAATCCAACATACTCTTGTTGAAATCTTCATGCAAAAAATCATTTTTTAATTGATCAATTAAAGTTTCCCAACTATTAACCTCATTACTACTTCGTACTGATCGGTACCATTGTAAAGCTGGACCAGAAAAAAGATCTAAACCTGATTGAAATAATTCACCCCTTGTTACATTTCTAGCTACCGCTAACTCTTCGACTCTCTCTATAAATGAAATAACATTATTAGGTTGGCCATCAAATGTGACACCCCACTTATAAACAGGTACAATTTTAGCACTTGAACTTGGCATATTTACAGCTACTGGTAAATTAGGTTGGTCATCCGTTCCTAGTTTTTCAAAAAGGTCAGCCTCTAATAGATATATTGTTGCCCTACTTTCATTTTGAAAAGTGCGTGACTCCTCAGGATTTCGTTCTGGGATGGGCATCCTATTTACTCTTACCATAATATGTACTAATTGTGATTTTAATTGCTTAACCGGTAAATCATTCTCAGATGGATGGTTCAAATTATTAATTATATTTCTAAGCGAGTCTAAAGTATTGTTAACTTGAAGTTTTTCAGTTAGATCATTGCATGGTCTAATCTTTAAAGCTCTAGCCAGTACTCTGCACCATTACCATTACCATTAAAATATATTTATTTTGTTTTACAGGAATACATGTCAGATGGTATTTCATTTATCTTAATTTTATATATCAATTAACACATACATATAAAATACTCTGCACCGTGACTCTACTTCTCTAACTGTAACACAACCTCTTATACGTAGTTCGTAATCTACTTGGTCTGCCTGCAATAACTGTGGTATGAAAATTTCAGACATCTTGTATATCTTTTCTTAATACTATTATCCTAAACTGTTCAAAATGCAAGGTAACACAAAAAATTAACCAAATGGTTCAGCAAATACTCTACTCTTATGCACTCTGACTAAAATTTCCGTTTTTTTCGAAGGTATTCTAAAATCCTACGATAAGTCGTTTTTTCCTAACGATTACCCTAATCGAACAATACAGACTCTCAAAACTTTCCTTTCTGTCTTCCGCTATGATTTAACCCTTCTTTTAACCCTTCTCTCACGACTAATTCTTATCAAAGCTTGAGGTCTCAATTATAAACACAATACATAGATATCAATAATGCACACAAAATTATAAAACAGCATAAAATTCAACAAAGAAAGAATATTAAATGTTTCAAATAGTAACACAGCTCAAATATTTTCAAAAAAATGAATATTACTCAACTTTCGTTTTCTATCTTGTACAAATTACAAGGATAGAGCCCCACGTTTTACAGCGACACTTGTGTACCACCAACTTCTGCCCCCAGCAGGTTAGGAAGTTGAGGTTGCCCGGTTCTCGTTTAGATAGTGGAGACTGGGTCGTGGTTCGGAAATTATTCAAGAAAAACTTTTATTTTTTTTTGTTAGGCGCCAGTAGTCATATTAAAAAAAGCATCTATAACGTACCTGTCTAACCGTACGACTGTGACTACTCAGAGATAATTAATGTTATAGATACTCATGAAATTATCAACACTAAGTTAAAAATATCTGGTTTATTGACTCTATTATAAAACTTGAAATGGTTAATTTTGACTAATTGAAATGTTACACCTTATGGTTGGATGTAGCTACTTCCTTACAGAAAGTTATATAATTAATTAATAAGCTTGACTAAGTTGAAGACCAAAAAATTTACAAAATATGACAAATTATTGCTAAGCGGTGATTAAATAATTAAATGGAAGAAAATTAATAATTAGCTGAAGGCAATATATAACATAAAACAATTTAGAAATATATAAAAGTTTGTCGAATGTTGAATAATGTCGTTGAAAGTTGAACGTTGAAAAGAAATGTTGAAAAGCAAATTCAGTTGATACAATTACCACCGGCTAGGTTCTGCAGTAACCAACCCTGGTCCTCGTCTTACTGAATCCTCGTGTTGCCACCACTCGATTATTGACTCCGTAGAGATCCCAAGAATTTAGACGCCGGAACTGTTACCAAACCAAACAACTTGGTGCTCTCATCCAGCGAGGACTATTTCATACCAGGCCACTCCAACCTTGGATTACAAAACTCCTTGGCAAATAGTCTGGTTCTCCTGGATTATAGCAGCTACCCAATTTTCCCTGGCACTCGTTAAGCCAAATGTATGGTAAAATTCCCAATTTAAGGATTAACTTCAAATCTGAAGGGTCAACTTAACATCAAAACTGAAGGGTCAGCTTAAACACCTCATTCCAATCTAGATGAGGTGTTAATCGGACAGCAACGTCTGTATTGCTACGAAATCGACCGGAAAATCACCATCACGAACTGTTCGGATACCTTGTTTGATTTAAAAAACCTGTTACTCTGTTACACTTCTATACGCGAGATGTCGCAGGTAGTGGGAACATAAATCATTCTTTAAACATAATACAAATCTACACAATTACTGTACTGTATCATTCTTATGCATTCATGAGTTCCAATTTAATCAGAATTATCGATTTATAATTTTGTTTATTGATTTTTGGGATTTATTCACTTATACAGATTTCTTCTTTTAAATATTTGTTGTACCAGATGACTTGCAGGTGTTTATCAAGAGAAGTAACAGATGGCGCTTGTATGCTAATTTATAATTTAAAGTTGGATTGACGAACACAATTCCAGAGATTCAGATTCCAGATTCAGTAAGACTAGGGCTTTGGGATTGGACTGAAAAATTAAATAATAAGTTAACTGAATTGTGGTTTAAGACTACAAAAATTCATTGCTATTAGAATAAAAATTAACAAGTGGCATTCAGGTAATTTTGAATGTCACAAACCTACAACTAAAAATATTCTACTTTTTTACAAAAACCACTATTGGTTGATCACTGATATTTTGCAAATGGATTGTTAAAAATATACTGACGATTTACTAACGATCTCTAACGATGTACTGTCAATGATTTATAGTTAGGTTAAATTAAAATATGTTGCTCTATATTGACGCTGCCAATAAACAACGTAAATAAAAAGATTGATATACCTTACAAACTAATGATATAACCATAAAATGCCTGTAAATAAGATGTTAACTGCGCAGTTACTCACATGTCTTATTTTCACATATGCTTAATTGAGTAACTAATCAAAATATTTGACCATAAATATCATATATATATATATATATAGAGAAATAAGTAAAGATTAAAATATAACGGCAGATTATTAATACACATATAACTTTTAGTTATCCTGGTAACATTAGAAAAAAAGGTACTCATCCGGTATCCAGCGTTGAGAAAAAATCTGTTAGTACAGGTTACTATGCTGTTGTTACTGCAAAAAACCTCATGTACACCTCAGCTTCAGTACCTGATCAACATTTAAATCCATGGGACCTCATAACCAGAAACCATGTATCTCAACTGTGACATGTGACCATACCAAAACGACGACTTCAGAAAATGGCTTCGCGGGACCTCCCAACAATCGATTCACCAATTTCCAAGTCGATAAAAACTACATAGACATACACAGCTTATCAGCTTCACAATTTTATGTAACTTAGTACCAACCACTTGAGTACAATGTCTAATTTTCCAGATTTTCCAAATTATTTCAAATTACCCAAATTATCCAAATTACCCAAATTGCCTAAATTATCCAAATTATCCAAATTGCCTACATAAAAGAATGACAAAAATTAGGAGTCAGTAATTCCAGAGAATTCAAGATGGTGCTTACCCGCAAAATCGTCAGGGCACAAACAGGTATTCAACAATGTCGTATTTATTGCCTATTTAGAAGTCCTCTATAACAAAATTTGGCTTCAAACAGCTACACACAATTAGGCCTTCCAAATGTAAGAATTTTATAGTATAATCCCCCGTAATTAAGTTGGGGTTGCTTTTACAAGCAATTATAAAAATCTTGACTAATCGGCTTGACGACTCAATAAAGAAAGGAAGAGCACGCCGGTTTTCGAAACCAACCGTTTTTTTCCTAATCACCTGTTTTTTTCTGTTTTAACGACCAATCACAATTCAACATCTCATAGGAAAATACCCTAGGAATTGATAAGTAACAGAAAATTAGTTCCAGCCATAGAATGATTAAAACTCTCCTTAGAATAGAAACTAAGATACACAAAACCCATTATTAGACCATATAAACAATAAAATAAATAAAACCACGATTTAATGACTTTAGTAATGTTCCATTTATAACCAAATGTTGGTAACACGTTATTCCCTAACTCTTAAATAAGACAGCTGATCAAGGAGAGGTAAATTCGAATGTTTACAACCTTATTTGTTTAACTAAAGGAGGATTCTCCACTACAGGTGAGAGCAAATAGCATTAGCTTGAACCATTACAAAAAGTCATAGTATATATGCTCGTAGTGATTACTAAATTTCGTATGTGCGTTTATCATTTTTAGGTTAACCAACGAAATTTCCTTCTAACAATAACACGGAAAATTACCTTAAATGAAGTTATAATAACACCCCAGACATAACAAAACAATGAACCTAAGTTATAATGACTAAAAATCACATAGTAAACATTAAGGTTCTTGGAGTATTCTTACTTAGCCATCGATAAATATGAATACACATTATTTTACCTGGTCTCCTAGCTATCAACAAAAGTAAAGAAGAAAATTCATATCCTTTTTTCCTCAGGTACCAACAGCAACATTAAAAAACAATCGTAGCCTCACTAATTTTTAAGTTTATATTCCCACATACAAATATATGGGCGGAATCTAATTTAACGTCACACTGAAAGTGTTTTATCTTTCTGTTTGTCTGTATCATAGGTAAAGATTAAAAGATAAAAAATAAAGATATATGAAGAAATATTTTAAAAAGGTTTTATTTATTTAAATGTAGTAAAGAATAAAAAAAAATTAATTCATAATTCATAAATGTAGAAACAAAAAGCTTTGGTGACGGTGATATAACATTATTACACGGTTACCTTGCTCAATTAACCACCCTCAAAGCGTTTGGTTTCCAGGTGTAAGAAAAAAGAATTGTTTTGCTTTTTAGCTTATTTTTTTAAACAAAAGCTTTTTAAAAATATTGTTTAATGTGATTTGATTACTTTTTCGGACTATATATTTTCTTCACAAATAAAAAGTATTTATCCCAGAAATTTTTATCTTCGTTTACTAGCCACATAATAATTCGTTCCGGTTTTGAAATGTTGTAATTATTCCGACCATAGAAAATACCATCTACAAAAATGTATCAAACTGAGCCATACTTAAAACATGATACGCTTAGTTAATATATTTTTCAATTAAAAATTAATTTTCTATACACATTGATCAATTTATGTTTGTTTGTCAAGTCGTTTTGCTTCCTTTCTAATACACTGTCGATTCAACACTTTCGAAATAAACCCTTACTAAATTAACCGCCTTCAGACAATTTAAAAGCTTTCTATTTTAAAAGGGTGGATTACCTGTTTATCCGGAAGAAATATATAATGCAATTTGTTCATTAGTGTACTGTAACTCGATACAGTGAGTAAACTTATACGGTTTCTTTAACACCTAACATTATGTTTTTTTCCACCACATGACACCTCTATGAAATCCAAACTTCCAGACTTGAGAGTTGAAATGATTCCGGTGTTTACATATGAATGGCGCTAAAGCGGCGACATTAAAAAACAGGAAATTAAATGATTTAAAACCTCCAAATTTATGTGTTTGGGACTGATACTATAATTGATTGGTTATTGGTAGCGGAATTGTGGAAGTACTAAGTCAGCATTTAATTCGATGTTGTAAAAATTCGAGCTTAGAATATATCACCAGTGCTTTAGTATTAATTTATATGGGCTATAATTTCCGAGTAGTAAATCGTGTCTATCTAGCATATGCTGTAGAATAAACAAATGAGTTATGCTTTTAAATAAAATCCCAAACACTTCTCTAGTAATAGAATTAAAATACATACTAAAAACCGCTGCCTAGGGAATCAATAATTCAACATTCAGATTTCCTATCCAAGTCTCTTACACGAAAACTTCTCGATACTATACTTGCACTCTATTACTTTTCATTTTTGTGGAAGTTGTCTTGGTTTTTGCATGAAACATCTTTATGAGTGGCTTTGTGTCTTTCTGATGAGCTCCAGAATAAAGGCGAAGGACGTTTCAGAGGCTAAGCATTTCCAAGAAACAGAATAATAGATTAGGCCTTTGTTCTCATTTTTAACTGAATCTGCATGGCCGTAAGGGGTTATGCTGATAATGGTTTAATCTGCTTAGCCGCAATGGACTATGTGGATATCAGTGTTACAATGAGAATTGTCAAATAAGAAACAAACAACTTTATTTTAGGATTTTAATCGCTAGCATAACCAGAATTCAGGTTGTCGAAAGAATGCAAAGATTCCATGAATGTTTTTTCAAATAGTTTTTGTTTTTAGTTCTCATAGATAGTTTTTTCTGCTGTTTCCAAATCCTATAAAGAATATGTTTCGTTAAAATTATAAGCAAACAAATGATAATTCACTTTTAAACTGTAACTTATTATTAACTTTCATTAATATGCAACTACAAATGAGAACTTTTGGTGTTCTAAGTATTGTATGTACTGTGTGTACTCCACCAAGTTTTGGTATCATCACACTAAAAAGCTAAAAAAAGTACATTTTGATATGCTTTTTATCTCTATTGGGATGATTCAGTACATTTTCAGCAGAAGGTTGTAAGATGACTCAGTACATTTTGACATGTTTTATTTTTATTTATTTTTTTCTCTTTGCATTGACTAAAATAAAGGTTAACTACATTTTGAAACACAGAAAGGGCATCGGTTCTATTTTTATATAGTAAATGAGTATCGGTCATATGAAATGAATGATGATATTTTAAATATAACATTACATTATTTTTTTGCACCTATATCGCAAGGAGAATTTGTCAATTTATAATACTGTTTTAAATAATTCTCTGGAATGCATCTTCGTAAATAACTCGTTTATTTTTAATTTTTCGAAGAAACTCTATTTCAGATTTTTTTTTGCCCAAAAAGGTCCGTGCCTTATACTGGTTATAGAGATTGACCACCCCGATTGCAAGTTCTGCGAGGACGAGGAGGACACTTCCATCCACGTCCTCATTTCTTGCCCAGGACTGATGAACCTGAGGCACAAACACTTCGGTACTGGCTTTCCAGTGCTGGAGGAAATAAGGAGTTCTCCCGTGGGAAGGATTTCAGCCTTTGGGCTGGAATCCGGTCTGTACGGGGGAGCTCCTTAACTTGTTAGCGGTAGTATAATGGACCATAAGGCCTGAGTGCGGCGACCTCTAGGAGCCCCGCTAAAAGAAGAAGAAGAAGAGATTGATCGACGGGATACTTAATTTTCGATTTTTATTAGGAAACCGTTTGGTATTTGTAGAATTTATAAAAAAAAAATCGAGTTTTCCAGGATTTGTAGAATCGCTTTTGTTTTGCCAAATTTCTTACAAACCTCACATACCTTCGGTTCGTTAGTTATTAATTTTTTCGGAAAATCGTACTCGGTCCTGGAAAAAATACTTGCGGTCAACGGATTCGGGCCGCCAGTAATTGGCTTCATTTGTGGCCGTGTACCTTTGATCTCACCAAGTCTCATCGAAATAGATCGATATCCTGGACAGTTATCGTGCTTCCTAGCCCGATTTCGAGAAAACCAGTTTTTTGCAAAAAAAATCAATTTTCATTTGTTTCTCGGCATAGTAGAGCATTGACAGTGGCACTATTTCTCTTTTGAAATATCTCGACCCGACTGCCTGTTACCGAGTTATTCAATTTTTCCCGAAAAACTCGAAATGGCTCTATCAGGTACTTCCGATTTCCAAACGGAGTCGAGCATCCGGCGTTAAGGTTTTCTAATGACCTCCTATTAACCATCCAAGTTTCATCGAAATTCGAAAATGGATTAGGGGGGCTGGGCGTGACAGAGAGACAGACAGACAGACAGGCAGACCGACATACAGACCAACTGTCCGACGGACAAAATGTTCTAAATTCGCTCCACAGTCGATATATATGACTTTCATTTCGATCCGACGTTTTTTTCGGGTTCCGACGGTCTACCGGAAAAATGCAAAACCTATGTAGTAACAAGGTCATTTTTGCATATGCAATACCTAAAAAATAAAAATCTTACAAACCAGTTTGAGTCCACCCCTCGTAAATCCTCAAATAGCACTATGTCGTTCCGCCAATATTCTTGACTAAAAATGACGGTCTCGGATGATTAGCGGTCGAGCTTGAGCTCTTTGCCCCAACTGTCATTCCAATCCTGTTAATAACAGTAATTTAGTAATCTGACTAAATATTCAACTATTTTGCGTTGAGGTTCTGCACAAGGATTTAGGCCAGATAATTAGCAAACTTTACGACTCCTTCGGTCTTGATTTCAAAAACCAATATTAAGAGAACATTTGAAGGTCTGTTGCTGCCTTTAATCTGCGTGTATTATAAATAGTACAATTTTATGGAGTCAAGCCGTCATGTTCCTTCATCATCGCTACAAGTGCATCTTTCCGGACAATTCAAACTATTTTATTTCATTCGATAGAATTGAACACATTTATGACTCTATATGTAACGGTTTACGCTTCTATACTCATGATAGAATGTGGGACTGTTGCAGAAACAATATTTTTATAAATATTCAACAAGAACAGTGCTCTATAAACTTCAAGTTGTTTTCATGGATTTTGATTTGTGAAAAGTCATTTCGCAGAGCATTTCAGGCGTATCTGTCGTTATGTGCCCTATTTTACTTCGGTATTTTATTCAAATCGTGCAATTTTATATATGTGTGCGCCGAGAACATCAGTCGTTTTGAAAATGGCAAGTGCACAAAATATCCGCTCTGCATATGAATTGAGCTGAAATACTCAATCGGCAACATGAATATTTTATTTGTTTGAATTGCTAAAATTAGGAACGTTTTATTGAGAGTACTAATGATGGTAGTATTGTTCGATATAAAACATGTTTCAGGATTTGCCTACTATTTCTGAATTTAACAGTTGTTTTTATTCGCCCAATATGATGATTAACTCTGTAATACTCGGAAAAATAGTTTTACGATTTTGTACTTTAACTTTTAACTGATTTGAACGATTGCACTAGATTGAGCACCTATCAATCTGTAAGTCTTTTAATTAGAAATTTCGATTTTATATTCGATGATGGTAAATGTTTCAACATTTCAGAAAATATTTTCAAATATTTCCAGTTTTTTTTTCAAATATGCTTTCACTAATGGTGCTTGAAATATTATTGATTTCCTAAAATTCAAAAATAATATTTTATGTATTCGAGTTTCATATCAATACTGCTTATAACGCAGATTATCCCTAATTCAGGATTTGTTAATTTATTTCTCTTTAATCTCTCTACCGGGTGAGTCACGAATTGCGCTCGCACCGATATTTCCTAAAATATTTGGAATAGAAAATTGAAATTTGGAGGCCTTATTACACGACTAAAATGCCATATTTTCAATAAAAAATCAAGTTTGGTGCACATCCGGTTTGACCGGAAATGCCCACAACTTTCGATTTTTAAATGGAACACTATATATTTTTACATTTTTGGAATCTAGAGGAAATTCTGAATCCAATACATCTATTTTAGTCACTTTTTGATCAACATTAAAAATTTTATTAAAAAATCTATTTCTGAATCCAGAGTGCTGTGGTGCCCAAAATATATTTTAGTTTGTGTGCTACGTTACTATAAAAATAAAAAGAGCAATATGATTGCATTACTTAATTCTCTAGAGGCGTTTAAAATTTTTAAATGTGATTTTTATCCACTGACTCGGTTTTTTTAAATGGGAATTTGATCGTTCACCAACATTTTTAAATACCTCACTTTCATACGAATCTAACGATACCAAAATTTTGAAAATCCGCTCAGAAATATTTGAGATTTCAGCCAAAATACAATGCAACCAAGCTTTTAGAAACATGCGGCTAATAGATAATAGATTAGTGGGCCTTGGAAACTAAAATGGCACATTTCTGTGTAAATCTGTTAACCTAATAACATTGGAAAAATCATAGTAGCCATTGAATGTAATAAAACAATATCAGCCGTCAGACAGACTCGTGTAGTTATAGGCAATCTTGAGCTATCACACATTTAATAATTACGAGCGCAAAGAACATTACAATTAAGTTTAGCATAGGTATGTGGAGGTAAACACCATTACATCCACAAGGACATTTGCAATAGAATGCGGCATCAGTTCGGTTTTCAGAGTTTTATTTAAATGAACATAAATATCGGGCCTATAAATAAATAAAAATCAATTCCGTTTGAACAATTAAACTTAAACTAGGTAACAAGAGGTATCTTTAAAATAATTAATATAATTAAACCATAAATTGACATTTATAGATATTTTTTTTTTTTTTTTTTTTCCTTCTTCAATTCTTTGGGAATTTCACTGCCACATGTATGTTTTCTTTCTAAGCGGTGCTAGGGGAATCTACAAAATATATCACAATTAACCAGTATGTTACTGGTAAAAAACCTCTACGCCCGTGACGTTTACGTCAAAGGATCAGTTAAAGGTTGGTTTTGATAACTAAACAACACAAATAAGTATAAAAACTTGAAATTAAATATTTCGCCGACGTTTCGGAAATCTAATCTGTTTCCTTTCTCAAGGCTTTTTTTGAAAAATCTTTTTTGCTGTGTATGACAAATACACAGCTCTAAGAATGTTTGTTATATTCAATATCCATAGATACTTACTATTTACATAGAACTGTTGATATAGTTAACAGTTTTTTAGTTTCTATACAATGTTAAGTTTGTGAAGTTCTTCTTTTAACATTGGCAGCCAAGTTGTACAGACATCTACGGAACAATTCGACACGCAATTATCCTCATTCAATAATATTATCGCGGATTCTTTTATTTTTCTTTTTTTGCTATCTGCCTCTTTTGTTAAAATTTTTGCCGAGTCCCAGTTTATTGAAATTCCCAAAGAATTGAAGAAGGAAAAAAAAAAAAAAAATCAAGATAATGCCACAAATAACATTTAGACAATATTTATAGATATTGTTCTAAATGTCCACCATTTTTTTCTATACACAATTCGGCTCTGCGTACAGTTGCTTGAATGACTCTACGCAATTCAGCCGGCGTTATTTCATTAAGAGCCCGTACAACTTTATTTTGCAGCTCTTCACGGGTATTTGAAAAAGTTTTATAAACTTTATTTTTGAGAGTGCCCCATACATAATAGTCGAGGGGTGTTAAGTCAGGTGACCTAGGAGGCCACCTGATATGATTTGCGATAAGGCGTTCACCATGTTATTAAGTTACCAGATTTACACAGAAATGTGCCATTTTAGTTTCCAAAGCCCACTAATCTATTATCTATTAGCCGCATGTTTCTAAATGCTTGGTTGCATTGTATTTTGGCTGAAATCTCAAATATTTCCGAGCGGATTTTCAAAATTTTGGTATCATTATATTCGTATGAAAATGAGGTATTTAAAAATGTTGGTGAACCATTAAATTCCCATTTAAAAAACCGAGTTAGTGGGTAAAAATCACATTTAAAAATTTTAAACGCCTCTAGAGAATTAAGTAATGCAATCATATTGCTCTTTTTATTTTTATAGTAACGTAGCACACAAACTAAAATTTATTTTGGGCACCACAGCACTCTGGATTCAGAAATAGATTTTCTAATAAAATTTTTAATGTTTATCAAAAAGTGACCAAAATGGATGTGTTGTGTTCAAAATTTCCTCTAGATTCCAAAAATGTAAAAATATATTGGGTGTTCCGTTTAAAAATCGAAAGTTGTGGGAATTTCCGGTCAAACCGGATGTACACCAAACTTGATTTTTTACTGAAAAGGTGGCATTTTAGTTGTGTAATAAGGCCTCCAAATTTCAATTTTCTGTTCCAAATATTTTAGGAAATATCGGGGCGAGCGCAATTCGTGACTCACCCGGTATAACTTACTTTTCTATCGGTTATAGAGTTTTCTTTCATATTTATTGCTTCTTCTTATCATTGTTCACCACGTTTTGGCAGCCGTTTTGATATGTTATATCCCAGTTGGTCACCTTTTGCTGTATGGTACTGTTGAGATTACTTGTTAGATTATGACCTCACCATCTTCGCCTTCTTTCTCATCTGTTCCTTGTCATTATCAGTCAATGTTTTGGAATGCACCCTCTTCAGAGGTTACCATTTGAAGTGTTCTTTGAACCATCAACTGTTTTCTATTGTTCTGTCTGTGGTTACTGTGACCAAGAGATTATGAGAAAAAAATGCTGCCTAAGGAATCACTACTTCCACAGCCAGATTTTCCATTCAAGTCACTTTAATGGAAACATTTTGACTATATTTGCACTCTGGTATGTGGAAATTATTGCTCATAGAATGTTATTAATATTTAGGGCAGATGTCGTAGAGCAAGCGTTAGTTGCATATACGTCAAAAGTAACACCGCCATACAAAAAAAAGTTCTCTGAAATGTACATGCACTATATGGTTTCCGAAGTATTTTTTCCCACTGAACAAGAATCCGGTGTCAGAATTGCTTCATCACCCTTCAATCTTCAGCAAAATTCTGAAAAATCTTCACAAAAATGAAGACATTGTGCTTACAAGCCGTGCTTTACGTGTGATACATGGTTACCGAAGTACGCTTTCCCGCTGGACACGAATCCGTTGTCAGAATTGCTCCATCACCTTTCAATCTTCAGCAAAATGCTGAATAATTTTCCGGAAAATGAAGACATTGTCCTTACGAGCCGTACTTTACGTGTGATGCATGGTTTCCGAAGTATTTTTTCCCGCTGAATACGAATACGGTGTTAGAATTGCTCCACCACACTTCAATCTTCAGCAAAATGCTGAAGAATTTTCCGGAAAATGAAGGGCGTGTATTCTTTATCACTTTTGTCTCCATTGTTACTGTAAGCCTCTTCATCCTGCACAGATTCTTCTTCTTCCTCATCTTCATTAGGCTCTTCCTCCTCATCCACTTCCCCATCCCCTCCAGATCCCTCCTCATCTTCTTCTACAGATTCTCTCTCTTCACACTCAGTCTCTTCCTCCTCGCCCTCTCCGGATTCTGACTGTTCACCTTCCTCATACTCGTTCTCACTATTGTTGTCCACATCCAGGGGCCCGTCAGTGAGGACAGTAAGTTCAAGAGGTTGCGTTACAGATGTCACATTTGCATCCGTTATTTTCGATTTATTACGTGCATTGAAGCCTACTACGTTTGTCATGCAAAAGTAACAATCTATTTTTACTATAGGTCGACTCCACATTGAAATAAACCTCCTCTTTTTATCTTTCCAACCTTAGCTGCCATGAAGGTGTGAAAGCCGCTATCCGGGGACAGCCGGTAAAATGGCAAAGTCCGTTGCCCACCGTCACCACGTGGAGGTGCCCCGAATGCAGCTAAAGGCAAAACTATAGTGAGAGTACGAACAATACCTAGATTTGTAAGCCAAATAAAGAACGAGAGGTATTGTCTGTAATTGTTTTGTGGCATATTCAGATTTTCTTACTTTTTATTGGGTATTTTGCCACTGAAAAATATTTAAAAATTTTAATGAAAAAACCTCTGTGCCAAACGGGTCAGACAGAGGTTGATTCTTGAATACTTGCCTGTTTCAAAAAGTCTCACACCTAAAAATATATAAACTAGAACAATGTTAAAAACTAAAATCTGAAAATGAAGGCTATAGGTAATTAACGTTTCGGAAGAGAATCTACTTCCGTTCACAAACTTTTTTGGCAGTCAACCATGACAGTTCTTTGTTTATGTAAACAACCATGACATTTCTTTGTTTATATAAACAAAGAACTGTCATGGTTGACGGCCAAAAAAGTTTTGAGAACGGAAGTAGATTCTCTTCCGAAACGTTAACTACCTATAACTTTCATTTTAAGTTTTTAGTTTATAACATTGTTCTAGTTTATATGTTTTTAGGTGTGAGACTTTTTGAAACAGTCAAGTATTCAAGAACCAACCTCTGTCTGATCCATTTGGCGCAGAGGTTTTTTCATTAAAATTTTTAAATATTTTTCAGTGGCAAAATGCCCAATAAAAAGTAAGAAAAAAAGTGCGAGAGGGTCCCTAAGTCGAGTGTTGGATCCGTATAACAGTTGAATCATATGAGGCCACTACCGCAAACACCTATAGATACAGAAATACTTTAATATCTGTAGATTTTTTAGCGTTTTACTCAGGATTGAATGCTGAGCAATTCTAATACCGGATTCGTTTTCAGCGGGAAATAATACTTCGCCATGCATCACACGTGAAGCACGGCTCGTAAGCACAAAGTCCTCATTTTTCTGAATATTTTCTAGCATTTAGCTGAAGATTGAAGGCTAATGGAGTAATTTTGACACCAGATTTATGTTCAACGCGAAAAAATACTTCGGAAACCATATATCGCATGTACATTTCAGACAACCTTTTTTTGTGTGGCGATGTAATATTTTTAGCTTGCTCTACTTATTTTCCCCTATTCACAACCTCCAATCCCCCCCCCCCCCCCTTAACGGAATTATTTCAATCAGATGTCATTAAAACTCATTCCTGTATTAACTTTCAAGTAAATATTTCAATTTAATTTTATCAACTCCTTTCATAATGAAGTGGAAGTGGTGGAGGGGAGTTTGAAAAATATTAGAGAGAAATCTGAGCCCTTGAGCTTCTAGTATATACACCAAATCCCAAGTTTCTGTACTCATACCAGTTTGTCTTACATACGCGTACCAAATTTCAAGTGAATATCTAATCTGTCTAATAATTTTTATTTAATTAGGCCTTTTGATAATGGAGTGCAGACGGCAGGGTTGAAAGATATTATAAAAAAATCTGAGGGCTTGGCTTCCAGTATAAACATCAAATTCCAGCTTGTTTTTGTTATTTTCTCCTATTTATCCCTATTCCCTGTTTAACCCTAAACCCTTCGCCAGAACTAGTGCAAAATATAATCTATTTATAAATACAATTTGAGAGAGAGCTAAAAAGTTAAAATTTTTTAGATATTATATAATTCAATCCCACAAAATCGTTATACCTAATTTTAGTATGGTATGAAACGTTACATAATTTGGAAAACTATTGTATAAAATCCTATGGCGCAAGGGATAAAGGGAAAATGTTTATAGTTTGTTGTTAAAAACCAAATTAGGTCCTTGTCGTGTGATAAATCCTAAAGTACTGTTAAAAGTGGCATGTGAAATACTCAGAGAACATTATTGCAAGCAACTCAAATGCAGATTCTGCAAATTACTAAAAAGAGGACAAAGCACATTTCTCTTTTTATTTGTTTTAAATAGTTGTTAAGTCACAAGATTTTTAACATTTTTTGTTAGGCATTTCCATAAAATCCAGCAATAAAATACAATGAAGTATAAAATGCCAAAGTGAGTGCATACATATTTTGCCATTGGCCCTAAACGGAACACTTACCTTAAAATGTGAAAGTAACTAGTAAAGCTCTTTTATAGCAAACATTTGGAAGTGACTGCTTACGATTTCGTTTTTATGTCTCCTGCGTTTTTCAGGCAGCAATGTCGGCACTTGATGGCCGAACGTAAAAGTACCATTCGTATAATTTACAATGCCCGCCTTCACTTTTATCAAACAATACCAAGAATGACCGTGAGTGTAAAAGCCTTCGTCAACTTTTATGTATGTCAGTTGGGTTAAGAAAGTTTGGTTGTGCTTTTCAGTTTAAAGAGGCACTTTAGATTCTGCGTGGAAACTGACTGTCCTTCTGAAACGACATCATCTTAATCTTATGCATACTTAGATCTTTGATTGTCCTTTGTTTGTTGACATATACATTTCTATGTATCTCGGAGTAGTTTAAATTCTGATACAGATATTTTGTCGATAATATCCCATATACTTGATTTATTTTGAAAAATATGAAACGGATAGAGTCTCATATAAAAGAAACCAAATTTATTCTCTTATTTTGTTGCTATGTTGACAAACTTTGAACACTTTAAAAATAGTGTAATTGTGTTATGCAACATACATACTTACATATAATTTGCTATACAGGGTGTTTATGTTTTATACATTCCAACAAACATACTGTAAATTTACACCATTTATTTGGACTATACAGAAAGCTGCATTCTTTTCATGATTAGGTAATTTTGACGGTAAATGAAATCAACCGGACATTATCATTGAGAGAAAAGAGAAAGTAAATGGAATGTCAGTTTTGTCCTTGTGTATTAACGCGTGCGCAGTAAAATATGAGTGCGGGTTTGCATATCTAATAGTCCAAGAGCCTGAGGGAGTCTAAACTTCCCTTATACTTGTCTACGTCATATTTTAAATGACAAGCCATACATTTTTTATCTGCCCAACCTAACCCAATCCCTTTGGGGATATCGAAATCGTGCAATATATGGGTGCAATCTCATTACTCTTTTAAAGTTGTGTTTTTGTATACATTAGCATCTTATCATTATCAGACTTATGGCGTCTCCTAGTTGAACAAATAACTATTTCATGACCGTAAAGGGATATGTGGATACTAACTAGTATTACAATGAAAATAAACAAATAAGAAATAGATAATTTCAAAGTTTGGATTTTATAGATAGGTCTTCTTTCTATTGCTCATATATAACTTTCTCTGCTGTTTGCCAAATTCTTTAAAGAGTATATATGTTTTATTATACTTCGGTTTATATAAAAAAATCCCGTATGAGGAGCGGGTACCTCTGCAAGTGTAACTTCTTTTTACGAAATTACTAGGAAAATCATCTCCTGAATTATTAATTTATACTTAAGAGCACCTTAGATATCTCAATTCTGTGAATATATCTAAAGAATACCAGAATGTTGTGAAATAGATTTCGCGACATTCTTTTGTCATAATTAGCAAGTTTTTGCTGTACTAATTATCATTATATCTAATTCATTTTATTGTAATATCTACAAAACAATAAATCATTGTCTTTTTATTTTTAAATGTATATAATTATAATAATAGGATGAAGTTGTGCTTGTGTATGGGTAGTAGTTCTATTTTATTTATGAGCCTAAATTTCCATTCAATGTTTAAAAATAGAATACGGCGTATTTTTTAAATGTAAACTACGATGATCTATAACAAGAGAAATGACGGGAAGTCTTCTAATAACATCTTAATGTATTTTTAAATTATTAATCATTTGTTATTGCTGCTGATTCATATTTAATGATGAATGCCATTAGCGTTCCCTATTTTCCAGCATTTTCTAGTAATGCTATAATTTATAAGGAAAAATTTAGGAAATAAAATGTTTCCATAAAATAATTTGTCTCACGTATTTACATTTGTAGGGAACTACTCATAACAATTATTTTTTATTAATTTAATCTTTTATTATAGGCATTTAAGTATTTAATTTAATCAAGCGAATTTCATAGATTAGATCAAATAGCTATTTTACTTTGAAAGGTCATAAATGCATTTGTAATAAGGCCATTATGAAACAATTGAGAGTTGCAGTCGAGCAGTTGCAGTTGAAAATATCAACACGGTCGTGTATATCATCGTACGCAGTACACATACCTCGAAGTGGAGAAAAGCCTTTTATATTTGTCTTGTCGTGAATAGTTTAAATAAATTTGTATGGTGTAAAGCAGTTCTGTGAGCATGAAGAGGCAGAATGTTAAGTATATAAGTGCTGTCGGTGATATTATGTATCAATCTGTTAAGAAAAGTTAGATAAGAGACTTTACGTTGATCTTCTAACGATACTAATGAGAAGCTTGATAATGGTTCAGACTGGGGAGTACAAATAAGCGGGTATGTTCCCATCGACTTTGAATGTGGAATACTTCAAAAACCTACATTTAATGTTTCCTAAGTTATCTATATATGTCTTATAATATGGAGACCAAATGATTGAAGCATATATCAAGTAAGATCTCATAATAGAGTAGATTGAAACCGGAGGCGTTACTGAAGTGAAAACTATTCCTAATAAGAAGTCCAAGAGATTTATAGGATATTTTAACAACATGATTAATATGATGGATAAATGACAGCATTTCATCAAACACGTCTCAGGTCTCGAGAGTACGTTATTTTCAAGAGTATAATCATATTTATAATATTCCGTTTTGAGGAATAATTTGTTTCTTATACACCAGTCATTCATTCTATCTATGTTGTGTTACAAAATCAAGCAGTTGTCGATGCACGATATTCTACAGAATACTTTCACATCATCAGCTTATAGAAGAAAGTTCGGGACGATGTCAATAAAAATGTCGTTAGTAAACATAATGAACACAAGTAGACCTAGATTAAATCCCCGTGGGACGCCTGAGGTTGGTAAAACCTCGACAAATCTATGGCCACAGTATGAAATATATTGAGTTATATTGTTAAGGTAATATGGAAAATAGTTAATAAAGTCATTTAAGAATTCGAAAACATCTAATTTTTGTAATAGAATACTATGGTATAGCCTGTGAAAAGCCTTAGAAAAGAGAATGCGTAGAACTTTTGATGATGGTTGGATATAGTGATAGGCTAAGAACTCATCAGGAAGCATGTGATGTTTTCAATGCCGAGTATCCCGAAAAGCAAATTTCTAGATCCACAAGTAGATTGGTGGCTAGATATGATGAATCTGGCAGTGTAGCTGACCTCCCTCGATTTGGTCGCCCTAGTACAAGCAGCGAAACCAACTTAAATGTTCTTGTAGAAAGTGAGGAAAACCACCATCTTTCAACAAGGCAGCTGGCCAAACTTCTGTTGTACGTCTATTGAAAAAAGAAAAATACCATCCATACAAAGTGCAATTAATCCACAAATTGAATGAGGACGATCCAGATCGGCGCTTACAGTTTTGTGAACAGTTGATGACCTTGTGCGATGAAAATCAAAATTTTTTAAAGAACGTTGTTTTTTCTGATGATTTTTTTTTTGAAGAAAGTCTTACGGCTGAAAGATATTTACAGTTTTTGCGAGTTGAGTTAGTGCCAGTCTTAGCAGTTATGTTTCCGAACAATGAAGATGAAGATATTCTTACTGAAAAAGGTGGTTAGGTCGTCGAGGTCCGATTGAGTGGCCCCCGCATTCACCAGATTTAACCCCCTTACACTTTTTTCTTTGAGGTTACTTAAAGTCAAGGGTGTATTTTAACAGACCGGATACCATAGAAGAATTGAAAGACAGAATTGGCTTGGAGATGAGACGAATTGCCCATGAGATGATTCAGAACAGCGTGCAAAGTCTTGGTCAATGCCAAATGATTGGAGGGTCGCAATTTGAGCAATGGAGATGATTTTTTTCTCACGGTTACTTATGTAAGGTATCAATCAATAGAAATATTTTTTCTGAAAGAATGGCTTAGGTAATATCAATGTTTTTCAAAGATATGAATTTTGTGCATTTCTTTAGATTCACACTGTATGTAATGGTTTGGCGAATGCTGCTACACAGTCACGTACTACAAAAGATGGAATATTATCAAGACCACTGGTTAGTTGTGGTTTTAACATCTTTAGTGCCTTGCATACCTCATCTTCAAGATTACGAATATTTAGACAAGAATTATTAAAAGTTCATTATGTTCGTCATCGACATTGCACTGTTCTGGAGTAGAATACAATGGTTGAAAATATTCCGCAAATGAGTTGCTAATTGTACCATAATTTTAGATTAGTAATAGGTAAGTAAGTTTTTGATTAGGTATATATAGATAAGTATATTTATGATACCGAATTGTAATACACAGTTTGTGTCAAATTCGTTAGGCAATTTTACTTAAAAATATGGTTGAGGTAAAAATAATAACAATAATTAAAAACATATAACAATAAAAACATATTAACTATGTACCTAATCTCAGTGGCACTTGTAAGAGTAAATGGTGCCGCATTCAAACAACATCTTAAGCAAATACGTATTCGCAGTCGAACATGATTGACCGCAACTTGTAGTCGTTGTCATTAATTCCATTACAATCCCAGCAACAAGACCTTTTTTGGAATTATTTCTTAAAATTTTCTGAACTAACCAACACCATATAATATTATTATTATTTATTGTGTTTTATTGGTTTCACCAAATGGCCATCGACTGAAGTTCTTCAGCCTCACTAGTCACCATATAATATAAACTTGGAAAGTATGAGTTGTTAAAATAATAGGAAACTAGCTTTTATAAAGTTGAAATCAGAATTGATTATATTGACATTATTATACAGGGTTGAGCAAATGCATAGAAACACCTAATTTCTGGATAGACTGTAAGTTCGATTAAAAAATAACCTTAACAAAAGTAGTTGACTAGAGTCGAGTCTATGCGTACAGCAGAACGCTCTCAACGAAAACACGAGAAAAATCTGTTAAAACTCGGTGAAACTCGATGAAATTTAAGTGGCTTGTAGGTCAGAAAATTCTGTGTAAACTGAGGTGTCATAATAAGAGAAAAAAGTTCATTTGAAATTAGTATTTGAAAATTACTGGCAAAGTGCTCTTTTTTAATAATAATACTCTGGTAAAAGAAAATAAACACATGCAAACGGTCCGACAAAGTGCTAGGTATCAAGTGGGTCATAAATTATCGGGCAACAACAAACCATAGGGACGCACCAGTGACAGACATATGAAGTAAAGTGTAAGAAATCAGTTCAAGAAAAGAAAATAAATCAGCACAAACCATGGACCAGGTGATTACAGAAAGCTAAGCTATATTAATTTAACTTATTAACTTAATTTATTAAGTCAATCTATAATTTTAAAAAGTTTCTTATATTTAACTGAAAATAAGTGTAAGTTGTACATGAATAAATACTACAGGATTGTTGTAGACCATTCTTGGCTAAAGTTTGATTATTAGGGAGATATCTCTTCATTTGGCTCTTTATCCCCCTAAGCTTAGGTAGTGTTTACTCTTAATAATCTCTCAAAAATAACTCTGTTAAACAGAAGGCAAGCAATAAAACAAAAAAATACCTGGAATTGGAAAACAGAAATTGAAATTAATTACTACATAAACATTAACAACACGCTGTAAAAAGCTCTTTTACCGCAAATCAGATAATAATAATAAAAAAAATCTTTTACAGCTAGTTAACATAGGTCTTGAAAAATAAACGAAATGGACACAGTAATACAGGACTTTGAAACGATAACATGCCCAGTACTGGTACAAAAAGTCGACGGCGACGGGAATTACGTATTAAGCCTAATTGAATATATTAAAATTAAAAATGTCTTTATACATAAGGCAGGTCCCACAACGGAAATCTTTCGACTGACAGCTGTCACGTGGTCCATATATTGGGCTTATTTACGAATACAAAAATATTTCCCAGGTCAAGGTAGTTGGAGTCTGGCGTCCCAAATGTTTTCCTATTTCTTGCAGATTTTGCTTTACATTTTGCTTTACCTTGGCAGAACAGTATGCAGGGTGTCTCAAAGGTTCTTTCGGGATTCTTTCTTGCACTCCCACTGCAAATGGCTATTTACCTGTGGAACGGCTAATAAATAAGGGCTTCTTGTAACGACCTAATATAGGTCTTTGTAGGCAGGCGGAATGTACGCACTGATGTAGGACGTTGAAACGAAAACACCAATTTATGGGAAACATGAAACCATACCTGGATGCAAGCGGGCGTGAGGAGGTGCACACTGCTAGATTCAGAAACAGAATACTCAGAAGTATAATGAACAGGGAGATGATGGTAGAGGGAACCTTAATAGAAGCATTTCACAAACACCTACACTTCCCACCTTTATAATTTTACATTTAGTGCGTCTTAGTTGGCTTTGATTTAATAAGTATACTGTATACTGTAGATTTCAAGTAAATCATAGTCAACAATCTTTCAGAGGTGAACACATTTAAGCATCAAATGCATTCACGCTACTTTATCCCCTACTAGTCCACCTCCAAGAGAATGAGAGTAATATATCTTTTCAGAATTTGTTTTAAAGGCAACCATTAAACTTGTTTGATTTCTGTCGATTCTCTCGTGAAAAATATTATTTTAAAATTTTTGCTATAAGGAAAGCACTAATACGGATAAACTGTTCAAGCTTCTTTATGAAATAATCAACATTATCGTCACACGCCTCCGTATAGTCGATTAACCAAAAATGTTGGTACGTTAATAAATACATCTAGAGTAAATGACGTGACTGTTGAACAATTTCTGTGATGTCAGTTCAGTGGTATGAAATTTCCTTTTGTTACCGCAAAAAAATAATTTATTGAGCGAGGCCATTCCTTATGTTCTTCCTTAAACATCTAAATCTCAATTGGAGACCAGTTCTCAAATGGAAAATATCGTCCCGAATAGAAAATCATTCAGAACCATTTTCTTTATTTTTGGTTATATTTGCACATCAGAACTGTTTTTGAAGATAATTTTTCCATCAAGTTTTGCAGAAACAGACTCATATGGGAACATAAAAAACCAAAAAATGGATATTGTTTGCTTTTCGTTTGTAGCTCGAAAAAAAAATACAGAATAACTTTTTCCCGAATTCTCTTGCGAAGAATATGAGCTCCGACCAACCTCCCTACATACTCTGCCATTTACTGCAGTTTAATGTGAAAAATACAGACAATCGCTAAAAATGTAGTCGTAAAAAATTCGTCAATATTTATGTTTGTTGAAATGGGTGTAGACTGTAGAATGTTAGAAACGTCCAAATTTAAATCTGAATGAAAAGATATCTGTCGGTCTGTCAGTCCGTATGTAACCTTTTCTTGTGAGCGAGATGTGTAAACAGATTATATTTTGAGCTTATTCAGTTGAAGTCAAGGCCTCATTTTTATAATATAACGTGTTTAGATAAGTTTATCCTCAAAGGCAAATATTAATTGCAAAACTTAAATCAAATCTTGTGAAGCCTTAATTATTTCGAAAATACCATACTGCGACATAATATACAGCCGTACTATCTTAAAATTTTCACACACATAAATTTCAAAAGTTTCAAAGTACGTACTTTAGATTTGTTGCTTGCATTAGAAAATATCGGCATATTAATTTGAAAGTTAACTGAAGCAAACAAATTAAATTTTGACAAACTCATAAAGGAGAATCGTAAAACAAATATGGAAAATGGCCTAAGCGAGTTGCCAAACAAGACCTATACCAAAATAAAGTTGCTGTGACCTGTGGGTCTTTCTAGGATTTTCAGGACTCTAAAGTTTGAAAACTTAACACAAAAATTATTAAGTTTTACAAATCTTTTAACATATTCCGCTCAATACATTTGGTCGAATTTTGCCAAATAAAGATAAGAGACAAAGCGTTCCTACTGGCGATTGCCTTATAGTATTTTGGCAGAACACTTGAAACAATAACGAAGCCAGCGGAATTTTTAGATAAAGGGTATGTCGAGGTATGAGGAGGAGAGTTCAAAGTGTGTCGAACTCGGTGACTGACGTTCCGTGACTCCTACAAGATCTCGAGATAAATTCGGGGAAAGCGGCAACAAAACGTCGAAATTGTATTGAATTAAAGCGTAAACAATTCTGCATTGATTAATATAAATTAGCATGAGTGGCTATTTCATATATTTGATATTTGATTAAATTATGTTGGTTGAATAAAGCAACACATTAGAGTGTATACAAACAACCTGAGACAGTGTACTGCTTGACCGTAATATCTATACCTGGATGGATCCAGTCCCTTCTTCAAGTGGGTGATATAAAATAAGCAACAGCCAGCCAGATGTGAATGAAACAGATACATTTTTGTTTATTTTAATTTAGTTTAGCTCATTAATGAAGTCTATTTCCTTATTTAAATTGAGAGATTTGAAATTAGAATTAAAAATATATTTGTCGAAGACGGCAAGGAGAGGGGCGTTTCAGGGCGGACCTATTAGATATAGGCCGCACATTGGTAAACACAATAAAATCACTTAAATAATAGTCGCATAAATAACAAAATAACATGATTTATGATTTATCGAAACAGGTAAATGTCTCAAGATTGAAAATACAAACAATACCACCAAAATACTGGAGCTAGCAGTCCACCACTGCCAGTCCCGCGATTTCAACTATTCTCTACCGAGTTTATCTTAAGACTCGGTACTTATCTACGGGACTTTCAGGCATGTTGTTCCGCTCGCCGGGAAGAGGGTTCCAGGGACTCCAGACTGATGGTTCACACGACCACATATCAAGATGTTTATATTAATGCAATCGGTACTTGTTGACAACGTTCTCTTGGCTTCAATGAATTATGAGTTAGCAGGCGTTCACAAGACTATCGAAAGGCGTCTACGAAAGTATCGGAAGGCGTCCGCACGGGGAACGTGGAGGGGACGTCTCCGACATATTTATTTATTGGTTTATTAATCCTTGTCACAGGACAGTTTATTAAACAACAGAGAAAAAAATGTAGATAATGAAGTGGAAAATGCCCGGAGTTGCGGGGCGGCAGTTGAAAGTAATTACTGTAAATTGAAACCGATTGTTTCAAAGAAACGACATACTTACAGGGTGAGCAAACTATCCTTCGGACCTTTTTCCTCATAACGCGCAATAAATATTGTTACCGCGAGATAGGGCCCTTCCCGGCAACTCCACCGTAAATGGATATTTATTTGTGGAACGGTTAATAAAAAAAACAAAAAAAAAAACTGCCAGATTTAGAAACAGAGGAAACAGAAAACTTAGAAGTAGAAAAATAAGGAGATGACGATAGATGGAAACTAATAGAAGCATGGAAACTTAAAAAGAAGCATCTCACAAACACCTACACTTCCCATCCTGTATTCTCACCCCATGCGTCATGCGGGTCTCGCTGCTGACAACAAGCATGTCTAATGTCCAACCCGGCGTATGCAGCCGATCCGGCGGTATATAAAATATCAGACATTTGGTTCCGGCACGCGGTTTGGCCATCCGTTTGGGCGTGCTTGACGGACGACCAAGCTGAGTATCGGAAAGGACCTCCATGGATGCCCGGAATTGGCAGCAATGCCCACCTTACGCTGGCAAATCAACCAATCAATCAATAAATCAAGGGTATGTCGTTATTGAGGCATCTGATGAAAAGTATGACGAACCCCTTCTGCTGATGCTTAACCTTTTACAGCTGGCCTAAAAGAATTCCTACACAAAAAACAAAAATGTGTATTTAATTACTTTCCAGTCCTGGGAAATATACCGTTTTCGCTTATCTTTTAACGGCTTGTATATCAGCGCGTACGTAGAAGGTACGTACCTTTAGTAACTAGGCGGGTGTTATATAGTGGATATACCATCCTTCGGAGGAGATGTAAAGCAGTCGCTTCCTTGTCTATGAAATGTTAGGCACGTAAAAGAATCCCTACTCTTCGATAGAGAAGAAGTTAGGTTAAATTTTCAGGTTGGGGGTAGCTCATCTTCTGGCGTCGGTGTTAGGCCCCAGTAGCGGAAATAGGCCGTTAAATAAATGAAAACAAAATTACTTAGAGACACTAACTAATCCTAAATCGACAAAAAATTATCGACAATATATGAAACTTGTCAAAAAATATATATTTACAATATAATAATATCTTAAAATGCAGTTTATGATCTTCGAAGCTGTAAAAGTTCTAGAAGGACAAATCCTATAAAGTTGTGTCCAATCGAACTTTTGTTGCACTCGCCATGACTTTAATTTAGCATAGGATTTATTTAGAAACACGCTTAGACCATTTTAGTGTACCTCCCTTACACAGTGTTAACCTAAAGAAACGCACAAAATTCATATCTTTGGTATGTGTCATTTGTCAAGAAAATCTTCCAGCAGGTCGATTTTAGTTTTGTAAATGCTACATTTTGTCACTATACCAAAATTTATAATGTCACTGGTTCTTGAGTTATGACGTCATCATATTATTTTTTTAATGGAAACAGACATTTTTGTTTACTGTTTTTGGTGGTATATTCCTTTAGCTTTCTGGTGATATAAAAAAAAATGATGTTACCTGAGCCATTCTTTTGGAAAAAAATATTTCTATTGATTGATACCTCACATAAGTAATTGTGAGAAAAAAATCATCTCCATTGCTCAAATTGCTACCCTTTGCACGCTGTTCTAAATCATCTCGTGGTCAATTTGTCTCATCTCCAAGCACTGTATATGCTTGCTGTTCAATAAGCCAACGTACCTATATAAAAAATTAATATGATTCAAGGATCTATATACTATTAACACACGTAATATGTACTATAGTCTGTTTTTAAACCAGGAGGAGCGTTTTAAATTTAACGTGCTAAATCCTACATCTGTGATTGGTTACGCCCTCGCCAGTTTTACACAAGGCAATAGTCGTAAATTTTGACATATTGTAAAAATGTTAATTTCTTGTCATAAATTATTTGGTTATTTGGTTATAAAAAGATAAATATCTTTTTTCATTGCACATTACATATCAGTTTTTAATCCCTTTTGTATAAATCTGAATGTAAAAATGGCTAATTACTTGGTGCCCTTATTTATTTATTTATTTATTTATTTATTTACTTATTTACAGTACACTACAGAATAAAATACAATTCCAATTGGTACATGGTACATTAATAACTTATACCTAATTTTAGAAAAACCTATATCTAACACACATACAGAGATTAATATGATATAATAAAGATGAAAGGACACAATGATAAAAAAGCACATTTAATTAATGTCTCATGACAGCTTTTTTGAGACTATATAAGCTGGTGCCAAACAGATCATATGAAGCGAAATTGTCATTAAAGTTGGCGGCCATTCTATCGCAAAAAGCTTGTTGTCCATAGTTAGTCCTATGAGGTCTGATAAAAAATAGTCTCCTGTGACGGGTGTTGCACGGGGCAGCATGAAAATTAATTTTACTTAAGAGAGATGGACAGTCGATAGAACCATTGATTAATTTATGTAAAAAATAGAGAATGGCAAGTTTTCTACGATCTTCTAGCGACTTTAAAACCGTTATGTCTAATCTTATGTGAGAATTGAAAGCTTGGTATGGCAGACCCATTTTATAAACATAAAATTTAGTGAATCTATTTTGCACAGTCTCTAAACGATATATGTGAGAAGTATAGTGTGGAGACCATATGACACTATTATATTCTAATATGCTACGCACTAGTGTGTGGTATAAAGTCATTATAGCATTTAGGTCGCTTATCTGTTGTGTATGTCTTTTAATGAACCCTAATAATCTCAGAGCTTTGAGTGTAACATTGTTAATATGTTCAATAAAAGTGAGGTCTTTATCGAAGGTAACACCAAGGTCACAAATTGTACTAGGGGATTCTAAAATAATGTTATTAATATTATAATTATAGATAAGAGGATTCTTGCATTTATAGAAACGGACCGTTTTACATTTGTTGCTATTCACACACATGTAGTTTTTCAGGCACCAGCTTAGAAAGTTATCTAGATCTGTTTGAATTTTGAGACAATCATCGAGAGATTTAATTACGTAATAGAATTTTAGGTCATCTGCATACATAAGAACTTTACAGGTTGAAAATACATTAATTACATCATTAAAAAAAAGCAAGAAGAGCACTGGACCAATATGGGAGCCTTGAGGGACACCTGATGTAACACTTATTATTTTGGACACTTTATCGCAGATTTTAACACGTTGTTGTCTGGCTTGTGGGTAGGACTTAATCCATTCCAGGTAAACACCGGTGATGCCCATGCATCTCAGTTTGCATAATAGAAGTTCATGGCAGACGCTGTCAAAGGCTTTAGACAGGTCCGTATAGATAACGTCAACTTGTTCACGTTGTTCAAGGTTGTTCACCAGGTAGTTATGATATATCGCCAAATTCGTAGCCGTCGACCGTCCCTTGAAAAACCCATGTTGTGTATATGGTATGGATGCTATATAGAATACCTACAGGTCAAATAGATGCCAATGCATTATATAATGTAATGAAATACACACAAAAACACTGTAGTCGTGTATTGTTGGTTGCCCAAAACGCCAAAATGGTTTTAGTGTATTTTCTAGTTACTTTTATGGTGTGAACGGAACTTCCATGTTTACTCCTCCTGGTTTAAAAACAGACTATAGTTATACTTATACATTCCACTGCTTTGTTCCTAACATTATTTCGCGTACAATGCATTAAATTATATAAAAAACAAAAGTTGTAGTCAATATCTCATAAATAAAAGACAATATTTTTTCTCTCTTACCATTACTGTAAAGATCTTAGAAGGTTTCTCTACAATATGCAACTTAAAATGAGGTCACAATTTAAATTAGGGAAATTTTACAGGTTTTCAAAGAAAACTGCACGATTGTGGTGTTCCATGTTATTTCCAAAAGTAAAAAAAATAGATCAAATCTAAAAGCACCATAGAAATGTCCCAATCTTTCTCTATTTCTAACTTGTACAATAACAGGGATGGCAATACTTACATGCTTAAGTTGAAGTACACTGCCTAGCAAGCTGATAAATAAAGGACTGTTATTATTATTATTTGATTGC
The DNA here is from genome assembly GCA_963583905.1 of Stenurella melanura. NCBI lineage: Eukaryota > Metazoa > Arthropoda > Insecta > Coleoptera > Cerambycidae > Stenurella > Stenurella melanura. The sequence goes on from OY757313.1 coordinate 67,297,104, forward strand.
CTCTATTTGCATAGCGTATTTTGTGATCATCTTTGAACCCCTTATATTTCTAATTTCAAGTACCATTGCCGAGTCAAAGGTTTCAGTCTTTTCAAAAACTTTAAATACTTGGTATTTTATTTTTAGTAGTGAGTCAGAGATAACCCCAAAATTGTTTATTTTAAATACACTAATTCCAAATATTTGCATTATATGATTAATAACTTAAGAAAATGTATATTATACGAAATAAGAAATGATGAAGACACCGTTTGAAGTGGATCGTTATATCTACGCCTAAGGCGACCGCTCCGGTCACCCACCCCTATTTACTGAACTGTCGGGGGATAAAATAGTAATATATTTTCCGATATATCTTTTATAAAATAAAAATTTGCATGCTTTAAGATAACACTATTAGTACATGTGCTATCTTATAATTATCTGATAGCGTTGTGTTAGCTAGAAGTATTACAATAGACTCTCCAGAACTCCTATCAAATTAATTTTAGAATTCCACGTTTAGGCTCGCGCCAAATCTCTACTTTTGCACTACCATATAAAAGAACTAACGTCAGTGGTTTAACCCATTTATTCAATTATGGAAATTTTATTGGCGGTCATTGTGACATGTTTAATCTTTCTTTAAATAATTGCTCCAAGACCATAAAACTCTGTTCGAAGTAGGTTGTAATCTAGATTCAAATACATAACTAATATTAAGCTACTTTAAACCAAGTAATTATTTTTTACTTTTATATTGTATATTGCATATTATGCATTTATGTAATTTATTTTTATTGTGTAAAATTGTCCCGCAACTGGAGGAGTCTATTGGGCAACAAATTCTTTATTATTATCATTATTAACCCATTCCCTTAGATCACGGAAGGCATGGAAAGTAAATTTTCCTTATCAGTAATTCACGTAACTCAAGATATTTTTTATAGTTTCTGCAAGTATTTGTATGAAACTTATATTTTTTCTTCGATCACTTACTACTTATAAAAATCGAGAGACATAAATTCCGATTAATAGGGGTCTAGAGGAACGCATTTTAAATCTGCAAACTATTTTTATTGTGCATGACAGATATGAGTTGGTATGCCGATTGCTTAAAAACGTATGCCACAGTTGTGTTAGTAATGTCATTTTCTTAGCAGACGAAAATAGGCAGAAAAATAAATATTTATTCAGGTCTATAAGGGCCTGTACACGATCAATAATATTATTGACAAGATCCGCCAATATTTACTGTTGATACAAGAGACATCACACGATCAATATTATTGTCATTAATTTCAGTTCAGTTTTGTGGACACCATCATCGCGAATTCCAGAATTGACGGCAATGAAAAAGCTGATGAACTTGCTAAACAAGGGGCAGCTAACATATTCTATGGCCCAGAACCCGTGCTGGGCATTTCTAAAAGCTCAGCCAGAGGGGTGATTAAAGACTGGGTCAAGAGTAAACACAAGAATCACTGGAGGAACATTCCAGGAAATCGACATGGAAAAACACTTATTAAAGGTCCATGTGCAAAACAAACTGCAGAACTGCTCACAATGAACAGGACGCAGTTAAGACTAATAACAGGACTTCTGACGGGACACTTTCCTGTAAAGAAGTACCTGAATACAATCGGCAAATTCGACGGCAACCTAGACTGCAGGCTATGCAGCAAGGAGCCGGAAACGGTCGACCACATCATTTTTTACTGCGAGGCATTGGCTCGCAGAAGATATGGCATCTACGGGCAAACACGAACAGACCCGGAACTTATCAGCACCCGTCCGACCATAGACCTGTATCATCTGATTAGAGGTACAGGGGTACTGGAGTGGGCGGAGTGAAGCATGGCAGGGAGAGCACAATAAGCCCAGGAGGCTGCAGTGCCCTCGGAGTTTTCTATTAACAGACGAGCCCTGGAAAAAAAAAAAAAAAAAAAAAAAATCATCGCGAATCGTTCCTTCTGCAATAATGAATACTTCCGAATGAACAATAATACGTTGCGAAAGTTACTGAGACTGTTAGAGCCCTACTTGAAAAGGCAAGATACAAATATGCCCAACTGTAATCCACCGAAGAATGGTTAGAAGTAACTCTGCAATTACCACTATTCTCCTGCATTGATGTTGCATTTCAAAATTTCTAGACTTTCGTAAATACCAGCTTCAATACATCAATATCCATCGTACACGGTCAAGATTATTGTCAATATTTTTGAGTATTGTCAATATTATAGATCATGTACAATTGTACAGGCTCCTAATTAGACCAATAATTGGACAGACCTAAGTACATTATTTGAGATCTCCAGGTAATACACTTTGTGGAATTCTTCTACGCTTTGCACATTGTTTGACAGAGCAGTCAGTGAGCATGTCAAGTGGCCTCACGTAATCTATTATTAACTATTTTTGATAAGCACATTTAAATTATTTACTTAAAGAAAGTTTTCATTCAAAACATATTAATTTATTAATTTAAGAAGTGTGAATTACATAGTATTCCCACACTTAATGTAAATTTTCAATACATTTCAATAAAATATATATTTTTATAAACAATTCTTAATAAATTTTCAACATGACAACCTATTTCTGAATATAAAATACTTAGACCCGCACATGAAATGGGTAAGTCACGTCGCTTATTTAAATGGAAGATTACGGAAACTAATCTATAAATTTTATAGCCTAAAGGGCATACTAAACAATAAAACTCTACTAGTTGTGTACAACAGTTTAGTTGAATCTATAATTAGATATGGTGTCACAGTATGGGGCTCCGCTTATAAAGCAACTTTAAAACCTCTGCAAATAACACAAAACTATATATTAAGAATAATTTTTAACAAAAAAACCAGAGACAGCTGCAGAGACATATTCATCGAAAAACAATTGCTTGATGTGAAGGGTATATACATGCATGCTGCCATATCCTACGTACATAATAAGAAGGACACCATTGGATCTGTTATTGAACACCAATATGAAACAAGGGCTAGGACATACAGCACATACACAGTACCGTTCCATACCAAAACTGTCACTCAAAAATGCATTAAATACAATGGAACCAAACTACTTAATAAACTTCCACCACACATTAAAAAAATGAGGAAAAAACGTTTTCGAATAGAAACAAAAAAATATCTGATTGACAATTACACTACACTCCTGTCCATCCTGGCATAACTCATACAAAAGCGTCACATATCATTTCTTTAATATAGTTAACATTACTACAAATTTAAAATTATAAAGGTTAATGTATTATATAGGTGGCAATCTACCGTTAAAACTTACAATTCTTTTTATATATCCATCTCTTTTCTTTCTTTCCACCTCATTATTGCACTCTTTTCTACACAGCCGCAAAATATTTATACTATTTCTATGCCCACTTTATTAATTATCAACTTATTATACTTCAATCAAATTTATATACTATTTTACACATTGTTTAAAGATGATTAATTATATATGTAGATATAGAACACATATGTAGATATAGAATGTAAATACTGCTCGACACAATACGAGGTCTCCTCAGGTGTCACTTTTTTGTTCTTTATGTAATTAGGTTAAGACATTTTGTTTAATAATTTTGTTGCAGTAATAAATAAATAAATAAAAATAAAAAATAAAATAAATAATAGATATTCAGCTCACCAACAGCATTTTAAAAATTTATAATTTTTTTTACACTTCAGTTATGAAACATATTCTTTATAGGATTTTGCAAACAGCGGAAAATACTATCTATGAGCACTAAAAGAAAAACTATGTGCAAAAATATTAATGAAATCTTTGCATTTGTTCAATAACCTGACTTCTGATTATGCTAGCAAATCAAAATTCTAAAATAAATTTGTCCAATTTCTTATTTGACATTCTCCTTATAACACTAGCATCCAATATAGTCCCCTACGGCTAAGCAAATTAAAATAGTATCTTCATTACCCCATACAATATGAAGATTCAGTTAAAAATGTGAACAAAGGTCTAAAATTAATTAATTTATTTACCTACCTTGTCCTAAATTTTTTTTCATTCTAATGGATTACATTTTTATAAAATCTCTCATTCAGTTTCTTAGCTTTCGAAACGTTTTTCGCCCTTATTCTGAGCTCATCAGAAAGGCATAAAGCTACTCATTACGAAGTTTCATTTAAAACAAAGGCAACATCCCTGAGTAAGTATGAAATATTTACATTTGACATTGACTGATAAAAAACAACAGATCTTCACCTATCTATTAGCTAACTAGTATTGGAGCCTATATACTCTATGCATGTTTAAAAGTTATATAATTCATTGGCTTAACTATCCATAATGTAAAGGCTATACCTAACTTAGCCTAACTAAAGCAACAAAAAGTTAATAAATATACCTATTGGAGGGTGAGTATCTTTTAAATTAGGTATGTTAAGAAATCAGTTATTATAGTAATGTATAAAAATATGGAGAAATACTCATATCAGAACTGGAATCTCCAAGAAAAGCGATCCTCAAAGCGTCTGCCTAAGCGTTTGAATAAATAGGAGGAAAGCTAACCATATCTATTTTTAATCAGGTTCATTTTGTAACTATGTTTCCAAATGCCCTTTCGATAATAACTAGATGAAAATATAATAATCAGAAAATATGATAATCGTCGTCGGATTATTGAATGTGGTATATAAGTGTCGAATATTTCTTAGTATACTCTTCAGAGAAGTGTCTTCAGAAAATTTGTACATTTATTAGTTATGATTCCTCTAGCCAACACTTATTCTTTGTCTAAATTTAAATAATGTGGGACTTTTTTCTCTTTAGTTGTCGTGTTTAGAAAAAGCATGACGGACAGAGATATAGACTGACAGATTGACAATGTGACAGATAAACGGATAGACGACGGACGTTTTAAAAATTGTTCAGAATTGTATGAATGACACACTGATGCGAGAAATTTTGCTTATCGAAAGATATTTACGATTTTAGAAATGTATTCGTTAAATGCAATATATCTTGTTTTCGTTTTCTGAGAAGTACAATAATAGATACGGAAAAATGTATCTAATATTCTCGTATCATTATTATTTCTTTATCTCCCCAGTTTATTTACAATCTGTAATATTAAATTACAATAGGTAAATTGTTTGTAACAGACAAAGCATATTGACATGCAGAAAAATATCTATATAGGTCTTGTGACCATATTCAATTATTTGAAATATTTTATATATAAATATAAAATTATTTGTCTCTGGGTCACGGCGTTCGTTACGTTGAAATCTTGTAGGTAGATAAATAGGTAATAAAGCATTTTAGTCCTCGTCTTGCCGGTTGTCTCATGAGGGTCATTGCCAGTTCATTGGGATGTTGGTGTAGTCTATCTGCATATTTTTGTGCAAGCTTGAATTCTTCTTCCTTTACTCATTGCATTTGGAGATCATGTAGGATGCAGACGTAGAATTTCTTATTAGAAACTTTTAAAGATTTCTAGATAGGCGGTAGAAGCGGTCCCCTACAGTTGTATTGCGTAACTCCAGATGGGCTTGAGGGTGGTTTCATAAATTAATAGCTTAATATGGACAGTTGTGATCTGTGACCGAATATAGATTCCGAAGTTGGAGTCCAAGTTATCTTCTTTTTGTGGAGATATGTTTTTTCTAGCTTAATTTTTTGTCAGGTGCATTCCTAGGTATTTGAGCTGTTGCTGGTGATGCAGGTGGTGGTTATTTAGTAACGCTGGTGGGCAGTTCCCTTTTCCGGTAGTGAAAATGGTGCAGCTGGTGGTTATTCAGTGACAGTGGTGGACAGTTCCCTTTTCTGGTAGTGAAAGTACCATGAACTTACTTCATTGTATTCGCCATCTTGTTTTGTATCATTAATGGTTAGGGAAATACAAGCAGAAAATTTAACTGGACCACCATTGTTTCAATGGTGGGTCGATAGACAGAGATGGAAACTTTTAGTCTGTTAATAGCACGCCAGTATGAGCATATTTTTTGGAGTTTTAGAATTTCATTAGTTTTACCTTCGAATTTTTCCTACTTGTCTAGCCTATGATACTTATTAGCTATATGACATAAGAACACCTTGCAGTTTCAGAATGTGAGTCCTCTGAACCTTCACTAACCAAGATGTATGCCGATCATATTTTTGTAATTACTAAGTGCCAATTAATTGATAAAAAATTGTTTAATTTTGGTTTGTAATGCTCAGTGGAATGGCATGCAGCTTTAGAATCTCTCCGAAAAACCATTAATCGGGATCAATACTAATCGTAGATTTTTTTTACTAAGTGGTAAATAGGTAGAGCCGGCTGTGCAGATTTCCTATGAATAAGATACATGAAAAACTTTGGGAGGATGCGGCAAATTAGAAGAGGTACCCTAATTTTTTATTAACTAGGAGGCTTGTGCTTTAACTTAAAAAAAAAATCATTCATGTATTCGACGACGTAAGAAAATACAAGAAAAAAATTAATCGAGGGTGTCTCAGGGTTGTGGGCAAATTAAGCCTGGTACCCCACTACAATCTCATTGTATACCTCAAAACCTACATTTTGACGTAAGTTTTATTCATGTATTCGATGACACAAAAAATCGTGACTGGAAGTGGTGTCAAAATTCCATGACGCGAGCAAAATTTGCTTATATGAAAAGTGGCTAGTACTTGGTCACTCACACAAAGTTTTTTATGTATCTTATTCATAGGAAATCTGAACAGCCGGCTCTCTACCTATAAGTAGTAGACATAAATAATAGCTTGCACCAACTGTAAAAGATATTTCGAGTTTCACGAATCGTTTATGGGGGTTCTTCTAGAAAAATTCGCATATCACTTTCATTATCTGCCATGCTCTATGGTAAATGGTTAATAATATCCCTAGCTGATACAAATATATCAGACAATTGTACAATAACTGCTGTGCTATATTGCCACGTTTTACTTTTGCTATCTGTACTCTCTGTTTAAACAAGGTTTATAAGGAGTATGCGTTAACTAAGTTCAAACCAAATTATAGTAAATAAAATTATTACTATACAGAATCCGAAAATGTAATTATCTGCCTAGTAAGTAATTCGTAAATAAATGTAACAGTTTCAACTTTGTTATTATCACGAAATTTCTGTGAAACTGAAGTGCTTTTTATTTTGTCGCCTACGGCATTGCGTTGTCAGTAAAGGATGGTAAATATAATTTAGAGCAGTCCCACGAGAACCAAGGACAATTTTATTGAGACGTTGAAGTTTTTGACATTATTAGATGTTTTTTTGTTTGTTCCACCCGTCTCGTGTTCTCAAGAATATTACATATTTTCAGCCGGTTTCTATGTAACCCCACAAGGTTATACTATTTTAAATCTGATACTGTGTTAACACCTTAAATAATATAATGCTTCTCAAGCCTTTGTCATAGTCTAAGTACGTTAACTAAATCTAAAAGTATCTGCAGATATTAGTTTTCACAGGTCGTCATCACAAAAAATTAAATTTTTCATAGTATCATAATTATTGTGATGCATGAATTTGTTATGTCATTGTCAACAATGATAATAATACATTTTATTTCTACAAAAAAAAAAGCGCTACCTAAGGAATCACTACTTCCACATCCAGATTTTTCATCCAAGTCACTTTAAAGGAAACATCTTGACTAGATTTGTACTGTATTATGTGGAAATTATTGTATATAGAACTTTAATAATATTTGGAATAGATGTCAGAAAAGTTTGAGGCATTGGTTTCTACCATATACGTTAAAAATGAAGTTCTTAGTTTACCCTACTTACTTTCCCCTACTCACAACCTACCACGTCCCACCCCTTCAATGAAATCATTTCAGTGAGATGTCATTACAATACATACGTGTACTAACTTTCAAGTAAATATCTCAATTTTATGTTATCAAACAATTAGTAATGGAGCGGAAATGGTGGTGTTTGAAAAATATATTAGAAAGAAATCTGACGCCTTGGTTTCTAGTATATACACCAAATCCCACATTTCTGTTCTCTTACCACCTTGATTTACTTATTTTCCCCTATTTACCTATTAACCTCAACCCTTCAACGGAATCATCTCAAAATATAATGTGTCAGATGCCATAATACATATGTGTCCCAAATTTCAAGTGAATACCTTAACTTCATTTTATCAACCCCTTTAATAATGGATTAAGTGTAGCGGGAGGTCGAAAATTATTATTAAAATATCTGAGGCGTTGGCTTCTAGGACATACACCGAATTTCAAGTTTTTGTATTCCAACCAGGTTGCTTTACTTATTTTTTCCTATTTATCACCAATTACCCCCACTCCTTCAATGCAATCATGTCAAAATATAATCTAGTTTAAGATATCGTTATACGTGAAACAAATTTGAAGTGAAAGTCTAAATTTAATTTTATCAAGTATTTTAATAAGGAAGTGGGAGTGGGGGTGGTAGGGGGATGGAAAATATAAAATCTGAGGCCATCGCTTCTAGTATATAGACCAAGTCCCAAATTTCTATTCTCTTACCAGCTTGCTTTACTTATTTTCCCCTATCTACCACTATTTAACCCCCAACCCTTCAACGGAATCACCTCAAAATATAATCTAGCTCCAGATGTCGTTATCGTACATAAGTGTACCAAATTTCAAATGAATATCTCAATATCATTTTATCAACCAATCTAGTAATGGAGTAGGAATGGTGGGGCGTTGAAAAATATTATAAAAAAATCTGAGGCTTTAGCTTTTAGTATATACACCGAATTTCAAGTTTCTGTATTCCTACCAGCTTGCTTCACTTATTTTCCCCTATTTACCAATATTTAACCCCAACCCTTCAATGAAATCATATCAAAATATAATCCAGTTCCAGATGCCGTTATTATACATACGTGTACCAAATTTTAAATAAGTATCTCAATTTTATTTTATCAACCCCTTTAATAATGGACTAGGGATTGTGGGGGGTTGAAAAATATTATGAAAAAATCTGAGGCCTTGGCTTGTAGTACATACATCAAATTTCAAGTTTCTACACTCTTATCAGCTTGCTTTATATATTTTCCCATATTTACCCCTATTTACCCCCCAACATACGCGTACCAAATTTTAAATAAGTATCTCAATTTTATTTTATCAACCCCTTTAATAATGGACCAGGGGTGGTGTGGGGTTGAAAAATATTATGAAAAAATCTGAGGCCTTGGCTTGTAGTACATACATCAAATTTCAAGTTTCTATACTCTTACCATCTTGCTTTATATATTTCCCCATATTTACCCCTATTTACCTTCAATTCTTCAAAACACAATCCAGTTCTAGATTTCGTTATAATATATACTTGTACAAAATTTAAAGTCAATATCTTAAACCGTTCCGGAGAAAGCGCGCGGACAAAAAAAAGTTACAAACAGACGGACAGACCGACAGACGGGCAGAATTTTTCTTTACTCAAATTTAAAATTTCGACGTTTCATGACATTCTAAACGTATTTCAAGAAATTAAATTTTTGGAAATTTTTTTACGATTACTATTCTTCCAATCCACTAGGTGGTGTTTCTGTACATATAAGCACACCTCTAGAATGTATAGACCAGCAATTGTCAACATGTTTAAAGGCATCACGGCAACTCTCTGTGTAATTCAAATTTAATGACATATGAACTGCATATTCTTCGCTAGTCACATTACAGCAATTGTCCCAGTTTACAGTTCGCTGGTTACGGTGCTTAGACATAAATTTCAAAGCAAAACATCTCGTTCTTAGCTTTAGACATAATTTTTCAATATGTTAAGTCCATTGTAAATGTTTATCAAAAGTAATACCTAAGAGTATACTATCATCACAGGTTTTTATTTCGCAGTCACTGCCATTAAATGATTATTTAATGTAAATTGTATAAAAATGGTCTTTTCTTTTTTTGAATTAAGTTATTATTTTGGGACCAACATAAGATTTCTCGATTAACTCCTTCAGTGGTTTCTTTTGCTACAATTTAATCGTTGCCTGTAACTAAAATGTTTTTATCGTCAACATAAGACATTACATGAATATTTGGTATTTCTTGCAGGTGACTAATCATTTCGTGAGTAAGTATTATATATAAAAGAGGTCCCAAATTTGATCTCCGTGGAACTCCTTGTTAAATATCACAAGTTTTACTTTCAACTCCACCGGCCATTTATACAATTTGTATCCTGTTTAAATAGAAGAAAAATATTTACAAAGCAGTTACTTGAACACCGTACATTCTAGTTTGGCCTCAAGCAGCTGATGGTCTACCAAACCAAAAGCTCGTGAGAAATCTACGAAAAGACCCACAACTGGTTGCCTGTTGTCTAACACTGTTATGATTTCTTGTTGAAAATCACATAACGCAGACTGCTTGTGGTAAATACATGTTGAGCAGGCGGCAGTAATTATATATACTTTTGCAAAAAGCTTGATAGTTGCGCCTTGAGATGAAGTTCTAAAATTTTTGAGGAACTATATAGTAGACTAATGGCCCTCTCTAATTACTAGTCATATGGATCTCCTTCTTGTATAACGGAGAGACTATGGCTCTTTTAAATTTACTAGGAAATTTATCTTTTTCTATAGAAAGGTTTATTATATAACATAATAGATCGCGTATTTATATTTTTCTACGAAATTATTAAAAATATTATCATGACCGCTAGAGTTTAAAGAGTCTAATTTATTCATTTATCAAAAACTAAGCAAGATAGGGCGATAAACTATAAATACCTTTTTAACACCATCAAATTTTCTAAAGTTGGTCACTTGATAGCATGATTTTAAGAAGGCATGAAGTTTCCTTGGAAATATACATATAAGAGTTTTGTTCTACTGTCATTCACTACTCACCACACATGCCAATATTTTATTATAAAATTTATTTTTTATTTAGTATGCTATTTATTTAGTACACTATTCAACTAATAAAATAAACTAAAGTAAGCTGAACTAAACTCATACATATGTATTTCTATATGTATTGCATCTAAGCTAGCAGAAACAGTAGTACACAGTCAATTAATAGAGTTCTTAAATGACAACAATATTTTAGCACCCTTCCAGTCGGGGTTTCGTAAACAGCCTAGCACCTCTACTATGCTATTAGAGCTTGTAGATGACGTCTTGAAAGAACAAGATAATGATAATGTAACCTTGTTGGCACTACTTGACTTGTCAAAAGCACTTGACTGTGTTGATATTCCATGTCTCATTGCTATACTAAAATATTGAATCATATTTATACAATAGAAAAATAATAATTTCAGTTAATCAGAACAATGTATCAGAACCAAAGCAAACAAAAGCCGGAGTACCACAGGGTCCCGTTCTCGGACCTACATTACTATTTAATATATACATGTCTGACATAAAAAACTTAAATACCAATACAAAAATTCAAGCATATGCCGATGATATTGAAATCTATTTGCCGCTAAATAAATATAATGTAGATGCACAGGTGTTACAATTCAATAGCGACTTGCTGACAATCGCATAATGGATAGAGGGCTATTGTTAAATCCTGTTAAGTGTGCGTACCTCTACCTTGGAACAGCTAATAGAGTACAAAACATAAAGAGTTTAAATCTTGAAATCAATATTGGGAATGAAATAATTCAAAATGTTGAGTCTGCTAAAGTCCTGGGCATCATACTTGACGAAACACTATCTTTCACACAACATGTAAGTAAATTGAGTCAGTCGTCATTTTTCAGGTTGAAACAACTATACCAATACCGTGAGTACATTAACGAATCAAATAAAATTATGTTGACGGAATCCCTTGTACTGTCAATCTTAAACTACGGAGAATGTATATATGGTCCCTGTCTTACTCTAACAGACAAAAACCGTTTGCAAAAAACTCAAAATTGCTGTATTAGATATATTAAAGTTATTCCCAGAAGAGAACACAGCACTCCTCACATTAGGTCATTACACCTGTTAAAAAGTAACAGAGAGACGCTTCATTCATTATGCTACATTAGTTGGGATGATACTAAGTAATAGAATTCCATTGTATTTATTATCAAAAATTGAGTTTAGGGAAATGGCGCACAATAGAGAACTTAGAAATTTAGGTAACGCAACTATCCCACGGCAACACTACAGCTTTCAAGTCCTCGTTTTCACATTTAGCTTCCAACATAATTAACAATATCTCAGTAAATATTAGAGGTAGGAGTAAAAATAATATAAAAAAAAACCAGTTAAAATTTGAATTACTACAACGAAATAACTTAAATATTAATATAATTATGTTTTAATGATAGGGTAAGATTGTAAAATCATTGAGAAATGTATCTTGTCCTTTGTGTTGCAAAATAAAGTATTTTTAATTTTTTTATTTTATTTATTTATATACAAAATGTAAAGTTTAAGTAAGCAATATGGAGTAAAGTAAGGCTAACAAGTTCGCAAGTCAACAAAAAGAACAAAATATAAATTTAAGTTAGAGACAGATTTTTTATGTTTGCAAGTTCGTACATGGATATACTTAAAGGATCGTTCAAGTCATTATACACACTACACATTTTCTGGGTAGGTACACAAAAATATTTCCTTACATTTGTTCTTAAAAATGGAATCTAAAATAAATCGTTGTCCACTTAACTATCTAATTCTAATTCACCTGCTTACGCTGGATCAAATTATTATTCCATCAATAGTCAAAAGTTTTAAATAAAAATATATAATTTTAAAATGAAAATACGAGAGAAACCTAATATTCCAACCCCAACAAAATATAATTTCCTGTTATCTTTGATTCAATGTAATTATTTCAACAGCTGTGAGTGGCATTTCTGAAATCTGCATTAAATAGGTAGTATATTCACTTAAAATGAAGAAAATAATTAGTTCCAAGGGAATAATAACCAATATTTAGCAAAAGGTATATTACATTTAATGATCTTAAAAATGGGAAAACATTTTTGAATAAAATTCTTTGTTACCCACTTGAAGCTTGTGTTTATGCAGGAATTCTTAAACCGTAAAGCATGAAGAACCGTACTTTAGGACAAATCGCCATATTTTTTGTCAAAATCAAAGCCCAATTTCTTCAAAATTTAATAATTGGTGTTAGATATTAAAATCGTATGCGAACACCACTAGATATAGCTCTAAAATATTTCCGTACCAAATTTCGTAAATAATATATTATAATAATTCTGCAGTGTATTTACAAAATACAAATGGTTTTAATCAAGTAACCTGAAACATAACACACCACACTATTAGGCAAATACAAAGCTAAGGCTGTCCAGAAGTGGAATACAAATTTGAAAAGTCACATGCAAGATCCATAACTAACAAGTATATGATAGTTTGCTCGCATGCTCGCCTTACAAAACGCCTTATCCCGCTACTCTATCATACCGTGTGATACAAAAAGTGATACACAATTTATAATAACTTATTAGATTAGTAAAATATCTAATCTATTATATTAGTAAAATATATAAATAATTTTCGGCTAAGGATACTCGAAGTAAAAAAGTCAAATGGTGTCATGTCAGGAGATCTCAGTGGCTATTTAATTAGGGATTGTTTGAACCTATTCACTTGTTTTCAAAATTACCATTCTACCAATCTCTTACCACTACTACATCTTATTGAAATTTCAAACTTCGAACAATGTGGACAAATTTAAGTGTTTAAAAATGATTTATTATTTGTTTGCTTATAATTGTATTGAAACATTCTTTATAGGATTTTGCAAACAGCAGAAAAATTAACTATCTATAAAAGAAAAACTTTGAGTAGAAATATTAATGAAATCTTTGCATTCTTTCGATAACCTGAATTCTGGTTATGCTAGCAAATTAAAATCCTAAAATGAATTTGTCTAATTTCTTATTTGACAATTCTCATTCTAACACTAGCATCCACACAGTCCCCTACGGCCATGCAGATTAAACTAGTATCCACATAACCCCCTACGATTATGAAGATTCAGTTAAAAATGAGAACAGAGACCTAAAATGAATTTATTTATCTATCTTGTCTTAAAAAATTTTTCATTCCAATGGATTACATTTTCATGAAATCTATCATTCTGTTTCCTGGAAATGCTTAGCCTTTGAAACGTTTTTCGCCCTTATTCTGGAGCTCATCAGAAAGACATAAAGCCATTCATAAAGATGTTTCATGCAAAACCAAGACAATTTCTATGAATAAGTGTGAAATGATTATATTTGATATTGACTGATAAAAACAACCTCACCTATCTATTAGCTAATATAGGCTATTAGGCTCCAATACTAGTTAGCTAATAGATAGGTGAGGTTGTTTTTATCAGTCAATATCAAATATAATCATTTCACACTTATTCATAGAAATTGTCTTGGTTTTGCATGAAACATCTTTATGAATGGCTTTATGTCTTTCTGATGAGCTCCAGAATAAGGGCGAAAAACGTTTCAAAGGCTAAGCATTTCCAGGAAACAGAATGATAGATTTCATGAAAATGTAATCCATTGGAATGAAAATTTTTTTAAGACAAGATAGATAAATAAATTCATTTTAGGTCTCTGTTCTCATTTTTAACTGAATCTTCATAATCGTAGGGGGTTATGTGGATACTAGTTTAATCTGCATGGCCGTAGGGGACTGTGTGGATGCTAGTGTTAGAATGAGAATTGTCAAATAAGAAATTAGACAAATTCATTTTAGGATTTTAATTTGCTAGCATAACCAGAATTCAGGTTATCGAAAGAATGCAAAGATTTCATTAATATTTCTACTCAAAGTTTTTCTTTTATAGATAGTTAATTTTTCTGCTGTTTGCAAAATCCTATAAAGAATGTTTCAAATTTAAGTGTATCTTTCTATAATAATTATTTTGCTGTTGTGATCTATGCTAAACGTAAAACTGGAAAAGAACTTATAGACGGATCAATTATCATCTTAACTCTTGCTACAGGTAATTTAAAGATATCTTAGTCATGGACAAGTGAACAAATGAATCAACATTATTTCCTTTAAAAGACAAACTTTACTTCTTCCATGGATGACTCACATTTTCAATTCATTTAGGTAAATTGTTTTTAATTCACATACCTTATTCACTACGTTATAAAGTGGGGTACTTGGTTGTTGTTTTAATTTCGATTATTATTTCTTAAGTCTTCAGTTTTTTTTTTAATCGTCTTATTTGTACCAAATTTGGTACGGGAGAATAATAAAATGTTTTACTGAATAACTCAAAATATTATATTTGTTGAATACTGTATTATGTCATAGGACAGCACGACAGCTCCGCTCTGGACGTACCACGTTACTTCGTCAAATTTTTTATTCAACACTTTTGTGTAAGAGGCAAATATACTATACATTCGGTCAAAACTGAGATCGAGAAGATGGAACCACGGCTCTTATGCTATGTTTCTTACCCAAGGCTGACGATTTTGGTAGTAGATGTACTACATAAATTTTTCATTAGATAAAAATAAATTGTGTGAGATTTGTAGTTTATTAAACCTATAAGCAAGTTTTCAAAAGAAAAACGATTGAAATTATAAAATCGAAAAACCAGAAACTGAAATTATGAGTAAGACACAGAAGCCTACAATAAATGTCATCAAGAGTCTACCATGTTCAGATATAATTTCATATATACTTTAAAGACTGCCATACTAAATATGGAAAGATCCGATAGATAAATATTAATTAATTTTGGCAGTGGGGATACCTAACTTTTCAGTTTCTCAATTTTAAATATATTCGTTTTTCAAACAACTGCCTTTTAGAAATGAAAATTCATAATTCTGCCCTTCTTGTCGAGCTAAAGAGGTATGCACATATATGTATTGGTACTGTATATGTATATATTAAAAAAAGTTACCACAAAGGCTATTAAATATCGTCGCTTTTGAGTTGACAGCCTTAACTTCACCGATAATAAATCGTCTTTATCTACAATGCAAGCCAATATAAAATGCTTGTGATTTTTACTTCTCTAATTACCATTCAGCTATGAACGAATATCAGAATTAATTAATGCTTATTGGAATGTATCCTTGCTCGTGCAAATAAAAACTGCCTTAAAATTGTAATAAAAACTTTTTCAAGTTAAGCCTATCTTAGGGAGAAGAAAATGAATAAAATTTTAACTACTAAGTAACTAATCGATACCTTAACGAGTGACTTGTAAAATTGGCAACATAGTAAAGCAGATTGTACAGCCGTGTAGTTATAGTATCATTTAAAACGCTCTGTGAAATCACGTGAAGCGACATTTCCGGAATCGTTTCCCGCAGCCATTTCCTCTGAGGGCATCAAGCAGGCTAGTAGTAGTGGATCGTTATCAGTGGCGTGCTAAGAGATATTTGATGATATGGGTTTAACCAGAGAAGAGGGTACTGAGGATAACATTTTAAAAATATTATAAAGTGGTAACATTATTAATAATGATGTAATGCTAAATTAAATGTGAATGAATTTCGATATTTTTATTAAAGTTAAGAAAAACACTATTATGTTAAATACATTCGTTGAACATATCTGGGTCTACTGAGGATAAAAGTATAGTTTCAACTGTTTATTTCTCATCTCAAAATATTGGACTAAGGTAATCAGTCCAATGAGATGTCAAAAAGTATAATGAAGTCTATAAACTATAGAAAAATGGAGCATTGAAAATCGGTATGCCTTCATTTATTGACATATCAATAAAGCTGAACCACGTATCGTTGAGATTCGCGGTCAGGCAGAAGTAAACACGTGTGTTGCTTCTATTATGCTCTTCACAAATACAAAACGAAGAGTATATTGCATTTGATAAGTACATTTCTAAAACCGCTAATATCGCTCGTAGAGAAAAAAAAATTTTAACACTGTGTTGGTGACCGAATTCTGAACAAACTTTAAAATATTCGTCCATCCGTATGTCTGTCTGTTCGTCTGCCTGTCCGTCTGTCTGTCTGTCGGTCCCTTCGTCTGCCTGCTCGTCTGTCTGCCCGTCCCTTCGCCTGCCTACTCGTCTGTCTGCCCATCCGTCATGTTTCTTGAAAGAACGATAACTTGAGAACGAAAAGTCCAATTGTATTGAAACTTGAACTATACATTAGTGTTACTTACAGGAGGAACCCTGTTGTTTTTTAACAACATTTATCAATAAATAAAATCGTTATTAAATAATTAGGTGAACACAAAAATAAATTTGTTTATGTTAAAAATGTCTAGAATTAATATTATTTCAAAAAAAAAACTACGAAGAGTGTCCTATAGAATGTGCAATAAATATATAAAGAGTGCAGTTTACTGCGAAGACTATAAGGTCTGGCTTGTTCTTTCTTAATAATTTATTTACATTTCTTTACCATTGCTTGAATTTTTTCTTTAAATTCCTTTGCTGATACATAAAATAATTTCAAGCGTAAAATTTTTATTCGAGAAAATCATTTGAATGCGAAAGTAAAAAATTTATAACGATTTTGCGTTCTACAAGCGTTCCAATCGCCCCATAAGTTTTCTCAAAGATGTTCATAATAGTCATTATCGCAACCAATAATGCAGGTATTTTATATGTTTTGTCATTGTACAATAATAACTATAAGATACAAGAAACTGGAAAACAATATGTTTTCGTGGCTTTGCTTTTCTTTTGCAACCCTAGTAGCAACAATATTGCACCAATATATAATCCATATAGGACCAATATTCGTATATTGATTCTATATGGATTATATATTGATCCAATATGTTGTGCTACTAGGGAATCATGAACTTACGTTTTTATTTTCGCACATGTAACTTATACATAGGAAGTACTGTGATCGCACACAAAATGTATTTGGAATTTTTCACAATTTCACTCGTTTTCAAGTTCGAAAAAAACAAAACAGTAGTTTTATAAATGTGTTTGTCTTCTATAGTTTCATCTAGAACCCAAACGACCGAATTATGTTGCTGAAATATTGTGTGTATCCTCAGAGCAATCCCATCTCAAGCTAAGGTGATAAAGTATTTTCTTATTCAAACATGAAGAATGTGACTCTCCAAAAATCGGTAAAGAGGTAGAAAATCAATTTTATTTCCTCAAAAGTCTCTAAACGATTTTGATTACAATTAAAACATGGATATTTCTTTAGATTCGATACGAAATAAAATGACTAAGTTCCTCCTATAAAATGCAGAAAAGCGGGGCGTACAAAACTTTGGAATTTTTCTTTTTTTTTTTAAGCAGCACTAGCCATTTTCAATAAATTGACCACAAAAATACTTACCATTAATACCGGTAGTGGATGCAACGGAGCTTTTTACTTCTGAACCGTCCAGATTTTCTACGATTCATCTTTTAATAATGTCTTTTTGAGACTATTTAAATTAATGTTAAAAAACTTCCAATGTCGAATTATTATTTAGGAGTAGATTCCTTCTCTTCTGGAAGGCTGGAGAAAAATTAAAAAAAAGGTAACCGCTGGATTTAATACAGAACAAAATTGTAAGAAGAAAAGCAGGATAATAATTATTCACAGAAACCATTAGAACATTTCATTTCTAGCATGAAATAATTGGTACCTGGTTATATATATGGTTTTTGAATAACTACTACACATTTATCAAACATTTACAGATTTCGGAATTCTTGCAACCATCGGGACATTGGAAATGAAAACACCATCCATAAAACATAAACTTTTTCCGAACTCGACTTCGCCTCGTCCGGAAACAGCTACCATCCACTCTCGATTGCGACACCGCGTTACCCCCTGTGATATATGCAACCCATATTACATTTGCATATATCAGCCTTTGCATATACGACAGCCTTACTCGACCGCGACACCGCTGTCTTTTGACCTTGAACGAAAACTGGTAATTCGACCCCCATATACCAACATAAACATTTCCAATGTTAAAAAGTATAAACAAAAATGGATTTTATTATGACATATATGTCGAGGATGACCTCGGCGACAGGCGTTACACATGACCATATACGACCATTTCTCAATGCAATTGGCACTTGTCAACTCTGCCTTGACTTCAGTGAATTATGTGCTCACAGGCAGGGTATCGTCTCCAATATGTATTTTGTTAATCTTATTGATAGTTTGAAAATGATACTCGAACTTTGTGTGAATTACTGTTTCGTAAACGTCTTAAAGTTTAGGCTATTGCTGATGCCATTAGCGGTAGAATAAAATTGAATTTTTTTCTTCTTTTAATATGATTAATATGTTCTATATTTTATAGCCCATTTTAAATTAAAAAATAATATCGTGATTTTACTGGAAAAATTATTTTTTGTTGCAAAAACTATTGTATTAACCGAGAACACAACATGCAACAATAACGTTTATGAAGCGGTATTTAATTTATATTTTTCTTAAATTTCTGTAGAAATATACTTTTAGAAATCTAGGACTTGAACTTGTAGTGGCCAAGAAATAATTTTTAATACTGCTTACTATGAATCAACCGCCGAGAGCCTTAGATAATTTGTAAAACATAAATTTCTGCACCTATAAAACAGATGGTTTGGTCTACAGGTGCAGACATGTGATGGAAGTAGTCGTATGAACAGTTAATTTATTCAAGGTTAATACATTTATGTGGAAGATGATAATAATGACAATAATAGTAATAATGATGTAATATTCTTAAAATGGCCATTGCGATAACCATTTTCTCTACTTACTCATGAGGTACGTTTCTGAAGTATTTATTGTTTTACGAGACCTTTGTCAATGCATATTTATATGATAATCCTAATCCCAATATTTATCAGGAATGTGATATAATTTTAATTATTATAATGTCATCGTTTTTCGTCTACCTTTCTGTTCGTTTCCTTCATTTACAGTTGAGATATTAGTGGAATTAATTTTACTAAAATGATATAAAATTCCAAACGTGGATCATAATTGTGTCACTTATGGAAAAAAGCGAATATTTCCAATACCGCATTGAAAAAATTAATTTATAATTGCTATATCAAATAACTATATCTATTACCGGAACTAGATGATTAATATTTGATTTAGTCTATTGAGAAAGCTTTAATATTCAACTGTCAACCAATTGCTAGGCATAAAGATTTATTGATAATCCTAATCTCAATATTTATCAGGAATGTGACATAATTTTAATTATTATAATGCCATCGTTTTTCGTCTACCATTCTGTCCGTTTCCTTCATTTATAGTTGATATTATATTAGTGGAATTAATTTTAATAAAATGATATGAAATTCCAAACGTGGATTATAATTGTGTCACTTATGGACAAAAGCGAATATTTCTAATACCACTTTGAAAAAATAAATTTATAATTACTGTGTCAAATAACTATATGTATTACTGGAACTAGAGGATTGATATTTGGTTTAGTATATTGAGAAAGCTTTAATATTCAACTGTCAACCAATTGCTAGGCATAATGCCAGTTCCCTGTTTGCATAATTATACTAGTATACTTGAAATTCACAAAAATTATAACAATTTCTCGACTACGTCTGATTTTCATAATTATGGCATCAGGGCTACCTCGCAACTCAGACAGCTTCGACATAGATTAACTAAATCAATAAAAACTCACTAAATCTCCAACTATATAACCAAGCCCTCAATGACTTCAAATCTCTTAATTTTAGTTCTTCTAAGCTTAAGATTGAGCGACATTTTCTAAAGTAATGGTTTTATTCCTTCGAGGATTTTCTTTAGCACCCCATTTTAGTCAGAACTATTCATTAGTTAACAATTTTCATAACACTATTACTTATATATCCTCTTTTCATTTCACTACTTGCTTGAGATGCACTGACTCTCGTTTCATGTTATGAAGACTACTTCATCTTTCATCGAATTTAAATAGTCCGCATTTTTGTAAGTTTGCTTTTAAGCTAGGTTATTAGTTTATTGTTTTATTTATATTTTGTATTTTATCTCGTTCTCTGCTATTTGGTCTACATAATTTTTGTCTACATTTTTTCTTTTTAAGCCATATACTTGTTTATACTGTTTACACTTAACTGTTTTGTCAACTCACTTGCCAAAAATTGTTTTGTATTCTTAGTCAAATAAAGATTCTACTCTCTTCCATTCTATACAGGTCTCTTATTTCCGTAAATTAAAATATAAGGATATTTCTAGTGATGCAGATTTTTAATTTAATTTCTTTTAAACTTAAATTAGTTTTGAAATTTGGCGGCTTTTAAGAAGTTTTCTTTAAGCTCCCTTCCTCCCCAATATGTGCAGGTTACTATAATTTGTCCAACATCGAGAACTAAGATCTATATATTTTGAGGAGTGCGAGAACGTAAAATTTGGTACAAGATTAATATTTTTACAGTACGTCAACAGAAGTTTGCACTTCATAGCTCAGTGAGCCTGACTATTAACTAAACTATCACATTCTGTTTTCTCTTCAGAAAATAATATCTGTGAAATCTACAATATAATCTAGTATGTTACTGGAAAATAACCCTTACGTCATTTTTACAATAATGTTAATGCAATCTAAGATATATAACTTAATAACAATGTACAGAATTTTAATTATTTTTCAAATAAAGCTGGTAAAAGTTATTAATTGTGATAGGGTTTTTTCAAATAATCGATTTTAAGGAAAAGTCCTACAAGAAAAGTTTCAAACATAAATTGTGAATGACATTAAATAAAGGTTTCAATATCGATTATTATTACAACAGACCCAAAATAAATTTCGCTTATATTTTTAGTTTCACACATTAAATATTCGTTACACTTTATTAAAATTGATGCACTCCATTTTCGTTAATTTTTCATAACAAAAGTTAGTGTACGTGGTGACACTTAGGTTGAAAGTAGATTAATTAATACTTTTGTTAAAAACACCCCAATTTCAACGCTTTAACAAGATCCTTTTTGTTTCAAGGCCCGCTTTTATTTAAGAGGAATTCATTTTAACACAAATTAGGGGAAGAAACTCAATCCTCTTGCTTTAAAATCGGTAAATCTTGCAGATATTCAGGAATAGATTAATGCAAGACAATAGCGTCTCTCGCTCTTGTTTCTTCTAGAATGCAATGGAGAAATGTGAAACTGTACTGAACAAGTCTGTTATTTTAGAGATTTTATCAGATCTTTTCTATATGTGTGTTTTAAATAAAAATTATATAGGGCGATTCGACGTTTAAGTCGTAAACTTTGAAATTCGATAGAATTCCTCACAATTATATGTACCTATCCTATAAATTATTTCAGAAGTTTTCTGATTTTCTACATACAAAAATGATATAACGATTGAAAGTCCTGAATAACACATAAAACCATTTTTTTTTCAAAGAACTGACCCCCCTTCCCCTTATGTATCTTGACCTCTTTACTCTTTTGCATCAATATAAAGGTTTTACGATTCAGTCTTTCGCTAGCTACCCAAAAACTACTTTTGAGGGGTTTTAAAAGTGGTCTTTGGGTAGCTAGCGAAAAACTGAATCGTGAAACCTATATTTTCTATGAGAAATTCGGGTTCATGGCGTCAAAATACAGGGTAAATTGTTTTTATTATTTGTGTACCTGTGTTGACAAAGAAAACAAGTATTACAAAGCATTATACGTTATTTTCATGAAAGTCTGATGTTGATTAGTTGTACGCACTCCTCTTGAATCATGGGCGTATCGATGTTCTGAAACTAAAACTGATATATTAAATATATAACTGAAACATGAAGCAGAACAACCAGAAGAAACATACGCTCGAACTGGGGCAATAACACCCCGCCCAGAATTAGAGGAAGCAACGCACATAAACATGTACCAAATATCACAAAGAACAGAGGAAGCCAACAGTCAAAAATTACAACACGATGACATCATCCTGGCGCCATGGAATGTCAGAGGCTGCATAACGAGAGAGAAAAGAGAAAAAATCGATGAGGCTCTTATGATGGAACACATACACGTTGCATGCATACAAGAGACACACATTATAGACGGAACTGCAGTTACTCAAAACTACAAATGGCATCTAAGTGGAGGG
The DNA here is from genome assembly GCA_963583905.1 of Stenurella melanura. NCBI lineage: Eukaryota > Metazoa > Arthropoda > Insecta > Coleoptera > Cerambycidae > Stenurella > Stenurella melanura. The sequence goes on from OY757313.1 coordinate 67,320,059, forward strand.
GACAAAGAAAAAACCAGCAGAGGAGTCGCATGGGCAATAAGACGGAACACCCCTATCCAGATAAAGACAAGAAAAGCAAACGAAAACATAACCATGGCAGACTTACAAATTGGAAAGGAAAACATATGCATATTAGGAGTACATGTGCCCTCCGACAAACGGGCAGGACGAGTATTCAGACAGATCACCCAAGAGACTAGAAGAAATAGGAATAGAAAAATGAACATAATAATACTAGGAGACTTCAACGCGCATATAGGAAAGGACGACCAAACACATGAAGACAAGAATATCATAGGAAAAACCTTACTTCACACATGGACAAACGATAATGGAAGCTCGCTAAAAAACTTGGCACATCTGTTCGATCTAATAGTTAGAAACACATGGAGCAAGAACCTAACCTGCCTTAATACCTGGAGTAAAGGAAACATCAACTCTCAAATAGACCATATCCTAGTGGATAGAAAAATAAGGGACAGGGTCAAAAACATTAAGGCAAAACAAGCAACAAACGTCAAAACAGATCACAAAATATTATATGGAACACTAGTAACAAAGAAACAAGAAGCAAAAAAAAGATACAACGAAACATCAAATGACACATGGAACATCTCACTGCTACAGAACGAAGAAATAAAAAAGAAATACCAGGAGGAGATAGAAAAACAGTTAACAGGAAAAGAACTAAATTGGTCAACAATGGGTTTAAAAATGAAAATAGCGGCGAGGAAAACGTTGAAAAGGAACAGATCCCCTATGAGCCCAACAAGAAAAGACATGAAAAGAAATTACGAATAACTAAAGAAAATAAAGGCCACAGGAAAACAATATACACCAAACATAGACAAAAAGATAATAGAAGCGGGGAAAGAAAAAAGAAACGCAGAGAGGAGGCACGAACAGAAAAAATGCAGCGAATTCTTCGAAACATAGAATCCACTCCAGCAGGACAGAGATTAAACCAAACTTTTAGACACCTTAAAACATACAGGAGAAACAACAATACGCAGCCAAGAAAATACATACCACTGCAGCATTGGGTCAGGAAACTAGAAGAAGGAAACGCGGAGAGAAGTCAAATAGAACCAATACAAGAAATGGACCACTGGCCACTGGGAAAGCCACCGTCAAAAGACGAACTACTAGAAATAATGGCCAGAGCTAAAAGAAACACGGCCCCGGGAATAGATAAAATAAATAACGAACTAGTATACTATGGACCGGACAACATAAAACAGCCAACCCTAGAAATCATCACCAACGCATGGACGGAAACCACACCCCTGCCTGAGGAGTGGAACACAACCATACAGACACCGCTCCCTAAAACCAAATCACCACAAAACGTGGACGATTACAGAAGAATAACACTCTGCAGTGTAGGGTACAAATACTACGCACAATTCCTCCTCAGAGAAATGGAAAAATACATCGGCGAACTACCAGATTATCAAACGGCATTTATCAAGGGTAGATCAACAGACGACCATATGTACACCACCAGACGGATCCTGGAAGAAAAGTGGAAAGAAGGAACATAACTATATATAGTCTCAATTGACCTCCAAAAGGCATTTGATACCATAAGGCATGGGGCTATAGTCAGCACTTTGCTCAACAGGGGAGTACCGCACTACTTAATAAACAGAATAATAAAAGCATGCCTACACGAAAACACTGCAATACAGTGGTTTGGACAGACGACGGAATCAAAAATGAAGAATATAGGAGTCAAACAAGGATGTCCCCTATCCCCCCGACTATTCACCACAGTCCTGGACCAAGTGATAGAAAGCACAATAAAGGAGAATAAGAATTTCAATGGAAACGATGGAACGATAAAGCCCCCCATCGTACTTGCATACGCCGACGATATACTCATCATCACCGAGGAAGAACAAGACATCGTTAAATTTCTAAGAAACATGACACCACATCTGGATTCCTCTGGAATGAAAATAAACTTCAAGAAGAGCCTTATAATGGTCCAAGACCCATTGACAAAAACAAGTCCAACAAGTGGGGAAGAATACAAAATAGGAGAGTACACTAGACACACATTACAACTACAAACATTACTAGAGGGAAGAACAATAATCAAAAGAATAGAATCATACGCAATGAAATACTGGGGACACGTCCAAAGACGAGACTCGACACACCTACTAAAGAAAGCGCTGCGAATGAACAGCAACAAACTGAAAATAGGGAGGCCATGCTACACATGGATAACAACAATCGAGAGGATTATGAATAAGCTAGGAAAGGATTATACACACTGGGAAAAGCTGGCACAACAAAAAATGGAATACAATAAAGAAATATCAAGGATATACACACTGCCAGACTCAGAAACAGAAGAAACAGAAAACTCAGAAGTAGAATAGGAGAGAAGATGATCACAGACGGAAACTAAGAAGAAGCATATCACAAAAACCTGAAAGTGAAAAGAAGCACGAAAACCTAAAAGAAGCATCTCACAAACGCCTACACTTTCCATCCGATGAAGACAGAAGGAAAACAAGAAGAAACATCTCACAAACACCTACACGCTCCATCCTATACTCCTACCCCATGCGTCATGCGGCTCTCGCTGCTGACAACAAGCATGTCCAATGTCCAATCCAGCGTATGCAGCTGGTCCGGCGGTATAAAAAAGCACCGGGGGTTTGTTCCGGCACACGGTGGGATGATCGATGGGCGATCGGGCTGCGTGGTGGAACAAATCTCCATGCACCGGAATTGGCAACAATGCCCACCTTACGCTGGCAAATCAATCAATCAATCAATCAACTGATAATTGTTAAAATTTCATTTAGGGATTTTTATTGAATAGCCTGGTTAGAAGATTCGTGCAAAATCCGAACTTCTTTGTTTCAAAAAGGTAAAAAAGGGACAGACATTTTGAGTTCTCTGTAGAATGCAACAATTGTATAAAAAGTACAGTAAATCGGCGAAAATAATAACTGTTAGCTTGTTTTGCTTTCAGTTAAATTATGTAAAGAAAATTAATAAAAATTGAACCACCTTCAAAATTGGTAACAAGTTTCAATGAACCGAGCGAAGCGAGAGTGAAATTTAATTTATTAATTTTTAAGGCGATGCAAATTTTTTACTCTTTCACCTCCCTTTTATGAAGTTGTACTAAGCAAAATAAAAAATCGTCATTATGAATATTGCTTTTCTCTTAGAATCCTGATCTATCCATGTATCAAATTTCATGTATATCTGCAGTGGTAGGTATGGCAACCTTTCTGAATTCACCGAGTTTTTAACATTAAAATCAGGTTTAGACTCCACTATATACTGTAGGGTCTCGTTTCTCTTTACCTAACATAATGTTCCTGGACTTTTAAGGAGTTACCTCGGTGACTGAGAAGCAGTTAAGGAAACATTTCAAATATTAGAAAACACTTCATCGGCTACTCTGAAAGAGTAAACAAATACGAGAAAAGATATATATGGGTCCAATTGAAAATGTCCTATTTTAAAAAAAATATAAAGTTGGTTGAAAATGCATTGAGCACCTTATGAATCTTATAGCGATAGCATCTACCCATCCTTATCGGTTTAGTATTTCCTATAATATTATGAATTCTATCAGTAAAACAACAATCTTGGAGAACGACCGCCTGCGGTTATTAAAAAGTATACCCTATAGAATTCTGTAACTTCAGGCTAATAGTTGGCCTTGTGGATGGACAAACCACGGTCAGAGATCGATATCTTGTAAGAAGTAACGGAGACTTAGCAAGCGGCCTGGGGGCTTGAAGGAATTACTTGCGGAAATAGGGATCTGTAGGGATCAACTTGTAAGCTTGATGTGTTGTGTGAATACCGATCAGTGTTCCACTTTAGGCATTACGAAAAACACCACTGAAAACTATGTGTATTGAATGTAATTATGACCCATGGGTCCGCCAAGTAACACAAGGAACATCAGTTAGAAAAACAATCATTTCTTACTCATAGGATTTGTAGGAATTTATATGTAATCTGACCCTTTTCCAAACAGAAGAATAAAAATGTTTTCCATTGGGACAGTCTGATTGATTTGCTCGATAAATAATAATAATTGATGAAATGTTTCGCTTAATTTAAACAGTACAGTGGGACAAATTCTAATTAATTCTGTCGGTGCTGGTAGTTTTTGGAAAATAAATAGGATGAGAATAATTTCATTAAAATAGTTACAAGTATCTGGCCTAATTACGAGATCATTTTTTATAATATCAGAAATATTTCAGTTACTAGAAAACGTAAAATGGCGAACTAAAAGATCCTACTTGTTGGAAATGTTAAACATTATATTAGAATATTGTTAAAAAAAAGTAGTTAGTAAATGTCATAAGGAAATACCAAAATTATAATAACTACCTATTTTTATCAACATTCTAATATAATTTCCAACATCCTCACACCTTTGCAATTTTAAACGATATAAATTGCAAACAATTTAACAAACTGATAGGATATTAAAAATGTTTATTTTTATATCCCTAAAGGATTCGGCATTTTAACTAAACGTCCACTTGTGATAATCTCGCATGCAATTCCATCGTAAACCTAACACAGACACAACACCTTTAGAAGAACCGCGTATTGCTTAACCTCCTTATTAACTTCCTTTGGTTTGTTAAACTCTGACGTCAAATTGAGCTGTTGCCATAAAATATTTTGAGCCATTAATAAATGTTCGTAAATCTGCTGCATTCTCTACACTATCAATGCAATTGTCGATTTTAAATGATTTCCTTCATTTTCAGCTGCGTCTCTTAAATCGGTGCCTTTTCTATATGATGATCTATAGTTGCTGCTAAAAACTGGATTTGTTGAAACACCAAAAAATGTTTAAAAATGAATTATTATTTGTTTGCTTATAATTGTATTCAAACATTCTTTATAGGATTTTGCAAACAGCAGAAAAATTAACTATCTATAAAAGAAAAACTTTGTGTAGAAATATTAATGAAATCTTTGCATTCTTTCGATAACCTGAATTCTGGTTATGCTAGCAAATTAAAATCCTAAAATGAATTTGTCTAATTTCTTATTTGACAATTCTCATTCTAACACTAGCATCCACACAGTCCCCTACGGCCATGCAGATTAAACTAGTATCCACATAACCCCCTACGATTATGAAGATTCAGTTAAAAATGAGAACAAAGACCTAAAATGAATTTATTTATCTACCTTGTCTTAAAAAAAAAAAATTTTCATTCCAATGGATTACATTTTCATGAAATCTATCATTCTGTTTCCTGGAAATGCTTAGCCTTTGAAACGTTTTTCGCCCTTATTCTGGAGCTCATCAGAAAGACATAAAGCCATTCATAAAGATGTTTCATGCAAAACCAAGACAATTTCTATGAATAAGTGTGAAATGATTATATTTGACATTGACTGATAAAAACAATCTCACCTATCTATTAGCTAACTAGTATTGGAGCCTATATACTCTATGCATGTTTAAAAATGAATTATTATTTGTTTGCTTATAATTGTATTGAAACATTCTTTATAGGATTTTGCAAACAGCAGAAAAATTAACTATCTATAAAAGAAAAACTTTGTGTAGAAATATTAATGAAATCTTTGCATTCTTTCGATAACCTGAATTCTGGTTATGCTAGCAAATTAAAATCCTAAAATGAATTTGTCTAATTTCTTATTTGATAATTCTCATTCTAACACTAGCATCCACACAGTCCCCTACGGCCATGCAGATTAAACTAGTATCCACATAACCCCCTACGATTATGAAGATTCAGTTAAAAATGAGAACAAAGACCTAAAATGAATTTATTTATCTACCTTGTCTTAAAAAAAATTTTCATTCCAATGGATTACATTTTCATGAAATCTATCATTCTGTTTCCTGGAAATGCTTAGCCTTTGAAACGTTTTTCGCCCTTATTCTGGAGCTCATCAGAAAGACATAAAGCCATTCATAAAGATGTTTCATGCAAAACCAAGACAATTTCTATGAATAAGTGTGAAATGATTATATTTGACATTGACTGATAAAAACAATCTCACCTATCTATTAGCTAACTAGTATTGGAGCCTATATACTCTATGCATGTTTAAAAATGAATTATTATTTGTTTGCTTATAATTGTATTGAAACATTCTTTATAGGATTTTGCAAACAGCAGAAAAATTAACTATCTATAAAAGAAAAACTTTGTGTAGAAATATTAATGAAATCTTTGCATTCTTTCGATAACCTGAATTCTGGTTATGCTAGCAAATTAAAATCCTAAAATGAATTTGTCTAATTTCTTATTTGACAATTCTCATTCTAACACTAGCATCCACACAGTCCCCTACGGCCATGCAGATTAAACTAGTATCCACATAACCCCCTACGATTATGAAGATTCAGTTAAAAATGAGAACAAAGACCTAAAATGAATTTATTTATCTACCTTGTCTTAAAAAAAATTTTCATTCCAATGGATTACATTTTCATGAAATCTATCATTCTGTTTCCTGGAAATGCTTAGCCTTTGAAACGTTTTTCGCCCTTATTCTGGAGCTCATCAGAAAGACATAAAGCCATTCATAAAGATGTTTCATGCAAAACCAAGACAATTTCTATGAATAAGTGTGAAATGATTATATTTGACATTGACTGATAAAAACAATCTCACCTATCTATTAGCTAACTAGTATTGGAGCCTATATACTCTATGCATGTTTAAAAATGAATTATTATTTGTTTGCTTATAATTGTATTGAAACATTCTTTATAGGATTTTGCAAACAGCAGAAAAATTAACTATCTATAAAAGAAAAACTTTGTGTAGAAATATTAATGAAATCTTTGCATTCTTTCGATAACCTGAATTCTGGTTATGCTAGCAAATTAAAATCCTAAAATGAATTTGTCTAATTTCTTATTTGACAATTCTCATTCTAACACTAGCATCCACACAGTCCCCTACGGCCATGCAGATTAAACTAGTATCCACATAACCCCCTACGATTATGAAGATTCAGTTAAAAATGAGAACAAAGACCTAAAATGAATTTATTTATCTACCTTGTCTTAAAAAAATGAAAATTTTTTTTTTAAGACAAGGTAGATAAATAAATTCATTTTAGGTCTTTGTTCTCATTTTTAACTGAATCTTCATAATCGTAGGGGGTTATGTGGACACTAGTTTAATCTGCATGGCCGTAGGGGACTGTGTGGATGCTAGTGTTAGAATGAGAATTGTCAAATAAGAAATTAGACAAATTCATTTTAGGATTTTAATTTGCTAGCATAACCAGAATTCAGGTTATCGAAAGAATGCAAAGATTTCATTAATATTTCTACACAAAGTTTTTCTTTTATAGATAGTTAATTTTTCTGCTGTTTGCAAAATCCTATAAAGAATGTTTCAATACAATTATAAGCAAACAAATAATAATTCATTTTTAAACATGCATAGAGTATATAGGCTCCAATACTAGTTAGCTAATAGATAGGTGAGATTGTTTTTATCAGTCAATGTCAAATATAATCATTTCACACTTATTCATAGAAATTGTCTTGGTTTTGCATGAAACATCTTTATGAATGGCTTTATGTCTTTCTGATGAGCTCCAGAATAAGGGCGAAAAACGTTTCAAAGGCTAAGCATTTCCAGGAAACAGAATGATAGATTTCGTGAAAATGTAATCCATTGGAATGAAAATTTTTTTTAAGACAAGGTAGATAAATAAATTCATTTTAGGTCTTTGTTCTCATTTTTAACTGAATCTTCATAATCGTAGGGGGTTATGTGGATACTAGTTTAATCTGCATGGCCGTAGGGGACTGTGTGGATGCTAGTGTTAGAATGAGAATTGTCAAATAAGAAATTAGACAAATTCATTTTAGGATTTTAATTTGCTAGCATAACCAGAATTCAGGTTATCGAAAGAATGCAAAGATTTCATTAATATTTCTACACAAAGTTTTTCTTTTATAGATAGTTAATTTTTCTGCTGTTTGCAAAATCCTATAAAGAATGTTTCAATACAATTATAAGCAAACAAATAATAATTCATTTTTAAACATGCATAGAGTATATAGGCTCCAATACTAGTTAGCTAATAGATAGGTGAGATTGTTTTTATCAGTCAATGTCAAATATAATCATTTCACACTTATTCATAGAAATTGTCTTGGTTTTGCATGAAACATCTTTATGAATGGCTTTATGTCTTTCTGATGAGCTCCAGAATAAGGGCGAAAAACGTTTCAAAGGCTAAGCATTTCCAGGAAACAGAATGATAGATTTCATGAAAATGTAATCCATTGGAATGAAATTTTTTTTTTTAAGACAAGGTAGATAAATAAATTCATTTTAGGTCTTTGTTCTCATTTTTAACTGAATCTTCATAATCGTAGGGGGTTATGTGGATACTAGTTTAATCTGCATGGCCGTAGGGGATTGTGTGGATGCTAGTGTTAGAATGAGAATTGTCAAATAAGAAATTAGACAAATTAATTTTAGGATTTTAATTTGCTAGCATAACCAGAATTCAGGTAATCGAAAGAATGCAAAGATTTCATTAATATTTCTACACAAAGATTTTCTTTTATAGATAGTTAATTTTTCTGCTGTTTGCAAAATCCTATAAAGAATGTTTCAATACAATTATAAGCAAACAAATAATAATTCATTTTTAAACATGCATAGAGTATATAGGCTCCAATACTAGTTAGCTAATAGATAGGTGAGATTGTTTTTATCAGTCAATGTCAAATATAATCATTTCACACTTATTCATAGAAATTGTCTTGGTTTTGCATGAAACATCTTTATGAATGGCTTTATGTCTTTCTGATGAGCTCCAGAATAAGGGCGAAAAACGTTTCAAAGGCTAAGCATTTCCAGGAAACAGAATGATAGATTTCATGAAAATGTAATCCATTGGAATGAAAATTTTTTTTAAGACAAGGTAGATAAATAAATTCATTTTAGGTCTTTGTTCTCATTTGTAACTGAATCTTCATAATCGTAGGGGGTTATGTGGATACTAGTTTAATCTGCATGGCCGTAGGGGACTGTGTGGATGCTAGTGTTAGAATGAGAATTGTCAAATAAGAAATTAGACAAATTCATTTTAGGATTTTAATTTGCTAGCATAACCAGAATTCAGGTTATCGAAAGAATGCAAAGATTTCATTAATATTTCTACACAAAGTTTTTCTTTTATAGATAGTTAATTTTTCTGCTGTTTGCAAAATCCTATAAAGAATGTTTCAATACCAAAAAATGGCTCTACAATGTCCATACATTTTAATATTCTGTTGATAATCCTCCCACCAAAGGAATGTCAGAAAATATCTATCTTTTGGTGTTATACTAATTTGTAAGAAAGCCTCTTAATGTCAGCTGTGACTCTATTCGGACGAAACTTAAACTTCAATAGAAGAGAGGGAATAAATTCTATTAGATTTGATCCCTTTTCTAACTCATCATTTAAAGAGTTTCCTCTTTTATCTCTTGTCAAAGCATCAACTGCAGGCCCCATTTTTGTAATAGCACTGAATTCTCTTATTGCAGCATGATGCGGTAAATAATGTGCAGCATTGTGTGTGTCTGCCTCTGGAACTTTTCGAATAACTTCTAATTTCTGCCATTCACACAATGTCTCATAAACTTAAAAAGTATTCATATCTACTAACTTTTTAGTAGTACCACACAACCTACTTTCGGACGCTTGGGTTGCTCGAAAGCTTCGGATAACCTTCAATCCATGGAAGATATATCTCATATCTGTTTTCTTTATTATTAATTTTCACTGTTTCCTTAAAACGTCTTAATCATCGGCTTCTAAGTCGTTTTTTGATTTAACATCAGTAGGGTCTTTAATACCTAAAATATCTATGTGCCATAAACTCGACACGAACATATTATTCAAGCAAGAAAGATGTACTAAATTAGTTGCCCCTTGATACTGCCACAGTCCCGTGGGCACCTAAACGTGTTTCCATAGCAACCAAATTGCCATATTTTTTTTCTATACTGCCAGAAAATAGTTGTACTATATTATCCGCTCCTAAAATAGTGAAATTTCAGGAATATTATGACCAGCATCAGTTATAATTATATTTTTCGCCCTCAAATTGTCAATGCATACTGAATTCTTCATTCTCGGTATATAACTGTAAATATTTTGTTAATCTAATAAAATACCAAATTCAGTTTTAAGGAATTTTCCAGATTGTCAATTGAAACATCATATAAATTGTATATATTTGCACCAGATTGTAGTCCTCGGAGAATTTCTTGAATAATACGTTTTTCCAAAATTTTCTAAAATTCATATCCACGGCACATTTCATAAAAATATATGATCTCTGTGATCCCGAATCTTACTTACAAACCGAACAATAATCGTTTGTAATAAAGTCTCAGTAGGATTGTTACTTGCAAGTACATTTTCAACTTTTTCGATTTCTAGATCTTCTAGATTCTTTATTTTTAATATTCATGTCGGGGCACATTATAGCAGGAAAATGTTTCTCGTCACATATTAAACATTTAGTATAAGTTTCACAAGTTTTCAAATTATGATTCGGTTTTAAACATGCAAAACAATATCTTTTCTTTATAACTAAACCCTTTTCTTCTTCGAAAGTTGTGCTTTAATGCAGTCCTGACTTGAATGTGACTTTCTTTCAATAATCATTCTCAAAAATGACATCTGTACTCGTGTTGCTTCTTGTTAAGAATAATTAGTCAATTGTTTACATTGTGTTATGCATTTCCAAACGCACTCACCAGCGATGAAATCGATCCACTCGTCATTTTGATGTTTAAATATTTTTTCTCCCCTAGATCGATTTTAATGAGTTTTCTATAAATATATTCAAAGAAATTATGTTTTTTACCTTAAAAAATTAAGTTGAAAACACTGTGTGGGGTATTTAGTCAGCATAGTCACAGTCTTACGTACTTCATATTCAATATTCTCATATTCACTAGGAAATGCAAATTTTTAAACAAGACGCTGACAATTTCACAGTATTTTATATTTGAAAGATATATTCAGAGTTGCACATCTGGTCTTTGCTGGAAACATCAGATTTAGATCACTGAGGAATGAGGCCAAATCTTTATTCTTTTTGCAATGCCTACCATACGCTGACTAACCAATCAATCAATTATAGCTTCCAACCACAATCACAACGATTCAGACATCTCTCTCAAACCTTATTTTCAAATGGTATTCCCAACATTTTATAACGTCATTGAATTTCCACTCCATTGTGAATACGGCGATACACGATTTTTAATCGAATTTGTATGTATGTTTTTACTTCGTTGAATCATTGCTCCAGGATGGCTTAAGCGATTTTCAAGGACATCTTGTCTTGATGGTAGTACCATGTTAGTTAGTAGTCGAGCATAAATCAAGAAACCTTTTTTCTATTCGAGAATATGGCGAATGCGATGTGGATTAAATGTTAAAAATGGTAGTCCTGTAATTTCGAAGTAGCCGATACCGAATCTAACGTCCGAAGTTGAAAGCTGAAAATGGCGAACACAACAGGAAAATTAGCACATGGAGATATTTTTTTACTTTGTAGAAATTACATAAGAGGCGATTAAAAGGGACAAAATAATTTTCTAAGCGAATGTAATCGCTTTAAGAAAAGACGGTCACCAAAAGTTTTAAATAAAAATTGATTTGTTGATTTGTTTGATTAATTGAACCTTATTACCTAATATCGATTTAATTGAAGAATGAACAAAATAGCACGTATTTTTAACCAAGCTCTATACTGCCGTACTTCGGAAAAAGGCCGTATGTTCAGATTTTTGCTAAATCGGATTAATGCATTTTTATAATCTATACATTATATACTATTGTATAAATATTTAAAATATTATTTTTTTCTACTAAAAATGAAAAATAAATGACTTTCAAAATTTCAACATTTGTGTCGCTTTAGTATTTTTGACCACAATACTAGAGAAAAAAGCCCTATGTGTCCATTTCAGACGTACGTGCGTGGTTTTTCATTCATTACACAAAGTATGAATGCCGCATGTAATGACATACGGCTTTCTTCTCTAGTAAAATCATCGAAGCAAGATGTTGTGAGCAAACTAAACGCGCATGTATATACATACGTCGTATTTGTCTAGTATTACTGCAGTCATATTTAATGCACTACGATCTGTAGAATTGCATTTGTTTACATGCGTCATTTGAATCTGGCAATTTTGCTATCTTGGCTGGTGGTATTTACTCCGCGAATAATTGTTTTCAATCAAACTTTCGTACCTCTGGGGAAGCTGAACAAACGAAATAAGCCGTTAGCAGTTTTATGGCATGGGGCAATATCGGGGAGGAAGAAAGAAGATATTCTAAGGATGTATGATGTTTTCTTCCATTTTGCATGCAACTATGAAAATATTGTTATCTGGTCTGACAACTGATCAGCGCAAAATAAGAATTGGTGTTTCTATAGCTACTTAATATACATAATAAACTCTGATGAAATTGCAGCAAGTACTATTACAATCAGTATTTTGAACAAGGGCATTAGTACATGTCGGCAGATTCTTTTCATTATCTCGTAGAATTAGCAATGAAGAAAAAACCGAAAATATACGATTTTCAAGATTTCTCTTACGTTGTTTCCAACCATACAAATGGCCCGGTTGTAAAAGATATGCAATACAATAATTTCAAAAATTGTCCAACTTTAACTACACACTATCAAATACAGAAATTAAATAAGAATAATAGACTGTTGTTAAAACAAATTGTAGTAATAATCGCCGAAAGGGGCTTTACCAATCTATTTTATGAAGAACATTTTCATGGTGAAGAGAGAGAACTTCATTTTATACCTAAAAGCAAGCAATGCCAAATTTTTGAGACAGAAATTATAACTGAAAATAGAAGAATACGCAAAGAAATGAAACGAACCCTATTAAACAACCCATCAAGTACAATTCCTAGTCACAAGCTTGTATTTTGGAAGAATATAATAACAATAATATATTTAAAGTTTTATTATAACGTTTCGATGTATAATTTATAGTTACCAATAAATTGTGGGTTATTACTTTTTTGTTTCCTTATTTTAAATTGAGAACTACACAACATGGTTTGAACAATAAAATACAATGCTTGCTTATGATTTTTAATAATAGGCATTTGAGAAATATGAAAATGTCCTGTATAATATATATATGTATTAATTATTGTATTCATTTCCTATTTAAAAGTAGCACATGCGGCATTCTTGCTTAGTAAAATTTCAAATTCAGTAAGATAAAGTACCGTATGTGAAGCTGTTTTTATGAAAGTAGCAATATTTTGCAAAAAATCTTAACAGTATTAAAAAACATCCATTTTTCGTTTAGTATCAAAAAAAAAATCAGATCATTACGTTATTTAGTAAGAAAGTTACAGCAGTATCAAGTATACCAAATCTTTAGCAATTGTTTTCTCTAAACTGTCAAATGTGTACATGCGGCTTTCTTCCGAAGTGGGGCAGTATATTGATATTGGATAATAAGTTTCAATTAACCGAAGGATGGTGATATTTTAATTCATAATTTTTAGAGACCGTTTTTTAATGAGGCTTTCAATTAAAATAAAAATACAATTGTGTAATAACCATATGTTGTAAAATGATAAGAAATAATTTAATGTGCATTTGTTGCACAAATTTAACGGTAATAATGCCTCTTACATTATATTATAGCAGAGATTCAATCTGTGCTCTTCGGGATTCCGAACAAGCTTCAATCCGGTATAACAAATGCCTTGTGCAAACAGTTGTTATCATAACCAATGGGATTGTATGGGGAAAGTGATGCTTAAAATAGTAATAAAGATATATTACAGTATTCATGACGAAATAGGAATTCAGTTGTAGTAAATTTTAGGGAATGCAAGTTGACAATAGCTGAGGATCGTTCCTTGAGAGTTGTAAATGGGTAAGACAGTTTAAAGCGCATAATTAGAAGTACTCTTTTATGGCCTTTATAAGCCCCGTTAGTTAATATTTTTATCTTTTGTGAGATATTGCTTGTCAATAAAATATTGGGAGACCTTGCGCGCTCAAAGAAATCTGTATTGTATATCCTAGACTTAAAGAAGTCATTGAAATAACCTGAGAGGTAATTAAAAAGCAATTATATATTTGATCACAATATTTAATATAGCTTTTAAATCCAATAACACATTAGAAAAACATAAAAACACAAAAGATAAAATTTCAACAGAGAATAAATTAGGCGTATATAAGTTGATTTGCGGTAGTTGGCCTAAGGTATATTGGACAAACAGAAGGGAATTACGGTAAACGGTTATTAGAACACAAAATAAGTTACGTCAACAATAAAACAAACTATATATATGATATCCATCTAATACATGTTTTCATCGATGATTTCAAAATATTAAATACTGAGAAAGAAGGGTTAAAACTCGATTTACTAGAATCACTAGAAATAAATAAACTTAAGTAATCTGATATCTTTCTAAATGATCAAATTGAAACATCATCCGGAGAGCCATGTTGACAAAATAAAGTGAAAATCAAGGCTAATGTAGTTTTCTTTTCAATTATTTCAATATTTAACATACACAAAAAAAATGTTTTATTATTGTCAAGGGTTTCATTGGTTGGTTTCATAATATATGTTACTGAGAATATTACGGTTAACAATGATGAAATTCTTTTAGATATAGTATTAGGTTACTTTATGCATGACTTATTACAATCATTTTGGGAATATCTGCATTGAAGCAAATCTCTTAAAGTCCTTTCATCGTGTCGTCTTGCCTTTGCACACCACGTATCAAATATAAGTATATAGTCTAATTCACAAGTTCAAAAAGGTATTAATACTTGAAATAGCTCCTAAAAATATAAGCGATAGCTCATTGGATTCGGAATAACATCTACAAAAATGCGTTAAAATTTTTTATTAACACGTAAAAAATTGTAAAAGTTATAAACAAATTAAGATGAAAAAAAAGTGGCATTTAGTTTTTCGTTTACAACTCAAAAACTATAAGCGATAACGGAAATCGGAAAAAAGATTCTTAAAGAGGAGGAAACTTCCAATAAAAAAGTACCAACTTCCGGAACTCTATCTCCATCATTTATCATTTTAATTTCACGCTGAAAATAGGGTTCCGCGCGACCGCTGCAGGATGCGAGCTCCGCCTCAAAAGAGAGTACACATAAAATCATTTTTTTATACTATTAACTATCAATTAAAAAATTTGAAAAAATTATGGTGTATTCGTAACACTCCAAAAAATAAAGTCCCGTTGGAAGGTTTATTTTTCAACGAGTGAGGCCATTGTTAACTAACCAAATTTTATGGGACCTCCGTTATCATTGGAGACAATTTTTTTTTAAATAATTGGCCTATAAAATTTTCGCATCTTGGAGCCCTTCTTATAGATATACTTAACAAGATCACATTATAAAAGTTTTTAAAATTGTTTATTTTGTTTATTATATTTTTTTAAAGTAAACAGAGAATTAAAAACCAAAGCAAAGTTGTAAATTTTTTTTTTCAAATTCGTTATCATATTACTATTTTTACATTGAAGAAAGGCATTCAATAACGTCAGAAATAATTTTTACGCCAATTGTTTATAAGTTGGTTATAAACAAATTGACTAGTTTTATATTTAAAACATTTTTTTTAACAATTTTGTTGTCTTGAGAATATTGTGTTTTTGAAATAAAAATGTTTTTCTTAAAATCATTATCTTATTGTTTACAATCGTTTTTTTAAATTATCCATCATTTGAATAATTAGTTAAGAAATTATTTTTTTCTTAAAAATCATAATTGGCAATCCTCAATAAAGCAACAAAAAGATTTTTTTTTATCAACAATTTCATTGTTTATTAATTCAACAATTTGTTATTAACAATTTTTTTTTCTAAATCTTAAAAATATTACAAAAACAGCCATATGCAACAACATATTAAAAAAAAAAGTTGTATCTTTTATAGCGTTTTTCAGTATTACACAATACAGCTGAAACGGGCACTTGACTTGTCAACTAAAACACTGATATAACTTTTAAACTATTAGAGATATCACAATAGACATTTAGGTCGTTTTAATAGAGAAGCCCAACCCAATTTTACCTTGCATACCGAAGGGAAGTATCGTATTCGAGAAGAAATCACCCTCCGAGATCTCTTAGGATTTCCAAGTTTCAGACCATGTAGATTACTAAAATAAAGGTTTATCAATTCCATCAATCTGTCTGGCTGACTGTCTGTCTGATTGTCCGTCCGAATCTGTCTCACTGTCTGTCTTACTGTTTGTCTGACTGTCTGTCTGTCGGTCTGTTTTCTACTTGACGAAAAATAATAAGATTTGGTAGGAAGTTGACACTACTGCTAGCGATGAAATAGGTAGACTTTCACTGGAAAATACATAGGGTGGACCGTCTAAAGGGAATAGATAATGAAAAAATATGTCGCTCAAATTTAAAGTCTTCACGTTTCATGACATTCTAAACCAATTTGAAGAAAAAAAATGTTTTTTACTACTGTACTTCCACTCCACTACGTGGATGTGCAACTAAAAATGTGACAGATGGTCATAATATTTGGCATATAGTTAATACATTTACCAAGGAAGACACATATTATAGTCTTATTGAAAAATATCTTAAGAAGTAATTTGACTACGGTGGAAATTTATAAAGGTATTTAGGCAAGCCTTCCATATTTGGTACTGTAAATTTAATATTTAATTTTTATTGTCGGATGACCACTATGTATATTTTTTTAAATAAATGTGAAACTGCAGTTTGAAGATGGAGATGACACAATGAGGATTAAGCCTTTTTGTCAGTAATTAATTAAAAGCGCTTCTTCTTCTTCTTCTTCTTCTTCTTCTTCTTATAGCGGGGCGCCTGGAGGTCGCCGCACTCAGGCCTTGTGGCTACCGCTAACAAATTAAGGAGCTCCCCCGTACAGACCGGATTCCAGCCCAAAGGATGAAATCCTTCCCACGGGAGAACTCCTTATTTCCTCCAGCACTGGAAAGCCAGCGCCGAAGTGCTTGTGCATCAGGTTCATCAGTCCTGGGCAAGAAGTGAGAACGTGGATGGATGCCTCCTCCTCGTCCTCACAGAACCTGCAATCGTGGTGGTCAACCACCCCCATTGTGTGTAGGTGTTTCCTAAAAGAGCCATGTCCGATCAGGAGGCCTGTTACGGCTCTAATTTGCTTTCTGCTTAGACGCAGAAATTGCTTTGTTCTCTCCGGCAAGGGTCCTGAGATTAGGAGCTTCGCTTGCCGGAGTCCTGGATAGGAATCCCAGAGGTCAATGAACTGGGAGCGAGTCCAGTTATCTATCAACCTCTTGGCTTGGGATCTAGGGTAGCCGAGAGCCGGCTCCGGACCGAGCAGAGGTTCACGAGAGCCCCTTCTGGCCAGAGCGTCGGCCCGCTCATTACCCTCAATGTTGCTGTGTCCAGGCACCCAGAGAAGCCTGACCCAGTTTGATGAGCCAAGTTCGCAGAGGGCCTGTTTACAGTTTTGAACCAGTTTTGACTTGGTCCGATTCGATGCAAGGGCCTCGAGGGCCGCTTGGCCATCGCTACATATGTATATGTGTTTATTGGAGTATTCCCTTCGGATGTTCTCCTGTGCGCAGATCAAAATAGCGAAGATCTCGGTCTGGAATACCGTGGCGAATTTGCCCAATGCATAGGAAAGCTCAGCCCTGAGCCTTTCCCCAAATATACCCGCTCCGGTACTTTCCTCTAGCCTCGATCCGTCTGTGATCCAGACAATATCTGCAGGCCTTAGTATGTCCTCGAATTGTCTCCAGTCTTCCCTTTTCGGGAAGACTACCTCGAAGGGTTGTGCGAAGGAGAAAGAAGGTACCACGTCGTCACTCCTGGCCTCCAGAAGTGAGTGGGCTCCTATCGCATCAGCTAGGGCCCTTGTGTGACCTGATTGTTCTCCTCCTTTCTTCCACTGACCTTCGCATTCCAGTCTGTAAGCCACTTTCTGAGCCTCGGCCACAATCATTAGGTGAAGGGGCGCAAGTTCCAGAAGGACCTCCAGAGCTGCTGTGGGGTCGTGTCATGGTTAAAAGCGCTAGTATTATAGAAGATCGTTTCTAATTCGATTTTGAATGTGAAAAAGCCATTATGCAGCTAATTGAAACCATTATCAGATAATATCAATATATATATGGAATGCTGTTTCAAATAAGAATGTTAATAGTACTTTTGGTTAAACCAGAAGTGAAATAAAGAAAATGTGACGGTATACCTGATCTATTAAGCGCCCGGTATAGTACTGTATATTATATTTTAACTGAGGCGATTACATATAATACTCATTAAATTTTTACCGAACTTAAACAATTTAAAATTCAACCAAATATTTTTTTTTGTTAATAGTGATATTAATATTTCTAATGTTCTTTAACATTGAGCCAAATACACATTTCAACAGGAAAACAATCCTACCGTCCTTTCCAGAAGGCTCTATTGGAAATTATAAGTAATCTGATACTTTTCGATACAGATAAATAAGACGTTTTATTCCAGAAGGAAAGAAAAAAGCGTTGAGTTGATTTACGACAGAAAAATACTTTTAAGAATTCTCTCAAATAAAAAATATACTGTGGTGAATTTAACGTATTGAAGAATAATTTACAGGAACACGCTTAAGGGAGAAACAAAAATAAGGGAAAGTTTTCTGATGGTAATAAGAATATGTTCCGTCAGTAACTTCTTTTTATCGACAGCTTTTAGGTGACAGATTTATTACAAGTAAATTACAGAATCATGTTATATTTAGGCATTATTTTGCTTATCAATGATATATACGCAAATTAGAGATCAAAACTCCTATCAGTTAACTTGAAATAAATTTTAATGAGTACAGTAGTTAGTAGTATTATACAGGTGACTCTATTCCTCAGGTTAAATTAAAACCTTTTACATCTACAAATTTTTTTACCTTCGAGTTAGAGCAAAAGAGAAAAAGAGAGAAAAATGCATCTCGTCTTTATTTATTATAAAACGGCGAAGTATTGAAAATTCAGAAACACTACTTGAAATGACTGCCACCATTTTCAGTGCAACGCCCACACCTACGGACGACAGACTAAGCAGCTACACGGCAGTCTGCTGGTGTGCTATCCCGAGCTATTTAACAACCCTTTCCTGGAGGACAGCATCATAGTTGACGGGCTACACATATACCTTGCCCTTGATCGTACTCCATACAAAAAGTCCATAGGGGTCATGTCCGGAGAGCGCGCAGGCCAAGTAGTCGTGCAACCATTGCTGGACTGCTAGAGTGTAATGGGCTGGACATTCATCTAATTGGAACCATCTGTTTACTGTATAATTTAAAGGCATGTCGTCTAAGATTGGTTGGAAATAATGTTCCAAAAAATTAAGGAAAGCTGGACCATTTAGGCGTAGAGGCAGAGAAATTGAACCGATGAGTGAATCGCTGCACAATCCCATCCAAACTTTGCACGATAATTGATATTTAGAATGGCTATTTCGTACGGCATGAAGATTTCCGTGCTATCAAATGGGAACATTATGAAGCGAGATGCATTTTTCTGTCTTTATTTCTTTTTGGTTTGGCTCGGAGGAGGTGCATTTATGGAAAAAACTTTTATAAATGAGAAAGTCTTATTTTAATCCGAGAAATTGATCCTGAACGTTTTTGGCTTAATTCTGAGTCACCAAGTATAAATAGACTGAGAGCTCCTAACATTTTCAATTTGGTTGACATGCCCTGAAACTGATTTAAGAAAATACGTTTTATTTGTTTCTGCAAGGGAATCTGTCAGCATGATGACAGAGCAAATCAACCCCATATTTTTTCTTAATTTAAAAAAATATGTATACTCAACTCTCTTTACAAGTCTTCAAATTTGCATAGACATTTCTTCATTATTAGTGATGTCTAGAAAAAAATTGAGATACTTTTTGGACTTTACAAACCCCGTGAAAAACGATTTTTATGTTTATGAAAAATGCATTCAATTTAATTCATATCTGTTATTTTAATAGTAGGCACATAATGATATTTGAAACGGTTTTGTCATGTTTAACATGAAACAAAAAAACAAAAAAGGTATTCTTAGGTGAGAATGACAGAGAAGGTACTAGGTAGGTGTGAAGTGAGCGAGAGCGAGAGATAGAGCTATATGAAAGGACGCATCGACGTGCAATTGACGTTATTGCGCTAGGTTTTAATGTTATTTCCAATATTTTTAACCTCCCCAAAAAAAATTCTGTATGGAGGTTACCAAAATTGATCCGAAAACGAAAATTGAGATAACATCAAATCTTTACGTTTTGAGGTCCCAGAAACCCAAAAAATTAAAAAAAAAAATGTCGATATGTGCGCGTGTGTGTGTGCGCGTGTGTGTGTTAGTACGATAGCGACGAAACTACTAAACAGATTTGGGTAAAACTTTGCATGAGGTTTTCTTTGGTGCTCCAGAACATCTGAAAAGGTTTTGGTTGAGATCTGATTATGTTTTATGCCGTTTTGACGCAACACCTGTTTACTTCATAATTACTTACAATTTGTCATCGAACCATTAAAAAGCAGTTCAAAATCCGATTTCAACGATATATCACTCTTTCGATTTGCTTTCCGTGAAAAAAATTCAAAAAAAAAAAAAACAAATGAGAAGCATAAGATCGCTTTTCGTCACGTCACGTCATTTTCTATTGAGCAACTATTGAGTTCAGGATTTACCACTGCGGCGCTGGTATATTAAAAATAGGTGATTAATTATAGGTTGGATTTCCAAGGGCAAGCTCATTAATGTTGCACAGGTACTCATCTAGAAATGCGAATAAAACACTAAAAATGAGTCTAAACAAAAATGTAGTATTTGAGGTTATGTTAGTCATACAATGCTCGCGCCCTGCTTACAAAACACAGTGTTATCGAATGCATTATTTTACTAGTCAAAACGTGATTTGAGACGTCAAAATTTGTGCGATTTAAACATCAGTTATTTACAATAATTTTAAATATTACTCAAAGAGAATAATACAAATGGATACTGACAGTGAAAACGAACTTTCCTTGACACCGCCAGTGGTAAGGGAAATTACACAAATATATGGTGGCGTATGAATCTTTCTTATATTGGAGAAATCAGATGGAAATGAATTAAATAAATATTAAGTAATAAATAGTCGTGGACAAAATCGCATCATTATACGTGCAGTGCAATCCTATGTCCCGAAACAGAGGACAACACTTAATAAATTTAAATATGTTGATTTTATGTGGTGCAAGTGAGAAAGGAATGCAGAAGTTTGTATGAGGATTGAGGGTTTGTTTAGTGCTCCAAAGCATCTAAAAAGGTTATGGTTGTGATCGGATTACGTTTAGTGCCGTTATGGCACACAATTTAGTGCTCTCTTCGGCTTCAAAGATCCACCGTGGGGAGGTTCTAGCCGCTTCCAGTAGCTGCCGACTTATTAATAACTGACCATTACTCTTTTCTCTTTTACGTAAAATAACTTCATTATTAAATTATTAGTATAGTAATATGAATGTAAAGGTAATAAATATTCATTGTTTTTCTATTACACATATGTACAGATTTTTCGTTATTTTTAGTAGTCTAGAAAAGTGACAGACTTTTCGGACCTGGCAAAAACCGTGACAGACGATTTTTTTCCTTTGTAAGAAATGCGTTCAATTTCACTTATATTTTATATATTAATAATAAATGTAGAACTGTGTCCAACACAAAAAAACAAAAAAGCTATTTTTATGTTAAAGATAATAATGATAATAATAATATGATCAATATACAGGTTGTACCAGCTCTATTTAGATAAGCATTATCTGGAAAACGGTAAGACATATGAAGAAATGTTAAATGGGAAACTTATTATGTTTAATAAGATGCATTTAATCATTCTATTTTCAAATGTACAAGGCGCCTCAAAATGGTGGTAGGTTATGCAACCTTACTTTTTCAAATGGAACACTCTGTATTTTTTTCTATTTTTGGATTCTTCTTTTATTTGCGAACAAATTATTTTGACCATGTCCTATACCTACCATTAACCATTGTTGAAATATTAGCAGTTACATTTTTGGGATAACATCTTTTTATTAACGTAATCATAAGGAATAGTACAATACACAAAACAGTAACTATTATGATTATTATAAAAGATGCTCAAATGTCGTCCATATTCTATTTAACACAACTCATACCTCCTTAAAATTGTCTTATAATTTCTGAGGTATTTTGACGGCAGTAACTTCAGAATTTGTAATGTAATCAAAGCCAGCCTTACTAGTGTGAGAAAATGGAACATTCAATCAGGATTAAACGTTGATATATCGTAAACCATTTATGGTAGGTATAGGACATAGCTAATAAAATTTGTTCGGAAATAAAATGAGAATCCAAAAATTCCATTTGAAAAAGTAACCTTGCATATTCTGCCGCATTTTTAAGGGGACTTGTACCTTTGAAAATAAAACGATTAAATGCATCTTTATAAATAGAATAACATTTCCATTTAACATTTCTCTCTATGTACCACCGTTTTCCAGATAATGCTCGCCTAAATAGAGCTGAGACATCCTGTATATTGATCATAATTATTATCATTATTATTTCTAACATAAACATACCTTTTCTTGTTTTTTATATTAGATATGGTAGAACTGTCTACCCTCCTACATTTATTATTAAAATATCATTAAACCCACCGTTAAAATAGCAGACGTTATAAATGAAATTAAATGCATTTTGTCTATAGAAATCGTCTACCATGGGTTATGCCAGGTCCGAAAAGTGTGTCATTTTTATCTAGACTTTACTTAAAATAAAGAAAAATCTGTGCAAATATGAAGATCTATAAACAAAGTTAAGTACATTTTTTGCAAGAATGATGAAAAGAAAATATGGGGTGGATTTGCCCTGTGATCGTGCTGACAGACTATTGATCCCTAGTGGAGATATATAAAAGGCATATTTTTGGATAAGTTACACCGAATATACGGGGGATTGTTTATCAGTGTTTTTATACAGAGTATGTGTTTTTCACTCGATGCAGAACCCGCCGCGCGAATAGTTACATAATAAGGACTTCTTATCTGCCTCGTCTTGTCAATTGGCACAAAACGTGCACATATACTGATTCATATTAAATGTATACTTTTCTTCCATTCACTTTTATATACTCTAACGCAGTAACACCCCCTAGGTGTAGGTGGCATAATAATATAAAGGAATTGTGTAAATAATAAGTGAGGATTGCAATTCATTACGATGCCTTCACATCCAGATTATAATCTTCTGCACTGGTTCATCTGCCGCTTCAAAAATGGCGCAATAGTACGACTTTTTATGGAAAATGCCTGATAAATGTTTCTATATTAAAAAGTTCACAATTCCTTTCAGAATTAGTTCAGAATCTTGAAAAATGCTCTAGACGCCATTTTGTAGGGTATACAAGGCGACCGATTCCCGACGAGAAGGCAGTTCTCGAAATGAGTTCAGATAAATTCGAAGTGACTAAAAGTTAACAGTAGAATATTTTTAATAATAAAGATTGTTTAAGGTTTTAATAGTTCAGTAACGTTTGTGAATAATACGTCAATAAAATAGTGTTGGTGATTATGTCCTGTTATAATTTCTAAACTCTCGGATTAGGGGCAGTTCCTATGAGGTGGAGACCTGTGACAATACTCTTTTGTTGTTCAATACACTAATTTAATACGGCAGATTATATTAATAAGGGGTTATCCCGATAACTTTAGAGAACATTGCGTTTTTCCGATTTTTTAAAAAATTGCCCCGGCGATTAATTCAAAATATATTGGAAAATATGCAGCAACCATACCAGAATATGAAGACAGGGGAAATCCAATGTGCAAAACATTTTCATTTAAAGCTCCAACTTGAAGAGCGTGTGGGATAATGTCACTATCATCATCATCATCATCATCATCAAACAATCTATTAAAATTCAACAATATAACATTGCCTCTCCGGATCGTGATCCGGAGCCAACCAGAGAACCACGTCGCATAGCGCCGTGGTGTGCGTAGAGTTGGGCAGATCGCGACCAGCTCGGCTTAATAAAATGGACAAACAAGCCAGACATGCGCGGCGCGAACCGCCGTGGCAGTTGAGTGGTTGGATGAGTCAGTGAATATAAAACTTAAAATAATTAACAATGAAACTAACTCCTATCTCTAAAATAAAAGATTTACAAAAGCTGATGGCAAAATTGAACATATAAAAGTGTATATTTAAAATAATTTGTAAAACATGTATATAAATATTGTTAAAAAGACAAGCTCAGTGGTTGGTGGTAGACATATACAGGTGAGTGCTAAGGCGTCTCACCTGCTCCATGCAATTCGTTCAAGACTTACATTGCTAACAGTCGACGATGCCGCAGAGTTTTTGGTTTAAAATAATTTATGTTTGGGGTATGGGAAAAAGTTCAGTGAAAAAACCTGTTCAAAGCAATTTGGGCTCCCAACGGTCTACCCGCCGTTAGGCAGGTAGGGAAGGGGAAAAGTTAGGATTTTAACACTTACAAATTTTTAGGAATTTTATCGGTCTAAAGTGAATTTGGAACAAAATAGGACAAAAGGATAAGAAGGACAAAAACTATAAAATAAAATGACAAAGAGAGGTGAAAGAAAAGGATAGGGATTGATAGTTGGGGAAAGGCGAAGTATAGGCTGAGAGCAAGTTATAGTTAGAAAAAGTGTGGGATAATGTCACCAACGAGGTGATAGGAAAGAGCCTTGGTGAGACTATGCACAACCGCGGTAGTTGATTTGATGCCAACAGATACGTTATACAGCAAATGATGGGCACTAGATGGATTGCAAAATGGATAGCAACATGTTTTGAATACGAAGAATATGAAAGAAAAACAATGTTCAAATTTTTAAGATTCAAAGGTCAAAGTTTCTTGCAAGATAAAAGTGTTGCTAATAACTAGTTCTCTATATTTACTGTGACCCATAGTAAAGAATTAAATTGGAAGCAAACAGCAATAAAAATGTTATTTGACGTATATTCTAATCAAGATTTTTGTGTAGCGTAAATGATGCTATAATCTAACCATGAAGATTCTTTGAATATTCCAGTCATATGAGACTTAATTTCACTTTGAAAATGTTTACTGCTTTAAAATATCTGAGGAAAAAATATTTCTCATAAAAAAATAAAACCTGAATATCTCATATCTTTCAACTATTATAATGAGGGTATATCAAAGTTTACAAACAAAGGCCGCACAATCGTAGAGTATAAATATGTGTCTCAAAGAACACAAATTTAACAATATGTCTTTTTGTTATACAAAGCTCTAGTAGCAACTCAAACAAGCTTGTCCCGAACCGATTTAGCACAGAAACATCTTGTACATACAGCAATCAGTACCAATGTTTTTGTTGCGTACAAGTTTTTGTTAACAAGGAGTAGAATCAGCCCAAGTAAATCCATAATGTGGAAGTTGGAAATGTAATTTCAGCGGTTTCGGTTTACCACAATATCACTTAGACATATAAATTTAATTTATATTAAGGATTATATGAGTTGGACGACGGAAACTTCGTCTATATATAATAATTTTGCTAAGTTAGTTTTGGCGGCTTTAATCTCAAAGCTTTGATTTAATACTGCAATGTGTTGCTGGTACAAGAAGCAGGGTGCATAAAAAAAAGTTGGAAAATTTATCAACACTTCGAGGTCGTTTGCATCAGATTGCATTACCTTAAATTTTAGATCAAGGATTATGCTACTGCTTTAACAATAGCTCCAATGGTGTTTAATCATTTGTTACAGTTATAGATAAATAAACACACTTCGTTTAGCAAGACGTCTCAAAAGGTTAGGATAAAGTGGATCCATAGCCCTCCCTCGCAACTACATTCGAACACTAATCATCAATATTCTTTAAATATTGGTAGTGTTTGGTACTATGTTGGACATCATTATCTAGTACTGTTAAAAAAGTCTGAAAATGTGTTTATAATTATTTATTTGTATATTAATATTGGCACATAGATTTACAAATCACATTTTAAATTAGTGAATTGAAACATAAAATGTGTCTATAGTAATAAAATATACGAAAAACAAAGTAGTGTTGTATAAATACGTAAATAATTACTTTAAAATTATTACAGACTATATGTGATTCCTAACTCCTACATTAACAATGATGGGTTCGTCGATACAATTATAGAATTCTCACATTTTTGCCACTTTTAGCACGTAATTTATACAACTTTGTCGAATTACCAAAACCAAAATCAATCTATGCAATAATAAGTTTTTCACTTGTAATCCCCCTTGTGCTTAAATTATTTCGATAAATTTTTTCGAGGTCCGAAGAATTTTCTTTAAAAATCACTGAGCGAGGAAAAATTTCCGGATTTTTAATTCAAGAGAGAGGGAGATTTGGTAAGAAAATTTTAGACCGAAATTACTTGACAAAAATAAAAACTTCAGAACAACAAATTATTAAGATACCGGTAACAGCAATTCCCAGTCCATAAAGTCATACCTTCAGATGGATATGGATCACGAACGAAATATAATTCGCACCATGAAGAGGTGAACATTCTTTGGGAAACAGTCGAAGCCTCGGTCAAAGCCATAGGCAACACAAATTCACAGAAGTTGAAGAACGCCAAGAATCAGCAATACATCTGAATAATGTTTTAACAATTGTGTGTTTAATATTTCCAAGAATTATAAGAGATGAAGTAATATCTACTTACACTGTGTTGGTGATCGAATTCTGATTAACTTTCAAAATGTCTGTCCGTCCGTCTGTCCGTCCTGCCATCACATTTCTTGTAAGCACGATAACTAAAGAACGAAAAGTCCGATTGTGTTGAAATTTGGAAAGTAAGTTACTGTTAGCTAGAAGAAGAACCCTATTGGTTTTGAACAAAATCTATCAACAAATGAGAAAGTTATTAATTTTTGAAAGAAGAAAAAATTATTGTTTTGTAATTAAACTAAAAATGTCTGAAACTAATATTATTTACAAAAAAAAAACTTTGAAGAGTATCCTATAGAATTATGTAAAAAGTGCAGTAAATTATCAAGTCTTTGTAATAATAGTGATAGCTACATTCCGATTAATATTCTCATATGTCGTTTCGCAACATTTTTTTAAAGTGAAAATCCTGTATAAATAAAGAGGGAAGTTGCATGTAAATACCTTTACCGATTTTTTTTATTAAAATAATGATAGTAAATGAAATATTCTCTGTTTATACGTTGATTAAAATTTTAATTCAGGAAGTAATTACTAGTATGAGTAAATATTGCATCATTATTATATATCCCTATGTGCTCACTAATATTTTAGATAAATTGAAACTGCTAGGGTAGTACCTACATGGCATAACAGTTGAGGTATACAGCGCTGCAGAGCTTAGCTTAAAAAGTATACACATATGGTTAAGTTTTAATTTACTTACCTTAAATGTTGCTAAAACTAAATATATAACTTTCACTTTACTACAAAAAGACCAACCTGTAGAAAAAACACTGAATATATAACTTGTACAAAACAAACTTGTACAAAAACAGTAAACTGCGATACGTGTCCACTAATAGAAAAAACAAATAAAATTAAATATCTAGGTGTTATAGTAGATCAGCATATGAGATGGGATGAACATACTTTCTATATAACAAAGAGACTTAGACGGCTTATATATAAATTTTATACCTTAAGGGAAATTCTAACACAAAAAAATATGTGCATCCTCTACTATTCTTTAGTGGAATCGGTTTTAAGGTATTGCATTAGTGCCTGGGGTGGTTTGTTCAATAACGTCCTAAATAGACTACGATGGACACAAAATAAAATTATCAAAATAATTTTTAGGAAAAGTAGGCTATATAGTACAGAACTCTTATATAATGAAAGCGGCATATTCAATATAAGAAGTATATACACTTACCAGTGCCTAATATGGATGTTCTTAAATAAAATAAGTTGCATCTCTCAAGAAATTAGGCAAACTAGATTTATTGAGAATTTATCTATTAAATTACCACTATTTAGGAAAACACACTCAGAGATATGTCTTCTTTTTCGCTCCTAAAATATACAATCAGTTACCTCCTGACCTGAAAAAAATAACAAAATTGAACAAATATAAGCTACATATAAAGAATTTTATTAAAGAAAATTATGATATACTTACCAAGATATTTAATCCCTAAAAAACATAATACGCGCGCCTCTACTCTCTCCACTTCTTTGTCTCTCTTCACTATTGTCAATTGTTTATTTTTTATGTATTTTTATGTATCTTATTTTATTTTATTATTCTCCATTAATATCTCTTATTCTGCTATTACCATATTTAACAGACTAAGTAATCTAAATATAATATTGCTGTTTGTCAAATTTTCCGCTTTACCTAAAATTCCTTAACGAAATAAGAAGAACAACACAACACAAGCACCGTATAGTGCTTAGGTGAATCTTCTTTGCTCGCTAGGGATGTTCATAATATATAATTAATAAACTGTAAATTGTAAGATAATATAATAATGTAAGTAATGTAATGTAATATTATAAGAATATTGTAATACTTCGCATTTGTAAAAGTGTATATTCTTACTTCAACTCCAAACTACACATCGCTTTTCGCATTTACAGAGACAGTTTTATTTTATATTTAGAAAGACATTCTAGTATGTATAGAATAGAACCCTTGGTTCGTGTATTAATATGGTTATTATGTCTATTAAACTTTGTAAATTAGTTCTTTGTATAACATAACAGAGGGTAAACATAACGTTTTAGTAGACATATTTTGGATAGTGTTACGTTGAATCGGTCAATAGTGGGACAAGTTCATTATTTTGTAAGTGTACTGTTCCTATATTCCCTTAATTACTTGGATTCCGGGTTATCTAGGGACGCTATCTAAGTGGGGTCGTTAATGTTGGCGACCCGTCCCTCAAGATTTTACTGACCAAAACAGTGGCTAAGTTTAATCTCACGGCCTGTGAACTCGTATAAACTCGCTCACCGCAAACCATTGTTTGCAACTAATAATACAATTCGCTTTCAACTCTCAACAAACAACATATTTTGTTGTTAGAATTGTAACATGCAGAGCAAGGAACTAATCAACTTAATTGCTTGTTGGCGTTTGCCTCGCAGTACGCCATCAAGATGATTTATATTACTATGCATAATGTAATCAATTTATAACGAATTGTCATAAAAAAATATCTTATTTGACTCTTCGCGAATATGGAAACGAGGAGTATATTGTACTCAATCAACATATTTCTAGAACGCAAATTTAAGAAAAAGTTCAATTACATTGAAATTTGGTGAATAACTTAGTGATAGCTGGATGAAGAACCCTATTGCTTTTGAACAAAGTTGATTGGTTAATAAGAAAATCCAAGAAAGTATTTACACAGAACTTCCCCTGCCCTTTTTATTTGTTACCTCTCTTTTATTAATAAATTTTCTTGTTGGATGACCGAGACCGTGCCGAATATTTTTTTAACTAAGGACGTATCAAATTTCTTCCTTCCTGTCGCATCTCTCAGATTGTCAGAAAAATACAAAGTATTATTTTCAGTAGATTTTAAGCCTTTATTAAATAGATAGGCTTTTGTTCTCATTTTTAACTGAATCTTTACGGCCGTAAGGGGTTATGTAGCCACTGTAACGTCGTAGGGTACTATGTGGATATAGTCCGGGAGGCAGCGACGGTTTTCATGAAATCGTTTCTATAAAGCTAGATTTTTTTTCCAAAGAGAGTTTAGATGGTATCTATAATGAAGCTGCAATTCTACCAAACTCTTAGTGGTACTTAAACGAGTAAAAAATTAAACAATATGTTGAAAAAAATTGATGGACGAAAATTTCGTTTTTCGAATTGTCACGAATTGTCAAATAATGACGATTTGCCTTCGCTCCTGTCGGCCTCAATTTTCGATTTTCACCTCGCGATTCAAGTTATAAGATCACTGCCGACCTTCTCCTCGCCATCGAGACAGAACGAGTCTATGATCGCCGTATTTATTCAGTTTTTACATTTGAAAAATTGACTTGCGGTCGTGCTAATCGGAGACTATTTTTAAGTAGTTTCCCGAGTTCGAATCCCGCCCGGGATTTTTTTTTCGTTTTCAGTTTTTTTTATAGATACTATCTAAACTTTATTTGGAAGAAAATCTAGCTTTATAGATATTAACGCGAAAATCTGTCGCTGCCTCCCGGGCTAATACTATATAGCGATACAATGAGAACTGTCAAAGAAGAAATATGCAAATTCATTTTAGAATTTTAATTGCAAGCATAACCAGAATGCAGATTATCGAAATGAAGCAAAGATTGGAAATTAATATTTTTATAGATAGTTTTTCTTTTTAGTTCTTATAGATACTATAGATAGTTTTTTCTGTTGTTTGCCAAATCCTATAAATAATATGTTTTATTATAATTTATGTATGGTATGCAATTCGTGAAAAACGACCAATTAGCACGTTCCTTTTCCACAGTTAAAAATCTCCCCTAGAAGTAAGACAGGAATAGTTATTTGTATTATTAGATGCGAAAGTTTACTTTTAGGTGTGAGATGATTTTTTAATGGCCGAGGTGAATCCGAGGCCTTTTAAAAAACACCGAACACCTAAAAGAGCTTCGCATCGTGTAATGTATTAAATCCTTTCTAGTACCGAAAGATATTATGGGATTCAATAGTTTACAACTAATTATTTCATCATATTATTTGACGTTTTTTATAAATTCTATAGTATAGGAGGCTGTGCCAATTGTTTACATGCCAACGAGACTATTACTATCTGTTACCGAGGTGTATTTTAGACATTTTAATTTCTGGTGGTTTCAAATTAAAATAAACAAATATGTTTGGTGGCGATGAAAATGGGATACAAGAAGCAACCAATATTGCTTGTGCCTCGCTGTACCCCAAGAAATCTAATGCAAGGTATATGCAAACTTAAGAAGCGTTTTTAAAATGGTGTGCCGGCAAAGAAGTTGCGGAAATCGGCGAAAATGTAATGTTGGCGTACTTTCTTGAATAATTGGCAGTATTCTCCGGGAACACTATGGTCAATATATTCAATGCTGAAGATGACAATTTCAGTTCACCATAATGAAAATATTTCCCGATTGAAAAGACTAATTGCTTTTATTAAAAGGAAGAATGACGGACATGGGGCTAAAGAATGTAACATTTTTACCAAGTAATAATTTACAAAATTTTTACTTGAAGCTCCAAATCAAAGTTACTTGGCAATGAAAGTGTTTAGTGTGTCTATGAATTTCTCCTTGTGAGGAATATTTATTTTATGATGAAATTAGTGGACTGTATTTTATAACGATTTATTTAACACGTAACAAAAGCTTACAAATATATTAACAAGTGTACTGTATGATTGCTGTGGCTAGACTCTAGTCTTACCAAACTACTTAACTTAAGCATAAGTGGTGCGAGCCTACCCCAATACCGTAGGGGTGGACGCATAGATTGTATCACATGTGCTAAGATAGGTTTACTTAAAGAACGGGCTCAATAACAAAGATTAAATATTTGCAAGATGGATTGAACATACCGCCTTGAAAAACTGTTTTTCAACTAAATAACTAAAAAAAAACTAAATCATGAAACTGTGTGTAACAATAAAAATATATGATAAATGTTATCTGTACTATCCATATGTAGGGGACAAAGTTTGTTCACTGCCCGCTTTACATGACCATTCACGGTTTTCCCCAACACAACGCGCACTTTGTTGTCACTGTCGGGAAACACTTCCACAATTCTTCCAATGGCTAAGGTGTGCTGTGAAGTGAATCTCCTATCAGGAAGTGAGAGGGGGTTAGAATAAATCGCTAGGGTCATGTGACATTGGGGTCAAAGGGCGTGAATTAAGGCATGACTCGGTTTGTACAAGAAATTATTTTAATTTAGCAATCAGTTGTGATAGCAACAGAGCTGCGCATAGCTCAAGTCTGGGCAGTGATATTGATTTTAATGGGGCAACTCTTCCTTTGGAGCACAGAAGATGTATGCCATGGTTGTCTGATTTGTCAGTGGTTCTAATATATACACAAGCCCCATAGGCCTTCTCGCTGGCGTCGTAGAAGCCGTGCAGTTGAAGCTCTGTGAATGCATTAAAGAAAGTTACTCTTCGAGGTATTTGGGCAATGCTTGATAGTACTGTTCGTTTGGTGTACCTCGATTGTTGTGAAATATTTATATAGAATTTAAAAATATCTTCATTAGAATTCCATATTAGACCAAGAGTTTTCGCAGCTTCCGATTTATCGCGTGGCATCAGGTAATTTTCGATACCAGGCTGTGGGAGGGGAAAGACATTTTGAGAATTTGTGTGCCATTTATGTAGCTCGAAACAGCCACTCCTTAAAATTTGGGTAATTTCTTTGTGAAGTCTAACAGCCTCCTGTTCGGCTTGTGTGCCCGTAAGGAGGTCGTCAACATAAAAATTGTTCAAAATAGTTTCGGCAGCATAAGGATAGTTTGACATATTATCTAACGCTAATTGCTTTAGGCATCGTACTGCCAAGAAAGGAGCCGATATAGTTCCATAAGTAACGGTAGAAAGTGGGTAATTTTTGTCATCAGGTTTGTTACGCCATAAAATTTTGTGAAATTTAATATCATTTTGGTGGACTTGCACCTGACGGTACATTTTTTGTATGTCCGCTGTGATAGCAACATTATGAAATCTAAAACAAATTATTATTTCAAATAATTCCTTGTGAATGAGAGGACCTTTCATCGGGGTATCGTTCAGAGATACTCCAGAAGCTGTGCGCGCCGAAGCATAAAAAACAACACGGAGTTTGGTCGTCAAACTTTCTTTCTTGCAAACCGCATGGTGTGGTAAATAGTAACCAGAATCGTCGTCTACAAGTACTTCTTGCATATGATTTAGTGTTAAATACTCATTCATGAAATCTATATATTGGTTTCTTAGCTGAGCGTCCTTGTGAAATCGTCGCTCTAACGAATGAAACCGTTTTAGCGCAGTATCTTTGGAATGTGTTAAAAGATGTTTATTTTCTTTGAATGGCAATTTTACACAAAATCTACCATCAACCTTTCGATAAAAAGTGTTTATAAAATGATTCTCGCACTCATTTTCTTCCTTTGACATGACTGATTTGGGACATATATTTTCTAGTTCCCAAGAACTCTTAATTTGGTTGCTTAACTTCTCATCAATGCTTAAGTTACATATTGCAACATCTGACATTTGTAAATTTATGTTGTATTGACTATGAACTTTACCTGTTATCATCCAACCTAACAAAGTTTTTTGCATAGTAGGTCCACCTTTATCCAACTGTATCTGGCCTATGCAAAGTAAATTTAAATATACTTCTGCCCCAATCAACATATCAATTTTGTGAGATATATTAAATTCTGGATCAGCCAAATTAAGATTTTGTGGAATCTGTAATTGCGCGATATTTACATTAACAACAGGTAAATTATCTGTTACTTTTGAAATGACAAGAAATTTTAAGTTTGTGTGATAATTGTTGAATCGTGAATGAATTGTGAGTTCTACCGATTCAGTAACACGTGTTGGACTGTTGCCGATGCCTTTGATATACATCTGCTCTTGTTTTGATTTCAAACCCAATACTCTACACATTTCAGATGTAATAAAATGAGATTGTGAACCCGAATCTAGGAGTACCCGACATGTGAATCGTTCTCCTTTGTTATTGAAAACATGTACAACGGCAGTTGCCAACAAAATGTGTGAATATGTGTTGTTTGGTAGACATGAAGTGTGTACATTTGAAGAATGGGCAGTCGAATCCAAGTTCGAACTGCTTGGTTGCTCGGCATTAAATTGTGTTGTGGATGAATGTGATTCGGTAGTATCTAAATGTAACAAAGTATTGTGCTTTCTGGAGCATTTCTTACAAGGCCCTGATTTGCATTGAGTTACAACATGATCCGCCGTCAGACAATTTAAACAGAGTTTTAATCGTTTTGCCTCTGTAATACGGTCCTACAAACCTAAAAATTGTTCACATGTATAAAATCTATGATCTTGTTTACATATGGAACAACCATTTTGTGAATTTTGTGTCGCAACATATGTCAATGGTTGTGATTTTTGTGAATTGTACCCTGAGCTGGGTTTATTAAAATTTGAGTTTTTATAAGTATGCTGTGATTGTGAATGCTGATTTATATTTCTTTCTAACGAATTTAAAAAACTGCATTTTTGTTGTAGAAACTGACAAAATTCCGAATATGTTGACAACTCCTTTTTTGCAAAAACCTTAACCTCCCACTCTCTTGAGGACGTTTTGTCAAGCTTGGATGACAGTAATACAAGCAAGAAGAGCTCCAGTAAAATTTTATCCGTGTGTTTCATAGCCTTTAGTGACCTAACATGCTTTTGAAATGAGTCCAAAAACTGTCTCATATTTGAATAATTTTCTTTCGGAATTTGTGGAAATTCAAATAATGCCTTTATGTGATTTAAGGTTATGGATCTTTTATCCTCAAATCTATCTTTAAGAAGCTGTAAAGCTACTGGATAATTGTTGTCTGAGGTTTCCATATCTTGAATGATTTCTAATGCCTCTCCCTTTAGTCCCAATTTGAGGTAGTGAAGCTTTTGCATAGAATCAAGTGTAATATTTTTATCAATTACCGACTGAAATAAATCATAATAACTACTCCATTTATCATATGACCCATCAAAGGTTGGAATATTGATTGGTGGAAGTTTTACTTGTGATTTAAAATCGAATGCCGTTTCGCTTGTTGGCTGACTACAAGACATAACATTTTGTGTATGTTTTTCTATTAATGCATCAGCTTTCCCTATCACATCATAATAATTTACTTCAAAAACCCCTACGTCTTCTTCATCAATTTCACCGTGATCTATTTCTAAATTCATTCTTATGTCATCATATTCTTCAAGCAAATTTTCCAATTTAGACCTTCTCAATTTTAAATCATTCAGACTTGATTGTTCATTATATTGTGATAAATAATTTGTAAATCGTGTTAACTTTGATTTGATTGCACTACGTTTATATTTTAGTGCTTCCATCTCAATTTTCAAATAGGAAAAAAGGAAAAATAAAGGAATGAGATTCACTTACTAGATAATCCAAGATGCGTATTTAGTTACCTCGAGCCGTCCCTGTGCAATGCTTTCTGTATTATGTGATGTTTACCTGGCCGGCACTGGAGCTGCCGCGTGTGCTATGTGAAACTCCGCCCGCCTTGCCTCTCACGCCACAACGCTTACCAATCTCCAGCTCCTCGAAACCGCTGTCTTCTGCTGCGAGCCACTACGATGCTCCGTATTCGCTTCTAACCACAACTACCTGCTTGTTGCCGTTGCTGCGATGTGTGCCCCAGAGGATCGCTGTATGGCTCGATGCACGAGATAGTTTCCTAAGCGTTCTTTGTTATTTTATGTGTGAATGTATGCTGTGTGCACTTTCACGTAAAATATTTTTCACTTGATAACATAAAATGTTTGGTTATAAAACAACCTGGTTTGTCTTTGTTGTTACTTGTGTGCTGTATACAACTACCACTTTTGTTTTTTAACTGTTCTAACCACAAACAATAATCACTTTTCACTCGACACTTTTGTTTATACACTATGTACTTCACGTGATTTTAATCCGACTCGAATCATGGACCAATGTTTAGTGTGTCTATGAATTTCTCCTTGTGAGGAATATTTATTTTATGATGAAATTAGTGGACTGTATTTTATAACGATTTATTTAACACGTAACAAAAGCTTACAAATATATTAACAAGTGTACTGTATGATTGCTGTGGTTAGACTCTAGTCTTACCAAACTACTTAACTTAAGCATAAGTGGTGCGAGCCTACCCCAATACCGTAGGGGTGGACGCGTAGATTGTATCACATGTGCTAAGATAGGTTTACTTAAAGAACGGGCTCAATAACAAAGATTAAATATTTGCAAGATGGATTGAACAGAAAGTTATAGCAATAATGGGAGTAGCTGTAGCATTCCGAACAGATGAGATGCATAAATTGAAAGACGCGGACGTGGAATTTAAAGATGATTTAGCTATAATAAAAGTGTTACAAACCAAACACAACAAGAAATTTTGTGATATCCAACGATGATGGAGATAGGGTTTCTTATGTGAGATTATTGCAGGATTACATAAAACTCAGACCGAAGAATGCCCAAGATGAAAGCGTATTTTATCGTTACGATCGTGGTAAATGTGTGAATCATGTAGTGGGAAAGCACACTATTTCAAATGTTCCTATGATATGAGAAATTGCAAAATTTTTAAAATTTGAGGACGTAAATAAATAAACCGGACATTCAAAACTCAATTATATCAAAATTATTTGAAGAAATAATATATAATAGGACATACAATTATCTTATACATTCAAAGTTGCTTAGGGAAAGCCAACATGGCTTTAGACCTAAACACTCTACTAATACTGCAGCATTTGACTTTTTACAGTACATCTATCAGTCACTAGATAACAACCAATATGCAATGGCATTGTTCTTCGATCTAACTAGAGCATTTGACTGTGTTAATCACAGAATACTGCTAGAAGAACTAGATGCCCTTGGAATCCGCGGAAACATAATCAACTGGGTAAATTCATTTATAAGTAACAGAAAATTTTTAGTTAAAGTAAATAATACATATTCCGACTATCAAAATGTAAACATAGGCGTTCCCCAGGGTGCTGGTCTATCTCCTTTATTATTTATCATGTTTATAAACGATCTAGAACAATATATTTTTGAAGCATCAACCTGTATCCGGGTGGTAATTACGCCGATGACGTTACCATTGGTATAGCTGCATCGTCAATCGAAGAACTCCAAGGTATACCTAATAAAATCTGGCTAGTGCTAAACACAAGCAAAACCACTAACTTACAATTTTACATAAGATGCATACCACCTTTGCTTAACTTAATTACAAGAGAACGTATAATACAAAATTCCACCAATCACAAATTTTTAGGTTTACAGTTAGACGAAAAATTAACTTGGGAAAACCATATTGACAGTGTGTGCAATAAGTCGAATTCAGCATTTTTTGCTTTACGAAATCTGAAATACGTCATAATGAAATCGGAGCTAATAAATGTATATTTTGGTATTGTCTATCCACACCTAAAATACTTGATATTACTATGGGGTTCACTCACATCTTCACAAAGAGCGTTCATACTCCAAAAGAGAATTCTAAGATTAATGTTCTCATTAGGTCCTCCAGAGTCTTGTAGAGAGACTTTTAAATCTTCCAATATTTTAACCTTAACCTCAATCTTTATATATGAAGCAACCCTATTTGCTCACCAGAATTTCCATAAATTCACCTGTAACAATAATGTACACGACCATAACACACGAGGTGCAAACGATATTTTAATAAATAACTACAATCTAACAAACTTTCAAAAAAGTCCTCATTACTGTTCAGCAAGTATTATAACAAATTGCTGCAAAATATCAAAAACAGCACCATAAATAAATTCAAAAGAACTTTAAAAGAATTTCTCATTGAAAATGTATCCACACTTTGCAAGAATGTTATAATTTGGAGTAATCTGAACATTGTCGTCGTCCCTTTACATATGTATTTTTTTTGTACACAATTAAATTTTAGAATATTTGTGTGCTTTAAATTGTATGAGATAAAATCTGAAACTTTTGGAATTTGTACCCATTTTATTGTATCTGTCATTATCTTATACCACCAATGACGTTTCATATTTGTTATGTACAGTTTATTTGAATAAAGAATTAGTTATTATTATTATTATCCTTTTAGAAGTACGTCAGCTACGTTCCTTGTAAATGCTTCGGGCATCGATATTTTGAACTTAAAGCGACGTGGAAGCTGGAAGTCATCAACTGTTACGGAAGGATATGTTGCGGATTCGTAAAGTAAAAAAGTAGACATTTTAA
Organism: Stenurella melanura; assembly: GCA_963583905.1. Taxonomy (NCBI): domain Eukaryota; kingdom Metazoa; phylum Arthropoda; class Insecta; order Coleoptera; family Cerambycidae; genus Stenurella; species Stenurella melanura. The sequence continues at coordinate 67,358,092 of OY757313.1, forward strand.
AAAAAATACTGTACCATATCCCTATCAATTCTGTTGTCACGAATATTTCCTCTAATGAAGTAACAATCTTAATGTTAACGTTGTTAAAACTAGTAGTGACCCTATCAAAGTACGACAGTTAATTTAAGTAAAATTCCATGTGTTACATTTTCTAACTGTTCATATATTAATAGTAATAAATAGTTGGTTAGAAAATGGTTTTCATTAAAATAATACCTTAATTCAAAATTGTTTAGTTACATTAATTCGTTGAAACAAAAAGTTAAATTTCGTTTGTTTTTTTTTTCACTTTTCTGTCCTGGTCGCGAAAGTTTTACTTTCGTAGCTAGCAACGCTTTAGCAACCAATTAACTCGAATGTCTACTTTCGTTATCACGCGTGTCGCCAGGGTTGACGTTATATAGACGGTATTAAAAAAATGAGTTTTTAATTAGATGGAACATCGATTCATAATTCTAGAATAATGGTTCGATATTGCATGGGCCTACATTTTTCACAGCACTGGATAAGGAAAAACAGCAATTTGGAGCCCTGGCCACCGAAATCGCTAGATATTACTCCTTTAATTTTTATTCTTAAGGAGAGTAAAGAATGAAGTTTGCAAAGCGAATCCCGAACTTTATACGAGAAAAAATGAAACCTGTAATCAAGTCAGTGCAGCCGAATTAAGAAGAGTTGCAGTAAATAATCGAAAGTTCATTGAAAAGTGCATCCAGGTCAATGGTGGGTTAGTCTTGATTTTAAATTTTTATTTATTAAATAAATGATAGGAAATTAACTTTGCCATATTGCCTTTCTTTTGTTCCTATGGCACGCCAGTGAAAATAATGACCAAAATTATAAATAAACCATGGAATTGGATAAATAGTTTTCTTAAGCTAAATATCTCAAAAGATGCAGTGTATGAGGCTCAATTTTACCAGAAATAATTTATTTACCTTTCTCCTATAAAATATGGATTCAACTTCGGAATGGAAGGTTATTCCCTGTAAATTTGGATAAACCTTTGTTTTGACACTCTGAGGACTGGTAGAAAAGTCTTATATAATTTAGTTCTGCGTCCCAAGATATTCAAAATCAAAGGTCACGAAAATCGTTTGTCACAATTATCTCGTTTCCTATACGAAATTTGTCATTTGTGGTTATTATAAAACTTGCAGATCACATTTCAAGAATATCTTCGTATCAACCATCCTCGAGATATAGCGCGGAGAGTATCAAGTGTGCATCTGTATACAGGACAGCGCTATGTAAACTGTGGGGCCAGGTGTATAGTCCATTATACGAAGTTAATTATAGAATTAAAATATGATTGTAAAAATTATCAGTATTTATAAGTTTATAAAAAATATATAGGTACATTACAATATCAAGTAAATATGTGGTGACGTCGAATTATTGGTGTTTGACGGTATTAAAATATTATGCGCAAGTTAATCACTGGTTTAACCTGGCTAGCGCAGTAAAGATGCGGAGAGATAAAGGGGTAGTGAGTTCAGGGCTTGGGCGCCAGATTAACTAGTGTAATCAAGAAAAGGAATGCTAGAGATAAACAAAAAACATATTACATATATACGATAGTACTATATTACAAAAATATTATATTCCAAAAAGATAAGCTATCACAGCATCAAAGATGCTGCATAGAAAAATTCAATATCAAATAGAAATATGTTCAAAATGCTCTATATTACAATTACCTTTTAAAGAAAGCTTGAGACTTTTACCAGAGCCAAAATTAAATATATTACAAAACGTATCTCGTAAATTGTCTTAATAATAAACAAAAGCATATATTACAAGACGACGAAATACTATATACACAACGAAATAAGATAAAGGTCACCACGAAATAATTTACAACGAAATAAGATAAAGGTAACCATGAAGTAAAATGCAACAGCGAACGAAGATAAGACAACTAACAAAAAAATATACTAGGACTCGATTCCGAGCAAATAGATATACATTGCAGCACGCCCCGAACATTTCTTTAATATAAATAATCCACATAAGTGATATGATTTGACGGATCAAATCTAGGAAATTTCAGATTACACGACGCATATTATGTATAAATAATTACCAATGTCTAACACTGAGATATATCCAAAATAAAAGTACTTTGGCAAAGCGATTCTGCGATACTGGTAAAACACAAATAATGTCACGTTATCATGTACTAAAATTACGTTAAACAGAGAGAGATGTACATAACGACAATACTGCAAGTAGTAAATATAGGAATACTTAAAACTGTTTACCCATTAAATATTAAAATTAATTCCCTATCCTAAGATTTAATATTTTCCGGTTAACTTGGTTTATTAGTTTGGTGACATCTGGCATTTTTACATTTTGCAGACATGTAAGCATAAATAAAGCTAATTAACCATAACTAGAAATAATCTCTTATTTATAAAGAAAGGTAGGTACTTATGTTATTTTACTATGTCCTGATAAAGGAAAATTCTATTAACCACGCTCACATCACACGATGATAACAGATTTGAATGTTGGTTGGTCGAGGGCCTCCATTTTACTTAGTTGGGACTCCACGCACCGTAGCCTTGGGTCACATTCAGCATTCCTCTGATATTACCATTTTGCGGTTAAAAAATCATGAATAGAACATGCTCGTACATAAAACTCGTTGTCGTTTAGATAAACCTTCAGAAAAGTTAAATTATAGAGAATCTTGTTGTATAACAAAATTAAAGAAAAACTTTACGTTAACGTTATTCGGATCAATAAAAACGTAGTGTATGAAAATTACGTCGTTAAGAAAAACGTGTATCAAAATTTTGTTTCTTAAAGGAAAACTTTACATTAACGTTATTCGAATGGAGGAAAACGTAGAGTTTGTCTTAAGAAAATCCTAAAGTAATATTTTAAACGTTAGATGGTATTTAACGATACATAATTGTTTAAACTTTCTCCTCGTGCGTCCATAAGGTTTCCCACCTTAATATCCCCCTTAGAGGTTTAAGAAAATTTTAATTACGTCCATCTTCATCGACGGCTCAAGCAAAAAAGAACCCGGCGCTATTTGTCGTTAAATATTATCCTATTACTTCCCTGTGCAACAATTAAAACGTGTCTAAATTAAAACAAGTTATGTTATAAAATAAGGTGTCTGCTCTAATGACAGAGGTATCAAAGACGAGAATATAAAAAAAAGGTAAGGCTAGTGTTTGAATTTAATTCTAATTTGCTGTTGGTGCTGATTTACTCCACAGGGTGTTGCTAAATTTCGTAAAGAAACGCATTTTAATTGTTATATTTACTATTCATATAAAATTAAGTGGTTGATAAAATGCACTTGTTAAATAATATTATCGACCTATCAATCTACAGTACAAAAATAAGCATCCAATTTGAGCAAGTAGTATAGAAAAAATTACCTTTGAAACGTTGCTTAAAATTCGGACCAGTTTCAGCTTTGAGCAGTGTATTAAGATTTGATGGACTGAACGAAATTTCATTTAAATCCGCAAGTTTTATTCCCAATTTATGATGCATACCCCCGGTAGTACAGTTATAGCAATTGAAGGGAAGCAATTAAATTCGCCAATTATATAAATCATAGCATATTGAGGTTAGAAAATATAAATTTATCCCTTCAAATTCATTAATAACCAATTTAATGGTATCCTCCAACTACAGCAGATCAATTGCAACTTTCAAATATAATTCATCCTGATTTCTCCTGGGGATTTTATTGTGTGCCACACAAGAGAGTTCTGTTAAAACTAAAATACTACTGGAAATTGTGAAGTGGCTCAAATCAATAAAATTTTTACATTCACTAAAGACTTGAACTGTTCTTTATAATTGTGCCATTCGGCAAAAAATAAATGAATTCGATGTTCGTGACTGAAGAGTAAAATCTGTATACAAGATTCGCGATTTAAAAAAAGAGTATTAACTTTAACTATTCATAGAAGTACTACTTGTCTGTTTCTATTTTGCAATTACTACAATAAAATAGGGAATGTATTTCTAAACAACATGTTAGATTATTTATGTACAATTTTTATGTTCATTATGCTTAGCAGTTTACAATTCAGTATTAACATTCACGTTTTAAATAGAATCAATTTTCGGTTTAAAGGACCCCGCACCAAATGCACGGGTAATTTTATTGTCGACGAAATCGTTGCAAATTCAAGGCATAAAATCCTTAGATCATGAATACATGAATGCATAAAGTTTAAAGGGAAGTTCTATAAATCTAACCAGCATATTATTCTTGATGTATTTGTGATAATGAAATGAAACTCTAGGTCAATCAGTACACTGAAAAAAAAGCGGATATTAATTAACATCTGAATAGTTGGGGAACTTTATAATAGAGGGATATCCCAGTACCTCATAAACGTCGCAGAAAGCTATTTTTATAACAGGAAGATTAAGGTATCTAATACAAAATCGATCGAAATGTCGGCGGGTGTTCCCCAGGGATCAGCGCTGGGCCCACTTCTCTGGAATATCCTGTATGACCATTTCTTAGCGTTGCCGCTTACAGAGGGAGCAACAAGCATAGTCTATGCCGATGGTTTGTCTATTATGGTGGAAGCGACGGATGACCGAGAACTCGAGTTTCGAGTAAACGAGTCCTTAGCATGGATAAATACATGGATGGATAGAACAGATCCGACCCTCGCTCCCCAGAAAACCAAAGCGATTATTCTGAAGGGACCACGAAAGATAGATCATATCCATTTTGACATTGTAGACACAAGAATAGTACCAATCAGACAACTTATATACTTGGGAGTGATCCTGGATGACCGGCTGACATTCGGCAAGCATATCGAATGGAGTGTCGAGAAAACTCAAGGGAAAATGGGGGCTGTGACAAGAATCCTACCAAACATAGGGGGACCAAGCGGACCAAAGAGAGCGGTCTTATGCGGTGTCATTCAATCGATAATCCTATATGGCACGCCGGTATGGCGACGGGTCATCGGGATACGAAAATATAAACATGCTCTTGAGGATCCAAAGGAAAGCTCTACTGAGAATAGCCAGTGGGTATCGCACAATATCCTCAAGGGCCATACGGGTTGTTACAGGAATTCCACCGATTGATTTGCTCGTTGAAGAGAGACACCGACTGTACCATAATGAAAATGCCCATTTACCAACTATTAAAAAAAAAGGGAGAGAGAGACCACTTTAAACAAATGGTAAGAAATATGGAACAACCATACGGACACGGCAGCCTGGACGAAGACATCCTCCCCTGGGTGAGATGCGAACATAAGAGGCTGGATTTCTTTGTGACACAGTTCCTGACGGGCCACGGATATTTTAGACATTACACCAAAAGAAAGGGAATAACGCAGGAGGATACATGTATGTACTGTGACAGATACAGCGGAGCACACAGTACTGATATGTGATAGATGGTCCCAGTGGAGGCAAGAGCTAGAAGAAGACCTGGATGTTGAAATTAGTAGGGAGAATGTAATCAACATGATGCTTAAAAATCGAAGAAACTGAACAAAAAAGTAAGCCGTTTTGTTAAAAAGGTGTTACAGAAGAAAAAAGCCGAAGAAAGAGAAAGAGAGCAAGCTGGCGACTAAAGGGAATTAAGTAGGAAGATGGAAATGACGACCTGGGGCCCTGAATTTATGTCACATAGTGACGCTCTGGGGACTTATGGGAGGCAGGAGTCTTTAGTGGATGGAAATCCCGTTCGCCGCAAAGAGCGGTGTCTTTAAAAGATTTCCTCCTGCCGAAAAAAAAATAAATAAATAACATCTGAATGCAAGTCATACTGCCAACTAGCTTGAAGAAAACAACACGACAAGAGTACTTGTACTGCGCTGGGCACAGCCCTCTGAATCTCCGAAATGCTGGCCAATAACATATGTTTTGAAATAGGTTTAGAATATCATGAAACGTCGAGATTTTAAATTTGCGCGAGTGCGTCGGTCTGTCTGACTGTCTGTGCCTTTTTTGTGCGCCAGATTTTTCTGGAACAGTTGACTTGAAACTTGGTACACATTTCTCACCCCCATTACCAACCTTACTCCATTTTTAAAGGGGTTAACAAAATAAAAGGAAAATATTGACTTGAAATTTGGCACACATATGTTTAGTAATGAGATCTAGATTATATGATTTTGAGCTTATTCCGTTGGGGGGTTGGAGGTGAAATTGGGGTAAATAAGTTAAGTAAAATATTAAGAATCCAGAATTTGATGTATATACTAGAAGCCAAGATCTCAAAATTTTTTATGACATTTTCCACCATCACCATCACCCCCCACTCCATTATTAAAGGGGCTAGCAAAACATATTGAGGATATTGACTGAAGAATTGGTACCAGTTTATATTATAACGAGATTTGGAATTAAATTATATTTTGAGTTTATTCCATTGAAGGGTCGGGGGTGAAATAGCGTCAAATAAATAAAACAATTGAATAAGAGTCCAGGAATTTGGGATTTGGTGTATATAATAAAAGCCATGAAAGTCCGCAGAATTCCTTAAAATTTAGCCTGTTTTTGTGTACGTCATAATTTTGAGCCGAAATAAAATAATTGAACGCCAAAGGTGTTAAATTAAAGCTTATCAAAAATGTAGATGATGACATTTTATCGTTTTTCGATATAGGGGTTGCTACTCCGATAAATTGGGATTATGAAAGTTATTATAGGTATAAATATTTTTCACTAATTTCTGTTTTTCAAGATGCTTTTTAATACAAATAATTAAAATTAAATAGTTTTCCAAAGCAATTAATTTCGAAAACTCCACGTTAAGAAACTGCCCCCGAAAGAGGGTTAACACATTTAAAAAATTCTAAAAGTATATGTAAAAAGTTTTAAAATACATTATTAAAATTAAAAGTAAGGATAGTTTTAACCCTTATTCAGGGGTGATTTTTAGATATGGAGTGTTTTAAATTTAACCACTCTGAAAAATAAATTTTAAGTAATTTAATTAAAAACCACCATGAAAAAAAAGTCATTGAAAAATATTTATAATTAATTCAACCTCAATTCAGAGGGCTACGAAGCCCCATATTTAAAAATAAAAAATACCGTCATCTACATTTTTGATTAGCTTTAATGTAAGACCTTTAGCGTTCAATTATCTCTTTTCAGTGCAAAGTGATGACGTACGCAAAATCAGGCTAATTTTGCGGACACTCTTTGGTACACGTATACAATATAACGAAATTATATTTTGAACATATTCTGATGACGGGTTGGGGGGTAAATAAGTAAGACAAGCTAGTAAGAGTCCAGAAACTTGAAATTTGGTGTATATACTAGAAATCAAGTAATTAAACGTTTTTACGACATCTGCCAACCTCACCACCACCTCCACTCCGTTATTAGAGGGGTTAAAAAAATAAATAAATATGTATTAAAATTTTACATCGTTTTGTGGGTTCTTGGGTCAAATGATTTCAAATAATATTGTTATTATAAATCTATAAGCAACTTTTTTTTTTTTTTAATGGCATTAGGTCATTGACCATGCAGCCAGTTACCTAAGTTTTTAAATTAAGAATATCCTAACCTAAATCTAACAAAATTAATAAAAAGGAAAAACCTGTTTATATTTAAAACAAGAGCCTAAATCCAGATACATCGACAGGGGGAAGCAATTAAAAGAAAACGTCTAGGGGAAAACGGGGACACAAGCTTCTCATCCTGGGGTCGATCAGGACATTTTTATAGCTTAGACAATACAAGGTAGACCACGGTAAGTGAGGTAAAAAAAACATGTGGAAAAACACAGGGATTACGAGATTAACCTATAGCTTAATATTAGTTTCTTTAATAAAAATCATAATATTTTTATATATTTGCCTTGTTCCAATTGTAAGCAAGCATAGCAAATTGAAAGGCGCGAGAGTATTGCACTCTTCAGTAATACTTTGTATTAGCCTGTCAGAGGCTGCTCTATATTTTGAACAGCCAAAAATGATATGATCAAGGTCGCCTAGGGCGTCACACTCTTCACATTTATTTGAGCTAAAAACTTCAATTTCAAATAGATGGGCAGGATAGCATGCATGGCCCAGTTTAAGACGTATCAGTGTTGTAATATATTTCCTCGAACAGGCGAAATCTTTATGCCAAAATTGGTTGGGGACGTCATTATGAATAAAAGTGTACCTACTGGGGGTTGGTAAAACAAAATTGTTTCCACGAATAGGACCATTTGTGTTTAATATTAGTTTTCAACACTACATATCGGTCTCCTAAACATAACGCTTCGTTCAGGGGCTGTCCTGAGTTAGTGGCTTCCTTAGCTAGCAGATCCACTCGTTCATTATACTGTAGCCCAATGTGGGCCTTCACCCAAACGAAAATAACATCCCTTCCTGACGATTTTATTTGGTAAACCAACTGCTTTATTTTAAATAGGTACGGGTTTGTTTTGTGAGAAGGGTGAAAAATGCCTTTAATTCTTTGGAGGACAGAGAGGGAATCAGATAAAATTATTGGCACACTAGAACTGGTCGTTTCGACATACTTTAAAGCATGGTAGATTGACATGGCTTCTGCAGTAAAAATAGAAAAAATGAGTTTAGTTTAAACTTAAATTCGATGTTTTGGGATGGGACGATGAAAGCTCCGCCGATATCAGTACTATTTTTAGAGGCATCTGTATAAACCAGTTCTGGATTCTGAATCATTACGTGTCTATTCTAAATCATTCATTGAAATCTGAATAATGCATATTGGACAGTTTTGAAATTCTGCTAAGTTAAATTGAAAAATGTCTTACTTTTTAAGGAAATTTTGGCCATACCAGTTTTAAATCCATTGCGTCTTGGAAAGTACGCCTACTATATAAATAATATTTTATACACCGATAAAGAACGGTATTTTTTGTACAAAGCAATTATTTCATAATTTTTTATTTTAAAATTTTGCAGTTATTCTCAAAAACATGATCTCATGTTCATTCGGTTATGTATCTATGTATTTTAAAAAAAATTGATAAAATAGTTAATGATATAAAATGTAAGCATTTGCATTGCAAGCTTGCAATAATATTATCTATTGTGCTTGATAACTAAATTAATATTTGTTATACACCATTTTTTTTTCTGAAAATGCTTATATTTTATATAATTAACTATACCAAAATCCAAGGCCTTAGATTCCTGTATATCATTTGGCAACGCTCGAATATGGATTTGGCAGCGCCAGAATATGGATTTGGTAGCGTCCGGATATGGATTTGGCACCGTCCTAATATGGACTCGGAAACATCCGGAAATTTCCTTCTATTCGTCAGTGCCTGGAAGTTCTGGAGCCTTGGCTGGCATTAGGCAACGCTTTTATTAGAATATTATGAACAATTATTTCCTCTTGCTAGAGTGCAAATATAGTCAAGATATTTATTTTGCTTTAAAGAGACTTGGATGGAAATTCTGGATGTAGAAATAGTGATTCCTTAGGCAGCGGTCTTTCGAAGTCGGTTAATTAATTACGATGGCATGATTTCTAACAATGTCATTGTAATTAGATTACCAAATCCGTTAATTTTTTTTGTAATTTTTCTAATATCGACTGTAGAGCTGGAGAGTGGAATATTGATCACCATGTATGAAACACTATATAATATATTTTTTATCCTATCAATGCTCTACGAAATTGAAAGTAAAAATTATAAAAATGGAATATGGCATTTACCGTAACTGCAGTTTTCACTTTTACAAGATTTTTGAAAATAAAAAGTCGCAACTACTTTAGTTACTTTAGTAGTAAGTTTTTTATTTCACATTTTTTTAAGTGTTCTCGTTACTAACAGAAACTATATTATAAAGCTGCTAGCTAAACAACAGGTTTAAATGTGAAGTACCTGCATAAACTCTGTATATACCAAAATACTGTAATATAACTACTACTTGCTTATAATATCATTTAAATTCAAAATATTAAGCTAGAAACGAGCGTTGCAAAGTTAGTATTAGAGGCATTGTTAGTTCAAAGTATAAGCTGTTACAAGAACTTCGTTGCTTGGGTTTTATACTCTATAAATATGTACTTCTGGCATAAATTCTTTTGTAGCAGAAACCATTTTCGAAGTTCCTTTCATGTCCTTGCTCACTCAAACGTGATCATTTGCGTTGAATAGTGGAGTATATTTCAGGTAGACCAATAGCAGAATTAAAGGCGAATTTTCTAGAGAAATGTATATAATTAAGTTTACCTTAAAAGAGCTACTTGTTGAAACACTAGCTTCCAATTATATTATTGTTAGAGCCTTAAATATATTAAACTAGAAGAATATAATTAGGAATGGTGCCTGCTTTCTATTCTATTTTCATTTATGTATGGGTGTTACCCCAATAATAATTTGCTTATTAAACAAGTTTTATGCACGCCAGTAGTAGTTTTTATAGAAAATATAGTTTTAAAAAGTTTCCAGGAATATAAGACAAACTGAAACACGATAAAATTTATAAAAAAAAAAAAATAATAATAATTTTCTTTTTTGTCAGTGTCGCGGTTTTCGAGTAAGTAATTAAAATGGATCGTTCAACATGGGGTAATAGAGGACGAACGTAGCATTATATTCTGCCGTTGACTTGTGAAGCTACGAGCTCTCAGAAAGAAGTATATAATAATTACTGAGCTTTTGCTACGAAAATAATCCCTTATAAGATTTGCTAGTTTATACATTTATTTAAGAAACAAGATGAAACAAATGTATTTTGCAGTTAGCGGCATAGAATTAGATAGTACTAAACAATTTTTCATTTCGTAATTTTGCAATTTCGCCATGTTTCAGTAATTGTAAATTAAGAATTGCTGCGATATATTAAAGAATTAACATATAATAAAATTTAAATTTCAAATGTAATGTTAAAGTGTAAGTTTTTTATTGCCCTTCTATATTTTATTACAGATGTTTTTTTTTCTATATAGTTCGTCTGACTCGTATGAATAATTTAAAGCCTCATACCTCTAGAAAAACAAAGATTAAATATGCAACTGTCAATATACAATAAGTTCTTTGTACCTAATTCTATTTAAGTCAGATCCGAGGGAAAAAATAATGGCAAAAGCTGGGAAAAGTCATCCTTATGATAAATTTCGATATTTTTGTTGGGTTTTTAGTAGAAAAGTATTTTCAAAATTTATCAAGGCCACTATAGGCGGAACATAAAGCAAAGGCGTCAAAGTTAGGAACAAATTTTATGGATATAACTTTTAAAATACGCAAATTACTAGAAGCATCGTGGAGGTAAAAATTAATGTGCAAGAAATTGTACAAAAACATTGTCTTTACAAAAATTTTCGAACATGTAACGGTTATCTCACTTCAACGGAATCATCTCAAAGTACAATCTAATTCCAAATATCGTTATAGTACATACGGGTACCAAATTTCAAGTGACCAATATCTCAATTTTATTTTATTATACAATAATAATGGAAAGATGATTGGTTGAAAGTATTATAGAGAAATCTGGGGTCTTGGTTTCTAGTATATACACCAAATCTCAAGTTACTGTGCTCTTACCGGCTTGCTTTACTTATGATACCTTATTTACCCCTATTTAACCCTCAACTCTTCACCGGAATTAGCACAAAATACAATCTATTTTTTTCCTTCTTCAATTCTTTGGGACTTCCTGCCACATGTATGTTTTCTTTCTAAGCGGTGCTAGGGGAATCGACAAAATATATCACAATTAACCAGTATGTTACTGGTAAAAAAAACCTCTACGCCCGTGACGTTTACGTCAAAGGATCAGTTAAAGATTGGTTTTGATAAATAAACAACACAAATAAGTATAAAAACTTGAAATTAAATATTTCGCCGACGTTTCGGAAATCTAATCTGTTTCCTTTCTCAAGGCTTTTTTTGAAAAATCTTTTTTGCTGTGTATGACAAATACACAGCTCTAAGAATGTTTGTTATATTCAATATCCATAGATACTTACTATTTACATAGAACTGTTGATATATGCCACGGTAACCTCGGAGTAAAAGGAAAAAAAAAAGGTTAGACGGTATAAGCTAATTACAATAATAGTGATAAAAAAAAACTTATTGGGAAAATAGAGCATAGTGAGCATGAGACTCTCAGGGTCCTTGTTTATCGTGGCACATATAATTAGCTAATAGAAAAATATATATACAAAAGTATATGCGTAACACACGTAACAACAAGAAAAAGGAATAATAATTAAAGTTTAATTAAACAACCTAAAATATCTTAAATATGATCTGCCTAAAATAATTAAGTACCAAATCAATGCCAGCTATATCAGTAGAGCAGGACAGTATGATAAATATGATTTAAATAATTAATATATGATTAGGGCGCCACGTGATTTAAAAAAATAAATAAAACAATTGATTTGGCTAGGTATTTTATTTTAATTGTGTTCCAAAATCACGAAATAACTCACAACTCTAAGTGGATAGACAAATGAATAAGCAAGATATTTATTTAGGTTATGACAAAGAAATATATTGATATGCATATATTCATAAACTAAAGTAATTTCAATAAAATAATTTAGCACAAAAAAAATATAGCGATTTCCCAACTATATGGCCATATATTTTGGTTTACAACCTTTTACTATATATCCAATATTATCATATATATGTATGATTATGTATGTGTATTATTATATATTAAATGATAGTAAGTGAATTAAAAAAAAAAACAAATATGATGAACAAAATTTACAATTAAATTAAGCAGACAAACTAACGATTATTACTTATCAAAGAATCAGAAGGAACACATTAAAAGAAATGTAATAGATAAATATTATTACTTTGTTCTAGGTAAAAGAGCAAATTAAGCTTATATGTGTGTACAGGTATTTAAATATTTTAACAGCATCGGACTTTCATACATGTAGCAATGTTTATATGCTCGTGTTCTGGTCCAAAGTTTCACGAAGCGTTCTTATAATTTCCACAAGTTTAAATGGATGTTCCGAGTCAAAAACAATTTATACAGTAATTACATACCAGAGCAACATATATTTTTCATTCAGGAACCTCGATTATCACATAGGCCTCGATGGATTGTCTGGAAACCACGGGAACCTCTTAGGCGTCTCCAAGTAGACAAGTGAGAGGAAAGTCTGCAACTGGACAGCAGAACCGTATTCGATAACCCAGAATATTCTCTTAGACGAAAACTCAAGGACAACTTATACATACATAGGGGAAATGTGATATGCACCCTGCCAGAGCGACCCTAAAATAATTAACCTCAATTGACAAATGCTCGTGACATAGTATCAGCTAATAATAATTTGGTTAACTTTAGAAATTTAACATACCTCTATGGAGGGCCTCAGAAGATGCTTGAATATTTCTTAGCAGGATTAAGACGGTGTTTGAAATAATGGCTTCAAAATCCTCTTACGGAGTTAAGATCTTCACAAAATTAAAATACGAAACAAATCAACAGAATATTATGTGAAAATCACAAAATGTCGGTGAATGTGGATTTATCCCAAAATTATGGATTTCCAAAACTATTTACCACTTTCACACAACGACTACCATTTACTTTCTGTCTTAAAATATGGCTCCTCGAATTAAACTCCCCGGAAATTAAATAGGAATCGAAATGTCTAGAAAATGAGTTGGCATCTGCCATCACTTGGGTAGGAAAAAGGGGTATTAGCGCCTAAAACGTTGAATCCAAACAATTAAAATCATTTAGGTGATAGCCCTATAAAATGCCTATCTAGAACACTTTACGGCATTATGTAATCTCTTTTAGTTAAAAAGATATTAATTTTATTATGGTAATGAAAAGACTAAAATTTGGCGTACGCCTATGGACAGTATTAATACGACAAGAGATCTTTGAGGTTGGTATAGCCGAATTATAAACTACCGATGGCTAATTTGCTATCATATGTACTTATAATTACCCGTAGTTAAACCCTTCAATACAAGCACTCGAGCCAAACAGCAAAGCAGAGTCCACTCTCCAAACCAACACACGCACACTTCTTTTCCAAAATCAGATTAAAATAAAGTGGGCTGTGACACTCCCCCCTTCCTTCGGAAGAAGTAAATTTTCTAGCAAAATTTACTGATTCAAATTTCCGCGCAACGATTTTTCAAAACAAGGATTAATAGACATACACACATACAAACTTCTAGATAACCTAGATTGTACCTTCCAGGACTGAACGATCTGATTAAAAATCGAGATTCGTGTCATGATATGATTTGAGATCCTGCACGTGCCATATACCTTTCGGTTCATCTAGTTCGTCTACCAATTCGTAGGTCCAAGAACCAATCTTTCGCTTAACGATAAACGGGCCAACGAATTTTGAACATAATTTGGCATTTATAAAATTAATTGCATCAGATCGTGCCTTATTTCTGCGCCAAACTTTATCACCTATTTCATAATGAACCGGACGACGACGAAGATTATAAACTTTTCTATTGCGTTCCTGAGCCGCGTGCAATTTTTGTTTAACTTTTTCATACAACTTTTGGAAACCCAATTGACGCTGTTTAATAGCATTATCATGACTTATATCCTCACTACATGGCAGCTGGTGCCCATGTTGGTCACCTGTATGAATATATTCACGGCCGAAATTAACATAGTACGGTGAGTAACCGGTCGTCTCACTGATTGCCGTTCGTATCGCACAGCTGATCGCGGGCAAGTGGTCATCCCATTTTCGCTGATTATCCTTAACGTACATGGCTATCATTGTTTTAACAGTTTTGTTGACGCGCTCACAGGGATCAGCCCTAGGATAATATAACGCAGTATATGAAAGTTTTGTACGATAATTATTGCAAAGTTTCTCAAACATTTTACTACGCATTTGGGTACCATTATCGCATATCAAATACTGAGGTACGCCATAAACTAAAAATACGTGATCTTCTACCAGCCGACAAAGACTTTTTGCCGAAGCCGATCTAATAGGGAAAGTCAGGACATATTTACTAAAATAATCACTAACCACAAGAATATAACTATTACCATGACTCGAACGAGGCAACGGACCAACAAAATCTAGACTTATTAGCTGCCAAGGCTTGGTAACTTCAGGGCGCTTACCCATATGACCAGCGGGTCTCTTTTGTTCTGGTTTATATGCTGCGCAAGTATGACAAGATTTGACATATTTAGCGACGTCCGAACGCATTTTTGGCCAAGTATACCAGTTATACAATTTCCAGTAAACTTTATGAACACCCACATGACCGGAGCGCACGTCATCATGATGAGTCTGAATGAGATCCTTACGTTTGTCTTTTGGGACTACAATTTTCCAATAATCAGAATTAGAAGACAATTCTGGAATACGACAGCGAACATATTTATATAGAATATTATTTTCAATACGAAACTGGGGATACTTATTCGGCTTGCTTTCAACCTTGTTTAACATGTCTAAGTACCATTTATCAGTTGTTGAAATGAATTCGTGTTTGGTAGATATTGTATTGACAGAAACTGGGACAGAGCGAGATAAGAAATCCGGTACGACGTTCTCTTTACCTTTTCTGTGCACAATGGTAAAATCAAACGGTTGCAGTCTTAAAGCCCAACGAGCTAAACGACCTGTGGGGTCTTTTAAACGGTTTAACCAAATTAGGGAGGCGTGATCTGTTACTACCGTAAAGTGCGTGCCTTCTAGATAATGGCGTAGCTTTTCTACGGCGTATATTACACTCAAACATTCTCTCTCTGTTGTGGAGAAGTTTCGCTCCTGTTTAGTTAGCGACCTCGATATAAAACATATAACTCTTTCCTCGCCATCAATTCTCTGTGTTAAAACTGAGCCTATGCCGTACGCAGAAGCATCGGTTTGTAAAGTAAAGGGGCGGCTAAAATCGGGACACGTTAAAATTGGAGCCGATACAAGATGATCCTTGATAGTATTGAAGGCCAATTCGCAATCTTCAGTCCAGTGGAATTTAATATTCTTTTGGGTTAAACGAGTTATTGGGGCGACAATAGAGGAAAAATTGGGAACGAATCTTCTGTACCAACTAGCCATACCTAGGAAACGTCTGACCTCATGAACGTTGCTAGGACTAGGGACATTTAAAATTGCTTCCACTTTTCCTGGATCCACTCTAAGGCCATCGGAATCCACAACATAACCAAGGTACTTTAGTGAAGAACAACAAAACCGACACTTGTCTTCGCTGAGGGTTAAACCAGCAGCATGAAGTCTGTCAAAAACTTTAGACAATATTTCTAGATGTGTTTCAAAATCTGGAGAAATTACAATAATGTCATCCAGATAGACTAAGACATGCGGTTCCAAATCAGCACCCAAGACAGTATCAAGTAATCTTTGCCACGTAGCAGGACTATTGGTGAGCCCAAATGGCATTCTCTTAAAATGAAAGAGGCCCCGACCGGGTACCGTGAATGCAGTATACTCTCGCGATGACTCTTTTACGCTGACTTGCCAAAACGCCGATTTTATATCTAAGGTACTAATATAACGAGCGTCTCGTAGACGATCCAAAATAGCCGACACATAAGGAATAGGATATGCATCTTTCTTAGTTACAGCATTAAGGGCTCGATAATCTACACAAAATCGATAGCTACCGTCACGCTTGGGAACTAACAAGATTGGCGAAGACCAACCACTCTTTGAAGGTTCGATGATCCCATCATCAAGCATTTTACGTACTTCCTCGTCTATGATTTTTTGTTTTGGGGGTGAAACTGGGTAATACCTTTGCTTGATAGGCGGAGAGTCCGTAATAATTTCGTGTTCGGCGACATTAGTATAACCTAGACTAGTGCTAATAAGTTTAAATTTCCTTTCCAGAAGAGAGTTCAACGCTTGACGTTGCTCAATGGTTAAATGATCTTTGTCTTGAATTCCACATGAATCAACAAATGATTTAACAGGGATGTCGGAACTAAAATGCCAAATGTCCCTCTTTAAATCAGGAACGATGCCCATCGAGAGCCAAAAGTCAGTACCCAGAATTAAGCGGTGGGGAAGTTGTGGAACCACTAAGACGTCTAAAATATGGATTTTATCCATCAAGCAAAATGGGGTTCTAATAACGCCAATTGAAGAGCAAGTCTGGCCGTTTGCAACCGTGCAAGTAACTTGTTTCTTCCCATCCATTGTTAACCCTAATTTTAGCAGAATATCCAATCCTGATTGCCCTACTAAAGTATTTGTCGCTCCTGAATCCAAAAGTCCAAGGATAGGATATTTTAATACAGAAACTTCCAGATAAGGCCTTTGATCGCCTTCAGCATGAGAAATAATAAAATCTAAAATTGCTTTATGTTTTGTATCAACCTGATGCTCAGAGAAAGAGAGAGAAGCCGATTTTGAACGTTCTCGGGCCACCATACGACTAACTAGCGACCCGAGTTTCCGTTTCCCGAACAAATTGGGCAGTTTCTGGTTGTAACCCCAGGTTTGCCACAACGGTAACATAACACTTTTGAGGGTTGTGTGCACTGTTGGAAGCGATGACCTGGATGTCCACAGTTCCAACAAGTAACAATTCTACGATCACTAAGACTGGATCTTTGATTTGTGTTTAAAGAACTGTTATCAGCAGAGGTTGGACGATTAGGTCCAGATACTAAATCCACGGGATTCAGATTTAATTGATGATTTGGGGCGTTACCCTGAGTAGTACCTTCACTATCCTCAACAAGAATTTCTGAAAAATGAGTTCGGCGGGGATGAGTTAAACCAGAACCTAACAAAGGATTAATGGTTACAGAACTTGGAGATTGATTTTTCAATCGAAAAACCGTTTCTTCGATAGGTTTACAGAATTCCACTAATCGACTAACAGAACATATTGGATTGCCAGCTAATCTTAATTGTAAATATGGTAACAAACCATCCGTAATAGTGGTAAGTCGCTCTGATTCCGGAGGTTTACGAGTGAGTTTGCTATACAAGTTTTCCATATCCGCAATGAATAAAACAACTTTTTCTGTAGGTCCTTGTTTGCGAGTATTAATGGCTTTCCATATTTCGCGGTCATTATCAGAAGGTAGAAATGTATGTTTCAACTGAGTGACTAAATCGTCCCAAGTAAAAATGCTCGCTTTAGCCCAGCGAAACCAAATAAGAGCGCTATCGGTGAATAATTCAGTAGCGGACCTAAATAGTACATCTTTTGACACTCCTCGCGATATCCGTAGCTCCTCGATCCGCTCTAGAAAGCTAGCAATGGACGATTTTCCATCGAACTTGGCAATAGGCCATTTGTTAATGTCGAAATATTTAACAAAATGATTCGTTACCGGTTGGTCATAGTCTCGCATTACTGGAGTGTCGACAAGTCGTAAATTAGCAGCTTCAGTAGCTAAGTTAGCAGACGAATGGATTTGAGTGTCATGTGGAACGGGGTGATCGTCAAGTGGTGAAGGGGGTAGATGAAATCTAACCTGACGTGAAGTACTGAAATCTGGGGTTGGAATAACTGAATGTGATGGTGTACAAGAAACTGAGGCAATACGACTAGCATTTAATGGACTTGAGTAAGTTACTGTTGTAGGTAAAGTGGTAGTGACATGACATGATTGTATAGGTTGTAGATCAATTAAATTATCGACTACTGTAGATGGCACTGTTGAAGGAGTTGCGGCAACTAAGGAATCGAAAACGACAGGAGCTACCTGATTTAATAGCGGAGGAATTTCATCGTCCAATATCGACGATTGTATGGTGGATGATGCCTGTGCATCCTCCTGATGAGGTAGTAGCTCTGACACTGTGTTTAAAATATCTAGTAATTGAGTACAACGTGATGTTAGATCTGACTTTATTTGCTTATGTCGCATATTACTATCAACTATTCTGTTTAATCTACCGGAAACATGTATTAATCGAGAATAAATTCGTTGGTATTCATTGTGTTTATTTCTGTGATCAAAATTTACCAAATCTTCGCGAAGTCTTAAAAGTTTCTGATCACAGATACTAAGTTCTGAAAAGGCATCAAGTTGAGAAGACTGCGGCATGCGATTTGCACGAATAGCTTCCCGTAAGGCGCTACGCTTCTGCAGAATGTTGCCATCTGACGCAAGACCTCTAATACATAATTCGTATGACAATTCATCTGAAGTTAATCTATTAATGTCCATGATTGTAACGAAGGAAATAATCTCACGTAATTTATAAACGTAACCTATAAAATAATAAACCTAGATCTAGAAAAAAGAAGTCCTTAGAATTTATTCTTATTTCCTAAATTTTAAGCTATAAATACTATACTAAAATTATTTAAACAAAATTATAGCAAAAAAAAAGAATTAACTGAGCCAACTTAATTAAACTAACAGGGCAAAATCCGAAACCCCGATTAAAAAAAAAAAAAAAAATAAGAAAAGAAAAGAAAATTTCAAGTCAATGAATATGTTCGTTTATAATAATTTTATTTCATTAAAAGGTTGTGCTCCTCTTCGTTGTGTTCGTTTAGTTTCAAATAATAACTTAAGAAAATGCTAGGGTAAGATAGCTAGTGTAGTAAAAAAAAGGAAAACAAATGACAACCCCCCCCCTCACTTGGAGGAAGAAAAAAAAAAAAATTTTTTTTTTCAAACTATCAACGATGCCAATAAGCTATTGAACGTTGGGCGCCAATTATGCCACGGTAACCTCGGAGTAAAAGGAAAAAAAAAAGGTTAGACGGTATAAGCTAATTACAATAATAGTGATAAAAAAAAACTTATTGGGAAAATAGAGCATAGTGAGCATGAGACTCTCAGGGTCCTTGTTTATCGTGGCACATATAATTAGCTAATAGAAAAATATATATACAAAAGTATATGCGTAACACACGTAACAACAAGAAAAAGGAATAATAATTAAAGTTTAATTAAACAACCTAAAATATCTTAAATATGATCTGCCTAAAATAATTAAGTACCAAATCAATGCCAGCTATATCAGTAGAGCAGGACAGTACGATAAATATGATTTAAATAATTAATATATGATTAGGGCGCCACGTGATTTAAAAAAATAAATAAAACAATTGATTTGGCTAGGTATTTTATTTTAATTGTGTTCCAAAATCACGAAATAACTCACAACTCTAAGTGGATAGACAAATGAATAAGCAAGATATTTATTTAGGTTATGACAAAGAAATATATTGATATGCATATATTCATAAACTAAAGTAATTTCAATAAAATAATTTAGCACAAAAAAAATATAGCGATTTCCCAACTATATGGCCATATATTTTGGTTTACAACCTTTTACTATATATCCAATATTATCATATATATGTATGATTATGTATGTGTATTATTATATATTAAATGATAGTAAGTGAATTAAAAAAAAAAACAAATATGATGAACAAAATTTACAATTAAATTAAGCAGACAAACTAACGATTATTACTTATCAAAGAATCAGAAGGAACACATTAAAAGAAATGTAATAGATAAATATTATTACTTTGTTCTAGGTAAAAGAGCAAATTAAGCTTATATGTGTGTACAGGTATTTAAATATTTTAACAGCATCGGACTTTCATACATGTAGCAATGTTTATATGCTCGTGTTCTGGTCCAAAGTTTCACGAAGCGTTCTTATAATTTCCACAAGTTTAAATGGATGTTCCGAGTCAAAAACAATTTATACAGTAATTACATACCAGAGCAACATATATTTTTCATTCAGGAACCTCGATTATCACATAGGCCTCGATGGATTGTCTGGAAACCACGGGAACCTCTTAGGCGTCTCCAAGTAGACAAGTGAGAGGAAAGTCTGCAACTGGACAGCAGAACCGTATTCGATAACCCAGAATATTCTCTTAGACGAAAACTCAAGGACAACTTATACATACATAGGGGAAATGTGATATGCACCCTGCCAGAGCGACCCTAAAATAATTAACCTCAATTGACAAATGCTCGTGACATAGTATCAGCTAATAATAATTTGGTTAACTTTAGAAATTTAACATACCTCTATGGAGGGCCTCAGAAGATGCTTGAATATTTCTTAGCAGGATTAAGACGGTGTTTGAAATAATGGCTTCAAAATCCTCTTACGGAGTTAAGATCTTCACAAAATTAAAATACGAAACAAATCAACAGAATATTATGTGAAAATCACAAAATGTCGGTGAATGTGGATTTATCCCAAAATTATGGATTTCCAAAACTATTTACCACTTTCACACAACGACTACCATTTACTTTCTGTCTTAAAATATGGCTCCTCGAATTAAACTCCCCGGAAATTAAATAGGAATCGAAATGTCTAGAAAATGAGTTGGCATCTGCCATCACTTGGGTAGGAAAAAGGGGTATTAGCGCCTAAAACGTTGAATCCAAACAATTAAAATCATTTAGGTGATAGCCCTATAAAATGCCTATCTAGAACACTTTACGGCATTATGTAATCTCTTTTAGTTAAAAAGATATTAATTTTATTATGGTAATGAAAAGACTAAAATTTGGCGTACGCCTATGGACAGTATTAATACGACAAGAGATCTTTGAGGTTGGTATAGCCGAATTATAAACTACCGATGGCTAATTTGCTATCATATGTACTTATAATTACCCGTAGTTAAACCCTTCAATACAAGCACTCGAGCCAAACAGCAAAGCAGAGTCCACTCTCCAAACCAACACACGCACACTTCTTTTCCAAAATCAGATTAAAATAAAGTGGGCTGTGACATATAGTTAACAGTTTTTTAGTTTCTATACAATGTTAAGTTTGTGAAGTTCTTCTTTTAACATTGGCAGCCAAGTTGTACAGACATCTACGGAACAATTCGACACGCAATTATCCTCATTCAATAATATTATCGCGGATTCTTTTATTTTTCTTTTTTTGCTATCTGCCTCTTTTGTTAAAATTTTTGCCGAGTCCCAGTTTATTCTATGTCCGTTCTCCCACGCGTGTTCGCAGATCTTGGACCTCTGAATTTCATTTTTTCTGATATAATTTTGATGTTCGCCCAATCTTACACCAAAAGGTCTGGATGACTCACCCACGTATTGTTTGTTGCACTCACACGGAATACTATAAATGCAGTTTTTTTAATTTTGCTCGTGGTTTGTTGGTTTCGTCTTTGTCTTTTTAACAAAAGAGGCAGATAGCAAAAAAAGAAAAATAAAAGAATCCGCGATAATATTATTGAATGAGGATAATTGCGTGTCGAATTGTTCCGTAGATGTCTGTACAACTTGGCTGCCAATGTTGAAAGAAGAACTTCACAAACTTAACATTGTATAGAAACTAAAAAACTGTTAACTATATCAACAGTTCTATGTAAATAGTAAGTATCTATGGATATTGAATATAACAAACATTCTTAGAGCTGTGTATTTGTCATACACAGCAAAAAAGATTTTTCAAAAAAAGCCTTGAGAAAGGAAACAGATTAGATTTCCGAAACGTCGGCGAAATATTTAATTTCAAGTTTTTATACTTATTTGTGTTGTTTATTTATCAAAACCAACCTTTAACTGATCCTTTGACGTAAACGTCACGGGCGTAGAGGTTTTTTTACCAGTAACATACTGGTTAATTGTGATATATTTTGTAGATTCCCCTAGCACCGCTTAGAAAGAAAACATACATGTGGCACGAAGTCCCGAAGAATTGAAGAAGGAAAAAAATTAAGATAATACCACAAATAACATTTAGACAATATTTAAAATATAATCTAGTTCCAAATCTTGTCATCGTACATATGTGTACCAATTTCAAGTCAATATCTTAAACCGTTGCACAGTGGTCCAAAATCAGAGAAAAGTGGACAAATATCTGATTATTTTCAAAGTCAGGCATGATGTACATATCACGAGAAAAATAGTGAAAAAATTTAAATAAATCTTGGGTGGGTTTTAAGGGGTGGTTATTTGGCAGTAGTTATTCATATGTATTATCATAATAATAAAATATCAAACTTAGGAGTGGCTTTTTAGAAGGTAGTTTTTTGACAAAGTGAAAATTTATATATTTTTTGCATGCATTTTATTTAAAATGACTCATAAAATACGAGAAAAATAATGAAAAAATATCAAACTCAGGGTGGCTTCGTAGCGACCATTTATATGTTTTTATGTATGCATTCTATGAAACTAGAACACGAAAAGAGAGAATAGAGTACGAGATAAATAATGAAAAAAATCAGGGGTGGCTTTTAAGTGGGTGGATTTTGGAAAAAATTACAGTTTGTATGTTTTTACGCAGGTATTCTATTTAAACTATCCAGTCTTGAAAAAACTTTGTTGCAAAAATCAAATGCAGCGATTCTTATGCGAATAATTGCTTGCGCATCTTCTGCATTTCCATAGTGATTGACTAGATAATTCACCACATGAGCTTTCTGTGCTACACGCATTTCACCAGATTTTTCCCACAAAACGTCAAACAGTTCTCTTCTTGTAGGCATTCTAAAATGAAAATTTAAATTTGGACGTTGCTTAAACTAAGGTAGTTTGGGGGTGGGGGCGATTCAATCGCTTCAATATGTACTAAAGGTTCAAAGCTTTTAGTCTCCATAGTATAGCGTTTGCCATGCTATTGACGGCAACGATACTGTCTTATTTTGGTTTGAAAATAACTTGAAGGGCCCAGTATCGAAATAAAAAACGCCATTTTTTCTAGTGGAACAACTTCGAGCAAAAATGTATTTGACAGCGGCATAAAGGGATACCTAGAGTATATTTTAGAATTAGGATCTCCGTGGCTTTTAGTGGCAAACTCTCTTTAGGTCTAACAGAATTTCCAAAAAGCCAAAGAAATTACGTTTATAAATAATAATAAAATATGCCGCTTCAAAATCAAATATGGAAATATTTTACCTGTAAATAAAGTACTTGCCTTAAAGTTTTTCTTGTAAAAATTAAAAACCAAAAGCACAAATATTTGAAGCACAGTCACGCGTTGAAATCTGCCAACAAATTGAAGTAAAATCATAGTTTAACATTATTCATGTTTGAAGGGTCATCACAGGTAGATTCCTCGAACAAATGGGTCGATATTTCGGAAAGTATTACCTGAGATGTACCATAATGTATCCCTGGAACGTGAAAGCTGTATAACACAATTATAAAATTTGAATTTTCTCAACTTTTCATTTATTTCGGACCACAGTGCGTTGCTGAGAAAGCGTACGCTCACAAAAAATTACAGACAGACTGACCGACCGACAGACACTTTTTTTTCACTCTTTAAAATCTCGACATTTTGTGACATTCTAATTATATTTCAACAAAAAAAAAAAATGGAATTTTTTTACGATTACTATACTACCACTCCACTTCGTGGATGTGGAAGCAACTAATATAGTACTGTATTTCGTACATAAGTTAGTGTGCCCAACAAGTTAAAGTTTTAAAAATCAATTGAAGAGAAACTGTATTATACCTTAAATTATTATTTTAACAAATAATTCATATTGTTTTTCAATTATTATCAACCTCTTCATATTAAATAGCACCCGCTATGTTTTTTAATCTTATCCAATAGACATATGACTTGCATAGGTTCTTGCATGAAACGTCTTAAGAGTGTCTCTATGTCTTTCCGAAGAGTTCCAAAATAAAGGCGATAAAAGTTGTAAAGAGATAGAATGATAAATAAAACCAGGCCTTCATACAAAGCGTAATGCCTTTGAATGTAATTTTTGTTGACACAGACTTTGTAAATAAATTTAGTCTAGGGTTATTTTGTTCTCTCGTATAACTAGATATGTGTTGTCAGAGAAACATAAAGCTCAGTTTTGACATTTTTGGTAGATTTTAATTTTTTATTGATTATATAGACCTTTTGTTCTTAGTTTAAGCTTTTCTTCATAGTCGTAAGGGGCTATATGGATACTAGTGTTATACTGAGAATTTTAAAATAAGAAACAGACAAATTTATTTTAAAATGTTTTGATTGCTAGCACACTCAGATGCAGGTTATCGAAACAATGCAATGATTGTAAATTAATATCTTTAGATAGTATTCTCTTTATTTTTCATAGATTACTTTTCTGCTGTTTGCCAAATCCTATAAAGAATATGTTTTATTACACGTATCATACGTTCAATAATCTAGGTTAAATGTAGAAACAGGTAAACAAAATAAATGGAAACATATGCAATTAAGTTACACCAACTTTCATACGTGATGTAGACTATAAATAATTCCGTCAGTGAGTTATACCGTAAATTTTTATCTCTAAGACGGCAAAGTTAATTTTGTTTAGTGAACCTTTCTAGCTGTTTCAAAGCGTGACATTGTTTTTGACATCCACGTTTCAGTCAGACCGAACCTAGTACAGGTGTTCCTTCTAACACTGGTAGAGGGCTAAATCGTAGTCGGCAAGAAATAGTCAGGAAACAAATATACTGTTTTACTTCAGGAAGGTGGTAAAAACCAAGATCGCTAAAGAGTAGGTTGACCGGAAACATAGATGCGACAGACGAAAGGGGAATGCTCTGACGTCACCTGTTTAAAACGTTCCTGTACGCCATGTAAATGTCGTCGTTCGCTGAGTTTTATTTTCGTCTTTAGTGAATTGTTGTAATAAATCTGCCAAAATGAAATCGTTAAAAAGGAAATCAGAAGCTCAGGATGATAATGGAAGAAAAAAATATAGAAAATGTTAAAAATATTCAATTAGTATGTAAGAGTTTGTATGTATATTAACTAAGTTGCAAATATTAATAAATGTATTGTACATTAAATAAACTATGTAATATTAAAAAATATATATTTATAATTCATTGCCAAGAAAAATAAACTATAGTTATTAACAATGGGAAACTCTTTTATGTTGTAATTAGAAATAGTTATGCCAAAATTAAACTATATTTTTACTTCATGGTTTGCAAAACATGGATTTATTAAAGTCTAAGTACATTATTTTAAGACAAAGCAATAGTTTTTTCGTCCTTCAAATAAAATACATTCGTTGTTAAAGTTTTTAGGTCACCTATTCAAACTTTATGTTTATTCAGAAATATGTAATTTTATGGCAAATGAATAATGAGAAGGAAAGCTTTATTTTATAACGTCCACTCGTTATAAGTGGTTTATTTAGTCATGGTGAACGCAATATATATTCAAATAATTAGAAGAAATGTCTAGTTTCATATATTGCCGCGTATTTGCTTTAAACACATGACGTCACAATGTCAGAGGAACATTATCCTCTCTTTAGCGATCTTGGGTAAAAACCTTATTTTAGTGTATTAATGATAATAATACGCGCAAGATCTCAATTGTAACCAATGTATGAGATAAGATGTAATTCGAAGATAATTTGGTCTGGCGTGTATTTTCATATTTACCCTGGAGGAACAAAATAAAAGATAGAAGTATATGGCACATCCGCCAACCTTGTGCATCATTCTAATATCAACATAACACTACTAATGCTCCTAAACCAAGGAACCCAAGCGTGAATTTCGGCCAAGGTAGTTGTCTTAACTGTGGTGTTCAATGTCTAAAGTAGTGGTATGAATGATTATCTAACGGTAATTCAGATATAGTCTCTTAAGACTACATAACTCTTCCACTTCTGTCATTTTAATGGTTTTGTGATAAGTTACATTCATTCTATCCAGACTGCTCATAATTATTCAGTTAATTACTTCATTCCTATATTAAAAACATTGTATCTGCATCTAGCGGTGCAGTAAAAAGTGCATTTCGAAATAATTTTCAATTTTATAAAAATGCCATGAATTTTTTCTTCTGTTTCAATAATAATCGCATAAAATGGAAAAAGTCTTTCTTTTTGTTGTCATTACCTATTATCACTAAATTTAATACATCAACATCAATGACGTTATAATTATTAAATAAGAAATTTAATAAGTTTCCTTTGTGAATTTTTTGGATTACGGGTACATATCGGAGACAGATGGACCGTGAAACAGTTGGACAAACATAGTTGCAAAAACGAACATGAGAACTGTAATAAAACACGTATTCGATAAAATTCATAAATCTTATTACTTAGATAAACCAAAATAAATATTATGAGCCAGTGAAACATACCTTACAAAATGGTTATTATTGCCTCATATAGATCTAATGGATGAAGAGTAAGCTAAGAGAACTCGTAACGCTTGTCTCTGAAACATATGGAAATGCCATACTCCCTTGGAGATTTTAATCTAAAACTCACCGAGTAGTTTTTCTACTTAAATAAACTTTCTTGTTTGGCATATTCATTTAATCTTGACTGCAGAGACACTAAAGTATATAGGAAACCGTATTAAATTACACAGGTCTGCGAAGTTTTGGCTGTTTATATGAAAATTTGTAATTTTTGTCACATTAGATGCGTTAAAGTCGAAAATGGGACCAGTTTTTATGTATCACGTACAGATTTTCCATAAATCCATTTTAGTGTCGCATTATGTAGGGGTGAGAAATAATTAATTAATATTATCGCAAAAGAACAAATTAGCACTTGTTACAACACATCTTTACAAGATTCTCAATCTGAATAGTTCTTTGTGTAAGAAAACGTCTATGCCTGCCTAAATTCTCGGTCACGGACTCAGCCGTCGAGAAGTATAAACAATTAACAGTCATAAATTACATCAATATTAATATAGCGTGAGCCAAAAAATCACTACGATGACTGTTATTTCTGTTTATGCAGTGTAGTGGGTTACAACAGAAAGAATAAAAGTATGAATTACCCAAATTTACCATCAGCTATAAGGCCAGCCCCTCATGGACCAGATATTCGTATTCCAATACCACCGGTTGTGTTGGAGAATGTTGAATCTTCAGTCAGTAGTACGTTATCAGATGCAGCTGCAAATGAAGATGTGGATTTTTCACCAGATGACAAAGACACTGCCCCTCAACTTTTTCATCAAACTGAATTAAATGATTTAATACGTGACTTAGATCTAAGTAAAGAGAATAGTGAGATTTTTGGGTCGAGAATAAAAGAAAAAAATTGTTAGCACCTGGTACTACATTTTATTGGTACAGAAATCGTGAGAAAGAATTTCAGCCCTTCTTTACAAAGGAAGATCAGCTTGCATATTGTGTGAGCATCACTGATGTTATTGGGCAGTTAGGAGAGGAGGTTTATAACCCTAGTGACTGGCGTTTATTTATCGATTCTTCGAAAAGAAGCTTGAAGAGTGTGTTACTGCTCAATGGAAATAAATATGCTTCAATTCCAATTGCACATTCAGTATATTTAAAAGAAAGTTACGAAAATTGGTGAACGGCTTTGGAAAAAATAAAATATAATGAACATAAGTGGGTTATATGTGGCCATTTGAAAGTGTCTGGGATGTTATTGGGCCAACAAGGAGGTTTTACCAAATTTCCATGTTTTTTGTGTGAATGGGACAGTAGAGCTTGTGATAAACATTGGACAACAAAAGAGTGGCTTTCGAGAAAAGACTTCACACCAAAAATATAGTATATTAGTTGACTCTCAGAAAATTTTACTTCCACCTTTGCATGTAAAACTTGGAATTATGAAACAATTTGTAAGAGCGCTTTCTAAGAATGGTGGTTCTTGTTTTCAATACCTCTTCACTAAATTTCCAGCTTTATCTACCGCAAAAATAAAAGAAGGCTTATTTGATGGATCACGAATACGGAAACTAATGAAGGATACAGAATTCAGTGATACCATGAATGTCACGAAGTTGCAGGCATGGAATTCATTTAAAGAAGTTGCAAAAAAGTTCCTTGGAAATTTTAGAGATCCTACATATAAAACAATTGTAGAAAATATGTTGGAAAAGCTGCGGATACTTGGATGCAGCATGAAATTACATTTTCTATTCTCTCATCTGGACTATTTTCCAGAGAACTTAGGCGACTACAGTGACAAACAGGGTGAAAGGTTTCACCACGACATAAAAGAAATGGAGAGAGGTTATCAAGAACGATGGGATGTAAACATGTTGGCTGATTACTGTTGGTCTCTAAAAAGAGAAATTGTTCAAGATCAACATAAACGTAAATCAACTACACGCACATTTAAAACAAAGAGGAAATGTGTTAATCCTCGATCCCGCTGTATAATATTTGTATGTTCTTTGGTTTTCTATTTATCATTTTGAATTAAATATTTCATTACAGTTACGGCATACTTTTTATATTTTTATTCCCGTAAATTTATTCATGTAGCTTTTGTAACAATGAATACATATATTTCAAATTTAACTTGTGTCGTCATTGGTTCGAGATTCTTACGTGATACCGGAAACTCCATAGAAGATTTAGATTTAGCATTTGAAGGTTAGTAAAAATTACCTTACAAACTTAAAACCGCAGAACAGAAAATTTTTTTCGCAGGCCTGTGTTATCATTAGCTTATTTACTACAATATTAGGTCAAAAATGATATAACAATATTGGTTGTTTTTTAAATGGAAAACCCTGTAAATGTTTACACATTCTTTGATTTCAAATATATCAGAGTTAACAGCCTAGCTGTAATATTTCTTGACATATCGAATAATAAATATGCTCCAAACATGCATACAGGTATTTCATGGTTATCGAAGGATCAAAATTATCAAAATAGGTTACGCACAAGCAGAAAAGTTTGATGAATTTTGCAATTATATTAAAAACATACTAACCATTGTACTCCTCGCCGCAAACAGATGGACATTTTGATTTGTTCAGAACTCGACCGTCAACACAGTGTTTTTTTTCTCTATGAGCGATATTACCGGCTTTAGAAATGTGCCGATCGAATGCAACATCGTTTTGTATTTGCAAAAAGTATAATAATAAAAATAAATAGCTGCAAGAAGAGAATATATAGCATTATACCCAAATCGTCCGCTTCCTATTGTCATTTTTAAATACTTACCATCATATGAGAGAAACTGACAATTTTAAAAGAAAAAACGTACCAAAAGAGCAAACAAGAATGAAGAACGTTATATTTTAACTTTTCTTAATGGTAACACAGGCACACAAAAATGAAAATCGAAACCATGAGGGTAGACCCCCTTACCCCTTTGTATTTTGGGACGCTGAAACCGAATATGACAATTAAAAAAGGTTTTAATCATCCAATTTTCCCCTAGCACACCCCCTTATAACCCTTTTGGGGAGTTGGAATTATACTTGTTCTAAAAATTTGAAGAGTACGTGTATTCTTAGGAATATGATGAAAGAAACTAATTTGAACCACCCAGTCACTTCTTGGTGCCCCCTGCAAGCCTCATGGGGGGTTGAAATTCCACTTGTTGTAAACATTTGAAAAGTGTGTTTATTTTTAGATTTTTTGCCACTCTGAAACCGAATATGACGATAAAAAATTATTTTAATCATCCGGTTACCTCCTAACACCCCTTTACAACCCTAAGGAGGGGTTGAAATTTCACTTGTTCTAAACACATGAAAGTATGTATATTTTTAGGTTTTTGGTGCGCTGAAACAAAATATGACAAGTGGAAATGATTCTAACCACCCGGTCACCCCCTTACAACCCCCAGGGGGGAGGGGATCTGGGGATAAAGTTAGACGGATATCTTTTCGGCGACAAATTTAAATTTCTTTCTTTCAGTGATACCGAACTCTCTTGCTTTTAAATGATCTTCTAAGTCTAAGACGAGGTTTGCTCTTAAAAGCTCTCGTCTTTTCGGGCAAATCTCTCTTTAACTTCCAGCAATAGTCTACCAATATACATGCAGCCCGCCTACCTTGATAGCGCCGTTCCATCTCCTTAAGATCAAGATGAAACCTTTCATCTTGCTCCTCGCTGTGGTCTCCGGAAAATAGTTTACACGGGACTCAAGGGAGTGCAATTTCAAATTCGTAAGGCAGCGCATCAAAAAACCTAAAACTAAACATACTTTCTCATGTTTAGAACCAGTGGAATTTCAACCCCTCCTGGGGGTTGTAGGGGGTGCTAAGGGGTGACTGAGTGGTTCAAATCAGTTTTTATCGCCATATTCGGTTTTAGAGCACGAATAAACCTCAAAATAAACATACTTTTCAAATGTTCAGAACAAGTGGAATTTAAACCCCTCCTGGGGCTTATACGGGGTCTTAGGAAGTAACTGGGTGGTTCAGATCAGTTTTTATCTGCATGTTCCAAAAAATATACGTACTTTTCAAATTTTTAGAACAAGTGGAATCTCACCAGCACCATCAGCACCAACCGGGTGCTAGGAGAAAATTGAATAATTATAACCTTTTTATATTATCATATTCGGTTTCAGCATCCCAAAATACATGGTTCTACCCTCTGGATTTCTTATTTTCTTGTGTTCGTGTAATATTATTAGTATAAATTATTTGACAAGATTATAAAACTCAAAAGTAACAACAGTTTACAATGTGATATATAGAATTTTATTGCCTTCAATATATGCAAATAAGGGTACAAGCTAAAAAGGATGAGGGTCCGAAAAAGCGATTTTTGAGATAAATATGCTAAAATATAGCCAGACATCTAGAGTTTCCATATACCTATCTGTACAGAGTAACAAAGATACGTGTCACAAGTTATAAGACGTTAAGCAAGACAGTACCTACACCATTTCATAACAATACTATTTGGAACTATATACTTTTCCGATGTCTAAACGTGTATAATCCTTTTTCAATTTCGTTCCGTACGCCTATGTTGAAACAATATAAATAAGTAATTCGTGGTTTGTTTAGAAATAAGTCACTGAAATTTTGGCCAGAGTCGGTAACATATATATAGTTTAAAAAATATGGGGTTTTAAGTATTAGAAATGGTTTTTTATCGAAACTGACATGTTGTGACCCTCAGCCTTTTTAGCCTCTACCATTCAAATACAAGCGAACACAACAAAATGGCCGATGTATGATCGTAGATTTATTAGGCCTGTTTACTCTATTATGGCTGCATCCCTTGAATAATTTATTCGGATACAA
The DNA here is from genome assembly GCA_963583905.1 of Stenurella melanura. Taxonomy (NCBI): domain Eukaryota; kingdom Metazoa; phylum Arthropoda; class Insecta; order Coleoptera; family Cerambycidae; genus Stenurella; species Stenurella melanura. The sequence continues at coordinate 67,389,945 of OY757313.1, forward strand.
TCTTTACAAGTTACTTCGTACGCTAGCACTGAATTTAATAAGACAACTGATATAATTTATACACATTACATTAAGTCTGCATTGATAAGATGATAATTCACATACAAATGTGTACATATTTTCTACACCGCCTGCACTAATGCATGTTCTAGTCAGGTCTGGTGGCGGTTGGGTCGCTCGGTTAATACATTTAGGTGCACGCAGTTACTGGCCTCTCCGCAACAAATTTAATCACAGAACTCGTCCTACCATAGTCCTGACGCGCATATTCTGATCTTAACGTGCTTTGTTCACAAACCCTCTTTTCTTTTTTCTAGGATTCCGGCGTTTGTAGATGTAATTGCATTACTATTCTCTTCTTAAAGTCCTTTTTTTCACACTACGAGGTCTGTAACTTAATCTCACGCTGAACTTCTCTGTTTCAGGTATTGGTCCTTGGTGGAACGTTATAGCCCATTTAGGTAAAGATTCACTTACTTATTACATCATTATCATTATTTCACTGTTATCAACATGCCTTTATTTAAAGATGAATGATTTTGGTTGTTTAATAATTGGAATTTTATTATCCTTATTTCGTTTTGAAAGTAAATACCACCAGGATATTATTTACGATTCTACACCGTCTCTAACCTAATAGCTCTTTGGTAGTGTAAAATTGAACTATTTTTGATTTTAATATAACTTAATTAGTAAACTATAAGGAGATGAACGTGCGATGGACAATGGACTTCCCAGCCAGATTTTGAGATATGTGATTATTAAAAATAAATTCTACACAATTTTTTTCCTTCTTCAATTCTTTGGGACTTCCTGCCACATGAATATTTTCTTTTTAAGCGGTGCTCGGGGAATCTACAAAATATCACAATTAACCAGTATGTTACTGGTAAACACGCCTGTGACTTTTACGTCAAAGGATCAGTTAAAGGTTGCTTTTTTTAAATAAACAACACAAATAAGTATAAAAACTTGAAATTAAATATTTCGGTGACGTTTCGGAAATCTATTCTGTTTCCTTTTTCTTACACTAAAAGGTCTGGATGACTCACCCACGTATTGTTTGTTGCACTCACACAGAATACTATAAACGCAGTTTTTTTAACTTTGCTAGTGGTTCTTCGGTTTCGTCTTTGTCAGAATAGATCTTAGTGTCGTTTGTTTGAAATACCGTCCTAATATCAAATATATCACCGATGCGGCGCAACTTTTCGGATAATGCGCATACATAAGGAATTAACGCCGTGTAACGTTTTTCAGGTTTTTGTCGTACCTGATTGTTATTTTCAATATTTATGAAAGTTTTATCGATAAAACCCCCAGGGTATTGGTTATTTATAAGAACTTCCTTTATAAACCGCTTCTCATTGTTTAGTATTTCATCATTAGAAGAAATAATTTTTGCCCTATCATACAAACATTTTACAACACCCCTCTTAACTTGCATTGACTGATTTGAGTTGAAATTTAAATATCTGTTGGTATGTGTTGGTTTTCTATATACACTTGTTTCAATTGTACCATTTAGTCTTTTAATTAAAACATCTAAAAGAAAAGGAAAATTAAAGAATCCGCAATAATATTATTGAATGAGGATACATGCGTGTCGAATTGAACTTCACAAACTTAACATTGTATAAAAACTAAAGAACTAAAGAAACTGTTAACTATATCAACAGTTCTATGTAGATAGTATGTATCTATGGATATTGAATATAACAAACATTCGTAGAGCTGTGTATTTATCATACACAGCAAAAAAAGGATTTTCAAAAAAGCCAGAAAAAGGAAACAGAATAGATTTCCGAAACGTCGGCGAAATATTTAATTTCAAGTTTTTGTACTTATTTGTGTTGTTTATTTAAAAAAAGTAACTTTTAACTCCTTTGGCGTAAAAGTCACAGGCGTAGAGGTTATTTAGCAGTAACATACTGGTTAATTGTGATATTTTGTAAATTCCCCGAGCACCGCTTGAAAAGAAAACAAACATGTGGCAGGAAGTCCCAAATAATTGAAGAAGGAAAAAAAATAAGACAATACCGCAAATAACATTAAGACAATAAATATTAAACAAACACCGTAGATTCCTAATCTGATAGCAAAACAGCAATTTTCGAGGGGTGAACCAATTTTTTTTTCTAAAATTTGAATACCCTAAGTATTATGCAAACCAATGTACGTTTGGTAGGAATCATAGAGTGTTGTCTATCCGCCTCCAATTTAACCCCAGCCTAAGAAAGAAATATAGAAGAATAGTTGTAGGCAGTTCTGTGTAACATACGAAACTTGTTTATTGTTTTTATTGGTAGTTATCATACGTCACGTTTATACATAAACGTAAATTAAGGTAGGGAGAATTGTTATTCAAGTGTTAGTTGCATTTTTAAAGTGGCATACTTCATCCATTCAATTTTTATTTACTAACGTATTCTGTAATAATTATCATTATCAAACACATATTTGTCAAATATGAATAAAAACTATACGTCGAATATTTCATTACCTTTAAAATACTTAAACGATGTATCTGTTTACGCCTCTGAGATTGGGTTTCCACAACCTTCCCCCTGTCTTCCATTCTTCTCCCCACACATGGTCTGAATATTATCCTTGTGACACATAACTACAGTGTATTTAAAACGGGGTTATTCATCTATGTTTCTTAATCTGAGAGTTCATCAACCCTTCTGAACTTACCACCACTACAAATATTTATCCAAGGAGGAGCTCATTCAGTGGTGCATAGGCTACTGCAGGGCTATACACCAATAAGACAGCAGCAGGTAACAGAGCACAAGTAGTTATACTTAAACCTGAAGGCAGATTCCATTCTAGGAATGCCCACAGACATTATAATTCAAAAGTATCACTTCTATAAGAATTGAGAAATAAGTCGGAGTCGGAGCTGGTATTTACGGGATGAGATTAAAATGGAGAATCTCAATAAGTCTAGAAAAATACGCCACACTAGTCGAGGTTGAATTGTCTGCAATACAGTGGTATGCAAATGAAATTATAAGGCAAGAAACTGTTGATCAGTCGATTATCATTTTTTTCGATAGTGAGGCTGCGCTAAAAGCAATCAATTCCATACAAGTCGAATCGAGACTTGTATGGGACTATGCTGTATGGGACCAGCTCGGTGGCGCAATGCTGAAGGTGTTTGGCTTGCGACCACGGAGTCCCGGGTTCGAATCCTGACAAGGGTATGGATGTTGGTGGCGTTTTCTCATGTGTTACCGAGACGGTAGCAGTGACCTAGACCGCTGTTGGGTGGCACAACATGTCTAGTTGCTGTTATCTCTCCTGAGTTCGAGTGTCAGCTGCGGTAGATGGCAATATCGCAGGGAATGGTTGTTGTGTTGACGTCTATGTGTACGTGTTCTGGTTGAGTGGTAGAGCAGCAATTAGCTGAACTCCGCCAGGACGTTAATATAAATAAGGCATTAAAATAAAAAAAATAAAAAAATATATAAATGGTCCTTATAGACCTAGGAAGTCAGAATAATTGTCTTATAGGACGTTGTTAACAGAAAGATTTTACAATTATTCGAAATGACACACAGTCCTAAATAGAGAGATGTTAATAGATTGTACCCGTCACTCCTGTCCCTATTACTTAGGTTAAGGAGTGATTACGCCCAGGTCTCGCTTTGATATAGAAGAGTGGGTCGTGTTTCGCAAATTATGATAAAAAAATTAATTTAGGTTAGGCGCCAGTAGTCATAAAAAAGCATCTATGACATACTTGTTTAAATGTACGACAGTGACTACTCAGAGAAAATAAAAATGTCGTAGATACTCATATAAAGTTAGAAGAATTTACTGTCACAGATAAACATTATTTTGTTAAATATTTCTACTTTATTGAATCTGTATATAGTTTGAAGTAACTTAAGATGTTTTAACTTGACTTGCTTCTCCATAATTTCTACTATAATTCGGTATACAGAGTATACATCCTTAGGTGGATTAGAAATAGCGGTCAAAAATGAGATCGAATCAGCCATAACCAAAAAGTTTATGAAATTATAGCTGTTAAACAAAGCTCAATCTAAAGCTTTGCTTATTCCAATAGATTCTGCGGTATATTTAGAGAACATATTGTTTAATTTAAACTTAAACTCATCTTGGGTGTTTTGAATGTACAACCAACACCACTACAGGATTTGGAACCATCAGTGAAAATTTTACAGAGGGTGTGGTATCTAGATAAAATTTCCTGCAAAATGTGGTTGTTTCCTGTTGCATCACTCTATTTGGATATAATCACCATATATTGGAAAAAGTATTTTAATGCTAGAATCATATTCAGTCGCCTTAACAAAAGCATCTGCCAAGGTGGGAGATGACATATTTTGCCAATACGGATTTGTCAAATCTTAAGATGAATTGGAGTTTTGGAGGAAGATTATTCTCATCAAAATTATTGTATTTCAAGAGGAATTTCTATGCCAAAAAGTGACGCCTAGGATGTAATGGTGGTTCACCGTATTCTGCCAATAGAGTGGAGGTAGGAGTAGATCCATGGATTTGTTGCAGAGTTTAATTTAACAGACCAGCAAGAGCCAAATTTTCGGTACAAAGTTAAGCCGAAATTTAAGACGAAGTTAAGGGGTCAGACAAACGTCTATACAGCAACGATCTCAACGCAAATCAAAGATGACTTCGGTCCCGTGACGTACCTATATAGCTACCACGTATTTACACGAGGTGTCACTCGTTTACTGAGAGACCAAACTACTACTGGTTACCTAAATATTTCTTTTAATACAAATCTACATAATTATTCTACCATCTTATATCTACGAATTCATGATTTCAAATTCAATTAGAATTATCGATTAATAATTTTGTTTATCAATTTTTTGGATTTTGTTCATTAAACAGATTTCTTTCTATTATTTATTGTACTAGATGGCTATTTCTGGTTGTATCGCAAGAGAAGTAACACATGACGCTTGTATGCTCTTTTTCTAATTTACATCTGGGAAGAAGAATGAAGTCGACGAGAATCAGTGAGAAAAGCACGGCTTCAAGATTGAACTGAAAAATGTATTAATAAATTTACTAGTTGGTAGTTTAAGACTACAAAAACTACTCATTGTTATTAAGAACAAAATCAACAGGTGACATTCAGGAAATTTTGAATGTCACAAGATATCTCACGTGAACCGCAAATACTGGACCGCTAGGAACAGGAAAGTGGACGAATGTCAACAATCACGACTTCGACTGTCCTAAATTTAAAAAATCATATTTACATTTCGCAGAGGATATCAGCATGAAACATTTTTTACTGTATCGCATCCAAGCGTAGAGTTACACGCTATATCCCTTTTTTAAATTTTCGATAAACACTAATAGTTTACGTCAAAATACTTTTAATACTTTGATCAAACAGGGCAAATCCTATGGGCTGGGCTACAAATTCTGTTTTCTGAAAAAATTCGGTTCTTGATAATTAAAGATAAAGATAATATCTGATTTTTATGAGCTTCCCGAATTTCTATTGATAGTTTTCAAAAAACTATCTACTGATACCAAAAATGACCTCCTCACCCACCACGCAGTGGGTGAGGCGAGGGGTAATTTTAATTTTTTTTTTATATTTTTTATTACGGAATCAGATTCTACGGCAATAAATATGTAAATTTTATTCATGACATTTTTTCGATTCTTGCACGGTGTCACTGTAATCGCAAAAAATGGAAAGAAAACATGACTGTTTCAAGAGTAGCGTCTTGTGTCCATAAAAAAACGTCCATTCAAAAACTGAAAAATATTTGTTATTTTTACGAAATCTATCCGATGACATTGGATTCGACTCTCCCACCCCCAACCCAGTGGGTGGGGCGGGGGGCAACTTTGAAATTTGTAATGAAAATTCATATCTTTTATAGCAGATTCGAATTCTACGGCCAATAATACGTGAATTTTATATCGGGTATTTTTGTCGATTTTCGCAATGTGTCGCTGCTATCGCAAAAAACTGAATTCTTATATAAAATTCACGTATTTTGGACCGTAGAATCCGAATCCGCTATGAAGATGTTCATTAAAAATTTCAAAGTTAACCCCCCGCCCCACCCACTGGGTTGGGGGTGGGATAGTCGAATCCAATGTCATTGGATAGATTTCGTAAAAATAACAAACACGTGTTTTTCAGTTTTTGAATAGGACGTTTTTTTATGGGCACAAGACGCTACTCTTGGAACAGTCATGTTTTCTTTCATTTTTTGCGATTACAGCGACACCGTGCAAGAATAGTAAAAAATGTCCTGAATAAAATTTACGTATTTTTTGCCGTAGAATCTGATTCCGCTATAAAAAACAGGGGTTTTCATTTGAAATTTAAAGTGGCCCCCTCGCCCCACCCACTGGGCGGTGGGTGAGAAGGTCATTTTTGGTATCAGTAGTTTTTTGAAAACTTTTTGATACGTGTTTTTTTATTTTTCGATTTGATGCAAACTGTTCGAGATTTTTCACGGTTCCCATACTTTTCTAACACCCGGTATGAAAGCTATTCAAGAATAATAAAACTGTAATGCGTAAATAAAACTTACTTTCCTTTTCGGCATATTTAAACAGTAAATTGTCTGTCACATCACAGATGTGTTAAAATATGCATTTAATCGTTGTTGGTTTACATTCACATCACATAATATAATGCAAATTGATTTTAAGCTCTGAATATATCAACGTCCTTTTCATAAAATACTGGGAAACCTACTATTAAATTTACTTATACATATTAAGACCAGAAATAGTATTCATTTTCCAGCGAATGAGATGATTATATATTGACTTTAAATTAAGTTTTTTCTCTTCATCGCTATTAGCTCTGTTGCTAGGGAAAGAAAAGCTGCAAGAGCTCAGAAAAAATTATCCTTATGATAACCTTTGATTTTTATTATATATTTTTAGTAGCAGGAAAGTATTTTAAAAAGTTGTCAAGGCTGCTGTGGGAGGAACATAATTCAAAATGGCATGAAATTTTAAAATTCCGTACATTCAACGGTTTTCGCGTAGACTAACAATCAAACTTATGACGTCGCGAGCCAATCCATTAAATTATCGATATCTTGAAACAGGTTCGTTAATGTAACAAGTTCCATTGGTTTTGGGATATTTATGTCACACTTCAATACAATAATAGTCAAAAATATTTTGGTCAAAAAATGAGTTGACTTTAAATTTCTTTTGGATTTAGTGTATTAATTTTTATTTCAAATTGCTCGCAAATGACGAATCATTGACTGAAATTTGAAACCAAATGCAAATTAAAGCTAAAGGTACCTATTTTTAATAAGCTATATTCATTTTTCCATTGGCCCTCGTAAAATAGACAGTCTGTATATGAACTGAAATTTTACTATTGTCTTGTGCAGTGCAAAGTATATTTCTTTTCGTTCTCTTATAAGGAAGTACATATTTTGGTGCATTTTATGCTTGTATAGGATTTCAAGAGCTATAGCATCTCACAATATAGGTTATATAATCACTTGGTTTGAATTCACATATACCTACACAGTATACGAAACGAAGCACAAGAATGTCTTTTGAGCACCTTGTACTAGAACGTTCACTCTAACTGATTTCTCCTCCATCTGTCTCTCGCTCTTTATGCTCTTTCTCCTTCTTCATCTTTCTCTCCCACTGTAGGTGGGTACGTACAATTCAGGATGGAGGGAGTAGTGTTACATTTCGAATAGCTTGACTTACTTTGTCTGCCGTCTACCGTAAAAAAGCGAAAGTAACATTTCTAACAAAACTCTATTATTTATAGTTCTTTTACCATTGTGAGAATTATAGAAAATGAATTTTTTCGGACCAAAGTGGTCGTAGGATGCTCATTTTGTTTAAATGTGTGAAAAAGTGTGTACTATCGATTACTATGCGCGGAATTTACAATTACTCAATTCAAAGAAACATTCGCAAAAACGTTACGATATTAAGTCTCTTTTCTTGAGGTTACAAAGTGACTAAAAATATTTATATCTAAATTATGTGATAGTACTATCCCTTATGACGAGTTTAAGCCCAGGTGTGATTCTGTGGGCCATCCCAATCGTGGGCAATGGCCGGTTTACTAAAAGGTTTTCTTTTGTAATTGCGCTATAAATCGCACATTTCTAATTTCTTTGAAATTCTCAAAAAATGCACTTTCTCTACTCAACAGAGACAACATTTGCACCGAACAAGGGGTAATTTAAATCAAAATTGTAACAAACACAGCAAAAACAATAATAAGCCATTTTTATGGTATTTTTAGGTTATCACGCAAAAGAAATAACAAATCCTTATTCTGTTGGTTGCATTTGATAGGTTTTTTCATTACCTACAACTTTCTTATTTAACTTTTATTGGTACGATGCTTCGTTTTTTTTTAACCGGTTTCTCGACTTTCTCAATTTTCTCGACTTTCTCAATTCTTTTAGGTTATGTTTTACACCAGCTAGAGCGACACAAAAACCGCTACCTTTCTTAGAATTTTTTCCTCTACACGACCCCATCTCTTGTTTCCCGATAGCATCGTTTTTGCATTTTTCTGTAGAATTACTATAGTAAACAAATAAAGATGGAGTTCCCACAAAAATATAAAGTACTGTACGTGGGCTTCAATATCTACTTTGTTATAACTAATTATGCATACAGTTTTATTAGTACTACATTATCTTCTGTGCATATCTCAAAATTACAATTACAATACTGTTAAACACAATGTGTGCAACTTAGTAGCAAACAGAATGCTATGCTAAAATTATATCTAAACGATAAACTAACTTACATCTATCTGTATTGTACACACATACTTCTTTTTCCATATAAACTAAGTTCCTATCCTCAATAAACATTTAAATTATGTTATAAGTAATAATTATTTTTAAAATCAATCTGTTTATGTACGTACCATCTGGTCTTTGAAAATATCAAGATTCTCACGAGTGATAACGAGTCTGATACTGGAGTTTAAATATTAAAAGAAACATATTTTTTTCTGCTATGTAGTTGATGTAAAATGTCACTAAAAGGTGAAATAAATTTTTTGAGAAAATGAGAAAATAATAAAATCAAAACCAATTTTAATCGATATCAATATCGATATTGCGAAAGAAGGTCCAATTAACCGGGCGATACGAGGCGATGGATAAATTACTTCCGCATCCACGCAGTAAAGTGGAAGTATAGTAATTGTAAAAAAAAATTCAAACTTTTTGTTGTTGAAATAGGTTTAGAATGTCATGTCATGTCAACTTATCCGGTAAAGAGTTGGAGGGTAAATAGGGGAAAATAAGTAAAGCAAGCTGATAAGAGTACAAAAATTTCTGACTTGATGTATATACTATAAGCCAAAGCCTCAAATTTTTTTATATTTTCCATCCCCCAACCACCATTATTAAAGTGGTTGATTAAATAAAATTGAGATGTTCACTTGAAATTTGGTACACGTATATATTACAACGACATCTGGAACTAGGTTATATTTTGAGATGATTCCGTTGAAGGGTTGGGGGTTAAATAGGGGCAAAGAAGGGAAAATAAGTGAAGAAAGCAAGTAAGAGTACGGAAAGTTGGTATATACTAGAAGCAAATGCCCCAGATTTTTTTATAATAATTTTCAACTCCTTCCACCACTCTATTATTGTTAAAAAATTGATAAAATAAAATTGAGATTTTTACTTTAAATTTTTTATTATAACGACATCTGTATATTTTGAGATGATTCCATAGAAGGAGCTCATCAGAAAGGCACAAAGCCACTCATAAAAATTTTCCAGAATAAAGGCGAAAAATGTTTCAAAGGCTAAGCTTTTCCAAAAACAGAACGATAGATATCATGAAAAAGTAATCCATTACAATGAAAAATGTTTAAGTCAAGGTAGGTAAATAAATTCATTTTAGGCCTTTGTTCTCATTTTTAAGTGAATCTTCATGACCGTAGAGAGATATGTAGATACTAGTTTAATCTGCATGGCCATAGGGGACTGTGTGGATGCTAGTTGTTGAATGAGAATTTTCAAATAAGAAATTATACAAATTCATTTTAAGATTTTAATTTGCTAGCATAACCGGAATTCAGGTTATCGAAAGAGTGCAAAGATTTAATTAATATTTTTGCAGCTAGTTTTTCTTTTAGTTCTCATAGATAGTTATTTTTTCTGTTGTTTGCAAAATCCCATAAAGAATACAAGAATACAATTAAGCAAACAAATAATAGTTTATTTTTAAACTTGGATAATTTTATTATATGACTGTACAGTGTACATACGCATTTTCAGTTTTTATTTTACAATGAGTAACTTGGTGTTTTTTATGTCGAATATCAACACCGTATCACTAAATCCATTTATTTTTTATCGACTAAAAGCTGGAATTTGAATATTATACTTTTGGGGAAGTGTGCCACAAAATTTCCATTATCTTTGTCACTCATACGTGAAATGATAAAATATGACAAGGCCGAAAGAATATAGAAAAACACTCTTTAACGTAAGATATTGATTGAATTATTCATACTTATAGGTCTGAAAGGATTTTATGTATTAGCAAGGTAAGGTAAATAGGTGCTAAGTGTGGTGATTTAATATTGATCATATTATTGTCTGTAATTGTTTGTTTGTGACATATTCAGATTTTCTTACTTTTTACTGGTTATTTTGTCACTGAAAAATATTTAAAAATTTTAATGAAAAAACCTCTGCGCCAAACGGTTCAGACAGAGTTTGGTTCTTGAGTAATTGACTGTTTCAAAAAGTCTCACACCTAGAAATATATAAACTAGAACAATGCTATAAACTAAAAACTGAAAATCAAAGCTGTAGGTAGTTAATGTTTCGGAAGAGAATCTACTTCCGTTCTCAAAACTTTTTTGGCCGTCAACCATGACAGTTCTTTGTTTATGTATTTCCATAGTCACGTGAGACATTAAATTATATTTATCTTATTTTTACTTACTTCGTCTCTAAGGATGGGCTACCAACTAGTACAAAAATCTATTGAATAATTAGAAACGCATCTATCCTCGTTTAATAAAATAATCGCGCATTCTTTAGGTTTTCTTTTAGTTCCGTTGTTCTCTTTTTCCAAAATCTTCGCCGAGTCCCATTTAATTCTATGATTATTATCCCACGCGTGTTCACAAACGTTAACTACCTATAGCTTTTGTGAAATCGAGCAGAACTAAAACTGTAGCTTGTTTGTTATCTAGGGCTCTAGATATATTATCGGTCACATTTACTACGGCAGATGTTGCACTATGACCCTTTCGGAAACCTGATTGAAATAAAGGAATAATTTTGTGTTCTTTGACATAATCACTTAATTGCTGGTGTGCAATTTTCTCAAGAATTTTTGACAGAATCGTTAAAATGCTTACAGGACGCAAGTCAGATACATTTTGAGGATTATTGACCTTTGGCAAAGGACTAACTAGTGCCTCTTTCCATTGTTCAGGGAAGTACCCTTGTTCCAGGCAACAATTCATAATGTAAGTGAGATAGTCACCAATGACTGGAAAACTGTATTTTAACATTACTAGGGAAATTTTGTCAGAACCACAAGCATTAGATTTTAGATTAAAAAGAACTTCATTAATTATTTCAGTTGAAGTCGTATTAAAATCAAAACACATTATTTTTGTGTTTCCTTGAACGATAAACATATTTTCAGACTCAAGCGTTGCTATCAGGATAAATCATTACAAAGCCTACTTGTGACAGAATAAGATCGGAACCGTGCTTGAATACTACAAACGATACTAGTATGCAAATATAGTCAACCTAATGTGTTATGCACTTACCTCAAACGATAGTAGTCGATTATTTACTTGACTCACCATTGTATGTCTGTTACTTGCTCTTGGTTCATTCTTAATATTGCCGGTAGCATAGCCGTAAGGTTACTTTTATTGAACCATCTATGGAATTGTTATTTAAACTAGCATTCTATATTATAAGTGAATAACGCATTATAAATAAATAATTCACATCATGCCTATCAATAAATATAAAGTAGTAAAACAATATTGAATTTATTTAAATAATTAAAAATTGATTCTACTAATTGACGGTCGGCGCTCAGGGCATTGCTGGTGTTATGAACAATTTTTTGTCAGCCTATTATTTATTATTTTCTAATTGTCAGTAGGTAAATTATACTGCAACGGATTATCGTTAAGAATAGGTTGTAAGTTCGGTTTTTAATTGAATTAGGGAATTTTGGTGGAGAGGTTCCAGTCGATTTCATCAGCTGCCCACTTTTAGACATATTAATTATAAATGCTTAATTCACACTTAGCAAATAGGAGATATAATTGTACACCTTCTAATATCTTTCAAACTTTACCAAACCTCGCCCCGTTTAATTCTTCAAATGCCACGGTGATCATCATCAAGGATTTTCAGATGATATCACGTTCAGTGTTTGGGGAGGGTACATGTTAAAATATTTAATTTAAATCAGTTGGTTTTGATTTCATTCAATCAGTAAACAGTAAGATTTCTAGCACGCCTTGGTAAATAGAGTAACGCACGTGCAATGCTTTATGTACTAACACGTAATAGAATCTTAAAAGTAACTTTCTACCGCCTAAGTGTTTTAAAGTGCAATATCCTTGAATTTAAAGTAGGGCCGGAAATTTGATTCAAACTCAGATCCACCTTCACCACCACAAAAATTAAGAAAATATTATTGCTGTTATTCCTTATCAGCATATTCATTTTAATTCTTAATTTCTATATTTAAAAAATATACTAATAGATTTTATCAGAGAAAATAAATTTAAATATTGGAAAGTCTCTAATTATCATAATAAACTAAGAATAAACATACAGATGAAGAAATTACCCTTACTGAAAGATAATAATCAAACTTTATCAGATTTTTAGTTACAATATAGTTTGTTTTTATTCAGAACTATTATTTTGTAACTTTGTGTTTTACCTTTGCTATTATAAGCCACTGTTGATATGAAATTATGTAAAATACTTTACAAACACATTCATTGTTGACTTTCCAATATAGTTAAATATCCCAAACTCTAAAATAATTATATTGTATAAGTTTACTTAGGACCCCATTCGTACCGGGACCTTGTTCATGTATGAACTGGAGTTAATTTTCATACGTTTCTAACTATTTATTTTCTGTTTGTTATAACTTGTTTTCTCATTTAATTAGGTCATCATTATTTAGCTAAGTACTTGTAGTTGCCATCGCACAATATTTTATTTCTCCTCAAAAGAAGTAGTTGTATTCTGAAAAATAAAATATAGGTAAAAATACTTTTTGAAAACATTACTCCAGTTAAAATAGACATTCAACTTCGCAATAATTCGCATAGAGCTGAAAATCGGTACAAACCTTCACTATACTATTGCAAATAGAATGTCAAAAGTCCCCACCGATCCCAGGTCGGCTAAAAATTTTATTCGAGGTCAAAGTCACAAATACCAGTTATTCTCGTATTTCTCGTAAACGATGGGTGTTATAGTAAAAATAGCTCACACAAAGTTTGTAGATCATGCATGTTTCAACGCGTTTTTCGTACGAATCATCATTCATGGGATATCGCGATTTCAGAAGTTGGAAACGCCGTATTTTGCACCAATTTTCGCACCACCTATGAGGTCGTGTACTTGGCGCATTTTTTATACATGGTTTCCCCAGTAGGCATAATCTGCGGACGTTATGATTGAGCAACTCTGAGTAGATAGTTTCCTATATTATGAAAATGGTACTCTTGGTAATTCAAATTGAAACGGATTATTGTTGATTTTAAAAATCGTCGCATGATTAATAGTCTTCGAATTTCACCTCAACAGTCATGTCTTCTTCTTCGCTTTCTTCTTCTTCGCCTTCTTCTTCCTCACCTTGCTGGATTTATGTAAATTGTTATAAGAAAAAAGATGGATAAGTTATCTTCTCATTGATATCATAAGCATTATTCTCATCTATTGTATTTGGTTCAACATTGGGGCAAGACTGGCCTTGGCAATTGGTACTTACTGGTGAACAAAATTATCCGACTTTTTACAGCCACAGTTATTACTACAACTTCTCTTGCAATTACAAAAAATTGTATTAAGAAGAAGTACACTGAACTGAACTTGTGGTAGGTACCTTGTGAAACATCTTGAAAATAATTGTTAATTATAAATTAAACACTGCTTTTAGATGAATCAATCTATATATTATAAATACTCTACATATGTTTCGCCTTATTAGGCCTTTATCAAGAGTATTACATAGTGAATACTAAAGTTTCCGACGTGCTTATTCTAATTTATACCTACAAGTATTTATCTCTTAATCTATTTATGAATTAATCTACTTAATACTTAATTTAAAATCCTTAATTATGGCAAAGTTTGGAGTGGCCCTAAACTGAGTATATAAATCAATGGATACTTCTTATCAATTTGTTTAATATAGGGGTATTCAAGAAATTTTGCTGGTCGTTCGTGGTACAAGGGTTGTACTTGAAAGATTTTTTTATTTCTAGTTGTTCTAGCACCTTTTCTTTCTGAATGAAGTAAATTTATTTTATCAGTATCTATGAAATGGTGGTTTTCAATACAGCGTGTTGATATTCCTGTATTTTTATTGTTATTTAAGATAGACTTTTTATGTTCTTTTACCCTGTTTACAACGCTTCTACCACTCTGACCGATATAGACAGCATTACAATCTTTACAATTAATTTTATATACACCAGATTTATCCATTTTATTTAGCTTTTCGTTATTATTAACCAAAATATTTCCTATATTTGCTTTGTTCACGCTTATTGTAGAGATACCTAAATTGTTTAATTTTCTAGAAATTTTGTTACTATATTTCGAAACATAATTTGTAGGTTTGTTAGACACAGTGAAAAATTATTTTTGAAGCATTTTGCGTTGTTTGTTTTTGACCATGTTATCTATTAGTGACTCGTTGTATCCGTTATTTCTTGCAATTTGTTTAATTATATTTAATTCTCTATCAAAATCACTTTGATCTAAAGGGAAATTCGTGAGTCTATGTATTAGACTATGAAAGGGTGAAATCTTAATTTGCCATGATTGCTGCGAATTATAATGTATTACTGTATCTGTAGTAGTAGGCTTGCGGTAAATGCTAAATTTCAACTGATTGTTATGTTTTTTTATATTAATATCTGGAAAGTTTAATTGACTATTTTACTCTGATTCCATTGTGAACTGAATTTTACTATTGATAGAAATTAAGAAATTAAGGTAATTATTTAGGTTCCTTTCTGTACCGGTCCATATACAAAAAATATCGTCTACATATCGAGTCCAATAAAACACATGTGTATTTAAACTGTTATTGCTATTAAAATTAAATTTTCTAAGTTTGACATAAATATTTCAGCTAACAAAGGAGAAATTGGTGAACTCATTGGTAGCCCGTCTTTTTGTCTAAAGAATTCACCATTAAACTGAAAATAGTTTTGTTCAATACAAACACTCGAAAGATTTTTTAACCCTGTTTCTTCGTTTTACTTAATATTAATTGTAATTCTGTGAGCGGGACTGAGGTGAACAGACTTTTAACGTCTAAGGAGATTAATTTTGCGTTATTTGGTATTATACCAAATAACGCAACAGTATTTTCAATAAATTAAAAAGAATTTTTTATGGAATATTTAGATTTAAAATTTATTAATGTTGGTAAAATGTGATTTAGTTTTTTACACAATTTATAAGATGGAGCATTGATGTAAGACACTATGGGGCGTATAGGGTTATTTACCTTGTGGATTTTCGGAAGACCATAAAGAATGGGGGCTGAAGGGTTCATAATAAGACAAAAAGACGGGCTACCAATGGGTTCACCATGTCTCCTTTATTAGCTGAAATATTCATGTCAAACTTAGAAAATTTAATTTTTAATAGCAATAACAGTTTAAAAACACATGTGTTTTATTGGACTCGACATGTAGACGACATTTTTTGTATATGGACCGGTACAGAATGGAACCTAAGTAACTACCTTAATTACTTAAACTCTGTTAATAGTAAAATTCAGTTCACAGTGGAATCAGAGCCAAATAGTCAATTAAACTTTCTAGATATTATTATCAAAAAACATAATCAGTTGAAATTTAGCATTTACCGCAAACCTACTACTACAGATACAGTAATACATTATAATTCGCAGAAATCATGGCAAATTAAGATTTCACCCTTTTATAGTCTAATACATAGACTCACGAATTTTCCTTTAGATCAAAGTGATTTTGATAGAGAATTAAATATAATTAAATAAATTGCAAGAAATAATGGATACAACGAGTCACTAATAGATAACATGGTCAAAAACAAACAACGCAAAATGCTTCAAAAAGAATTTTTTACTGTGTCTAACAAACCTACAAAATATGGTTTTATTAATTATGTTCCGAAATATTGTAACAACATTTCTAAAAAATTAAACAATCTAGGTATCTCTACAATAAGTGTGAACAAAGCAAATATAGGAAACATGTTGGTTAATAACAAAGAAAATCTAAATAACATGGATAAATCTGATGTAAATAAAATTAATTGTAAAGATTGTAATGCTGTCTATATCGGACAGAGTGGTAGAAGCGTTGTAAACAAGGTAAAAGAACATAAAAAATCTATCATAAATAACAATAAACATACAGGAATGTCAACACGCTGTATTGAAAACAACCATTTCATAGATACTGATAACATAAATTTACTTCATTCAGAAAGAAAAGGTAAACGTATAGATCTAATAGAACAACTAGAAATCAAAAAATCTTTCAAATACAATCCTTGTACCACGAACGATCAGCAAAATTTCTTGAATACCCCTATATTAAACAAATTGATGAGAAGTATCCATTGATTTATATAATCAGTTTAGGTCCACTCCAAACTTTGCCATAATTAAGGATTTTAAATTAAGTCTTAAGTAGACTAAGTCATAAATAGATTAAGATATACTTGTAGGTATAAATTAGAATAAGCACGTCGGAAACTTTAGTATTCATTATGTAATACTCTTGATAAAGGCCTAATAAGCCGAAACATATGTAGAGTATTTATAATATATAGATTGATTCATCTAAAAGTAGTGTTTAATTTATAATTAACAATTATTAAGAAGAAATTTTTCTGGAACAAGCGGGAGAAGGGTTTGAATTGTCTTAAAACTATTGTCTATTATTTTCCATCCCCAGTCTTCTGGGTTCAGTTCGTTGCCTAGCCATACTCAAATTTGATAGAAAACTCATATAAATGTTGATAAGCAGCGGCAGATGTTAGAGTAAAACAGGATAACTGTACTCTTAGACTTAAATATCTAATCAATCAATCATTCAATTAATTTATTGGTGTTAATTAACAAATAATTTGTTGTACACAAGTCAATATAACTACATGGTATAAGTAAAAACATTTAACAATATATAATACATTATTATAATACATAAAAAACGTCGCTATTACAAATAATTGAATAAGATATTAAGCTACAATAACAGGACAATACAGAAGACTATTGAACTCCATTAAGAAAGTTCGTTTCATTAATATTGTGTACTAAAAATTCATTTATTCTGTAAAAAGCCTCCATTATTAGAAATGTTTTTATCAATTGTTTATTTCTCACCTACTATATTAGTCTATAGAATCAATTTTCTTTAGAGCTCCAGAGGTAGGGACCAATGTCATAATCAAAATTGTATAATTTGTATGTATTTTAGTGTGTGAGCCCCACACAAACCAATATGTCCATGTTTTTACTTATAATGAACGTCCGATGACTCAGACAGGCGACGTATAAGTGCATATTTAGCATATTATGAAATCGCGATGAATGGTGATTCGTAGGAAAAAAAAGTGTTATAACAGTTTTTGTAGATAATTGCATGATCTACAAACCTCGATGGCCTATTATTACGATAACTCTCATCTTTACGAGAAATACTCGAAAGACTGATATTTGTGACCTTTGGCCTCGAAAATCATGTAATATTTATTTTCTTGGGTTTACTACTTTTTGATATAAATGATAAAATATATGAAGATGAACAAAAACTTGTAACAAAGAACGGAAGTGGCAAATTAAATTATAAATAAACAGCCTAAAAACCCTAACATAATAAATAATACAGTACGTGTAATGGCACGCTAAACACGGGAAGTAAGAATTGCAACATCACGTGTGCCAGTCGGCAATGAATCGTTCTTCAAACCCTGTATTGTCTGGACGATAAATACGAATTTGGCCGTTATAAGTCGACTGGAATGTCTTTTCATCAGTAAAAACGACCATGTTCCAAAATTGAAGGTCGCGGTATACAGAGTTCATTGCAAAAAGTACCCTTGACTGCCGCCGTTCTACAGTGAGTAACATTTTTTTCGCAGCTGGACGATTTTCTTATTCAGATTCCTGGACCCTTCTGCTGGAGATAGGTTGATAGCCAGGAAATTCAGCGTCAATCATAGCATCCTCGCCATTGCAAATGGATTCTCTCTTAAATATCCCAAAAAAGCAGCATCTTGTTCAGGGTTGGAAATTTTTGGACGACCTGAACCAACTTTTGTTTTTAAGGAATCTTCTTGCTTCCAGCGTTGATTAATTTTTAATAAAGTTTTCTTGTTTCTGTTATACAACTGTGCTTCAGCACGAATTGTCCATCCCTCTTCGATTCTGGACACTATTTGATCTTTTTCAATTTCAGATAAATGACGCGGCATTTTTATTTATCTACCATCAAAGTCAATGTCAATGCTTTACATTATTGACAACCTATGTCATGTGATAAACTCCAATAAAAGTCATTTTCATCAGCCGGTTTTACACAAATATGATAAAGCTCGCCTCTCATTCTAATACTAGTACGCTTTTTTAATGAATACAATTGTACATGTCTAATTCTCTTCTACACGCACTATATACCAAATTCCATTATAATTTCAAATTTTGGCGGAATCGCCGGTTATACAAATACAACATTAATTTCGTCTCTATTTTATACGAAAATTATTTTAAATTATTGTGTTGTCATCGATACTACATACGTACTATTCTACATATGTATGTTTCAAGGCAAAGAATCAAATGGAAAAAGTGACTGACATTGACTGACTCATGCAAACTTGTATAAAAGCTTGTAGTAAATGCAATTGAACACTTTTTTCTGATAATTAACAATATTTTCCATATGGTGGGGAGTTGGTGGGAAAGCAGACAAAGGTGAGAGGAGATTGTGAAAACTTAGGAGATTATAGTGAAAAGGTGGGGGAAGAAATTGGGAAGGTATAAGAAGACGATGAGAATGTTTGAGACATGGTGGGTAGGTAGTGGAAATGGTTAGATAGTGGGAGAGCGGGAGACTATGGGGAAATGGGAATACACGCTAGCGTAGCCTCTGACATAAACTAGTATCCGAAAACTTTAATACGTTAGTTTAATTTAAATATATAATTTAAATATTAAAATTAAATTTAAAATATTGTAAAAACTTGCTTGTTTTTATAACAAATTTCGGAAACATTAATTATTTTCTAGCAAATTTTAATGCAATTGTTATTTTCGTATATGCATAGTATATCTATATCAATGACAAATGATTTTAAAAAAATTCGGGAACCTCCGCTCCAGAAGACTAAAAACGAAATTAATTTTAAAATATTTCTGGCTGTCAGAAAATCACTCCTAAAAATATATGAACTAGAACAATGTTGTTAAATTGTGGCGTTGTTTTGGAAGGTTTTTTTTGCCCAAGTTGTTCAAGTGTGGGCCACCCTACGAGCGACGTGGTTGGCGTCACTGGTGTAACCTGGCTAGCACAGTAAAGATACGGAGAGCAAAAGGGCGTCGAGTTCAAGGCTCGGGCGCCATTGATTACTGAGTGTAATCAAGGAAAATTTAAGATAAAGATAAAGATAAACAAAAGACAAATGTTACATATGAACAATATAACTATATTACAAAATATTATATTACAAAAAATTTGAGCTATCACAGCATCAGCGATACTGTATAGCAAAATATTAAACCGAAGTATGTACAAGATAAACTATATTACAAGATACTCTATATCACAAATTGCTCAACAGCAAGATAAACTTGAGGCGTATACGAGACAAAAAAATATATTACAGAAGATACGTCTCGTAACGTTACCTCAATACTGAAATCATATATTACAATAAGATATGAACATTTACGAGATTTAAACCGAACTGTAATACAAAGGTATCTCGCAAACGATCCGACAACAAACTATTTACAGCACTAGATATACTAAAGTGCAACACAAGATATAGTACAAAGCAAGGCCTGGGGCTACTTGAGAATATTACGAGAGACAAAATAACTATATTACAAAAAAATGTCTCGTAACGGTTTCTCAATACTCACAAAACATATATTACGACGAAATGCCCCATGGCTTTACCACATCAACTATATATACACTCGTTACACAAAATGCACCACGACTATTACCATATTTAAGCAAACAATTGTGCATATACAATAGTACGATGGAAAATTTCAACAGTGAATCAAGATAAAGGTAACTGTGAATTAAAATATATTTCAACGAATTCACAAAACAAAATCTTACAAAAGACGCTTGATTCTACGATTTAAAATTAAGATACTGGGCTTTATGAACCAAAACTAGATACCTTGCTTTCATAAAACAAAAACTACTATCAGTGAAAATAATCCCTTTTATATGAGATAATAATAATCAAAAGTACTTATCTTTTGTTTTAAAAGTCCTGATGAGAGAAATTCCTAAGTGCGCTCCTGTTGTGGGATGAATACGGATTTATGTAGGCTGATGTTGGGTACCTCCATTTTGCTGACTTGGAATGATTTACTTAGTAGTAAAATCTTAAAAATGCGCCATGTCGAGAAATTCCATAACAAAGAGAAACGTAGCATTGTAGAATTCATTTACTTTACTTTAAGAAAAGCTGAATATAGGTAATTGTTCACGAAGCAAAGGTGTAACATCGAGATCACTTCGAAGTTAAAATGAAATTTGTAATTGTATAGAAAAAGAAAAAGAACCTAAAACAATATTTTTATACGTTAGATGATATTTAACGATATATAATTATTTAACTATTACCTTATACGTCTATAAGGTTCCTTCCTGTTTTAATATCCCCATTAGGGTCTTAAAAAATTTCTATTACGTCCACCTCGAAGGACGGCTCGAGTGAAAGAGAAGGAATTTAGTCTAACGCGGCGTATTGTGACATATGTCCCGGACCGACAGTAACGTGGCTCCGCCCAAAAAGTATTTCTTTTATTTTAATGAAATATTTAATTAGCTGAAGGATCTATATTGTTACTGATAGTTCTACGTTTCATGTGGCTATCCGACTTTATTATAAAAACTCGTCTCAACTTTATTTTTCAGTTTGATTTTGATTTGATTATTTTAGTTTGATTTATTTATTTAATTTAATTTGAATATCATCGAGCGTGCGCTGTTCAACACACCGATGCGTAAGCATAAGCTACTACCAACTTCTCATCTGTTTAGGAATGTTCGTTATAGTACCAGAGCATAGGAGAATAAAATGTTTGATTATTAAAATGTTGTAATAAATTTTAGAAAATGTAACGAAGGATGCTTTTGAGCATTCTGCCCGTTACAAAATAAATTATTATATAATTAAATATTTAAACTAAATTAGTTTTTAACATTTTGGAAAAATATTCCCTTTTCGTTGCCCAAAGTATAAAAGTATAAATGCTTTTTACATAATAATCGAACGTATAATCCAACATCAGTTTTTTTTGGCATTGGATTTCCCCATTAGCCAGTTGCATAATGCTACATAAGTGTTCTGTTTGTGTCTTTTAATAGGGTACGAATTTTTAACCGACCTCAAAATCTATATTTCATTTCATAATCTTTAGTGGTCGTATTTTAAAAGACAGGGCAATTTTTTTCAAGAAAAAACATTTTTTTTTAAAGAATGAATCTGATTTTATTATATAATTACTAATTGTTGTAAGCACGCTGCCATTACCGTTAGAGTTATGAAAAAAAAACGGACATAGACAATTTTATGAAGAATTAAATTTTCTATAAAAAAGTCAGTGGTGGCATATGTATATCTTCAATACTTTAGGCGTGAGAGTAATTGAAAGTTGGATACAATATTTACATATGTCCAGTGCGCGACTTTTAACCATCTTTTCGCCAAAAGTATTTAAGATAGACATATGCTACCAGTGACATTTTTATAGAAAAATGTATTTGCTATAAAATTGTATACGTCCATTCTCTTCGTAACTCTATCAGATTTAACAGCGTTTCAAGTTAAACGTGCAGGTATTCAGTCATTGAAGAAACCGTGGTAGCTTAGCTGGACATTTTTACAACTCAGAATGCTATAAGTTTTATATAATGTATACAGATATTTTTAATTCCATTAAGCCGGGGATACATCTAAGAAACGTTACCATTAGTTCGCATTCATTTGCATTACCATCCGGAAACGTTTCCGGAAACGTTTTAAGGTAACATGACACATATGAACGAATTACTTTTGATTTCCAACATTCGCAGCATTCCACTCATTTGCGAAGTAACAGCAAGTCTGGTGGTATTGCCTGTCCGAACAATGTATTCTGCTTGACAATTTTTGGTTTAATCATTGCCAGAAGAATGGCAAAATCTGCTCTGGAAAACCTGGCAAAGTTTTTAAAAAATGTATCATTCAAGTCCGATAGTAAGTTCATATTATCATATCTATTTCAACTTAAGTATGAATCATTCATCCAAATGGTTCCAAGTATTCTCTTCTTCTTTTCTTTTCGTCGCTGCAAAATTCTGCTGATAACGATATATGCAGCATTAGCTATAACTAACCGATGTTCACTGATACTTGTGACATGAAGACCTTTCTCGACGAATGGTATCGAACTACTGGAAATTATTTTAAACGCGTCCACATATATAGATATAGATATTCTTTGGTTCACATTCTCTTTGATCTTTTCATTTTACCGACAGCCGATGGAAAATGTTCGTTCGCATTGTTGGCCATTCGAGTAACAATTAATTCTTTGCAAACTACCGTCTACACTTCACAAACGCATAGAAATAAATGTTGGAAAACGCGAACGAATGGCAACATCTCTTAAAGATGTATCCCCGGCTTTAAATATCGAATAAATCATACCTGTGTGTCTCTGTTCTCAGCATGTTAAAGAACAAATATATTTTATTTAAATATTTCTGTTTGGTTATAACTCACATTTTTAATTAAATCTAGCAGGTATTATAATAGACTAATACTAAAAAAATGTCACTTGTTTCATCTTTCTGTGGATATTACAACCACATTTAATACGAATAATAAAAATATTTCACGAAAAAACTAACATCGGTTCCCCTTCATATAGATAGAGCGTGACAATCAGTGCAAGACATTTATCATCTTATGAAGTTAACAAAAAGTACTTTATAAAATTACCCTACCATTCTCTCCCCTAATGTAATCGCGCGATTGTCACTCATATAGGAATTCATATAAATATTCCTATTGTTACGCCCTTAGGAATTTTCCAGGAATTCTCCCCCAACTTATAAGAGCCATATTTAAAATCTGAATATTAAAGATTTTCAAACAAATCTCCAGTTACGTTTTAAAATGTGTTGGTAGCATGTTAAATATTCACGTCCCCGGAACAGGATTTTAAGTTTTGTCAATTGCCTCTATTTAAGAGTTTTTCAACTTAATTTAATTTTTTTTGTCGTTATCTGTATTCAAGGAAGAAGGACCAAGAAAATTGACTCTTGAGAAAACATGTTTGATTTAGAAATGATACTCGCTTACATTATAGAGCATGAGAAATTCTATGCACACAAAATTATTCTCTTAATTATTACATATTGTTTCTAGTCATAAATGCTCACAGGGTATTTTAAGTATTTCTCTAATTAATATTCCTATATGAATAATGACCTTTTATAAACTCACAACCTTGACAAAGAGCTTTAACAGAGTTGATAACACAAGCTTTTACACATAAATGCTCTAAGTATTATCAATCTCAGTTCTATGTCCATCCGCTGGAATTCAGGATTGTTAATGTACTAAGATGTTTAATTATTTGAATTTATATGTATCATACACTTAATGAAATTAATAGTCGACGGCATCATAACACAATTGTAGTATATACAGGGTGTCCCAGAATTGAGTTCCCGGATGGGAACGCATGATTCCTGAGTTTTTATTGGGCCCGTATGACCCAATTTACCTTAGTCCAAAAATGCATCCCCGAGAAAGCCATTCTCTTAAAGTGAGACAAAGAATAATTTTTTTTTCCAATAATTTTCGTTACAATGAAGATAAGATTTTCAAATGTTGATGGGAGCTGTATCACTATAGGTACTCTATATGAACTTGATAGCAACCAAATATCTTTTGTTTCCTGTTTTTTTCACAATAATTAATATTTAACTGACTATAAATGTTTAATCACTCGGTAAAATTACGGAATCTTGAACATTTTTATACGGCATTGAAAGGACTGCAAAAAAGTTACTGTTAAAAATGTTTGTAGTATCAATCAAAATACAATAAATTATCATTTTTTCCTCCCTTTGTATTCAACATTATTTATTTACAATTCTAGGATAAAATGTTGTAAACCGGCACGGTAGCTCAGTCGACTAAACGTCTTAGTGGCGAGCGCGCTTGATCAGACTGCCTAACGTGTACTGGGTTCGATCCCCAGCACTGGCAATGTTGGTGGGTAATGAATGTTGTCTGCGTATTTTCAAATGTGTAACCCCCTTCCGAGCAGCCTATGAGAGGCTTTGGATTTGGAGGTTATGTGTGGTGTTTATATTTATGTTTATGTAATAACAGAAAAGCACAGTATATTCTAAAAAATGCATTAATAACAAATGCTTCACATGACATCCACCTGTTTCAGTACACAAATACTTTTAAAATTTTGTGTAATATCAACGAAAATCAAGAATTACCGTTTCGTTCTTCGTAGGTCATAGGTGCTTATGAACCAGGAAACTTGTCGCGTTTGAGAAACAAAAGTTATTTCGTTGTTATCAAGCTTACATAGCATAGAGATACAGGTTCCATGAAAATTTGAAAATTGTATGTTCAATAAGGCAGAAATTATTGGAACAATTTTTTTCTGTCTCACTTTAGCAGAATGTACTCACTCAGGGACGCATTTTCAGAGTCAGACAAGTTGGGTTACACGGGCCCAATATGAACTCAGGAAGCACAGATTGCCGTCCGGGAACTCAATTTTGGGACATTGTATATAACTGTATCTCACTATTTATATATTATATAAAACTATATCTTTTGGATATAGCATTAACTGTATCATTTATCACATGTATCATTAGAAAAATATATATTTTTATTATTATTTTCAAAACTTAAAATAATAATCATTTTGATATCAAATTAATTGTCTATATCTTGCCCATAATTACAAAAATAACAATCCTTGTTTAGTACAAAATACCTATTACACCAATGTAATACACATGGTTAGTAAAGTTCACATATAATAGAGGAGGTAACGTGCAATTACTTGACACGTTCGTATCAGTGAGATATTATTATGATTAAGATATTATTAACCATATCCCTTAGAGCATGGTGGGTAATGAAAGTGATATGGAAAATTTTCAAAATGATGGAAACGTCTCTAAATAATTCGAAACGTCTTTTATAATTGGTGCTAGTATTTGTAGGAAGAACATATCTTATTATCGATTAGTTATCATTTAGTGAATACAAAAATATGACTGGAATAGATCTCGATTAATGGAGATTCAGAGGCAGCCATTTAAAACCTACAAGCTATGTCACTGGACATAATAAAGGAATACCAATCTGTTTTTTTTTGTTATAGATTTATTACCACTTAATAACTATATAAATACATCCCGGTTGGTATAGGTCCAGAGTTAGATATACACTCCGGTTAGTGGAGGTCCAAATGTAGATATTTTGACCCTGCGGGGGATCTATTTATAAGCCATAACTAGCAAATATCAAGCTGAATAATTTTCTTGATTAATTTAATTTATAAATTAAGTAACCACCACTAAGAAAAATTGCTATATCCCTTTTGTTTTCTGCCATTCTCTAAGATAAACGATTAATCCTGTCTGTAGTTGATATGTCAGGTAATTGCATGCTGGCTTCTATACTAATAGTATAATTTAATACCTAACAATACGCTTAATGAAAAAATGAAAGAAAGTAAAATTATTTGTTCGGACACTTTTGATTGCTTTATAAGTTTCGGTAATTTGTAAATTTCAGCCGCTCCCTTGACGTATTATTTTCCCTTAATCTTACTGGTCTTGTAAGCAAAGTGTGCTTGCCATCCCTTGGAATTTTGGATTTTTTCATTCAGATTAAGAAATGATAGGGTGTCCTTGCTTTGTATTGTAGTTATATGTATCACCAGATGTTGTATATTGCTGCCAAATCAGTTGGTAGCAAATTGTGAAGTTGGTATAACAATATCAATGTACGGTACTTTATGTTGTCTTTTGCCGAATGCTATTTTTCTCCACTCTCAAGTTTCGAGAGAAGTTCGAGGGCACTGCAAGCCTCATTTATTGTGTTCCTCCTGTCCTCGTTCACTTAACTCGTTTTATGTCTATTAAGTTTACCAGCTTTTTCATAACAATTGAAATGACGATTTACTAGAGACTAGTGCCTTCAGTGCCGCCTGACTCTCTGATGCATTGGAGGTCTGCTAAATGAGGTACCGTCAATTTATATTCTCATGTACACATCCCAATATAGTTCGAATATCTGTGTGAAATAAAGTTGATCGTTGTCCAGAGAAGCATGTAGTTGCCCTGGGCCGTCCAGCATGTATTCTTGCTACAACTGCTATGTTTGTCCTAGACACGTCAGTATACCAGGTTATTCCTTCACCGAAACTATCCGAAGCTTCTATTGACTAATCCTTCCTATCTCTAATGGTGATCGTGAAGAACTTGTTATAAATTAGGATATTCTACCATGTTCGTTATCCTCATGTATCTAGTCTGACTGTTTGAATATTTGAATTGTTTGAGTTTTGTAGTTCCTTTCTGGCCTCACCATAACTGCTGTGGTGATATTTCGATAGCATCCGTAATACCCAAGTACATGAATCTCTGTACCTAGCTTAGTTTATTAATTGCTGTCTGAATTGCCTTAGGCCATCAGGCTAAGATAGCGTATGTAAGGGTGAGTCTTATTACATTAGTATAGAGCCAGTGCACCATAGATTTGAGCCCTCATGTTTTCCCATTAATAGTTTGCATGTTCCGAGTATGGCTACCATCTAGGTCTTAATTCTATATAAGTTTGGAGTCTCTGATAACTCCCCGAAATCTGCAGCTGTAGGAGTAAAGACTAGAAGAGTAGGGTCTAGTGAATGAAATAATGTGTTTTTTTGATGAACTGACTTTTAACCATCCCTTATTGATCCATTGTTTGATCATGGTTATGGCCTTTTGTATTCGATTCCTCATTATGCTGTTGATTTTTCCTCCATGATGACTATTTCGTCAGCATGTTCTTGTGCTTCAATTCCTTAAACATGAGTTTCTTTAGTAGACCATCAACCCCAAGATTTCATAGTAAAGAAAACGAGACAGGGTGGTAAAACCACACTCTCTTGAAGTTGTGATGGAAAGAGGAATTGTCGAATGTCACCACTATATTTATTGAGAAGGGCAGAGGTGTAGCAATTCCTTGTTCCAATGCCTTTTCCACCTTCTGTATTAGGTGGTAAAGTGCCGTTTCCTTTCACATACCTGCTCTGTATGTAGTTGACCTTGATGTAGTGGACTTCTAATAATAACATCATTAGTAATATGTCTATCAAGTATGTTTTCCATCGTCCTGCAAGGTGTTCTCCGATACATTTTACACACATATCAATGTTTTGAGTTATTGGAACCTAATATAATGTATCTTTTGGGATTTACCTATAACAAATTCGTTGTAAAATATTTATTGAGTATTTCCAGTATCCTGTATATTTTTTGTACAACATGCGTCCGATCTATATAAATATATTAAAATATCATCGACAAACGGGTGTATTCTGCACTCTTCTGAAATGATTGGGAATATTACTTATTATTGTAATTTCTTAAACGTTATTTTACAGCCACAACCTTTTTTGAATTTTAGATATTTTGGCAGTTTTTACAACTTTGAGAATTGTGTGGTACGTTTATGTGTTGTTAGATTGAAGTTAAATTTTTCACAAATTTTGTTACTAATAAATATTATAAGTTGGAGGCTGTCCTGTGCACTTCGTTTTTATTTTTGGTACATATCACATTCTATATGACGCTAATTTTAGTATCAAATAGAAACTCATGTTTTTCTGAGAGTTCAAAGTGTGTCCAATTCGGTGACAGATGCGTGTTTCATGGCTCCTACAGTAAATTCGTATAAAGCGGCACCGAAACGTCGAAGTTGTATTGAATTAAAGCGTAAACAATTCTACATTGATTGATATAAATTAGTACGAGGATGGCTATTTCGTATAATTGATATTTGGTTAAATTATGATGGTTGAACATAGCAACACAAAAGCGTGTATATAAACAACCCGAGGAAGTGTACTGCTTGACCGTAAAATCTGTATCTGGATCGGTTCCTTCTTCAAGTGGATGATATAGAATAAGCAACAGACAGCCAGCTGTGATTGGAACAGATACGTTTTTGTTCGTTTTATTTTAATTCAGTTTAGTTTATTAATGAAGTCCATTTCCTTATTTAAATTGAAAAATTAGAAATTAAAATTGAGAAGAGAGTTATTTATTGGTTTCTAAATCCTTGTTCAGGACAATTTGAAGGCAGCAGTTGAAAATAAATACTGTAGAAACAAACTAATATACAGGGTGTGCAAAATATTCTCTCGGACCTCTTTTTCATAACCAACCTGCCATAAAAAGCTTTTTTATCGTGAGATAGCGCACTTCCACCATAAATGGATATTTACCTGTGGAACGGCTAATAAAGGAAAAAGCTTCCTGGGGCGAGCGAATGCATCTATGTCTTGGCATACAAACGAAGTGAACGCAAGCGGGCAGAGGAGCACACTGCTAGATTCATAAACAGAAGACTTGTAGAAAGAATAAATAAGGAGATGATGATAGATGGAAACTTAAAAGAAGCATGGAAACTAAAAAGAAGCATCTTTCAAACGCCTACACTTCCCACCCGATGATGGCAAATGGAAACTAAAAAAGAATCATGGAAACTTAAAAGAAGCAACTCACAAACATCTATATTTCCCATCCTATATTCCTACTCCATGCGTCATGTGGCTCTCGCTGCTGGCAGCAAGCATGTGCCATGTCCATATCCAACCCAGCGTATGCAGCCGGTCCCGCGGTATATAAAACATCCGAGATTTGGTTCTGCAATGCTCTCCTTACGCTGGCCAATCAATAAATTAATCAAGTAGAATTTCATATTTTTCCTTATTTCTAATATTTATATCATATTGTTCATGCTCTAAATTCCTTACTCTAAAATTACCTGTGAAATATTAACATAATTTCACGTACTCTTCTGTATACTTGATGTCATTTTATATTTTACGTTGGTATTATTCTACTTTAACGATAGCGTCTAGAAGACTATAATTACATTGATTACATGGTTCGCGAGACTTAAGATTTTCCAGTATTCTCTTCAACTACGGGTAACTTGTTTACTGAGAATTACTTTTAACTCGGCGAACATTGAGCATTTGAATCGAATCATATTAACAGCTTTTCAAAAGTATTATTGATTATGTCTCATGTTTCAATTGATGTCAAGGAATGGTTTATAATTCGTCGATTTCTAGCTAAAATTTGTACCACAAACTTTCCGTTTGCGGAAGCGAAAAATGTCTTTAAAACTTTATATTAATTTTAAAACTTAACAAATTCTTTTTAAACTTTTATCTCTCCCAAATCTAAAATATTTGCTTCCTGTTTTCTTTACTAGGCCCTATTTGAGAAAATAAAATAGAATATTTACAGGAAAATAAATACGGATATATCTTGTAGTGAAATTTTAATCAAATTTGATATTATGACTCATATTTTAAAGTAGAAGTTACATTTTTTATTTTTGTGTATGTAACAGGTAAAACATACTTCTACTAAGAAAATTGTAAACGTATTTACACAAAACTTCCTCTTCATTTGGCACATTTTATTTATGAATTTTATTTTTAGTTATATTTTTTTTAATTTTTTTATTTTAATATCTTATTTATTTTAACGTCCTGGCGAAGTTTAGCTAAGGCTATTCCACCACTTAACCATCATCATCATCATAACAAATTTAATATGGAATTAAAAATACAAAGCATTGCCTCCCCGGATCGAGATCCGGAATCAACCGCACAACCACGTCGCGCAGCGCCGTGGTGTTAGTACGGTTGGGTGGACCACAACCGGTTCGGCTCCACAGACAATCAACCTAAACAGAAAATTTACGAACATAAAGACATTTAACAAGTTACAAATAAACGGACAGACAATTGAGGAGCGGAAGACGGTCAAATATCTGGGGGTGACCCTAGATAAGAGATTGTCTTTCGCCCCTCATGTGGCGCAGACAATCAACAAGACATACTCCGCACTCAACAAACTGTATCCTCTTGTGAATAGACGGAGCAGGTTGTCCACCAAAAATAAAGTAACGCTTTACAAGGTTATTTTCAGGCCTATTCTGACCTATGCTTGTCCTGTGTGGAACAATCTCTCCGACACACAATGCAAGAGGATACAGACGACTCAAAATAAACTTATAAGACTACTCACTAACGCAGACCGGTACACGCCGATTGCTGAACTTCATAGGGCCACGGATCTTCAAATGATCCGTGAGTTCATAGACAAAACGTCGCAAAAATTTTTTGCCCCAAAAATTCAGCAATCGGCACTGACTACTGACCTTACTAACGTCACAAGACAACAAAACCCAACACATACTCACAGACTAATTCACCAAAGACTACCCGTCTTCTTCGGAAGACGGTGACAATAACCAACCACCAGACATGACATAAAACACAGACAAAACACAAAACCCACCAACTCCCATATCCCATACCTCCTATGCCCCCTGAACGCCCGCAACATTAAAAATTGCCATACGTTTTCACGTAAAAACCACATTTTTATTATTATGACATTTTAAATAGGTTTTTTAATTTTATTTTCTTATATAAAATTTAAGAGTTATTTCCGTTCCGCACTTCCAACACCGGACTATAATTTATCTTTATAAAATAAAAAAATTAAAGATAACAAACATAAAACTATTGGAATGTTTGATAGCCGCTAATAAGTTAGATTAAGCTCCAAGGTCCCCAGCCATACCATCGGCTCACTTTAAATTATGTGTTTTTGTATTTATATGAAACTATAATTTAAAGATAAATGTGAAATCGAATATAAACCTAGTATTAAGCTTAAAAACTTTGTAACAAAAAATATTTAATAAATAATTTTAATGGTTAATGGTTCGGCTCAATAAAATTAAATAAAAGTTAAAACTCCTGCCACCTGTGGCGGCTTAAAATTAACATTAAAATTTTTTCATATACCTAAAGAATAGATTTAAAAACACTGAAAAATTAAACACAATAAGAAGATACGGAAAAAATGAATAAATTTCAGTTATTGAAACGGGAAAAACTCAACGAAAGAACCCGTTCGAACCACTTAACCAGGACGGCGAAATGAGATATTGTCACCCATCCAAGTAACGGACTCTCCCGGCGTTGCTTAACTTTGCCGATCGAGTTCTCGCCAAATCAAATCAAAAACATATTTATTATAAATTTAAGAACAATCTGTCCCACCCGAACACCCATGTCTGGAGCCAGCTGAACATCTGCAGCGAGAAATGCCACAGTACTTGTAAAGCTGGACGGAGTGAGGTCAGGTAGGATTACAAAAAATTTTTAACAAACACCAACTCCTTTTACAAAAAGTAAATTAAAAGGCAAGTAAAATTAAGGCTTATCTAACTATGTAAATTTAAAATAATTTGTAAATAAATAAGTAGTATAAAGGTATAAAATATTAATAAAATTGGTTTTACGCGAAAATTATTAACCAAACAACCCGTTTCAAAAAATTCAACAAGAGCGAGGTATGGCTATATCAATCCACTTCAAAATTAATCAAAAATATAATTAGGAAGAACAAAATTTCGATAAAAAACCAAAATTACAAAAAGAAACGAAAAGAGGGATAGGAAGGAATGAAGATTTAAAATTGATTCAGATAGCAATTAAAGAAGAAGAAAAAAGTTTTGGCTACAACTGTTGCCGAAAGATGGGCAACGTTTGGTATGGTAATTTGTGTCTTTACTTTCGCATCCTCGTATGGTGTGGAAGTATAATAATAGTAGAAAAACATTTTTTTTTGCAGAAATAGGTTTAGAATATCATGACACGTCAAGATATTAAACGAGCGAAAAAAATTCTGTCTATCCGTCCATCGGTCCGTCGGTCGATCTGTGCGCGCTTTTCTCTGGACCGGTTGAAGATATTGACTTGAAAGTTATGTACTATAACTAACGAGATGTGGAAATAGATTATATTTTAAACTTACCACGGCGTAGATTTGGGGGGCATATAAGGACAAGTAGGTGAAAATAAGTAATGTAAGCTAGTAAGAGTTCAGACACTTAGGATTTGGTATATATGCTAAGAACCAAGACTTCAAATTTGTTTCTAGCTTTTTCAACCCCCTCCATTATTAATGGAGTTAATAAAAACATTAACTTGACATTTGATACACGTATGTATTATAGTGACCAGATACCGGG
Organism: Stenurella melanura; assembly: GCA_963583905.1. NCBI lineage: Eukaryota > Metazoa > Arthropoda > Insecta > Coleoptera > Cerambycidae > Stenurella > Stenurella melanura. Next base: position 67,422,812 of record OY757313.1, read on the forward strand.
AATTTTATATTCGTGCCAGAGACGACTCTCATATAAACGTAATATTATAATGCAAATATTTACTGAAACAGTCAGAAAAACAACGAAGTGGTTAAATATTTAAACTATATCAATCAATCAATCAATCAATCAATTTATTGGTGTTAATTAACAAATAATTTGTTGTACACAGGTCAGTATAAAATATTACATTTACATGGTATAAATAAAAATATTTAACAGTATATAATATATTATTATAATACATTAAAACGTCGCTATTACAAACAATTAGGCTACAATAACAGGACAATACAGAAGACTATTGAACTCCATTAAGAAAGTTTGTTTCATTAATATTGTGTACTAGAAATTCATTTATACTGTAGAAAGCCTCCCTTATTAGGAATGTTTTTATCAACTGTGTATATCTCGCCTCCGGTGCGTTTTTTGCCCTATTGGGGATTTTATTATAAAACCTAGGACCATAATAATTAAATCCGCAATCACTAGACTTTAGCCTGTTACAATCAATTATGATATTTTCCTGCTTCCTTGTATTATAATTATGTATATCCTCCTGTTTTTGATAAGAGTGAATGTTTTTATACATATATACCAAACAGTTAAATATGTATAGTGAAGGAAAAGTTAGTATTTTCAATTCTATAAATTTATTTCTTACATCATCCCTATAGCCCAGGCTTGTGATTATTCTTAACGTCTTTCTCTGCAAGCCAAAAATGCTAGCAGCTTGAGATGCATGTCCCCAACTTAATAACCCATACGTCATGTGAGATGTTATTAGTGAATAATAAGCTGTTAGCAGGAGTTTAAATGGTACAATATACTTTAGATTTCTCATGACAAATGTGTTTTTTGCCATTTTATTTGCTACGTAATCAACATGATGACACCAATTCAAACTTGGGTCTAGAAACAACCCACTCTACTCTATACTCTTTACTCTATCTGGATTTTGAAAATTTTCGATTGGTCTGTGCGTGAATATCATGTTTATTGTTTTTGTCTCATTTAGTGACAGGCTGTTTGCTCCGAACCACTCCCTAGCATTTGACTGTGCCTCGCTCATGCGTCTTTCTAGCATATCCATTTTCTTATCAGTTGTCAGGAGTGTCGTATCATCAGCAAATAGTACTAAGTCGGTTTCAGATAGTGCTTTGTTCAGATCATTTACATAAATTAAGAATAGGGTCGGTCCTAACACTGATCCCTGAGGTACCCCACTCCTGACATACTGAGATGTGGAATTAATATTATTTAAACTTGTGTACTGTTGTCTATGTGTTAGAAATGATTCTATTAAATTGCAGCTGATTGCATCAAATTTATAATATTTTAGTTTGTCTAGAAGAGCCAGGTGAGAGACACAGTCAAATGCTTTTTGTAGGTCACAGAAGGTGACTCCCACATATTCTTTATGTTCATTTCCTTCAACAATTTTGTATATTAGATGTGTTACTGCATCACTTGTCGTAAAATTTTTCCTGAACCCGAATTGCTTAGCATCAAATAATTTGTTATTTTCAAAGTATTCAGTGATCTGATTTTTTAGGCAGGTTTCAAAAATTTTCGATATAATTGGTAGAAGTGAAATGGGTCTGAAGTTATTGTGGTTCACAGGGCCACCCTTATGTATTGGTATTACTTTTGTTATTTTTAAAATGTCAGGGTAAATACCTGCTCTTATACATTGATTTATTAAACTAGTAAGATGTATAATTATTATATTTTTAATACCTTTGATAATATTTGTTGCCAAACTAAAGTGATCTTTACTGTTTTTATTTTTCATTTTATTTATTATGTCACGAACCATATTTATACTGACAGTATCGAACTGGAATTTTGAATTTGTTACCTCAGAATTATCTGTCATTGGAATATAGTCGTTATAGTGCTGTTTATTGAAGGTAAGTTTTTTGTAATATTTTCGGATACATTTATAAAATAATTATTTAGGTCCTCTACATCAACCGCTGCATTTAATGTTTTTCTACTTTGTTGCCTATTTTTATTTATTATATTCCAATATGTTTTCGGATTATTACCATTTTTATTAAGGATATTTTCATAATAATTTCTTTTGGTAAAATTTATTTGCCCTCTATATTCTGCTTTATATTTTTTTAAATGTTCTTTTAAGTTGACATCGGGAAAATTATTGTACAGTTCACTCAGTAGGCAAACGTTTTCCCTCATTCTTTGCAGTTCCAAAGTAAACCATCCTTTTTTAGGTTTTACACCGCTGTTTATTTTTATTTCAATCAAAGGAAAAGCTTTGTCGATATTTTTCGTCAAAATTGTTAAGAACAACAGAACTTATTTATTTACATCAAAATTTTCACTTACGGAGTTTACCCAACTCCAGTCCTCCCTTTCCAAGTTGTTATATAATAAAAACATACCTTCATCCGTGACTTTTCTTATTGTGAAAGAATTTTTTTGTTCGGGATCAGTTTTTGTCTTCATACTAATATTTACAGCTTTATGGTCTGATAACCCTGGGTCAAAAACCTCCGTTGTATACATATTGCTGAAATTTATTAAAATGTTATCTATACAATTATTTTGTCGTGTATTCTCACAGATCGTATGCTGAAAATGAAATGAGTTTATTAAATCGAGAAATTCCAGGTATTTTTTATCAGTGGTATTAAATTTTATATTAAAATCCCCATTTATTATAATGTCTCTATTTGAGTTTTTTAAATGATTCATAACGGAATTTAATTGTGACAAAAAATTTGCAAAATCCCCCAGCGGCGACCTATAAACAGTTACTATTAATAAATTTAGTTTTTTACATTCTACTGCTACTATTTCACAGACAACTTCTACAGTATATGAATTTATTTTTTCGCATGGACTAAAATTATAATGTTCTTTTTTACATAAAATTACTACCCCCCCATGAATAGAATTTTTTCTACAGTAACTTGTTATAACTTCATATCTATCGAGAACAAGATTATGCATTTCATGTTCATTTAAAAAGTGTTCGGATAAACATACTACTTCATATTTATTATTACTAGCACACAAAAATGCTTCCAATTCTTGTAATTTATTACGCACAGATTGCACGTTTAGGTGCAACACCTGCACGTCAGGTTGGTCGTCCTCCTTAACTGTAGTTTGAAAATCTGGTATTTTGTTTTCGGTACCTAGTTTGCTGTAATCCTGTCTTCGAACGAAAGGGCTTTTTGAAATTATATTTGGATACCTCAACACCTGCTGGCCACATATTTGCATCCATAATACGGCTATCTAGGTCTTCATCCGCTGCCATTTTAAATGAATTAAATGTTCCCCAGTTTTGTACTTGTTCAACTACGAAGTTACGGCCCGCAAAACTATTTTCCAGGTGTTCTTTTAAGTTTTCTGTTGTGTATGATGTTCTGTACTTAGAAATAAAGTACCAGTTCTTCTTACTCGCCACTAAGTTGCTATCTTCCTTGTTTGAACCTACTATTTTGTTTGTGGATTGTTTACTACTCTCCACAGCGGGTGTTATTTCCCACATTATTTTTGTTTGAATGTTCAGCATTTATCCTGTTTATATGTGTAGTCATGTCAGGAATTTTACTTATGGACGTCTGGGCTTTGTTGATAGCATCTGCTACCTACTATCCACTAATTTTTTGTCTGTGTTGTTTGTTGGTTAAGTTTTTTTGGAGATCGTTTATTTGCCGATCTGGTTTCTCCGCCATTGATGTCGCTGTTGTCATATTGAAATCTATAGATTTACCAGTCGAGTTCTTAACAACTAAGTTTTCATATAAATATTATTGTCAGCTACATTGTATTTTTAGTAATAAATTTAACTTAGAAACGGCAATAGCTCTACAAAAACTTGTAAAACATATCTAGCAAATAAAAAGACAATTGAATCCTGTAGTTTCAAAACCCGAGAAATTGAGGTGGAAATTGATTTTCATACGGCACTGAATTCGTCCTCTTGTCCTCTATACCTAGTGCGATGTTCACAACACAAAATCCACTAAATCCATACGAAATTTGTCATTGAAATGTTGAATTAGTTTCAATAGTCAACAAATCTAGTCTGCGTTGAAATCAAACTCCAGCAAATCCGAATCGGCCAATCAGAGCCCTTCAAATTTGTACAAACAAGCAATTGTGACTCACCGCTGTCATTCGATAGTGAAAAAAGATAGATACTATCGTTTCTCCAGAGGAGTTTCTCGAGATATTTAAGGACAATGGGACTCTTTTCATTCTTGGTCGTGATGTGGAGGTCTATCACTGGAAGAAGGGCTCTCAAAATACATTGAATCCTCCTGCACAATGGCACTTCCGATTCGACATGAATAAAAGGTTTTTTCTCAAAAGGGAAAAAAATAAAACGATAACAATTCGAAGTGAACAGTTTTATAGGTCAGATCTTGGAGAATACAAGTCGGTGTTTAAAAAAAAGCAAGTCAGTAAGATGCATCATGCAAGTTCAAGTTACCGGTGGTGCAATTCCAAATGTATTAAAACTAAACGACGTGAAAATCTTACTAGAGAAACACTGGAGTGAGGAATGGAATGCGATAGAAGATCTAGAGTAATACGCTGAAGTATTGGAAAAGAACCATTGTTTCAAATGAAGCTTCTAGAGGAACCTGAAAACACCAGTAATATATGTGAACCAGTCGAAGAGGTTCTTGATTTAGTAGTTTAGTGGTTTTTTCGTAAATTCTATTATTTGGTTACCTTTGATTTTTATAAATTTAGAACTTAATGCTATTTTTCAAGTACTGCAATATTTTTTTCATTTATTCTGAGTAGTATGATTATTTGCAAACTTCAGTATCAAAACCTAACAACTCCAATTTTTTATTTAAATTCTGAAGATACCATTCTATTGACTTGTTTCTTGACTTATCAGTGTAACCCTTAAATGACTGCGGAATATTTAATAAATAATCCAATGGGAACGTATCTGTACAGTTATTTGCAATTTCCCAATGGATTTGTCGGGTTTTAAAACTACAAGATTCAATTTTCAATCAAACGCACACTTTCCTTTTCTATTTAATCTGTGGAGTGTTTATTCCGTTTATTTTCATAACAATTAATTGTGAAAACCCTATTAACTGCTGGCAACATATAAAACATTTTTCCCAATAAAATAAACCATTTTTATATAATGTTAAATCATACGTAACAAAATTAAGGATTAATGACATAAAACTGCAATGTACCGTGTGCATCACGTGATAAAAATGTTTCTAATAAATTTTAAAATGTTGATACGTATAACCTACTTTTGCCGGAAATCTACTACATTTGTGAAACGTACTGACAATTACCTAAAAACATATTTTATTTGTTATACTTGCAGTGTTAAAAGCATTCGACCCCGACCGAGTGACAACATTAAATTCCAGAGCACGAAGTTACTTTTATATTTTTACTTATGTGGTTTTATCTCCTCTAATTATACGATGCCACCGAAATTGTGAAACATTTCAAAATCGGTTTTTACCTACACTGTGGCAATTATTGGTATTTACGTCAACATTTAATAAAGGGAAAGGGTAGACCATTCCAGATCTCAGTTTTGCAAACCGTAGTATAAATCTATCATATGTATGTACATATGTATCTACAAACCTAGTGTAAAACTATAATTATATAGAGTCGACGGTATACAAAGATGTCTAGTGGATTCGTGATTTTCCAGAACTGCCATTTGACGGAACAGATTTTTATTGTAGTAGTTGCAACAAAACATTTCTTGGCTGTTTAAAACAAATGTTAATAGACATATTTCTTCACGAAAGCATATTAGTGCTAGTGGCTCTACTGATAGTGACAGACTTTAGATTTAGTGGAAGGGATGGTGGAATGTAACATATCGTGGTCGAAACTAGATGAGGTTAGTTCAATGTTACATCCCCAATACTTCCTCTTCGTGTAAGTCTTTATAAAGAATTGATCATATTAACTTTGGATACTACAGAATTGCCTAAAAAAAGTACAAGGTTAGATAAATTGTATCATACTTGCATAATAATTCCGCGCCGGCGGAGCCAACCCTGACTATTACGTCACCGAGATAAAATTCTCAATCTCTGATAATGACATGTGGAACTAGATTACATTTTAAGATGATTCCGCTCAAGAGTTGGAGGTGAAATAGGGGTAAATAAGTGAAGCAAGCTAGTAAAGTGAACTTCATATTTCTAAGTTAAATAAAAAATTTCCGACAAAGGAGTGAACACGGCGCGAGAAACCCAAAAAAGGCCATAAATTTCGGCCATAAAAATGTCAAAGCCGACGTAATTTATTAAGGCTCAGGACCGTACTTAAGATTATTGTGCCGTGAGTACAATCTAATTAATTTAATGTATGGTTGATAAATAAATAGTTATTTGTCACAGTGATAATGATAAATTAAAAAAATATATTCTGTTTTGCTTGTGTTAAGATAGGAATAATATTTTATATATTGGTAGAGCATTGATGAATTTTATTAGTCTAAATTAAAATTATACCAAATATTCTTTTGTTGCTCAGTTTCGCCAATAATAATTTAACATATCTATCGAATTATTATTGTTGCCCAGCAAGGACCACGAGGAGATACGAGCAATTCCTTGCCAAAAATGTGGGTTCAGAGTTAAGGTTATCGATATTATTAAAATAGGTCAAAGAAATAAAGTAAATTTTTAAATTCATTAAATAAAGAAAATATTGAATTTATGTCAATAACCCGTAATCTAATTAACAAAGATTACATAAATAAATAAAATTCTAGAAAACAAACAAATAATTGAAATAAATAAATTCAATTCTGGACTGCAAATAAATAACCGTAAAATAAATAAATTCAGTTCTGAAAAAGAAACAAATAAATAATTATCAAATGAAATATGTATACATATAATATAATAAATAAAAATCACGTTATATTGCATTTGCGCATATGTAAAACACTAATGAAACGATAAATTCACAATGTACACTAAATCAAATCACATATAACATTTTATTTAAAACTCTAATCACTACACTCACTCAACACTTCACAACCACTTTCTAAATGGGTATCATCGTCGGTATCTAAATCTACAGATATTATTAAACGGTCTTGATTAGGTCTGATGCTTTTCTCTAACTTAATAAATTCATCTTCAATCTTAATGACATGCTGAATACACTTTTTCTAATTACTTGGTGTTATTTCTCCCACTTTAGCTTTAATAAGGTCGACTACTTTGGCATCAAATTTGGGGAAGGTGTTATTTTTGCGAATACTTCTTTTCAGCTGACTCCATATTAGTTCTATCGGGTTAAAATGCAAAAATATGGGGGTAACCGTAAAACGCTATGTCCTTGAGCTTTAGCCATGCTATCAATCACATATTGTTTTGGGAACTTTTGCTTCTTAACAATCTCCAAAAGATCTTTCTTCCTAAAATTTTCTTCAAATTCCAAATTATGTTTCCCGACAAATTCTTGAATATCTTTTTTCTTTGTTCCCGTATTTAGTATTTTCTCAATTTGTCGCGAATGATACGAAGCATACGAAGCTAAAACAATTACGCTGTTTTCTTCTATATTTGGTAGAAATAAAGTCTGAAACCATGCTTCAAAAATATTCGCAGTCATGTTTTGGTGATTTTTCACTTAATTTGAGACCATTATGCACCCATCCATTTTATGATCCACAATGTACAATTACTAATCTGGTTTCTTTATTTGTAGGCATATCAACTTTACATTTCTTTGAACCACCTATCCAGACTTTTTTCACTCTATCATGGGTACAATACCAAGGTTCATCTAAATAATAAATAGGTCGTTGTTCATTTTGATTTTTTAAAATATTTTCCAAATATTCATCACGCCACTGCACAATTCTGAAGCTTTCCATAATACCTGCCCTTTTATTAATAATCTTGAACCTAAATCCTCTCTTTGTTATCCAGCGCCGAAGTGTTGCTTGACTAACTGACACTACACCATTTGTTTTCAGTTCCATATGTATTGATTCCACCGTTGGTACCTCATTTTCCATATACTTGCTATAAATTAAATCTATTAACAATTTCACCATAGACGAATCTAATGCTCGTGCTGCTCCTTTATCCGATCTAACTTTTCGATTAGGTACCACATCCTTAATTATTCTATAGATAGACCGTTCTGAAATTTCTGTTAAGCAGGCCGCTTTTCCACGACTCCTTTTTCACGTTCACTTTCTTTTGTATTTTTATAAACGTTTAAAACTACTTTTTTGGTATGTTCGCTTAAATATTGTCTAGAACTTTTCTCTATAATTTGCGAGCCATTACCATTTCCCATATCTTCGTTAAATTGTCTGCTGGTGCTAGGTTGAGGATCTTCCCAAGGCCTGAACATTATCACAATATTATTTTACCACAGCCACTAAAAAACGGAAAACACTCGAATATTTCACCATCCGCCGGAATATTTTTACACAACTACATAAAATACACTTAAACAAAGAGCAATTTCACTTATCTGTTAAAGTATTGTACATTCTAGGCACTCACAATCAAAGTAAAATGTAAACACTGAACCACACACCCTATTATTGTATGAAGCACATAACCTATATATTCTAAATATAACACAACTCGTTCGAAATATCACGGAAGACTGTGGTCCGTCTCTGCTTAATACCTGTGCCGTTCTGCGTGCCCTTTTACAGCATTATGAATGTGTGTAAAAAATTAAGTAAACAGTAGTGACCGTTAGATCGTAAAATATTTTAGGAGGGAGTGGCATAAATTAGAAATTATAACTGATACTGGCGAGTTTCCCTTAATTTCTTATCCTAATCCATGCCCCGCTATATCCTAGTGGTAATAGGCGGCAAAGCTTTGAAATTTTTTATCTGACTTAGAAATATGAAGTTTACTTTAGGAGTCCAGAAACTTGGAATTTGGTGAATATAAAGAAACAAAGTTCTCGACATTTTTCACCCCCACCACCATCCCCACTTCTTTATTAAAGAGGTTAACAAAATAAAATAAAGATATTGATTTAGAAGGTACACGTATGTGTTGTAACGAGATCTGGAACTATATTATATTTTGTGCTTATCATATACACATATTTAATAACCTTACAATAATTAAATTTACCCCTAAATCAAGGGCGAACTTCAGTTAAAACCCATACTTTGGAAATATTCCAAGCATTAATAATGAATTCCAATAACTCCGCCGTCCTTAATTTTCAAATTTAAAATGAAAAATAATTAATTAATTCACTTTCCCTGTGCTTGATGAAAACCTTTAAATTACTGCTATAATAAATTAACCGCCCGTATAAGGGCGCTCCACACAAAATTCACGTACTTTAACTGAAACTCAGCAGCAGGTGCTAACTGTTACCTGTTTCAATGCATGTATAATTGCAATTAACACAGCATGTTACCTTTTCTCGTACACCGTCACGAGTCAAACTTTATAATTACTAGCGAGTAAACTCTGAGCTATGTTCATTTTGTCTTCTTAATATAATAAGCTACCCTTGTGTAAGTAGCTTTTAATCTGAGATTTTGAGTAGTTTGCTGCTTTGACTTTACAATTTTAGACCTACTTAAGTCGTTTGTAAATAACGCAGTGATGTTATTTAATTGTATTGTGAGTGTTTACGAGTACAGCTGTTTCCGTGAGATCCATTATATACACTCCTTATGAAGTAAATACGCAAATTCTGTATGGATTTAAAGCGCTTACAGAAATTATAAAATGCAAAAGCGTACTACTGGAGGGCTTAGTCTCATTGTTTAACTATAAGACACAGCAATTATTTTGCTTTAAGCTCCCAGCATGCACTAAATTTTAATAATTTGGTGATGATTTTTTACTTTTAACATTAAAGTAAGCTATCGAATGTTCAGTGTTCCAGAAACATTCTTATATAAGTCTTATGTTTTCAAGATCAATTTTAAAATCTATACTTCCTCTAAAAATACTAGATGTAAATATATTGTTTACCGAATTAGGAGTTAATTTTTTAAGAAGCGAAAGCTATATGTATAATACTATGTAGTATTCTCGTAAAATCTTATCACAGGTTGCAACTCTCTTCATGCATGTTTTATCTTCATAAAATATTTCATAACACGTATATGTACTGATCAATTTCTCCAACCACAATAAGAATTTTCCTCTACACATCACTAACTACTCATGGTGTAAATTTCAACGTAATCGGACTGTTCTTTACTAAGTTATCGCTCTTAACGTGACGGATGGATATTTTAAGAGTTGTGTCGAATTCAAAGACTAGCAGAATTATATGATTTTTTTTACATATAGACAACATTTGCGGTTTTAATAATGTACCAGTTGGATGCAATATATTTTTCGTTTTCGCATTTTAATAACATACTAAGAAAACTTTCGAGAAAATATATCAATCTTAAGTAATAAGGCGACGACGGTGAAATTTTATTTAATAATTTTTAATGACCATGTTTTAAAACGGTTACATGATTTTGAAAACAAATTATTCGTCCTGTATATTAGTAATTTCTGCAGAGCAAAGGAAAATATCCGTAGTATTGAATTTTTAAACTTTAACATTAGACTCGTTGTCAAAGAATTCTCATATCTCCATCTACTACGTGTAAATTAACACAAATTTTGCATTTATTGCAATCCTATTGGATTCATCATTTGGAATCTGTAACTTTCACCATCTAATTTAGTGTTAGTTATTCCGAACACATCTTTATTACCTTAACACTAATTCCAATCAAACCAGTGTCCTTTATACTTTTTCCTATTTTTGCTTTCCGACAGAGCGTAGTTGTGATCGTTGAAACTGTTGATGAACCTAGTATCGTTTGGTCTGAAGAACACGACAAGGATTGCATATAATTTAGGCCGGAGCCGTGTCGCCACTACGATACTGATCAACTCTACTCACAAGGGGGATTCAAGATACCCTTCAGACTCCCCAAGACGAGAATAGACAAAATTTTACTTACTGCGATTGCTACAGTCTGCTCTCTTCCGTCGAACTCTTATGTAGGGCAATAATGCACTTTTAATGAATATAGCTTATAATTAGCACTTTCTCAGAAACATTTCTTAATAATTAAGACCGTCGATGGATTCTATGAGTATTCGGAGAAGTACACAGACTTGGCGGGATCAAAGGTGACCCGCGGAAAGTAATTTTCTGACTCACGCCACAGAATCACCCATCGGTCACAAATTTATAATTAGTGGATCAATAAGAAATCGAATTCAAAATATATTCTTATTTATTGAAATAATTCATAAAATGTAAAAAACGTAAATATTCAATACTTAGCTAATGTGTATAAGGCAAACTTCAAAGAGCACCACCACTCGGCAAGCCGTTACCTCCCGTAACTTATCCAGCGTCGAGAGAACTATGACAATCGACCGCACAAAAAGATTCAGACTCCCAATTAGTAATATTTGTAAAATGTATGCAAAACTTTTTGAAAATTATTCACTTTGAATTTGGCACTAATATTATCGAAATTATTATCAAGATGCTTAACGAAGCTATCTATATGTGTCCGATGGTTTTCCTGCTTTTATAAACGTACTAACGGCATCGAACACAATTATACTTTTTTTCCGTCAACTCGCCTTCGAGCGAGTATGGCGTTGTCCGCCTGAGCCGGGATAAAAAGTATTTTGTGATCGTCGGAAGCGACCCTCCTACTTTGAATTCTTTCATTATTTTTCTGTACGTTTTTGGGGTTTTGTATGAGGATTATGCTCCAACCCTTTGAGGAATATTAAATGAGGATTTTGGTTTTTATTGGAAAAACCGCCCCATTGATTTTTTCCTGAATTTTGACGTTTAAAATAGCTACTCGCTACATCCTGACTGAGAATTGCTACTTGTGAAACACCAAATTCGTTGTACTTTCGAAAAACCAATTTCGTGGTACTTTCGAAAAGTTCGTTGGGCGGAGCGGTTTTCCGCTCCGCGCAACTTGAAATTTTTTCTAAATCAATTTTTGGAGTACTTTTGAATTCTTTTGAATTCGAATGACGGAGCCCAAAGGCGATTGACTGGCGTCAATATTTTGGTCATTTTTAGTAAAATAATTTTTTACTTAGATTTCGATTTAATATTAGGCCAAATGTGTTAGTTTTTTTAATGGTTTTAATATTATTTTTCCATGGGATTTTTGTCTGATTTTATTTTTATAGTAAATTGGATATTTTTTCAAATGGATCGTTTTACTTGGTTCAATAACAAAACCACCATGGTTAACAGGTTAGACACAGGTCTTCTGAAAGCCATTTATTGCTATAGTCGTTATAGCAGCTCAGAATTTTCATCATACACCTTAGCAACTTGGAATAGTGCTACAACCCGACTTGGATTTGTTCTCAGCCAATGCGAGACTTGGTCGTAGAATACAGTTTAAGGCCTCATGAAGCTTACGTAGAAGGGATGTATAATGGGTACAGTTTGGTGGAAAACAATTAGATGTTTCTTGCATAGTCAGTCGTTTCAATATTGCTGGTATGGATAACATGTTCATCCAAGAGGAGCAGAACTGTTGATTGTTTAGTTGCATGACCCCATGAAACAAATCTATTGAACTAGGAAAATAATATTGTACACTGCATCCATCCACTAGGATGATACCAAGCTGTAACTTCAGGGGGGTACTCATTCATCAAGTGTTCATTTGCACGAACCCGCAGAAATATAAAAGTAAATGGCACTTATGTTCGAGCAGCTTTGGAACAACTTTCAACAGTTATTGTGTTTCCCTTCTCAGCAGGCACCATAGCTCCAAATGGCTTTTTATCTTTCAAAGAAAGTTCTTTTGTTCTGTGTTTAGGTATAATCGTAATTCCCGTCTCAGTGTAGTATTAGATTCTATCAGGAGTCAACTTATGGTCATCAACAACTCGAGATATTAATTCAATAAACTTTTCAACATTGACTTTGTTGTAAGCTGCCGCACTAGTAGCACTTGCTGCCTCAGGTTTTCACAAAGACAGTCGAGGATGACAAAACTCGATAACAACTCTTTCCCGGCAATTTATTTAGTCGCTAAAAAGTTGTGGATTTTTCCTAGTTGTTCAGAGCTAAAAGCTGAAACTATCTAAAACTCTCAAGTCAAACGAATTTAAATAAAATAAACTTTCTTCCATTTTTAATACGTACTCTACTAATAAATTCTCCACTTCAGCTGAAAAAGTGCCTTGTTTTATTCTTAACTTTTGTACCAAAATTGGGCTCGGTTGGTAAAAGTACACAGTTCCACTGACAGATGTTGCCGGTGTTTCAACAAGTTTTATTGCCTTGCTGCTTCGTCATTTTCATTCTTTGTTCGAGTATTGACTTTGGAATATTGAAGGAATTAGCTGCCATTTGTGGGACAAGATGGAGAATTCACCATGATCCTCCTTAAAGAATGCCTCGTTTTGCCACACCTACGCCATTTTATGTTTACGTCGTTATTGCTAGCTTAGAATATAGTAAATATCAACCGCTAAAATAGAGAATAAATCTACAGAACCCATACTTTCCACAAGTAACTATGATTTTAGAATGTACAAGTTCACACTAACGTCAACACTATTTGAAGATTCGCGTAATAAATTAGCACACACGAACGAAAGCGTGAAAATTATGTAAACAAACCGATTAGCTTCGTTTAACGAACTGTAAGTGACTCATGCACAATGTATCTTCTTCTCCATCTGCTGCATCAGTTCCGCATTATTCCCGTCAGATGGCGCGGCGCTACTTCCTTAACCAGTAGAGAGAATACCCCATCATGCCTCACTACCCCGTCTTACCCCACCCACCCTAACTTAGTTTCTAATATATTTTCAAGATACAAAGGGTAGTTGGTTTAGCATTATAACAAATTTATTTATAATTAAAACATACCGACATTGCGTCGTGGTTTGTAACTTGGATGGATCGTGACCGGTTCGGCTCAATAAAAATGCCTGCGGCGCGGCGGCTTAAGATTAACATTACTATTGAATATGTCTAGCATGTAGATTTAAAAGAACTAGAAACTAACACTATTCACCATAAACTTGAAGAAGCACTGATTCAATTTGTATTGCTGACACGGGAAAACTCAACGAAAAAAAACCGTTCGAGACAATTAAGTCCTAACAGTTTGTCCGCCGCTGGGAAGGTGTAGCAAATAAAGATTAGAGTTTTAAAATAGTTGGTATTTTTAAGAAAATTGTTAGAATGAATTTGAAACAAAAAAAAAGACAAAAAGACAAACAGATGACCAACAAATAGGAAAGGAAATGGAAAGGGATGAATAGGTATAGCATAAAACGTGTGAAAGGAAAAATGTAGAATAGATAACAGTTTTGGTTAGAAAGAGTTTGTCTACAGAGGCTGCCGAAAGATAGGCAACGCCTGGTATAGTAGGGGGTATTTTATCTGGAATGGGTAGCTGCTTGGTATGTCATAACTATTCAAATGACCCTACATAATTCATGATATTGTACAATAATATGATGGAGAATATTAAAGCACACTTTAATTAGAAAATTGACTATGCTAACAGTTAGGTCATTGTATAATATGAGGCTATATATAGCCAACTGCAATCCTTTATTTGCAGTGATGTCTGGTGCCAATAAGAATCCCGAGTGGATTTGATTAAAACCAGATACGTCAATTTAAAGTCCGATTTAACGATAAGTAACCCTCTAAGTCTGCCCACTCGATCACGTATTCGGCTGATGTTACTTTACTCATTTCCATTTAAAGAGGGTTCAGAGTTCTTTTCTATTTAGGAATCGCCAGTAGATATTTCTGCATCCAAGGTAGGATGAAACTGGCAATGATTTATCTGAATTATCTCGTGATAAAATTAATTTTGTGTGTATCTAAAAAACGGCCAATAAACATTATCTGTTATATGTTTTATACTCTAAGTAAATAATAACTAATGTAAGAAAATTACTAGGCAAGCACAAGAAAGACACTTCTGCAGTGCTTAGATTGCGATGAAAATAAAACCATATAAATTTGAGTAATCTACAGACATGACACAGTTAAATGTTTACATAGGTAACAAAATCAAACATTTAAGTCGCTATATGAAGCAGAAATAGAAATTACTAATAAGGAAACCATTATGAAATTGCATAGCTATTGTTTATTATTACCAATTTACACTTTTAACACCAAATGTAGCCTGAACTTAAAAAACATGTGACGAGGAGGATTCTAGGAATGTATGATGATTTAATCACTTCTCAGTGTCTCCATAAATAACGTTATCTGTAAATATTCTTTGGCAAAGTCTTCACACTTTTAGACATTAATTTCTATGTTTGGAAACTATAAAAGTAAACCTTTTGAGAAAATGGTTAGTCCTGCATAAAATATTTTAATCACGTAATCGTAATAATATTGTAAT
Source organism: Stenurella melanura (assembly GCA_963583905.1). Classification (NCBI taxonomy): domain Eukaryota; kingdom Metazoa; phylum Arthropoda; class Insecta; order Coleoptera; family Cerambycidae; genus Stenurella; species Stenurella melanura. The sequence goes on from OY757313.1 coordinate 67,438,218, forward strand.
AATATTTTTCGCCGATGTTTACTTATATAAATTGGAAAAAGTTTTGTTTTTCTCGTGCAGCACACAACCGGATCATTTTTGAGAATACCAACTTAAATTATGTTTTTTAAAGCCAACAAAGAGACTGAGACCATTACCATTCATAATGAAAGATTCCACGGATATGTATTTGAAAGGGGACTAATTACGTAAAAACTGTTTCTAGAAATAAATAAATAGAAACAGTTAATGTAAATAAGATATAAAAGACCTAGTGCTGCTGTGCCTTTCGATCGATCTGTAACTTTTTATACGCACGTTTCCTCAGGAATGGTTTAAGACTTGAAATCTTGTACACATTATGTATCATGACGAGATCTGCAACTAATTATATTTTGTGCAAATTCCAGTGAAGAGTTGGGCGTTAAATATGGGTAAATAAGGGAAGATAAATAAAGCAAGCTGGTACAAGAGTTCAGAAATTTGGGATTTGTTGTATACATAAGACTCCCCCACACGATGACCTTGAATTTTTTTACTTCCCATTTTACCCCTCCAAATCAACCACTGAAATCAAACTTCTACTTTTTATATTTCACGTCTGTAATTGGACCACAAGTTACTACAATTCTATGAAATTTTAATTTTCTACATCAAGCAATCTCTGAGAAGAATGCCTGTGACAAAGGGACGGACAGACGGACACCGAGGTGAATCCATAAATGTTTTATTTTGTCAATTTTGGTACCGGACATTTAAAATTCAATGAAAGTAAAGTAAAAAAACTAATTGGTTTTTATCTATTTTGCATGAAAACAGCGTTGTTTCTAGAAGAATATTGAAATAATCAAAATGTCTTTAATTGGTAGTTAATAAATTTTCTCATTTGAGAAATATAGTATTGTGCCAATTTTTCCTTCTTAAACACCCTTTGTGTATACCTCCAAGGCGCTGTCACAAACATATAAATATACTTAGAGAAAGCGTATATCTTTAAAAATCGAAAGTTTAAGGACATACACATGCCAAGGAAAGAGTTTTTATTTAAAAGCTACATTTTTCTTTGAAATGGGCTATAAAAATAAAGTTAGACTCCCCGCAGTTGTTATAACAAGCGTTGATAAGTGAGGATAAACCTCAATTTGGGATACAATAAAAGCTACAAAACGCAACGAACCATGCACAGCCAGCTATAGATTTCCCATTAGGCGTCACGGAGTGCAGGAAATAGGCCTCGGCCAGAGCCTACGTCTCTCACCCAGTCCAATACGTCTTTTGAAAATTCATGTTTTTATGTATATTGAAATTATAATATCCACCTATCTCTTTCTGAACATTTATATTATTGTTTTGGTGAAAATTATAAGTTTGATATTTAATTAGTTATTATATAAATATAATTATGAAGGTCAGGCGCACAGTGGTTGGTAAAAAAATATTACTAACAATTTCACAATTTACTGTTATCTACATCAACTTCTGTCCGTGAGTTCTTGAACACTAATTCCTGATTAACTCGGGTATAATTATTGTTGCCAAAACTAAATATTTATTAAGGACCAAATATATATTCCAGGAGCGTGTTTAGCTCCTATAGAGCTTCGATGCAGGGGTAGTATGACCCTGCAATTATTATTCCTCTTATTATGATTCTAAAATAGTAAACTATTCTTTTACGAATATTTTGATTTCAGTTGTAAATTAAACAGTGACTATATGACACATAATATAGAAGATATTTGGAAACAAGGACCATTTTTTTCAACTCTCCTTTTGTTCAATACGCAAGTTACATTACTTTCTTCATTAATGTCTCGCTTGTAGGGTTAAAGATTTCAAAGATATGTTACTTCCCAAAAATTGTAGGTTTTCTTTGGACCCTTTCATGGATACCCATTGAAACATTTCAGTTTCTCTTCTGCAGAACCTTAGCTATGACATTATCTAGAATATATAAAAAAATATAAAATTTACCAGGAAATAATATAAAAAATATAAAGACAATAATATAAAGAAGTACGCCCATTTAGGTCCACAAAAGGTTCTGTCAGTCGGTAATTAAACATGTTATTCTATCTGTTCTTCTGTAGTAAAATCCCACCAGCTAAATCGCAACGGGTCGAAAGCTGGAAGTATTTAATATAAACAGAAACCCCGTCATCCCATCTGGGAGCAACCTTTTTTGATTTAACTAATGAGATTCTTCTAAACGGCAGCATCAAAGTGAAATATAATTTTGAATTGACTATACACACTGCCATTATTTAATGGACTTAATTGAAATCGTTCATGGGTCTGAAGATGTAACTTCCTTCCAATCGCATTTTAAGTATAAATATGTTAATGTTATAATACCCCATTTTTGAGACCATGGCACCAATAATGTATAATTGTTAGTGGTGAAAGAGCTAAATTGGCTCTTGGCAGTACCGATAGAATACCAACATGTACTATATACAGATCTATCACTGTAGGATGCGTTGTAACTATAGGATATTAGCATTTTTATGTAAGTATCAAAAAGACAAACACTGACGTTTATAGATTATAGCGTATTTTGTATATCTATCCAACTAACACCAATTAAAGTTTTAATGTGAACATCGGGTTTTTTAGAGATAAAAGGGTAGAATGTTACATTGGCGAGAAGGAAAAAGTGATTTAAATAGATGAGAAAAAAGCAAGCAGTGCTAGAATGAATTAAATTTAGAATTATTGTCTGACAAAGTGTAACGAATGTAAGTCAATATGTTAACATATTCTAAAAGGTTTTAATCAAACCTGACGCTACTTATTGAATAATCATCTATAATAGCTTATTTTAAAAATAATCTGGTAAAATTAATAACTAAATTAATGTAATTGACTCACGGAGACAATAGGCTAGAGAAAACTGATTCATTGAAATTGAGTAAAACGCATATAACGGAAATGGTATATAATAAAATATTCTGGAAAGTTCCCAGTAAAATATTAATGTTTTGTTGAGAAATGCAAGTTTAAAAAAATCGTTCAAGGCAATAAAAGAACCATGTATCAGATGTTAATTATCCCAAAATATAGTAATTATCAAAATATTTATAAAATGATAGTCCTGGAGGATACTGTAACCTTCGCGCTTCAGTGGGACGCTGTGTGAGAGACACCAAAACTCATCATCGGAAGATGATTAAAAGTTGATCTAAACTTCAGGCTTAATCATCTCCTGATGATGGTAAAGTGGTTAGCGAAATACGTGTCGAGTGTTTTGTTCAAGAGTTTGATGCTTGTCTAAACTAGGTCTCCAGGCATAAATGTGTAGAATGTTATCATTCTTACGTAACTAAAAAAAGACAAACACTTGGTTTTATAGATTATAATGCACTCAGTACGTAATTGCCACAAGAGAAGCTAAGAGCAATAAGGGTTACAACGAGAACGTCAGATTTTTTAGTGCGAAGAGAGCAAAATATTGCAGTAACCATTAGTATATGACAATATGACATGTTCGATTCCAAATTCCATAAAATATTCCCCGCACATACCACTCGTGCTTTCAAATTTTATCCGTAATTTTTCTCTCGACCTATGTTCCCTAAACTAATACAATTCATGTAAATTGAACAGCTTATTATCTAGATTAAATCTGTTATGCTTCTCGAGATTACTAGGCAACTACACTCTCAAAATACTTTCAACGATGAAATTCCAATCACTAGTAATATTGGATATGATAATTTGATTCAAGCAGATTTCCGCTCACTTGTAATTGAGGTAGTGTTTCTTTAAATAGACCATCTTGTAGTTGACGAGCCTTTAGGAATTTGATTTTTCTTCTTCCATAAAGATAAATTTCGTATACTTACAAGTTATGATTATTCTTATTAGGTTTTATTTATTTGACGCATTATTTTATGGTAACAATTTAATTGCAAAAATCAGTCAAAGGTAAATACTTTCAAAACAATTGAAAAATAATGTTAACTGCTGTACTGTTGGAATGACGGAGTAGTCATGGGCGAAAGTAGGATACCTTTAGAGCCAACAAAGATGAGTTCGTACACTTGTTGGGCAACCTCCAAACAATAAATTTACAACAAACCGAAAATTATGATTGTCGATCAAGCAAATGAAAACTATCCAGAGATGTAAAGGAAGGTCATTGTGACGCAGTAAAGAACATTGTTTACATTGGAGTCCTTGCGGACAATATTGATAACTGTGAATATGAGATTCGATGAAGATTATAAGATAGTCAACTTGGCAGTTGAGCAAAATTTAATATGGCAGAAATATAACGAAGCGCGCAAAGATCAGATTCTGCTAACACTATAGCTTTCTCTATCTTCCTTTACGTATCTGAAACATGAATCGTTAAGAATGCAAACAGATTGAGTATTGATGCTTTCTCGATGTAGATCTGGAGACATTTGCTACGAATTCTCTAGACAGACCATCACACCAGCAGTTCGACTCTCAAAGAAATTCATGTCCAAAATCGACTTTTCAGTATCGTTTTCTTCCATATTCTCCAATTTCTTAAAGTGAAGAAAATACAGAATGATCGACAGTGCAGGAAAAACTAGATAGCGAGAGACAATTTCCAAAACGTTGGGCTGGTGTCACCAAATAGGTGATAGGAAATAGCCTTGGGTGACGTCTTTGAATACACTGTGAATAAGAAGAAGTCTGATAGTCAGGGGGCCGTGGAATGTTTCGGTTAGTTTATATTATACTGTTATATTTTCTTATGTTTCACGAACCATAGTCATCTTGACATACTACGAAAGGGCCTAACCCGGTATATTGACGGGTCTAGACAAACAGAGGAGCTTGAGCTGGAATACATGGGGAAAGACCTAAGGCAAGTATAAGCATTTCCCTTGGGCAACACTCCACTATATTCCAGTCAAAAATTCTGGTTATACTTGAATGTGTACGCGCGTATGTAAATCGACAATATGCCAACCAGCAGATCTCCCTTGCATCAGACAGTCAGGTGGCACTTAGAGCATTAGCTTCTAATAAAATATCCCGACTGATATGGAACTGAATCTTCATGATCGTTGAGGGTTATGTAGATACTAGATTAATCTGCATGACCATAGGGGACTGTGTGGATGCTAGTGTTAGAATGAAAATTGTCAAATAAGAAATTAGACAAATTCATTTTAGGATTTTAAGTTGCTAGCATAACCAGAATTCAGGTTATCGAAACAATGCAAATATTTCATTAATATTTTTACACAAAGTTTTTCTTTTAGTTATAGATAGTCATTTTTTCTGCTGTTTGCAAAATCCTATAAAGAATATGTTTCAATGATATGGGACTGCCAAGAAGAGTTGAAAATTCTGGGTGAGCAGAACAGGGTTAAATTACTCTAGGACACTCCAGAATTGACAGCAGTGAAGAAGCTGATGAACCTGCTAGACAGCTAATATATTCTATGACCCAGAACCCGCGCTGGGCAGTTCCAAAAACTCAGCCAGAAGGAAGATTGAAGACTGGGTTAAGAGTAAACACAATAACCACCGGACGAACATTCCAGAAAATCAACATCGAAAAACATTCATTAAAGGTCCATGTGCAAGGCAAACTGAAAAACTGCTCAGAAGGAATAGGACGCAGTTAAGATTAATAAGAGGACTTCTGACAGGACACTTTCCTGTAAAGAAGTACCTGAATACAATCAATCGGTATATTTGACGGCAACCTAGACTGCAGACTATGCGGCAAGGGGCCGGAAACAGTTGATAACATCATATTCAACAGCGAGGCGCTGGCCCGCAGAAGATATGGCATCTACGGGCAAACACGAGCAAACCCAGAATTAATCAGCACCCGCCCAATCATAGACCTGTATCACAGGGGTACAGGGGTACTGGAGTGGGTAGGGTGAAACATGTGAGGGAGAGCACAATAAGTCCAGGAGGCTGCAATGTCCTCGGAGTTTTCAGCAGATGAGCCTTGAGAGAAAAAAAAGACTTGGTTATAGAACTACAATATTTACAAACAACAATGATTTTCTTGTGTTATTTGTTGGTATATATTTGAATTAGTTGCAACTGTTATTATTATTAATTTCTTTTACACTATTTCAATATTATACACTAGATCTATTTCGGTTGACAGTTTTGACACTACGAAATTCTGAAAAACCTTATTTCAAGCTTTCATGTCTTTTATGTCTTTCACGTCGGTGTTGTACGGTTTGTTTATGGTATCATTGGCAACGTTTAAATTTATGTATATTAGATTTGAAGTTTTGTTCTTGAATCATGGTGTGAAATATTATAGTTTAAACATGTTGGCATCTGAATTTGTTGGAAAGATATAAAAATATTGAAGTTAAGTATGTAATAATATTATCATTTTATAGTCATTTTAATATACCGGCTCGAAACTAACAATGTTAAGCTTGACACCATGTAATTCCGAGTTCGAATCTTGACTAGGGTGTGGATGATTAGTGGCGTTCTCAATGTGTTAGCAAGGCGGTAGTAGTGAACTAGACCGCCGTTGAATAGTACGACATGACTAGTCGCCGTTGTCTGTTCCGATTTCCAGTCTTAGCTGCAACAGATGGCAATGTCACATTAGATGGGTGTTGTGGCGTTGTGTGCACGTACGTTGTGTAGTGGAAGCACTATAGAAACTAGATTAACTATAGTTAAACTTCGTTAATATAAATAAGACGATTTAAGAAAAATAAACAGAAATATATTATCTACATCAGAGCGGTTGTTTATCGAGTTGTGTCTTTCAATTTATAGTACCTCAAGTATTGTTCTTAGGTGATAGTTTGACACCTTTTCTAAAAGTTTAGTATTGTCAAAGTTAAAGCTGTGGTTTTATTCTAAAACGTTTTCTGTGAGTTCTGTCTAATTTTAGTTTATAGTTTTAATATCATATTTCTGTGTATATATTGGTTTATGTAGATATATTATGTATTGATAATAGTATTCATGTAGGCCAGTTGCTAACTGCCGGATGCAGATCAATGTGTAAACAGTACAGCGTATTGCAGTTTTAATAATTATATTATCAGCCAACCACAAAATCAATTGTTTTATGTTACCTTAACATAGATATAAAATAGCACAGTTATTAACGTGATATTGCAGTGATAATGGTGGCCTGGTTCCCTTAAGTAGGCCTCGGCTTTCCTGATCGAACGTTCAGACTTTCACCTCTACTCTTCGTTGAAATTCGCGATTCAATTTAATATGCCTTTATTGAATATTTTCAAAACAATGGTCACACAGCGTACGGTCTGGTCTGTTGTGCTGGTATCGGATTATTTGATATTCTTTTACAATTTCATGCTTGAGTTATTTTTATTTTGATCGCTGTACGCTCCATAGTTTGTAAAGAAATTTCAATATATGCCTCGATTTCAAATCTTTGATTGAAGAATTGTTTGAACATCTGTATAAAATTATTAATAAAGTTCTGTGCATACAAGAGACATTTAAGTTATACCTTAATAAAAATATGTCCATTGTCGCCTCAATGCGCCGAATTATTATCTTATAATCAGAACTCGCATTACATTGCTTCATTTCATAATTCATCAGGGACAGACTCAGCTGCGCTTATAACAATGTTTTTACTTCGTACGTAAATCATATGCAAACCTGATACAATCATATCTTATCAATGTAACGATGGTAACACTTTATACACAATACAAGATCAGAATTATTTATTTCGCTAATCAAGATCGTATCCTTGGCATATGATTAAAGTCGCAAGCAGTTACCTAAAATATTACATGATCAACGAATACAACACTCTTTACGTGCACTCGTTTAGAATAAAATGGATTTTTCTTCAAGTTTTAATAAAATGGAACTTTTCATTTTCAACTTAATGTGCTTACAAGAAACATGGAGATATGTACAGATAAACGGACGAACCGATAGACGAATGAGCTGATGACGGACATTTTGAAAGATATTCAGAATTGCATTATTAATACAATCATATGAAAATTATTCTCTCTAAGCGACATTTATGATTATAGAAATGTGTCGATCAAATTTATGTTAAATATTTTCGAAGAGTAACGATAGATACGGGAAAAATGTCAGGGTATTTTCTGTAGAGAATTGTATAAGCTTTATTTTAATATCGATCATAGTTTCATCGTCGCTAATTGTTAACGAGATGTAAACAAAGAACTGAATTTGCACACCATTCTTTCAAGATGGCGCATGGCGCATGGCGGCTCGAGCTCGACAGATAGAGATGGGGAGACTTTTAGTAGAAGTTTCAAAACTTAATTATTTCTCCGTAAACTGTCGAGATTTGTTTCTATTTGCCTGAAGTAAAAACATAAATAACATTTCGATCCCGGTCCTTATAGATTTTACTCTTCATATATGAGTCTGATTCCAACATTGTTTTTTTGATTAACAATGGTTTCCTTTATTCTCGATGTTTGGTAATAATCCCATCTTTACATAATTTTCTTATAGTTTATTATACGTACCAAAATCATGAGACTGATTAGTTATAAAATTATTACTTAATTAATTCTAGAAAGTATTAGAGGTAATATGTACACCTACAGTAAGGAGTAGAGACAAATCATAGATATAGAATAATCAGACTAGTTATGAACGTTCTGCGCAGACATTTGGTGTTGAAAACACAGGATTACAGCTATATTTTTGATACACATAAATTTTACTTAGTTGTGAGAGTTATTTGTAATGCTGGAGTTACTCCTTGAAACTTATTATGCAACACGCGTAAACAAACAAACAAACTGTATAGGACGTATTTGTCCGATCTATGTTTACAGACAAAAAATAGATAAAAATGGCTCATTCTTGTGTGTACATAACCAAATGTATGCATACTCATCTATCTCATCTAATTATTTTAGGTCTGTGAGATAAATATGCGTGACCACTGCTCTGGGTTCGAAGCCTGGCCGGGGTATGGATGTTAGTGTAATTTTTAAGGTGTTTCCTCAATTAAGTGGGACAATACGGCTAGTCACTATTATCTCTCCTGTGTTCGAGTCTCAGCTGCTGTAAATGACCATGTCGATGTGATGAGGGATAGTTGTTGTGTTATTGTCTGTGTGCGTGTATTCTGGGTAAATGATATAACAGCTATGGCTAAACTTCACCAGGACTTATGAAGAAGGCATGTTAAAAAATATCTAGGCTAATTTTACTTCCACATCCCCGTAGTGCAGTGGAAGTGTAGTAAACGTACAGAATATTTTCTGTTGAAATATGCTTAGAACGTCATAAAACGTAGAGATTTTAAATTTGACCAAATGATATTTTGTCCGTCTGTCGGTCGGTTTGTAACTTTTTTGTGCGCTCGTTTTCTCAGGAAAGATTTAAGATGTTGGCTTGAAATTTGGTACACGTGTGTATTATAGCGACATTTTGACTAGGTTGTATTTTAAATCGATTTCGTTGAAGAGATGGGGGTAAAGCAGGCTGGTAAGAGTACAGAAACTTGGGATTTGGTGTACATACTAGAAGCCAAGGCCTCTGATTATTTTATAATATTCTTAAACCCTCCCACCACATCCACGCCATTATTAAATGGGTTGATAAAATAAAACTAAGATATTCACTGGATATTTTGTACACGCATGTATTGTATTAGAAAAAAACTCGGGGAAAAATAAGTAAAGCAAGTCAACAAGAGTCTAGAAACTTTATTATTGGCGTCTCAAATTCTTTTATGATATCTACCTTAAATATTATAGTATTAAAATTCTATGACCAATTATTTCCATATACTAGAGTCAAATATAGTCAAGATATTTTCCTTTAAAGAGACTTGGATGGGAAATCTGGATGTAGAAATAATGATTCCTTAGGTAGCGATTTTTCCTAACTATTAAGATCCATCTCAGTTCAAAAAGTAAAAGCTAATTGATATAAATTGAATAAGCATAGGAAGATGTGCCAAAGAAGACGAGTAGAACGAGAAGAAAATATAATTTCGGTCCGCCCAGAAATCACACTTGGTGCACCGATTTCAGTAATGTCTAACAGTGTCTTCCATTGAATTTGTCTTTCTTGTTTATATTCCAATTTGCTACAGACAGACACACAGGTACACACTCCCACAGACTGTATATATTTTCGAATTTGGTTTCTGTTTTCGTCCTTGAAAACACCCGTGTTTTTCCTACTCAGTTTTTAATATAATACTGATTGAAAAATGACTTGATAATGTAATATTTGTATAAAAACTCAGTCATCTGCTCGCTCTGAAGTTCGGCCCTGTTAATTTTGCGTTCATATGTCAAAATGATGTGAAGAAAAGTGAGGTTTCCACCTCCGTCGGATGAAGTTTTCGTAAGACAATCGTAACCTACTGTCACGGTAAATAGTACTTTTTCTAAAAGTACCGTGCTTTCAAAAATAAGCTCCAATCTTTTACGGTCGCTACTTGGAGTATTAGTTTTTCCTAACAACCAATGCACGTTAAATTTTGAAAATGTCAAATTACTTTCTATCCAAGCACTGGACTTTTAACCTATCATTGCATCGACACTCTGTAAATTGGAGGGTTTCCGATGTTTGACTTTGGTTGTTATGGAAGTATTTTTGGTCTGCTCTGTTCTTTGACATAACTATTACAATTTTTCATCTGGTTCTGTTACACCAATTTGATTATAATAAGAAGTATAATAGAGCTACTTCATGTTATTATCTAAATATTATGTAAAATAGTAAACGAATAGGATTATACTGAATATTTATTATGTGACTTGCTGGCAAAAGGAAGTGTTATCAAATTTTATTATGCCTTATAATATCATAACTTCATCATTGTTAGTTTACTCAATAACATGGCCAGTCATATATCTTCTTGCTACTTCAGAAGTCACTCTGTTGAATGCATATGTTTCATGGGATTTACTTCAAGTTTACTAACTGCATACATAATGAATACAGTGATTGTTATAATTCTAAGTTTCAACTGACAGTTCAAGATTTAGAATATTACTTATGCATATTGATGCATTTATGTTGCAAGATCTCATTTAATCTTATTTGTCTTAATTGTTTGCTAACTATAAACTGCTTTAAAAAACTATTTTTATTTTTTTTAACAACCACGCCGCCCTTTATCCCTGAAGGTCTCAGGTCTAAGGGCGCTAAACATTTCGAGACAGTTTTAAGACGTTTTTTTCAGAAAAATTCACAGTGCTCTGGTCGAGAACAGGAACTTGGGAAACCTCTGGGTGAGAATCAGGTCTCCTTGATAGCGTATACTTATTAGGGTGGTCCTTAACTAAGTGGGGAAACATTTTTTCACAATTTTTTCGCTGCGCCTCCCGAATTGGTTCCATTTGATGAAGGAAAAACTTATGTAAAGCTTTAGCTCGATCGGTAAAGGGAAAGGGTACCTCTAATATCTATTCATACAAAAAATCGATTTTATTTGATTATTCAATCAAGAGTTATAGATCTGGTTGAGGACAATATTTTAATGTAAAATTTTTCGGTTAAAAAAAAGAGACTTATTCTATTTATAATTTTTGTAGCTGCGATAGCTTCTTACTTATAACCAGGAAATTGACTGCGGTAATCGTTGACAACTTGAAGAATATATTGTCTTTGTTCTCCATTTTCTGTAAGTAATTGATTACAATCTGCCATTAATTCAACTGCCCTCTCTGCTACATTGTTTATAACTCTAAATTTACTCACAATTTTGAGCACTTTAATGAAACTCATTTTCGTGCCATGTTGACGCTTTTGTTTCATAATGAGGCATTCATGAATTCATTACACATTACTACATTTCTGTTTATCGCACGCATCAAAGTTGAACCAAAGTAACCAACCAAAATAACGACAAAATGCGACACAAACCAGTTCTCTTCATGCATTGGACTTCACCGTGCTGAGCTAGGCTTATATCAGTATAGTACTCTTTGCGACATTGTCGAGCCAGACCGAATATAAGTTGACCTCAACGCTCTTTAGCGTGCTAGGCTGGAGTCTTTTGTGTTAGCTAGTCATTTATCCGACGGTGTTAGCTGCCGACAGTTCTCCCCAGGTGGGTAACGACGTTCCCGAGCCGAATCGAATATAAGTCAACTTCTAGGCTCCTCAGCGTGCTGCGCTGGAGTCTATTTTGTTGACAAATAATTTATTCCACTCCGTTACGCCACCGAAGGTACTCCCCAGGTGGGTAGTGACGTTACCGAGCCGAACTGAATATAGGTCGGCCTCTAGGCTCTTCAACGTGCTAGGCTGAAGTCTTGTTGTTTCGACAAGTTATTTATCCGCCGTAGGTATTCCACAAATGCTTAGCGACGTCAACGAGCCGGAGGGGATATAAACCGACCGATGAAACTCTTCAGCGCGCTGCGCTGGGGTTCTCATGATTATTGGTATCAGTTCGTACCTGGTGACATCGAGAACATTGACGCCACGACGAGATAGAAAATAGCCGCTACGTTAGTGGTCACATTACACTCTCGCTCGTAAAATTAGTTAATATCAAAGGACCGTAAAAGATACAGAAACCAGTAAATAAATGTACATTATGTAGCACTGCCTCGTTTACCTGTTTACGTGAATTATAGTAATTATATTTGGACTATTCTATTTACTAAACTGAATCCTGGAATAACTTCTCCGAACAAGCTACCCAAGCAAAGAACGTCACATAATTTGGCGCCCAAGCAGTGCTTTACAAAATTTGGAGCCCGAGAAGATTGAAGAAAGAACGTTACAGTTTGCAAGAATTAATGATCATTTATTTCAAGTATTTTGAAAAATAGTTTCGTTTCAGTCGAAACGAATTGTTCCATATCCTTTTCAATGATTTCAGAAATTCCGTCATCCCGTATTGTTGCTTGTTTAACATTTCTATCTTCATCCAACCCAGGTTCGTGATTTGAAGCTTTAACCATTTTTTTATTTTGTTTCAGTTGGCAATCTTGGATAAAAAAGCGAATGCAATAGCTTCATGGCTTAAATAACATAGATAATTTTTAAACATTTATAAAGCAACGCGAGCGATATCACGATCGATAATTTAATATTGGTAAAACCTGGAGTAAACCCTGCCATAATAATAATAATATTTATTCATAATATTGGAAACTATTACAATTATTACAAATGAAATATATACAATTATATAAATACACTAAAATAACTATAGAATATTTTACATCCATGTTAAGTTATAAAAACTTGTATATGGATAGATAGACAATTAGTAATAATAATAATAATAATAAATGTGGATATATAACAACAATAGTAAACATAATAATATAAATATAAATGTAGGGTGCCTAGGAGGCATATTATATGTAGATAATTACTCCAAAATAAATTTATTGTAAATTTATCATAGCATTTGTATGAGATCTTCCTTGTTCCCTCAACCATTTACTAATACGTTTTTTGGAGATGACTAAGATTTTACTTTCTCTTGTATTTATTGGTATTCCGTTCTATAGTCTCTGGCCCAAATAAATGAAATATCTTTTACCTATGTCCTTTTTTGCTACGCCATTTTATATCTGCTCTTTTTGTTTTCTTCGTGTAGTATATGAGTGGTCCATATGTTTTAGGAGATTTTTGTTTTTATAAAGGTATACATTAGTCTAGTATAAATTATAATTAATTAATTACTTTTGAATAAATTTGCCTTATATCTAATATTTCTGTTTCAAGGTGTAATTTATTAGATGGGAATCTATTATTTTTAATGAATATTATTTTTAATGTTCTTTTCTGTAGTATTTCTATAGGCATTAAATAACTTTTTTACGCCACACCACGCTATTATATCATACTGAAGGATATATTCAACAACAGCATGATATATTATTTTTAGTGGCTTGATAAAGCTTCTTAAAATTTTAAGTTTATAGGATGTGTCTTATTTTTTGTATAATATTTTGGACCTCTACATCCCACCGTAGATGGCTGTATATTGTTATCCCTAAGTATTTAATACTTGTAGTTCAACAAATTTCCATCTATTGGTATCGTGTCAAAGTCTGGTAAATATTTTTTATATGATGTAAATGTCAAGTATTTTGTTTTGTCCCAGTTTAATGTAAGGTTTCATCAAACCATTTTTTTATCCTTTTTAGTTTCGTTGATACAGCTGTCGTAGTTCCTGCCGGTTCTCACCCTCAAAAAATATTGCTCTCCTGGTAGGGATCGAATAATTCTGAAACCGCTTGAAAACCTGTACATTTGGGCTTAATTTTCTCATTTTTGCTTTGAAAACGCATTTAAGAACAATTTCAAATATTATTATATGATGTCTACGAGTTAAATACAAAAAATCTCTTTCCAAAGTATTTTCTTTTAAAATACATGCACCATTTAGATGTTCAGAATTAACCGCTATAATATCAAAAACTGACGCTTTCACGGAATTTTGGAGATCCAATTCAGAAAGTGATTCACAAACAGTGGATATGTTTTTTCTCATTGCAAACGTAATTGTTTATACAGCCAGGTATCAATATTGAATGTAGATGGCAGTATACTCGTGACGTTAGTCTTTATCGGGTACTTTTGGAAGTGCGAAAAAAACTTTTTACATAGGAAATGTTCTCCTCGGTTAGATTTACAAACTTTGGTTGTCATGTTTTTTTTCTAAAATGAAAATTATAAGAGATAATCAAATAAAATAAATTTTGTATATACGTAGATGGTCATTTTAATATTGAGGAGTCCAGCAGCACCCTTTCCCTTTATCCGGTTGGGTTGAAACATTACAGGAATTTATTTTTCATGAAATGGAATCAATCTGCGTGGTTCGGCGAAAAAAATTCTGACCCTCAAAAATAAGAACCACCTAATGTTCATTTCAATTGAATTTCATATTAGGCCAATGGAATTAGTGAAAATATAGGACCTAATTCGATTCAGGAAACCATATGGTGTAATCAGTAGAGTCATTAATAAGAAACATTGCCTTTAATTTGATTCTATTTTAAATAGTGGGAACATTGCTAAATTGACGTTTAAATGTGCAACAATCATGAAATGTGGTGTTTTTTAAAAGTAGCTCCAAGACTATTGTCAATAGAGGTATGCGGTTTTTTCTGGTGTGTTAATAATAAAATAACAGTTAGTTTAAGATCCTGTTGATCCAAATTGGTTAATTATTTGTTTAGATAATTGCAAAAGGCTGTCAAAATTTTCAATTTTCCAAATACAAAAGCATTATTCATTTCTTGAAAAAGGCTCTTACATCCTATCAACTTTCAGAATATATGTCTCTTAGAGCGCTCAACTTACAATAAAAATTTCATAGAAAAATACTTATTCTTTAACGAGAAAATCAATTTGTTTATTAGAAACACCTTAAATGTTTGATGCAATTTGACCCTATTTCCGTCAACCAAAATGGCTCATTTGAGGCTCATTATTACGACCAGATTATCGAATATCTTTTACTGCATAACTTATACCCATTACATCAATCGGGATTTCGTAAAGCACATAGCACCACTACTGCTTTGTTGAACCTTAGTGACAATATCATCAGCGCACTAGACAAACGTATGGCAGCTATTCTTGTATCCCTAGACTACTCCAAGGCATTTGACACCATTGATCACACGCTTCTTTGTGCAAAGCTAAATTACTATTGTTTCGACGTGATATCCCTGCGGTTTTTCAATTCTTATTTGAGCGAACGTCGCCAATGCGTATCAGTCGCAGGAAATATATCTGATTTTAAAATTATCTCGTCAGGTGTTCCTCAAGGGTCCATTATTGGCCCTCTTTTGTTTCTTGTATATACAGCTGATATATTTAATGTAGTAACTAGTTCGCATGTGCAAGCATATGCTAACGATACCCAACTTCTTCACTTTTTTGAGCCATCTAATGCAGCTATTGCCACTAATTTGATTAACCAAGATTTAGACAACATCTATCAATATTTGCATCAACATAATCTTAAAATTAACCCTACCAAATCAGTTGTTATTCTATTCTGCTCAGAACATACTCGAGATCACTTAAAGGCTTTTATTCAACTAAATATTAATCAAGAAAATTTGTCATTTTCTACTCATGCCAAAAATCTTGGGGTAATAATAGACGAAAAATTACGTTTTATGCAGCACATAAAAATTCTTTTACAAAAATTTTACTCCCGGCTAAAAGTACTGTATGCAAACAGGCATATCTTGAACTTTAAACGACGTAAAAAACTTTGTGAAATTTTAGTCATGCCTGTATTCAATTATTGCAATTTTATGTATTTTTACTGCCTGGATCAAGCTACAAAAAATCGACTGCAAGTTTTGCAAAACTGTTGTTGTCGTTTTATTTACAATTTGATCATGTTTCAAGCAAATATGTTGAGTTGCGTTGGAACAACTCGTTAAACTCCACTATGCAGTTTTCTTATTTTCTTTAATAAAATATTCTATTCCAAGTTACTTGAGAGACAAGTTAATTTTCAGATCGTCAGTACATACTGTAAACATCAGACATCGGTACGTACTAACAGTGCCACAACATCGTACAGCCCTCTTCCAACGTAGCTTTTCTTACACATCCGCAGCCTTTTATAACTCTATTGATCCCATATATAAAAATCTATCAACAGTTAATATCTTTTGTAAAAAATCAAAGCCTGGTTCATTAATTCCAACAAAAACTAGAATATATTCTTGGGCACCATATGTGCACTGTGTTTATGATTGATTTTTTATTTAGTTATTTTGAGTAATTAATTTTTTAGCATTTCTATAAATATATTTTAAAAAGTGTATACCGTCCCCCTATTACATTGGACTATTGTAATATTGTACTGTATTTTTGTATTTTAATGTTTTATTTTTAACTTAATTAGTTAGGTAAGTGATTTATAAGGTTAAGTGTAAGAATAGCCACATGGCTAAACTTCGCCTTGTAAATTGCTATTTGTAATGTACTTGTAAATGTACACCTACACTCTTTGAATAAAGCCGTTTATTATTATTATTATTATTATTATTATTTGCCTGGACTTATATTTTACCAAACCTTTGTGGGAGTATCATTTTTTTATATTTTAGATCTCCAAGATGGCGTCGGATATATTATTTTTTGGGGTACATTTTTTGCGAATATCTGAACAATGAATTAAATTATCGACCTAAATTTTTTACATCTGAGTAGCTGGTAATTTAACACATGTTTTCAAAAAAAAATTCTCTAACACATTTAGAAGCCAAGATATATTTGTTTTTTATTTAATTCGCCAAATGCTTATTTATACACATTGAGGATCGAAATAGATATCATATCTAGTTCAGTACATGAATTTCATAATTCCATCAACTTTAATATAAAACGAGCGTTCTACAAGTGTAGAAACTAATTTTGAATTGACCATCATCGATGTTCGCTACGTATACGCTATCGATCGAGCAAGTTCAAATCCACGTCTCAACAAAAATTCGTTGTATCTCCGTCAATTATGATTCAATTTCAACATTTCTTTCTTTAACTTGGGGTAGCGTCTGAATATATTAACAAGTGCTATCTTCATTTTGTTTATATAAAACAACAATTTGTTATAAATATTTATTTATTTTCTCTATACTTTTTTTGCGAATTCCTCGAAACCTATGACCATGAAAATTTTTCAAAATTAAGAAATAGTAAAATCAACACTAAGAAGAAAGAGAAAGTAAATAATTATGTCAGTTAAGGTAAAAATAAGTTGATATATTATACAATCTTTTACTTCTTATTTTAATGTAATTTTCCTACGCCATTTTGGAGATCTAAAATATAAAAAAAATTGACAGTCTTTTGCAATTATCTAAACAAATAATTAAGCAATATGGATCAACAAGATCTTAAATCAACGGTTATTTTATTACCTACACACCAAAAAAAAACCGCATACCTCTATTGAATTGAATAGTCTTGGAGCTACTTTAAACAAAAAACACTTCTCATGATATTTGCACATTTAAACGCCAATTTAACAATGTACCCACTATTTAAAATGTGATCAAATTCAAGGCTATGTTCCTTATTAACAACTCTACCGATTACACCATGTGGTTTTCTGAATAGAATTAAGTCCAATTTTAATCTAATTTTTTGTAATTCAACTGGCCTATATTGTATTAGAAAACATTTCCGATGACACATTTATAGAAACTTTTCCGTTAGGTAGAAAGCCGCCTGTACAGATTTCCTATGAATAATACACATGAAAAACTTTGCATGAGTGAGTAAGTACTACCACAGACGTACAGGGAACCACTTTTCATATAAGCAAATTTTTACGGCGTCTTGGAATTTTACCGGAAGTGACGTCAAAATGGGAGAATGCGGGCCAATAAGAAGAGGCAGCCTATTTTTTAATAACTAGAAGGCTTGTACTTTAACTTAAAAAAAAAATTATGTATTCAATGACTTAAGAAAACAGAAAAAAATACTTTAATCGAGGATGTCTCAGGGTTGCGGGCAAATTAAGCCTGACAGCCCACTACAATCTCATTGTATACCTTAATACCTACAATTTTACGTAAGTTTTATTCATGTATTCGATGACATAAAAAATCGTGACCGGAAGTGACGTCAGAATTCCATGACACGGGCAAAATTTGCAAGAATGAAAAGTGACTCCCTGTATGTCTGTGGTAGTACTTACGCACTGACAAAAAGATTTTCATGTATCTCATTCATAGAAAATCTATACAGCCGGCTCTCCACCTATATTTTTTAATCATACAGAAACATCATCTAAAAGGAAATGTGAGAATAAGCCCCGTAAATTCTTGAAAATATGTAATATGAAATTCCAGGGTGAAATTTGATCGCCATTTTACTTTTACATATACACTAAGACAATTATAAATCACGATGTCCAGGAAGTATTTCTTGATATTCTATCGAACATAAAATATATAATGTGAGCTGCTGAATCATAAACGCTAAATGTCAAGTCGCAAGTTTGGCCGTATTATCGAGGTGGCAGCCAAAGGGACTCGAAGCCTATTAGGGACCTTTACCGGATTACTAACTGTCAAGGCATACTGCGATTATACATTAGACGCTAATAATACGATTTAAGATATGATTTTGCTCCCAGACTGTTTTCTATAGCTCCTTAGAAGCGACGATTTGATGGATTCGTTACTGACCTAAGCATTTAAGGGGTGGCAGGATTTATTAATATAGCGATTTGTCATTGAAATAGGGTTACTTGAACTGAAATGGGAATTTGATTAAATGACCTATATAGATTCACGATTTTAGGCGTACAGTGCTCCTTTTATGGCGTCTAATGATCTTAATGTAAACATCCTAGTTTATTAGAAGCTAGCATGACATGATTTATGTATTTTCACAGCTTCAATTACTATACCGGATGCCCACAAGACCAGGTACACCCCATTTTTTTTTAATTTTTCAAAATAAAAGTTTGGAATTAGAGCACAGGATAGGGGACTCTAAACATTATTAAACACCTTTTTTAATAGATTCTCAAAAAATCTGATATAAGAACCACTGTAACTTGGAAAATGTGGCAAATATTTTATAAAGATTTTTTTTATGAATATAATAGTTTGGGAGATAGCGTCGTGTGAATTGAAAAGTACATGAAAAAAATTAATTTTCAACTGTAGTCGAACGGAGAAAATGAGAATTTTTGATTTTTATTGCCATAAAAGCCGATGTGAAATTTCGTTTTTTATTTTTAAAATAGAAATTCTACAGAGAATTTAATGATTTCTTTAATAAAATATGCCAGCTTTAACGTAAGCGGCTCCGGCATGGTGCAGCATACCGAGCACGACAATGATACGTTAAAAGTCCTTGAACACAAGTCCATATTCCTCATTACTAACACAACGCGATACATCCCCCTCAGGGATCTATACGCCTTATCTCACGACATTACTCCAATAGCAGAATACGTTTCTAAAATGTCGCAAACATTTTATGCTTATAAACTAAACGATAGTCCGCTAACAATCAACATAACGCGAATAAGACAGCATAATGCACCTTTTAGAATAAAACAAATTACCATATTAGTCGCTGCACGTTTTTCGGCAACCACTCTAGCCACAACTTTTGGACATTCATGCCTAGCAAAATTTCATCTTTCCATCTTTCTCTTCTTTTGGAAATTTTCTTCTTCAAATTCATTTATTTTTCAAAATTCTCTTCAGAAAATCCAAACTTAACCAAAACTTTGATGATTCAAAAATGTATTGCAATCATAAATTATTTTAAACCAAGGGCTCTGCGGCAGCGCCGACTGATAGCAATGTAAGTATTGAATGAATTGCATGGAGCACTCACCTGTATACCACCAACGACTGGGCTTGTCTTTTTAATCATGTTTTTATAAATTTTTAACAAATTATTTTAAATATACACTTTTCAACTTTGCCATCGGCTCTTGTAAATTTTATTTTAATTATTAATTATTTTAATTTTTATATTCCCTCACTCATCCAACCATTCAATTGCCACGGCGCTTCGCGCCGTACATGTCTGGCTGGCTCTAAGTAGCTCCATATAATACAACTTTATTACCAAATAGAATAAAAGAATTTTAAATTGAATGGGCTTGTTCCATGATATTCTTTTTATATGGTTGTTATACTTTTTCATATAGTACTTGATATTCTCATTATGCACTTAAAATTTCGTACCATTAACCTTTTCCGTTGTCGACATATAAGGAGTTGAAATTAGTAATAGTTGCAAAAACCGAGCGCCCATTTGTGACGTCACTATAAGCAAGTGACGTAAGAAAAGTGGCTTTCAAATTTAATCTGAAAGGTCGAAAAACATGGAATTTTCAAACGCTGGTAACTAAATAAATACGTCGAATGAAATTCCGTTCTATGTCTCTACGGAAGGGAGAAGGTCGGCGATGAATCCTAATCGTAAATTGCAGGGTCAAAATCGAAAATTCGTTCCGACGGGTGCGAGAGAAAATTGTAATTTTTTGACATTTCACCAAATTGTACTCCCCTACTGTCAAGAAGTAAGCAAAACAAACAATACTTCGAAAACACTTATAATTATAACAAATAAGGAGCATCAAGTCTATATTGAGATTGCCAAGTCTATGCGTATAGTGACGTAGCGCCTGGCCACGCCCCATTTTCGCGAGGTGGAGATTTGTAATAGTTTTTAAGATACTAAACGACACGTGAGAGCAAAATTCTGATTTTTTGCAGATCCATTATTTTATACTTGCACTTTCGATTTACGAAATAAAAAAAAAATGCCGAACAAGCCCATTCAATTGATTGGATAAAATATGGTTCATGATTGACTCTATTACGTGGTGTGGTTAGTATAACATTTTAATTTGTGCCTTGATATTAAGGACGATTTTTTAAAGGTGTGTTCCTAATCTATAGGGCATAAGCCACATATCTGGCAAAGTCTTAACATTTTACTCTAAAAGTGCAAACGGGATCAAAAACTAAGCGAATTTTGTCAACGCGCGCACTCTACTAAGAGTCGTGATTTCGGTTTGCAATTTTGAATAGACATTTTCCGCCAAGTTTTGGTTTGTTAATTATTCTATTATACACAATTGATTAATTATAAACCTTATAAACAATTGTAAATATTGTTCCGTTAATAGAAACAGTGTATAAACCTGCTCTACGTTAACTAAGAATCCAGTGTTGTGTTTCTATCAACTGCAGTCGTCTATTTCCTACACAGGGAGCGAATAGAAATAACTTTTCTGCTCCCCTGATTATCAGAAAGTGCACCACGTCCTAAATTCAAGTCAGGAATTCTTCACGGGAGATCCAACCAGATAGTTTGACATACAAAGTGCCCCTTTAGACACAATAAGCTTTTTCATCTCGTTTAATAATTAACTATCTTGCGAGAAAAGTCCGACAGCAACAAAAATTATGTTTTTACGATTTGGAACGGTGAGCATTTCGCAACCAAAATGGATTTCCAAGTATACAACACCGCAACAACCAGTACGTACGTGTTCATAAAGAACCACCGTAGGGTTTACGAAAGCCTAATTAATACGAAAATCCAAAAAATTACCAAACATCTAGCCAAGACCAAGATCGTGCGTGTTCAGTCTTCTCCATCATGTTGCAATTTGAGGTTATTTTTCTAATTAGATTGTTAATAGCGTTTCAGTTTTGTACACACCCAAGGAAAATGTGATCAAGATGCTCTACTGTCTTACACTGTTCACATACCTGGGATGGCAATACTCCTAGTGAATGCACATATTATTTATATTTTTACTTTGACATATAACCTCATTTAGACTTATGTACTATTTTATATTTGTTTGTATTGTTCTATGCACTTTTATTGTGACATGCAGATATTGTTAAAGCAAGTTAAACAGCTAATAAAATTTATTCTATTATAATTATTGCAATTTATTCCTTATAAAACGAAAGAGAATAATTATTTTATTGCAGTTTTCAGTCATTTTACAACTCACATAGAACATCTAAATACTTTGCTGTTCTGAAATGGACAGGAACTACTTGTGCCAAGTATGCTGCGCTGAGGGCAATTTTCTTTTACGTTAAACTGACAAAGTGCAGCCACAAATTGTAAGACAAGTCGGTGCGGTACGAATACAAACACTCGAAAATGACAGCATTCCTTATGATTCAATCTGCTAACAAGATGTTTTCAAACTAATAGTAGTTTGTTATGGTGAAACTTCCTAGTTTTAGTCATCTAATACGACAATTCTGCAGGGAATCCCCTAGAGTTTAGTGCCAACCTTATATACTAAGACTTAAGGTAATACCTTTCTTATCTAATAACCCACTCGTAATTGTAATCATCTTTAGATAAACTTAGATTATTATTAATTGTATGGTAACTCGATCCTAAACATAAGAATTCTATAAAATGAATATTTTCAGTTAATTATGATGTATAAACGTAGTAGTAAATACATAATAATATTTATAAAAATAGTTATAATACGGTAGGTAGCGCTGGAATTTTATACCGCGTAAATAAGTTAAGCAATATTCAATAATCAGCAAACTGAGCGTCAGTTGCCGCACTCGCGGTGGAGCTAAGGGTGACAGCATGTTAAAATTGTTTTAATAAAATGATGCTACGAGCATTCTCATACCCCCCCAAAATTCATGGGAAGATTTTTAGATAATTTTCAACTGAAAAATAATAATCAGCTGTATTGAAGAGAGCGGGGTTATACGTCAGTCACGTATATGAATCATGTCGAGAATGTTCAAGTACAAATTAATTTTATACCTTATGAACTTTATGCTACTGAATTTTTATACGTTTTAAATAATAAATAAAATCGTGAGCTGTATTTAAAACGGGGGTAAGACCGTCAGTTACTATCATAAACATGCTGCGCACTCAGTACATCTGAGCTTTGCATACTTGCATAGTCACTTTGACAAATAAACTGACGATCTTTACGCCTACAAACATTCAGCTGACGGCAATTATAATTATTTTTAACAACAAATTTACTCTGTTTCAATTTCAATCAGTATTGTAACAATTTATCATAAGTTATGCCACATAGTCCGTGTAAAACGCGGAGTTTGGCCACAAAAAAAAGGAATTTCTTGATCTGGATGGCGGACCTTGGTATTCCTATGTATTTTTTGACGCTGAATCCGAATTCGAAGTCAAAAAAATTCCTATACCCTTCAACTTTTGTGTAAAGGCAGAAACATCCCTTCGGTAAGGTACATTTATGAATATAAGTACTTATCATTAAGCAATGAATGGTAACATTTTCCCACCCGTATTCTTCGTTTCTATTACCAAGGCCTTCAGGGAGGGTATAACAGTTCTCCCGGAGGGGTTGATACACACTCTGCACCCCTTCTATACCCTTCTGCATATAGAACTGTGCCATAAGAGCTTCTAGCTTACAACTTTTTGAGAATGCAAAGGAAATATGGTAGAAGGTGAATATCACTCCGAAACGAAGTCTCTAGAGGAGTATAAACTACCCCCTGCTGGATGAGGAACACAGGGGTGGAGTGTTCCTTGTTTTTCCCACAGAATGGTCGCAATGCATTAACGATAATCTCCTTAAATTGCCTTGACCACACCTTGCAAAGGGTGAAAACTACAGCCCAAATCCCCAAAAAGGGTTCGGAAAACTTTTAGAACCAGAAAAATGCTCTTTAGGATTTTTGTTCTCTGTAGATTGTTTTTTCACTCTAGCACTCACACGTATAATGGAAGAGAATTTTAGAGAAACAAGTATGATTGATGATGATGATAAAATGGGGTTTATGAATGAAAAAGACATGGAATACAGGTGATACTTGTTGAGAATAGAAGTTTTCCTGCTCCTTTATTATTTCATATTCTTATTTTTAATAGAAGGTGTCTGACAATTCTGATTAATAAAAAAAGAAATTGATAGACACGTCAAGTTAAGTCTGATTCGTATTTTTCTATTCTGTTAATAATTATTATTGTATTATACTCTGCTAATAAAAGAAAACGTTAAAGTTTAGCAGGTTATGGTTTCAGGTTCGCTGCACAGCGTAAGCAATCTTCACTGTGATTTTTGTTAAAATTAATATCACGTAACGTGTTTCCTGAACGATGGAGACAAGTGGAAAGTGGAAAATTAAACCATTGGAAGGTTTAACAAATTGGATAACTTGAAAGTATCGCATCATCATTTTGCTTCGTATGTGCGAAGGTGCACTCGAAATCGTCGAGGGTAAACTCACAAAACCGGCTGAGATTGCATCTACTGTTTTCTCTGAAGACAGTGAGCAAAAACTTTTAAAGTTCCAAATTTGCGAAAATAATGCAATTATGTTATTAACAAACAGTCTCGCCGAAAATGTTTTGAAGCAGGTAATGCGTTTTACTACTGCTCGAAATATATGGCTGGAACTTCACCGTTTGTTTGATGGCGATGCTGAGGGTAAATCATATAATTTATGCACGCAGTTTTTTGGATATAAAATGATGCCTGAAGACTCTATCGTAACGATGATTTCAGAGTTAAAAACATTATATTGTGACTTACAAAATGAACTTTCTATATCAACAGATCCCGTAAAATTGCTCGATTTGCTCTTAATCTGCAAGATTTTGGACATCCTACCAGAATCATAATTTCCGTTTAACTCTAGCTGGATGTTTCTTAATAAAGCCGAACGTAATGTGGACAGTCTTACAACTCAACTTTGTACACACGAGAGATCTCTGACATTGCAGGTCAAAGTTCAAACAAAATGGTAAAAAGCTACAGAACGAATGCCACATGCCATTATTGTCTTAAAAAGGATCAAATTGTACGAAATTGTTATAAATGGATCAAGGATGGAAGGCTCGATAAATCGAATCTTTTATGTCGGCTATGTCATTAGTTTTCGAATTTAGTGATTCAGGAGTTGCACCAAATACCATGGACTGGTATGTAGATAATGGAGCTACCCATCATGTCACAAATCAACAGAGTATTATCTTAAATTTCCAACCATTTAATGATACGCAGGTCATTATTGCTGCAAATGGAGCTCGAGCCAAAGCGGTTGGCAAAGGTATCGTGGAAATTGAGGCTCTGGTAAAGAATTCCTGGGAACCTGCAACTCTTCATGATGTCTGGTTTGTTCCGAATATCTGTAAAAACCTATTTTCTACATTGGCGGCACAAGACAGAAATCCATCGAGTGAATTCCTGTCAACTTCACTTAAGTGTACATTAAGCAACAAGGAAGGCAGACATGTCGCCTCGAGTGGTCATCGGAAGAAAAACGGAGGTGTTTTCAAGTTAGACATTCGAATAAAAGAACAAATCAACATTGAGATCAATATGACAACTGGTGCTGGACAACTTCAGCTGTAGCATGAACGTTTATGTCATCAAAATAAGAAACATGTTCAAAAGTTTGTAAAACGTCAATATGGAATTTTGCTTCCATTAGACGGAGACGTGTACGAGGGTTGTGCATATGTTTTTTTTAGCCTATGTGCTTTTGCACATAGACTAAATTTGGATGTCGACGTGATTATCGTGCAACGAAACCTGGTCAATTGACACATGGAGATGTTTGTGGGCCATTTAATGAGTCTGTTGGTGGCTCAAAGTATTTTGTGCTCTTTAAGGACGATTTCTCATCTCACAGATTTGTATATTTTATGAAACATAAATTGGATGTCTTAGTACGGCTACAGTAATTTATCAATGAGACTATTACCACTGGTCATGTGATTCAGGATTTTCTTTGTGATGGTGGTGGTGAATTTGATAACGCAGACGTACGACAACTTGTTAATCGACATGGCATAAAACAACATATTACGATGCCATATACTCCACAACAGAATGGTTGCGCTGAGCGATAAAATCGCACAGTTGTCGAAGCAGCACGATCAATGATGCATTCCCATGGAGGTCTACCTAGCAGCCTATGGGCTGAATTGATAAATATTGCAACTTATGTTCTGAATTGTACTACTCCCTCTTCAAAAGGCGATAAAACACCATTTGAGGTTTGGTATGGTTACACCCCATCAACAAAACAACTTCGTGTCATTGGGACCATTTGCTATATTCATATTCCTAAGGAATTACGTCGGAAAATGGACAAAAAGTCTCAACAATGCCAATTAATCGGATATGATAACGATGATGGTTACCGATTTTGGTCCTTAGAAAAATATAAAATCGTACGTTCACGAGATGTAATTTTTCAAGAGGAGCCAATTACAACGCATTGTGTAATCTTTAGACCACCTATTTTATCAAGTTCAAACTTAGAAAATGAACAGGATAACCAAGCCGAATCAGGTGGTGTCGATAATGGACATCCCAATGATGCTGTTAGTGAGGACGATAGATCTGCAGAGTCAGGGGAAGATGAGCAGCCAGTTACATCAAATGCATCTCAAATAAGCGAACAACGATGAGAGCTTCGAGATAGAACAAAATTAAAACCGCCCATTCGATTTCCAAATGATGACTATGTATTATCCATTTATATAAAAGTTATTGAACCAGAGACGTATCAGGATGCTGTTAATGGAACTGAACGAGCTCAATGGATAAGAGCAATGAATGCCGAAAATCAATTTCTTCAAGGGAATGACACGTGGTCATTAGTTTCTCTTCCGAAGGATAAAAAGTCAATGAACTCTAGATGGGTATATAAAGTGAAGAGAACATCAACTAGTGATGTGGAAAAGTTCAAGGCACGACTTGTAGCAAATGGATTGAACTACGACCAAACGTTTAGCTCAGTTGCAAAAGCCTCTACAATACGAAGCTTCATAGCAGTAGCAGCCAGCGAAGGGTTAAAGTTAAGACAGTTTGATGTGTCAACAGCTTTTTTATACGGACCTCTTGACGAAGAGATCTATATAAATCAACCAAGTGGTTACGAAGATGGCTCTAACCGAGTCTGTAACCATAACCGAAGCCTCTACGTACTAAAACAGGCACCAACATGCTGGAACAGGCGTTTTTCGAATTTTCTGTTGAGTGTCGGTTTTATACAGAGCGAAGCAGATCATTGTTTGTTCATTCGGAACAACAATGGATGAAAAACTATGTTGGTATTGTATGTCGATGATGGACTGGTTGCAACTTCAAATGATCAGGATGCTCAAGAACTAACTGAAAGTCTAAAAAATTAATTCAAAATAACTGTTAAAGATGCCGACTATTATTTGGGTACTGAGATTAACTACAGTGAAGGTGGTTCCATAAAGCTTAGCCAACAAGGTTACACTACGAAAATTTTGGAACGTTTTCACATGTTTCCTTACCGATCTGCAGTAGGAGCTCTTATGTATCTGATGACTGGTACTCGGCCAGATATAGCATAGCTGTTGGTGTTGTTTCGAGATCACTTGAGAAGCCAACTTACGATGATTGGATAAAAGTGAAACGAATTTTTCATTATGACAAAGGTACCCAAACTTATGGTTTGGTATATAGCCGACATAATGATTGTAAGTTAGAAAGCTACAGCGACGCTGATTTTGGTGGTGATAAGGAAGCGGGGCGATCCACAACAGGTGTAATCAGTCTTTATGGAGGAACAGCTGTCTCGTGGATAAGTCAACGATAGACATCTGTAATGCTCACAACGACCGGCTAAGAGGTGGTAGTGGCTAGTGAGGCTGCTCGTGACGTAGTTTGGTTGAAACGACTTTTTGAAACCATGGTGCCAAAAATATCAAAATCTGTCGTTCACGTACACAATGAGGCGGCAATTAGATTGTCGCATAATCCAGAGTATCATCGTCAAACTAAACATATTGCCATACGTTACGTTTTCATACGGGAATGTGTTGTTGAAAATACTTTGGGTGTTATTAAGGTGTCGTTGGAGGAACAGCTAGCAGACATGCTAACGAAACCTATGCATGGTCCAAGATTAAAGCAGTTGTGTTTAAGTATTGGTATAAGAAAGGATTGAAAAAGGGGAAGTGTTGAGAATAGAAGTTTTCCTGCTCCTTTATTATTTTACATTCTTATTTTTAATAGGAGGTGTCTGACAATTCTGATTAATAAAAAAAAGAAATTGATAGACACGTCAAGTTAAGTTTGATTTGTATTTTTCTATTCTGTTAATAATTATTATTGTATTATACTCTGCTAATAAAAGAAAACGTTAAAGTATTGAGGGATATAGAGATGCATTGAATGCTGGAGTGAGTTTGATTTCCCCTTGTCTTCTCTTTCAGAATTAACAGCCCCATGGCGGGGGTTTGGGAATAGTTTTCGTCCCATGTAGGATTCGGTCAAGGCAATTGAGGAAGATTTTATTTAGTCAATGCACTGCGACCATTCTGCAGTAAAAACAAGGAGCACGTGCTCGCTAAGATCTCTCTCCAGCCCTGTGTTCCTCATCCAGCATGGGGGCAGTTTATACTCCATATTTCCATTGCATTTTCAAGAGATTGTAACCCAAAAACTTTTATGGCGCAGTTCTACGTCCAGAAGGGTATAGGATAATGTAAATTCATGAATATAAGTATCTATCATTAAGGAATGAATTGGGACTTTCATCTCTCGTTCTATTCTGTTTTAATGCCCAGGACTTCAGCGAGGGGGCTAATACACCCTCTGCACCCGTAGAGAATCACGCTTTGACACATAGTCATCGCTTACTAATAAAATAATACAGTTTGTAGACACGTAGGTAAATGGTTTCAAAAACAATGTTGGGGATTGCCGCGTGTTGCTAATAGATGATGCTTTGAAAAAAACTTACTAATGAATTTATTGAGTTTTCATTAAAGTGCCTCTTCGGCATGTACCATTTGAGAGCTTCCTAGAAAACTTAGAGAGACAACACTTGTCTTTTGGTTGCTGCAATTTTGACATTTTAAATTTTTATTAAAAGGTCACTAATGTCATTTCTTATAAACAACTGACAACAACCATTCCCTGCTCCTTTCTGTGTCATAATTACTTCCTAATGATGAATTCATATTCCAACAAGAAAATTGTTCTATTCATACGGCTCACGACGTATCTAACTGGTTTCGAGACGAGAACATTTATGTTTAAAAGTGAATTATTATTTGTTTGCTTGTAATGAAACATATTCTTTATAGGATTTTGCAAACAGTAGAAAAAATTATCTATGAGAACCAAAGACAAGAACTATATGTAAAATTATTAATGAATCTTTGCATTCTTTCTATAACCTGAATTCTGGATATGCTAGTAATTATAATCCTAAAATGAATTTGTCTTATTTCACAATTCTCATAGTAACACTAGTATCCGCATAGTCCCCTACGGCTATGCAGATTAAACTATTATTTACATAACCCCTTACAGTCATGAAGATTTGGTTAAAAATGAGAACAAAGGCCTAAACTGAATTTCATTACCTGCCTTGTCTTAAAAAATGTAATACATTAGAATAAAGTTTTTAAGACAAGGTAGGTCATTAAATTCAGCTTAGGCCTTTGTTTTCATTTTTATCTGAATCCTCATGATCGTAAGGTGTTGTTGTAAGTTTTTCAGTATGACTGTGATATACTAGAACTATATTCAATTCAAGAATTTCTTGATTTTTAATAATTGTAATTATTTCTAAGTTTTAGCTTTATTACTCTTACAGCCGGTTTTCCAATCGCTGGCTAACTTCCAGTCAGAGTTAACTTTCAGGTTATTATAGAAATTGGGTTTTACAATAGCTGATCATTTTCAATGTTGTAGTTATCTAGTAGTTAACTTTACTAGAAGATGAGGTGTGGGTTAACTAGAAGTTGGCAGTTTACTGGCAATTTATAACCTATATAATAACTATCACAGAATGATTTTTTGATATTTCGCTTAAAAATGGATATGTGGGAAGTAAATGCATATAGCAGTGATGTGGAGCCAAGGTAATCCGGTACAGACCTAACTTTTTCGAAGAATACGATGGAAGAGATTTTTTAAATATATCGAGATTAAATACTACCGGCTTACTTAATAATATACCACTAACTCATAAATTGTTTCTGACATTTATATTTGATAGCAGGTGACGTGAGTTTGACAAAAATTCATGCATTTTATGCATTGAGTTAGAAGGTAGGGAGAAGACATTCTATACAAATTTCTTATACAGAAACGGCATCGGTAGGCGTGGTTAAATGTAGTAACAATATCGTGGTTTTGCCAGACCCGGACTAATTAAAATAATAAGAACTTTGTACCCCGACGAGACGGTCTATCTGGATAACGTAAATAAATGTTCAATTCAATAAATGCAAGAGTTTTAACAGTTTTTATTTACCTTGATATATAACATGTGCAATGTTATCCTAAAATAAACCATTTGTTTCTATTCTACGAAATATATAACCTGAGTATATTAAAAAAACATTTAATTAGCTGTTTCTTTTAATACGGCTCTGTTTGTTGTTTACACTACCTATGAAATGTTATTCCCGATAATTTCTTCTTGTCAACACCGTCTCTAGAAGAGCAACTTCTTTTAGCACACTACACCATAGTCTTTTTAATGTTTATTGTCTAAAATTTAACAAACTATCAGTAAAAATTATAATAAATTGCACGGAAAACACACTGTCACTATTTGACGGAAAAGTAGTAACAAGATGGCGAAATGATGCCGTTTTTGATCACGTGACAGCTTCTCCCTACCTTCTAACTCTATGATTTTATAACAAAATTTTCGCGAGTAACTTTAACTAACCAAATAGTTAGGTCTAGTAAGTTCCCCCACCATACCAACACTAGTAAGGCCAGATATTCGCGAAAACGTAGAATCATGAAATTGGTTAGTTCAGGTTAGTTATTATAGTTTCATTAGGGCATTTACAAATGTAAATGTAATGAAAAATTTATTCTTTATCACGGAGAACTTAATTTTCAATATAAATACAGAGTTACATAATGCTATTGTTTTAACAGACAGTAATATGTTGTTAATATGCTTAAGGCTGTTACTGAGAAGATATCAAGTGTACCCCTTCATTTTGAAAACTAGCTAGAGAAATACACTGAAATAAAGTTCTATGAGTTTTTTAGAATGAAAAAAAAAACATTTTTCTTTTTATTGCTAATAATTAAGTATACGCGAACTACCTACCCCAAAACAAAAATCAAACATAACCTTGTTAAATGAAGTGACGTTTGGCCATCGTTTGACAACTCTTAAAAACAATCTAACTAGAAGTGACTACCTCTTCAACTAGGTTACTCGAAGTATGATTTAAAATCATTTCATGACGTCATATATTGCCGTCGTACGTATTCCCCTACCTTACTATACGTTCGCGAAAACGGCAAAGTATGCTTTGGTTAGCCCGTATTGCATACTAGAACATACCAAGTTACTCGCGAAAATTTTGTTTATGTATATTACCCATTTTTCCAGTACCAACATTATAAATTTTATTCATAATCTCTCGTTTACAAATCATCACTTAACTTTATATTGAAAAACGCAAGTGTCGGTAAAGTTGTAGTTAACCTGCAAGTAAGAGTCAACTAACATGAAAGTTAACTTGCGATTGTAAAACCGGCTGTTAGAATTTTATCTTTTTATCTCTGCAATATGTAAGTGTCATATGTCTAGTTTATATTGCTTACCCCTTTGACCTGTTTTATATATTTTTTTTTGTAGTAATATGTCAAATGACTAAATAAAAACTGACCTGAACTGAACTGAACTAGATGCTAGCTTAATCTGCATAGCCGTAGGTACTATGTCGTTACTAGTATTACAATGAGAATTGTCAAATGAGAAATAGACAAATTTATTTTAATTGCTAGCATAACCAGAATTCAGGTTATCGAAAGAATGAATAGATTGGATTAATAGTTTTACCGATAGTTTTTGTTTTTAGTTCTCATAGATGGTCTTTTCTGCTGTTTTCAAAATCCTATAAAGAATATGTTTCATAACAACTTAATGTTCTTAATTGGCCCAGTCATAGTCCAGCAGCGCTATTCTTGACTGCGCGCATTTTTTAAGGTTACTGGCATTTCACTAAAATTCGAACAAAAATTCATTCTAGACATTCTTGACCGTTCGTAAAGTATTCGAGTGCTCGCATTAGACAACGAGCGGTTTTTGGCAGTCGGTAAATATGTGTATGATGATACATAAGCCAATACTTTATTTGGTATGTTTTCAAAATCTTCAAATTTGTTACAATAAATTGAAAACATTTATTGTATCGTTGTATTTGTTGATAATCGACGATCCACAGTATATTGCGAATATTGAAAATCTAGAAAATGCAGAAAATCTCATACAGAGGCACAACAGGTTTAATAATATCCGTTTAAAGTTTTAAGTGAATAAGAGTTCATATAAATATTTAGTTAGAATGTCTAAGGAAATATGCAAATTTGTCATCGAAACTGTAGAACCATTTCTGAGCTTCTGATTTGAGCATATTTATAACCACAATGTCTTACTATCAATGTGTGGCAATCACGTGTTTCTTTTTAATTTTATGGGTTTTTACTAAAATCTCAATATTCCTAGATTTGTTGGTTGCGTAGACAGATATATCGTATGATGTGTCATTTCAAGCAAAGTGAAGTTAGGTATATTTAGAAAATTTCCGTGATGCCAAATGCATTTTAACGTGCGATTGCGATTGTTCGTCTACATAAACGAAATGCGGTCGAGAATACCGAACACTTTCTGTTCGCAAATATGCCGTTCGCATCAATACGTATACGTGCACTGCGAAGGATGTCAAGAATAGCGCTTCAGACCTTAACCCTATGAAAGAACGAAGTATGAGGAATACTCGTAAGAAATATCCAGAACTTAAATGTGAGATTACGGAATGCCCAAGAATTACTGGAATTAAAAAATAATGCATGGGAAAATATTACCGATGATTATTACATGACCGTTTATTCTCCATATTTTTAAATGTTAAATACTGAATTCTTGTTAATGTTATAATGTAGCGCATTATTTCATTGACCATCCATCTTCTGCTATGTCAATAATTCTAGCCTTGGTATATCCTCCCTAAAATAAACAAATAAAATAGTGATCATTTCTGTTTTATTGCGGCTACTCATTACATATTCAAATAAAGATAGATTTACACTAGGAAAAAAAGTTGTCGTTTTATTTATTGTCAACGACAGTACTTATACATATTTTTATTTTGATAATTATCCCTTCGTTATTGTTCTCCATCATTTAACATCACACATTATCGTATTTTCCTTGTATAAATTCGAATGTATCCGAAAACAAGGATATCTGGGGATGCGTGGAGCATTGTTTTTCAATCGAATAAACTCTAATTGTGAATCATTATTAGAGTTCCGATTGTGCATGAAATACGGTCTGCAGAACCATTTGATAAATTAAATTTATAAACTCGCAAACTCATCCATTTTGTAAATAGAAGAAGCATTATGATGGAAATAAAATAATGTTCCAGGTTTGCACTAGATCTGTATGTCAAATACAATTTTCTAAAATTGATAAATTGCAAACTATTTACTTTAGGGAATTAACAAATTGAGCAACAAATATTGTTGCTTAGTTTTAGAGCTAGTGTGGACTGTAGTAATAAAAGAACAACCCATGATAAAATGCAGAACGAAAACGGTTTTCATCAAATGACAGTAGTTTACCATATAATCCGAAGGCGAGAAATTATTTCAAGTTCCAAGCTCATTCCAAGGCCATGTCTATGAAAGGAACGTACTCAGCAGACTTTTGGTATGTCAAACTCTAAGCACAACTGAGCGTTTATGCCAAACTTTACTTTCATCCTATTACTTCCACATTCACGAAGTGGAGTGGAAGAATAGTAATCGTAAAATAATTTTCAAAAATTTATATTGTTGAAATAAGTTTAAAATTTCATGAAACGTTGAGATCTTAAGTTTGAGAAAAAAATCTGTCTGTCGACTGTCGGTCTGTCGGTCGGTCTGTCTGTCTGTAACTTTTTTGTGTGCAGGTTATCTCTGGAACGGTTTGAGATCTTGATTTGTAATCTTGTACAGGTATGTATTATAACGAGATCTGGAACTGGATTGTTTTTTGAACATATCCGATGAAGGGTTGGAGGGTAGTAGGCGTAAATAGGGGAAGATAAGTAAAGCAAACAGGTAAGAGTACATAAACTTGGGATTTATTGTATATAATAGAAGCGAAGGCCTTGTATTCTTTTATCACATTTTTCAATAATTTCAATTCCCCTCCTTTCCCACTTCACTATTAAAGGGGTTGATAAAATAAAGTTTAGATATTCACTTGAAATTTGGTACACGTCTGTATATATTATAATGACATCTGATCGAGATGATTCCGTTGAAGGGATATAAATTGGGAAGAATAAGTGGGGCAAGCTAATAAGAGTCCAGAAATTTATTTTTGGCGTATATACTAGAAATCAATATCTTATTTTTTTTGCAACATCTGCCTCAAATATTAAAATTCTATGAATAATTGTTTTGACATACTATAGTGAAAACATAGCCAACATATTTTTCTTTAAAGAGACTTGGATGGAAAATTTAGGTGTGGAAATAGTGATTCGTTAGGCAGCCGTTTTTTTTTGCTTCCGCATCCACGTAGTGGAGTGGAAGTATAGCAATCGTAAAAAGAATTGTTTGTGTTGAAATAGGCATAGAATGTCATAATATGTCGAGATTTTAAATTTGACCGAAAAAACTTTTCTGTCTGTCTGTCGGTTTGTAACTTATTTTTGTGCTCACGTTCTCTCAGGAACGTTTTAAGATATTGACTTGAAATTTATTACACATGTGTATTATGACGAGATTTGGAACTGGATTATATTTTGTGCTAACTCCAGTGAAGGGTTGGGGTTAAACAGGGGTAAATAAGGGAAAATAAGTAAAGTAAGCTGGTAAAGTACAGAAACTTGGGAGTTGGTGTATATACTAGAAACAAGAGCCTCAGATTTTTTTTAATATTATTTAACTGTTAACCTCCACTCCCTCATTAAAGGAGCTGACAAAATAAAATTGAGATATGCATTTGAAATTTTGTACGCGTATGTATTATAACGACATCTGGAATTAGAATATATTTTGAGATGATTCCGTTGAAGGGTTGGGGGTTAAATAGGGGTAAATAGAGGAAAATAAGTAAAGCAAGTTGGTAAGAGTACAGTCTTGGAATTTTGTGTATATATTAGCAGCCAAGGTCTCAGGTTATTTTATAACATTTTTCAACACTTCGACCACCCCCGCTCCACGATTAAAGGAGCTGATAAAATAAAATTGAGATAATCACTTGAAATTTGCTACACGCATGTGCTATAATGACATCTGGAACTAGATTATATTTTAAGATGATTCCGTTGAAGGGGTGGGGCGAAGTAGGAGCAAACAGGAGAAAATAAGTAAAGCAAGCAGGTTAGAGAGCAGAAACTTGGTATTTGGTATATATACTAGAAGCCAAGGCCTCAGATTTCTTTATAATACTTTTGAACCCCCCATCACTACCACCTCCACTACATTATTAAAGGGATTGATAAAATGAAATTGAGATATTCACTTGTTTCGTACACGTATGTATTGTAATGACATTTCATTGAGATGATTCCGTTGAAGGCGTGGGCGTTGGGGGTAAATAAGGGAAATGAGTAAAGCAAGCTAATAAGATTCCACAAAATTAATGTCTGGCATATACAGTGTGTCCCAGTTTTCATGGAGCCACCCTCATATCTCGCTCACCTGATATCCGAATGTTTTGAAATTTTGGTAATGAATATATACCTATGAAGTAAGTCTTTAGACATAACCACATTCGACTGTAGTCAGCGGCGTTCGATTCTATCATGGAAAAAGGGGGTCGATTTTTCTATAAAAAGTATTAGCGATTTTTTTAGAGAAAAACTAGTAAAATATTCCTAATCAACACCTTTAGAAACCCCGTTGTACAAGATTACATCGTTGTGTGTTTAAAGGCGTTTGAGATATGGGCCCTTAAAAATCAATTTTTTTCAACTTAAAATTATTTTTATCTGTGAAACGGATTGTCATATGAAAAAAATGTATTCTTCATTTTTTGTTCAGAATAATGTACTGTACTAGTATGAAATGATTCTACAAAAAAATTGCTATATTTTTAATAAGGCAAAAATTCTAATTTGTACATACCATACCTACCATGTTTCTAACAAATAATCTACACAAATAATTTAATTATATAATTCTTTTCGTTTCTATGTAACCACCAACATTCCGAATACATTGCTCAATCCGTTTTCTTACATGCCGTACAACTTTTCTAATCTCGGCCGGAGTGATTTCAACACATGCCTGTCTAATTCTGATCATTAACTCATCTTAGCTACGTGGTCTGTTATTATACACTATATTTTTTAGACGACCCAACAAATAGAAATCAAGTGGTGTCAGGTCTGGAGACCACGGGGGAAACTCCTGAACTTGACTTCTTAAGCCTATCCATCTACCTGGAAAATTATCTTCTAGCCAACCACTTGCAACATTATGAGCCGGGGCACCATCAAAGTTGATAATACAAATATCTTCTGACATCTTGAGGCAGATTATTGAGAAAGGGTTTAATTTCTCTTTGCAGCAAATTTAAATAAGCTTCTCCATTCAATCTTGGAATGAAAAAAGGCCCAATAATCTGATCCTTCCATAAATCACACCAAACGTTAACTTTTGACACATATTGGCTTTTAGCACTGATAAACCAGTGGGGATTTTCGTCAGCCCAAAAACGGCAATTCTGAGAGCATACTACCCCATTGGTAGTGAATGTTGCTTCATCAGTAAACATGACGTTTTTCAGAAAATTAACATTGTTTAAAAATTCACCCTGGGCCCAAAAACAGAAATTTAATCTTTTGTATGTATCTCCATCATCTAGGGTATGTAGAAATTTTGGTTTGAATGCTCTTTTTCTATGTTTTTTCAGGCAACGCTAAACGATGTTTTTACTAAAATTTAGATTTAATGCTACTTGCCTTATGCTAGATCTTGGATGTTCTCTAAAATATTGTAAAATGCGTTCCTCGTTTTGAATTTGCCGATTTTGTAAATTATAATTCTTTGGTCTTAACTTACATACATTTCCTCCATTGTTAAAATTTGTATTAATGTTTGCTACCAATTTATGGCGAATTGGAGGCTAACGTAAATTAAATTCATCAGCAGCTTCTCTAAATGATCTGGCATTATCTCCGACTAAACGAACCAATTCCACTTTTTCTTGCATTGTTAAACGTTGAGCCATTTTCATAAAAAAAAATCAGTTCACTTATTATGTAACATTAATCCATCATTCATTAAATTTTTAACGCATTAACTTATTGACTTTCAACAATACATTGACACTTGCAATAACTTTTGTTTTCATCGCTTACTTAGGTCTTTATTAAAGATTATCTGTTAAAAACATGGTAGGTACGTACAAATTCGAATTTTTGCCTTATTAAAAAAATAGCATTTTTTTTGTAGAACCATTATTCTGAACAAAAAATAAAGAATACATTTTTTTCATATGACAATCCGTTTCACAGATACAAATTATTTTAAGTTGAAAAAAATTGATTTTTAAGGGCCCATATCTCAAATGCCTTTGAACACACAACGATGTAATCTTGTACAACGGGGTTTCTAAAGGTGCTGATTTACTAGTTTTTCTCTAATAAAATCGCTAATATTTTTATTCAAAAATCGACCCCCTTTTTCCATGATAGAATCGAACGCAACCGACTACAGTCGAATGTGGTTACGTCTAAAGACTCACTTCATAGGTATACAGGGTGTTTCAGTTAAAAGTCCCCAGGCCATTATCTCTAAAATTAATAAAGATATTTTATTTTTGTAAATGGCAGATGATTGATAGCAAAGAAAGGTTTAAATAACGGTGATTAGAATTTTTCCTCAACAGCACACAGAGATGGTGCTGCGATGCAAAACTATTTTTGATGGCTGGAACCTTGATAGGTCATGTGATTAAACAATAATTTGTGAATAATTTTGATGGTATAGAGAATTTACAAAAAACAAGCCGTTTTGGAGTTACATGAGTTTCTTTCATTAATGCCAGTACACGTGAATTTTGATAAATCCCTATAATTTATTTATTATTTATTATAGAATATTGGTTACCAAACACTTTTTCAAGATAAGGAAAGTGATATAATACACTATCATAAAATTTTGTTTACCACTTCCGGCCAAATCGGAACTAACATGATGAACCAATATCCATATGTTCCTACATGTTACATTTTTTTTTCTAATAACGCTTCTAATAAAACGGCTCCCAAAACTTAAAGTAAGTAAGACAACAAAGAAAATACACACTAATTTAGAATGGTAATGAAAAATCTACTTAAGAGATATTAGTAGGCTTTGATTTAATTTTAAGTTTGACAGTTATTAAACAAAGTTTGTAGTTGGTGCATTTCAATCATAGTTTCAAACAGAAATAGTGTACTTAGAAACAATTCAAAGCAAATTAATCCAAATAAGGCAATAAAAAAAATAAATTTAAAAAATGGTTAGATACACCAATGAAGATAAGTTAAATATGATTTTAATATACGGTGAATGCCAGAAATTCCCGACAAGCAAAACGATTGTTTTGTTTATGATTTCCAAATAGACCTACACCCTATAAAAAAACATTTATTATGCTGTTTAAAAATGTAAGAAACTGGGGTAGTTTTAAGAAAACTATTCGTAACAGAAATAGAAACGATGAAAATACAGCCTTGGTGTTAAATAGTGTTGTCAACAATCCTCAATGTTCTCTCCGGAAATTGGCATCGGAAAATAATCTGTCGATATCTTCGTGCCATAGAATATTAAAATCAAATAAATACCATCCATACAAATTAAAATTGATCCATCATTTAAGGCCCGGTGATTATGAACGAAGATTACATTTTCTAGCTGAATTTTCAGTTCTTTCTGAAGAATGCCCAAATTTTTTAAAAAATGTGCTCTGGGGCGAAGAAAGCCGTTTTCACAACAACGGAGTTGTGAGTAAGCATACCTGCCGATACTGGTCACAAAATAATCCTAGATGGATGAGAATGACCCGAAATCAGGTAACTTTTGGAGTTAACGTGTGGTGTGGAATATTAAATTCATATATTATTGGACTATATCTATTCCATGGGACTTTAAATGGAAGAAAATATGAGATATTTTTGGGAAATGTATTGCCAGGATTATTAGAGACTATCCCTCATAACCAGGAGAATATTTGGTTTCACCAAGATGGTGCACCACCCCCCATAACTCTGTACTGGTCAAAGATTGTCTTAATGAAATGTACCCTCAGAGATGGATTGGTACTAATGGAGTAGTCAGATGGCCAGCACGATCACCTGACTTGACTCCATTAGATTTTTACCTTTGGGGGTATTTCAAAAGTGTAGTGTACATTGAACCCATTGAGGATATGGCCGATTTGTATAATAAAATATATGCAAGTGTTGCTGCTATAAATAGACATACGTTACAAAAAGTTTGCAATGAAGAGTTACTGAAACGGTACAATATGTGTATTCATGAAGAAGGGAGAAATTTTGAACATTTAATATAATAAGTACCTACTAATAAGAAAGAAATTAGTTTAATTTCATTTTTAATAATATTTCGATAGTTTTTAAATGTTTGTTTATAAAACTTTTGTTTACGTTCTTTACTGAATTGTTAAAATAAATTTAGCCCATTCTAAACTAGTGTGTATTTTCTTTGTTGTCTTACTTACTTTAAGTTTTGGGAGCCGTTTTATTAGAAGCGTTATTAGAAAAAAAAATGTAATATGTAGGAACATATGGATATTGGTTCATCATGTTAGTTCCGGTTTGGCCGGAAGTGGTAAACATAATTTTATGATAGTGTATTATATAACTTTCCTTATCTTGAAAAAAAGTGTTTGCTAACCAATATTCTATAATAAATAATAAATAAATTATAGGGATTTATCAAAATTCACGTGTACTGGCATTAATGAAAGAAACTCATGTAACTCCAAAACGGCTTGTTTTTTGTAAATTCTCTATACCATCAAAATTATTCACAAATTATTGTTTAATCACATGACTTATGTTCCAAGGTTCCAGCCATCAAAAAATTGTTTTGCATCGCAGCGCCATCTCTGTGTGCTGTTGAGGAAAAATTGTAATCACCGCTATTTAAACCTTTCTTTGGTATCAATCATCTGCCATTTACAAAAATAAAATATCTTTATTAGTTTTAGAGATAATGGCCTGGGGACTTTTAAATGAAACATCCTGTATATTCACCACCAAAATTTCAAAACATTCGGATATCAGGTGAGCGAGATATGAGGGTGGCTCCATGAAAAGTGGGACACTGTGTATACCAGAAGTCAACGCAACGTCTCAATTTTTTTTATGGCATCTGCCTCAAATATATTATTAAAATTTTATTACCAATTATTTTCACATACTAGTATAAATATGATCAAGATATTTCCTTTAAACAGACTTGGATGGGAAATCTTGATGTAGCAGTAGTGATTTCTTAGGCAGCGGTTTTCGCTATTTGTTTTGAAAACTTCTAAAACTCCTGGATACGATCTGCAGTTTGTAAATAAAGTTGATTTAACTCCAATTAATGATTTTCAAGACTCCAAAACAATGCATTTTTTACATATTATATTATTTCATTAAATAAAATATTAAGACTTTTAAAAACGTCATAATTTGTACAAAAAATGTTATCTATATGATGAAAATAACAACATTTAATGAGCAAAGCAAACATTAGAAATGGCAACCCGACACCCTTGTACGAAAAATTTATATCAACGCCTTTACGATATTAAATTGAAAAGAAATCGTACATAGCAATTTCCTCTTCCATTTCACTATTCCTCACCCTTATAAAGCAACCACCTAACTACTGCTGGTTCATTGATCGCGACACCCGAGGTGCGGGACCACATAAGACCAATACCACTTAAGGCTAAAGTCAATAGAGGGCATTATTAATGACACCGTTTCACAAATGTGATTTCAAGCTCACGCCGTCGTATTATATCCATTAAACCAAGATAATAATGGGGTTTGTGCATAAGTAAACGATTTTTGTTTGCCATGACTTGTAAAAAGTCTATTTGTAATGCAGTGTATATCACTGGATAGCTTAGTTAGTTCCCTAGTATAATGATACTGGAGCACTGATTAGATCATCCATTACTCACACCACGATATAATGTATAAATGAATAGAAATTTGAGTAAAATCATAAAATTAACATATAAATAAATTAGTAACGTGTGATTCCACAAAAGGGGATTTAACAATTTTGGTGTGGTAAAACCGCTAATATTTTGGCAACTTTTTAAAAAATGTTGCCTTCCTTATTTTTGTTTTTGCGTCTAGTTGATTTCCATACTATTTTATTGTTACGATCTGTGTTAATTGCATTAATTGCTATGAACAATTATAAATTATATACTATACTTCTGGGTAGCCCTGGCTTTGAATCTGGGGTTGTCTAATATAGGATGCACCTAGATTATGAGGCAATACTTCTGAGTTTGGGATCAAAGTAACACCTATATTTGAAAAAGTTTTTACTGGCAGCTACCTTATCGATTGTAATTAAATTTGGACAAGTATCTTTAATTTAGAAGTATGAATCCTCGTATCGTCGTACCTTGTTTAGGAAGCCAGGAGTGGACCAGCCCTAATGACCTCTACTACTACATTTTTACATTTTTAATTTTTGGAATTGGCATTTACAGTGGCATTTCTAAATTCCTTGAACAATTTCCCAGAAAAACATATTCTTGATTGACATCAATAGAGCCCCCCGTTTTCGGGAAAAAATGATTTTACTGATAAACAACAAAGACTGACGAAGATCTCTATTAGGAAAATATTCCCGATTAAACCATTTGGCTTCCGAAATATTAACCACAGTCAGTATGTACATAAAATGCATATTGACATATTTACCAGATGAAAAATTTACTATATCCGTAAACCACTATTATGCGCATAGAGAATCAAATGACCTTTAAAATGATGCGCCACTCGACCACCTTAACGTAATTTTTGTTTTTGTTGGGGGTTTTTTGAGGTAGGGGCTTGACCTGACGAAGTCAATTTTGACATCAAAATGTGGCGTTCAAAAGATAATAGGTGACGTGTTACAAGATTTTTCCCAAACAACACCCCCACCTTAGTTAATCTAGAGAATGGTTCTCATGGGGACAAAGGAAAAATTAAAAAATACTAATTCGACCATGCTGTCGCCTAGAGAATTGAACTACGCTTCAAATGAGTGGTCGCCCCGTCCCCTTTCCCTATTTCTTGAGTTAGGTGTTGCTGGGGCTCGGGGGTTAACATGTCGCTGTCAAGTATGACATCAGTAGTTGTCCCCCAAATATCAAGAATCGACCTGACCAAGCGTCTTTTCAAACAAATAGTCTAAGTGTCCCAAAACAGGCGTGTTTTGTTTACAATGACCCACCCTATATAGTGTTAATGTAATCCAAGTTGGCAGAACAATTTAATCTCTGAGCTAATAACATACCAGTATCTGGGTATGTTGCTGTATGTTATTGTTGACCAGAAAATCCATGTGATAAGTCTCCTTGTAGCTGCGTTGTCAACATATAATGCTTTAGTTTGATCAAGAAAGGGGGGTGTGACTGCGGATGAACTCACTACCTCGTACCTAAAGGATACGACATAAATTTATTAACAACGTCTATAGCGTGAGGATTTCTCCGGTCTCAGGGCAGATTCCTACAACCTCCTCCCCTCCCCAAGAGGAGAAGTATAGTTACCATTATTGTTACTGCGTTTCCAGTTCAAATCGTGGTCTTACAATTAACATTGTAGAAACACTTCTCAGCGTTAATAACTTTCGCAGACTCTGTGAGCAATCAGGGTACTAATATAGACGTATTACACGCAGGTCTCCAATCTTAGATTAAGTAGTCAAGAAACAATCGAATTCAAAGATATTTTTGATTACTAATTGTCAAAAGGTAATAAGTGAATAAACCAAAACGTTCAAGCCTATCTAGCTAATTGTATGTAAAGCAACGTAGATAGATACATAGACAGCTTAATTTGACTACATTTGTATAAGTAAGTAGCAAAGAACATTTTTTGTAGCATGTCACAAAGTACATGGCGCAGCCTGGTTAACAGTCTGCAATAAAACAAAAAACCAGAACACACACAAAAATAAAGAATTTCATGATGAAACATTAAATATAACTATAAATAAATATATATGTATATGTTTGTAAAAATAACTGACAATTTGGATTTACTGAAAATAATAATAATAATAAAACAGAAAAAACGTTGGCAGATAATTCGTAAGTGAGTGCATATG
This sequence comes from Stenurella melanura, assembly GCA_963583905.1. Taxonomy (NCBI): domain Eukaryota; kingdom Metazoa; phylum Arthropoda; class Insecta; order Coleoptera; family Cerambycidae; genus Stenurella; species Stenurella melanura. The sequence continues at coordinate 67,481,980 of OY757313.1, forward strand.
ACAGTCAGTTACATAGATATAATTGTGAATAGGGTGTTAGAAGGTACTTGCCAATAGAATAGAAACAGTGTCGTAGAATAAATTGTATGATTTTTGCTTTGAAGGAACTTTGATCTAATTCTTTGATTTGCAGAGGTAGATGGTTATAAAGGTTTAAAATGGTAGATTATTTAAACTTGTTAAACTGATCAGAGAGCACCACCCATGGCAAGTGAGTCAGGTCTCGAGGACATAGGTCTCGAGAGTTCTAAAACCTCATATAATGACGAGAGTAAGCAAGTAAGAGTTGATTATTACAATCAACTGGCACAAAAAGATTGATTTAAATTCCTAGTTAAATGTGTTTATAAAATTTTAGACAGATATTTGGAAAATATAGGGCTCACTTTGAGTTGCACTTTAAATTTCAGGTTTGCTTAAATATTCTATCATTCGTCAAGATGATATACCATCGATTGATTCAAGAATCGTGTAACCTAATAAAGGTTAAATGTCGCCGCACCGCATTCTAGCCCTACGGCGATGTCCGCCAAGGCCTTTTTAGTTCCCCCGATTACCGAAGTATTTTATTCGTGAAAAAATCGCCCTCGTAGATTTTTTCGAATGTTCACGTTTCAGACTATATAGTCTACAAGAATGAGGGTATTTCAGTTCCGTCAGTCTCTCTGTCGGTCTGTTGACGCTATATCTAATAAACTATTTAATGGAGAACAGTCAAAGTTGGTAGGTAGTTGACGCTATTGCTGGCGAAAAAATAGGTCCATTTTCACTGGAAAGTATACAGGGTGAACCGTCTGAAGAAAATAAATGATGAAGAAAATGTGACAGATGGCCATAATATTTGACATATAGTTAACACAATTGACAAGCAAGACACCTACTACACTTTTATCGAAAAATATATAGGGTTATCATCCTTAGAAATAATTGAACCATGGTGGAAATTTGTAAATATTTACGCAAATTTTACATATTTAGGTACCTATTTATTATTTATTTCTTCTGTGGGATAACTACTTTGTATATTTTTTTTAATAAAAAGTTATCAGATTTATTTTGTAGCAATAGTCGTAACGACATTCCGATTATTGCTCTCCTATGTCGTTTCTTAATTAATAATTTTTTAAAGTGACCATCATGTATTAATGAGGAGGTAGTTCGGTGTAAATACCCTTACCGATTTTTCACATGATATTTGGGTTTAGAGAACTTCGCTTTCAAAACTGAAAATTTGCTATTCTGGACTATGTAGGCTATAGTGGATTTCAATTGAAGTGTTCTCCCCCAAGAACAGATTTGTGGAATCTCTTTGCTTATTTTTACTCCAATGATTTTTGGTTCATCCTGACTGAATTTGTGTTGCAAAGACATATTTCGCCATAAAATTTTTTAGTGCACTTTCGAAACATATTTTCATCAAAGTCAGATTTTATCGCAGTTTGCACGCAATATATTCCAAGGCAAATTTCAATGCAACATTTTGAAAACAAGTGATTTTTCGAAAGTTGTCTTTATCACGATAGTTGCTCAAAACGTAATTTATCACCAGTGCCTTTTCTCAAGTTACCTGGAATCGAAAAATTTCTTGCAACGCGGAGCCATCAATTTGTGAAAGATTGTTTCTACTCTAAACTGAAGTTATTAATATATCCCAGTTATTATATTTTACAACATTTTTATATATCTTTGAGTTGTCGAGAAAATGGCCCTGGGAGTTTTATGTGAGACACCCTGTATATGCCTCGGTATATGCTTTTAGACTTAGAATATGCGGTCTTCTCTCTATCTAACTCAAACGATTTTATACATTGTATTGTTAAATTAATGGTTCACTATCAGTTTCCTCCCTCATCTCTCGATCTAAAATTATTATTTTAATTGTGTTATTCTTTCATTGAACACTAATTTTTATATTTGCAGAAAATATGTAAAATTGTGCTCGTTTTAAATAAAATATTTCCTTTTAATTAAACATGATATTTGATTTCCACTAATGTTTTCTATATTTTCATTTAAATGAAAAATATATATTTATTGTTTCATGTTTGAATAACAATAAATCCCTGGAGATCTATGTATATAAAGCAATTTGATTTGTGTATTGTTATTTTTGTTTAGTTAGTTTTATTTACTAATATATTGCTACTATAATGACAGCTAACAATGGCAGCAATTAAATATTTAATCTATTTTAGCTAGATATTTCGTGACTGGCTGAATATAAAATTAAAAAATATAATATTGTTTGAAAATTGTATAATATTTTCATTAAAAGCAAATCAAATCAAATATGCAAAGCACTGCACTGGAATGAACATTTTGCTTGGCAAACGCTTCTCTCGCATCGATTAGTAATTGTCATAATAATAATTGTAACAAGCAATAAAATTTTGTGTTACTAGCTGCAAATATGAATTGATGAATTGTCGTAGTGGTTATTTTTAATTATTTGGTATTGCTGACATATATGAGTTATGCATGTCCACTTAGGTTCTATTTATGGCTTATATTACAAGAAATAACATATTGTATTTAATGTGGATTTAAATGTTATATTTATACAAGGTAGTCCGAATCTAAATTAGGAACTTTCTCTAGCAGATATAACATTAATAGCTATTTGTTATATTATCACATATAGAAAAACAAACATGTTTCAAAATGCATGGTGTAAGAAGAATTTTTGTTTCCGATATCTCAAGAATGATTTGAGACCTTTTATTTTTGGTATACACCAGAGCTGAGTACGGATGTCGGATACCTGATGAAAACATTTGAATAAGGGATACGGATACTATCGTACGGATAACGGATACAAAAATAAAACACCCTATTAATAAATGTATTCTAAATACGTGTACTTGAATACATTTTTAGGATAGCGGATCCAGATACTTCTATCTGCATCTTAGAGGTAAAGAAGTGTATCTCCAGTTTAGTGATAAATGGAAAGGATACGTTTTCCAAAATGCACCAAGAACTTTAAATTTCATAGTAGTAAGGGATCATATAGTTGGTAACAATATGACGATTTACCACTATGAAATTTAAGGTTCTTGGAATGGTCAACTTCATTTATCACTAATCTGGAGATAAGCTCCTTTAACTCTAAGATACAGATATAATGAAGAACAATGTAAAAATACACGTCATTAGGAAAAACCGTTTACTGTTATTTGCAAGACATCATTTTCGGGTAACTTTACAGGATGAGCAGCAGCTAGATGAGGAAGTAGAAATATCTGTCAAACAAATACAACAAGCAGCGTGGGAGAAAACTCTCACTATCAAGCAAAAGTGTAAGGGAAACAATTATCTAAAAGAAATAAGAAACCTGATCTCAGAAAAAATAAAACTGCGGAAAATATTGCACCAATCTTGAGCCCCGATTGATAAACCTAATCTAAACAATGCTACTCAACAACGAAAAAGAGAAATAAATCGAATTAAAAATGAATCGATTATTGCATACCTAAGTGAACTAACAAATGGCAGTAGAACAAATTATTCGCTTTGGAAAGCTACTAATAGACTGAAAAGACCCATTATGCAAGTTCCTCCAATAGGAATGGAAAATGACAAGTGGGCGAGAAATAACCACAAAAAAAAAACTGATCAATTTGCGGTACGTCTAGAAATCACTTTTCAACCAAATGAAGGCAATGACAACTTCGAGCAAGAAGTAGTAATTCAGGATGATGTTGAAATAAAACTTACTTCTCCTAAGGAAATAATGAAAGGAATTAAAGAAAACATAAATCCGAAGAAAGCCCCCGGATTTGATCTCATCACTGGAGAACACATCTAATTAACGCATTCTTTAGAAAAAAATATGTACCTTTGATGTGGAAGGTAGCAGAGATCATAATGATCCCCAAACCTGGTAAACCGGCACACGAAGTTTCCTCTTGTAGGTATATTTCCCTACTGCCCATACTACCGAAACTCTTTGAAATGCTTCTATTAAAACGATTTAAACCAATTCTAGAACAACAGGATCTCATTTCATCTCATCAATTTGTGTTTAGAGAACGGCATTCTACTATAGATCAGATCTACAGATTTACGGATATAATAGAAAAATCATTAGCAGAAAAGAATGTCTGTTTCCCAGTATTTCTTGTTGTGGCACAGGCATTTCATAAGGTTTGGCACAAGGGGTTAAAATATAAAATGAAGATGAATGTGCCGAAAGAGTTTTCTGATATTTTGTAGTTTTACAAATCCGATAGACAGTTTAGAGTTAAGCAAGAGGAAGACAGCTCTGGGCTTAAGAGAATTAAAACAGGGGTGCTACAAGGAAGTGTATTGGGTCCCGTCCTATACCTCCTGTACACGAGTGATACTCCTAAACTTGAAAATGATACAATAACTACGTTGGCAGATGACACTGCCATATTAGCGGTATGAAATAGCCATGAAGAAGCAGCTGGAAAATTACAGACTTCAATTAATAAAATCCATGCCTGGACAAATAAGTGGAGGATCAAATTAATGAATCTAAATCTGTTCATATAAATTTTACAAATAAAATATCACAGCATGTCCCCATAAGTATAAATGGCACTGAACTTCCATTTGCAACTACGGCAAAATACCTTGGTATAACGCTTGACGCCAGGCTTCGCTGGAAAGCTCATGTTAAAAAGAGATGGCAGGAACCCCAAAATAAATATAGGAAAATGTATTGGTTGATTGAACGACAAACCTCTCTGTATCTGGATAATAAGCTTATTCGATATAAGCAAGTACTTAAACCTGTATGGACATAATGCAGTTGTGGGGCTGTGCCAGTCAAAGTAACATCCAAATTATACAAAGGTTCCAGAACAAAGTACTGAGGCACATTGTTGACACTCCTTGGAATATCAGAAATAGTAACATCCATAGGGATTTGGAGATGGATACTGTTGAACAGACTATAACCAAATTTGCCAGGAGTCATGAGCAGCGACTCCATCGACATGTCAATGTCGAGGCGATCCAGCTCCTAGATAACGCAGAGATATTACGAAGACTCAAGAGGACCAAGCCTTTTGAGTTAGTGTAGTGAATGTCTAAAGCAGAGTAATGTGCGTGATTGTGTGTACGTTAGTTTAGTGTACCTAATTTACTAGAAATCTGATACTATTGAATAAGATCTTAGTTTTAAGTCGAAAGTGATAAATTGTGTTAGAATTAAGTTACTCATTGGTCTTTAATTGAACAGATTGTAACCACACCAAATGCCCTGTGAGGGTGTTTCCTATAAGGAAAAAATTATTTTAAACCTTGGTTGTTAGACTTTGCCTTCGTCAAAACCAGAACTTCTAAATTTTCGTCGGTAGGGGCGCGTGCGTTGCGTCGGGGTGCATCAATCATGGAGGCAAAAGAAAACAACCTCTCAACAGATGCCGAGGAGGGAAACCACTAAGCATGTGTATATTTGTTTGTTTATCTTTAAATGCGTTAAAAATGTCGAAAAGGGAATAACGAAAAATATTAAGACATTTAGGAAATGGATGGTCATTTGTCACTTACTTGTGTACTTACTATATAATCTAAATCTAAAACATACTATTCTTGATTTGCGATTTACTCCAGATTCCCACTACCAATAATGCACAAGAATGAACAGCAAGTGGTCATCCTCACATCTGTTGTTGATGCGTCACAAACAAAGACTTACTGTAACGTTGAGGGGATAAAGGTATCCGAGGAAAGAATAAAGTATACGGATACTTTCCAGATTACCTTTCGGATACGGATAACAAATACATTTTTCTTTAAGTATCCGAATACAGGCTTCAGATACACCAAAAGTGTTTCAACACTGTACGAAAGTTTTCTGATACTACCCAGCTCTGGTATACACTACAGATATACAAGTAACCTACCAAGTGAAAATACAAGATAAAACCTCTGGTTTTTTAACTAAAATGAAGGACTAAGGCAGGGAGATGCGCTGGTGTGTCACCTTTATAACATAACATTAGAAAAAGTAGTCAGAGACGCAGGGCTGAACAACAGGGGTACAATATTTAATAAGAGCATACAGATAATGGCATACGCAGATGACAGGTTGTTGTTTCACGCACAATACCATGTTCCAAAGAGACGTTTGCCACACTCATTGGTGCAGCAAAAAATGTGGGTCTGATGGTGAATGAGGAAAAAACTAAAGTTATGGCATCAAGACCAGGTAATAGAAACAGAAACATAGAACAAAATATAACTATCGATGATTACAACTTTGAAGCAGTGCGAGCATTAACTTATATGTGGTCTTCAGTAATTAATAAAAATAATATATCCAAGGAAATAAAAGGCAGAATAGTACTTACCAACAAGTACTATTTTGGACTTGTAAATCACCTTGAAAGTCGGCAATTATCATTTAAGACAAATCTAATGCTGTATAATACGTTAATACTAACGATCCTGACGTATGGATCCGAGACATGGACTCCGAGTTAAGCAGACGAATCCCTACTCCAAACTTTTGAAAGGAAAATCCAAAGGCGGATCTTTGGAACTGTATATGACTAGGTGTATGGCACCGCTCTTACAACTTTGAGCTTTATGAGAAATACACACAGGTGAAAATGAATGGTAGGGATGTGGTAGCAAGTATAAGGATAGGACGACTTAGGTGGGCAGGACATATCAATAGAGCTGATGACAGTTACCCCCCAAGAAAGATCATGGTTTCGAAACCAGTGGGAGCTAGAAGCCGCGACAAGCTAAGATTACGGAAGGATGGTGTCGATGAGGATGCACGAAAAATCAGTTCAAGGAATTGGAAGCAGGATGGCAGGAATGGCGAAAGAAACAAGAAAAAGTAGGGGCTTACATAGAGCTGTAGCACTGAGGATGATGATGATACACTACAGGTATAATTAAACAAGATTCTTATTAGATTACTCGGCCATCGGGTTACTTGCCGAATTTTAATACGCCTGCGAGTCAATATCTGATGTACACAGCCGTTTCTTAGTTTGTATGCATTATTTAAAAAATCGGTAAAGGTATTTACACAGAACTTCCCTCTTTATTCATATAAGACGGTCACTCTAAAAAATTATTAATTCATAGATGACATATGAGAATTATAATTGGCATGTAATTAGCCCTATTATTACAGAGAAAACCTTATAACTTTTTTCCATCATCTACTCTATAGTGGTGGGATTTTTTTTAATTTTCAAAACTATTTTGTTGAAATAGGTTAAGAATATAATAAAACATGGAAATTTTAGAATTGAAGAAAACTATTTTTTCCATTATCTATTCTATTGTGGTAAAATAATAAAAAATAAGTATATTTTTAAAATTTTCAAAACTAATTTATTTCTTGAAATATGTTTCGAATGCCATGACACGTGCAAATTTTAAATTTGGGCAAACAAATTTTTTTTCCATCACCCGTTTTATAAAAAATGTTCACAATTTTTTTTTATTTTTCTGATTTTTTTTTAATATGTATAGGATATCATAAAACATGGAAATTTTGAAGTTGAGCAATACAATTTTTTTCCATCATCCATTTTATACAAAATTCTCAAAATTTCAATTTTTTTTTCTGGTTTAAATTTTCGTATATATTTTTTAATAGGTTTAGAATGTCACGAAACGTGAACATTTTAAGTTTGAGCAGAAAAAATTTTTACCGTCACCCATTTTATTAAAAATTTACAAAATTTTCAAAATTTCTAATTTTTTTTCTAATTAAAATTTTCAAAAGAAAAAAATTTTGAGATAGGTTTAGAATGTCATGAAACGTGGAAATTTAAAATTTGAACGAAAAAAAATTTTTCTCATTATCTATTTATAGGGAATATTAGACGGTCCGCCCTGTATATTTTCCATATCTAACCATTAATTTGGTGGCAGTGGCGTTAGCTACCTACCAAATTTGTCTTCTGTCAAGTAGTTTTTTAGTTAATGCACCAACAGACTGACAGACAGACAGACCGACGAAATTGAAAACCTAAAGTCAGCTGGGGTATCTGGGCCCAGGGGGTAACTGGACCATGGTTTTTTCCGTGAAACTTGTGGGGGTAATTTCACTTCAAGCAGTTGGCAGCACTGAAGGACAATGGCACATCACTATAACAATTAGTCTCATGTTTGTGAGTGTTGTTGCTTTCATGTAGCAATTTTTTAAATTTTGTAGTGCAAAATTTTCATAGCAACATGATGTATCTTGATATTTATGAAATATCTGAAGGTTTACTGTATATATTATCAACGTCACAGTTAATTTAGAATAAATTAGAAGCATAATATATCCATAAAATGTTATTGCAAACACGTGTTCTCCGTCAGGTCATAAGCTTGGATGGGCGGCCCAGTTACCCTCATAATATTTCAAAAATGGGGTAAGTGGGCCAGTTAATTGAGGCATCTGGGCACGCCTGGGACCAAGTTACGCCAAGCACATTAAGTATGTTGTTTTCGTCTTTATTCATTAGGTAGAAGTAGATCACTTTTTTGTGCAACTGCACAGTCACACAAAAAAAAGTGATCTGAACCCGGGATCTGACATAGTAATCTTTATGTATGTTGACGTGTTGAATGCGAATCCGATGTCCGATAAGCTCCATCACCCACCAATTTTTTGTAAATGGCGAAAATAGCCAAAGCAACCCCATTTCTTTAGATTATCTTGCGATTTGCAAAAAGTTGGTGGGTAATGGAGCTAAACGGATTTTGGATTCGTGTTCAGTACGTCGAAATACATAGGATTACTATGTCGAGTCCCGGGTACAGATCACTTTTTTTTGTGGGCCTGTGTTATTTTTGCTTTCTTGAAATTGGATGTTTTTTACGTTTAATTTTGGCTTTTGTACCTTAACAGAAGTTGTGTCATTCCTAAATTTGAATAAATTTCACACCTAATTGTTATGTAGTTCTCTTACATCGTCGACAACTCAACTATGGTGTGGTTTCAATGACTTGTGGTAATTTTTGTAGAAGTTTACATGTTTACCAACAGGTCTACTTACCCCAGTTCAAATAACAATCGTTTGTATGAAACCGAGACCCGTATGGTCCAGTTGACCCAATTTCTAGGGGTAACTGGACCCATCAGATTTTCTATTATTTAATTATTATTATAAAGAAAATTAAATTCGACTTGGGATTTGAATATTACATATTTAAAGACTGTATATTGTATTATATATAAAAAAATATTTTAGATATTAATATAACTTATTAGTGGTTCTCAGACAAGTTTAAAGTATAATATACTCGCTCGGGTTGTAAAATCATGGCCCAAATACCCCAAGTGACCTTATATGTTCGTAATCTACATGATCTGAAACGTGAATATTCAAAAATATCTCGGAGGGTGATTTGTTTTCGAATACAATACTTTCTTTCGGTATGCGAGGAATGTAAAAATGAATGAACGATTATTTTGAAATATATTATTTTTTGGCAGTTAGATTTAATTTGTTCATTAGAATACGCGTTCTTGAAAACAACCAAATACCAAACACAAAAACAAGGGTTAAATAATTTGCTAGTTCACCGTCTGTATGAAGATACGCTAACGCCACATTTTTATCTGCAATACCTTCTAACACTCTAAAACTCCTCAGGAATGGGCAAATAAAGTTTATTTGCCATCTATAAAATTATTAATTGGACAGAATTAGAATACCACAGAAAATAAAATGGAAACTGACAGTTTTTTCATTAAACTCATTGATTCAATCTGCACCTTATTTTTGTTTTTAGTAATTATAATTAAATTGTATTGAAACATATTCTTTATAAGATTTTGCAAACAGCAAAAAAATAACTATCTATGAGAACTAAAAGAAAAACTACGTGTAAAAATATTAATGAAATATTTGCATTCTTTCGATAACCTGAATTTTGGTTATCCTAGCAAATTAAAATCCTAAAATGAATTTGTATAATTTCTTGTTTGAAAATTCTCATTCAACAACTAGCTACCACACAGTCCCCTACGGCCATGCAGATTAAACTAGTATCTACATAAGAGCAAAATACAAAAGATGTGTCCATGGTAAAAAAGAAATGGTTATTTACACCTATAATATCGCCTCTTCGTGGATACATTGTAGAATCAAAATACAAATACAACTATATTTAAAAAATGTATCACGAGACTATGTGATCCTGAATCCTGTAGATTTGAAAATAGTTTTAATATATGCCATTTTCGAATTACAGTAGAATATACACAGACGAGGCTTACAGAAATACAAAAGGTTGTGAAAGTATGCTTTCTGCCATTGCTATTATTAGATAAACAGAAAATATAGAAAGTTCCAAGAATGAAAAGTTACATAATACCCTTACATACGTATTTATAAACAAAATGTGTAAAAATATTTGTGTTTTTCATTTGTTGAATTTAAAAAAAGCCTAGCAGAGCGTGGTTTCGATCCACGGACCTCTGGGTTATGGGCCCAGCACGCTTCCACTGCGCCACTCTGCTCTATGATTATCTCGAGTTGAATAACTTCAGGGTTGCTGAATGTAACAAGTCCCAATTCTATAAAGAATTTGGAATATATGTCCACATCCACGTAGTGGATTGGAGGTATAGTAATTGTACAGAAATTCACTCTTTTTATTTTTGGTGTAGAAATAGGTTTAAAATATCAGGAAACGTCGAGATTTTAAAGCTGAGCGAAAAAGACATTTCCGTACGGTGCGGTGCGGTGGTCTGTCTGTCAATCTGCCTTTCTGTAACTTTTTTTTGCACGTACATTTTCCTTGGAACTATTAGAGATATTGACTTGAAATTTTCTACATGTCTGTATTATAATGAGATCTGGAACCAAATTACATTTTGAGCTTCTTCTGAAGAAGGGTTGGGAGATAAATAGGAATACATAAGTAAGCAAGCTAATAAGAAACCAGAAACTTGTGTCTTGATGCATATGCTAGAAGCCAATTTTTTATGGCATCTCTCTTTCAGAAACGAATTTTGTTTGTTGTTGTCTGTCGTAACGAGCTTTGTTGACGTTTCGTTGCTTGGGTTTTCCATATAATGTACTTACACACGAAATGTTTCGCAACAGCAATTTGATTATCTGTTAAAATTTCACTTTCTTCAAAAGTCGAAAAGTTGTTTGAAATTCCTCAGCCTTCGGCTCGGCCTACAAACTTTTCGATAGTGTGGAATATGGGCCATTCCATAACTTGTTATAGAATATACCTACTATTACAACGTAAAAGTATTATTACATTCCGCCCCTCATGATTCTTAAATTGCACCCTAAGATACTGACCTTGATCATCGGGGAACATAGTACTGACCAAACTAACATAACCTTGTTTTTTATAGTTTCAAATATTTTTGATTAGTTCAATTTCTGTCTTAAAGATAAGACCAATGATATGATACTCAATATCACCTCCTTAGACATTTACCTTCTGCATGCGTATCTGTTCTATTAATTGTCGATTACTTTTCGACCAATATCAAGATATAATTTTCAGAAGGTTTTAAATAAAGATGTATATATACATCGTCATAGATGTCCTGTTATGCTATATTTAACTGATCGTCATCAATTTGTTCATTTTAATAACGCTAATTTGGGTAACATTAATATTAGATTTGGTGTCCCTTGGGGTTCTGTTTTGGGACCGGTTTTATTTCTTATTTATGTTAATGATTTGTGAAATAGTAGTCCCTTAACAAATTCCACTCTCTTTGCTGACGACACGATATTAGATCATTCCCATAATGATTGTAATATTTTATTATCAGAGGCTCAATTATAAAATTATCCCCAAGATGTGGTTCGGACTCCACTATAAACTGTAGGGCCTCGTTTCTCTTTACCTTACACAAAATCATTCTGGATTTTCAAGGAGTTACCTCGGTGACTTGGGAAGCGGTTCAAAAAACATTTTTATAAGAAAAATGTTTTAACGGTATATCACGCAATAATTCAGTCTTCCGTTACCTATGCCATTTTAATATGGGGCCACTCGGCATATACCTCAACAGTTTATGCACTGCAAAGAAAGGTGGTCAGAATCGTTGCTGGGTTATCATATAGGGATGATTGTAGGAATGCTTTTAAAAGACTTAAGATGCTTACCTTGCCCTGCACAGTGCCTTGTCCATGTTAAAACTAACTTAAACAATTGCATAACATGTGAAAGTGTCCATACGTACTCAACTCGTAATACGGGTAATATATATTTTGATTTTTTGCGACTTTCAAAAACCAGAAATGGGACTTGCTATTATGCAGTAAAATTTTTCAATGTGTTACTGAATGCTGTACAATCACTTGATTGTACTCGCTTCAAATGCGTAATTAAACGATTCCTCCTTGATAGTGCTTTCTATGATTTTGACGAATTCCTGTTGACTGATTTTTCCCGTTTAATTTTATAAACTTACTCTTGTATGATCATGATTATTTGTTCGTTATTCTATGTGCCATATTGTTATTGTTATTTACTCTATGTGTTATTTATTTGTTTTATTTATTGTGTAATTTTTTATTTAATACAACCACTATTTTGTTGGTTTCTTGCTATATTTTTATTTTTATTTGACGTGTCAAAGCATAATTTGTGTTTATATGACCAATAAAAGATCTATCTATCTATCTATCTATCTATAACTATATCAACGCCTTTATTATTAAGACGTTTTTCTTGCTTAATAATAATATTTCGAGAGGCCCTTCTCCGTTTTTCGCTAGTTTTAGTCTGGCAACGTTATATTTTTAACATTCCCTGGTCCTCTAAACTTAAAAGTAAAAATTGACGTTTTATAAAAAATGAATGCTAAAAAAGTTATATTTCTCGCATATTTGATCCTCTCCAAATAAAATTATGTTTTTTTGTACAAAGTTTTACAAATAAGGAAACGCCCATCACTAAATAATTTTTTCTTAAAAACGCATCGTTTAATCGCTGTCAAATAAGGATACCTTTTTTCAGAAAATTTTTTTATATCAGGGTTTAAGATTAAAATGCAACGCGTGGAAGGCACCATATTTTTCAGTCACAGATACTTCCTTTATAAATTGTTCAAATTTTGTTACAATCAGTGTAGTGATTTGAATGTTAAAAACAAAAGGTTATCTTCACAATTAAATTTTTAAGAGATGTTGACTCCACAGGAGTGTTCTAAAAAAATTGTACTATTAGTGCTATTTTTAATCAATCATACTTTACCGTATTATTGTCCCATACTTCTGGGACACTCTGTATACGATAATATTTTCATTCTTTAAATTACATAAATAGGAACACTAACCTGATTTTAAATTTAAAATATCATATTTTCTGAGAAAATCAGACGTGAGTATTTTGATTATGTTAATAACGTTAGATTGAATGATAGAATGACATTATTATGTAAAATAGCAACTTTGGTATTTCTTTCTCTTACAAATCATATACTTCTATAATATTGATGCTTGGTTAGCACGAGATACATTTTTGCTTTTCTAATTTGATTTTACCTCTTCTATTCTCAAATATGTAAATCAATGAGAAACGTTTCAGAGCCATCTGCCGGTAAAATTTCCAGATTGACCCGACGCTCAATAATTCTGATACAGGTTTCAAGCGACGCCGGGCGTCGATTTTAGTGCAGCAAGTCTGTGTTAAAGTAGAATTCATCTGAAGTTTACATTCGTTAGCCAAATAGTATTAGGAGTTACGACTAGATGTCGCGAAGTTTCAATTTTCGTGGAAATTGAGAAAGTGAAATTTGAAACAACAATCACTTTATATGAAAGTAATGGAGTATTTTATCAACAATTGTATAGTTATTTTAAAGATCATATTTCATATCGAAATTTTGTATCAAATTTAATTGAGCTATTAAATCAGATGTAATTCGTTATTACTATTTTTTGTTTGTTCAAAATAGTATGAATTTCTGATGTACATGGTCTGGAGAAATGAATGTGAAAATCAATAGGTAGAAATACAGTTAACAAATATGTGTATTTAACTGATCCATATAAACAAGAAACAAATAAGTATATAGTGTGTGCATAGTGTCAAATAAGTATCTTCGAAACTATATACTATATACAGAATGGAATTATAGATAATTAAACTACCTTTGAAGTAGTTCACACACACTCCAAAATAATTAAAACACTACACGCTAATGCTTTTACCCGACGCGCCTTCCGCTAATCATGTTGGCATCATCTGGAGACGTTTAAGATGTTTACAACTTTACAACTTAATTTGTTACTTTTAAAATGTATAATTTACAAAATATTTAGTTTAAAATGCACACCTAAGCTACAAAAAGCCTGTCTGTGTGCATACATATTATGTTCATATTATAAATGATTTTTATGTGTATATTTGAAGATAGGTTTATTAAATTATTGATTTATTGTGAAATTAAGGCCGCTTACTCATTTCTTTTCTACACCACATTTATTGCTACGAATATGCAAAAGTCAATAACAGCAAAAATTATACGTTTATTCTCTATTGAGTATACTTAAAAAAGGTAAATCATTAGCTATCAAACAACTATTTATATATTTTTTAAATAATTTAACATAATTACTCATTTTTATATAAATCGGTAGAAGATTATAAAACTTAGGACTATAATATGAAATAAATCTTTGACTCGTCTTTCTACTTAAAGAGAGAACTTTAATATTATGATTTTATTTGCCTCGTGTGTTGTAATTATGCTCGATAGGGTTATTCTGAAACAAATTATGTTTATAGGATAACACATTCTAAAAACTTTTATCCACGAATATGAAGATCCCAGAACAAAATGCTATACATTATTCTAGAATAAAAATGTGTATAATAATAAGATAATGTTTGGTTACTAGTTAAAAATTTAAGTCTATATAGTACATAACAAACTGATGGTAGTTCTGAACACAAATCTCTCATATGATCAGCCCAATATAAAAACTGATTAATATTTATACCCAATAATTTTACAGTGTCTGCTTGTTTTATAGACGTTCCATTTATTTTTATCAGTTGGCTCTCGGTTTCTGAAAAATTCCTAGGCTTAAATAACATAAATTCTGTCTTAGAAATATTTAAAAATAGCTTGTTTTTATTAAACCAAGAAAAGAAGTATCATCAGCGTATAATGTTAAACTATTTTTACCAACGATATTTGCTAAATCATTAATGTAAAGAATGAACAATAGGGTCCAAGGACTGAACTTTGAGGTACATCATATTCAGTATTTAGCTTATTTGATCTGTAAGCACGAATCTCAACAACTTGACTTTTTTGAGAAAGGTGCGAACTGATCCACTCACTTTACCTCGTAAACCATACATATTCAACTTATCAAGCAGGAGTTCATGATTAACAAGATCAAACGCTTTACGTAGGTCTAAAAATATACCGATATTTTTATTTTTTAATCTTTCATGAAGACATTACAAAATTTACTACCGCTAATTTTTTACTTTTATTTTTTTGAAAACCAAACTGACAAGGTGAAATTATGTTGAACTTTAAAAGAAAATTTGTAATTCTATCGAAAATAACTTATTCCAGAATTTTTGATAAAGTGGATATTAAGAAAATAGGCCTACAATTATCCAATTCGTTTCTATCCCCCTTCTTGTAGAGAGGGATAACTTTCGCAGTTTTTAAAACATCGAGAAACACCTAATGAAATTAACTATTCCAGAACTCTGTCAGAAAAAAAATTATTACAAAAATTTTACCTAACATAGAGAATAATTCAGCACATATTTTTTATTATTTTATTACTTCCCTCGCACACCGAAAGGAAGTATCGTATTCGAAAAAAAATCATCCTCCGAGATTTATTCGGATTTTCACGTTTCAGATCGGGTAGATTACGAAAATATAGGTTTTTCAATTTCATCAGTCTGTCTGACTGTCTGTTGATGCATTATCTAAAAAACTACTAGACGGATAATAGTCAAAGTTCGTAGGTAGCTGACACTACTACCAGAGAAGAAATGGTTTGACTTTCACTTTAAAATATACAGAGCGGATCGTCTAAAGCGAATAGATAATGAAATAAAAAAAATTTTCACTCAAATATAAAATTTCTACGTTTCATGACATTCTAAACCTATTTCAGAGAAAAAAAATTTCAAAAAGAAAAATTTGAAAATTTTGTCACTGAAATTTTTTTTTCATTTTTTTTACTATACATTTTTTTTACCATATAGATGGAAAAAAATGTTTTGCTCTAATTTAAAATTTCCCGTTTCATGACATTACAAACCTATTTCAGAAAAAAAAAATTAAAGCAAGCATTTTTTGAAAATATTTTGCAACTACGCAACACTTAAAATAAATGGTGGAGACAAACAACTTTTTGCTCAATTTTAATTTTTCCACTTTTTGAAAAAATTTTTACCACTAGATAGATGGGAATTCTTTTTTGCACAAATTTAAAATTTCCACGTTTCATGACATTCTAAATCTATTTCATAAAAAAAAAATCAAAAAGAAAAATTTGTTGAACATTACAGCTATACTTAGAATCGTGGAAAATTTATTTTTTTTGCTCAAAGTTACCGTTTCCACATTTCATGGCATTCTAAGCGTATTTAAAAAAAAAGCGTAATTGAAATTTCTTTAACCACTACTAAAATTCCACTCCACTACGTGAATATGGTACTGAAAATATGACAGATGGCAATAATATTTGACGTATAGTTAACGCACTTAGCAAGGAAGACACCTATTACAGTTTTATTAAAAAATATACAGGGTGGTCATCCTAAAAAATAATTCAACCATGTTGGAAATTTGTAAAGGTATTTACGCAGGCCTTCCATATTTGGCACGTTTTATTTAATATTGAATTTTTGCGATCGGATGACCACTCTGTATATCTATTTGACCAAAAGTTATCAGGTTTTCTTTGTAATAATGCCTTCCGATTATTATTCTGATATGTGGTTTCGTAATTAATAATTTTTTAGAGTGACCGCCCTATGTAAATAAAGAGGGAAGTTCTGTGTAAATACCTTTACCGATTTTTTTACAAGATAGTCGTGTTTGTGAAAAAATACATTTCACTAAATTTCTAGAGATAAGATAGATGGTTTGTCAGAAATAAAATAAAATGAGTAAGATAAAAATTGTTATTACTTTTAAATGCTACAACAAATGTTCCAAATTTCTACCATGGGCCCTAAATGCATAATTGGCAAACCTGAATAAAATTTCAATTAGTTAGACGGAACGTTCATTCATTAATACCAATTACATCAGTCTACATCAACTATTGTTCGGTCTGATTTGACCCGCGTGGATTTAAATCTTCCATGGAGTGTACTAAATAACGTTCATTTTACACATGTTCTAAACAAATATTGCGTGCGGCAACATGTTCAAAGTGAAAGCCTGCTTCGAAAAAAAATTCACAGCTAATTATATGAAAAAAAACTGGAAGGTATTCGGAGTGTTTTTAAAAATGGCTGATTTTGGGTTACAATAGACGAAATGGCAGACTTTTTGGGAAATAAAGTTACCAATTTATTAGTTATTAAATTACATGTTGATGGTCCTGGCAAGTGCCATTTAATAGCTTCCAAGGCTTTAGAAACAGTTAATGGCGAGTTAGAGTTTTATTTTTTGAAATATGGCTTTGGCAAGACTTGGCTGAACAAAATTTAAAGGAAGTTTTTACTAGTGATTCAGTGTCGTATATGTTAAGTGCTGGAAAAAAAAATTAAGAGGAATTACCCACAAGTGTTACATGTTACTTGTTTACTGTATGCGTTACACCGCTTTTGCGAAAAAATACGAGATTATTTCACAAATGTTGAAAAACTTATTGCTAAGAAAAGAAAAATGTTCTAAAAACTCCTAGTAGGATAAATCGTTTCCAAGAAAGATGTCCTAATTTCCCACTTCCTCCAACCAGTGATCACACGTTGGGGAACATAAATAAACACGGCATGTTATTTTACTACCATGTTAACTTTAAGTCAGTAAATTGACTTGTAGAAACCTTAAATGAAGATGCTACTGCGATTAAGCATGCAAAGGAATTAATGAATACTCCAAATATTAAAAACGACTTGAAATTTAGATCGTTTTAAAATAATAACAAGAATTATAGAAAACCTTGAATGTCCAAATTTGTCCTAAGAAGAAACATTTAACAAACTAGATACTGTTCAAAAACCAGTTAATGAAATTTCGGGTGCAACTGGTGAGGTTATATCAAAAAAGTGGGTTGCAGTTTTACAAAGGAATGGCGGTCATATTTGCTTCCCTTAATCAGGTGCCTATGGATATCTTTAGATATGCTTCTCTTACTTCTGCGGAATGCGATACATCATTTTCGTCTTTACAGTGGATATTTACTGTTAAAAGAAATCGTCTTTCACATGAAAATTTAGAAAAATACTTACCATACACTTTGAAACTATGAACACTTAGTAAAAATATAAAGTTTGAAACTTGAAAGTTCTGTACAGATTTATAACAATGTATGTGTGAAATATGTGTACATACTTTTATTATGCCAAAATACATCGTAAACTCATAATGTAGGTTCGTATTACATTTGGCACTGGAATTAAACCCTAATTTCGATCACCGCCTATCAGTTTCATTAAGCTATATGTACATATAGGGCGGGCCGAAAAAATCGAAATTGTTCAAATCGAAAATTAATAGTGCGGAAAACTTGCATTTGGAGCTAAGTAGTATTACTGCAAAATTTCACAAAAATTAGTTTAGGTTTTGAGGTTCCACAGGGCACTTAAATATTATTTTTTTTTTTTTTCAAAATTAATATGTAATAGGATTCAAAGGTTATATTGCAATCTTAACAATGCATTTCCAAATATTCACTAACTATTTAAATGATGTTTACAAGTTACAAAAATTACTTAAGTATCGAAAAAATCAAATCATTTTAAAAAATTGGCTGTTGAAATTTAAAAAAGTTGTCTAAATATGTTTAACTATTGAATGAGTAACTGCGCTTGAGGTTCCACAGGGCACTTAAATATTTTTTTTTTTTTTTTTTCAAAATTAATATGTAATAGGATTCAAAGGTTATATTGCAATCTTAACAATGCATTTCCAAATATTCACTAACTATTTAAATGATGTTTACAAGTTACAAAAATTACTTAAGTATCGAAAAAATCAAATCATTTTAAAAAATTGGCTGTTGAAATTTAAAAAAGTTGTCTAAATATGTTTAACTATTGAATGAGTAACTGCGCAGCTCTTAGTTCACATTGAAGTTTTCCAAAGCAATCCAGGGCCTACCACGACGAGGTGGCAGCTCCTCGAGCCCCGCCCGCGCCCTCCCAACCTCCATTACCTTTGAGGTATCTTTAGGGAAATATTGGATACTTTATAGTTTGTTTTGTGCTCAAAGTTGGGCATTATTGCTCTAGAATGCAATCTGGTGCTAATAAAACCATCTCGATTTTCGGCTCCAAAAACTGAGGCAGCAGCTTCTGTGACAATCTTAACACATCTTTCTACACCCTGTGTGTGGCAAGCAAATTCCGGTATATCAATTTCTGCATTGCCTAAAATACACAAGTATAAAACGTCATCTGAAATACTACGTAGGATGGGCGGCTCAGTTACTTTGCATTCATCCCATTGAATTATTTCGGCATAATCCATTGCATCAAAGTTAACCTTCGGAATTATAAACTGTCTCACTTCATCGGTTCTTTCCTTTCTTGATTTAATAACACGTCTCAGTCCCAGCTCTTTTATATGTTCACGATCATCGGCAATCATGGCTAGAAGAAGACTTTCGGGATGGGCAAAAAACGCGTTTCGCTGAATAACTGGGTCAATAATATCTCTGATCTCTTTAGGAAGATATCTGGAATAGTGAATAGATGTACTGATCCGTCTGTGTAAGAGGACTCACTTTTAATTTTAAGCCATACCCTGGCATACACTTTCACTACGAATTCTGCGAGAATTTTAAGTTCCACAGAAGGGTCCTTTGTAGCAACGTAAAGACGCAAAATTCTGTTGGCAGCTGTTACCCATCTACTGTACGATAATTTTCCAGGATCTCTATGTGAAAGATCCTCTGAGCAAGAACCAGAATTAATTGCCTTACACATTTGTAATAAATATTTTTGATCTGAGCTTAGATTATCCACTTTGAAAATATCAAGTTCAGAAATATCTGTTGCAATTGCTTGAAAATCAATAACAGGAAGTTGTTCCACATTTCTACAAACATTTTCCAATAGGTCCAGAGTGTGTGTGGGGACCTCTTGTACGCCCATCAAGCTGTTGAAGCAAATGCCGCAACGGTAGTTCATTGGCGTGCAGTAAACAAGAGAACCATTGCAAAGGGCTCTGAAGTTTCGTTTCCAGTAATTTTATTACACCACCTTTATACCCGGTATTAACCACAGTCCCATCACAGCCAACAGCAACTATATCATCAGTCGACACACTTGATTCGTTTAAATAAGTAAGTATACTTTGAGAGATATCATTTGCTAAGCCAGAGTTAGGGGTAATGTGACCCAAGTAAGATGAACCTGGTTCTTGCACCAACGAAATGTGCTCCTCTATAATTGTCTTCTGATGGAGCTTAGTTCCTATTCTCTCTTACACAAGGGTCTTGTCCTTACGTCCATCAAAGTAAAGACCCACCAAATGTGCACTGTTTGACTGTTGTTGGAGTGAATGTCTAAGTTTACTCCTTTCTCTTCTCAGTTTATTCTTGTCAATTACTTGCGACACATTATCTGAAGTAATAATGCCAAGATCTTCTAAAACGGAACTGGCAATTGCAGCAGCAGCTCTGTCTGATACACGGTAACGGTCTGATGTTCTGTCTAACAATGGTAAAGCAACTCTCATTTGTGTCGCCGGTATAGATTCTTTATTAATAGAATTATCTCGTGAGTTATATTGTGAAGAAGTACCCTGCCCAGGTTCTATTATGGGAATGATTGCTTTGTTTTCCGGTAAAGATTCGGCAATAACATTGCCAGATAAACGTGCATTTATTACAGATTTTCGTTCCATACGCTGCATAAGTTTCTTGGTAAATGGTACATCAACAGACCCTATGACCATATTTCTGTCACTTCTTTGGTCGGATAGGAAAGATTGCTCTTGTAATGGCACTTTTTGACTTTTGACGCAACCACACGTGTTAAAATTACATTTACATGCAGCTACATCGAATATTTTTTTACTATCCTCCTCACATTTGACTAACTGCATTCTGTAGTTAGGTACATTTTTCCTTTGCTTATAGGGTTTTATTAATTTTTGTTACTTGCCTTGGTAATTTTTTGCTCAATTCTAGTTTTGGTTACTGTTGGAATGGATGACTTCTCCCATAACTGAATTATTATTAGTGCCAGCCTTTGAGCTATTACCTTCACTGAAGGATCAAATTTGTTCTCGTTTTCAATATCATTTCTAATGCAAAAGTATTGCAGTATCACATCTTTATATGTAGGTAATACGAGGCAACTTAATTCTTTTGGATCACCAAACACTGGACAGCGAATACAGGCTCGCGTTGTAACGCTTATGGACTTTGCCATTTTATCAAAATGTTTATAGTTTGTCACTCGTTTATTTATCACACAGTATAAACAGTAAACGCCTATTCTTCACATTAAATGTGAACACAGTACCTATGTTAATTTAAAACATTACTCACACAATGACAACCGTACTGCACAACGAGTAAACACAGACTGGAAATAAAATACTAATCAGTTTACAGTTTCTGCACGTTAAAACTTCCATAAAATCGTTTACTTGGCTTGTGGAACCAGTAAACATCATTTAAATTTAGCGAATTTTTGGAAACACATTGTTAAGGACCCAATATAACTTTTGAATCCTATTAAATATCAATTTTGAAAAAAAATTATAATGAAAAATTTTAAATTTCTAAGTGCCCTGTGGCACCTCAAGACCTAAATTAATTTTAGTGAAATTTTGCAGTAATACTACTGAGCACCAAATACAAGTTTTCCGCACTATTAATTTTCGATTTGAAAAATTTCGATTTTTTCGGCCCGCCCTTATCTAATATAGGGTGAACAATCACCGGAAATATTTTTTCTAAGAATCTGCGAGAATATAACGTGCGCCGTGGATAAAATTGTATTAAAATTGGTAGTTAGGTACTATTTGGAGTAGTTGAGCTAAAATTTCAAAATGGTAAATCGAATGGGGCTGCCGTAGTTGCATAACTTTTGCAGATCTACTTAAAATTTGGTACATTAAAATATTTTCCGCCACGATCACCTGACCTGAGCCTCTTAGACTTCTTTTCGTGTAAAGGAGAACCAGACCGAACAAGTATTGCGGAAAAAAGTAAGAGAAGCCATCAATGCGATTAGTAATAATTAGATAAAATTTTATTCAACTATGCCGATTATATATATGCTAGAGCGTATGGTAGAGATTTCGAACATTTATTGTAGCAGCCATCTAGAAAGTAATAAAAATTATTGTCTCACTCATGTTGTTTTATTTCTACATTAGTTATCGAAGTTTTGTAAAATAATTTTTTTTAATAAATACGATTTCTTGTAAAAAAAAATGTTAAAATAGATATTTTCTGAATAACTGTATTTGTTATACCATATCAGAACTTGCAATAAATGAGGAACTTTTTCCTATGGTTGATCAACTTTCTGTAGTACTTTGAAGATTTTTCCAAATCCATAGTTGAGTCGCGAGTCAAGGACTATTTTGAAATTAATCCATTATTATCAAATGTATTTGTTGGTTGTTTATTTGTTGTTACGTCTATACGTCGAGATTGTCGATAAAACCTGCTACAGAACATTCTTGTTAGCACAGAATATTTTTCACTGTAGAATATTTACATGACTCTTAGTTTTTCATTAATTAAAATTGCTTCCTCGAAAATGTTACATTGTTCATGAAAATCAAAATTATTTTTTTACATTTTTTTTAATATTAGATGGCTTGAATATGAAGAAAACTGCAAACACAATATGTATTATTTTGACACCTACTTACCTTGATTTCATACACATAACTGACTTTTGTATAACATAATTGACATCTCTAAAATAGGACGGCTGAATAAAAAAATGATGGAAATTTTTTTTTCGGCCTGAACTAATTTTTGATTGTTGACTGTGATTGATTATTGACAGAATGGAATTTGAACTATAAATTTGCCTCGAGAACTACCGAAAAAGTCGATTGTAACACATTGATAGGGACACCCTGTATGTACGCATTTTGTTAGATACGTATATTCAAAGGATGGGTATTTATACTAAAAGCTTATATAGTCTCTCATTGTTTGTATAGATTTATAATTATCTTTTCTAATTTTAAATTTATTTTATACATTCCGTAGACAGATCTTTCCGGGCTGGGTGGAAAATAAATATAGCTAATTAGCTGTATAAAACAGTTGGAAAATACCTATGAAAACTTTAATTATCAAATACTCTTTTTCATATTCATAGTTAATTTTAAATACCAAAATGTTAAGTAAAAAGTTAATTGAAACAATACCTTAAATTACGTTACAAATTCCAGACGTGTTTGGTGGAAATATTTTAATCCCGATTTCAGTGAAAATCCTTTCTCGACTTCTAAATAAACCTAATCTACAAAACAGGTGCAAAACAAACCAAACAAAGAACAGAAGAGGAAAACGTTACGTGTATATACATTGATCCAATGGCAACAACCAGTAGCGTGACTAGATCCAAAAATTAGAGGGACCAAATCCCATAAATTTCTCATGAAACTGGAAATGTGAAATTATATTACAGGGTAAGGGAATAATAATTAGGAGGTCCATCAATTAGCCTTTGATATTATTAAAATCTCGTTGGAAGAATCGTATCAAGAATCATTGGTAATATTCTTTTAGAGTGTCGTTTTCATATTGGTTGCATTAAAACGTACACAATACAATATTCTCCCTACGTATAAATCTTTTTTATGAAAAACTGGTAATAATATCTTTTTTTAATTAACTGCAAGTGGAAAAATAAATCCTTTTGATATTAAGAATGATTTAAACCTTTTTTCACGCCATTAAGTCCATAATAATGTATTTGGCGTTGTCTCCTATAAGTGATAATTGTTCCAAATGTTAGCTTTGCGTATAATTAAATTGAGAGAAAGATTGATGAGTTTGATGTTGAAAAAATTTAAGTGAAAAT
This sequence comes from Stenurella melanura, assembly GCA_963583905.1. NCBI lineage: Eukaryota > Metazoa > Arthropoda > Insecta > Coleoptera > Cerambycidae > Stenurella > Stenurella melanura. The sequence goes on from OY757313.1 coordinate 67,506,121, forward strand.
AAAATTAAACCTAGGACTTCTGTTCCTAGGTTTGATTTTATTTAATCAGCAAGCAAATCGAATATTACACCAACAACAACAATGGAAGTTAGTTAAATGTTAAGTATAGCAGAATCTAATAATATAATCCAAACTGTATGATGTAGATAACTCCAAGACTAAGAACAATCAATTTAGAAGACAACGGCGTAAACGATAGAGTTAAGAGAGTATTTAAATGCGTGGACTCTAAAGAACCAAAACCAAACAACAACATAGTGTGATACAATGTTGTGGTGAGAAAATAGGTCACCACAATGTTCTTATCGATAACTTAAGAAAGTAATCACATAGAATATGCGAACATGAGAGTATTTTGTTTGACAAACCAAGAATAATATTTAATAGTTTTATAATGAATTAACTAGCTCATACCCTCCAAGGGTTAATAGACAAGTCCTGGTAAAACTCTATCATGTCAGTATGTTAAAGGACCAGTCATTAAGCCAGAGTTTTCATATCTTTAAAACTACTGCTTCATCTGCAAAGAGATACTGTTGAGTAAGTCGCACAAGGTGGGATGTATTATGTTAAAGTTGAATAACACCAGCTCCATGGGTGACCCCTGAGAAATTTCAAGAGAGATATCGAGTTTAGGAGAGTACACTTTATTGACTACAGCCCATAAAGTTGAGTTTATACAGTAGTCCATCATTGAACTTCTCTTTGTCAAAAATTTTTTTTTTTTAGGTCTAGGGCGACAAATCCTGTAAGCAGTCCTACCGTAGCCCCTTTACTGTTCCTCCTGCTTCCAAGTGTTTCCACGAGCAGTATTTCCAAAGGGGGATGCATGAAGGCTAATTGGGCAGTAGCTGACCGGGAACTTTTTTGGTTTATTGTATTTGTGTATGTTAACTACGTTTGTGATTTTGCGATTCGTTAGAAAATGTGTAGACCGCAAACAAACATTATAATATAGCTTTGTCCAAAAGAGATGTATTACCAGCGGACAAGAATGTTTAATTTTGGGAAGCTGTTATACAGTGGCTTGGCCCTCATTGGGGTGGTATTTAGGTAGGTTTTCGTACTAATAGTCAGTGGTCTCAGCCAATCTGCTAATCTGTGGCTTCTAAGGTAAGCTTTTCTGTGCAGTCTCAACAGCTTTACAACATCTACATTTCTTATTTTTGTTTTTACACAGGTCAACCTAGACGTGTGGCATAAGTGACATTAACATGCCATACTCTAAAAATTTTAGGTCGGTCTGTGAGATAGTTTTATCTGTACGGTTTTTCAAGTTACCCTTAGAAAGATAACTGAAATTCGAGATCAAGTATACCGAATTTCAACTAAGACATGGGCTAACAAGGATGGTCTATATGTTAAGCCGACTCATTGTCTCTCTACATGCCAAAGTTCAAGTCAGCCTATCTACTGGTGCTCGCATGATTGAGTACCAAACAAACTCATAAACGTAGTTTTGAATGTCAAATAATATATATTTAATACTTGTATTTGTAAATAGTAATTATTTCCTTAACTTTGATGAAGAAAACTGCCCATATTTCATTAATAAATGTCCTATTCCAATGTTCTATGTGATGTAATATGTAATATGTTATTTAAAATCGTTATGTTGAGTTAATTATTAAAAATGACGCAACGTGCGTGACCATCGGTATCGGTCTTGCAACCCAAGTTTCTTTCAACATTTCACCAGAACCCATTTCTACTACAGAGATAAAAGTGAAAATGTTATAAGTCAACATGTTACTATGAACAACTTCATTCTCTGAATACTTTTTAGAAGCATGCTGCATAATATGAATGTTTCTCTTAGGTTCAATTCTTGCACCAGTTGCAGCCTGTTTGGTAGCACTGGCCATTGAACTAACTTCCAAGATCTCCGGTACTTATTCTGTTTATTTCCGACGATTCTGTTAGTGAAAAATCAGTAACTGAATTCTGCCGCCAGAATGTCTCAGTAAACTAGAAATCATATTTTTATTGCTGCAAGTAGAAGCCGTACTGTCCAACTATCTGAAAACTTAAATGGGATAGGGTTCATTGAGTCCAATAATGAAATGCCTAGTTTCAAAATAAAATGAAATCATTATGGGAGGCTCTTGAATCGGAAACATACTTTGATTAATGTTTACAGTTTTTTTGCAAGTATGTGGTAGAAAATGAGAGTTAAATAAAAAATTATTCAGCTTAAACGTAGCTTCCTGAGAACAATGGGACTGATTGAACCAAATACACCCTAGCTTAAAAGTGCTTCCATAATAAGATAACTTAAGAATGTTTAAATGCAAAATAAAGTAAAGTTTTTAATGTTTTGCAATTAAACAAAAAATGTTTAAATGTAATATCATTTACAAAAAACTGCGAGAGTATCCGATAGAATGTACAACATTTATATAAAAAGTGCAATAAATCAGCGAAGAGTATAATGGTTATCTAGTTATTATTTTTGGTGCATTTTTTTAATAGATTCAGTTGTATTAAAAGCGAGTTTTTAAGTTTTTCGAATTTTATTTATTTAATTCTTACTTTTTTTCCAATTAGGCTAGTGTGTTTATTCGATAACAATCCCTACTCATAAATGACAAAACCTATTGGCCATGTGGCTGGAAAGGAAATTGTTTTGGATATATTTCTGGAACCTAATGATTAAATTATAGACTCTTCAGTTGGCTGTTGGTAAACACTAGAACGCGTGTCTTTCTATCTTCAACAAAGTCTGCAACTTCTTCATTGTCGATTCTTCCTGCTGAGTTAATTGACTTCCTGCAGGATTAAAAATATTTAAAAGGAACACACTTGTGAATGTTTAAAAATGAAATATTATTTGTTTGCTTATAATTGTATTGAAACATATTCTTTATAGGATTTTGCAAACAGCAGAAAAAATAACTATCTATAACTAAAAGAAAAACTTTGTGTAAAAATATTAATGAGATCTTTGCATTGTTTTGATAACCTGAATTCTGGTTATGCTAGCAAATTGAAATCCTAAAATGAATTTGTCTAATTTTTTATTTGAAAATTCTCATTCTTACACTAGCATCACCTACGGCCATGCAGATTAAACTTGTATCTCCATAACCCCCTACGATCATGAAGATTCAGTTAAAAATGAGAACAAAGGCCTAAAATTAATGTATTTATCTACCTTGTCTTAAAAATTTTTCATTCTAATGGATTACCTACATTTTCATGAAATCTGTCATTCTGTTTCTTGGAAATGCTTAGCCTTTGAAACGATTTTCGCCCTTATTCTGGAGCTCATCAGAAAGACATAAAGCCACTCATTGCTGTTTGCAAAATCCTATAAAGAATATGTTTCAATACACTTGTGAAGTATTACGCATACTTCATATGTACAGGGTGGTATTGTATTTATATATTCAAATAAATGTTAGTAATGTAGGAGACTGAATATATTTTTTTAGAAACAAGCATCTCATTATTATTAATTAAATCTGTAGGTCTAGTACAATGTGTTTTACTTATATTAAACTAAATCTAAATGCACCTACGTTGGAGAAGTCCGAACACTACGAGAATAGCAATTCGGAATATAATAAGGGGTGCTGTACTTTTTACTGAATTTTACTTACTATTATAATTTTTACCCGTATAACGAAATACTATGATACAGAACCATTTTGACAAAAATAAAGTTAACTGGTTTCTTTTCCACCATTTCCTACATAAATTTGTTAAAAACTATCATGTAACATTCTAATGGATCAAGTTTAATAATAATTTAATAACTTAATGTAATCATGTTGTACGATGACTTTAACCAAAAGTGTTGATATATTTAAACGATTTTTATTTAAAAAGGTGCACTTCAGAAACACGATACAAGTTAAGTTACTTTTTGATAACTGAATTATCAGCCAGACATATCAAAGTAGTATTAATAAAGAAATATGAGTATGACAAAAAACCTTCAAATAATATGTAGATATTCCGGTACCATCATAATCTTTGTACTCTCCTGAAGTATATTTGTAAAAATGTTCAGTTTGATCGGCTTTTTAATTTCTGACATACAACCAAGAAAAAACCACTGCCCAAGGAATCACTACTTGCATATCCAGATTTAATATTCAAGTCTCTTTAAATTAAAACATTTTATAATAATAATATAATATAAAATATAACCAAGAAAAAACCGCTGCCTAAAAAATCACTACTTGCACAACCAGATTTCCTATCCAAATCTCTTTAAAGGAAAACATCTTGACTATATTTGTACTCCAGTATGTGGAAATAATTGTCCATAGAATTTTAACAACATGTTATATAAATTTGAGACGTTGACTTTTGCACATACGTCAGAAATTATGTTTTTGGACTTTTATTAGCTTGCTTTACTTATTCCTCTAATTACCCCCACCCCTTCAACGGAATCGTCTCAATCATATGTGATTACATACGTGTACCAAATTCCAAGTGAATATCTCAATTTCATTTTATCAATTCCTTTAATAAATGTAGTGGAGTTGGTGGGTTGGTTGAGAGATATTATTAAGAAATCTGAGGCCTTGGCTTCTAGTATATACACCAAATCCTAAGTTTCTGTACTCTTACCAGCTTGCTTTACTTACTTTCTTCTATTTACTCCTACGTCCCCCGTATCCCCTTCAACGGAATCATTTTGAAATACAGTTTAGTGTCAGTGTCTGTTCTATCAACTCCTTTAATAATGGAGTGGTGATGGTGACGGGGGTTGACAAATATTGGGTTTTGGTTTCTAATATACAGCAAATCGCAAGTTTCTGTACTTTTACCAGCTTGTTTTATTTATTTTTCCCTTATTTACCCCTAGTTCACTCCCAATCCTTCACCCAAATTAGCACAAAATATACTCTTATTCCAGATCTCAGCATGATACATAAGTGTACCAAATTTCAAGTCGATATCTCAAACCGTTCTTGAGAGAACATGCGTACAAGAAAAGTTACATACCGACCGACAGATAGAACCACCGACGGACAGGCCGACCGGCAGACAGAATTTTCTTTTGCTCAAATTTAAAATCTCGACGTTTTATGACAGTCTAAGTCTATTTCAAAAAAAACAAAAATTGGACATTGTTTTACGATTACTTTAATTCCACTCCACTACGTAGATGTGGAAGTAAAATGTGCTATTTCTTTAAAGACCGATAAGTTCTTAAAAAAAGACTTTTGAGTTACATACGTTTATTCCAACCTCTAGTTTCATTTCAAGTTGAATTGTTTTCCTTAATAGTTTTATTATTTATCAAAAATTTGCTTAAAGTTGTTAACTTTACTTGAATATATTTGATAATAACTGGTAATAATGGTATTGCTATTATTTTACGTGGTGTAAATGAACAAGAATATATTTTATTATCATCTCTAAACGCAACATTCGCATTCTGTACGCCTCTGGTAGCAACAAAACAAATGCAACAACAAAGTTGGCTGTTCAGTTAAGCAGGCACCATGTGTAGTGTAAAGTGTGTTGTATTATTCTAGGGAGATTACCAACGTTTACGAGGGTGTTAAGTGTGGATAAGAATGAAAGATACTCCAAGAGTAGCTTTAATAAGATTGTATCAGTAACTCATTACAGGGAGAATGTGACTCGAAAGTTGTGCAGGGGTAATTTCAATTTTAATGTCGAGACGCGACTGGAGCGTTGAGATGAGTGACTATTTCTCGAATGAAAGCAAGATAAGGGTATAAAGAAATTTAATTTTAATTGCCAGATTCAAATCTACATCTTAGCAATTAAGAAGCTTGTATAAATTTAGATTTTCTGTGACAAATTTAACTTATGTTTATTCTGGTAATTCAATTATTTTAGATTTTGTAATTAACTTCAATTTCGCGTACGTTTAATTTAATTTTTTGATTAGTTTGTTCTGTTTGAGTTGCAGACCTGCACTTTTTGCAAACTAAATTTATCAGAGAAATGGAGTACGTAATCAAAATGTAACTAAAACGAAACCAATTAAAACCAACTTCTCTCAATTTATAATTATAAATCAACTCGGTACTATCCTAATTGGGTCCACAGCACATTTATATCGTGATATTCTAATACACGTGGTGTATAGTTTAGAGATTATAATTAATAAATGCAACTACAAAGTCTTATCGTCAACATTTGAAGTTTCGATTCCTGCACGGTGACGTATGTGTAATTAATCTATTTGGAAATGAAGAAGAGTAATACTAGGTCATTATAAACATAATCAGTAATCTTACTAGCAATTTCTTTTTATTATACGTATGTTATATTATATTAGTGAGCTGTACTTTTATGACCGAGTAGGTTGTGTAGGATTTGCATTTATAGTGACCATTTACTACTCTTCTTCATTTCCAAATAGAGTCTAGCCTCATTTTCAAAGATCACGTACAAGTCGGCTCGATGTCAATGATTCATGTTTGTTTGTCAATCAGGGCTAGCTCTAGCTAATATGTCATCGTGTATCTATTTTCATGCATACAGAATATTTATGTTACCTTGTGAATTTCTTAGGTGAAACATTTAAAATCAATACTACAAAATATTTTGTACTAATAATGAATTATTATTTGTTTGCTTATAATTGTATTGAAACATATTCTTTATAGGATTTTGCAAACAGCAGAAAAAATAACTATCTATAACTAAAAGAAAAACTTTGTGTAAAAATATTAATGAAATCTTTGCAAAGATTTCATCAATATTAATGAAATCTGTAAAGATTTCATTAATATTTTTACACAAAGTTTTTCTTTTAGTTATAGATAGTTATTTTTTCTGCTGTTTGCGAAATCCTATAAAGAATATGTTTCAATGCAATTTTGTACTTACTTTACATGCAGTGCGTGGATACCAACATGCCATTAATGCTGGGTGTTTGTTTGTTTTGATTATTCTTGGATTGTTTTTTAAAATTTTTTGGAAGTAAGGAAGGTTTTGCGGAAGATGTATCAGATAATTTGTCAAACATGGATTCAAACATGATAGAGAAATTCCGTATGAGCAGTTTACTGATCGTTCATAAAATGCGTAATGTTTTTAAGAAGGTACAGGAGCTCATCCAAACATTATCAAATATCACATGGTGACTAGGAGTTGTTCATCTCAGATATCATGTGACAAAAATCACGCCAATATCAGTCACGATTTTTTAACTTCGCAATCGTGTTCCACTTCAAATACGAATATGGAGTTAAGGCAGTACAGTTGCCTTCATATTTCCAAGGCACATAAAAAATTCCCTTGAAAGAAGTCCGCGCGGCGGTATCATTGAATAGGTAGAGATGCCGCCTTTCCGCTTTGTAGTTACAGCATTTTTTACATGCCTTAAAATTATGAAGACGACTATACAAATATGTTTTCGAATTTATGATATCTGCCGTGACGTGACGTATAGTGCGTGCAACTCCGTTGGGTGCACCTGACGTTAGATCACCGAGATTTCAATCGGAGTCACGCGTACTTAAAGGGTTAAATATCTATAAATAGGCCTTCCTGTAGTAATATCACATCATGCCAAATTAAGTCAAATTTCAATCTTTCACAAAGATAGTAGTTACAAGACGAACAAAAACGAAATAGGTACTATGCACATAACCACTCCGTACTGTCGCGAGTAAAAATGTAGAAATGGAGAAGTAAGCACAGACCACTGAACAGGTCATGTTTAAGAAGGATGTACAAAATAACTACACAAAGTTGATGAGTAAAAATTTCCATAAAAATGTCGACAACACTTGATTCTGTTTTCATGACAATATTAATTATATGGCTAATAGACGCAAGTGACGATTGAGTTCGAACTCTTCACAGAATGTGTCAGAAACTGTGGGGAAAAATCAAACTAGAATTAGAGAACAGCAGCCTTCAGCAGAATAGCAGTCTTCCTGCTATTATACAAGCTGGAATCGGCAGATGTGTGTATTATCTACAAAATTACTGGCATTAATATTACACGCTAGTAAAATAATACCATATATTCTTTAATACAGGGTCCAGAGTTATCTGTCTTGGCAACTATATCCTGAGGAAACAAAAATTAGCAAGGAGTGTGATATTAGAGAACAGGTATTGAATTTATGACAATTCATTGAAATCGGAAGAAAATATTACGTGCAAATATACAGTGTGACCCATATTGAATAGAAACACCCCTGTAAAAAATGTGTCTACTATCTGATTTTAACGGGGATTTTTTTAAAAGATGGGCCATTAAAAGCTCTACTTTGTGACAAAAATTCAGAGATAAATTTCAATTTTCACGGCCCACTATGATTTTTTTTAATGTCAAAAATGGACACATTCGATTAGCGATTTTTTTTATAAAATCTAACTATAACACTAGATTTAGAAACATCTCAAATGGGTAAATCCAAAATTTCGTGAAAAAATATTAAATAATGACAGATTTACGACAAAATTAATATAGGTAATATTTTATAATAACTTATTTTTTTTTTTAAATCGAATTAGCCCATGAAAAATAAACAATAGAAAGATAAACTATGTGAACAGTTTTAATAAATATTGTCTTTTAGACAAACTTAATCATATTTGACTTAAGAATACGTATGAACAATTGAAAGTAATAATAATTAGGTAATTAATCAACAAAATAACACATTACAACATTGCACTAAAACTAGTACACGATAATACAATTCATCTTAATTTTTTGTAGCCTCTGCAAGGCCGCCGTTTATTTCTATGCACTTGTCGAATCGTTTTTTAATATTCTTTATTCTGTTGTTGCCGGGTAATTTTTGCACAAGCTTGTCTTATTCTTGCACACAAATCTTCTCTATATTACATGAGCGTGACCAGTAAACTTTCGATTTTATTAAGCCCCATAAAAAGAAGTCCATCGGTGTTAAGTCCGGGGATCGGGGTGGCCATCCAATTAATGGGCTACCTTGACCTATCCAACGATTAGCAAAGTTAGCATTAAGCCATCTGGTAACCACTCTGGCATTATGGATAAGGCTTCCATCTAATTGAAAGTGAAGATTTACTCTTTCTAGTATTGAAAGTTCATGTAGTATATTACAAAATTCGTTTTTCAGGAACTGTAAAAATTGTATGCTATTCACATTACCTTAAAAAAAGAAAGGACCAATGATTGTTTCATTGAGTAGCCCACATCAAATATTAACTTTTTGGGAACATTGTCTTGTACAATTAATGACCCACTCTGGGTTTTCTGTAGCCCATAACCTACAATTTTGTGATGATATTACCCCACTTGTGGTAAAAGGTGCCTCATGGCTGAATAAAGTAGTTTTCAATAAATTTCTGTTACTAAGACACTCTCCTTGAGCCTCCAAGCAAAATTCCATCCATGTTTCATCATCACCAGGTTCCAACATATGTGAAAACTTGGGTTTGAATGGTTTTGCCTTATTCTTTTTAAGGTATCAGCTAATATTTCCTCTAGGTAAATTCAAATCTAAGCTAACTATTCTTACACTGGCGTTTGGATTGTTGTTAAAATAATTTAAAACGGTCTGCTCGTACCTGGGTCTTCTTTGTACATTATCCGTTCTTCTAATACGCCTTTTCACAGCGCCACACTCATTAAAAATTTAGTTTATTTTAGAAACGGTAGTTTTAGCGATGTTGAGCCTATTCGGGTGCCTATTATTAAATATCTCAAATACCTCTCCCAATGTTCTGTCATTATCTCCTCTAAGACGCACAAGTTCAATTTTTTCTACTACATTTAGAGTATCCATAATTTTAACTTTAAACTAATAAACTAATACTTGATAATATTATTGATCAATTTTATAATTTCAATAACAATATACTCCGAGTATATGCGTATTTTAAAGATATGACGTCTGACTATAAAATTTGTTTTCCATGGCACCCTATTATATATAATAAAAAGACAATATTTATTAAAGTTGTCCACTTAATTTATCTTTCTGTTGTTTATTTTTCATGGGCTACTTCAATTTTTATAAAAAATCATGTAAAAGTTATTGTAAAATATTACCTACATTAATTTTGTCATAAATCTCTCATTATTTAATACATTTTCACGAAATTTCGGATTTACTCATTTGAGATGTTTCTGAATCCAGTGCTATAGTTAGATTTTATATAAAAAATGCTAATCAAATTTGTCCATTTTTGACATTGAAAAAAAATCATAGTAGGTCTTGAAAATTGAAATTTATCACTAAATTTTTGTCAAAAAGTAGAGCTTTGGATGACCTATCTTTTAAAAAACGCCCCGTTAAAATCAGATAATAGACACATTTTTTACACTGTGTCTTTGCTTCATGGACTACACTGATATGGAATTGGACACACTATGGACTGCATTATTAGATATGAGATCACTCATTGCTTGCAAACAAAAATGGACGTTCGTAGGAGAAAAAGAAATCAGCAACAAAGAGTTGTTGAAATTTAGAAATAATTCTGCCAGAGGTAGCAGAGCTTTTAGAGGAACTCTGATGAGGATCTTAACGGAGTAATTTGACAGCAGAACGAAGCGACCCCACACAGTGTTATGGAAGTTATGGAGCATTTAAATGGGCAATTTGACCTTTGTATTGGTAATGGTGGACCAATTCCATAGCTACCAAACAACCCTGATTTAACACCGTTGGATGTATTTTTGTGGGGACAAAGGATAATGTGAATTATGGTTTTAATCGGTATGTTGAAATAACTAAAACTGAGTTTAGAGAAACAATGTATGAATTGAACAGGGAAAATAATTGTTTAAATAATTTAAGAAAAAGGTATGAGCTTAGTATTTTAAATAATGGTGGCCACTTTGAATAATTTCTATAGTTGATGGACCTAATGCCAACGCCGTTGTAAAATTTTCGTTGTTATTTTGTCATAAAACATTGTTCATATCAGGATTTGATTTTTATTCTTATAATATATCAAACTTTTCTGCTTATCAGGGAAGAAACATCTAAAAGAATATGTAAAAATTTTTATGTGTTTCCAATAATAACATAAATAATAGGGGATCAAAATATACTGAATAACACTGTACACGTAAAATATGCACATTGTAAAGCTTTTCTTTTTGTTATAGTCCATTGTCATAGTGTAAATTTTAAAAACTGAGATTAACATAGAAACAGTATCATCATTAACCTATATTAGCATAGTTTATGACACCTCTATCACCGTGCCTCGTAAATCTGATAATGGCCAACATGACGTACACCAAATAACTAGTGCAAAATTATAATGGGTAAATTACTACAGTTTCAATATCTATGTTTACAGGATGACATTAGCTAAATATGTCTCTCGCAGTCTCCTCGAGTATTATGGAAATGTGATAATATACACATACGGGGCGATTGGAACGTTCTCTTTTCTCATTTCTTTTGAAGTTTATTAAAACATATTAGGTATTAAGATTAAGTATTTGTCCTGTACTGATTGAGGATATGTTTGGAGTTCGAGACAAAGTCGAGATCTCCGAAACATCGGAAACCAGTAAAACACTTAATGACCGCAGTACTTATTATGTTTTTTGCATGCTCAAATATTGAACCAACTTAATTAAAACTAAAAAAAAAATTACATTTTAAAAATATATAAAACAAACAAGTCGTAGACGAAAAAGTTTTCTATAAGGTTTGCTATGCTCAAAAAATATATAATTATCTTGATAAGGGCAAAAAAGTTGCTGGAATGTTTTTTGACCTAACTTCTGTTTTGATTGTGTTGTAACATATTTTGATACCTAAATATTAAAACATGTTATTCCGATGCGAACGGCAGCCGATTTTTGGTAGAGAGCATAGGGCCATGGGTTAGGATTGTGTGAGGACACTCAAAAGGGCGCCACCGGCTGTATGTTACGTAATAAGATTTAAATAATTTTGCCAGCTCGGAACAAAATTAAGTCACTAGCAACCATGCAATGGAATACTCAAAATATATCTGTAACATCAAAACTCTACTTTACTCTATGAAATCTCAAAATTTAAGCAAATATCAGGAGTACCAGTGCAAATAATAAGAACATGTAGACATTAGACATTTATTACAACACACATGAGATATACAACAATAAAAAGAATAAATAAAAAAACTTCACCTAATTGTGGTTTATGCGTATTAAAGAAATTCTATACCGTTGATAAAAAACTTGATTTGAATTCAAGCTTAGATCTTTGACTGAGACTTTCTTGCAACTACGAGTTTGCCAATATACACAACTATGAGTTATAACTTACAACCACGGATTAAATATTTACCATGAATTGAATATTATATGTGTGACATAATAGTAGGTGAATTAACATCTCACGGTACCATGGGTGTTTTACAGTAAAACTCTTAAATATATTATCATTCTATACACATAACTTAGAGTTTGATTTATAGTTGCAAGATTGTGTTATAACTTACTTCAACATATGAACTAAAACCACTGAATTAAACTATAATATTTTCTTTAAAATATTTGACGAAAATTAACAAAAAAACCTGGTTAAGGCCTTGGCATTTTCTGTGACGACTGCAGTGTGACTTGTCACTATTTCATAGACGTTATCGACGTTGGCTGCAACTGCAGTTCCGTGTTGCATCAAATTGCTACCTGAATCTCCGGGAGACTGCTGCGAACGACTCTGCCAGTCCTAACTTCTCAAAGTGTCAGCGGAACCCACATAAAACCAAACATCTGAGTAATAGACTTCCTCCTATTACTTCTCTAAATGCTGGGCCCCCTTACATAACCAAAATTACAGCACCAAACATGTGCTCATCCCAATTGTAAGCCTCTCCAAACATATATACCCCTCCAAAACATGTGCTTATACCAAACATAAGCCTCTCCAAGACACTCTGTAATAATTATTACAATAAATAAGAACCAAATAAAATCCCAAACTAAGTAAAATAAAAGCTCACCTCATATAGAGAGTATGGTATAACCTGACGAAACACGTGGCGATCAGATTTATGGCAACCGACAGAACTCCTTGGAAATTCACAAAATCTTCACAGCAAGACGATGAGGATCATTGGGTACATCAATCAAATCCCTTTTCAGTGTAAACGATGTAAAACCCAAAAATTACACACAAAATCGGAACCGCCGCTGTTCACTCGTGGCTGTCTCAAAGACGAATCCTCGACGGAAATCCGCTTGACAGTTCTCCGCGTTGCCAACTTGAACATCTAGAGAACACTTTCTCTAGCCAATAAAAATGCGCCAACAAAAAGGGCTTGTAATTTAAAGACTGAATTACACCATTGTGTAATATCCCAACAACAAGAATACGTGAGTAACACCTCCGACTCAAAAATAATACATAAAAGAAAACACGCTTTCTTGTTGAGAATTTCAGATATGCAACCTGCTATGCCCCTTTGAAGTACGAGTGGTTGCCTATCAAACAAATGAACTAATGGATTAATCTACTGTATTCAAACTGAAATTATTAATGTAGATTTTTCAAATGCTACAGTGTGAACTCAAATTTTTTAAAATAAAAATTTTCCTCTTTAGGAATAAGGGGTAATATATTAAATTGGATACTATCGTATCTAGACAACAGGAAAATATTAGTATCTATAGATTCTGTAACTTCCGACATATATGACATGGACGTTGGAGTTGGACAGGGCTCAATAATCGGCCCTTTGCTTTTTTTATTATTTATTAATGATCTTCCTTCATTTATAACGGAGGGAGATATCTTCATGTATGCTGATGATACGTCGGTGGTCATAAATGCTAACAGTATCCAGGAGTTAGAGTCCAAAGCATATTTAATATTTAATAAATTTAAGGAATGGTGTGATCAAAATTCACTAATTGTGAACAAGGATAAGACTGTGTTCGTGTATTTTTTTGTTTCAGTGCCAAATTCCATTCCAAATATTAGTCATGTAGAAACAAGTACAGAAAACAAAGTTCTTGGGAACTACTATAGAATCAACTCTTGGCTTCTCCAGTCATATAGATAGTGTCTGCTCAAAACTAGCTAAAAGTACATTTGCTATGTTAAACATTAAAAAAGTACTCAATGAGGGTGGCGTAGTTGCATCATATTATTCTCTGGTTTATACAACTCTTAGCTAGAACATCAACATTTGGGGGCAGGCAGTGGACGTGAATAGAGTATTCGTCATGCAAAAAAGAATAATTAGAAACATATTTAATTTACCTTATAGGCATTCTTGTCGACAAACATCTAAAAATAAAAAAATTATGACATTACCGTGTATATACATATTTAAATTACTCTGCTTCGTTTATAATAATATCGACAAATTTAGCCTCAATAGAGCAGTACATAATCACGCAACTCGTAATATAAATGACATACATATCAATAATTACAGGCTAAGTAAATTTAAAAAATCTCCATACTGCGCTGGTGCCTATCTATTTAACATATTACCAAACAAGATCAAATTATTACATCCATACAAATTATTTAAGACAGGATTGGAAATCTACCTATTAGAAAATTGTTTCTATTCTTGTGAAGAATTCTGTTTAATAGAAAATCATGTATAATTGGTATATAAAACACAATTTAGTCACCAGGTTAATTTTTTAATTATATTTTATGTGTGCATATCTGTTATTTTTACATATTGATCTTTTTTCTCTTTTCCCTTTTTCTGTTAGTCACTACTTTCAGGTTTGTAGCTTTATTTAATGTCTTTATGTATATTGACGAATGTTTTTACAACAGCTTTTAGTAGTCAAAAAAATGCTCTCTATTTTCTTTTCTACTTCTATGAATGTTCATAATGTTATACTTTTACTTTTTACTCCCCTCGCATACCGAAGGGAAGTATTGTATTCGAGAAAAAATCACCCTCCGAGATTTTTTCGGATTCTGACGTTTCAGAACACGTAGATTACGAAAATATAGGTTTTTCAATTCCGTCAGTCTGTCTGTCTGTCTGTTGGTGCATTTACTAAAAAACCTACTTGACGGAGAGCAGTCAAATTTGGTAGGTAGTTGACGCTACTGTCAGCGAAGAAATGGTAGAAATTTGACTGGAAAATATACAGGGTGGACCGTCTAAACGGAATAAATAGTGAAACAAATTTTTTTTTGCTCAAATTTAAAATTTCCACGTTTCATGACGCGCTAAACCTATTTCAGAAAAAAAAAATTTTGAAAATTCTTTTCACCAACATTTTTGAAAAAAAATTTACCAAGATGAAAAAAATTTTTTTTTGCTCAAATTCAAAATTTCTACGTTTCATGACACGCTTAACCTATTTCAGGAAAAAAAATTTTGAAAATTTTTTTCACCAATATTTTTGAAAAATTTTTTACTACTAAAATGAATTTTTTTTTTCTTTCTTCAAATTTAAATTTCCACGTTTCATGGCATTCTAAGCCTGATTAAAAAAAAAAAAAATTAAATTTTTTTTAACCATTTTTGAAAATTTGTTTACCACTAAAATAGATGGAATTTTTTTTTATTTCTCCAAATTTCAAATTTCCTCGTTTCATAGCGTTCTAAATCTATTTAAAAGACAAATTAGAATTTTCTTTTTTCTATTTTTAAAAAATTTTACCACTAAGATAGAATTTTTTTTCTTTGTTCAGATTTTAACTATCCACGTTTCCATGGCATTCTAAAACTATTCAAACAAATTTAAAAATGTTTTTGAAGAATTTTTAAAAAAATTTGAAAACGTTTTTAATCCATTTATGTATCACTACTATAGAACAGACGAAAAATTTTTTTTTGCTCAAATTTAAAATTTCCACGTTCCATGATATTCCAAACCAATTTTGAAAAAAAAATTTGGCAACATTTTGTTACCAGTTTGGAAAAAAATTTAACACCAGAATGCTCAAATATAAAAGTTTCACGTTTCATGACATTCTAAACCTAGGTATTTCAGAAAAAAAATTTTGAAAATTTTTTTCACCAACGTTTTTCAAAAAGTTTTTACCACTAAAATAGATCGATTTTTTTTTATTTGCTCAAATTTAAAATTTTCACGTTTCATAGCATTCTAAACCTATTTTAAAAAATGTGCAATTTTTAATTTTTAAACTTTTTTTAGCACTACTATAGAATAGAAGGAAACACCTTTTTGCTCAAATTTAAGATTTCTACATTTGACATTTTAAACCTATTTCAGAAGAAAAAATTTTGAAAATTTTTTTACCGACATTTTTGAAAAATTTAAAAAAATTAAATTTTTTAACCACCACTATGCCTCCACTCCATTACGTGAATGTTGGATTGAAAATGTGACAGATGGCAATAATATCTGGCATATGCACCTATTATACTTTTATTGAAAAATGTACAGGGTGGTCATCCCAAGAAATAATTCAGTCATGGTGGACATTTGTAAAGGTATTTGCGCAAGCCTGCCATATGTGGCACCTGCTATTTAGTATTGAATTTTTGCTGTTGGATGAGCAATCTGTATATTTTTTTCACCAAAACTTATCGTTTTCTTTGTAATAATAGCAGTAACTATATTCCGGTTATTATTCTCAATGTCATTTCGTAATTATTAATTTTTTAGAGTGACTGCCATGCACAAATAACGAGGGAAGTTCTGTGTAAATACCTTTGCAAGTGGTATGCTCAGCAGTAATTCCCGAGAAGTAATTTAAATTTTGTTTTTAATAAAATTTGATATTTAAGTTTCCATATTTATTAGTTTACTTACCGCCTCCTTAGTGATCGGTAACTAATTACTTACCGATCACTAATTTGTAAACGTCACTTACAAATATCCTAATCAAATCAGTAAAGGTGTGTCAAATTACTTGAGCGTGCAGAAAAAATGAAAATGCTTATATTAAAGTGACATCTGTGTACGAAAATATTAGCATGCCCTTCAATAAAATCATAGTGTTACTATTTGACAAAAGCTTAAAGGTTTTGTCAACTTTGATGCCCTCTAGCGACTAAAAGAGGAGAATTGAAAATAGGCAAATATCGTTACCACACAGACATGGTTGGGCTGCCCCACCTTGAATTTGGTTCATATTTTGAAGGTAAGTAATTTAACTTGTGCCAAATTATTTTTCTTTTGTAGAAAAGCTTTAAAGGAAGATTGAGGAATAAAAAAAATCGATTTACCTAAAATTGGCGAAACCGAATTTGATGGCTCAAATATACGTTATACAATTGCGGTTAAAGTACAATATTGACAGACCCTTAATAAGAAGAGGGTAAAAAAAGTTAATGTCGTTTTGTCACAATTTTCACTCGAAAAGTCTGACTTTATTAAAACTTGAATGGTTACTCACTATTAGATAGAAGAAGACATTTTTCATTTTTGAAAATAATCGATCGGAAAATGTGGAGATTATGAACCATTCATTTTATTTAAAACAAGATGCACATGAAGAGTGTTTTAATCGTTAATAATTTAGGTAGTGCTTGTGACTTTAAACACATTCCAACGATACCATGTTGATTGACGTAACATTAACTAGTATAATATGTAGTATTTTGTAAAAAAAATTATGAATTTAGCCGTTACTTTGTGGTAGTCGATCATAATGATTTATTAAAACACTTATTTTGTTTCTACTACTGTATTTTATTGTAACTTAACGTTACTATAGTTTCGATACTTCAACGTATCATCTTCAACAAAGCGACTCAAGTAAATGAACTCATTTACATGAGTCGTTTTGAAAATGTAAATGCAAATGAATTCATTTACTTGAGTCGCTTTGAAGATGATACGTTGAAGTATCGTAACTATAGTAGCGTTAAGTTACAATAAAATACAGTGGTAAAAACAAAATAAGCATTTATTAGTATTTTGTGTTTATAGAATCTCATCAACAATTGTGAATATCTTCACGTGTATTTCCTTCTATTAAAATGGTTCATAATCTTCATACTTATCGATTGATTTTTTTGATAATTGAGAGGGTTCTTATTCCATATAATACTGATATGCCTTATATGTTTAGAATGAAACGAAATGTCGAGATTTTAAGTTTGAGCGAAAGAAAAATTTGTGTCTGTTTGTCTGTCGCTCTGTAACTTTTTTATTGTGCGCACGGTATCTCTGGAACGGTTTAAGATACTAACTTGAAATTTTATACACGTATGCACTGTAACGAGATCTGCATCCAGTGAAGGGTTGGGGGGTAAATAAGGGTAAATAGAAGGAAATAAATAAAGCAAGCTGGTGAGAGTACAAATATTTGGGATTTAATTTATATATAGTAAATTTGCTACACGTATATACTATAACGGCACCTTGAACTATGTCATACTTTAAGATGATTCCGTTAAAGGGTTGGGGGTTGAATAGGGGTAAATACTGGAAAATAAGTAAAGCACACTGGTAAGGCTACAGAAACTTGGAATTTGGTGTATACTAGAAGCCAAGGTCTTATAATATATTTTAATTTCCCACCACCCCGCTCCATTATTAAAGGGGTTGATAAAATAAAATTCAGACATTTACTTAAAAGTTGGTACACGTATATTTTATAACGACACCTGGAACTAGATTGTATTTTGAGATGATTCCGTTAAAGGGTTGGGGGTTAACTAGGGGTGAATATGGAAAAATAAGTAAAGCAAGCTGGTAAGAGTAAAGAAACTTGGGATTTGGTGTATATAGAAGAAATCAAGGCCTCAGATTTTTTTATATTTTGAAATTTCTCCCACCATCCTCACTCCATTATTAAAAAGGTTGATAAAATAAAATTGAAATTTTCACTTGAAATTTGGTACATGTATAACGACATCTATGGAAGCCACGACCTCAGCTTTCTTTGCAATATTTTACGGAATATTATTTGCTCACTATAGAGAGAAATTTATATTTAAATATACAATAATTGCAGTATTAATATTGTCTCATTAACCTACCGCTCACCGATACATTTTTATTATATTATAACATTTTTCTAATATTTTCATGACGACTCTCACCTCTGTATATAAATCACTACATTGACCCTAGACCACCTTAAATTGTTTGTATTTTTTTCCTTTTTTTCATTTTTTCTTAACATATTCACTCGCATTTCTATACTCACTCTACTAGCTAATATAGGCTTTATATTTTATTATGTTACAAACCACATAGATATTAGGTTAGATACTTAGTATAATAAAATACAATACTTACTACAGCAATTTCTTTTGTTACTATTTCTATATTAATACAACATACTCTTACGAGAATGTAAATACTGCTTGACACAATACGAGTTCTCCTCAGGCGTCAATTCTTTTTCATTGTAAACTAGGTTAAAACTCTGTGTCTTGTTAATCTTGTTGCAGTAATAAATAAATAAATAAATAAAATAAATAAATCATAGAGACACCTGGAACTAGATTACATTTTGAGATTATTCCGTTGAAGGGTTGGGGGTTAAATAAACAAAGAAAGCTGGTGAGAGAAACAGAAAGAGAAACTTGAGATATGATGTATATACTAGAAGGCCTCAGATTTCTTCATAATATTTTTCAACCCCCCAATACTTAATTGTGAAAGGGGTTCATATAACAAAATTGAGATATTCACTTGAAATTTGGTACACGTATGTCTTGTAATGACATCTGATAGAGATGCTTCCGCGGATGGGGTAGGGGGTGTAAATTAAGGAAACTAAGTAGAGCAAGCTAATAAGAGTACACAAGCTTCATTTTTGGTGGATATGCTAGAATATATAATTATAATTTTGTGACCAATTATTTCCAAATACTAGAGTGCAAATATCGTGAAAATGTTTCCTTTAAAGTGACTTGGATGGATAATTCACTTTAGGAATTTAGGAAACTGTGTGCTCAATAAGTGATATATAGGTTTGACTATCGCCAGTTTTGTCAACAATTACAAATTTTATGCACATTAAGATTGTATGTTTTATTTTTAGGTTTAAATTATGTTAAAGAGATTGGTGAAATAATTATATGATATTGAATTTAATATACTAAACTGAAAATTTTCTTCTATTTCAGTATAACGTCTTGACAGACATTTTGAGATCATTGTATTTTTCTAATTGATCTCCACTTATTGTATGGCACGGTTGAAAGTGCCACGCCATCTAGCAGGGTTTCCTGTTAAATGCACAGTTTCGCTAAAATTCTTTCATATTAACTCGTAGGTGACGTCAGGGCAACGACCTCACCTCTTGTCATCTAATTGTCTCTGAACTGTTCTATATTGTCCCATCTACAGCCGATGTAACTCAAAAATTAGGTTTGAAAGGGTACAATATTGGAGAGTCGTTCTGGGGGGTGCATTTCTTAAAGAGTCAAGCTGTTGCGACGAGTTTTCCAGGTAATTCGCGGCAAGTGTTGCCACTGTTAAATCTAGAAAGTCCTGTTTGCCCTCCTAGTGGTCTCGGCCTCAGAGGTAGAGTAAGTTAGAGAAAAGTCAGAGATTAGCAAGACGGATTTTTGAGCGTCTCGCGATATTGCTGTCAGGTCAAATTATAAGTCAAATCATGCTCAACTAGCAAGTTACCGATCTTACCAGATAGCAAGAATGTACCATCACTTACTGTCTCACAATGACCTATCCTTAACATGTCTGAGTGGTTTTCATTTGCTCAGTATACATAGTATACAATCAAGATTATCATTTTCTGCTAATTTACATACGTTTTCATCATCATCTCGTTGTTTATTCTTCTTTTGAGTCTTCTGTTTTTTTCTGTTTCTGAATCTAGCAGTGTGCACTTCTTTGATGTCTTTATTTTATGCTTGTTTTGATTTCTTCGTTCTGTGGCAGGGAAATGTTTTTTCTGTTCTTATTTCTTCTAGTTGTTTGCGTGATCTGCGTGAATAGTCGTCCTGCTCGCCTGCATCCACATGTGATTTCATGTTTCCCAGAAACTTGTGCTTTCTATTCAACGTCTTGTATTAGTGCGCCCTTATTGTTTGTTTGTCAACACATGTATTAGCTTGCTGTTAGAAGCTTTTATTTATTAGTTGTTGCACAGGTAAATAACTATTTACAGTGGAAGTGCAAGAAAGAGTCTTGAGAGAACATTTGACACACTCTTTCTACTGATCCGCTAATTTAAAATAAAAAATATGAAAGTGAAATCTGCAAAAATAAAAGAGAGATAGAATATTTGGGATGTTCTGTATATCAGACAGACCTTATTCGTAAATAAGTTTAATATATGGACCACGTAGCACTTGCCAATTGAAACTTTCTTCTTGTGTAAAAATTTCAAAAATAATAAAAACTTATTTTTTCTTCTACCATCACCGTCTTGTTGGTCACTAGTTTATTTCCTTGGGTTGATCTATACTTTTCAAACTCATTCCACTTTGGGTCTACATAATAGTTTATTACCACTTCACTTCATATATATGTCATTGGTCCGTCCCTGTTTGTAGCTTGTGTCAACTTTTCTTAGCCTGTATTAGGTACATATTATTAAACGAGCACTTTACCAGTAATTTTCAGATATTAATTCGTTATTAACTTTGTTTTTCTATTATGACACCTCAGTTTACGCAGAATTTTTTGACCAACTGATGACTTAAATTTCATCCAAATTAACGGAATTTTAACCGATTATTTTCGCGTTTTCCTCGGGAGCGTCCAACGGTATGTGTGTCTTCGACGTTAATCAGCCGCGAACTCCCATTATTTTACACAAGTGAAATTAATTATTTTTTCTACCTCTACTTAATTATATGATAATTATTAGCATTTTCTGTTAAAAAATCGTACCTATAATTCACTGTAGTGAATTATCAATTCATAATTCACTGCATCTGGCCAATCACAAACACAAATTAAAAAATCGCTTATATTTTAAATCGACCGCGATCAACTCTTACTGCTGCAGCTGGAAATCAACTCGGGTGACAGACAAGTGCACCGCCAATTGTTTGTTTACATTTTCCGCTTCTTACGAGTAGGTACCGATTAATTTTATCAAATTTCAGTCTGATTTATTTGTTTAATAGGTATAGAAAAAACTTAGTATTGCATTCGTGATTATGACATTTACTCACTTATATGATTTCCGCCGCTCGCCTACGGCTCGTGTGCTCAAACAGCATCTTCGTGAATAATCATAATCTCTCATATAATAAAATACGATTATTCAATTTTAATATTGTCAGAAAGGTTTTAGCGAAAAACTGAGCCATTTTGCGCACTGAATCTTAGGTCGTGACTCCACCTGGAAAATCTTTATTTGCCTTCCTTACTTACTGCAATTTCAGTGAGAGATTCACCTGCACAAATTTCATTCCCTTTGATACGTGCTCAATTCGGCTCGGTTGATATATGCCAATATCAACATTTTCAATCAACTTGGCGTAGCATATACTGACCAAATGACATGATGTTGGATTCAATATTCCTAATTAACATGACTAATTCTAATGCTGTAAACCGTGAATACTTCGTACATCTATCTTGAACATAGCCAGAACTAGCTAGATTTACCATGTGTTGTCCAAATAACTTAAGTCAATTGAACATCAATAGTAAAACATATTTTCGAAATTTGCGTGCATCTGGCAACTTTAAGTAATTTTATTAAATTCTAGTAAACAAAATACATTTTTGAGAAATATGTACAGGTATTTACCATACTCTAGTAACTAAAACCCCAGACATTAAATTATTGTAGGTAATCTGTTTAAATTTAGGAATGTACACATTTATTATATTTTCATGTTTCAACCATTTAACTCTTTTCGTATTCCAGTTTTTGCTAACAGCTCTCGTAGAACACAGAGGCTTCGATCGAATAGTAGATATATCGGAATTTCACAGCACCTGTTTCTTAATTATTGGTTAAACCAAATATACTGCAGGAAGTATTGTGGGTTGCATAGAACAACGCGTACCAAAATTCTTAGTAATTTTTAGTTTATATTATGGTAATATGTTAATTGAGACTTGTGAGGGGATATCACTTTTATTAGCTGGCTGATAGCAGAATTGGCCATTTCTGTAGCCAATTCTGTAGCAGCATATACTTAGACTTAAAGTTTTTGATAATCATTCAGTCACGAGTTGTGTCACTTCTACTATTGTCAAACTTTCTCTTAGTGATCTATCTAATAAAAGGTAATTACATTTATTTAATTGATTCCTCTCAGTAGTATTTAACGGCCTTCAGCCATATTTTTCATTTCTGCTAACTAAACATAACCATAATTCTGAAACAAGTGCTGATAATATTTTTTCTTCTTCCCAAACGCAGAGTTTTGCTGCCAAATAAATTACCTAATTAAATTACCTGAATAAATTACCTAAATAATTTATATAGATAATTTATCCACATAATTTATACACATAATTTACCTAAATAATTTACGTAAATAATTAATTCAAATAGTTTACAGAAATAATATATCGAAATAATTTACCGAAAGAGTTTACATAATTTACACAAGGAAACTCACTTCTTTCATTTGATGGTTAAATGCCTGCTGGATTTCATAAGACAGATAGTCCAATCAAACACAGTTTAGTCAAGTTCAGCATAGTCCAGTGAAATTCCGTTTAGTCAAGTCCCGTTTAGTCCAGTCAATCCAAACCAGCAGCAAAAAACTAGCGTTATATAGGTTAACAAGACTTCAAACCACGTCGAAGAGCCGTCTGTGTTCGGAGAGGCTGTTAGGAAAAGCTACCAGAACTCACCAGGAGCTCTCATCCACTATCTATCCATTGTCAGGAGGATTGGTGAGATTCTGAGAATTTCATTGATTTTTTGTGTGTAATATTTATTGTATGACTTTTATTGCATAAAGTATTTCTCTTCTATTAATTATAAGTTAATTAAGCTATGAATATTTTCTTTTGAAAATTGTGGTAATATTACTTAATATTTTTATTTGATAAGTGATTTGATAACATTATCTTATTTTTTTATATTGATTGAATTCGTTGACATTTTCATATACTGACAATTTTTCTAAAGTTATTAATAAATAAGTATATTTTATCGTAAAATTCAATTTTTCATTTTTTCTGTTTGTCTGTCCGTCACAAGATCAAATCTTTCCACGGCGCGGCGGTCGGTTTCACCATCACAGGGGTAGCAGTAACTCTCAAATGTTTCTGTGGATGGCGCCCGTAATATTTACATCATTTTTAGCTACCTCTGAGTGTTGGAACAAACTGTCTTAGTAAAATATCACAAAAATATTGGTTCAACCTCTGGCTGATTTAAAAAAAATATGTATTAATTGAACCCACGAAATCCCAGCCACACACCAGATCAGCTAGCCGTTCGTCGTCACTACTTGTGTGTTGGTTGAATTGCCTTTGGTTATCACCTTAACCGGTGATACCATCGTTAATTTTTCTAGGGTCAAGTGGTGATGTAACACTGCTTCTGCTTCTGCTACTTCATTCATTTCATTGATTGATTGATTAGCCAGCATAAGGTATACATTGCTGCCACTTTCGGATATCCAATCTGGATATTTTTATATATGGCCAGACTAGCTAGGTAAGCCGGATTTAAGATGTGAATATATCAAGGGAAGTGTAGGTGTTTGTGAGATGTTTCTTTTAAATTTCAATCTATCATCATCTACTTATTTATTCTTTTTCTGAGACTTCTGTTTCTTATGTTTCTGAATCTAGCAGTGTGACATCTTTGATATTTGTTTATTGTATTACTTTGTGCTTTAAATTAAGCGATTTTGTATCTTCTCGGTACCGTGTCAATTATTTGAAGCGGATTTTTCATTTGGCCATATTTCTCGTATCAGCATATGAACATTTTATTTTAATACACAGCATCTTTTATTCGCGATTAAGTTTTATAATTCCCATCGGAGAGTTTATTTTTAATATCTCTTTTAATTCATCTGTAGTAATTAAAGATGTTAACATTATAGTATTTATATTTACGTTAAATTACTACAGCCCTAGCTGATGTAGTATTTCTATAATAGAGACTTAAGAGAAACACACCTCAAAAGATTTCTAATATAAAATGCATGTAATATTATAAGAGCATCATGATATCACAGCAAAGCGGAGCATTTGCAATTTTAAAATAGAATAAATGCTCTTTTCAAATACAAAGTATTAGCTACTTATTTCGTGTTCCCAGAACTTTTTATTATTTATTATATTTATTTTTTTTATTTAGGTTAACTATGGACTATTAAAATATATAGAAAAAATATAGATACTTGTTATTAACCAAGTCAAAAAATAATTTCAAATAAATGTAGAATTTTACTTCTAGTTTCTATCAAATCAATGACAGATAGTTATTTCCGCTATCGAGCGCTGTCTTCTAACATACCTTAAAAAATTCTCTGAAATCTCAGAAACATTATTAAATTGATTCCAGCTGCAGTAAACTGCGGTCTTAGAATTGCAACCCACTTAAACTCATGACCTCCTTATCGTAAGAAACATGCATGCAGTGATATAAGTAGGTTCTAAAGATAATTCAATAATACAAAAAACTTGCAAAAACATTTAAAATAGACTGCGGCCGCAATCAGTTTTCAATTTCTGTACAAAAAAGATCATAAAGAAGGTATTATCATCACAAAAATTTGTCATCAACAATTTTTTTCATTTAACGAGACATTTATGTACTGTATCCCCATTCTAAAAATACCATTTATTTTCATATATAATACTTTGAAATACTTAATGAGATACATTTAAGGTAATTAGATAATTATTTCCGAGATCCCATTCTACTCCGACCACTGTGCGGTCGCGGCCCCGCCCCATCCTTCAACTTATACCGTTCTTTGCTTCGTGGATATCACACATATTCTAAGTTATTAATGAAAAAAATCTCCGTATTCAAAGTTACCTACAGAAGCAGACACAGGTGCAGAACCAAAGCGAGTTTTTTCGAAAACTATATTTGAAATCCTCTACATGGCATTATTTACTTCAGAATGAATTCAACAAAATATAGATCCCTTCAGTCACTCTTGGAGCGATTTTAAACATTTGTAAGGAGTTTCCCAATTCTACACGTATTAAGTTTGTTTAGTTTTTTATTTTATATTGGTTCAACTGTTACTCTGGAATTGCTCACGCAACTTCTATGAAATTCAAATTACAGCCGATGACTAGGTGACAGTTTCATATTAGTTTCATCTAACTACTTTAGTATAAAGTAAATAGGAATCGAAAAAAGGATTTTTTATGCGACAATATTTGAAATTATGGCGAAGGCGCCGTTAGCTACTACTGGATTTAACACGTTGACGGACACTGACGCCATATCACGACATTGTCCTTCGCTCCAGCAGGGCAATTAAAAATATTAAGATATGCTGAAATTGACACCATGATTAAAACCATTATTAGTATACATAAAGAAATGCAACATACAGCTTTAAAATCAGAATTTTCTGAAGAATTAGATATATTGGAAAAACAGTCTGAGTCATATAACGTCATGTCCCAGAAGAAGCATCTTAGCTACAGTAGAACACTGACGTCATATGCCGAATGTAAAAAAAAAATTAAAGCACTTGATTTTAGTATAAAAACTTTTAATAAATGAAATTACAACTACTTAATCATCATCACTAAAATACATAAACGTGTATTCTGGATCCCCTATGGAATCATCTGTATTATACGTATCGCGCCCTTTTATCTGGCGGAATCTTCGTCCTCACTTTCAAGCTCTTCATACCAACGAAGTAGTTGCTTTTCTTGCTTCTCTTCCATTTCACACATGAATAAATTATAAAATATGCACAGGAATCAGACAGAAACGCGCCAAACATGGTCCCTAGTTCGTCTGACCAAATTCTTTCATCACCAACAAACTGTTAGGAATGTTGTCATTATTTTTTTACCCAAGGTGCCTAGTGGGACACTTCATAACTTATTACATGTAAAATTTACGTGATATGCCGACAAGCGTATCTAGAGCGCACTAAGTTTTTGCGGCATATAACGTCAGTGTCCCTAGGGGCACTGTGGGCGATGCAGCTTATGCCGGCAGTGTCGCGTTAGGCACATATCAATAAAAATGAGTGTCCGCGAATGTGTTAAAGTAATTACTAGGTATGAGTAGCTCATACTGAATCTGATGTCAAAAATTAAAGATTCAAAATTATGAATCCAACATGGCTGCCATAATTAAGTAGCCAATTTACGTGAAATTGGGCTACTAAAAAGAGTGAATACACTTTATTATAATGAAATTGAATCGCCTTTGAAATTACGGTCACTAAAAACTATGAAATAAAATTTCACACTCGTTGGATTAATTGACCTTATTATTTAATACCTATCGATTTTGAAGTAGATGTAAAAATGAATAAAACAAAAAAATCGTACGAATTGTTAACCTACCTCAAAATTGATAAGGTTCGATGAACCAATGAACGTGAAATTTTATCTCATAATTTTTGGTGACCGTCTTTTTTATACATATTGTCTCAGAACCAATGCATAATTTGGGTACAACGAAATCCATTTGCTTTATAAATAATTAACAATTTTAATTTATTTTCAGATACCATCGACTAGATCGAGAATATTCACGATGTAAGTATTAATACTATATTTCAATGGAAAAGATAAGCGTAACAATGTTTCCTCCATTAATTGTCGTCAGCAGACATATAAGATATTACTATAAACAATTTTTTTTCAATTAACCCGAAATGCGTCCTGCAGGGAAAACGTATTCTTAAATAAACGTATGTTAACAGAAATTATAAAATGAGCTAACCATTATACTCTTCGCCGATTTACTGCACTTATACAGGGTGTAATCAATTTCATGTCATTAAAAAAACTGGTAATGGGGACCGACTAGACAAACAAAAAACCTGTATGACTTTTCCCTCTAGGGGCACTTTGAAAAAAACTGACCTAGGTCAACTTTTTTAATATTTTTTTTTTTAAATATTAATGTAGAAAATAATTGAGAACCACTGCCTTTTTTGGCAAATGAACTTGTAGTTCCCAATTATACAACTTTTAAATTGTCATAAAAAAGTGCAAAGGCGTTGAATCATCGACCGCCTTTGATGGATCGCCTCAACCGAACTGAGGCAATTATAAAGAGGTAAATAATCCGTTATCTTTTTCTGCACAACTGCAAGCAAATAATGGCCGTAGCATTTCTTTACATGTGTGTCTTTTAATTTGGAACAAAATATTGAATTAATGTTTATGATTTAGAATATTTAAATGTGATTTATTAAAGTTTGTAACACAAATGAGTGTCATGGGTTAAAAGCTTACCACCTAAGTAAATTATTTAAAATCTGCATCTGCATCAATACACAGTTCAGTACGTCGAATTAAGGACATACGCACTCCGTTCAACACTAAACAATAAACTATCAACTAACATTGTCAATAAAGAAAAGTAAAAGAAAAACTTGGTCCAAAATCCAAAACGGAATATAAAAAGAACGAACAAGTTGTGTCTGTACGTAATCAAGAATTTAACGACTTGAACGATAAAGTCAATAAAATAAATCTTCACTATAAATACACAGCGACCCGAAATTCAAAAATAACAAAAACAACAAACGGCGGGTTGGAAGTAACGAAACACCCACAGAAACTAAAATATTGCGCAAGGGAGAGTCAGAATATAGTTTTCTTCAGATCAGATCTACTAAACACTCAGAAAACGTCGACGTCTTTCATCTTATTTACCGCACCGCTAAAGACCGCCGACATTTTATAGCTATCTACACAAATATTGAGTATAATAGGCAAAGACACGCGCGACGATCTAAATCTACCTCAATATTCCAGCAGCTCTCAAAAGATTTTATTAAATTTTGCGAAATTTTTGTTTATTTTTTTTCTCCAAAACTATGAGCTGTAGACCCCATGTTATATAAGGTTTTTTGTTTGTCTTGTCGTTCCCTACCACCAGTTTTTTTAATGACATGAAACTAATTACACCCTGTATAATTGTTACACATTCTATAGCATACTCTTCACAGTTTTTTGTAAGTAATATTAGTAAAAGAAATTTTTGTTTAATTAAAAACATAAAAAAATCGGTAAAGGTATTTACACAGAACTTCCCTCTTTATTTATACAAGACGGTCACTCTAAAAAATTATGAATTAAGAGATGGCATATGAGAATCATAATCGCCATGTAGTTAGCCCTATTATTACAGAGAAAACCTGATAACTTTTTTCCATGATCTACTGTATAGTGATGAGGTAAGAATTTTTCTATTTTTTTTTTTATTTATAAAACATTCTTTAGTTGAAATAGGCTCAGAATATAATGAAATGTGAAAATTTTAAAATTGAAGAAAACGTTTTTTTTATTAGTACCCTATATTGCTTATTTAATGTACGCCTCAGATTATTAAAATCCAACTTTTAAAAACGCGCGTGTTTTAAAGTTACCATGGCAATATCACCAACCCGAGAAACGTGAAGTCAAAATGTCAACTTTTTAATTATCGATCTGACAGGAATTTTTGCGGTGTTAACCTCGATTCTGCTTTTCTATTTAAGTAATCAATGTTAGAACTCATTTTAAAGCAATATACAATCAGTAGCAACTGTAATGACAATAATTAATGCTATGTGACAAATTGTTTTTCTCATTTACATGACATTGACAGGTATCCGCAATCCTCATGTCACATCACGAATTCAACCATTTTACATCCTTAATTCTTATTTCCATTTTTTGTACTAATAATACCAGCATTTATGATTTCAAAGTGTACCAATAACCTCTGCTGCGCCATCGTGCTCGAGAAATCGCGCGTGTTTTAATGACCTTTGTATCCACTTATACTTTAATATACTATTTCCATCATTTGTAGTTAGTAGTAGGTAGTAAAAAAATTTTGAAAAAAAAAATTTTGATTTTCAATACAAATTTCTTTTTTAAAATATGTTTAGAATGTCATGAAATGTGGAAATTTTAAATTTGAGCAAAAAATTTTTTTCCGTCACCCATTTAATACATTTTTTAATAAATGTTTTTGAAATATGTTTAGAATGCATGACATTCTAAACCTATTTCAAACGTGGAAATTTTAAATTTGAGTAAAACAAAATTTTTTTCATCGTCCATTTTATACAAAATTTTCAAAATTTGAAAATGTTTTCTATTTTAAGTTTTTCATTTTTTTTTAATAGGTTTGGAATGTCACGAATCGTGGAAATTTTAAATTTGAGCAAAAACAATTAATTTCCATCACCCATTTTAAAAAATATTTTAAAAATTTTCAAAATTTCCATATTTTTTCTATTTAAAATTTCAGTACCATCGGACTTTTCGTTCTTAAGTTATCGTGCTTACAAGAAACGTGACGGACGCACAGACGGGCGGACATTTTAAGTTGTTCAAAATTCGATCACCAACATAGTGATATGAAATTTTTTTCTCTGCGAGCGATATCACCTGTTTAAATGTGCCTATCGAATGCAATATATTCTTCGTTTTGTATTTTTTTTTTTTTTTTGGAGGGGAAAAACCTTCAAAAGGTTCCCTGCACTGTTAGTCGGGCGTGCAGGGGTATATGGGATTTTTACCCACTAAAAAACCCCCCTCTTCCTCCGGAACCGTACTTAAACATTTCTTCGGAGAATTCGTTTTGTATTTGGGAAAAATATAATAACATTTAATAATGAACAGCAGTTAATCAATTTAATTAATTCAACATTTATTAAAGCATCAAGAATCCCAATATCATTGTGAATTTACAGCTACAAGAAATAGTTGACAAACATTTCTCCGGAATCTAAATGAAAATATGAAAAATACTTTTGCATGCCATTCTAGTAACAAATCCTGAGATATTGGATCATATACTTATATTCCGCGTAGACACCTCATTTTCTGCGCGAAGAATGTCCGCGTTTTTTTTCTTTTTTCGTTGCATTTAATTTACTTGCGCAAAGCCGTGATTTAGTGTAAAATATGTACGATCTGGAATGTACCCTCCACTGCAGCCCTACATTATCTTAATTCTCCAATTTCACCACTGTACTTCTATTTCTTAGAACAGCAAGACATTGCTCCAGCAGAGGACGTAATTTTGCTATAAGCCAACAAGGGAACACACGAACGCGTGAGTCGTTAGGCAACAATAACCTGGCGTAATTCACACCAGAACAATAGAGTAATTGTTTAGCTTACTGCGCACATCTCTATGATTTCCAGTGTGGGGGTTTGAAACTATAAATTATGAGTATGTAAAGGGCAAAACTTCTTCCTTTAGCGTCGTAATAATATCTTTATATATAGTCAGCCTACCATGCTACGTTTGTATAGGTCTAGAAAAGCTATAGAATAAATGAGTTTAACAAATTCATACTATGTAAATTTATGAAAATAAAATTAGTTAGTTAGATAATACAGGGTGTAATTAGTTTCATGGCATTAAAAAAAAGTGATACTAGGGACCGACTAGACAAACAAAAAACCTATGTAACTTTTTCCTCTAGGGGCACTTTGACAAAACTGACCTAGGTTTAAAATTTGAATGTTAAGGTAGGAAATATTTTAGAATCACTGTTTCTCAGGGTCAATGAATGCTACAGTTCCAAATATTAGAAATAATAAAAAACTGTAATACCCGACTTGTGTTCCCGCCGGAAGAAGTGCGGCACTTGGGGGGATTACTTGTACCGGACTTTTTATACCACTAATAGTGAAAATGTAAATAATTCCTTCTCTTTCGGCACAACGCAAGCATAGCATGGCCGCAGGGGTTTAAATAGGATTTGTTTACATGTGTTTTTTAAATTGGAACAAAATTATTGTAGCTTTTATTGTCGTTTATAAGAATTTATAAAATTTAAAAGTGGTGTAATTAACATTTGTAAGAATGTGTTAAAAGCCTAAAAAATTAGTAATTATTTTATTAAATTGGAAGACGAACAGTTAGACGTCCGAGATACGATAAAAGAAAATAGTTGTGTATTTTAAGTTAGTAAAAAATCTGATTTTTTTACGAATTGAGCGCATAATTTTTCCCAGTCAGTTATCGAAAACTAAAAATAGAGTCTTTGGTATCTATGAAAATCAATGGAAACAATAATAAGCAGATTAAAACAAGACAGCGAATACTAATAATACTAATTTAATCATACCTTTAATGCCCAATAGGTAACACCCAGTAACTGAACAATTCTTTTGAATTTTTCAAAAAAATTGTTCGAAATGACCTCCATTTCCACGTATACACATTTCGGAACGTAGCACTAAGGACATACGCACTCCGTTCAACACATTTGGTAAATTAGGATCATTTGTTATGGTTTCTATGCACGTTAAAATAAGTTGTTGCAATTGTTCTAAAGTGTCAATTGGATCACGGTAAACCAAAGACCTAAAATGCCCCCAAAAATAGAAGTTCATCGGATTTAAGTCGGGCAGTCTAGCAGGCTATGGTACTGGTCCGCTACGTCCAATCCATCGTCGAGGAAACTTTTTGTTCAAAAAATTTCGAACAGTCAGAGTAAAATAGGCTGGCGTGCCATCGTGCAAATACCACATTCTTCTGCGTGTAGCCAAGGGTACATCTTCGGGCAAATTTGGCAATGTATGTTGCAAAAAGTATACATTATTATTTAATCCAGTGGGTAATTGCATAGGTCCAATTATTTCATTGCCGCAAATTCCTGCCCACAGATTAACGCTGAGCCGTCGTTGAAAATGCGCCCTTTTTATTACACGTGGATTTTTGTCTACCCAATAGTGCATATTTTAAAAATTAAACACTCCATTTCTGGTAAAACACGACTTATCGGAGAAACACAGAACGTTTAAAAATTCCTCATTTTCCCCATGTTTTTCTACAACCCACCTACAAAATTGCATTCGCTCTGCAAAATCTTGAGGTTCTAGTGCTTGGACACATTGATAGTGATAGGGATGTAAGTTCATATCTCTCAATGTCCTCCATACCACAAAATGGGATAATCCCACACGGTTCGCGATATCGCGAGTGCTTAAAGTTGGATCCTCTTCTACAAGTTCCAAAATTTGAACCTCTGCGTCAGTTACCCCGTTTTCACGTTGTGGACCTCGTTCTCATCCATGTCCATCGAGACAACCTATTTCTCGAAGACGCTCGTCAATACCAACAAATGTACTAGCACAAGGATGACGTCGATTAGGGAACCATAAACGATAAAGCTCATCCGCACCACCTGCATTTCCAACACTTTATCCATACACCAAGTGCATATCCGCGAGCTCTGGATAAGTTTAGTGTTCCATAATGTCAAAAATCTGCGTTTTAAACCACCACACTAAACTGTGAATTAACGTTATCAATGAAGAAAACAAAAAGAAAAACTTGGTCCAAAATCTAAAAAGTAACACAAAAAGCACGAACGAGAAGTGGTGTCTTACGTAACCAAGTACTAACGACTTGAACGATAAGTCAATAAAACTAGTCTTAACATAAGTGACACAGAATTCAAAAAGCAACAGAGAAAACCAAGAAAGGGGTAGGTCGCGTCATGTGTATGCTGTTTACCAAGTAAGGACACAAACTGAAATTATTACTTGAGAATATTATAGGGGAGAGTACTTCACGTGTAATAAGATAATTTGGCTGCGAAGAAGCAAAAAATATGGGGATGTCCTCTGTCGGTCGCTTTTAACTGCTTTGTCGGCATGCTCTTCGATGACCCCCGACGCTGCCTAAGTATCTCTTAAGTTCGCCATACTTATTTGCACGAATGTCAGACTATTATGTGCGACAAGATGCGAGGCAATAAAGCCTACCCCAATATGCCAGCAGTTCTCAAACTATGTTATTAATTATTTTGAAAATTTTTGTTTATTTTCTCTCTCCAAAACTATGAGCTTTAGACCCCATGTTATATAAGGTTTTTCTTGTCGTTCCCTACCACTAGTTTTTTTTAATGACATGAAACTAATTACACCCTGTATAATATGCATATAAATTATTATTTTTAAATTGCTTGCTGTTACGCTATTCATTCTATGAAGGAACACACAGTGGGATAAGAAGATTGTTTTTTATAAGTGAAACAGTAAATAAAACATTTTCTTATAAGGAAAATATTGATACCTAAAATAGAAAATAGAATATAAAAATTATATTAAGTGCATCGAAGTATATAAATAACCATAGGATGGTTTTACAATACTCCGTCTGAAAATTTGATTTAGTACAAACAGTACTGTTTTAAGTCTTTTTATTGTTTCTTTTAATTAATAATGGTAAATGTCGGAGGCCTCGGTGAAACCCTGATGTTTCCTGAGTATTAAAAAGAAAATTATTTAAATATCTTAAATATTGAGCAGGAGAACGACTTTTGTTCATTTTTATATGTTTTTCTCCCACTGTGGAACACTTCGGTATTTTCAAAAGTGAAAGTCCTAGCCAGTTCAAGAAACTGAATCGTTCTAAAATCTAGGTAACTGTAATAAATTAGATTTAATTGCTGGAATGGTTTTAACAAGTGACCGTTCTGTGTTAGAAGATGACCGAGAGCAGAAATACGAAGGTGAACCTGCAACATTGAAATAAAAAGTGATATCAGCCATACAAAAGTAAAAAATGTCGAGACAGCTACACTCAAAGATTTTATTTTGATTAAAATTAACGCGTTTGGCCGCCCGCTCACGCTTTCCACTCCGAACAGTTTCTTGAACATCTCCAAATTTTGTCGACAAATCGTCAGGAGAACACTTGATGATGTAAATTGTGAAAATACAGAGAAAAGTGGTCGATCGAATAAGGCGCTGACGCTCTTATCGTCGGTATCTTCTCTCTTTTCCTTCCACGTAGCCTACTGGCGTTTTGCACATAAGTTCATTTTGAAACAAAAAATAAATACGCAAATTGTCAGAAGTGCACTTGATCACATAAAAATTGCGATTTTTTTTCCTTTGGCGCCTTCTGGTGGCCCTTTACCTTCCACTCACCCTTCTGACGTTCTTTCCCCTACTTATTTATACTGTCTTCAATCATTCTGAACATTTTCATTACCACACCTCGTCAATTTTTTTACTTGAAAAAATTCCATCTTTGCCCGTCCACCCACCCGTTATCCTTCCAGACTGCCTTCTGGCGGCCGGCCTCTCACTATGTCGGTAAGAATAGAACCTGTTCTGGGTGAAATTTCGACTACACTGAGTCACATGCCAACCTCAGTAGTCAGCTCTCCATCTATTAGTTTGATCTAGTAAATGGTGAATAAAGAGAATAAAATAAATTCAGATTTTCGAAAATGTTCGAGTTCTGGTGGAGTCGCCGGTAACAAATAATTGTTTAACAATTAATTACACAGGCACACAAAAAAAATGTCAAGACCTATGTATTCCCATGCATGTTGACCTGCTGAACACGAATCCGATGTCCGCTTTGCCCGATTGACTCTTGCATTTTTCCTAACCTCAAAGAACACCGTCATTATCATCATAAAAATTCTATTTAAATTAATAATATACAAACATTGCCTCCCCGAATCGCAATCCGGAACCAACCAGAACACCACGTCGCGCAGCGTCTTCTTCTATGTAGGGTTGGCCGGGTCACGACCGGTTTGGCTTAATAAAATTAATACAAAAAGGTAAAACTCCTGTCGCCGGTGGCGGCTTAAAATTTACATTAAAATTAGTAATATCTGTATTACAGATTTAAAACAGTTAAAAATAAGTTCCCGAAAAATCTCAAACAAGTAAATAAAAAGCATAAATGAACTGACTTTCATTTTCATACGTATTTTGGGGCCCTGAGACCGAATGTGGGCGGCACGATGATCTATGGTTATTTTTAAGGGAGATGCAGACCGCCAAAGTCAAAAGTCCGAGGATTTCGCTTCACCGGCGACATGGGTCCGCATCGGGAGCAACTGCATCCGAACGAGGGACCATAAAATTATGTAGAAATTCGAAGTTACGCAAAAAGAACAGAGAAATCGAATGGAAAACCAGAGATCCCTACGATATTTCGTTTCCAAGATAGGGCCGCACAAAGTTACCGGAAGGACAGAATCTCTTTTTTCATCCCACTTCTCGAGACTCTATCTCGGAAACCTAAAAATCTACAGCCTTCTAGTTATGCTATTCGATTTATCTAACCATCCTACGTATTCCTGATTATTTTCAGATTTTTACCATTTTCATCCTAAAATTTTGAAGGTGGATCATCTAAAAAATGTACGAGTTTTAGACATATCATAATATTTCACACTCTAACTTTTTCCAGATAAAAACGACCCTCCTTTTTTGTGCTCAGTCAATTTAAAATAAAATTTTCTATTCGATTGTTGGCGGAACGATGATCTTTGATTATTTTTTAGCGAGACACAAGCCGCCAAAGTAAGAGGTCCGAGGATTTCGCTCCTCGAACGACACAACCCAACCTCGGGCGCCACTGGTTCTAAACGAGGAATTCTAAAATTCTGAAAAAGTTCAGGAGTGCGTAAGGAGATGTGGTGAATCGAGTGGTGCAAACCTGAAGTCTATAGCTTTATTGGTTTCCGAGATAGAGTCTCGAAAATTGGAAATAAAACTTTTCTCCTTCCATTAACTTTGAGCGGCCCTATCTCGGAATCGAAGTGTCATAGGGATGTCTGGTTAACGCTATTCGATTTCTCTGTTCCTTTTATGCATCTCTGTGTTGTCACAAATAGAACCCCTTTTAGGGCTGCGACATCCACAGGTACCTCCGATATTGACCGGTTACTAGGGGTTCCATCGGTGATACCCACGAAGCCACTTTAACTCGCTTGGCGTACGAGAGCGTTTAACTTAATTATTGCTCGGCACCTCCACCATATGTCGCAAATGCAATACCCTTAGGGCTGTATGACTTATTTCTGAGTAATCCATATGTCACAAATAAAACCCCTTTTAGGGCGGCGACGTCCAGGTACCTCCCATATTGGCCGGTTGCCCGGAGTTCTATCGGTGATACCCACGAATCCACTTTAACTCAATTGGCATACGAGATTGTTTAAATTAATTATTGAATGAATACTTTATCAAATAAAACATATTGGTAGAAAACAAGGTACAAGTTTATTAAACAACAAAGATACAAATATAAAAATTACTTACATTTCTTGCACATCTTTTACACCTCTGGTAGATTACCCTCCAGGGGAGGAGCTGGGGGCCATGCAGTATCCGTACTTGGACCTTTTCTTACCAAATCCGAACTCAAAACTCAACTAATACTTTTTCCTACCGACCAATACCGCTACTCATTTTAATCGAATCAGCACGTTTGCCCTGGCGACAATGTAGTGCAGTGAACCTGCTTTCAGCCAACTCAGCTTTTTCGATACAAAGTGAAATACAAAGAAATACGTTAAACAGATTTAGTGTAACAAATCATACCCGTTACGATGTACTGGGTGTTCCTAATAAATTTCAAGTACTGCATGACCGTATTCTTCATAATTTTATGGTCCCTCGTTCGGATGCAGTTGCTCCCGAGGTGGACCCATGTCGCCGGAGAAGCGAAATTCTCGCACCTTTAACTTTGGCGATGTGTATCTCCCTAAAAAATGACCATAGATCATAGTACCGCCCACATTCTGTCTCAGCGCCCCAGAATACGTGTGGAAATGGTGGTCAGCTCATTTCAGCTTTTTATTTACTGTATTATTTGACAGTTTTCGGGCACTCTGACGGTGTTTTTTGAAGTTAGGAAGAATGCACGAGCCAATCGAACAAAATGGACATCAGATTGGTGTTCAACAGGTTAAAATGCATGGAAATACAAAGGTCTGCCTTCTCGCACTCGACTTTTCTGTGTGTCTATGTTATTAAAGATATTATCCGAGTAGCTACTACTGAATCTGATGGCAAAAGTTAAAAATTCAAAATAAGAAATTCAATACAGTTGACACAATAGCAAATATTTTGCAAATTTACATGATGATTTTCGAAAAAATTTAACCGTTTTTAAAAGTGGTCACTAAAAATGATGAAATAAAACGTTGCTTTCGTTAGATTAATTGAACTTTATTGCCTAATATCCATTTTAAGGTCAGTGTAAAAATGAACAAATAACAAATTAGAACGAATTTTACCAGATCTCAAACTCAACCTTACATAATAAGGTTTAATTAACCGAACGACGCACAGTGAGTGGGACAAAACAAATTTCAAAATTTTCTACAGCCGTCCATTTGAAACCAGCATTCATTTCTTAAATTAAGAGGAATATCCTCGAGATATTGAAAAAAATGGTTACATAAAAAATTATTAAATAATGGTCCATTTAAAGGGGGAGGAAGGATGTGGGGCCCACAAAAAGTCCCGTTTATAACACCACACCATACATTAACGCTAAACTCCTGTTGAAATGCCCTAGGATTCTGATGAGCCCAGATTCTTAACTTATTAATATTAACCGATCCATTATGGTTAAAGGTAGCTTCATCAGTCCAAATAATTTTACTTCCAAAATCGGGATCTTGTTCCATGGCATTTATAAACCAATTGCAAAAATTGATACGCCTTTCGGGATCACCTGGTTGAAGACTTTGGACTGGCTGCATTCGAAAAATTTTTCTGTGGTCTTATTTCAGAATCCCAAAAACTTTGCTTTTCGAAACATGCACAGCTTGCGCACGCAGCTGCTGGGCCGCTCTTCTGATACTTAATTTATTATTATTGTTAAATTTGGCCAAAATTATGTTTTTACATCGCCCATTTCGCTGTTCTTCATTTCTTGGACCTCTTTTAAGTCCAAAATTTCTAAATTCTAGGTGGGTTCGAACAAAAACATCTTTAGATGCTTTCTTTCTATTAGGAAATCTTCTGCGATATTCGCGTACTGCGGCATTCGCGTTTCCATTACATAAATAAAATGAATATCCGCGTACTCCACATTACTAAATATGACCATTTTTTGCTTTTCACTTTTTCCAAAAGGAAATAATAAAACCACAGGACAATGAACTACAGAAAACCAAAAAACAGCAATGTCATTATTGCCATTCTGGCATTGCATGCTAGATTATATTTCATGTATTACGAACATTACAGTCACGACACACTCCTACATACCAGGAATGCTGGTAATAATGGTTGCTAATTAATAAAGTTCAGATAAGATTTACTCAAAAGCTGATAATTTTATAGAAAAAACACAAGAGACCTTTTTTGTGTAGAAAACTTAAAAATTTTAAGCTCCGCTCATAAATATATATAAAAGTGTCACACAATAAAGTTGGGACTTAATTATACCTAGCAGCCCCCCCCCCCCCCAGTTTCACCCGCTCCTGAATAATTTTTGTACACAGTTGTCATTTTTTCTTAAAAAGCATAAAAAGTTAAATTCCTGCGTAAATTGTCATTTGTTTATCTTTAGACGTTTCGAAAATATTCATAAAAAAACATTTTCAGGAGAATTATTTGAACACCCTGTATCTCGTAAACTAATCACGTCCCGACCCATGTTTATGGGAACTTTTTTCTAATTTTGAAAAGTTGTGTTGGTTAAGTTTGGCCTATGCAATTCGGGACACCCTGTATTCTTATTTATTTACTCAAAACCGATTAAGGAAAGAAAAAAGTAGCCTTGGTTTGGTCAATTTATGTAATTATTTTGATTTCTCTGCTTATTCGACCTATTTTAATCAACTATAACGACGTATTAAGTTCAATTTCGATTTTGTTAAAAAACTCTGCCTCTACAAATTTATAGCCAGAAGTCTGACGATTATTTAGAAATATAAATATTGCGATTGGACAAAAATTAAAAGCTGTAGAGAATTTTGAATAGTTAATATTTTTTTCAGCCTCACTGTGCGACGGTGAAATTGTGTCTTTTCAAGCACTGGTAAATTATCCTCACCGGTATAATTATATGCAACATAGATTGGATAGAATTAACAGAACTATTATTACCTTTTTCAAACAACCTGCTCAGTAAAAGGTAAACATTTCTTACTTGCTGAAATTTGTAATTTTTTTTCTATTATCCAACAATATTACAATTAAGAAGTATTCTTAGATATTTTAGATACTATAAACAACTTTTAAATGGAATAGAAAGGTATTAGTCAGTAACAAATGATATACAATTCCATATAGTTGGGATATTACGGATGTTAAAAATGCGACACTAGAATTCTTTCGATGTTGCACATTAGTTTTCCTGACATAAATGCTAATAAAATGTAAATAAACCGTGTAACAAAACACGAACAAATACCTCAAAATATTACATTATACAACATTTTTATGTTGTGTTTTCTGTGCCATAATATATTTACTAAAATTTATACTGTCATAACAAGCCTTAATTGCGCTATTAATTACAGCCGTATCACTGGTTCATCAGTGTTCTAATGAAAATATGACTGTAAGGCCGTAAGCGCGTGATGTTGAGACATAAGCCAGTAATAGCTAAATTCGTTCAAAGCCGTACTATATGACTACTACAAATCTACTTATGGAAATAAACAAACTTTATAATCACAAATATACGGTTATTAAAGTTAGTCGGGTAATTTTTACAGTGGTATTAAGACATAATTCGATTGTATTAAAATTAAGTCTAGGTTATCATTGAAACCTAGACTTCTGTATTTTCGATTAAAATCT
Organism: Stenurella melanura; assembly: GCA_963583905.1. Taxonomy (NCBI): domain Eukaryota; kingdom Metazoa; phylum Arthropoda; class Insecta; order Coleoptera; family Cerambycidae; genus Stenurella; species Stenurella melanura. Next base: position 67,546,583 of record OY757313.1, read on the forward strand.
AAAAGAGAAAAAATAATGGAATGAAATCGAGTTGCCTTTAAAAAAACGATCGCTAAAAATCATGAAATTAAATTTCGCCATCGCCTGGTTGAACCACCTTATTACCTAGTATCAATATTAAGGTCAATTAAAAATACGTTTGTTATTTATAAATTTTTCTACCGACCTCAATATCGAAAAATTAATTTGGGAACTTCTGTTCTCATATACACACTAAATGACAATTTTATTCTCCTACCTCCTTTAATAATGGAGTGGGGATAACGGAAGGGGTGGCCGATATCGTAAGAAAAAATTGAAACCGTGGCTTCTACTATATATATCAAATCCCATATTTCTGTACTCTCACCAGCTTGCTTCATTTATTTGCCGCTATTTACTTAATTTTTCAACGGAATATGCTAAACATACAATCCAGTTCCAGATTTCGTAATATTATACAGGGTGAACCATTAATAATAGGCCATAATTTAAAGGCACTTTCTTTGGACCAAAATATGAGGATATAACCAAACATACTTTATTAAATTGTTGCTGTGGAAAAAGATTCAGAGTGTCAAAGTCGTATTTTATTTTCTTTTTTTTGCAGTATCACAACTACCTCTTGACCGATCTTCTCCAACTTTGATAGGAAAAGATTTTTTTAAGCTAAGAAATAATAATTTATGTGTCACATCACGCTAGCCCGTGCGTGGAGGGCGCCTCAATAAGCTATACCTGATGATAAATATTTTTTCTCTTTTTTTTATGAAGCGTTGTGACACTTTTGACATCTACGTAAAAAAGGTACACTTGATTGAATTTGACAATTTCGACCGTTTTTGAGAAAACTACCGCAAAATATTTCAAGAATTCTTTGAGGACAAACTCAATTTGAAACGGACAAATCGTATTTATTGAAATGTATGCTTTGGTGATATCCAATTTTATTAGAGGACAGCAAGTTGTATTTTTAATATAAGAAGATCTATTATTATTTGTGGCGTTAAAAGAAAGGTTTAAATCGATGTTTAAAAATATGCCCAAGTTATTCAAAGGTGGGCCACCCTACGAGCGACGTGATTAGCGATATTGGTTTAACTTCGTTAGCACAGTAAAGATACGAAGAGGAAATAGGGCAGTGAGGTCAAGGCTTGGGCGCCATGATTCATTAGGATAATCAAGGAAAAGAAAATCGAAAGACACATATTAGATATATACTGTAGTATATTACAGAATATTATATTACACAATAAACATGAGCTACCACAGCATAAGCGATATTGTATAGCAAAATATCAAACAGAAATATATACAAGATACACTATATTACAATAATTTACAACGAAGATAAGATAACATAGCACCAATGATGCTAAATAGCAATACACCGGAAAGACATACTATATTACAACTAAGTTGAAATGTAAACCGAAATATATTACAAAGTTATTTCTCAAACGATCAAACAAACAAAATATTTACAGCATTAGATATACTAAAATGCAACACAAAATATACACCATTAGATATACTAAAATAGCAACACAAAATATATTACAACGATAAAATTATAAAACTTAACCTAATAAAAGATATGCAATTTCTCTCGAACCCGATATTTATTTGAGCCTACGAGTATATAGCCTTCCCGCTGCGTAATGCAAATAAACGGGATACCCCAGTTATATAACTACAAAAAATAACACTAGAATTTAGCTCTAGCAGATAAAATACGATCCGTCACGTTTCTTGTAAGCACGATAGCTTAAGAACGAAAAGTCCGATAGTATTGAAATTTTCGACAATAAGTTAATGTTAGCTAGAGGATGAACCCCATTGTTTTTGAACAACACCGTTCAATAAATAAAAAGTTATTAATTTTTTAAATGAAAAAAATTATTTTGTTTTGTAATTAAACAACATATTTGAAACTAATACCATTTACAAAAAACTGTGAAGAGTATCCTATAGAATGTGCAACAACTATATTGTAATAACTGGGGTTTTATTCCCCTAATTACATGATTTAATCAGACATTACCATTGGCAGAGTACAATGTGTCCCAATCACTTTGCAGACTCCGTCGATATTATAGTATATCCATCGAAAACAAAACTGTGCTTACCCTTTGCTTTCTAAGTGATTCTATCCTTTTTGGTGTCCATCAACCAGGTTACTTCACAAACAAACTTTACTGAATATAAAATGAACTTAATTTCATGACAAGCAAATAAAACACGTGATTTGTCAAAACACTCAAACCACTATATTTACATAAGAAAATGAAAGCAAATGAAAATGACAATCACAAACACTTAAACACGATTAAATAAATTAACAAACAGTAATTACACAATATTAAGAAACGAAATGGCCCGCGGCAAGTTCAAATCTTTAGCTGAATCGCGACCAAATATTCCTAGGTCAATTACAACACATTAATTTTCTACTTATTAAAACCGGCAAAATACTAAACAAATGTACTTAAACTTTACAATTGAAAAAGGTTCGCAAAACGAGAATTTACTATACCCCGTAGGTAGATGATGACCGAACAGAAGTTAAGCCAAAAGTGACGATGTTATCTCAATAGAAAAAAGACGTTTCAAAAGTGGGCACTTTAAACCCTCGACCAATTAAAACCTTCTATAGTTTAAACGGTACCCCCTATTTGAAATTACCTAACGGACCATGGTATTTATCATATGGCCTATCTGAACATTTTTATTACCACTAAAACACATGAGAAAAACCCCTTTTGTTCCTGACTTTGCTTTTGTATGGGGGAAAAAATCTGCCTTAAGTGATCTATCTATCTTATGGTCTATTACATATGTTCCAGGAAGCATCTATCAAATGCTTTAGTCTTGAAAATCCAACTAGAACCCCCGGTGAGCTCGTATATAACAAGTGTCCATAACTTCAAGTAAGAAAGGCGAATTGGACATAAAATAATTTGGATGGTTATTTATTGTTTACAAGTGGCTAACGTCGACTACCTAATAAAGAGTAAAGTTAACAAAGCACGTTTCCTGGGCCCTAAGTAAATCAGTTTGCAAGATAAAACAGATGTTTCTATGGCCGGTATCTTACGTTATTGTCCTAAATACGGTGATTCTAAGCAACAGGGTCGGACTTGGCTTCCCTTAATTTGACTTTTGTTACAATATAATAAGTGTAGAAAATTGGGAAAGAGAATAAGGTTAGTTGTTATGCTCTATAAAATTAATTTATGTAATGATGACTTTTCAAAAAGTCACCTAGCTCTCAGAGTATCTAGGTCTGTTTGACAGAAACAAATCATCATACTCTATTTTTATTTGCGCATCCACGTAGTGGAGTGGAAATATAGTAATCGTAAAAAGAAATTCGAAAATATTGTTTGTTGAAATGGGCTTAAAATATCATAAAACGTCGAGATTTTAGATTTGAGCAAAGAAAATGTCTCTCTGTCTGTCGGTCGGTCTGTCTGTCTGTAATTTTTTTTGTGCACACGTTTTCTTAGTAACGGTTTAAGATATTGACTTGAAATTTGGTACACACGCTAATTTTCGTGAAGGTTTGAGGTTAAATAGGGATAAAAAAGAGAAAATAAGTAATGCGAGCTGATAAGAGTACAGTAATTTTTTATTTGGTGTATATATTCTAAGCCAACACCTCAGATTTTTTAATTACGTTGAAGAATTTAATAAAATAAAATTGATATATTCACTTGAAATTTGGTACACGTATGTATTATACCGATTATATTTTGAGATGATTCCTTTGAAGGGTTGGGGGGTTAAATAGGAGAAAAGAAGTAAAACAAACTGGTAAGAGTACAGAAACTTTGGATTTAGTGCATATATTAGAAGCCAAGGCCTCAGATTTTGATAATACACCTATGTATTATAGCGACATTTGGAACTAGATTACCTACATGTTCAGATGATTTTGTTGAAGGGGTAGTGGGGTAAGTAGGAGTAGTGGGGAAAATAAGTAAAGCAAGCTAGTAAGAATACAGAAAGTTGGAATCTGATATATAGTAAAAGCCAAGGCCTCAGATTTCTTTATAATATTTTTCAACCCCCTACCACCTCCACTCCATTATTAAAGAGGATGGTAAAGTAAAATTGAGATATTCACTTCATATTTGGTACAAGTATGTGCTGTAATGACATTTGATTCAAATGATTCCGTAGAAGGGATGGGAGGAAGGGTGCAAAGAGGGAAAAATGAATGAAGCAAGCTAATGAAAGTAGAGAAACTTCATTTTTATAAGCTTTTATTTAACTTCATTTGTTTGTTAGTTAGTATGTTTGAGTCAAATCTGGCAATCAAGGTGGATCCTGGAGGTAGTGCACAATAACGGATTCGACAGCGTCAGCGTCCGGAAGTCACATTGGTGTTCTGCAACGCCTGAATATGATTATCCCCCGGCCGAATATAGATTCGCCAGCGCCCAAATATGAATTCGGCACTGTTCTCATATAGATTCGGAAATGCCCGAAAATTGCCTTGGTGTTCATCGTCGGCGGAAACTTATGGAGGCTTTGCTGGCATTCGGCAACGCCATTTTATTAAAATTCTGTGACCAATTATTTCTACATACTAGAGTGCAAATATAGTCTAGATGTTTTCCTTTAAGGAGACTTGGATTGGGAATCAGGATGTGAAAGTAGTGATTTCTTAGGCAGCGGTTTTTAATTTAAAATTTTTCAGCAATCGTTATGTTTATCTGTATTAACTTCTCTACCAAAAGAAGCTAAATTTAATTTCCCGTCATAATCTTAAAACCAATCACTTTTCAAAACTTCCCCAGACGTAAATATATCCAGAAATTTTATATGACATTTAGGGTGATAATAGGGAAGGGATTCATTATATACTATTAATTATCGAGACGTTCCAAACAGGGAACAGCACTTTACCTCTGGGAAAATTAGTTCAGATTTGGAGTCACTTTCCGAATCCTGTGCTTTATATTGTGTATACCTTGCGAGACCATATGTCTAAGTACAAACTATTAGGAAAGCTTATTATGAGCTTACTTGTAATTAATTTAACTTGTTTACAAGTTATGTATCTCCAAATACTAAGCATATATGCTGTGTATGAGTTGAGAACCCTTAGTGGTTAATTATGTATGTACACCGAACCGAAATGTCACATTAATTTTAAAATAATTATTATTAGTTACATTGTCTAACATTTCCTCACAATGGACAAACTTATTTCAGCTAACTGTAGTTACCATGAATCTATATCGAATTTAATTCAATTAAGATGTTTGCTCTAAATTGTCACAGCCATTATTTGATCATCTACAGGGTGTTAAGCATATGCGTGCCTTAATTTTTAATGGTGCCCTTGTACTACAATGAGCAAGAAATTGTGTAGAACTATAAACCTAACTGTCTTTGAGTAAGAATGTCTAAATCTGCGTTGTAGAAACACAAAAGTAACACAAATAAATATATATTCAAAAAATGTTGCCTGCAAAAGTTCAGAACAGTAAAGTTATCTATCGATCTGTTTAAGTCAGATGTCAGAATAATGAGATATAACTTCAAAATTAGAAAAAAAAACCAAAGAAACCAGCATACTCTTTCAAACCCAAATATATTTTTAGAAAAAAAGCAATTTACTTGAAAATTGAATCAATTAAAGCAAAAAGTACTCTCAAGAAGGTGATTTGACCCGATTTTGAAAATAATATTTTTTGCGCGACTTAAACTCAAGAGAGCCAAAATAGGGAAAATCGGTATAATCTTTGGGATCGTGCACAAATGGGGACACTTGTAGGCTCTAATTGTTTATCTTTTCAAAATCTCTTATTGAAAATTTGTAGAGGAAGCATTTTAAAAAATGTTTCAAATGAAAAGTTGCCTCTATCCTTTATCTTCATTTCTTCCCAATATACTTGGTATCTATTTTAAAGCAACTTTCCCGCTTGCTATATATACTCCAGAAAATGCTCAGCCGACAGAGCAAAAATGCATATTTTCTACACTTATTAAAATATAACCTTCGTATTAACACAATTTATTATCAAATATGTAGTTGATGACACGGTAAAAAATTGAGACCAGTTCATTGTTCCGTTATTGAGTTAGAGCGAGTTAAACCAAAATATGGCAGCTTTCCCATTTAGGTCACAGCATGATATACAACTATAATTGAATATACGTGAGCTGTGTATTTTTGATTTTTTGATTTTTTTGTTTATTTGCCAGCGTAAGATGAGCATTGCTGCAGATTCCGTGCATCCATGGAGGTTCGTTCCAACACGCAGCTTGGTCATCCGCCGAATACGCCCTACAAACGGCCAAACCGCATACCGGAACCAAACCTCGGATGTTTTATATACCGCCGGACCGCTTTCTGGTTCTTCTCCTTTTTAGTTTCCATGCTTCTTTTAAGTTTCCATCTATCATCATCTCTTTATTTATTCTTCCTCTTCTTCTGTTTCTGAATCTAGCAGTGTGCACGTCCTTCCGCCCGCTTGCGTTTACTTCGTTACTTCGTTTGCCTGCCGAGACATACATACATTCTGTCGCCGTAGAGAGCCCTTTTTCATTAACCGTTCCACAGGTAAATATCCATTTACGGTGGAAATGCCCTTATGAGAAAAAGACCCAAGGGAATATTTTGCACACCCTGTATAATAGTTTGTTTCGGTAGTAATTATTTTCAACTGCCGCTTTCCAAAGAGTTTTTGTTGAAATATTAATATTGTTGAAACGAATGAAAATCCAATTATGTTTAATCGTAGTATTTGAATCTTAATAATAAGAAAAAAATTAACGGTAATGTTGTAAAAGTATACAACGTCATTTAGAAACGTACACATTGTATCTAGAAACCTACAAATTACAACACAGAACCATTGTTTTCAGTAAAATTCACATTTCCTCAGATGCAAAAGAAAAAAATTAGTAATGCCTTTTTCCTTTAACATTTCGTGACAATAATACTCATATCGTAAAAATTGTCTCAGATAGGATCTAGGATGCGAAAGCTGCAAAAAGTTATGATAATACAAACAAGTCATTTAATTTTATTTACATACAACAATATAAACAAAAAATATCTAAAGAATGTGCTGTGCCATGTAACGTGTTGTTCAAAGTCCACAGATAACGTGTGATTTTTCAGATTCTTAATTTAATTTCGAAAAACTAGCGTCTCGAAATGCCACTATGAGACTTTGTCGTACCCGTGCAAGCTCAACACTCTTTTGTACCATGATTCTTGTTATAACTATTACTTTAAAGTATTTCATGCTCTACCAAAAATATATGTACATTATTTCACCCTATCTCGCCTAGTTTTCAAGATATTGATGAAAGAACTTTGAAAGTATCCAGTTTCTGACTATATTTGTAGCTATCACTTCTAATAGCTATCTTATCCTGAAAAAAACGGGGAGGGTCAGATACCACACAATAAAAATGGTACTTTTATACAATTTCATTTTTATGGCGACAACGTTTAAAGACCAATATTATACACAAATATCTAAAATCATTGGCCAAATATCTTTTTAGCACAATTTCTTACTTTGTTGAAAAATATTAGAAAGAAATTTGAGACCTCGGTTTCTAGTATATACAATTAAATCCCAAGTTTCTGTACTCGTAACAGGTTGTTTCACTTATTTCCCCCTCTTTACTTACCCCCCACTCGTTAACGGAATCATGTCAAAATATAATCTAGTTTCAGACGTCGTTACAATACATACGTGTACCAAATTTCAAGTGAAAATCTCAATTTAATTTTATCAACTCTTTTAACAATGGAGTGGGAGTGGTGGGGGGATGGAAAATATTATAAAAAAAAACACCTGAGGCCTTCGCTTCTAGTTTATACACGCTCTTACAAGCTTGCTTTACTTATTTTCCCCTATTTATCCCTGTTTAACCCCCAACCCGTCAACGAAATAATCTCAAAATATAATCCAGTTCCAGATGTTGTTATAATACATACATGTACCCAAATTTCAAGTGAATATCTCAATTTTATTTTATCAACCCCTATAATAATTGAGTAGGGGACGTGGGTGGGTTGAAAAATATTATAAAAAATCTGAGGCCTCAGCTTCTAGTACATACACTGAGTTTCAAGTTTCTGTACTCTTACCAGCTTGTTTTAGTTATTTTCCCCTATTTAGTCCTATTTAACCCTCAACCCTTCAACGGAATAATCCCAAAATATAATCTAGTTCCTGATGTCATTATAATATATACGTATACCAAACTTCAAGTGAATATCTCAATTTTATTTTATCTACCTCTTTAATAATGGAGTGGTGGGTGGTGGGGGGATGGAAAATATTATAAATAATTTTGAGACCTTGGTTTCTAGTACATACACCGAAGTTCAAGATTCTGTACTCTTACCACCTTGCTTTACTTATTTCCCCCTATTTACCCCCCAACCCTTCACCAGATATGTTAAAAAAAAATCCAGTTCCAGATCTAGTTATAGTATATACGCGTACAAAATGTCAAGTCAATGCCTTAACCGTTCCGGAGGAAACGTGCGTACAAAATAAAAGTTACAGACAGACAGACAGACAGACAGACAGACAGACCGACCGACACACAGACCGACCGACAGACAGAAAAAATTTTTTCGCTCGAATTTAAAATCTCGACCTTTCATGACATTCTAAACATATTTCAATAAAACAAAATATTTATTGTTTTTTACGATTGTTATACCTCAAATCCACTATGTGGATGTGGAACTAATACAGCCTCGATCAAAAACGTAAAATTTGAATGTGTATTATAACATCGTATTATTTTCAATATAGTGTATTGTATGCATTTAAAGTTTGTATTATTGGCTATTATCATAGTCACTGTAAATCCGTATTATATCCACTTATTTACTAGTATTGTGTTGTGAAATGACGTAAATTAATTAAACATTGTAGAATCGTCATAAAAACATTTGTTTGCTACTTGCTGCTATAATATCATTGTATTAATGATGAGCTCAGTAATTTGTAATATTTCCAAGGAAACTCTTAAGGAATGATGTGATTGTTATTAAAGGATGAATTTCATTGTGATTTGAACGTAAATGAACAAGACGATGTTATACTTTAACATGTATCGCCATCTTTGAAATGGGGGAAGAAATTTGTTTTCCTTACTATAAAACTTGTAATTTAGTTTATCATCGTTAAATAATTAAGATCAAATAGTCATCGTGAGATTAGAGACTGTTTTCTATGGCCAATTAACACTATATGATGGTATTTTGAGGAGGCACATTAAAAAATAAATGTTTGTATTACATAGAACAAGAAATTTTAACGTTGTTTGCACGAAAACAAAAACTTGCCGACGTATTTTTAGCAAGATAAAGCTTTAGTTTAGTAAAATCTCAGAAATAGGAGGACTCCATCAATTCTGATTTACTTCCAGCTTAAAGCATAATAGGAATATGAGTACGCGAAGATAAGAAGACTGTTTAAACACGGTAGTAATACGGCTGAATAATGTTGTAGCATATGAAAAGGTGTTGAAATTGCTATTGATGTAGTTTTAAATGAAAGCGCGTTATGTAGAGAACCGAACAAAGAGATGCTATCCGAAAATGAACCGTTTTATAGGATGCCGTAGTCTTGTTCTATTTCCATCAAGATCTACACATAAACGGGGCTTGTCATTTAACGAAAGCGTGAAAATACGCCTTGAATACAAATGACAATCTATAACTGCTTATATAAGGAGATGGATGCGGAATATGTTAATGTACACGCCGAAAAATAACACAATTTAGTTAATTCTATGACATTTATATTAACTGAAGTAAATTTAGATAACAAAACATACCGGGTGTAATACAAACATGACACGCCATTTTACTTCCCTCGCATACCGAAAGGAAGTATTGTATTCGAGAAAAAATCACCCTCCGAGATTTTTTCGGATTCTGACGTTTCAGATCACGGAGATTACGAAAATATAGGTTTTTCAATTCCGTCAGTCTGGCTGTCTGTCTGTCTGTCTGTCTGTTGGTGCATTTACTAAAAAACTACTTGACGGAGAGCAGTCAAATTTGGTAGGTAGTTGACGCTACTGTCAGCGCAGAAATGGTAGAAATTTCACTGGAAAATATACAGGGTGGACCGTCTAAACGGAATAAATAGTGAAAAAAAATTTTTTTCGCTCAAATTTAAAATTTCCACGTTTCATGACGCGCTAATCCCATTTCGGGAAAAAAAAAATTTGAAAATTTTTTCCATTTTTGAAAAAATTTTTACCAAGATAAAAAAATTTTTTTTTGCTCAAATTTAAAATGTCCACGTTTCATGACACGCTAAACCTATTTCTGAAAAAAAAAAAATTTGAAAATTTTTTTCACCAACATTTTTGAAAACATTTTTACCACTAAAAAAATTTTTTTTCTTTGTTCAAATTTATAATTTCCACGTTTCATGGCATTCTAAACCCATTTAAAAGAAAAAAATTTTTGAAAATTTTTTCCCAACATTTTTGAAAAAAATTTTACCACTAAAACAGATGGAATTTTTTTTCTTAAAATTTTAAATTTCCACGTTTCATAGCGCTCTAAATCTATTTTATAAAAAATTGGAAATTTTTTAAATATTGTGAAAAAAATTTTACCACTAAAACAGATGGAATTTTTTTTTCTTTTTTCAGATTTAAAATTTCCACGTTTCCATGGCATTCTAAAATTATTCAAACAAATTTAAAAATGTTTTTGAAACATTTAAAAAAAAATTGAAAACATGTTTAGGTAATCTATTTATATCACTATTATAGAATAGACGAAATATTTTTTTTGCTCAAATTTTAAATTTCCACGTTTCATGACATTTAAAACCTATTTCGGAAAAAACATTGCCACATCCTTTCACCATTTTGGAAAAAAATTTAACACTAGAATAGAGGGAAAAATTTTTTTTTGCTCAAATTTAAAATTTTCGCGTTTCGAGACATTCTAAACCTATTAAAAAAAAAGTTTTGAAATTTTTTTATATTTTTTAACCACCACTATACTTCCACTCCATTACGTGAATGTGGAATTGAAAATGTGACAGATGGCAATAATATTTGGCATATGCACCTATTATATACTTTTATTGAATAATGGCATCCCAAGGAATAATTCAGTCATGGTGGACATTTGTAAAGGTATTTGCGCAAGCCTTCCATATTTGGCACCTGTTATTTAGTATTGAACTTTTGCTGTTGGATGAGCATTCTGTATATTTTTTTGACCAAAAGTTATCAGGTATGTATCAGATCTGTATTCTCAATGTCATTTCGTAATTAATATTATTTTAGAGTGACCGCCATGCACAAATAACGAGGGAAGTTCTGTGTAAATAACTTTACCGATTTTCTTCCTTTAGTTTTAAAGATACATGATTGAAATATGGAACATCCTATATACTTAATTACCATCACTTTAAAAAAATATTTTTTTTTCTCTTCCGGTTTCACCGAACACCCCACATATTAGTTTGTTTTCGAATTTTGCATAATTTTTGAATTTATTGATACCACATAATAGTCCAATCAACGAAGGAGAAATAGGGGAAATAATTTGTGTAGTTGCTCATTTCTGTATAGTTGTTGGAGGAGTGCCCAGAACAACATATTAAAAGTCCTGACCAGCCGATGGTCTGCGGGGGGTAGGGGGTAGTTTAAAGATCCTCTTTTCACGTATCTCTCGAATAACTCAAAAACCAAGTCCTTTAGCGAAAAGGTATTTATATACAATATTAAAATAAATGAAATTTCGAACAAATAAGTTCTTATTAATTTTTTTTTCTAGGATCAATACATTATGAGATACACAGGGTGGAAAAGTCGCATACCGCCGGAAAGTATTTTATCCGAGAAAAAATCACCCTCCAATATTTTTTCGGATTTTCTTGTTTCAGATCATTAAGATTACGAAAATATAGGATTTTCAACTTCGTCACTCTGTCTGTCGGTTGGTCTGTCTGTCTGTCTGTCTGTCTGTCTGTCTGTCTATCTGTCTGTCGATCTGCCTGTTGGTGCATTAACTAAAAAACTACTTGACGAAGACCAATCAAATTTGGTACATAGCTGACGCTACTGCCACCTTCCACTGGAAAATATACAGGGTGGACCGTCTGAAGGAAATAGATAATGAAAAAAAATAATCCACTCAAATTTAAAATTTTCACGTTTCGAGACATTGTAAACCTATACCATTTTTTTTTTAAATTTGTTAACCACTGCTATAGAATAAATGATGGAAAAAAATTTGGTATTGGTCCTAGAAAAAAATGAAGAGGAACTTGTTTGTAGGAAATTTCATATAGTTTAATATAGTATACAGACACTAGAGGGCGTGACTTTCAAGTTATTCAAGAAGAAAGTTAAAAGGGGACCTTTAAAGTACCCCACCCCCAATCCACTGGCCAGGACTTTTAGTATGTTGTTCAGGGCACTTCTCCCGACAAGTATACAAAAATTGGCCACTACACGAATTATTTCCTCTATTTGGCATTTTTTGGGCTTCGTTGACTGTACTATAAGTAATATTTCAAACGTCAACAGTTATTTTGATTAAATTTTTAGTTCCCCATTTAAATGTGCCACGTCTGTTTCGATTTATTCTAATTGACTCGTGTAAAGCTATAAAAATCGAAATTCCGTCGAAAATACTAAATTATGCGATTTATGAGCAAATAAAGTTCTTCAATATGGTTCTTGAGGAAAAACATAGTTCTTCAATTGGATCTATATTAGTATAATTTTTTAATACTATTAATAAGGAATTTATTCACAGTTATTAAAATGCGCGGTATATACAATCAAGATTATAGCTAGGAGAAAATAAGAAAACATAATTTATATATAAGTATCTAGGTATACATAAGGTGGCTTTGCAATACAAAAATAGAACACAAAACTTTACAATAGCTGTTTAGTATGCAGTTAATTGACACCAATGCTCTTTTGAACTCGCATAGTATCTTGAAAAATATTCGCCAATTGGTTGGCCGTTATACTATTAATTGCGCATCTTACACGTAGTTTGAGCTTTGATTGTAACGGCGGTTGCGTAGATAATGTCTATTAAATAAGTCCAGTTAAGAAAACGTAGGGGCGGTAGATCACGTAACCTTCGAGTCTACCTGATAAAACCATTCGTCGAAATGATGTTTTGTCCGATTCCCTCTTGAAGGTAATCAGTTACTATGGAGAAAAGCACTATCTTCTTGGAAATATATTTTCTTTTCGAAGTCCAGAGATAATGTATCCAAAACATCCTCCATCTCATTTTGCAGGAATCCCAACTATCTGGAATTCAAGGATCCTACCTTCTTTTAATTAATTTAGATTTTCTTGTGATCAGTATCTCATATTTTGTCGGTTAAATATTTCCAAATTTATAAACCTTTACTAGTCCGAAAATGCAAATGGACTTTAAATGATTTATAGTTGTTTTATTTGTGCAAAATTCGACTTACTGTTTGGTGACTAATTTCCAATTCAAACGAAATTTGCTTTAAAAAACAGTGTTATCTGCTTTTACTCGATCCAAAACATTAACTACTATTCTTTCTGCAATGAGATCATTGTTGGGCTCTCTTCGGAATTGACTTTCAAGACGTTTAAAATTATTTCTCGCAGGACATTTTCTATGACGGTATAATGGTCGCTATCCGTAACTGCATAAAGGCCATGTCAGGTTAAGATAAGTATCCATGCCTTTGCTAACTTTTGTTAATATATCGTTCCTTCCAGTCATCTGCACGAAGATACATCAATGCCCGTATAACAAAACTGTATATAAACTGTATCGGGCCTATATTAAAATCTTTACTCGATAAAGATAGCCTATATTCTTTTGGTACAGCGACGATACGGGTTTGAATATATTCTGGGTATAGACTGAATAAAGTTGGCATTTATCGATTCACTATCGCCACGATACATTTTGGATTTAGATTGGATACATTTTAATTTATCGAATCGCTATCGCAACGCATAAATTAATAGTTATGTATATGTCAATATACCTTTTGAGTATTTAAGCACATGTTGCAAATAACATAATAATAAAATAGAACAATATTTGTTCTGTATGTATTTTTTCAGGAATTTATGGAATATATTAGCTTATTGATTTTTACTGTACTGATAAACGTAGAGAATCCTCCAGATATCGTGTTGAATGCATAGTGGGGTCCTGGTGGGATGCGACCTAATGCATAGGTCTACAATTTCAATGCACTAGTGCGGTGGTGGGTTTACTCTGCGCTACCTGGCGTTGTCTTCAACTCCCGCTTATTGTATATACATGTTCATAATTTACGTAGAGATAAGTATAATTACTATATTTTAATTAAAATTTAACGAAATGCCGACAATTAAAAAGAAAATTTGTCGTCGTTGGGCGGAAGTGCGAACTGATATGGCTAGAGGATATGAAACTCGTCGACTTAGACATTTAGAAGTAGTATTACATAGAGGGTATAGATTATTTGATATAACTATAACTATAATCATTAAATTTGTTTTATAGAACTACTGGTTCAGTAGATACAGCAGATACACAAGAAACAAATAATGTAATATGACTGATGACGATTATTCTACAGACAATGAAATTTCCGAAGAAAATTCAAGTAACAAAGGATGTATGTAATACAGTAGATACATCAGAATCATCGTCCGATGGTAACATTAAAGAAGTTATGAGCAGGTACTGTTTCAGAAATCATTTTCCGATAAATTATGTGAATGGGAAATAAACAAGAATATTATATTAACCCCTAAATTATTACGAACTTTGGTCTACGATGGGAATCATGTTGAACTACCATTTGATGCAAGAGCATTACCTACTCAAAACACCTAGAGCTGTAAGCGTTCGTCATATTGAGAATGGATATTATTTTCTCCTACTCACTACTTTGCACGTAGTAATAGCAAATCGTAGAACGCATAGTCTCACATTTAACAGTTACGTGCGTCAGTTTTGTACTAACAAGGCAAGTTTTAAAATGAAATCTGTATAGAAAACTGAACAGAATCTATACACTTGCGTTATTATCTCGCCTATAATTTAATGTTACTCAAGATGTACGATAAATCAGAAAATATCAGTATCGATTATGTAGACTAGTATCTATATAGTATATAATATCTAGAGATGACATATCGACTTAATAAAGTTGTAATATATTTTCCACAAGAGTAACGTTTTTATCGGAGAACTTTACAGGACCTGTATTAATGAGTTATCGATAATATAACGATACTTTTCATCTGCTATAAATGTAAATCATTTATTCTATACAGGGAAAATATATACAGATAATGCTTTATATTCGCGGTATATATTAAATAGAGAATATGTCTGTTGAGGAAAGATTTAGTTGTACTATAAATATGCCATATGGTTGAAATCTTTATAGATTATAGATTTATATAGTCCACAAAAACCTGTATCGCTTGGTTATACGGGTAATGTGATATTATTCATATTTGGTGTTCCGTTCGAAAATTAAAAGTTAATATCACTTTAGGCGAAACCGGAAGTGGAAAAAATCATTTACATGTCACAAAGCAACATTTTTAGGTATATCGGACGTTCCAAATTTTGAAGAAGGGGGTGTGCGTGCCATAATCATCTTACACCGGTATATGTATATTGTCACGTGTCTCCATCCCTAGGAAACCTCCCTTAAAAATCCGTGAGTTCCAAAATTAAAACAAGAGATTAGCACTTACACACTTACTGAAAACTTCACAATACTTTTGTTAACTATAATGAACTTTCACTGACTAAAAATAACCTTTACCAATGTTTATTACTTGATATTTTCACTCTACTGTTCACTTTATATCACTTCTGATCTTATCTAACCTCAATTCATTATAATCCTCCTTCTTACGTGTTTGCATCGGCTTGTGTACTCTACAAATTGCCTCTAGAATCATACAGAGAAGACCCTAACCTTCTCGCACGGCAATATAAAATAACGTAGAAATCTCGATCCTCTTCTATAAGTTACTAGCTTAGTCTACTCTACAAGTCATCCTACACTAGTAGCTCAGATATGGCGTGCATAGGTAGCCCATCACCATTGCTACCTAATTTCGGTTTCAACTCATGAGCTATCAGTCTCCAGCCCCTAGGGGAAATAACGCGTAACAGTATTTTAAAATAGAATATGGATTAATGGGTAATCAACACAACAACATTGTCCTTAAGGTTAATTATAACCAATTTTTAATTTCTTGTATAATCTAATAATCTCAATAGTACGATATTATATTCAAATAATCCATACAACTTTCAATGGCTATTTACTTTGCGATTACGGTTAAACAAGCAACCTTCCAGTTTAATTCGGTAACAATCAGAGTTAAAATTTGCGGGTGCAAAACCCTTTCTTAATCTCTAGCTGTGTTCGTACTCATAGATCCTATTAACACTTTAATACTTAAGATAAATACATGAGTGTAAGTTTACTCCCCGCAATCCAAATTCAACTCCCCTTATTAATTAAATTTCGCAGGAGACAAAACAGAATTATTACTTCATATCCTTGTTTATCTACTCTTATAAGTATAAAGCTTTATCTTTACCACAATACAGTCTCACGCATCGTAAATCCTTACTAATTAAAAAACTTGTTATATAATAATAAAAGTACGCGTTGATATTATTTTTTTATAATTCAGGTAATATAAAATTCGAAATAAATATCACTCAACAGAAACGTTCGAAATTTAATGCTGAGATATATTAGGTCTAAAGCGTTAAGACGTTCCATGATTTCAATTATAAATAGCCAGGCATTTATACATCAGTTAGGAGCGCAACGTACTGTAAAATCGCTAGTCAGGAATAACAATAAATTGGTCTATTTAGTTCCCTTTATTTGGTAAATCTTGCATTATTCGCCAGAGATTCCGATACGTCTGTTTCGAGATTACCGTTTAGATAGAGATTCACTCCAGCTGCCGCGACTGACATGTGTCTATATTCTGAAGGAATTAACTCCCATCTCTATCAGCTCAACATGGCGTTAGGGCAGCAGATACCTTTGACATGTACAAGATACCAGTATACTTTATTAAACAAGCGTCTTGTCTATTTTGATATTTTATTTTCTACGACAGTGTATAAACACCTGCTGCCTCCTCCTGACAGAAGATGGATCCTTATTAAATTATCCTTATATTTTAGTTTCGTAAATAAGTACTTAAAAAGTGACATCTAAAAATAGTTTGTGCAATGCGGGTATATTTGTTTAATGTAATTTTGGACCTAATAAATGGATTCGAAATAATGTGTTTATTATTTACAATTTGTTTGTGTCGGAGAATAATTACTGTCGAAACATACAATTCCGAAAGAATAGCATTAAATAATTAAAGTGAGTAAAAAACAATTTTCTTTAATTTTCTGTATATTTTATTACGCATTTGAAACGTGGACTGTTAGGGAGGCAGACAGACGGCTTATTGATGCTTTCGAAATGTGAATTTGGAGATGTTTATTGCTTGTTCCCTTCGCACCAACCCATAGTGGTCCAAAATGTAGTTTTTTGGTTCAAAAATGGCTAGAGAGTGCAAATCTTGTCGGAAATGAACATTTTTTTTAAAATAAAACACAGGATTTCCAACAAATTCTCTGAGCCCGAATTTTGAAATTAAAAATCCCTTTTTTAATATATTAAGTTAAAAAACAACAATTTTTTGGCAAAATATACTAAATAACTTACATACGATAAAAATATCGAGTCACTGAAGCTGATGATCATAACTCGACCTATACTTTACAATCTTCAGACAAAAATAGTTGCTTCAAGGTTTTTTGTGTAATTAAAGCTAGTTAGAAAATAAAGTAGAGCAAAATCAGCTATCAAATGAGATAAACAAGTGTTAATTGACAGCTGCCAAATTAACATTTGACTAATATTCCAAATTTTGTTCACAAAACTTGTCTTCAATATTAATCCTTAATTTTTGATTTGTATTTATACATAGAGAGCAGATTTAATCTTTTAGGGTATGTGAGGGTGTTTCAGTTAACATTCCCTTAGCCGATATCTCGAAACCTAAAAATATATCTTTTTTCTGTAAACGGTAATAGATTTCCATTGTTAATGCCTTCTTCAAGAAATACAATTTACATAACATTATCGCCAGAGATGGCGCTGCAGTTTCAAATATTTTTTTATCAAGGAAGCTTTGGAACATATGCTATTCGATTAAGAACTGAATTTTACGCAAAATTGTTCTCATTCGAAATAGTCAGATTTGCGGTAATTTTTGAGATATTTTATTTTCATTGTTTAATTTTTTATTGTATTTTTTTAATTGCTTGACTTTCTTAATATTGGTTTTTGGATGTAGGTTCTTGGTAACTTGTTTGCCTACTATAATTAGTTAAGTCCAAGTGATAAAAAGTACACAGCAAGAATATTCCATTTCCTTCATCTAAATTTTTCAATTTAAATTAGCATTCAAATTTAATTTTTAATTTTCGATAAAATCGGAAATGAATTTACCACTAATAAACAATTTTCTTATAGCAGGTAAAATAGTTACCAAAAACCTACATCCGAAAACCAATGTTAAGAAAGTTACAGCAATTAGAAAAAAATACAACATTAAAAAATTAAACAATGAAAATAAAATATCACAAAAACTACTGCAAATTTGACTTTTTCGAATAAGAACAATTTTGCTTAAAATTTAGTTCTTAATCGAATGGCATGTGTTCCAAGCATCCTTTGATGGAAATTGTATTTCTTGAAGAAGGCATTATTAACAATAGAAATCTATTACCGTTTACAAAATAATGATATATTTTTTAGTTTCCGAGATATCGGCTGAGGGAATGTTATCTGAAACATCCTGTATATACCCTAAAAGACTATTTTTTTTCTCTGTGTATAAAGACTAATTCAAGATTAAGGATTAACATTAACAACAAGTTTTGTGAAAAAATTTTGGAATATAAGTCAAATGTTAATTTGGCAGCACCTTCGCAGGGCCGATTTTCGTTGTCTCCCAGATAAGTAAAATGTTGTCGAATGTGAGCTTCACATTTTGTAAAACTTTTTGTCCCTTTCTCCCTCTCTCTTCCTCACTGCTTTCAAATATCTAGCTATCACTGGAAACAGTTTAGTCAAATGAAATATTTTCATTTATGTTTTAGTCCACTTGCATATTACATATACAACTCTAATGTAAGAAACAACGGGGAAATAAAATAATTAATCCTAGTTTTACGGACCTTGTATATAATTGTAATTCGAGTAAATAATTTTTTTATCGAAATAATTCCTCATATTTTGCAATTTGATTAAATCTATTTTAGAAAGTGGCAGACAATATCTTTACTTTTAATGATAGTATTAAAAGAATTAAATATTTTTTTAGTTGTTAATTAAACTGTGTAGTAATTTAGTTGAAATGCAATTAAATCAAACTGTTCAATGGAGAAATACCAAACTACTCAATTTACAATAATGCTACTACAAATGGCAACAAAAATACCTTTTAATTAAATCAGAGAACTGTTATTTTTCAAGTGGGTATTTAATTAACATATTTCATAGCCCTTTTGGGCACTACAAGCACATCAGTTAATTTGCATTGTACATTCCTAAAAACATGAATGTGTACTTGATGTCTATTGCACAGGTCCCCAATGGACGATTTGTGAAACGAGTGCCAAAGATCTTGCTGATTATTCAATTTGTAGTAAAATATCTATTACTGGGAAGGTTTACCAAGAAATTTTAAGTATTAAACATATTCCAATAAATATATACATAAATATATACACTGTAATAAAAAATTATGTATTGTAAAATGAATAGCAATCGGTATGTAGAAATTAAAGGATATGAATACACATGACAAACATTTTTAGTAAAAAGTCACCCATCGTCACAGTGATACGAAAAACTTTGTTAGTAGTGCAAACCTAATTTATGACTTAAATTAATTATTAGAAAAAGATAACATCTACTTCTCATGGCTTTAAAATAAACATCTTGCAGGATCAAAGTCTCTACCTCTGGGCTCTACTGAGCGGCATGTATTCCTGTATCTGCACCTCTACTAATTGGAATGTATGCCGGTGGTACTTCTATAATTATTAAGTGATATTTAATCAATAATGAAGAAATCATTTTGACAATTGTTTGTCATGGCTTAGTTATATAACTTAAAGGTTTAGAATGTCTGTATCGAGACGTCCACTAGCTAGGATGTATGTCAATCGTGCTTTTGCATTTGCTATGGAGTAAGCAATTGATAAAAATACTTTGCACCAGTTGTAAAACATATTTCGAGTTATTTCTTGAAGTTTCCAACAATAAAAAAAATACTCACATCCCTTTCATTATCTGCATAACTCTAAGAGACAGGATTAGTAATATGTCAGATAATTGCGCTGACTCCTACACTATTAGGAATTATGAAATATTTCACAGTGGATTTATTAATTGAACTTTATTACCTAATATCGGTAAACTAGCATTCTCCAAATCTATGACCTCGTATTAGATACAGCTTAACAAAACTATAATGGAACCACCACCCAACCATAGTTTGGAAAAGGTCTTTATTGAAATCGTTTAAGCCATTTCTAAATAGTGGTTGAACGTAAATAAAAAAAAAACATAAAAG
Source organism: Stenurella melanura (assembly GCA_963583905.1). NCBI lineage: Eukaryota > Metazoa > Arthropoda > Insecta > Coleoptera > Cerambycidae > Stenurella > Stenurella melanura. The sequence continues at coordinate 67,567,235 of OY757313.1, forward strand.
CGGATCGAATGGAAAACTCCTTTTTAAATATTTTTGAATTATATTAAAAATAAGAAGTTAACCACGAGAAACAATTACTAGTATTATTTAAAAACAGAAAAAAATGCTAAAATAGTTGGTTAATATAAAAATAATAATTTATCAATATTTGAGTAACAATTTTCACACAAATCAAGTAAACTATCTATCGCATAATACTCAAGCAGCTTCAATATCCTTACTGTAAACAGTGACCGCAGAATTCGCCTGTATTTTCGCCCTCGATATCGGACTTGAATTTGGTCCTAAACAATAGTTTATCATAAAGACATTAATCCCTGGCCAGTTTCATCAACCTCATTGGCGCATAGCCTAATAAATAGTAAATAGGGGGTCAAAAGATGGCCTGCTATATTCAGAACGCTTTTATTTTATTTTCTCTTGGGGGTGGAGATTACCAAAAATAGGTTTCGGTATCCCCAGTGCAAGTAACACCCCATCAAGGGAGTTTCTCGCATTTATTTATACTTCCAAACATTTTTAATAAAATTCATGTTTTACAGTTTTTATTATAAATTGAGGAAAATTACATGTAAATGAAGAAAGGAGTTATAGCTGGCGTGAAGACAGCCCCCAAAATAACTTAAACTGTATGCATTAGAGGGAGATCTGAAACTGTATTTTATTTTGAACTAATTCTGTTGGAAAATAAATGAGGTAAATAGGGGAAAAATGAGTAAGTTAAGCTAGCAATAGTCCAAAAACGTGGGATTTGGTGTATATACTAAAATCCAAAGTCTCAATTTTTTTTATGATATCTACCACCCCGGCCATCACCGCCACTTAACAAAACAAAATTTAGATATTTAGTTGAAATTTGGTACACGTATTTATTATACCGACATCTGCAGCTAGATTATATTTTGATATAACTTTTTTGAAAGGTAAGAGGTTAATAGGGGTAAGTAGTTGAAAATCAATAACGCAAGCTAATAAAAATCCAGAGTTATGCTTTAAAACAAAGTATTGCTAGTCAACCAGTCGTAGCAGTGAAATTACCATTACTTGCGTCATCCTGAACTTTTAAATATAAAAATCAGACTGTTTTAATTTAAAGCAACACTTGCCATTATTGATCAAATGTCTATAAGCTACTGCGAAGATTTGGTAAGACATTTTGCCTACTTTACAGACACTTAGTCGATTATTTGTCCCAATATTGTATCTGTTGTTTCTCAATCCGATCCTGGCAATTTCTGAAATAGCTAAAGGGTTTTCATACAATGTCCACGCACTATGCAGATTCTCTTTCATTACAATTTAGCCGACTATCGATTAATTATGCCACAATTATACCTTCTAGCAATGCAAGGGGAATTAAAATACGAACCTCCATGTTAATCCTCCTTGTTTTTGAATATTTAATTGGTTTTTGCCTTTGATATTTATATTAGGACGCAAAGTGTAACAAAGTACAATAAAGAATTTCCACTTTTAAATCAATTCAGTAATAAAAATTGTAAAATTTATTTATTTTTTAACTCACCAATACAAATAATTTATATATAGTATCGTAACTGTTTAAAATACTAGTAGATAGTACAAGAAATTTCCATACAAAACCGTGAAATTTGTCACTTCTGTTATTATTGATTTGCGTTTCAAGTTGGTCTACTAAATCTGATTTAGTCAATTTTTATTTAGTATTTAGTATTAGCCCAGTCGGGGTTTTAAGGCGTCACTAGGTGTAGAATTAGATTTAAAAAAGTTTACAACTGTAAGCTGCCGGCGACCCCTAAAAAAATCTAAAATATTGGCCGAAATTCGGTTTTTGGCCAATAACTGAAAAAATAAAAGAAATTTATAAAAAAAAAAAACTAACAGCGCTAGGCGATAGAGGGGGAAATTTCACATCAAAAACGTATATCAAATTTTTCTGTACGATCAAAAATATAGGCTCCAGATTGTTTTGTTTAACGCACGAGAATGGAACGTGGCGACACATAAGTACGGCTCGCGAAGCATGCGCGGTCTCGGATGCGCTATACTAGATTTGTTGTAAATTTTGAACTAATTGATGAAATTGAACTCAACAAAGCTTAAATGAAACGAAACATGTGGCTATTGAATTGTCATATTTTCAAATATAAAAATGAACGTATGTAGGAATAGTACATATATGAAGTTAAAACATAAAGGGATTTCCGATGAAATCGGTAAAAGCTCTACCATTTATACAATTTTTAAAATAAAAATGTGAAACTTTCACACATTGCTCTTGAAGTAATGTGTAAAAAGATTCGATGAGTGAAAATATCCCAAAAATTTATTTTTGAAAATGTACACTTCCTTCAAAATCTTGAGAAAGTAATAAAATTTTATATGTGTAACTAACTTTAACCACCTATTATTACTTTGGTTTAAATCGCGTTATTAGATTTCTGTAGGTGCGATTTTTAAAGTTTCAAACGTGTACTTTAAGATGTTTTAAGAGGATTTAGCTTAAAAATTGAATCAACCTTCTTTATTTTACGAAAATAAAATAACGATTTTTCCTTGCTCCAAAATCCGTCAAACTGGGGATGAAATAAACGTTAAGAACTTTTATTAAAGAAATTATTTAGCATGCTTATCCATCGGATCTTTTTATACATTACTTCAAGAGCAATATGCGAATGTTTCAGATTTTTATCTTAACAATTGTAGAATTGGTAGAGCTTTTACAGATTTCATCGGACATCTCTTTATGTTCCGAATTCGTATATGTACTACTCTTACATACATTCATTTTTATATTTGAAAATATGAAAATCCAATAGCCACATGTTTCTCGTTTCATTTAAGCTTTGTTGGGCTCTATTTCATTAATTAGTTCAAAAGTTACAATAAATTTAGTATAGCGCGTCCGAGACCTCGCACGCTTCGCGCTCCATTCTCGTGGGTTAAACAAAAAAATCTGGAGCCTACATTTTTGATCGTACAAAAAAATTTCAGATACGTCTTTGATGTGAAATTTCCCCCTCTATCGCCTAGTGCTATTAGTTTTTTTGATTTTATTTGATTTTTCGAGCTATTGGCCAAAAACCAAATTTCGGTCAATATATTCGATTTTTTTAGGAGTCGCCGGCAGCTTGCAGCTGTATTTTTTATCGTATTCTACACCAAAAAAAAACTTATTCAGAAAAATTCATATCACATTTAGTGACCGGTTCTTAACAATTTCTGTCTCTGACAACTGGGCTATATGTCTTGGGACTAATATTGTTTTTATGCTGGATGAAATATTTACTTAAAGCCAAAATATTGCATTTATAAATGACACAGTAGTTACTTGTAGAGGCAATGATTGGCATGAAAAATTCTATGGCAAAGAGATGCTAACTAAAATAATGCATAGATTACAATATATGTGCCAAAGTAATGTAAATAACAAGAAAACTGCAAAATCCTATCACATTATATTTATTCCCTGATGTTTGACTGCTTTAAAAGTTTTGACAACGAAAATAGATATTTTTTCCACTACAAACATAGATAAGACTATTCACATTAATACTGCCCTAAAAGATATTTTCAGCGAAGCAAACGAAGTCAAGTTTTTGAGAATTCACATAGATAAAAAGCTACATTAGAAAAATCATACTGATGCGTTATGTAAGAAACTATCAGGAACCATTTTTCTGCTGAGAAAACTTTCACTATACGCAACGACATTAGTCTGCAGAGTAGTCTGACTGGTTGCGATTATTTGTGCTACAAAAAATGGCACTAAAGGTAATCCTTCATAAAGGCAGTCATGACTCATGTAGAGATATCTTTAGTGAATTGCAGATTTTGTCATTTCCAGCACTTTATATTTATCACTGTCTAATTCACGTAAAAGAAATCAACCAAATTTTAATAAACATATCGAACTACATAGCTACAGTACCAGATATCGAAACAATATTATATTGCCTCAACGTAGATTACATATTACCCATAAAAGTTATGTTTATACTGCTTTGAAGCTATACAACAGCCTACCTATTAAAATTAGAAATTTAAGGATCACGAAATTCAAGACGAAGGTTAAATATATTTCAATGAAAATATTCCCTCACAGCCTCGACGACTTTTACAATGCTTCTCTTCTAAATCTATAGCTGTTCACATACCAAATCTACTGTGTTTGTGAATTCGAACTAAAAGTTTAAAATAATTTAAAACTGATTGTATTTGTTATATGTCTATTTGTTACTGTATGTTGTATGTATGTTATTGACAATGCTAAAACAATGTGTACTGTACATGCGTGTGTATTCAGCAAATAAAGTATTTTTTTACGGTTTCTCCGTTGCCGGACAGGGCTTCCGTGCTTTCCGATCAATAACACACGGCAGCCGCGCCGCGCGCCGGCCATAATTACAGCCACTCTCCACGACCTGTGGGGTTAGCTACTGTAAATACCAGAATCGTGTGCCCTAAGTAGGCGAAGGGACCCCAAGATAACGGCCTTCTGCATTTGGCCTGCCAGCCATTCGGCTGATTTCTGACAGGCTGGTATGATCTTCAGTTCTTAGAGCAGCGTAGGCTTCATACCTCCGAGTACACTGATTATTAGGACGACCATCTTGACCGAGTAGCCTGGGTACAGCATCTGGAGCTCATACCGGAGATCACGATATTTGGTTCGCTTTTTCTCATTTTTCAAAGCGATATTTGGCTCAGTAGGTGCTGAGAACTCGATCACAAACATCATCTTGTTTTGATGGTAGAGGAGGACTATATCAGGCTTGTTGCCTTGGATTAGCCTGATTGTCGGAAACGAGAAGTTCCAATAAATTTGCCTCCTCTCGTTTTCGACAACGGACTCGATGTCTCCGGGGATGTAAGGCAGCACTGGTGTTTGGTCTACTCTGAACGAGTGCCGTAGATTATAGTACAGCACCCGTAATGCCCCGTTATGGTAATGGATGTAGGCCGAAATCGCATATACTGAGCATGCAGACGATAATTGCAAGAGCGATTCCGGTGCCTGACGGCAGGGCCTGCAGTTAATATCAGGAACCTCTACACCCATTACTTCGGTAGACCAACGTGTTAATTACACCATCTTGGCAGACCACAATGAATTCCTCGGTCTCCGACTTTAGCCCACCTGATCTTAAAAAGGCAAATGTCAGCCTTCTCGATAAACCCAGTGTTTCTAGGTTCTTATTGAACATTTCGTGCATAGGTTTCTCGATATGCTGCCTAAACAGGTGTTCCTGTTCCGGCCGTTTTTATTTGGGCCTTCAGGCGAGGCGCCAGAAGTTCAGTGACTGACTCTGGGTCAGCACCGCGCCGGCCTCCTCGCCTGTCATCGAATACGAGACCAAGTTCATCTGCGGCTCTTTTTGCCACCTTAAACAATCCTGCACTCACTCATGCATTTCCGTGATCTCTCGCTAATTGCAGAAGCGGGTCTGAGCTCCTTAGGACGTTGCATGCGATACTCAGTGCTACTCTGCCATGCATAAACTCCAACTTCAAGAGCCATCGGCCCCCCCATTGACGTCGGAGATACACACGAGGAACGGACGATCTAGAAATAATACTCCTATTAATATTCATCATCTTACGGGTACCTCTGTTTAACTGGCGCAGCTCGTCCACAGTCCATTTTGCTACTCCAAAGGAGTAGGGCAGAGCAGGAGCAGTAAGCTTATTGGTCGCAGACACCTTACCTTGTTTTTCCCAGAAAGTTCGGATGACCAAATCTTTTGGAGTAAACATCTGTACTTACCGCGGAGAGATTCTTTCACTTGCTGCACATCCTGGATGTGATATTGATGCACACACAGGTACGTGTAGGTCTCCCCGGCATCCAAATGTCTTAGGATGTTTCCGTCTGCGAGCTGCGCGTCTTCAGCAAAGTCCTCGCATCGTCCTCTCTTGAGATGGACGACTGTGCACTTGTCCAACCTGAACTTCATGCCAATTGCCCGCGTGTACTTCTCGATGACCCTTAGAGCATTCTGAAGTTCACGCTTTCTTTCCAGAGGCATACAGTTTGAGGTCATCCATATAAAATAGATGGGTGACCTTATGTCTTCGGTTGCTGGGTGTTCCACAATAGTACCCGCGAGTTTGGCGGAGTTCAACAGATAACGGTAGCAGTGAGAGGCAAAAGAAGAGAGGACTCAGAGAGTCTCCCTGGAAGACTTCTCTCTTGAATGCCACCTGCACTGTCGTAACTCGCTGTGAACCGAATGTTACGGTGAAGCGAGTTCTCCAGAGTGGTAACGGTTGTTCTATACATCTCACTAGTGGTTCCGCTATTACTGTTATTATTATATGTACGTTCACTTCACAATATATCCATATAAATAAAAAATATGTAGAAAGTAGAATGAACGTATACTTAGTTCAGAAACATGAAATAATATGTATAGATTACATGTTTATTGAATATATCAATTCTTCCAACTGACTGATATATATATGAGCGCAGACAAATTCATAAAATATTGAAATTAATTTAAAGTTGTCTATATAATATTATTGTCATCGGCGCCTCCGGCAGAATTAACAATATTTGTTTTATTCGATTTATATTCGTACCCCTCAAACTAGAATTTATATGACAAAAGCATAATCAACTCATATCAAATGATTTAGGTAATTTTAGCTTTTACTTAGGGTTGCCGGTTGGCAGGCGGCTGGAAGAAAATTCAATTCAGTCACTAATAATTTAATGTGCAACTTCATACATGTGTATTGTGTTGTACAGGGTGGACCCCTATACTTCGCCTTTTCCCACCTATCAATCCCTGTGCTTTTCTTTCGCCTCTATGTTTGTCATTTTGTTTTATACTTTTTGTCTTTTTTGTCCTATTTTGTTCCAAATTCATTTTAGACCGATAAAATTCCTAAAAAACTTTAACTGTTAAAAATCCTAACTTTTCGCCTTCCCTACCTTCCTAACGGCGGGTAGACCGTTGGGACCCCAATTGCTACGAACGAGTTTTTTCGTTGAACTTTTTCCCGTATCAGCAACCAAAATTTAATCAGTGTTTTAAGCTATAATTTTTATTATCCATTTGAAAAGATCGACTCGACCTTCACATGACCTTGAAGGTTGCAGTCAAGGTCAAATACAAGGTCACCGTCAGACAGCAATGGAAATTTCCTACAACTTTTGTATTTACTTTTATGCCACCCGATATTTTTTGTAGTATTGCCATTGTATAATTTGACCAGTTCGCATTAGGCAAATTGCTAATTCCTGAAAATGGCAAAGATAATAAGATACGTATACTTCCATTCATGTTGTGCTGGCATTCTGTCAAACTATCTACAATTATCTAATCATAACACAAGAAAGCTCCATCGTACACGCTATGACGCTACTTCATAAAATTCCCGGGCCTCTTATGAAATCCCTGAATTGTCATTATGCCCACGACATATATACGAAAAAGACATCTTGATATGGATCTAATTTGCAATTTATATGTACATGTACATCTCTCTCTATCCGCAATCGTCTAATATAAAGAAATTCTACAGATAGAACCACCTATGTAATTGAACGAAACAGTGATTCGGCATTATTCTTCCAGCAAGTTAAGTAAATTATATTTCCTTATGTATTTTTACATTTTAGTATTCTATTTTTCGAAATTCCAGGTCTTTAAATAAAGCGAGATGTACCATTGTCTGAACTTCATAAATTTATTTTTAATGACTAATTGTCATATTCGCATACCTAATGAATAATCTATATTCTACATATTATCATATGTATAATGTCTATCTACCTATCTATACTGGTAATGTATGGCTGTGGCTGCAAGGCCATTCGCACAACACTTCTATGTATAATGTGAAAGGATTAAATGGAACAAATTCTATAACTTGAATATGTAGTATTCCTATAAAATAATCCTAGAACAGGTTGGGTGGTTTCATTGGCTACATTTCAAAGGTTATGTTGTTAGTTTACCCGAACCCGGATGGATGAAACTGTGAATGAACTTACGTCTCTCGTCTAAAGGACACAACAAAATTTTATTACAGAGGGCGCCAGACGTACCCTCTGCAACGGTCGACGGAATTCTCTATTCTCGGGGTGAATTCTTTACAACGCACGAATACGTTAATGACGAGAAATGAAAAAAATATCGTCCCTTGTAAATTAGCGACGCATTTTCTTTAATTTTCACCTTAAAATTGATGCCTTAGAGACACTTCTTAGAGACAATAACCTCGCTAGACTCTGTGAAGGATCGATGTCCAGAAAACCACTACAGGATCGTATGAAATCTGTTATATCCAGTTGTCGATTCGAACCACAGAATCGCATGAAGGTTATCAAGCTTAATTTATGTAGACCATGAAAGATTCGAATTCCATGATATACGTATTTATTGAACAACAAACAACAACCTGTATATAAAAAATTAAATATTTAGTCGATCAACTAATTTGTATATAAAACTACCCTGATCTCTGTACACCACCCCTAGCAAGTAGGGCATAGCTCGAGGACGTATATGTCTCGAGAATGATTTTAACTTTATACAATGACGAGACGATACAATCGTAGGAGGCTTTGTGGATAATAGTATTACAAGGAAAATTGTCAAGTAAGAAATTAATACATTAATTTTAACATTTATTAATTTCTGGCTAAAAACCAGAATGCATAGTTATCAATTGAATGCAAAATTGGTAAGTAACATTTTTATAGGATTTTTTTATTATTTTTCATAGATATCTTTTTTTACTGTCTGCCAAATCCTATAAAGAATATTTAATTTTATAATAAAGAGCATTTAAAAAAAGGATATAATGCAAATATTGAACATCTTGTATGTTAAATAGAAATTAACTTAAAATAAAAGTTTTTATCACTTACAATTTCGAAATAACAAAGATGCATTCATATTCCTCTGGAAATGAGCGTTCAAACTTTTATCTCTTGATTTGCGCTGACGTTTGGCAAAGAAAGTTAGAGGTTGTTGCACTCCTCCGGGGAAGATGAATTAACAACATTACCACTGAAACGTAGCCAATGAAAAAGTAAAATTAGGGCATTTTAACATTTTTATAGAAATAATGTACTATGTTACAAAAAAATCCTGTTAAATTTTCAAGCCTATATTACTCGTTGTACTTCAATTAATTAAATACATTAATATTGGAAATGTTCTCCTATCAAATAATATTTTGAACCAGCTTTAATGGCAATAAAAATGTTATTATTACGTAAAAAAATTGGAATGCGTGCAAAAGTGGATTATTAAAATCATATATAAGAAGGATTATCGTTACTCAACAGATTGACTTTTTAGTGAAACGCTTTTATTAGATGCAAGGTAATTAAAAATTTGCTTATGCGACAATTTAAACTTAAAGGGGCTTTGACACAGATTACACATCCGCATGACACCAGATATAAAAGTAAATACGTTGTAGTTCCCAAAGCTGAAGAAACTATAGGTCAAAGATGTTACACCTACCTTAGTCCCATCATTTTCATTGAAACTCCATCATTCTTTAAGAAAATAAACTCTATTGGATTGCTAAAAAAGAAATCAAAAAATGGCCAGACGACATACCAAGATTAAAAATACATCAATAATTAATAGATAGAAAATATACTTACTAAAAAACAAAATAGGAACACTATATTTTCTGCATTTCATCACTCCTACGGTTTGTTCTTGTGCAACCATTTCCAAGATTACTTTCGTTCCTATTCCTAAGTTATGAACGTTCATATAAACAATTAAATTGAATTATTTATTAATTATATTTATATCAAGTCCTTAAATAAGCTATACGTAGATTTTAGACATTCTATTTAGATTTATTATTTTAGCTGTAAGTAGATTTTAGATATATTATTTAGTTTTATTATTTATTTATATCAACACTACAATGTTAACTTTAGATCAAAATTCATCATGGGCTCATTTACAACGTTACTTTCATGAGCCCTCGCCTCGTTTATTTACCCCTAAAATTATTATTGAAACATATTTTTGTTACATCCGTCATTTAGATATCATATAAGAAACAGATATTTTGGATATATTTTCATTAATAAGTATTAACTGTATTATCTATCATATGTATCATCTGGGAATAAATTTTGTTTTTTTATTTATTCAGATTCTAACAAAGTATAATTGTAATAGCCAAACATTGTATACCTAAAATAATGCAAGTTGTTAAATAAGAAATAAAATGTGTTCAGAATAACCGCTTCCTTCCTTCCGAGCACACCAAACATAAAAGGTGAGTGACGTTTGTAAGAATGATAAAGGTCTGAAAACAGTGTGCTGTGGTTCCATTAGGCAGGTCAACAGTACGCATCTGGCCTATTCCCAACACCAGGAAACGTTCTGCCATAGTTTGTATTGGTGCCCTTCCGTCGCATCTCTATTAGAAACTTTGTCACGCTTTCATTAATCTACGTTTTATGCCGAATCATCCCGTTGTTGATGTGACACGTGCATATTATACCTTTCAATCTGTAATTCGCATTCAGTGCTACCAAAGTATAGATGTTATATTGAAATGTATTAATTTTGCTTCGAATCTTCGGAAATTCGTTATATCCTTTCAAACTGTTTGTTTGTTGCTGATGTTATTTTGATCATTTGTAAATTTACATTGAATTAAAAAAACTGATCTATAATTATATTGACAAATTTTAAGTTAGATTTATACAATATAAACCTTAGAATACTTCAAGATGTTACATTGACTTGTGTCATGGAATTTCAGTCAATTAGTTTCAATGAACATTATTATATTTACTTACATCATTATTAATCAAATATTCTTATGTACTTCTGTAATGTTCAATAAGTATTAATTATAATTACTATTGTTAAATTTTTCTGCGCCAATTTACCGATTTAGATCTATTTCGGTTTAGTCTTTTGACAAAATTTTTGTTAATAAATACCGATGTAAATTATTATGATTTGAAACTTTATTTTGTGTACTTGATGGAAAAATTTAAAAATCTTTCTGATATATAACAATATTGCGTTTTTAGTGCAGTAAAATAGATCAAATTAACGATGAAATATGTATACCTTCAGGGGTATCACCAGGAGTATATATCTGAGTTTTGAACTTCCAAAGCCTATTGCATTTTTTTTATGAACAATTTCGTTTTTTAAACAGCGTTTATTTAGGTGGAAGTGTTTGTTTCTAGGAACTTATCTAAGAAACGATGGGACCAACACTATGAATCAGCGCCATGCATTTGTCGAATATATCCGCTAGTGACAACTTCAATGGTGTGTCTCTAAAGAACAGTTTTTAGCAGACATTTTCAAAGAACCCACTCTGTCAAATTTCAACGTAGTCTTTGTTAAGAATACAAAATTTTACGCATCGATTGTCCAACTTCTGAACAAATTGAAATTGATCGACAGTCACTATAAAATATTGCTTAACAAATAAAAACGATACATAATTTAGCAATAATTTATAATAAGTAGCATTTTATAGCGAGAGAACTTAAAACTAATATTTTGATTTTACATATTTTGGCTTTTTAGTTCCTTTGCTTTCCGAAAGGAAGCGTTGTAGTCACTCTGCAAGATTTCCTCGGATTTTCGTGTTTCAGAGTATACAGATTATGGAAATTAAAGTCATTCATTCTATCAGTTTGTCTGTACCCTGTACAGTTCTCTCCAAAAGTACGGAAGCTTTCCTTTTTGACTTTTGTAACAATTACAAACCAAATATAGCACTTCTTCGTTTCCTAATTATTTTTTTAACAACCGCAACCCTGTATAGTATTTTCCAAATTTATAGCAGGTTTACTCCTAAGCAATTGTGCCAATTATTATATATTATTTTCCCCGTTAAGAAAATATACATGGTGGTCACACTAATTAAGAAAATTATACTTGAAACATAGTTGATAATATTATCAAGGAGGAAACCTGACACAGTTTTAGTTCAAAAAATATACAAGGTGGACATTCAACAAAAAGAATAATAAATAAATGAAAGGAGGCAAATGAAAAAGAAAGTTGCGACTAATAAATACCTTTACCGATATTTTACTACTTTTCCTTCTGTTATTTAATGTCAACAAATTAAATAGTGCATCAAGGTTTCCAGACAAATAAAATTAGTGTATTTAATTTTGAAATTAACTTCGTACTATGCAATTTAATGTTTACTACTCTGATGCAATAAAACTTTATTGCCAGAAATTTGACCTAATTTATTTCGAGGTTTAAAATTTTATTCTCAAATATTGAGCAAATAACTTACTTAATTAAGTTCAAAGTTAAATTATTTTTAGCCATTTAGTTTGCGCTTTGACTTATTATGACGGTATGTTTAATATTGCCGCTTAATTAAAGATGCTACTGGCTTGAACTCTCTCCACAAACTATACTAAAACAGAAAGATATTCTCTTATGTCACTCTAGTTAAAGTTGATACTTGCAGGGTAAGATACATTCAAATTTCCCCAGCGTTATTCAAGGTTATTGTACCTATTGACAAATACATAAAAATTAAATTATTACATTGATATAATAATCATATGCTTAATAGCCAAGGCGACGTAGCTAATTTTGTCTATAAATCTCAAACATGTTCAGAGGCAGATGATTTATTTTTTTAAGAGTTCCCTGAAGTGTAATTAATACGATTATCCAAAGTTTTCCATGGTTTCCAGACCTGCAGCATTAAAAAAAAATGGGAAACTTTTTTTTTTGTATTTATTCAAATTGTTTAACATAAGTTGATATATGGGAAAATAAAAAAATATTTTCAAGAAGAGCGTATATTTTTAAGTAAAAAATGACTGTACAAACATTTTTATTAGTCGCAGGATTTGCAAAATATTACCTCAGGTACGAAATTTATTTTGAAAATGGCATTATTAAACAATATTTGGTAGGGGAAATAATAGAAAATAATTATTATAATTGATATTTAATTTATAAAAAGGCACACACAACATAATAGCAGTAAAACTGGTGTCGAGCGAAGACGACGCTCCTGCACCAGTACCTGAATACAGTGCTTTGTATTATATACGGGCTGAAAAATGTGCCTTTCCCCTATATTCTCTGCGTACGTGATACTTTAATCTACTTATTCTGTAAGTATCAAAATCTACATCACACTTTTTTTATCACGAGATGCACTGAAGATATAGAGAAACATATAGAACTACATAATTTTCTTTTTGAATATCTGAAGAGATGGTATCTTTTACTTTATAACTTAATTGGTTTTATGCATCTAAGTTTTTCTTTTGTCAATATGTATATATATTTGTTCGACAAATTCTGAAATTACGAAATTATAATAATTTTAAGTGCAGATGCAAGTTAATGAGGTTCAAACTGACACATTTCTCGAAACTTTCCCGTAAACAAAAAAAAAATGGAAAATCGAACATTTCCTACAGATTATCATACAATATGCAAAAATGAGGTAATTTTCCAAATATAGCATATATTATACATATTGATGGTTTGCTTCTATATATTAGCCTTATATTAATATACCATTATATGCATAAGAGAAGCGAGGCTTCCAACTTTAAAATGATTCCTTAGTTTTTTTAATTCTGTAAATTTTGTTTGTCTAAGCAAAGGGTTTTCGTGCGCCAAGTACTGCAAACCGCACGGGCAACCTTGCACCGAGCTTCATCCAATATCTCCACTTCACTAATTTTTCATGGAAAATCCGTGGCATTAGACGAATTTTTTTGTTGATAAATTTTTCGTGTGAAAATTTATGCTCTTTCTACAAATTTTTATTTTCCCATCGATCGACTCATGTTAAAAATTTTGAAAAAAATATCGATAAAAAAAGTTTCAAATTTTTTTTATGTTGTCAGTCTGAAAATCATACAAACTTTACGTGATGTTATTGCTTATCATCCAATGAACTCAATAAAATTAATCATCTCGGAGGTTGTTTAGAGATAAATATCTCTAATGACTGAGCAATAATATTGTTACTGTCTTTATACTGTGGGTTTTGTTAAATCTGTATTAAGAGTTTTGTTTGTATTAACGTCCTGTCTAGTTTAGCCATAGCCATTTCACCAGTTGGAGTTTGGAGTTTGTGGGAGGGCAGTCACAAAGGGTTACCGCAGCACCTAAGCCCCATTGGGCCCCTTGTACATCCTCCCGAGGGATACAAGATTCTACCTAGGCCTCCAACGATCCTAATCGTGTGAAGAAGGTGGTGATGCTGCCTAGGGGAATATCCCTCAAGTCGGCGAAAGTAGGTCAACGTTCTCCCAAAATGGATTCTCTGCTAGAGGAGACTGCCGGGCACGCACAGAGTACGTGTTGGACAGTCTCGTCTTCTTGTTCACAGCCTGTGCATAGGGGTGTGTCGTTTAACTTCATGTTATAAAGGTGCTTTCTCAGCTAGTAATGACCAGTAAGAATTCCTATCGCGAAGCGCAGGTTCTTCCTGGACATTCCCAGGTAGGTCGTCGTTGTATCCTTGTCGGGGTATCTAAGCAGATCCCTGGCCAACTGACAACTATGAGTTTCGACTCACAGTTTTTTAAATTTCCTGTGGGTGTTTTCTTTAATCATTAGCATTATTGCTGAGGTCGGCGGTATGTTAGGAGGGCCAGGTCCAAGTATACTTAGACTGGCTGCCTCCTTAGCCAGACTGTCAGCTTTCCTGTTGCCTGTGCACTGTGCATGTCCTTTGACCCAGCATAGAATGACACTGTTCATGATGGAGGCGCCCACAAGTGCTTGATGGCATTCCCATACTGACCCTGTTGTTATTTTGTGTATCTGTAGGGCCAGTAGTGATTGTCTACTATCAGTGTAGATTCTTATTGTTTTTCCCGTTATTTGTCTACGGGAAATTTCTTTTGCGGCTATGGTTATTCCCGCCAGTTCTCTTTGTGTTATACTGGCTTGTTTGTCCATAGCCCATTTAATTTGAATTTGCAGATTCCTGGAGTATACCCCACAACCTGTTCCTTCTCTCTTTTTCGACCCGTCTGTGAAGATGTTAACTGTTCCTTCACTGACAGCCTCATTGCTACTGTTGGTGTGTATTGCATAGGGTCTATCAAAGATGAACTGTGGAGAAATACGATATGCGCGTACCTGCAGAAGTGGCATCTGTTTGATTGCCTCATTCCACAGCCGGCATCTGGTCGCTCCACTTTCTATGTTTGGCTGTATACCAACGGATTTGAGACGTGCCATTGTAGTTAGGGCTACCTCTTCTAGATATATGTCTAGTGGTGGCAGGCACAGCATCACTTCCATTGCTCTAGTTGGTGTCGTTCTCATAGCTCCACTCGTGTTTAAACAGGCTACTCGTTGTACTTGGCTGAGCTTACGTTTCGCTATAGTCTGCTGACTCTTAGGCCACCAGACAATGGCTCCATAGGCTATCATCGGTCTTATGATAGCAGTGAAAATCCACATAGCCACTTTGGGTTTCATTCCCCAGGTTTTCTCTATGGTTCTGCGGCACTGCTCAAAATAGATGTAAGCCTTCTTTAGTCCTCTGTCTAAATGAAGATTCCAAGTTAGTTTGGCATCAAAAGTTACTCCAAGGTATTTTACTTCTGATGTGAAACTTAGTGTGGTGTTTAGGAGAACGGGTGCCGTCATTGGCCCCAATTTCCTTTTCCTTGTGAAGAGGACCAGCTCTGTCTTCATGGGGTTTACTGACAGAGAGTGTTCTCTACACCATCTTTCGATTGTTCTCAGGGCCATCTGCACTCGATCACAGAGGACTCCTTCGAATTTACCACCAAGCAGTATCGTTAGATCATCTGCGTATGCAATTGTGTGGAATCCCTCGAAGTTGAAGCGGCGCAGGAGGCTGTCAAGAACTAAGTTCCATAGAAGAGGTGATAAGACACACCCCTGAGGACAGCCTCTTGCGATTTCACCAGTCAACCAGTTGAAAACAACCATTCCTTAGGGCATTACTATCTGCAGTACATAAGACTAGAACTCAGGAGAGATAGCAACCACTATCCATGTTGTGCCAGTCGACTGCAGCTTAATTCACTGTTACCATCTTAGTAACGAGTTAAAAATCCATACCTTAGTCAAGATTCGAACCCTGGACTCCAAAATCTCAAACTCCTATTATGCGTATTTGTCTTGTTACTAAAGTGATTAATTAAGCGTGCAAAAATACGAAGACACACAAGATCTCGAAAGTGTATCCTTTTCCGCTTGAAAGGATCTTTTCGTAGATTAAGAAATATATCGGTTATATTTTGAGGTAATAGTCACGTGTTTTTAATAAGACTGTTTCGATAATAATGAAAATTGCAACCGGGCGCTACCGAATCCGGATGATTAAACATGATGATTTTAGTTTTCTTAAAATTTCCAACATTTGTAAAATAACAGTAGAATACATCCTACTGAAACTGGGTCATATTTGTAGCATATACCCAAAACATGAAATGATACTCTCTATCGAAATCGGACCATATACGTCATACAGGATGATTGCCAGAGGCATGTGAACAATCATGTTTCATATAATTTATATTTATTATAATTACGGAACAAAATATTATCAAGGTATTTAACTGAGCACATAAAATTACGAAGATGTAGAAGATATCGAAACTGCATAATTGCGCTCTCAACTTTAAATGAGTCTATCTATCTACCTCTTTTTCAGTCTGATGATACCGCTGTATAATAACAATAATAATAATAATAATGATTTTATTGTTAGGATTAGTTACATAGGAAAATTTACACTATAATATATGAAATGTATCATTGAAATATTCCTAACAAATGGCAGAGTTCAAACAAACTGTCCGAAGGACAGGGGTTTGCTCTTCCACTCAACCATATCTAAAAACTATTTTAATATAAATTTTTAGTGAAAATTTTACTGACAGGAAAATATTGAACAAATATAATGGAGAATAATAAATAATATTTGGCATGTAACTTACGCAATTGCTAAGAAAGAGGTCAGACTAAGAAGTACTTAATTAATAAAACAACCAAACAAAATAATATAAAGAGTTATAGTTATTTACATTACTAGATGCGAAAGTTTACGTTTAAGTGTGAGGTGAATACCGAACACCTAATAGGGTTTTCGCATCGTGTAATGTATTAAATTTTTTCTACTACTGAAAGATATTATAGAATTCAATAACTTAAAACTAATTATTTCATTAATTGAACTGAGTCTGCGGTAGGTTCTTGGTGAATCATACTAAATAGAATAAGTATTAAAAACACTTGTTATTTCTGTTTCACAATTTTTATTCAGATTTCTCTGTCATGTGTTTCGGCCTTCGACCATTGTTGTTATAACTCTTTGATAATGGTCGAAAGGCCGAAACATGTGTAAGAGAAATCTGAATAAAACTTGTGGAACAAATACTTTTAATACTTATTCTAATTATTTCATGATATTATTTGACGTTTTTAATAAATTTTATAATATAAGAGGTTGTGATATAGGTAACCTACCTATAGTTTAAAAAAATTAAATAATACTAAAAAACATAGCGTAACGTTGTAATAAAACGTGTACTTCACAAAAAAAAAAAATTAATTCCACGCGATCACTATGAAGGATCTAAACAGCGATAAAATTGAAGTGGCCCGGAACGAGCTACTATTGGCTGTGACGTCACACCCTACAATATTCGGTAGTCGTCGCGCCGGGAAGCAACACGATGTTCAAATAATTAATAAGTTCTTTATTTATTGGTCGATATTGTTAAAAAACAATAGGGTTTTTCCTCTAGATAACACTAACTTACCACCTAAATTTCAATATCGGACTTTTCATTCTTAAGTTATCGTGGTTACAAGAAACGCGACGGACGGACAGACAAACAGACGGACGGACGGACATTTTGAAAGTTGTTCAGAATTCGATCACGAGCGCAGTGATATGAAATTGTTTTCTCTACGAGCAATATTACCGGTTTTAGAAATGTGCCGATCGAATGCAATATACTCTTCGTATTGTATTTGCGTTAACTGCTCTGTGAAATGTGTTTTTCATTACTTCTACACGCTTTTATTCATTTTAATAGACAAATCTTATCTTCTGGCAATATTATAAATATTTTATCTGGCACTTTCACTGTAGTATTCTTACACAACGATACAATGCAATATTTAAATTAAGAAGTTTTTGTTTCCATTTTAAGTATACGCTTCAAACTGATGGCGATGCTGGTATTTTTACGGCTGAATGAATTACGAAATCAAGCGTTCGAGTGCTGGGATCTCCGTAGTCGCTTGTACTTTGTAGGGTTTGACGTCAGGCTACTCCCGCGCTTTTGAACCTCTTTTAAACGGTTCGCACGCGCACGAAACTTTAATAATTTATAACAAATTTATTATTGAAAATTAAGGCGTCATATTTTGCATGTCTTATTTTTTAGTATGGTAGAACAATTTTATGCAGTAAAAAAAAGTGCAAGTTCCCTATTGTTTACATGCCAACGAGACAATTATTATCTGTCACCGAGGTTTATTTTCAATTCTGGAAGTTTCAAATTAAAATAAACAAATATGTTTCGTGGCGATGAAAATGGGATACAAGAAGCAGCATTATTGCTTGTGCCTCGATAATAACTTAATACAAAATTGTTTAGTTGCGTATATGGGCAGCTCGACAAAGGGTACAGACATCTGGCAACATACCTCGGATAGAAAGAAAATAAACACGTTGAATGGGACCAGGTCATAAACTCGTAAATTATAAACAAGTGCATGTACCTAAGACGGCCAAGCACCCTTCCCAAATCTAACGAGTGGAAGTACTAACATAGGCACAGGATGAAAGATAAGTGTTATTTCTATTTATTTCTAAGATATATTTATTAATCCTTCACAGATGGGAAGAATCTTGTGACTCGGAAATCCATTGTTTCACATGTACGCGAATGAATGAATTCTTCATGTGGAACGGGTACTTTTGTTTAAGAAATAATTTATTTACTATAAACTTTTTGTTTCTCGCTGCAGAGTTATTAGTTTTATATGGGGAATTTGTTTATTTGAATACCGGTTAAGGCAGGAGATTTTTATTCGTAAAACATATACCTGGATTCGTCCCTTCTTGAAGTGGGTGATGTAAAATAAGCAACGCCAGATTTGTGAATGAAACAGATTAGTTTTTGTTTATATAGCATTAGCATTGGCTTATTTATCTCTATTAAATTTTAAACAAGAATTGGAGATCAAAATTAAAAAGATATTAATCATAATATAGAGGTAATAAACATAATATATAGGTGACGAAATGGAAAAACTGCCCAAAATTGAAACCGATTGTTTCAAGGATATCAAACTATCCCTTCGGACCTCTTTTCTCATAACGCGCAAAAAACAAAAATTGTTTCCGCGAGATAGGACCCTTCCCAGCAACTCCACCGTAGATAGATATTTATTTGTGGAGCGGTTAATAAATAACAAAAAAAGAAAGGAGAAAAAAGGGAAAAAAAATTCAAAAATAAAAGCTGCTAGATTCAGAGACACAAGAAGCAAAAAATGTAGAAGAAAAATAAGAAGATGACGATAGATGGAAACTGAAAATAAGCATGTCGCAACCAACTGCACCAGACCCCAGCCGATGATGACAAATGGAAACTTAATAGAAGCATGGAAACTTAAAAGAAGCATCTCTCAAACACCTACACTGGCCATCCTATATTCCCACCCCATGCGTCATGCGGCTCTCGCTGCTGACAACAAGCATGTCTAATGTCCAACCCGGCGTATGCAGCTGGTCCGGCGGTATATAAAACATACGAGATTTGGTTCCGGCACGCGTTTTGGCCATCCGTTGGACGTGTTCGACGGAGGACCAAGCTGCGTGTTGGAACGAACCTCCATGGATGCCCGGAATTAGTAGCAATGCCCACCATACGCTGGTTAATCAATCAATCAATCAATTAATTCGTTGAAACGAAGAGTTAAATTTTCTGTCCTGGCTACTTTCGTAGCTAGCAACGCCTTAGCAACCATGTTACTCGAATGTTTACTTTCGTTATCACGCGTGCCGCTGGGGTTGCAAAGTTCATTTATATAGACGGTAGTAGAAAAAGAATATTTCGAAAGAAGGAAACGAGATATAATTTTAGTGATCACCCAACGTACTTTTCGTGGTCACCCATAGGAAAATAAGGAGATATACAAGACATTTATTTACACTGCAAAATATATATTGTCATGTGTCAGTTCTACTTTTAAATAGCATTTTTAATCAGGTTATTAAGAAAAAATAAGCAATATAAATAAAACATACTGACTATGTACTTAGTCTCAGTGACACCACATAAAAGTGAATTGGGCTGTATTCGAGCAAAATGTGAATTTAAGAGTTTAGTCCTGTCTACGACATTCAACATTTTGTGTTAAAATATTGTGTAGTTATGGGATATTATAGCTTTGAATAGCGACACTTGATGCTAATATGGTAATAATTTTAAACGCAAATCATGAGAACGACAATGGACAGATTAGTAAATTTCTTCGAGACTTAATTATCCTGGAAAGGCTCCATTAACTAGAGGATGAGCACACGGAGAATCTGCATATAATAAAATTTCCGCAAACCTTTCTGTGTTAAAAGCTTTCAAAACTTTTTTAAACTTGCTTTATTTTAGTATGCCATTACGTTATTTAAATAATATGAAGGAGATTCTAATTTTAATTTTGAGTGTCACCTAAATTCAACATCTAAATTTAGATGGGCGTAAAATTTAATATGGAACACTCAACTATTACACGTTGGAGAACTTTTAGATAAGTAGTTTACTTTTATGCTTGTTTTAAACAAGATTGCCACTTTATAAGGTATTAGTTTATATTTATTTATTAAGTTTACTTCAGAAAACTAGTAGACCCCTGTTTCTAAATTTTTTTTTTCAAATAATGTACAGTACCCTCCAAAAAGCATGCACCTTATGGAAAACTATTATTTGTATTCAATTATTTTTTTTACGGGTTTCAGCATTAGTTTCAGCATGGTTTAACCACAAAATTGCCAATGGCACCTCCAAAATGTCATGTTTTAGTTTTTCATTTTTTTTTCAAAAATATGTAACGTTTAATATTTTTTTTATTTTTGTTTACAGTTGAGTTAATTTGAAATATTTCACCGCGAAAAATATATAAATATTGCATGCATTTCTTTTTTTAACGTAATTAATAATGGCAAAAAAATATTTTTACAAAAAACAACAGGACAATTAATTGTGGATTATTTTCAGTTCCAGTCATTCTGACCCATTATTGTGGAATTTTGTCGATACAATTACAAAAGTGCCATGTCAGTGAAACTCCGTTAACCCTATCAGGTTATATGTAGTGAGTACGTTTGCAAAAATTAACAAGGCCTTTTAAGTGTTTGGTCCTGGCGAATTATATAATCATGCGTACAAACTTATAGAGTTAGCTACAGGAGACCAGAATATCAAAGAAATTCTTACCGCCAATACCAATTCTTACAAACGTGCCAGTTTATTATTACTTTTACTCTACATTACACTTAGTTGACATTAAACATAATCGGGATATATGTCCCATACCATGTGTGTTATGTAGATTGGATTTGTTTTATATGTATTTAATTCGTTAGCCAATGAATAATTTTTACTTATGCACATTGAATTTTTAATTAACATATAGACATTATCTTATAGAACTCCTACCTTTCGAGTTTAACTTCCGATGCGATTCTGTGGTTTGGGACAGTAACGTAATTTTAAGAATCTTCACAGTATTCCTCACGCCTGTTTGAGGTCCCGATTACAACACAGAAGCTAACCAGTTTAACTGAACGTCTTTACAAACGTTTCGTGACTAATGGAACATTGCATGAATCACGAAACGTTTCAAAAGACGTGTTTGGTTCCTCCTGTGGCTGCTTGTTAGTTGTTAGTTGCACAGACTCATCGAGGCTCTTTTCCATCAGCTCTTTGACGACATCAGTCCGCGATTGTCCGTGTCCTCTTCACCTCTGGCCGTCTAATTTCCCTGGACCGTTCGATATCGTCCCATTTCCGATTGATGTGACTAAAAAATGAGATGATCCAGAAGAACATGATGTTGGAAAGTTACTTCGAGAATATGTTACTTAGAGAATCGAGCTATTAGTGTGATGAACTGTCCAGGTAATTTGTAGCAAACGTCTCCAGACATACATCAGTCACATTATTATTAGAGCAGCAACTTAAGCAAAAATTATTCTTTCTCGTTTATTCCAGGATTGAGGTTCTAAACCGTATTCTAAGTTGTAACGAATTACTCTGGAAATGGAACGATGGATAGATGAATTTACTACTTGGTGCGACCGCAATAAACTTTGTACCGTCCTAAAGTTCCAGGACGCTACAGAATAAATATAATTTAATTATGGGGTTCTTATAACCACTAGAATAGCAGATGCTTTATATTTATTTACATTTTGTTCACAGGATTCCTGAAGCTGCCGAAGTTGTCAGTTTCCACTCAAAGATTCATCAACCTGCCTCTATCGCTACAGTATAAATATGAATAAAGTTTAAAATATACACCGAGTGCCATCTGTTATTTTATAAGAAAACCCACCGATTCTTAACGAATAAACTTGAATTAACTTTAGAACATACACCGAGCGCCATCTGTTATTTGACAAGCAAACCACCGACTCTTACTCGTTAGAAATCTATATAATACTAGGAAATATTTAAGAACAAGCTTTAATTAACAATTTAAATGAATAGAAATTTAGTAACAAATAAGATTATTAATGGGAAGTAAAATAGTGCAATAATTAAGTAGATTTTATAATAAAAACAGAAAATCAAGTAAACACTTTTTATCATTTTGCGGTTGGCAGAATTGAAAGCTATTTTAACGGAAGCAATGAATTATTAAATTTTATTTCCTATTCTTGAAGCAAGCAATACAGACGTTCAAAGCTGACTTGCCGCAGATTAAAGCCTCAAATTCCTGGAGATAGGTAATTAAATGAACCAATATCTACTTAATTATAACCATTGATGTTAATTGTTTAATGTATATGTATTTAATTTGTAAAATCGCCAGCTTTCAATCCGATGTTAAGGGATATTTAATAGGTTAATATTTGAAGCGTTTGGGAAGCCATGCACGCGTACTATAAAAAACAGTGTCACTAGCTAAAATCTATGTTGGATAAGGAATTACATTTAATTCTAGGTTGCTTATTATTAAGGGGAATTAATTGTGAATTTAAGTTTTAAACGCGATTTAAATATAGGTTTGGGCAATAGTAGAACGCGGTTTTTTAAAATTGTAAGGTTATAAAAATATCTTGGAATTCGGTAGGGGAGATATGGGCATTTTTAGAAGAAACATTAAGGTCTTAATGCATTACGAGGGGTATTAACGCATCCAGAGTGCCTTTTCAAGCAGGTAAATGCAAGGTAATAACAGGATGGACTCTTTTAGGTGTGAGGTATTAAGTACCGGCTTGAAGTCGATGTTAATGACCAGCCAATATTAAGCACCGGTTCGACGTCAAGGTTTTGTACCGGTTGACGGTCGAGTTAAGAGCCGGCTGGATGTCAATTTAAGTGACCAGCTTGATGGTGATGGTCCTGTGAGGATAACCTTGTTTAGCCCAAGTTTCAACTATTATCAGTAACCGAAACAAACAGAGGAAGGGGAAGAGGAGATTTGAGTGGGACGAGGCGCTCCGGCAGCTTGAGAAAAGGATCTGTGGTAAGAGTATCATCCTCATTTGAAAATCAACACGCTCAACTTCTTGTGAATTTTTTTTTAACAGTTTATAATTTTTAGCCTTCAGCAAATGTAATATTTTATTATCTTTAACTTTTCATCGGCCGTCAGCCTTACAAAATTCTTATTCCTACATACAATTTATGTAAGGAAGGTAGCTACCCTCTAAAATTCCATTTTTGTCAATCAAATATCAAATATCTAAATTGCAAATATTTACAATTTCATTTTTTTTGTCATTCAAATTTAATATACAACTTATTTCTTACAATGTGTTTTGATAATAAATTTTCTATAAACTCATGATACCTATGTAAACAATAAGGCCACTGAATAGCCACAGTTTTACATATTGAAAACCAGTAAGGCATAGGTATTGAGCAATTGGCTATTGGCGCCTAACAAAATACTAAATTTTTATTAATTTTCGAACCACGACCCAGCCTCCACAAAATAAACGAGAACCGGGTAGTTTCATCTTTCCTAAACCACTCAGGGGCAGGAATTGATGTTACAACTTATATTAAAGACAGCTAAAATAAGCTACGTGAATTTTTATAGTTAGCCCTATTTTGAAGAGAATTTTAAATTTTCGAAGAGGAGTAAATTTTTGGTAGTTGTTTTGGACGCGGACCTATCTTGAAAAACACAAATAGATACAGACAGCATGTAATAAATTAAACAAAGCTTATTTTGCAGTGCTACAAATAAAAAATGTATTCCATCTTAAAGATTTACTAGTATGTAGTAGTTGTATGTATTGTTCGCTTGCATATTCGCACATAAGCTTTAGTATATTGTGTTGGGGTATGGCTACTGAAAGAGACAGAGGTTTTATTTGCCATAGGAACTTATTCGTTTAATATTCAATTCAAATAAGAAGAAAGCTGTACACAAAGTTTTAAGTTAAATGAATTACGGACAACACCATCAGTCTATATTTATAAATGCTTATGCATTATTCGAGAAATCACCTTTCTACTGGTGTACTAAATTGGATAATTCTCTGCCACTTTAATTAAAAAATGCTAATAATTTTAATTCTTATAAACTGAAAGTAAAAAATATTCCATTTAGTGTTGCTTTATACAGCGTTGACGCCTTCTTAAACACGCATAGATTTATGTACACCTTTATTGCTACATAAATATGTACTATACTTTTATATGT
This sequence comes from Stenurella melanura, assembly GCA_963583905.1. Classification (NCBI taxonomy): domain Eukaryota; kingdom Metazoa; phylum Arthropoda; class Insecta; order Coleoptera; family Cerambycidae; genus Stenurella; species Stenurella melanura. The sequence continues at coordinate 67,592,119 of OY757313.1, forward strand.
AGTTTGTGCAATATGTATGTACGCGTATATGTTTGCTTTATAACTTTATCTATTTCATTTATTTTATACGTTAAACTTACCAGTGACATATTCTACATCGTGTAAAATGGTCTAATAGGACTAATAAAATATTGTTAATATTATTATTATATCCATATGTTGCAGACGGCAACTGAGACCCTCCTATAGGTTTTTGTTTTGTGCTTCAGATGCAAGATGGTAGAGTCGTGCATATCAAAATCAACATCTTCACCAAATTTTAGACTTCTAAGTTATGCGGAATTAGTCAGTGAGGACAAACTACTTTACATAAATATAAACAAACATCCATTAACTCGGTATTCTGCCAGACCATATTATGTAAGTATGTTTTTCGTACGTCTGTTCAATCAATACTCTGTAGTGGCTTCAGTTATTTCTGAGAAGTCAAACTGTAATGTATAGCTCAGTGGTGGATCCTTATTAGTTTCATGAAGTCTAGTATAATGTGAGCTAAAGTAGGAAAATTCTTTTGTTCGAGGATCTGGCGGATGCGCCGGTGACAACTTAAAATTGTTAGGATTTTCCGAGGAGATAATATTGAATCTGATGTAAAAAAATACCCAAATGGTAAATCCAATAGTGGTGTCCTAATTGCAAAACTTTAGCAGCATTACGTGAAATTTGGTACACGAGGTAAGGGGATTCTCTGATAACGAGTCTGATGTCATAGCTTAAAATTTCAAAACTATGATTATTTTTGTTTACCTTGGAAAAACTACATACCTAAGAAGCCACTAAAAAGTTTAGCAGGTTTTTGAAAAAAAATTAACCGCTCTTAAAAAATCGGTTATGGAAATTATGATGTAAAATGTCACCGTCGCATCGCCCGGTTAATTGAACCTTATAGGTCAAGGGCCGTATGATATTCAAGTCCATGAAAGTATACTTCCTTGGAGAAAGACCACGGAAGGGGGTGGTAAAAATGAACACCATCCTTGGATGTTAAAATGTAAAGTTTCGGTACCAAGAAGTAGGAAAAGCTTGGCCCAAGAAGTCTCCAAGGAGATCGCGGAGAGCTACAAGCGTCTAACGTAAGGTAAAAATAAAGATTTAGAACAGACGTGCGAACACAGACGGATGGAAGAACTCGTCTCTTACGGAACTTTAAGCCATTTCTAGATGATCAGGAGAGAGAATATTTACTATACCATATTAAGAGGAACACCCAAAACTCGATAATAGAAATAGAAAGATAACGTGATACCATGGCATTATACTCATCTTGGAAAGACATGAATTACCCGATAAATTTTCCTTCGGACGTAACAAGTAAATCCTTTTATAGCGAGACGCCAAATGCATTTTATATATTTAGGCAAAAGTAGACTATCCTTTGGTTTGGCACCAACACTGGGAGCATGATCTGGACACTAGTTTTTAATTATACGAATTCAGATTTGGCTCAGATATAGCAGTTTACACACAGTATTACTTCAAACCAAAGTTTGCATAGATATATCGAAACATCTATGAACGCGTATTTCCGCTAGTGTATTTATAAAAATTTAATATACAGAGACAGAAAAGAAATAGTATATTACTTACCGAGGTGGAAAGAGTTTCATTGTTGTCCAGAGATAAGATAGTTTTCCGAGGCGCGAAGCGGCGAGGTTAACTAATTCTCGAGACAGCAATGAAACTTTTCACTAAGGTTTGTATACTATTTTATTCACAACTATCCTCCTTAGTGAACAAGAAGCCAATAAATCGTTTGCTAAATTTTTGAACAGCATTTTATATTTTTACTAAGTAGCCAATAAACAAAAATTCAAATTGACGTCACGTCGTGTTTAATATATCAATATTTATTCAGTTTAGTTGTTCCGCTAGTATTTGTAGAATTAATTGCTCTGTTTGTGTAGAGGTTTGTGTTAATAAACATGCTCTATGTCTTATAATTTACGTTTCCTACAACTGAAACAAATAACATGGGTTTGGCACATGCCCACTTTCCAACCCTAAAACTGATAATAAAGTAGCCACTTTCCATCCCGAAATGTCACATTTCGGTTCAATTGTTGAATGAAGTTGAAATGTCATACTTTGCAACATTTTATATATAAGACAATTTATTATTTCAGTCTGATTGTGAACAAACATTTTTTCAAAGTCACACGCCCTATAGATGAAAAATAAACTATAGTATTAAAACAGGGAATCAAATCAATGAACAATTTCTTTTATATATTTTTTGCCCTAAAGTGCAGCTAGGTAAGTCATTGTAGAAGAATGATAAAACTACAATCAGAGCTGTTCTTAGAAAGCGTAAATAGATAATAAACTTTCTGTGTACAGTGGACAAATTTAAGCGTAAGCAATCAACCTAAGAAAAGAAAATAAACCAGCAGTCACCAGACCAGACACTACAGAAAGCTAAGCTATACTAATTTATTTTTAGAACTTTATTAATTTAATTAATTTTTTAATTCTCCATTAATCTAATTTATTAATTCAAAACTTAATTTTAAAAGAATTCATAATAATTTCAAAAATAGAACTGTGTTTAACAGAGGGCAGGCAATAAAATAGAAAAATACCTAGAATTGGAATAGAGCAACCGAAATTAATTATTACAAAAATATCAACAAATCAGTATGCAGGGTATACAAAACATTCTCTCGGTTCCCTTTCTCATTTGCAACTCATTGTAAAAAGCTCGTATACCGCGATACAGGTAACAATAATAAAAGAAAAGTCTCATACGATAAGTTAACACAGATCTTGAAAAACAAATAATATGGACACACTAATACGGGACGTTGAAACGAGAACACACCAATTACTAATAATAATATAATATAATAATGGGTCTTTATTAGCTCAAGAAGCTACAATTTGATCATAACAATATACAGATCATAATCACATTAACTTTACATTAATTTATCTTAATTCTATGCATATAACAGTAACTGTAAAATTATTACAAATCTATTTGTATATTAATATAACTTATATATAAAATTATCTAACCTAATTACAAGATAATCAAAATTCTTTTTTAATACAACTAACACATAATTTAATGAAAATATTATATTTTTCACAATATTTCATTTCCTTTGGCAAACCGTTAAATAATTGAATACCCTTACAAAACAAAGATTTCGATTCCTTTAAATTGTCATACCTCTCTACCACCATATCATTTACACTTCGAGTGTTATAACCATGAATATCTCGGAGGAAACTCAATTTATCACATAAATACCTTGGAGCCATACTATGCTTTATTTTAAATATAAATTGTAGTGATTTTAATACTATACGTTGTCTAACATTTAAAAAATTTAAAACATTTAACATTGTGTCAATGGGAGTATATCTGTTACACTTTAATATTATCCTCATAGCTTTGTTTTGTATCTTTTGTAATTGTTGTATTTAAATATAGTTGTAGCGTTGCACAATATTCAAAATGTGGAGCTATTATAGATTTTTATAGTAATATTCTTGAAAACATTAATAAATAATTTGAAATTCTACGTAAAAAATAAATCTTTTTTGCTACTTTTTTAATAATATAATCACTATTACTTTTGAAAGTCAAGGACTCATCTATTATAAAACCAAGGCATTTAATTTAACGTGTCATCTGCAAATAAATGTACCTTACATTTTTTTATAGATTTCACTATGTCGTTTATAAATAGCACAAATAATAAAGGTCCTAGCACAGATCCTTGCGGTGCTCTAAATTCATTGTCTATTACGTTCGACTCACTATTTATATATTTTGTTTTTTGTCTTCTGTCAGTTAGGTAGGATTCGATCCATTCAAGTACAGTCCCTCCAATGCCCATTGTTTGTAACTTTGATACCAGTAACTTCCGATTTACCGTCTTGAATGCACGTTTAAAGTCTAAGAACACTGCAACTATTATTTTATCTTTACCTATTATCTTAACCCAATCTGATATAATGAACTGTAGTGCGGTCTCACAGGAATGGCTTTCTCTGAATCCAGATTGATTGTCCATTAAAATCTTATTATCCGGGCAATATGTTGTCAATTGTTTTTTTACTATCAATTCTAGCGTTATTTCATATACTGGTAATGTATTAATAGGTCTAAATTTTTCACATATTATTGTACTCAAAATTTTGGGAATGGGTGTAAGCACCGATATTTTTCAATTATTAGGACAAATTCCTTTTTGTAGTGAGCTAATAATCACATCTAAAAATCTATTACCAATTACTTCAAAAGCAGTTTTCATAATTCTTGTGGATATACCATCAATACCTGATTTATTAGGTAAGTCAGATATAAATTTCTAAGCCTGTGCATTTCAACAGGTTTAAATTCTGTTAATTTATTTTTTACTTCTACATATCCATTTTGTTTAAGGATACTTTTAATACTGCCTACGAAATATTCATTAAAGTTTTCCGCGATTTTAACTTCATTTTTTATTACTTCATTCCCGAACTGAATTTCTTTGGGTGCCGAGTGGCTTTTATTTTGGCATATTTTCTTCAAATGGTGGTGCAGAAAGTCTACGGCGACAGGAACTGCCTATACAGAGCATTATGTCACCAACTGGAGGGAGAAAATATCCACATCCCAGGCACATATCAACGCAACGAGAACTCTGGAAACTTCAATGAAGCATCTCACAAACACCTACACTGCCTATATTTCTACCCCATGCGTCATCTGGCTCTCTTATCTGGCAACGAGCATGTCCCATGCCCAATGCGGAGATATACAAAAATATCTAGATTAGATATTCGGAAATAGCAGCATTGCCTACCTTACGCTGGATGAACAGTAAGTTAGTCAATCAAAGGGCAGTTAGGTAATTCACTGTGGAGATTAATAATTTCATACTTCATGAAGAATAAAGTAATAAGAAAATACTTCTATTAATACAATGTAATGAATTTACAATTAATAATAATGAAACAAAACTTTGCTGTTTGTGGTGTATAAAGTGTACGCAGAGAAAAATGTGTGTGATATTTTACCACAATTGTAGAAAATTTTACTCCAAATTGGTCTTAAAATGGTGACAGGAACAATTTGTGCAAATAATCAATACATTTTTGGGCAATGAATTTGTACATTTTATGCATTAACATTGTTTGAAATTTTTGTACAAACTTAAAAATCACATAAATTGAATTCATTACAAATTTGAATTATGGTTGCATACAAATACATAATTTTATTCCACTTGTGGAATGAATCTCTGAACAGATTAAGTTAGTTTCTACAATTTGTGTGAAATTTTTAAATATATTCTGAAGGTTTCCTAAACAAACATTCACATCAAAACCTCTTCATTTGTAAAACATATTTACAAAAAATTGTGCTCTTAAATGACACAATGTTTATAGTTTTTTAAGAGAATATGTTTTTAGTTTTTCACAATTTCTAAATGAGAAATCCACAAATTGTATGTTTATTTTGTCAACTTTGTAATTCATTTGGCACAATACATGTATCCACTTCATTTTAATTGTTTTATTCTGTAACACAGATTGTGAAATATTATTTCCAAAATTGGAGGTATTTCTAAAGGATTTCAATAAAAAAACAATACATAATAGAGCATCCATTTATATATTATCATATGGTAAATGGAAACATTTCAATTTTTTTAAATACAAATAAATTTTACATGCATAAAGTTTTAGTTGAAAAGAAGTAGGTGTAGGTGACTTACATTATTTATGCTTAAAATAAATCCGTTTAATAATTCTAATTTGGAAGGCTTCCAGTGCTTCTTCTTTTTAGCTTTTATTAACGCAGTTCGTAGAAATAAAGCTTATGTCATAGTCACGTCATATTCTTAAAAACAAAATTACATTTATCAGTTCATCACCAAAATCAAATGTATTGCTTACCATCAGAAGTGTTATCTTCGTTTTGAAGCAGTTCTTTTACAGGTTTGCCTTTTGGGTTTAGTAGTTTAGGAACAGCTTTTTGTCGCTTCGCACAAGAAAACGAAATCACTCTCAAGCTGTAAACGAAATCAAGTTTTAGAAGATAGGTATCATGCATTCTTCGCATATAAACAAGAAACCATTTTCATATTTATGTGTTAACGAAATTAATTTAAGAGAACATATATGCAAATCTGTAACTCTGTGTGAAGTACTTACCTATGTGAATGCTGGAATTAGATCTAGGAAACCCCACTCGGTTAATAAGTTTTCAACAAATTCCATCACAAATGTAGGTACTTGTATAATTCGGAAGTGTACGTCTTCACTTAGCGAAATATCACCGGGATCTGATGCGTAATTGCCTGCGCGTATATGCGTAGCATGGCCGGCGCGGTCAGTACAATTTTTAACCAATAAACTTTACGTGAAACAAATGAAACAGTTATACAAAATTTTAAAACAATATCACCAAACTGATTGTATGTCATTAAATTTTGCAGTTTGTGCGGGCGGCATAGATTACTATTATTGTTCAGCGGAAATAAACATATTATGACTCCTACTTTCACAAGTTTGTCCACTACCGATTATAAAATAAAATCACACTTTTATGTTACACAAGTTGTGCCAATACTTTAAACAATTACTTAAAGCTAATTGTAAATAGAATGGCAATAAAATATATAGTTTGAGAATACTATTAACAATTAATTAAGTTAAATTTGCCATGATTTGTTGAGAAAAAAACTAATAAATTTAACTCTAAATTTCGCCAATTTGTTGGTCGAAGTTTCCAATAAATTCATCGTAACTAAATCTTTATATTGGATAAATAAAACGGACAAGAATTATGCACAATTAAAATGTATAAAACTATATAACGTTGTGCCTTAAAATTTTACAATTGTTTAAAAAAATGCAACAAGACGTTGTTCCACAACATTGTGCAAAATATTCCAAAGCGATTTCTCTCTGTGTAGGTATAATAAATCTAACGAATTTTAACAAGCTCAGTCTAAGCGTATAAGCATCTCTAAAAGCTTCTTATTTTATTTAAATTTTTGTCATCCTCTCATCTTAATCGACTTGGATGCTGAACACCCTTTGGCAATACAGAGTTATCAAGAAGGGTGGCAAGAGACATCGGTAATACATCATATCAGTACACTTTTTCAATTTTACGCACTATAGACCTTCATTTCAATTCGCATTTCACATTACCGAACCCATTTGCTGTGGATGGTACAATCGACCATTATAAACTTGCTGTTACTTTGATGAATGGGAACGGCTTACCTTACAACCATTCACTTGGTCGGTTTAATACCGTCTGACATCTGATTTGTGATATGATCTTACTTACTATACGAGTTCTAGGATTTAGAATTCACGATACATATCTGCATATTATATTAGGGATAAGAGCCTTTAAGGCCGGATAATGTGAAATTACCTATATCATCATTCATTCTATAGTCGAGGTAAATTTATAGTAATGTTATCTCTATTCTATATAATCTAAATATCTAGACATATAGTCAATTCTCCGTTGACGTATTATTTACAATAATTACAGTTAATTATCGGTTGTCAGCTAGATATACAATCTAAATTGTATTTACTTTTTCTGATTTTGCTTTCGTAACTAGTTGGGTGGGCATATTTCGAATAAGACACGTCGTTATCACCACATCTTTCTACTTCTATATATAATTTCAAAGCAGAACATTTTACATGTAACATGTTACATATCGTGTGTTCCCGAGTAATGAAAAATATTGTTCTCTTTGTCAAGCAAATTAAGTTATTACACAGTTTATATAGGGTGTAATCAGTTTCATTCATTAAAAAAAACTAGTGATGGGGACCGACTAGACAAACAAAAACCTTTATGACTTTTCCCTCTAGGGGCACTGAAAAAACTGATCTAGGTCAAAGTTTTTAATATTATGGTAGACAACAATTGAGAACCACTGTTTTCTTGGTCAATGGACTTGTAGTTCCCAATTACACAACTTCTAAATTGTCATAAAAAAGTGCTCGCCGGCACACGCGGTGGTCTGCGGTGTCAAAGCAAAGGCCTTGGATCATCGACCGCCTTTGATGGACCGCCTCAACTGAACTGAGGCAATGATAAAGAGGTAAATAATTTGTTCTCTCTTCGTGCACAATTACAAGCAAATAATGGCCATAGAGGTTTAAACAGAGCATTTCTTTACATCTGTGTTTTTTAATTAGGAACAAAATATTGGATTGTTTATAATATAGAAAATTTAAATGAGGTTTATTAACATTTGTAACATAAATGAGTGTCCTGGATTAAAAGCTTACTACCTACCTAAATGATTCAAAATCTCTGCATCTGCATCAATACACAGTTCGGTACGTCGAATTAAGGACATACGCACTTCCTTCAACACTAAACTATCAACTATCGTTGTCAATAAAGAAAAATAAATTAAAAACTTGGTACAAAAGCCAAAAAGGAATACAAAAAGAACGAACAAGTAAGTTGAGTCTGTACGTAATCAAGAATTTGACAACTTGAAGTCAATAAAATAAATCTTAACTATAAATACACAATGACGTGAAATTCAAAAATAACAAAAAGAACGAACGGCACGTTGGACGTGTCTACATAACGAAACACCCACAATAACTAAAATATTGCAGAAGGGAGTTAGGGTATAGTTTTCTTCAGATCAGCTCTAGATCTAATCCTACCTCAATATTCCAGCAGTTCTCAAAAAATTTTATTGGAAATTTGCAAAATTTTTCTTAATTTTTTTCTCCAAAACTATGAGCTTTAGACCCCATGTTATAGAAGGTTTTTTTATTTGTCTTGTCGTTCCCTACCACCAGTTTTTTTTAATGACATGAAACTAATTACACCCTGTATACACAGTGTGAACCTAAAGGAACGCACTCATATCTTTGTTATGTGTCATTTGTCAAAAAAACCCTCGAACAAGTCGATTTTAGTTTTGTAAATGCTACATTTTGTCACTATACCAAAAGTTATGACGTCATTGGTTTTTGAGTTATGACGTAATCATGCATTTTTTTAATGGAAACAGACATTTTAGTTTACTGTTTTTGGTGGTATATTCCTTTAGCCTTTAGGTGATTTGGAAAAATTGATATCACCTAAGCCATTCTTTTGGAAAAACATATTTTTATTGATTGATACCTTACATAAGTAATTGTGAGAAAAATGTCATCTCCATTGCTCAAATTGCGACCCTCCAACCATTTGGCATTGGCCAAGATGGGTGTAGACACTTTACACGCTGTTCTGAATCATCTCATGGGCAATTCGTCTCATCTCCAAGCCAATTATGTCTTTCAATTCTTCTATGGTATCCGGTCTGTTGAAATACACCCTTGACTTTAAGTAACCCCAAAGAAAAAAGTCTAAGGGGGTTAAATCCTGTGAACACGGGGGCCACTCAATCGGAGCTCGACGACCTATCCACCTTCCAGTAAAAGTGTAATCTAAAAACTGACGCATTGCTATCCCAAAATGAGGTGGGGCCCCGTCTTGATGAAACCAGATGTTTTCAGCAGGAATATCTTCATCTCCATTGTTTGGAAACATAACTGCTAAGGCTGACACTAACTCAACTCGCATAAACTGTAAATATCTTGCGGCCATAAGATTTTCTTAAAAAAAAAAAGGTCCCAATAAACGATCACCAATCATACCTGCCCACACGTTTACTTAGCCTCATCGCTGTGTATGGGCTTCTTGAGTCCAATGAGGATTTTCGCGTGACCAATACCTGCAGTTACGCCGATGTACAGTCCCCTTTAAAGAAAATGTAGCTTCAACAGAAAAAACAATGTTCTTTAAAAAATTTGGGTTTTCATCGCACAAGGTCATCAACTGTTCACAAAACTGTAAGCGCCGATCTGGATCGTCCTCATCCAATTCGTGGATTAATTACACTTTTTGTGGATGGTATTTTTCCTTTTTCAATAGACGTACTACAGAAGTTGGACTGACGTTATGATTTAAAGCCAGCTGTCTTGTCGAAGAATTGTGGTTTTCCTCACTTTCTAGAAGAATATTTAATTCGGTTTCGTTGCTTGTGCTAGAGCGACCAGATCGAGGGAGGTCAGCTACACTGCCAGATACATTATATTTAGCCACTAATCTACTTACAGTGGATCTAGAAATATGCTTTTCGGGATACTTGGCATTGAAAACATCACCTTCATGATGAGTTCTCAGCCTATCACCATATCCAACCATTATCAAAAGTTCTACGCGTTCTATTTCACTGAAACGTAGCATTGCATTCACTAGTTTTACACTGTCTCAGAAGTGTCACAAAACTGAGGTTCAACACGTGCCAGGAATAAAAAGTTATCCATACTTTACACAATCTCTCTGTTGTTAAGGTGATTGTTTTTTCATTATTTTCTTCGTTCTGTTTTTATGTTAAATGTTTTCATGCTAGTTAAAACAAAGATGTATCAATCCATAAGAAAGTGGAACATTTCTCGTGAATTTGCGAAAGGTAAGCTATTTTTACATAAAATGTAATTTTTCCAAAAGAATAGCTCAGGTAATATAATTTTTTTTCACCTGAAAGCTAAGGGAATATACCACCAAACACAGTAAACAAAAATGTCTGTTTCCATTAAAAAATAGTTATGATGGCGTCATAACTCAAAAACCAATGACGTCATAAATGTTGGTACTGTGAATAGCTTGCAATACTGGATTTTCCAATTGAATAGAGAAGTACAAGTACAACTTTTGTACCACAAGTGACTAATAAAATTTCTTGAATACCCCTATAATAAACAAATTGTTAAGAACTATCATTTGATTTTTATAATCAGCTTAGGTCCACTCCAAACATTCAAATAATTAAGGATGTTAAACTAAGTCTTAAATAGATTAGGTCATAAATAGATTAAGACATAAATACTTTTAGGTATAAATTAGAATAAGCACGTCGGGAACTTTAGTATTCACTCTTGATAAAGGCCTAATAAGCCGAAACATATGTAGAGTATTTATAATATATTGATTGATTCATCTAAAAGCAGTGTTTAATTTATAATTGACAATTAAATTAAAAATAGTACTGAGTTAAACCATTTTTGGAAAAATTACAATTTAGGCTTTTGACGTATCCCCCTGGTTACTGATAACAAAAAAGTGGAGCAAACCAGCTTGAATCGTTAATATGGCGACCTAAAATTGTCATTGTATTAGAGCGATATTCATTATATAGCGTGTGTTTATAGTTTCTTTATTTAAAATTTCATAAACATTTATATCGATTTTGCTACAACCTGTATATTTCGTAAAAGTTTCACAAGAAGGGGTAATTTGGCTTCAATTATGTTCGAAGAGAATTTTGCTAACAATGAAACTTTTAATAACACCTTAAAACTTTTACATTTTCTTATTTATTGAAACCTTATTTTCCTTAACAATTCTGTTGAAATTACTTTCTGAAAATCCTATAGAGATTAATAATTAGTGCGCCCTTATTTAGAGATAGTAGCGTAAGTCTAACAACACAAAAGAACATTTTTTATTACTAAGGACTTTTAGGATTTTAAACATATTAAACTCCTTTACTCGCTGAAACATTAATTCGATACAAATGCTTTTAAAATTAATAATTCGCAATAAGGTACTTTGTTCTCGTTTGAGTTTGATCAAAACTAAAAGGGGCTTATTGATTTATTATTATTTTCTTTTGAGACCATTGTCTGCTACAAGGAATTTCTGATTAATTCCTCCTTTAAGTTAGCAAATAAAAAGTAGCGTTTCTACGCCCCGGTGTTCTCAATTTAGAAATGAATTGGTGTGCCTAAATGGTTTCCGTCCTATTGATTACACATCTAAAGATGGCAGTCTATTGAGTTTCAATTTTTAAAGTATGTATAAAGTATAATTGAACATTTTACTATTATTTATTGTGGGCTTTCAAATGATAATATAAATAAACCTGTCATAAAATTTTAGGATTTCTATACTCCAGTCAAACTGGAACAGATGTCGACGATTGAAGGAAATAACTTATAGAATATTGAATCTTGGCGAGGATCTTCACTTAGGCATATCATTGAACATACCAAAAGTCGTGATTTCAGTATGCTGCGCTCGAGTCACCATCTTGGAAAAATGGGGCTTTGATTCAGTTTCTTGATTATATCTGGCTAATCCATAGCGACATCGAAATCATACAAGAAAATGGGCAGTTATTGGAAGCGACTGGAACCTCCCCACCAAATTTACTTCCACGTCCATGTAGTGGATTGGAAGTATAGTAATCGTAAAAAAAATTCAAAATTTTTTAATGTTGAAATAGGTTTAGAATGTTGCGAAACGTCGAGGTTTTAAATTTGAGCTAAAAAAATTTTCTGTCTGTCTGTCTGTGGTATGTCGGTCGGTCTGTCAGTCAGTCTATCCGTAACTTTTTTTATCCGCATGTTTTCTCTGGGACGGTTTAAAATATCGACTTGAAATTTTATACACGTACGTATTATAAAGAGATCTGGAAGTGGATTGGTTATTGACTGTATCTGGTGAAGGCTTGGGGGATAGATAGGGGTAAATAAGGGAAAATGAATAAGGCAAGCTGATAAGAGTACAGAAATTTGAGATTTGATGTACCTATATACTAAAAGCCAAGGCTTCAATCTTTTTTTATTTTTACATAACCCTACCACCCCCACTCCATTATTAAAGGGGTGGATAAAATAAAATTGAGATATTCACTTGAAATATGGTACACATATATATTATAATGATATTTGGAACTAGATTATATTTTGAAATTAGCCCGTTGGGGGTTAAGTAGGGGTTGGGGGTTAAGTAGAGGTAAATGGGGAAAACTGAATAAAGCAAGCTGGTAAGAGTACAGAAACTTGGCATTTGGTGTACATATTAGAAGGCAAGACCTCAGATTTTTTATAATATTATAATAACATTCCAGAAACTTCATTTTTGGCATATATACTAAGAACCAACGTCTCAATTTTTTTTATGACATCTGCCTTAACCTCAAGTATTATTAAAAGTCTATGATCAAATATTTCCGCATACTAGAGTGCAATTATTGTCAAAACGTCTTGCTTTAAAGAGACTGATATATTAAATCTGGATGTGGAAGTAGTTTTTTACGAATATTCCTCAAATTTGTTGACATTTATGTAACCCAGGAGTTTCTGGAAATATGGCGGCGTTTTCATGTTGTATAAGAATTCGAAATCTTGGATCAAAATCAGTTTCTTGTAAAAACTTGAAATTATTCATATTAAATGGATAGCCGAATGAGAGCTCCAATAATTGCCTAACTGAATTATATACAGTTTTTCAATCACTTATTCAGTATGTACGCCCGCGTTACTTGGCGCTAATGATCAAGGGTAACCAGGAATAAATTTTTGGGATATCCGGCATACATAATTCTAAACCACACCATTAAATTCTGTGGTATCGATACTAGTTTAAAAATATGGTACTAACAAGCCTAGAGGCCAGCCTATCTGCTAACAGATGTCGAGACTAGCAACTATTGGGAAAATTTGAAATAACGTTTATTAAGTGAATGATTCTCTTTCAAAGGTCAAACGAAAGTAAAAGATATTGATTGATATTGATGTAACATCTTACTAGACGCATGTCCAGAATGCCGATAAGGAAGATCGTTTTTAATTTACAAATCTTGTAGGTTGGCAACGCAAATCCACCAATTTAGTAAAATATAAAATTATTTGTGAAGTATGCTGACAGGAAATAAGATTTTACATATTTCTAAAATTATGAATGGCACCGGGATAGAAGGAATCACTCTCTTTGTTCCAGAAATGTTAGCGAAGAACTTGTCTAGTGTAATTAAGTCAATAGCCACTTTAGGCGAATCGATAATTAGTATCGGATAAAGATTTTAATTTCACTTGTGATCGTGAAATATTTTTAAAATAATATTTCAATCTATCAATTATTTAATCTTAATTATAAACACGTTATCAATGTCCAGATAAATCTGGGTAAGTTATAATTTTGTTCACTATTCAACCACGGACTAGATTTGAGGTTAGCTTTACACTAATAACTTATATTTTATCGTAGATGTTTTCGTATGGATTGCATTTTCATAGGGATATAGCTTTTTTACGATTTTTATTCTATTGGAGTTTTGTCAGATAAATTACCACATGGCTAACCTTGTTAACAATCGTTCTGAAATTTATGGATGTACTGCTGGAATTGGATTTTTGAGAACAGATTTGACAATGGGAATATTGCACTTGGTAGGAGAGACGTATTTTCAATAAACGCATTTAGTTTACCTGATTATCAACTTAAATATTGGAAGAATCCTGTTTTCTTTAGGCTGCTTCCTCGTAGCACCGCCAGACACCGCCCTAGATCCTGGTATTGGCGCCCCCTCGATTATTAAAACATATATTCAGTTGTTTAACTTTAACATATTCTATGTCATACCACTAGCGAGCCAAATTAAACAAATTTTACATTTAACTATTTAATTTAATTTTAGCAAATTATAAATTTCATTAGATAGAATATTAGCGTAGAGATTTTGTTTATTATATTTTATTAGTAATTAATTATTTCAAACTATTGTTTATTTCCACTTACGTTCACCACAAGAGGTGTAGCTCATAAATTCTCATTTATTTTTTTATTTGTAATTTTCTTATATATATTTTTTGTACACATTTTCTTGATATAATATTTATTTATATATCTTTTTGCATTATCACTTGTGTTTGTGTACTGTGGGTATTTTGTGATATATTGTACAATAAATACGATTTTATTTTAACGTTTTCTTTTTACTGTCACCCCTCTCACACTCACCAACTGAGATCTGTAATCCGTGTTCGATCTTACATTTTAGATCGTAACAAGCAACATTTAAATTTAATTCATAAAACTTATTGCCGTTACTTTAGGCTGCTAAAATTCTTCGTTAAGAAAACGGGTACAAAATATCGTTAATGCTAAATTCTAATTTCTTTGTCTTCATTTTAATGTTCCATAATTTAAAAAAATAGATATTTTATTAATTGCTAATTGCCATTTTGTATTTACAGACCAATCTAAAACCGCAATTTCTTAAAATTGAATTTGAGTTATATTTAATAGTTCTCCTATTAATTCTTTTTCAGATTGCTATCGAACATTCGCATCTTTCTATCCAACACAAAGTTTAAAAAAATTATGGTGACGATGCATTTTTTTTGATACCATAAGTACTTTTGGCTTTTATGTTAACCTAATTTAAGAAAATCATTAAACCGTCTCTATTTTGAATACACCTTTTCCATAAAAAAAAAAATTTCACCGATATCTAAGTTTCTTATACCAACATAAATAAGTAAGGAAAAATAGAAAACGTATTCATACATTTACTTTTAATACTAGACTAAGCTTTAACACATTGACTTCTCTTCCAAAAACAACAGATCGAAGTTTGATTTCTTATAACTTCAACACCTAGTCTATTATTTACGTATATTTCTCATTTGTAGATTATATTTTGTACTAAAAAATAAGGAATCATATTGACCTCTCATATCCTTCCACGTTTTATCATATGTATAACCTACTTCCGAATTGCTTTGGCTTTGAATTTGAAAGTTGTCCATCCGGTATGTTTATGTTTGTGTCTTCTGTTTATTAATAATAGTGCTTCTTTTGTATCGCATTAGTGGAGAAACCTGTTCTATTTTTACATAAGGTGATATGTATCTACTAGGTAATAAAAAAATTGTAGATATTTTGTGATAATTTCTTTGTAGATTATTAGTTTGAGTTAAAGCTAGCTGAAGCTTTGAGTTTGCATATTAAATAATAAAACACACATAATAAGAAGGTTACTTTAAAAGTAGAAAAATAAACAATATTGTTAAATACATTGCATTGCAAATATATCTACATAAGCACAAGAGTGGAATCCGAAACATAAATTATAAATACACACTTCTAATCACTAATATTTATGAAATCAAGTGAGAGCTGCGACTATGTTAGTACACATTATGAGCGTCAGTCAAATTGCTAATGAGATGGACTCATATCCCGTTTGACTACGACAAAATATATAGCGCAGATTAATGCTCTAATCTCTTGGGTTTTCGAAAAAGTACATCAATTTTTCAATTAACGTATTTGACAGCTGTTTTGAAATCATACACCCCTATGTGCAAAGTGATATGCATGCGTGCGAAATTTCGTCACTACCGATTAGTTTAAATTTTAATAGGCAGATTACTTACCATCGAAAAGTTCATAGTTACTAGTACATCGTAAAGCAACATACCGGGTGTCTGAAAACGGTCAAATAGTTTGAGAAATGTACATTGAACCCAAAATAGAAAAAATTTGTTCTTAATAATGTTAAAAGCGCTATCCATTGATATCAAACGCGACTCCACAACCCTTGGGGTGGGGCGGGGAACAACTTAAACGGGTACCGCCTTCTTTTTCATTGCAGAATCGGATATTTTGACTAAGAATAGACTACTTTGGTTCGAAACATTTTTCTGAAATTAGTCCACTGAAATGTTGGCCGAACCTTGCCTTTTGGGTAGGACAAGATTTATTTCTTTTGATGTTTAGGGGGGTCAGATACCTTGAGAATCGTAAGTCGCACAAAAAAATTTTTAAGACTTTTTTTGTAGAGAATTGAATTATCTACTGTCTTGGTCTAGATACTTCTTACCGTAAAATTGAAAATGAAAAAGTTATAATTAAAAATAAACTAAAATTTTCAAGAAAAATGTGATTTAAGGATTACAACTGTTTCTCTATTGATTTTATTGAAAAACACGTCAGATGTTTCTTGTGCATAAGTTTACTGCGAACGATATCTCTGCTCATTTTTTAAATGTGTCTTCTTTGGAGAGGTATTAGTATGCTGCAAATGGATCAAGTGCATCAAAAAGGGCAAGGGACAATTCTGAAAAAAATTGAGAACATTCATGGGATAATTCCAAACTCTTTTTACTCCTTACAATTCTTGACCAAACCTCTTCTTTTTCGAGTAAAAAAATTGCAAAGTTCTAAAATTTAGAATTTTCCTAGCCAGATAATTTAAAAAATGACTATTCCAGAAAGAGTGTTTCGAATAAATCCGAATTTACAATAAATATAGGGGCTCCTTTAAAAAACCGAATTTGTCCTTGAGTGACCTTAACCCTTCCTCCCAAAGTCAAAGTGGCATATACCGCCGAACTGCTCCCATGCAATTCTACAACTTTTCTTTGAAACATTTCTTCGTAGAGTGCTTATTACTCGAGATATTTGAAAGTTTCAGGTTAAAAGAATCACCCGGGTGATTTCTTTAACCTGAAACTTTCTCGAGTAATAAGCACTCTACGAAAAAATATTTCAAACAAAAGTCGTAGAATTATATGAGTGTAGTTCTGCCGTATGTCACTTTGACTTTGGGTGAAAAGGTTAAGATCATTCAAGGTCAAATTCGATTTTTTAAACATCTATATTTTATTGCAAATTCGGATTGTCTGACTAAAAATCGCATACTTTTGTTCGAAACATTTTTCCTGAAATTGTCATTTTTTAAGTTGCGAGAAAAAATCAAAATTTTAGAACTTTGCATTTTTTTACTCGAAAAAGAAGAAGTTTGGTCAAAAGTCACAGGAAGTAAAAAGAGTTTGTAGTTATCCCGGGAACGTTCTAAAATTTTTTCAGAATTATCCAATACCCTTTTTGATGCACCTGATCCATTTTTAGCGTCCTAACACCTCTCCAAAGAAAGGAAATTGAAAAAATTAACAAAGATGTTGTTCACAGTAAAATGATGTACAAGAAACTTCTAACGTGACCTGTATTGTCAATAAAATCAATAGAAAAAAAGTTATAGCCTTTAAATTATATTTTATTTTAAAATTTTAGTCTATTTTGAATTATAACTTTTTCATTTTCAATTTTACAGTAAGAAATATAGAACAAGATTGTAGAGAATTCAATTCTCTACAAAAAAGTCTTACACATTTTTTTGTGATAAAGCGGAAAACCTATTTACGCCTCCTTGTTCAAGATGACGGCCAAATGGGGGGGCTTTCAACCCCGAAAATCGAGTGTTATACTCACACTGACCCCCCCCCCCCATTAAACATCAAAAGAAAAATATCTTGTCCTACTTAAAATACAAGGTCAATGTAACATTTCAATGGACTAAATTGTTATTTTTTTTTAGTCATCCGGCGAGGAAAAATCTATATTTTAGAAATTTGTTATTTTCATACTCGAGAAAGAAGAAGTTTGGACAAAAATTGCAAAAGGCAAAAATAGTTTGGAATCATCCTGGGAGTAATCTTAATTTTTTTTGGAATTGTCCAATGCCTTTTGCAGAAAAGAGCATTGTGGAGTTTTCAAGTGCATAAAAAGGGGCACTGAACAATTCCAAGAAAATTTGAGAATATTCCCGGGAGCGTATTAACATTGTTTACTACGGCACAACGAACCTGAAAGTTGCACCACGGTAAGCAACGTCCGAAATAAACGCGCTTTAACCCTATACAAATCATAGTGCAGTTCAACGCAGGAACGTGTTGTAGTGCGGTAGGGATGGCCAAGGCGCGCAGGGGCGTCTCCTGTTGGACTCTTTACCAGGCTGCAACATACATCTGCTTAAAAATGCTGCTTACCTGACTTTCACCTGAAACTTGTTGGCTAGTTATAATAATATACGCACTACGTACTGGTATGTTATTAATACTTTTATTAATTCTATTTACAACAATATACTTAAAAGGATATGTGATATTTTTTGTCAATGTCCACCTCAGTGAGACTTAGCATTCGGTCTATTAAGTTGGATATTAACCTTTTCCTCCCCGTTGTTGATATTTGTAATATCCTTTTCTGATTCGGTATTAATATCTGGAAGTGTTGTGGAAGGTTTCAATATATTGACGTTATCTTCACTTTCAGCAGTGAGCATATCGTTATAGAAGTCTGTCGGTATATGTTCCCCCAAGGCTAGTTGTGCTAATTCCTTTCTATTTTCGGAATTTAACCACTTAGAGTTACTGAATATCACGCCAAATCTGTTCTATATAGTACTAAGATGTTTGCAGAATCTGCCGCCTTGCCCATAAATACAGTCACACAGAGCAATATCAACCTAAGCCGTATACCAAAGATGGTCATCATTTTGAAAACTTACTAAAAAAGTATTTTCATCGACTTTTTTAACAGTCAATGATGCACATGATAGTACAATTTTTCGAAAAACTAACTCGTTTTTAGTGCTTCGATGATTGGCAAATGAAAGTAAATGTCGTTTGTGATATGATTCAACTACAAAATCGATTATCGCGCAGGTATTAAATGCTTTGCATATTTATAGAACCACATCTTTAAAGATACGAATAGTCGCTTCCACATAATTGTTCGTGCTGTTTCCTCTTGTTAATAAGATACTTCTATATGATACAGACCATTCCTCTCTTCGTGTCCAGTAATTATTTTCTATACGTGTTTTTAAATTTGGGTATTCTATAATTTTTTCATCATTTGAAAATTTCTTGTAGCTATCCAATATTTCTTTAACTGAAGATGCATAAAGAATATTTCTAAATTTATTCATTACATACTTCCGATCATCTTTTAAAATGCCATTATTATTATCCTACAGCCACCTCCGCATCGCTTGGAATACGTGAAAAATGCAAAGAAGTCTGTGAGATTCTGGGAAACACAACTCAATGATACAAATAAGTGAATCAGTTCCTGTAATTTCGAAAATATAAATGGTTGTATATGATTGTATATTATCTATACCGTTTATTAGATATAATTATAATAAGTTGAATGAAAATATAGATTTGTGTCGCAATGCGTAATGTAAACGTAAATTCATACCTTAATGAGCACATTCAGTCCTTTTCTCAAAAATTCGTCATTCCTGAGGGTGTCGCGGTTCACTTTTTTAATACTACTGATGGTCGCATTACGGTCTTTGCCACGCTCTCTTGTATCGTGACGGTTTCTCGTCTTAACTTTATTAATATTATTATGATGGCATTTAAAGACTTTTCTGTATAGATATTTTTTTGCGTTAGGATAGGTATACCTAACGATCTAGTTGGTACGCGTTCCTTCACCAAACTTTTCTATTCAATTATTGCACCATTCACTGTAATCTTTGGCAATCTCACCTTTCAAATCATTACAATTTGCCCTGATTGTAGCCGTAAAAATATTTGGATTCTCGAACAAATAAATACATACCTCTTCTTCTTCACCACATAAAGTTTTTAAACACGACAACATATCATTTTTGTTCATGATTGCTTAATGCATCTACACTTAGAGTATTTTATAAAGTTTTTTGAGGTTATTTATTCAGTCGCCACGCTGCTCGCCTGCTAGCTGTCATATGGACGATGATTTTACATAATTTGCCGCGTTTGCCCTTTACAAGCTCGGCCGTTGGGAAGCAGTAATTGTTGTTGTAGACGAGGGCCGCGTCCCCTTTGGCAATCCTTACTTCACTACAACACGTTACTATGTTGAACTGCAGTAAGACATATTTAAGACAAAGTAGCGTTTATTTTACACATTGCTTACTGCGATGCAACCTTCAAGTCCGTTATGCCGTGGTAAACAATGCCAATACGCTTCTGCGCTGATTCTAAATTATTTTTGCATCTTGCAATCTTTGTCCAAACTTCTTGCATTTCGAGTAAAAAAATCGCAAATTTAAAACATTTCGATTTTTCCTCGCCGGATAACTTAAAAAATTACCATTTCAGAAAACTGTTTCGAATAAAAGTCTATTCTTAGTCAGAATATCTGATTTTGCAATAAGTAATAGGGGTACCCATTTAAGATTTTAAAGTTAGCCACCCGCCCCACCCCAAGCGCTTTTACAATGAATAAGGACATTTTTTTTTTAAGAGAAGGGGAAACCTTCAATAGGGACCCACATGTTGTTTGGCTGCAGGGTACTGTGGGATTTATACCGCACTAAAACCCGTTCTCTTTATTTTTTCAGCGAAGAGCGATGGAACTGCCGTTAGCATTACTTCATCGCGCATCGCATTTGCCATGGTATTGCTGGCATTACTGTTGTTGAGCCTGCCTTTCCTCGTTTTCTCTCGTTTTCATGATTTGCCTTATGAGACCTGCCAGTTTCGTCCAGCTGTCCTCGATTCTCAGAGGTTCTCCGGGGTGGTGTCCTCCCACGCTAGGCTTTCTCTGGCTTCCTGCTATCTGACACATCTGTATATGGCATGCTCCGCGTCGTCGTCCTCGTCGTTGCATTGAATGCACCTGCTGTTGTCTGCCTTCTTTATTTTATTCAGGTACTTCTGAAAAGACCCATGCCCCGTGAGGAACTGAGTGAGGTGGAAATCTACGTCGCCATGGGCTCTCTTGGCCCACTCCTCTACATTAGGCAGGAGCCTCTTCGTCCACTGGGCTGTTTCTGTGTGGGCCTTCCATTTTGTCTGCCACTCCTCCCATAGTACTTGCCGATCTCCTCCTAACTCTCTTCCTCACCAGGAGATCAATGGACGGCACCCCCGCAATTACTTGCAGTTCACTCGTCGATTCCGTTTTATATACTCTACAAATCCTGATGAGGATTTTCCTATGTCACATTCCAATATGTTTTTGTATCTCTTCATTTCTACCACCCTCGCCCATGCTGGGGCTCCGTAAAGGACAATGGAGTTAACCACCGAGCTTAGAATCATCCTGGCCCGTGTACTAGGGCCTCCCAGGTTGGGCATCAGCCTGCCCAGCGCCATTGCCGCAATCTTGTCACTCCCAGTATCTGATGCTCTTTTCTGTATTTACTTCAGAATAAGGACGCGCTTTTTCTTCTTTGGATCCAATGTGTATTTCTCGAGATATTCGACCGTTTCTAGACTTTTTGGAAACCCGGTATATATCACTCATAATATGTATTACTGTATAGTAAAAATGAATTATTGCGTCCTACCGATGATCCCACTGGCTTCAAAGATGCTACAGTCGATTTGTGTAACCTTGTTTAACGTCGGCAACGCCTAACCGCGACTTCTATCCATCGTATCATTGAAATCAGTTTCCTAATAGGGTTTTCTACAAGTAGCAATAGTCATTTCTACCGCCCTCGCCCATGCTAGGGCTCCGTAAAGGACAATGGAGTTAACCACCGAGCATAGAATCATCCTGGCCCGTGTACTAGGGCCTCTAAAATTGGGCATCAGCCTGCCCAGCGCCATTGCCGCAATCTCGCCTCTTTTGGCTAATACCTTGACATGCTCCGTCATTCGTATATTCCTGTCGAATGTCACTCCCAGTATCTGATGCTCTTTTCTGTCTTTACTTCAGAATAAGGACGTGCTTTTTCTTTTTTGGATCCAATGTGTATTTCTCGAGATATTTGACCATTTCTAGACTTTTTGGAAACCCGGTATATATCCCTTATAATATGTATTACTGTATAGTGAAAATGAATTATTGCGTCCTACTGATGATCCCACTGGCTACTTACTATTCATTCTTTATATAAATGACCTTGGGAATGTGCTGAGAAAGTGTAAAATCCATCTTTTCGCTGATGACACTCTTATTTACTATGAGAATACAAATTTTGAGGAGATGGTAACAACTGTAAATTTGGAGATGGGGCTTCTGACAGAAAAATTTAAAAGTAATAAACTAAAAGTAAATGAATTAAAATCGAAATTCATGTTTGTAGGTAATAATTATTTGTACAATAAATTTATCAATTTAAATCTTGGTATTGAAATAAATAGTGAAAAAGTTGAGCTTGTTCAAGAAATTAAATACTTAGGACTAATAATTGACCGTGAATTGAAATTCAATAAACACGTAGACTATATATCGAAAAAGATTGGCAAAAAAATCGGCTTTCTTAATAGAGTGGCTTCTTTTATATCAATGTCCACGCGGTTAACAGTTTACAACTCGCTAATATTGCCTCATTTTCTCTACTGCGGGTCAGTGGTGTATGTAAGTTGTACAAATTTTAATAGGTTACAGGTTCTCCAGAACAAGATGATGAGAGTAATATTAAGATGCAATAGGTTTACAAGTACTCAACTGATGTTAAATACATTAAACTGGCTTAATATAAAACAGTTTCTTTATTTTCAAACGATGACATTTATTTTTAAAATGACTAGTGACGCTTCTCCAGATTACCTAATACGACAGTTGTTACCTGTTACTGATGTACATCTACGTAATACACGATTGGCTACAAACAGCAACTTTTACGTTAGTAGAACATTTAAGAGCAGTTCAATGAATAGCTTATTTCATAAAGGAGTTGTACAATTCAACCTTCTACCCCAGGAAATTAAAACCAGTAGAACCATTAAACAATTTAAGTATAAACTAATAAATCTAATAAAAGACCCTACATTGCATCTAAGCTAGGAGTTGTTTTTGTTTTATATAGACCTTAACTGTGCTTCCTTTTTGTATTATGTTATTTATATTTGTTTTGTATTATCTTTGGATAAATAAACTAATTTTATTATTATTATTATTATTATTATTATTAGAGTTGCTACAGTCGATTTGTGTCACCTCATTTAACGTCGACAACACCTAACTGCGACTTCTATCCATCGCATCATTGAAATCAGTTTCCTAATAGGGTTTTCTACAAGTAGCGCAGTGCGTCGAACGTCAGTTTGTGATTGCAAATTCTCACCATTCTCTTGGCAGGTAATATCGTCGGAAGGCCCTCAAAGCCTAATAAAATACGCAATCAGAAGCCCGCATCAAACGGCTCGTGTGAACGTAGCACTGAATATGCGACCAGTGCCATTGTATTACAATAAGGCTGGCTTAACATACAAACGGATATCGTAGGTAGTCAACCAGGATGTTTTTATGCAGTGGATAAAGAGCTTTCCCTGCATTACGATGCACCCACTCGAAGAACGGTAAAAGCCAGTATACATATTGAGGTCCAATAATTAAACAAGTAGCGGTATTTTCAATGTTTATTTTCCTTGCTTATATCAGAAGGAAATTTTTATGAAACGGTATTTTTCTTATTCTTCTACGAATAATCAGAATTTACTAATTAATTCTATTGTACGTAAAAAAGTGGTCTAAATGTCACATTTTTGCAGAATTGGGACAAAGTGAAAACTGTTTACACCGTTTTTTTTTTACAATGTTTGGCCTTGGATGAATTCCATCAGCCAACTATACAAATGAGGGAAAAAGAAGAAAGTATTAAGGATAATAAGGGTACACACATTTTACGTCCAGGGGTTCATCAGGACGACTTAAAATTACACATAGACTGAACTGCGGATAGTAGGTTAAACCACAGAGGATATAAAAACAAAGGCATATTAGGAAATATCACAAGCAAAGATTGACGACCGACAACTACTGTTAAACCACTATACCACATCGAGATAAAAAATTATAAATTGTCCGGTATGCATTTACATTTTTGCTTGAAAGAACATAGTTAAGATTCATTGGTAGCTGAAAACCCATATCTCTTAGTTCACTTATCAGGCTCATTGATTCAAGGGTGTGTAAAGAGCAATTGAATAAAATATTATTAATATCCCCTTTCTGTCCACAAGCACATAGATCATTATTTAGAATTCCAATTTTAAATAGGTGATCTTGTAACATATTTTGATACCTAAATATTAAAACATGTTATTCCGGTGCGGACGGCAGCCGATTTTTGTTGGAGAGCATAGGCCGTGGGTTAGGATTGTGTGTGGACACTCAAGAGGGCGCCACCGGCTGTATGTTACGTAATAAGATTTAAATAATTTTGCCAGCTCGGAACAAAATTAAGTCACTAGCAACCATGCGATGGAATTCTCAAAATATATCTGTGATATCAAAACTCTACTTTACTCTATTAAATCTCAAAATTTAAGCAAATATCAGGAGTACCAGTGCAAATAATAAGAACATGTAGACATTAGACATTTATTACAACACACGTGAGATATACAACAATAAAAAGAAGAAATAAAAAAACTTCACCTAATTGTGGTTTATGCGTATTAAAAGTATTCGATACCGTTGATAAAAAACTTGATTTGAATTCAAGCTTAGATCTTTGACTGAGACTTTCTTGCAACTACGAGTTTACCAATATACAACAACAATGAGTTATAACTTACAACCACGAATTAAAGATTTATCATGAATTAAATATTATATGTGTGACATAATAGTAGGTGAATTAACATCTCACGGTACCATGGGTGTTTTACAGTAAAACTCTTAAATATATTATCATTCTATACACATAACTTAGAGCTTGATTTATAGTTGCAAGATTGTGTTATTACTTACTTCAACATATGAACTAAAACCACTGAATTAAACTATAATATTTTCTTTAAAATATTTGACTATAATGAACAAAAAACCTGGTTAAGGCCTTGGCATTTCCTGTGACGACTGCAGTGTGACTTGTCACCATTTCTCTCGACGTTGGCTACAACTGCAGTTCCGTGTTGCATCAAATTGCTACCTGAATCTCCGGGAGACTGCTACGAACGACTCTGCCAGTCCTAAACTTCTCAAAGTGTCAGGGGAACCCAAAACCAAATATCTGAGTAATAGACTTCCTCCTATTACTCCTCCGACTACTGGGCCCCCTTACACAACCAAAATTACGGCATCAAACCTGTGCTCATCCCAATTGTAAGCCTCTCCAAACATAACTTATTTTCAAGGGCCAGTCCCTCCAAACATATACTTGTACCAAACACTCTGTAATAATTACAATGAATAAGAACTAAATAAAACACCAAACTAAGTAAAATGAAAGCTCACCTCATATGGAGAGTATTACATAACTTCCGAAACACGTGGCGATCGGATCACGACAAGCAACAGAATTCCTTTCTGGAACTTACAAAATGCTTCTGGCAGGACGGTAAAGAAACACTGGGTACATCAAATCAAATCCCTTTTCAGTGTCAGCGATGTAAAACCCAAATTCTTCACTACAAAACCGGGACCGCCGCCATTCCGCTAATCTCGTCGCTGTCGAAGAACGAAAGTCAGACCAAAATCTTCTACCGTTCTCAGTGTTGCCAACTTGAGCATCAAGAGAACTCTTTCTCTAGCCAATAAAAATGCGCCAACAAAGGGCCTTGCATTTTAAAGACTGAATTACACCATTGTGTAATATCCCAACAACAGTATACGTGAGTAACACCTCCGACTCAAAAATAATACATAAAAGAAAACACGCTTTCTTTCCTTGTTGAGAATTTCAGATATGCAACCTGCTATGCCCTTTGAAGTACGAGTGGTTGCCTATCAAACAAATGAACTAATGGGTTAATTTACTGTATTCAAACTGAAATTATTAATGTAGATTTTTCAAATGCTACAATCTGGAAATCTACCGTGATTAAGTTGCAGACGTGTGATTGTAGAATAAAATGGCCTCGAAACTGGAAAACTGTCCTGCCATCTAGATTCAGCGATCAGAGGGTTTAAGAGATAATAATTTGTACCTCGCTCCGTATACTTCTGATCATATTGATATTGCCATCTCTTAAGGAGCCTTTTCTTGTATATGGTAAATAAATCAGTAGTAGATATTTTAACTGGAAGGGGAATACCACTTATCGAGGCTTCCTTAGCCATTTTGTCGACCATTTCATTTTCATACAGGTCACAATGTGCTTTAATCCAGACAAGGTTAACAGAAACCCCCCGTTGTGACAAGGAGGCCAGTTTAGCAACAATATTCACAATCACCGGTGACGATTGTTCTTTACAGTTATCAGTACTACTCAAAACACTTTTAGATTCAGAATAAATAGTTATATTCGAGAAATTAAGGGAATCTGCGAAGTTCAAAAATTCCTGAATAGCTACGGCTTCGGCTGTAAAAATGGAGGCCTGTGTAGGTAGCTTAAATTTGTGTTCTATATCAAGGTCAGGGATATAAAAGGCACATCCTGTGCATAAATTGCTTTTAGAGCCATCAGTGAAGACTGGGAGGTTTTCTTTATAAACATCAAGCATGTAATGAAAAATGTTTTTATTCAGGATAGATAAAGTTGTGTAATGGGGGAATTCTATTTTAGGAGAATATTGACTGACATCAAGATTGCAGTTGAAGAGTTCTGTGGAGCATTGGTTGTATATTAAATCGTCGAAGGTAGCTGTATCAGAAAATGCCACAGCGAGCGGAGGGCTCGCTTTCTTTCGCCAAAAGAGATTAGTGAGGTCTTGTTTACAAAGATCTGATATAATATTGCTTATGTTAGCCATGCTTTTAAAACACCGAACTTTTAAGACAAATTTAGCGCTAAGATATTCTCTTCTGGGATTAAGAGGGGGTTCTCTCACCTCAACACATCGTTTCTTCTAATTAATAATAAATAAACTGACGAAAGTTATAGGGCTACTGCGAGTTAGCTGGAGTATACCTAACATATATGTTCCATAAATTGAACGTAAAGGACGTACAGTATAAAGATAAGCAGTGGTCAAAATACTGGAGCTAAAAAATATTTCTTTTGCAAAATCTAGCAACGCAGAAAGTAAGCGTGATCGGTTAAAACAATTGCTTGACTATATAAAACTTAGTCTAAAGTTGCATGAAGTATGATTTTCTTATAGTTACGGACGTGACAGATGTATGTCAAGAAATGAAAAAGTTCACTATATCAATGCTCCCCATAAACTTTTGTGCCAAAGCCTGTTTGAAGACTGTCTATTGATCCTTGGCATGGCCAGGATGCATTCCACATAATATAAGCACAGTGTCATTGTATATGAACTTAGTACCGTGCGTTTGGTGGACACTACAAGAATTTTGTATTAATTAGGCAGTAGCCGTACCGTCGCCTCAATATTTAGCAACTCTAATAACAAGGGGGATTCCAGTTACACCTGAAACATCCCAGAACGAAAATAAATAAAACTATACTTACTGTGATTGCTACAGTCTGCTCTCTCCGTCGTAATCTGATGTCAAGCGGTGGGTGCACTTCTACTGAATATATCTTATAACTAGCACTTTCTCAGAAACACTTCCTAATAATTAAGACCGTCGATGGATTCTATGAGTACCCAGATCGCTACACACACTTGACGGGAACCCAGAGGTTACCCATAGTAGTAGTTATCCAACTCACGCCACAGAAACGCACACCAGTCGTCAATCTTATCATTAGTGGATCAATAAGAAATCGAATTCAAAATATATATTCATTTATTGAAATAAATTTCATAAAATATAAAATATATCAATACTCAGTATTTATCTAGCGTACATAATGCAAATATCAGAGGATTGCAACTCATCCAGCGTCGAGGGAACTATAACAATCGCCTATACAAAAAAATTCAGACTCCCAGTTAATTATGATTGTAAGATGGTGAAAAAATTGAAGATCCTAAATTAATAACCAATATATTTAATTATAATTATATAAACATTGGAAAAAATAGGAAATAATATTAAAAAAAACAATACATATAGAAAAAAACACTGTTATGAACTCTATATTTTTAAAACCTGCCAACAGAAATGAAGTGCTCACAACCATATCTTCACTGAAAAATAATAAATGTGGAAGGCAGAAACTTTGAAACAAATTTCACATATTACTTGTGAACCTTTTACATATATAATAAATAGATGCATGGAAAAAGGACACTTTCCGTCTGCCTTTAAGACATCTATGGTTATTCCAATATTTAAAAATGGTGATAGAATGGAAGCCGCTAACTATAGACCTATATCTCTGATTACAAACTTTGTTAAAGTTATTGAGAAAATTATTAAAATTAAATTGAATGAATTCCTCGAGAAATACAAAATTCTTTCAGACAAGCGGTATGGTTTTCGCGAGGGAAAATCTGCCCAAGATGTTATACTCGCATTAGCATCAAAAGTGTACGCTGCCCTTGATGAAGGTACACCATCACTTGGAGTATTCATCGACCTCGCGAAGGCATTTGACACTGTGAGTCACACCATGGTTGTGGAAACCTTAGAAGAAATGGGGATAAGAAATTGAACCCTAGAATTATTTAAAAGTTATATTTCTGACAGATATCAATGTGTACGGGGTGAAAAATTTATGGAATGGATGACCATGAGAGGACTCGTATTGGAGAATGATTCGGCAAGTTTGGCCACATTTTCCAGTACGAGAGGAAATAGCTGGATAGATGTTACTGTGAGTAGGCAAGTGGAAGTGAACGAATGGAGGGTGAATGAGGATGAGTCCATGAGTGATCATCGATACATTCACTTCAACGTAAAAGGGGGTATGAAAGAAGAACGAACAAAATGGCTGTATGATTTTGCAAGAACGGATTGGATAGATTTTAGAAAGGAAATTGCAGAATACGAAGAAGATGATGATCTGACTGAAATTGAACGGGTGGTGGAGAGATTCAGTAATTACTGCCAGAGAGCTTGTAAGAAACATATAAGACGAATTAGAGTGTTTGAAGGAAACGAAAGGTGGTGGAACGGTGAACTAGCAAGCTTGAGAAGGAAAATTAAAAAAATGAGGAAAGAATGGCAAGATGAAAATGATGAGGAGGTGAGAGAGAGGCGAAAGGAAGCATATAAAAGAGAGAGGAAGGTGTATAAGAGAATGATAGAGGAGGAGAGGGAAGGAGCTCTTGAAAGGGAACTGCAGAGGCTTTGTGAGGGGGACCCTTGGGACAAAGTCTGGAAATGGATTAGGAGACCGATAAACGAAGATGGTGAAGGAATGGTGAGAATGGAAAATGGCAGGTACACGACGAGTGTGAGGGAGAAGAATGAATATCTGATTGGGAAGTACTTCCCCAGAGTGGAAGAGGTAAAGGAGGAAATGCACAGGAGGATTGAGGACAGAGCAAGAGACTATAATCGGGATGATAGAGAAATCGAAGAATGGGAGGTACAGGAGGTAGTGAAAGAGATGAAAAATGGCAAAGCCGTGGGGGGTGATAGGATTCCGAATGAAGCGATGAAAGAGATTGTGAAAGAGAAGTGCAGTTTCTTAACGAAACTGTACAATGAGTGCATGAGGAAAGGAATTTTTCCCAAGTTATGGAAGAGAGCGACTGTGACCTGGATACCGAAAAGGAATGGCGATCCTCGACCGATCTGCCTGTTACCCACTCTGGGAAGAGTATATGACAGGCTGATCAACGGGAGGGTCCAGCATTTCATGGAGGCTGAAGGGAAGTACGACAGGGAGCAGTATGGATTCCGAAGTGGAAGAGATACGGGGATGGCTGTAAAGAGAATGATTGAAGTGATTGAGCAGAATAAAAGGGAAGGGCGACATAGTATGGTGGTGGCCCTGGACCTGAGCAATGCGTTTAATATGGCATGGGGGCCCTCTATCGACAAGGAAATGGAAAGAATGGGAATGTATGGAAATGTAAGAAGGGTATATGAGGATTTCTTAGGAAACAGAGTGATTGAAAGTGGGGGAGTGGTTTCCAAAATTGATAGAGGATGTCCACAGGGCTCCAGTTTAGGACCAACGCTATGGCTGATAGTGATGGAAGGATGGTTTAGACGAATGAACAAGCTAAATAGCTTGATGCAAGAGGAGGTTGGAAGAGTGGATCTGGAAGGAGGCAAGGTCTGCCATGCGCAGGCTTTCGCTGACGACCAGATTCTAATACTGAGCGGGGAATCCGTAAAGAAGATTGAAGGTAGATGGGAACGAGCGAAAGAAGAATGCGAGCAGTGGGAGAGGGAAAATCTGCTCCGCTATAATGCGGAAAAAACCGAAGCAATGTTTGTGGGAATGAGGGGAATAATAAGAGAACCACGGATTAGAATGGGAGGCGGGATTGTGGACATGGGAGATGCAGTGAAGGTCCTGGGGATTGTGGTGGACAAGACATTTAGATTCATCGACCATGTTAAGAGTGTAAGGAAAAAAGTGGGAGAGACCTGTACCAGGGTGATTGCGATGCTGAAAAGGAAATACGGAGCGAATGAAAATTTGATAAAAATTATATATGAAAGGGTGATGCGAATGGCAATAATGTATGGTGTTGAGATCTGGGGGAGTAGAGCGAATGACAGCAGAATAGTGAGACACCTAAGGGCCACCCAAAGAATGGTACTTCTTGGTCTCCAGAGGGCTTATAGGACAACTCCTACAGCCGCTCTGGAGGTCCTAAGTGGCATACCGCCGCTTGAGGTACTAGCGGGGGTCCTTCACCTTGACAAAACAGAACAGATGAAGAGAAAAGAAACACAAGGAGCACTAAGGCCACACCCAGCGTTTAGAGTGAGGACAGAGAGGGTATGGGAGGCACAAATCGAAAATGAGAGTGAGATTGTGGGTTATTCGGACGCGAGTAGAGACGAAGAAGGGAGAGTGGGAATAGCTGGAGTAATTGAGGGAATATTCGGAGAAGGAAGATTTGAAGAAAGAATTGCGGATGGCATCCCCGTGGGAGTGGCGGAAGCCATTGCCATGGGAAAAACCATCCAGATGATTGAGAGAAGAGTGATTGAGAGAAGAGTGAATGAGGAGGGAATGAGGCCACGAGAGAGAATGCAGGTATCCATCGTCACGGATAGCCTGCAGACTCTCGAGAGGTTGAAGAAAGGAGGGGCGAAAGAAAGAGAGATAGTTGAGATAAAATTGAGTATCGAGAGACTGAATAGGATGAGAGTTGAATGTATTATCATGTGGAGGAGAAAGGGTGAGGAAAATAGAAAAAATAAAATGGTGGATGAAAGTGCAAAAAGGGCAAGAATGAGAGAAGAAATAGAAGGGGGAGAAATTTGGATTGATCGGAGAGGGAGAAAAGCAAGAACGAGACAAAGAGTAATAGAGGAATGGCAGAAAAGATGGGAAGATGGAGAAACTGGAAGAACCCTCTTCGGGGTATGTTCGGAAGTGGGTTATACCGCCTTGGGATTATCCTTTAAAGGAGTGCAGATGGCGACAGGACATGGAAATTTTCTGGGATACCTTAAAAGGTTTCGCCTGAGGGATGTAGATGGGGAGTGCGAATGCGGAAGAGGAGAGGAAAATAGTGAGCATGTAAGGTTTGTATGTGAAAGAATGGATAGGGAAGAAGGGAGAAGGTTTGTGAGGAATGAATGGGGTCATCTGGAAGTACAAATGAGAGAAAATAAGGTAGTACAAGAGGAACAAGTGAGGAAATGGAACGAGTGGGCAGAGAGAGTGATGATGACTGAAGAATTGCATGTGTGAGGGTTGCCTTCCAGGTATTATAGATAATGTATATCTGTATATATATATATATGTATATATAAACATTTTATTAGATAGTATTGTAGGATAGAGATTATGTTTGCTCAAAGCCGCAAGGCGGGGGAGCTAATAAAGTAAAGTAAAGATATCAATGTGTAAAAATTAGAGACATAATAAGTGATTATCAGAAAATTGAATTTGGTGTACCACAAGGAACGGTACTTGGCCCTGTATTATTTATAATATATTTAAATGGACTATTTTCCACCCAAACCAGAGGCACAATTATTACTTATGCGGACGATACTGCCATATACTACAGTGCAGATAACTGGGCTGACTTAAAAAAAAATGTAGAAAGGGATTTGGGTCACATCAAAGACTGGTTCAGTCACAATCTGTTGACGATAAACTTTAACAAAACATTTTATGTACCATTTTGCTCTAACAGTTCAACTTTTCCCGATATTGGTCCTTTAAAATCAGGAAACTCGATATTTGCATTGAACCATCAAAAGAAATAAAATATCTGGGAGTTAAAATAGATTGCCACCTAAAATGTTCTATACAAATTTAAAAAATTAAGTGAAGTTTTAGATATTAATGAACTGAAAGTATTATACTATTCATTAGTAGAATCTCACCTAATATATGGTATAATGGCTTGGGGTAGCGCTTCAAAAACTCACCTGAAAAATTTAGAAATTATACAAAAAAAAGTACTTAAAATAATTTTTAAAAGAGAGCAAACTTACTCAAGTGATGCAATATTTCAGGAATCAAGTGTATTGGATATTAGACAGTTGTTTTATTATCATTGCAATATTAAACAACAAAATAATAAAAATTATTTAGTAAAAAGAAATGTGTACAGTACAAGACAAAGGGAAAAGACTTACCAATTACCTCTTATGAAAAAGGCTATAGGTCAGAAAAGCTTCGCCTATTTAGGTCCAAAATTCTATAATTCTTTAGACTCAGATTTGAGATTAATAGAATCAAGACACCAATTTAAAAAGAAATTGGGTGAGCATATTAAGGGTACATTAAGAAAAAACATACATGCCTTGATTGACAACTAGGTACGACAAAGCAAGTTAACCAGAAATATTCCAGTATTATTGATTTATTTTGTTAATTTTAGAAAGTACTGCTACCAATTACTTTTATATGTGTATGTATGTATATACATGTAGGTGTGTATATATTTATATAATATTTATATACATTATTATTATCATAATTATGTCTTTTATATGTCTATAATTTTAGTTATCACTGTATAATATTAAAGTATATTAGTAATATGTAATATTTTTTTTGTTTTATACTCACGATGAAGCATGAACATGCTTATGTGAGGCTATCATGTTTATTGCCATGTTTATTATTTATTTATTTATACATATATAATTTTTCTATACACCTATTATTATATATGATATTTATATACATAAATCTCAGCAATAAACATTATTCTATTCTATTCTATTCTATATGTCGAGCTTTTTTGAAAATTACTCACTTTTAATTTTGCACTGAAATTTTCGAATTGCTTATAATCTTTGTCAGGATGCTTCAAGAGCTATATATATGAATTAAATGGTTTCACTGCTTGAAAAAATGTACTAACGGCATTGAACCCAGAGACATCTTTTCGGCGCCGACTCGTATTCGAGCGACCACTATGACGATTCACGACAGGTCCTAGATTAAGGATATTTTGGGTTTGTCGGAATCGATTTTTTTACTTTGAATTTTTAGGTTATATTTGATGGATATTCTTGTGGTTCGGACATGGGGTATTCTACACCACTTGCAGAATAATTAAATGTGGATTTTGACATTTGAAATACCTACTTGCTACACTCTGACTGAGAATTCCTCCGGAGCCCAAAGGCGATTGATCGTCGTCCTTGAGCTGCAAAATTTTTCTAAGTAATTTTTTAGGACATTTTTAGTGAAATAATTTTTATGCAGATTTCGATGAAAGACGATGCCAAAGGCGGTTATCGGTATTTTGTGAAGTGATAATGTTTCAAAGTCGATTTTTCATTGGAATTTTGGTCTAAATTTAATATTTTTAACAATATTTTATTTTTAAAATGAATCATTTTACACGGTTCAATAACACCATCACGCATGATGAGAAAACAAGAATAGCTGCAGTACATTAATTTTTGCCTTTACTACTGAACTCTATCGTTTCACTTGAGAAAGCGGTTCTATAGAATCATAGTTGGTGGTTATAATAACTACTGTATTTCCACCGTAAAGAAAGTGGTACATCTTTCAAGAGGAATGTCATCTTCGTCGTCCTCCACATAGGATTTTGGTATATTCTTGTGAATATTAACCAATGCAATGTCGTCACTGCTGACATAATGTAGCTTTACCAGTCCTAAATGATCGTTAGCAAGTGATGTGGATTGCAGATTATCGTCATCTAGTTGTTCATTATCTAATAGAGTCTCAGCGTCTAAGGATAGAATGATAATAATGTATACTCCTTGTGCACTTAATTTTATCGGAATAATTAAAGCAGACTTGTGTTTCATACTTTCATACAAAACAAAAACGCAATTTTCAGTATCGAGAAATATTGAAACTATTCCAAACTTTACATCTTGGGCAAGTGCCAAAGGTGTACTGGAAATAGCAGACAGAATTGGTACTTTTTTAATTGGAAGTTGATAAACATTTTAATTCTAATGCCGGAAATATTTCCTCATCTTGTTTCCAGACGTGTTTAAGGCCACGTTAATATACTTTATAGAACCAGAAGCATAAGCAGCCAGCAAGTGTTATGTTTATTGGTTGAATGTTTATCCTTGATTTTGATCTATCATAACCGATTTGTTCCTCTTGCATGTCGCTTCAATTTTATATAGAGCCCTGTGTACCGCTGGCCGACCAACAGATCTGTCGCATGCCGCATACGTTTAATTATATCAGCTATTAGTTTACAAATGCCTTCTTCATTTTAATTTCTAGGCTGTACAAAAATTAGTATAATGGGAGCAAATGGAGTAACGAATTTGACATTTATTATCCCAAAATATTGATAATGCACCATTCTATTAAAAAAGTTAGAAGTAAACCTTCATAAAAATTCTATGTGTAAACTTCCATTTCATTCATCCCGAAAATGCACTTGATGAAAAGTTACCTATATAACTAAATAATTTTAATTTGTTATGTAATAAATAGGTCAAAGGCTTTCGACATATTATTTTAGATAAAATGCAGATCAAAAAGTCCACCTAGGACCTTCAAGAAATTTTGCATCGAGACACAAATGTTCAATCTTAACTACTCTCCTACTCATATTTGTTATATATTTTACTAAAGTTGTATATTCCCTAACAAGAAAGTAATTCTCACATATGTCATGGCTTACGTTATTGAGAAGAATTACACATAAAATGGCCCTTCAGGTAAGCAGCCAAATTTACAAGACAATTCTAAAATTAGTGGTTTATTTCATCTATTACGAACTTCATCCGAACAAAAATTTCACAGTTGAAAAAACAATTGTTATATTACAGTAAAAAGGTTTCTTTTAATATGAGGAAACAACAAAATTCCGTAAAAATGAAAGTGGCTGAAACCTAATATTTTGTCTGTTTACTTACTTATAGAAATCAGAAAATCTAGTCGATAATCTGTACTTTGTTCTTAGAACTCTCACAACTCACTTGGATAAAGATTAACACGATATTGTGTAGTAAAATACAGGAGTAAATCTAAAGTCTATAAAAATTCACGTTAGATTTTATGTTTCATTCAAGTCTAGCAGCAAATAAAGTAGTTAAAAAGTTGTGTTCTTATTCAACGGCGAGGCAATTTATTAAAATAAAATATGTTCACATTGTTCAGCTGCGATACAAAAAAAAATTACATGCTTCTGTCTAATAAATATTGTTTCTACACGTCTTTTTAATAAAAACGAGTAAGAGTTAGTCAGGTGTTGCTGACCAATACTTTAATAGGATAATACATAACATAAAATTACAAAAACAATTAGATAGTATAGGTAATGAAATAGTTTTTACAAAATTCTTAAAACATGTAACTTCAAATCGTTGAAAATGTATTTGTTCGTTTCATTTAATTTGTTTTATCAGTATACGGTAGACATTCTCACTACTTTCAGAGACACAATACCGCACCGGACGTGCCACGTTTGCTCTGGGGTCATGCTTGTTGTCATCCGTAAGAAAGAATGCCACATGACGTGTGTTAGAAGAATATGGGTTGAAATGTGTGTGGTTACGAGATTAGTTACCATTATTTTTTATCACACTAATTTATCGTAAAGTCAGCCGTTATTGAGCAAAATGGACGAATAATGAATTTTCATGTAAGCTCGTAATAGGCTGAAAACTACACTTCCTCTTTTCAGAAAAAGTTATATACGAAAGTTATCACTCTCGGCGAGTTGGTTTGAAATGTTTCTGGATGAGTTTTGATGAATGTTGAGATTTTCTTTGATCCTATTATATTTGGTAATAACTTGACGATGTCTCTTTCAGCTTGCCTCAAACGGTTGGGGTTTAAATAGGAGTAAATAGGGGAAAATGAGTAAATCAAGCTAGTAAGAGTACAGAAAATTGAGATTTGGTGTATGTACTAGAAACCAAAGCCACATATTTCTTTCTGATATTTTTCAAATCCCACCACTTCCTCTTCATTATTAATAGGATTGATAACACAAAATTGATATATTCACTTGATAGTTAGTACACGTATGTATTGTAACGACATCTGATTGAGATGATTCCATTGAAGGGGTGGGAGGTGGTAGGTTGTGAATAGGGGAAATAAGTAGGGTAAACTAAAGTTTTTAACGTATATGGTGGAAAGTAACGCCTCAAATTTTTTTATGACATCTGCCCCAAACATTATTAAAATTCTATGATCATTAATTTCCACATGCTAGAGTGCAAATCTAATCAAGATGTTTCCTTTAAAGTGACTTGGATGAAAAATCTGGATGTGGAAGTAGTGATTCCTTAGGCAGCGGTTTTTTTGTAATAATTATTAAAATCAACATTTAGATTTGTGAGATATGCTGTCAAATTATATCAAAATTGTGTATTCAGTAGTATCCAGTAAGACGAATTTGCAGTGAATTTAATTCAATTTCCTGTGATAGGCTTCCACTAAGCTAAGCCGTGATTCGTATAACATTTATACTCTGACACATCTACCATATACTCTTTTTAGTATTCAAGCATTCGCATTACTTCTATCTCGTGCTTTGCTTTACGCTCGTCAGTTATGCTATATCTATAATTATATGGTTTGAATCAGTTATTCCGGCATATCTTCAGACATGCCTAATCTAGAAGCGTAACTAATTTGTTTGATATTCCATGTAAATTAATAATGGAATAGATTAGAGGAATGTCTTTATTTGATTATTCAGCTTTGTGTAGTTCTAACATCAACAAACTATGAAAATTATTGCAATATGCACAAATGTGTTTAATTCTGCTTGTCTGAATAATTACACTAGGAGGGTGTGTCAAGGGCTCAGATCCTTCTACGTAATGTTGAACAGAACTGTATAAAATTCGAACGAGTAGAACATGTAGTGGGGCATGACTGACTGCGTATTAAATAAATCACTAATCAATATTTTGCTATTTCATTGACATTTTATTGTTTTTCCAGGACCAGAAACAATTAACTTCTAAGTGATGCCATTAATATTAGGCATAGAGTCAACATTGTTTGTTTTTATCATTCAAATAGATGGTCCTAGTCGGCGAAGGCGCGACTGCAGCTTTCACTTGTCTTGATTTATAATAGTTTTATTAATAATGCCTTAAAAATATTTCAAAATAAAATTGACAAGCAACCTAATTTACTCCTTAATGGCCTATCTCCGACAAAATATACATTTTGTCCACTTTTGAAAGTTTACCTCACCGTGCTGGAAGTAGCTTCATGAAATAACTACAATGAAACTATGCCGATCAATAATGCGCTATTGTTTGTGAAATATTAGAATTATTAAAGAAAGAAAAATAAGTTTCACTGGAGCATTTGCAACACTTTAAATACCTAGATATTAAAAAATTCTTCACCTGTGCGAACGGCAGATAGTTTTTTGTTGGAGAGAACAGGGTCGTGAATAAGGAGTGTGTAAACATTCAAAGGGCGCCACCTGCTGTGTACTACGTACCGTGATTTAAATAATTTTACCAGCGAGGAACAAAATTAAGTTACTAGCAATCATCCGATGTAATTCTCAAAATATATCGATAATATTAAAACTTACACTTTACCATGAAATCACAAGATTTAAGCAAACATCAGGTGAACTGGTGCAAATAATAAGAACATGTAGACATTAGACATTTACAACAATTAGATATGTACAACAACAAAAAAATAAATTAAAAACGTCAGATTTTACTTAATCGTTGTTCATACGCATTAAATAAATTCTGTATACTTGATCTAAAAAACTTCACTGAAATTCAAACTTTAGTCTCTAACTGAGATTATCTTGCAACTACGAGTTATCTAATATGCAACAATAAGTTCTAACTTACAACAGCGAATTAAAGATTTACTATGAATTAAATGTATGGCTCATTGCCAAAATTTTAGCTAATGAACGAGATTTCATGAGCTGACAAATGCAATCTTTGCTGCTTACCCCTAATCACTGTCCTAAAATAAGTCTATTCTATTGAAAATACTTCATATATGTAACATAATAGTAGGTAAATTAACATCTCACGGTACCATGGGTTGTTTTACAGTAAAACTCTTAAATATATCATCATTCTATATATAAACTTAGAGCTTAATTTATAGTCGCAAGACTGTGGTATAATTTACTTTAACATACGAACAAAAATCACTGAATTAAACTATATTAATTTCTTTAAGATGTATAACTAAAATGAACGAAAAACCTGGTCAGAGCCTTATAATTTTCTGTGACGACTGCGGCGTAACCTGTCAGCACTTCTTAAGATGTTCTCGACGTTGCTTACGACTACGACTCCATGCTGCTCCAAAATCTCTGCTTAAATCTTTTGGAGAGATGCTGCGAACAACTTTACAACTAAAACCAATTATTTGAGTAATACACTTCCTCTTATTACTCCTCTAAATACTAGGACCCATTACATAACCAAGATGACAGCAAAAAACAGCTGGGCTTTTACATAAATCACTCTTCCAAACATAGGCCTATCCAACTATATGGCTTCTCCCAAACATATGCTTATCCCAAATACAAACCTCTGCAAAAACACTGTAATATTTACAATAAATAAGAACTAAATAAAACTCCAAACTAACCTCATATAAAGAGTATTACATAACCTCACGAAACACGTGGCGACAAAACTACGACAACCAACAGAATTCCTCTCTATAAATATGCAAAACGTTCTCAGCAAGACGGTGAAGGTTATTGGGTACATCAGTCAAATCCTTTTCAGTGTAAGAGATGTAAAACCCAAATTCTTCAAGACAAATCGGGACCGCTGCCATTCAGCTATCTCGTGGCTGTCGAAGAACGAGCTCCAGATCGGAAATGTCCAACAATTCTCAGTATTGCCAACTTGAGCACCTAGAGAATACTTTCTCTAGCCAATGAAATTGCGCCAACAAAGAACTTTGCAATTCAAAAACTGAATTACACAATTAGGTAATATCTCAACTACGAGAATATACGACTAACACCATCATTCAAACTATTCTAAAAGAAAACATGTTTACTTTCTGGATGTTAATACTTTAACAAATATACTACACGCTGTGTCCTTCAAAGTACGAGTGGTTACATACCTCTCCACTCCAATAATTGGATTAATTAGGGTCAATTCACAGTAAATAAATTGAGATTAGTCATGTAGCTTTTTCAAATGCTACACATTCGCCAAATTTGCGACTGTACGGAGAATATAAGAAACTAAATATACCACACAGTAAGATAGAAATAGAATTATGTGGGCAAAATTTTCAGTCTTCAAACTGACTTGATATACCCAGGGATATGACAAAAATAGTAAAAAAAAATCAATCTACAATGGTGATTAGTAGGGTTGAAAAAAAGTGTTTAAAAGTTTGAAATTAGTAATATAAACTAATTAAACCTTTAATCCAGTCAGTGAATGTACAAAATGGAAGTGTAGAGGATATGATGGGGAACAGAATTTCTGGCTTCGAGGCTGTGTTTAGGAGGAAAACATACTAAAAGTCTCCAGATCGACGAGATGAGCAGGGTGCAGAGGGTAACGTAGAAGGTCACTTTATTTGTTTTTTCGCTTATGTCTCGAAAATAGGGCGTCGTAGCGAAAAAATCACTGTGTTAAAAACGAAAGCTGATAATGTTTAATACAAAACTGTTACAATCCATTTCTTTTTCTATTCTCAATAGCTTTCGAGATATCCTCTAACGAAAATAGCAAATTCTCGAAAAACGTTTTCTTGCCTCATGTTTTTCAACAAACATTGCCTTTTAGCCCTTTGGACCTTACTTTTACAGCAAGAAGTTGTGAAGCGTTAAATTTCCTTTAATATTAGTTATTATTTGTTATTTTATCTTCAAATGATCAAAAGTTATAGCCATTTGAAATTTTCTCGTAAATATCGAGATTTCGAAAGAAAACCGTATATTGCACTTTCTCTTTATTTAATTTTGAAATGAAGATCTATCTAAGAAATCTCTTCATTTTCAAAGACCTGTTCAACATAGCTCCACTGGATGGTGTACGTGAAAAAAAATCACCCCCGAAGCTCATATAGTGGAAGCACCAGATAAAACATTTCTTTTCTGAAAACGACACCTGTGACATGCAGACGGACATGACGAATGTATAAGGTTCTATGGAACTTTAAAAATCACACTTCAAAAAATATTTTCTTAATTTCGTGGGAACGTATAATTAGTCAGAAATGTTGGATTATTGAATAATAGAAGTTTTTTTTACATGACCATTTTTTTTTTAAACATATTTATCTCACACTTGAACTTTGTCCAGAAGGTAGCAATACGGAATAAATAGGTACATATTTATAATAATAAGGGCATTCGCTTCTTCTGGGCTGCAAGTAGTGATTGTTGGGATCGATTTGTGTGATGTTTTCATTTTCCTCAAACTCCGTGGACTTAACTGTGTCTCAAGCTTGACTACATCAACAGCTGTCCATTCCTGGCTCTTGATTAGACTCCTCTGCATGGCAAAAGTTAGTTTTTCATGTTTTATTTCAGGCAAGAAGGAGCTGACGTCACTTCTTTTACTTCTTCACAACCTCCTGAAAATAGTTTGCTCGGTCTGCCTCGTTTTTTTCTTCGCTCTTTTGGATGAACGCATAGTTGATTCGAGTAGTGGGCACAAAATGTTTTGTCTCAAAATGGATTTCGAGGTGGAGACACCACTTCGAAATCAATTTTGAGACATACAAACATTTTAATATAACTTTTAAGCTCGTCCTAGAGCCTATATCCAGATTACG
Source organism: Stenurella melanura (assembly GCA_963583905.1). NCBI lineage: Eukaryota > Metazoa > Arthropoda > Insecta > Coleoptera > Cerambycidae > Stenurella > Stenurella melanura. The sequence goes on from OY757313.1 coordinate 67,633,756, forward strand.
TACACTATATTTGTCTAGAAGGTACTCAAGTAATCTTTCAGTAGACTTAGAATTGCTCAAATTAAAAAGATTTTAATGTTAAGAATAGTTGATTTTTCGATCTCACTGTTACTCCTTCGGAATGGTTACCTGTAAACAATAGATTATGTTTCAGAAAGTGATTCATAGTGGTACCTAATTTTTAACATGCTTCTATTTCTTGAAACATTACTGTCTAATAAGGCTTTCATATTAACAAAGAAAGATTTAAAAAAATGTTTCATTAAAAAAATATAATATTTTCTTTTGTAAACAACAAATTTGTTTTAAACAATATCAGACCAAGTTACCGTTGGCTTACATAGATTTTCATAATCGGTAGTTATGATAAAAATTTATTAAAATTTGTAAATTCATGGAGTCATCCACTTAGCAAATAAGCTAGCTAAAATGGTAAAATGGCTTTAACGATCCTAAAATTAATAGGGAGATTGAGAAATTGATATCGGAGAGGAAAATTACAGAAGCAACATTCCAATGACAAATATCGCAAAAAATTTAATAAAAGCAGTTCACATTTATCTCGACCAATTCAGCTAAAAATATATTTTCAGAGATTGAAGGGAAATGTTATAAAAGTCTTTGTAATTTGATATAGCAAATGCGTGGAATCGATGTCATTTACTGATTGGGATCGAGGTAGGCGCTGCCTAAGTCTTAATTTTCCTGGCTTTTGCTGATTTTTCTGTTATTCACTTCCTCTTTTGTATGAACTATTTGGAATATCCATCACTTAGCAATAGAGTTTTCCTGTTTGTTTGATTTGTTATGTGAGTTCGGCCCTTTACAAGCTTGAATTCAATTTGTTTGCTTCGTAATATACTTTTATTTACTTTTGAAATGGATTATATAGCTAAACTGATCATATGAATTGGTTCTCACTCTCTCACCCTACGCGCGTGTGTGTGTCGAAATTTAAGTAAAAGAATCAGTTAGTTTTGATTATTATTATTAAAGTAAAATTATAATTCTTTATTTTAGTAATAGAAAAAACTTGTTCTGTGTTTGTATGTATGTGTGTGCATAAGTAGTTTTATAAAGAGTGAAAAGTTAGCACCATTTTTGTCAAAGAAATAGTAGGTTTATTTCATTAATACTACGCTGTTGTTGAAACATTCTACCATAGAAGTACATTAAGTATCAAATGGTTTTATCGCATAGTAAAGAAGAGAAAACGTACTATTTGTTTTAAAATTATTTTATGCTTGGTATACAGGGAACCAACAAAAACCAAGTTTAATTGGCGTTCTGACAGTACGACTTGTCTTAGAGTGGCGTTGCTCTGGATAGTTGCATATTACGTATACAAACAACGCTTAGTTATTAAAAACCAAAAATCGAAATGCAGGGTGAAATGTCGCCAATTTTATGTAAACAAGATATTACCAGGATAATCCTCGCAGTATTTTTTGTAAATAATATTAGTTATATACACTTTTAGTTTAATTACAAAACATTAAAAAAAAATTCCTTTAGTTCAAGAATTAATTACTTTTTAATTTATTGATCACTTTTGTTCAAAAACTATAGGGTTCTTCCTCTAGCTAACACCAACTTGCTGTCAAAATTTCAATACAATCGGACTTTTCGTTCTTAAGTTATCGTGCTTACAAGAAACGTGACGGACGGACGGACGGACGGACGGACGGACAGACAGACGGACGGACGGACGGACATTTTGAAAGTTGTTCAGAATTTGATCTCCAACATAGTGACATGAATTTTTTTTTTCTACGAGCAATATTACCGCTTTTAGAAATCCTTAAATGTATTTTTCAATATTTTTGAACCTAGTATAAATCATTTCTTGTGAGCAAGATAACCTCCTTTAGACATAAAATTTTCGTTTTAAAATTGGCGTGTATGTAACAGCATAGTAAAATGTTCACTAGAGGTGTGTAAACTATTATTTTACTTCCACATCCAGGCAGTGGAGTGAAAGTATAGTAATTTTAAAGACATTTTAATTTTTTTTTATTGAAGTAGGTTTAGAATGTCCTGAAATAAGGAGGTTTTAAATCAGAGCAAAAAAATAATCTCTCTGTCTCTCCGTCAATGGGATAATCTGTCGATCTGCCGCCCTCACTAAACGAATTAAAGTTGCAGTCGGGCGTTGTCGAATGAAAATATTCATTAAACACGATAATTTTTGTTTGACCTAAAATTCTTATTTCAAATTTGTAACATATACAAAATAGCTTTCTTATTCTCAAGGTCTTAGTAAACGTTTTGTGATTCTTGTAATGTTCTAGTTGTAATTGATCTTTCTTTGCTGTATAGCGCGCGTTCGACAGCCTAAGACATCTATAGCGGCTGGTCTTTTAAGCACCCGGCCTCATAAAAGTTGTTTCCCTTTAGCTTTTCGGTGGCATCAGCCCAAATTTCTGCTCCTCCTCTTCGCCTCTTACCGGATGATTTCCACTGAAAGATTCGCGAAAATACGACGCTGGAGAGTCGCTGTGGGCGACGTGTGCAAACCCCCATTTCGAATGCATTATTACACCTTTCTAATTGGCCATGCCTCCGAGGCTCAAAGAAAGATAAAGAAAACTAGATCGATAGCAACTACGTGCACCTGGTATTTCTGTTAATTTTGCTCGGCTCAGCATGTTTTTTTACTACCTCACACCTGTCCTTAACGTGCCCGGACGGTTTCTATTTGCTTGATTTACAATCATGATTTTTTATGCAAAATGGCATGGTAGAACACTCTCTACTTAACTTTGGTCATATCCGTTATGCGACGATCGCCAGAGGAGTGTAAATAGTCATATTTTATGTAAATTAAATATACACCGTCTTTCTAATTCGAACAACATTGCATAGATAAGGTCATATACTGGTTTCAGTTTAAAACGCCCGACTTCAACTCCTACTTGTTTCATTAAATAATACGATAAAAGTAAAATTATTATTATTCTTCGAAAAGTATATCTTGGTCAATTTCTGTCTCACAGAAATTGTAAAAAAAAAACATTTAAAATGTATTTTTACGTTTACATATTTTCAGCCTGAGATTTTGTGTTGGTTTGTATAAAACATAAGAAAATAATTTATTATATTCCAATACCAGTTGACAAAAATGTATTAAATATTTTGCATATTTGACGATATACAAATAAACGGTATTTAGAGAAAAACAAAAACTTACTCTAATGTTATTCTGAAATCGTATTTTAAAATGAAACATTTCTTACAGGTGGATACATTGCAAACCCAATAAAATAACATCGATACGTACGTTTTTAACAAGGTTATCGCCCTAACAATTCTTCCCTGACCATTATTTACCCCAAAATCCTTTAAGATTCACGAGACGTACTTGCCGAGATCAGCAAATGGTGCAAACTGTTGCTCGTATAAAAAACAACCGTGATTCTGTTTGTATTTTTGCTGTGTTTTGAAGTTTTTAGGAAGAGGCTGCTATTGAGAGCACATAAAACAGTAAAAGGGAGCAGTTTCGATGTGAGGGTATCTGCTTGTATTCGGAGTATGTGAGGGTTATTTCAATTGCTGACCCTTATCATTATTGAGTTTAGCATCCCTCCGGCCAGACTGCCGCAAGCTGACCGCTCGGTAACAGCAGAGGTTTAAGGACTAAGCCAGGATAACACTCCTGCAACACGTGAATTATAAATGTAATTGTTAAATTAATCATTCCTATTTACAGGTACATAAATCACTGTTTATCTCTTGGTGTTGCAAAGGCTAATAGCGGTTCTCTAAACTTAATCTATATAAGGATGTTACAGTTTAAAATATTAGAAGTTGTCTACATCTTAAATTAACCGAGTAGCTAACAAAATTCATTAGATTTTTCTGTGCCTGAAAATAATAATAATAATAATAACAATAATAATAAGTAGCAGTTTATTTCCAACAGGTTATAAACATCCAATTACAGTGAAGAAGGGAATATCGAAGGAAATAAGTGTAAATATACAAAAACTACAAGAATCATAAACAAATGAAATAGGCCCAACACATGAAACAAATATGTAACAGAACTACTGAAAGGCAAAAGTCAATCGTAGGTTGGGAGCTGCAATAAAGTTTTTAAGTATAATTGTGATGAATATTGCACAAATGAGATATTTGGTTCTAGTTATTGCACATAATCGAACTAGACAATCTGTTCTTGGAATACTGCATATAAATATTTTCCTGTTCATAACGGGGTGAACATTTTTTTTGCTCGCCCCATTGAGTCGGGTTTCATTGCACGAATTCGATTCATGAAAATGTAGGGATTTGTTAGAGAAATCCTCGTTTCAAAGTTAAATAAAGACAAATTGCAATATACGGTTTCTTTCATAATCTTGAAAGCCAGAAAATTTCAAATTGCTATAACTATTAATCATTTGAAGATAACAAATAGTAACTCAATTTAAAGAAAATTTAATGATCCACAACTATTAAACTAAGAGCTGATGTGCTAGAAGGCAAAGTTTAGCGAAAAGAGTAAGGTAAAAAAAGCGCTTTTAGAAAATTTTGCATTTTTTCTAGCGGATATCTGGAAAGCTATTCTATCTATCTATACTTGTAATCTATGGCTGTGGCTGCAAAGCCATTCGCACAATACCGGGAAAGCTATTCGAAATGAAAAGAAAAAATAGTAATAATTTTGTAGCAAATATCGACTTTAATTACCTCCACGTCTACGTAGTGGGATAAATAGTGGGAAATAAGACAGCTGGTAAGAGTACAGAAGCTTGAAATTCGGTGTATGTACTAGAAGCTAGGCCTCAATTTTTTTAAATAATATTTTCAACCCCCTACCACCCCTACTCCATTATTGTAGGAGTTGATAAAATAAAATTGAGACATTCATTTGAAATTTGGTACACGTATGTATTATAACGACATATGGAACTAAATTATATTTCGAGATAATTCCGTTGAAAGGTTGGGAGTTAAATAGGAGTAAATAGGGGAAAATAAATAAAGCAAGCTGGTAAGAGTACGGAAACTTGAAATTCGGTGTATGTACTAGAAGCCAAGGCCTCAGACTTTTTTATAATATTATTCAACCTCCCACCACCCCTACTCCATTATTAAAGGGGTTGATAAAATACATTCAAGATATTCACTTGAAATTAGGTACACGTATGTATTATAACGACATCTGGTACTGAATTATATTTTGAGATGATTCCGTTGAAGGGTTGGGGGTTAAATAAGGTTAAATAGGGGAGAACAAGTAAAGCAGGCTGGTAAGGGTACATAAACTGGAAATTCGGTGTATATACTAGAAGATAACGCCTCAGATTTTTTATAATATTTTTCAACACCCCACCACCAAATGAAATTGAGATATTCACTTGAAATTTAGTACACGAATGTATTATAACGACATCTGAAACTAGATTATATTTTGAGATGATTCCGTTGAAGGGTTGGGAGTTAAATAGGAGTAAATATGTGAAAATAAGTAACGCAAGCTGCTAAGAGTACAGAAATTTGAGATTTAGTGTATATACTAGAAGCGAAGGCCTCAGTTTTTTTATGTAATATGTTCCACCCCCTCCCCATCCAGCCCCCCACCACTCAATGGGATGATAAAGTTAAATTGAGATTTTCACTTGAAATTCTGTACACGTATGTATTATAAGGCGCCATCAATTAATTTCGTCACACGTTGAAGGGGGAGGAGAGGGTCCACATATTGTGTCAGAGTGTGACAAGAGGGGTGGTGGAGAGTCAAACTTTTGTGACATCACATTATTTATATCTACGTATACCATTGTTTTAATTGATTGGCATTAAAAAAATACAAAAATCAGAAAATTCTACCTTAAAATTTAATACTGTAAAATATGTGACGTCAGAACGGGAGGGAAGGATTGACTCCAATGTGACAACCTGTGATATAGGGGGAGGGAGGGGTAGGAAAACCGTGACATTTGCGTGACGTAATGGATGGCCCCTAACTACATCTGAAACTAGATTATATTTTGACATGATTCCGTTGAAGTGGGTGTGGGAAGGAATCGGAGGTAAGTAGAGGTAAATAGCGAAAAATAAGTTAAGCAAACTGGTAAGAGTACACAAACTTGGGATTTGGTGTATATACTAGAAACCAAAGCTTTAGGTATCTTTTTAATATTTTTCAAACCCCCCACCACCAACACTTCATTATTAAAGGGATTGATAACAAAATTGAGATATTCACTTGAAACTTAGTACATGTATGTATTGTGATTATTGAAGGGGTGGGAGATGGTAGGTTGTGATTAGGGGAAAACAAGTAGCGCAAGCTGGAAACTTAATTTTTAACGTATATGGTAAAAACCTACGCCTCAATTTTTTCTATTACGTATGTCCTAAATATTATTAAAATTCTATGATCAATAATTTCCACATACTAGAGTGCAAATATAGTCAAGATGTTTCTTTAAAGTGACTTGGATGAAAAATCTCGATGTGGAAGTAGTGAGAGTCAGCGGTTTTTTGAATAGAATAATGTTTTCGCTACGATGTACTGTTTTTGAGATCTAAGTAAAATAAAAACCAAAAAAGAAAAGATACCTTCTACGTGCTTCTCTGTACCCTGCCTACCTTGTAGGTTTGGTCACTTTGAGTATTTTACCTCCTATCTACTCCAAATGCAATCTTGAAGTTAAAAATTCTGTTCCCGGCCATGTTCTCTACACCCCCTTTTGAGCGTTCATTGATTGGAGTATCTAGGGACAAAAAGATACTATTTATACTATGTATTTAATATCTATAGCACTTCCATAGTTATTTAAATACAACCACTGGAAAGTACTTTCCTTGAATAACATACAACTTTGCGAAGTGAAAATTGAGTGCTGTAGTAGTAAAAACTCAAACTTCATCTTACCTTCTCATCGCTAGCCACCTTCTCCAGATGTAAAAACTTGATTTGTTTTAAGAAAACAAAAACAATGTAAATCACAAATAATTGCTATTTTGTAAGTACCCGTAAATAAAAAAGTATTTAAAAAAATAATATACCTACTGATCAAAACATATCGATAACAAAATTATAAATGTTGGGATGCCACAAGAAAGTATTTTGCTTATTTTATACTAAAGTAACAACATCGCAGCTCCATTTAATAACTGCTGTTATCATTTGCTTACACATGGTACAGTTATTTATATAGCGCGATATAGTAGTTTGTGCGACAAGAGCGGATATGATATCCATATCGCACGAGAAAGAATATTGAGTACCACGCCGTAGGCGGAGTGTCTCAATCTTTCGAGTGCGATATGGATAATCCAATCGAGTTGTACACTATACTTTTTCTACGACCAGCTTAAGAACAAATTACACAATTTTAAAATATCTGTCAAACATTAACACACACACAGAAAATTACTTTGACAGCTTATGCACTAAGTTGAATTTCTTAAAACGAATACTTAATATACGAACTGTGACGATCAATTTCATATCCAACAGCATCGATTAGAATTTTGAATTTGTGTAATTGAAGTCATCAAAGGAATTAAGTATTTTGTATTCATAAATGATAAACGTAATTTAAGTAACCATGTCAGTCATGTGCATGAAAATATAATTAAGAACGCCACTGTTTTAAAAAGAGTTATTTTGTCGACCGAAAATTAAAAAAATTGTATACAATTGTCTTACCATACTAACTTAATAGTTAGTATAGATAATTTTTTTATGTAAATATTAATAAATATATTTCTATTATAAATTTCATTCTTAAATTCCATATAGAAGAGTATACATATTGATCTGCTTTGCACATTTCATAGTGTACTCTTCACATTTTAGCGTAAATACAAAAAGTTGAATGAAAGTGGCCAAAGCTTAGTCAATAATCTTATCGCAATGTGACAAATTTATTACCATTGATAAGCTGATATATGGTATATGAATAGAGACTATTGCCGGTTTTGCAATGTGACATTATATAATATAAATATATATACAGTTAAAGAATTTATACAATTAATAACTTATTTATTTCTTGATAGGTTATTTTGTTCAAAAACAATATCGTTCTTCCTCTAGCTAACACTAACTTACTGTCCAAATTTCAATACAACCGGACTTATCGTTCTTAAGTTATTGAGCCAACAAAAACGTGACGGACGGATGGACAGACAGAAGGACGAACGGATGTTTTGAAAATTGTTCAGAATTCGATCACAATGATATGAATTTTTTTTCTCTAGGAGTCAAATTACCGTTTTTAAAAATGTGCCGATCGAATGCAATATACTCTTCGTTTTGTATTTGCGAAGAGTATAATAATAATAAAAAATATTTCTATAGTTATGTATTTTCATACGTTATTATATTATTAATTTATAAAGTATTTGTTGTGTAAACATATCCTGTTTAATATGTTTCTGCTTTATTTACCACCGTTGTATTTTCTTGTATATATGTTTACGTCAAATCATTTCCGCTTAAGAAAAAGTGTCTAATCACCTGCAAGTGGAAGGCACGTTATAACTACCTGCAAGAACTAGTCTTGCAATTGACGTTCAGACTAGTTTTCTCATATCCTGGCTTTTCATACCCAAAACTTCTGGGCTTGTCAGTTTATACTCTCAAATTATAAACTTTAAATTGATATTTAGACCTACTTGAAGATTAAACTTAACGTATCTGGGAGAATTAAGCTAATATGGTAAGTTTTTAGAAATTACATTACGCAGATAACGTCGACAAGTTTAATGAAAATTGGTATTGATTGTGCGAATAATGAAAAATCAATGAAAATATTCAGATTACGTTTAAAAGCGTTGTCAATATTTTTGTTTATATATTTACACAGAAATACCTTTAGTGAATGTCAGTTAATCCAATGTTGATTCGTATAAAGTTGAACAGTAACAAAAACATTTTTACAGACCAATCATAAAGCAATAATAGCCGACGCACAGCCTTAAGCATTCTGTGAGATTTGAATATGAATGCAAAAACACCAGATCTGGAATACGAAACAAATAACGATTTCTTTTTGTGACAATGCAGTCGCGTAATCCGAAACTACTTGTTTTTGACCCATTCAAACAAAGAATATGCATATTATTGTTTTCTCACTACCAACTAGCGCGCCAATATTCTTGACTAAAGATGACGGTCTCGGATGATTAGCTCAAGTTCGACTAGGGTCGAGCTTGAGCTCTTTGCCCCAATCATCCCTGTAAACCTGGACCGGGCTCGTAATGGGTGGGCCTGTTTTGTCGCCTTTTTTTTTTGGGGGGGGGGGGGGGAAATCCTCATGGACACCCGGCGCCGGGGTCTAGCGCACCGGGTAGTGCCGGACTTCTACCGGCTAAAACCCCTCCAGATTCTGTGTTTCCTCGTGGCCTGGAACTGCTTTCGCTTCCCATCAGGCCACAGGGGGCAATCTCTCTGGTGTGTACTTCCGTTTACGGATTCGGGTAGAGTTCCCTCTCTTCCTCCTCCTTTACCTTCATTATCATCCCTATCTCCGCTGCCACTTCTGTCCAATTCCGCTCAGACTCCAGCATGTGTCCGATTATATTGTCTGCCGTCAACAACCCTAAGCCATCTCTTTCGTCCGCCCATCGCCTACAGAAGAACAGTGTGTGCTCTGCGTCGTCATTCTCTCCGCAGTATACACACTCACGGGTTTCGGTCTTCCCTATGTCATATAGATATTCTCCAAAGGCGCCATGCCCCGTCAGGGCCTGTGTGAGGTGGAAACCCACCTCCCCGTGCCTCCTCCCTACCCATATTCTTACGTTTGGGATCAAACGCCTCGTCCACCTTCCTTTCGCAGAACCATCCCACCTTTCCTGCCATCTTTCGAACAGCATTTCTCTGGCTTTCCTTCTCTCCGTACCATCATACATCTCCTTCCTTTCCTTCGCCAGCAGATCGATCGGCGGTATTCCCGCCACTACTAGGGCTGCTTCATACGACGTCGTCCTATATGCGCTGCATACCCTTAGCGCAGCGCAGCGCTGTACTCTTTCGAGATACCTCCTTGTTCTCTGCACCTCCATAGTTTTCTCCCACACCGGTGCTGCATAGAGCATGATGGAGTTTACTACGCCGCATAACATCCTTCTTTTGCTGTTTTGCTGTTTTGTCGCCTGTCGCCCCCACAAATGCGAACGGTGTAGGTAATGTTAGCAAACCTCCCCTGGTCCTGGCTGTTGGACCCTCCCAGCTGGGTCGTTTCTTCTTGCGCTCCTCTGGCTTGCTCTTCTTTCTTTGCTGTCATGTCGGCTCCCGGGAGCGTCTTTAGTTTAGCTAGATATTCGACACATCGATGGAAGAGGAAAACGGTCTAACTTTCAGGATTATTGAACGGGCTCTAAGAAGTATCCAATCTACTTAACAAAGATGGTTTCGACTGTTACACAAGTCAACAAAAAAAATGTTCCATTTCAAAGACTAAACCTATCAGGCCTTAAGTATTTTTGAGTGCTGAAACCGAATTTTCAATTAAAAATATTTTCTATTGCGTAGATTTCTTTTAAATCCTGGTTTTAACTCCCAAACGCCATATCTTGGCAATAAAAACCGGGATTTATTAGAAATCTACGAGGTAGAAATTTTTTTGAATTTAAAATTCGGTTCCAGTACACAAAAATACTTAATGCATGATAGGTTTAGTCCTTGGAACCGAACATTTTCTTTGTAGATCTGTGCACGGACGTCTGTCCACAACACATAAGCAAGCACATAATAAAGTGCAATAATATACTATCAATATGTTTTCGTTTAAGGAGACTTGGATGGGAAATCTGATTGTGGAAGTGATTTCCTAGGCAACGATTTGTTCTGTTTGTTATTCAATTTACCAATTTTACTGTACAGAGAATTACTTACTCTTACAGAAGTAATTCATTTCAGAAATTACTTAAAACCAAACATTGGCTTTAAGTATTTCATACTTAACCAAGTTATAAGTATCATTATTTTCCAAACTTTCTCACAGAAAAGTACCGATTTCACTGAAAATTCATACGTTGATTGTAATTACTTCCCCATCCACGCAGTGGAGTTCTGTCATCCCGTAACTTCCCTTTTTTAACGCTTTAAAATATTGGTAAAAAATTTGGTACCCGTATTATTATAACGAGATTTTTAGCTAGATTATATTTTGAGGTTATCCCGTTGAAGAGCTGAGAAGCAAATAGGGGTAAATTAGTAAAGCAAACTAGTAAGAGTCCAGAAACTTGGAATTCGGTGTATACCATTGAAGTCAAGTTTTCTAGTTCTTTTATGAAATCTGCTACGTCGTTTTTGATAGTTTTCGATATGTTTTATAAGAGTCAATGTCAAATATTACACAGGCCTGCATTTGATAACATTTAAAAAGTTGATTTAAAAATTTTAACTGTTTTTTGGTAATTGGGTAGCACTGATTTCAAATCTGCTTTCAGTTTTTTTGTATCACGTAAGGTTATTTTTCAAACCAGCAAAATCAAGAAATTTAGAAAAACACGATTTATTTCATTTATAAGCTAGTTTTATAACGTATTAAAGAGAAAAATACAAAAACATACAAGATATAGACATTGAAACTATTTGGAATAGTTGTTTATTCTTCACGCTTCTTAAAAAACCGTTTTCTTTTTTCAGAAAAGCTTCTTTTTGTTGTTTTTCTGTCATATTCTGCTAAAGGAAGATCTCTCCTCAATGTCCAACAGTAATCGGCCATCATTTTTGTGTCCCAGCGCCCCTGGTATCTTTTTTCCACCTCTTTAATATCTTGATGAAATCTTTCACCTTGCTCTTCCCTCACGTCCCCAAGATTTTCCGGGAAATAGTCCAAATGGGAATGTAAAAAGTGAATTTTTATGCTCATATTGCAACCAAGAATCCTGAAATTTTCCAGCATATTTTCAACGATCTCAACATAGTTTGTGTCTTTATAATTCCCTAGAAATTTATGTACAACTTCTTTAAAAGCATTCCATGCATGTTTTTCCTTATCTTCCATTACATTTTCAAATTCTCTATCTTTCATCAAGCTCCTAATCTGCGGCCCTACAAAGATTCCCTCCTTTAATTTTGCCTCTGACAGAGCCGTAAATGTGTTACACAAATATTTAAAACAATTTCCTTCTTTGTTTAATGCCTTAACAAATTGTTTCATAAGTCCAAATTTTATGTGAAGTGGTGGAAGTAAAACTTTTTTAGGGTCAATAAGACTTTCGCGAATTACATTTTTGGTTTCAGGTGTTAAAGTCTTTCTTTGTGGCCAGTCTCTTTTCATCCAATGCTGTTCTCGGTTCCTGCTATCCCACTCGCACAGGAAACATGGAAATTTAGTAAATCCAGGCTGCTGACCCAAGAGAAGGCCTAAAATTTTTAGATCTCCACACAATTCCCAGTTGTGATCTTTATATCGTATTCTTAAAAGTAATTCCTCTAAATTTTCACAGTTTTCCTTTAAATGAACTGAATGTCCGACAGGAACAGAAGCAAAAACATTGCCATTATGTAAAAGAAGATAATTTTAATATTTTTTTCTTTTTTTTTTTGGGAAAAAATAATTCTGTGGGCGATGGAGCCCAATGGTATTTAATTAGTTATTTCTATATAAAAACTGAGCTTAATAAACAAAAATCACGTCATCACAAATTTCATGCAGGCCTGTGTTATTTTTCATACTTATTCAGAGAAATTGTCTTGGTTTTGCATGAAACATCTTGAGTGGCTTTGTGCCTTTCTGATGAGCTCCAAAATAAGGACAATAAACGTTTGAAGGGCTATGCATTTCCACAACCAAATCATAGATTTCATAAAAATGTAATCCACTAGAGCGAAAATTTTTTAAGACAAGGTAAGTAAATAAATTCATTTTAAGCCTTTTTTCTAGTTATTGGCTGAATTTTCATGACCGCAGGGGGTTATGTATATACCAGTTTAATCTGCAAGGCCCTAACGTAGTGTGTGGAAGCTAGTTGCTGAATGAGAATTTTCAAATAAGAAATTATAGAAATTCATTTTAGGATTTTAATTTGCTAGCATAACTAGTATTCATTTGATATTTTTACACATAGTTTTTCTTTTAATTCTCGCAGATAGTTATTTTTACTTCCCTCGCCTACCGAAGGGAAGTATTGTTTTCGAGAAAAAATCAGCCTCCGAGATTCTTTCGGATTTTGACGTTTCAGATCACGTAGATTACGAAAATATAGATTTTTAAGTTCCGTCAGTCTATCTGTCTGTCTGTTGGTGCATTAACTAAAAATCTACGTGACGGAGAGCAGTCAAATATTGTAGGTAGTTGACGCTACTGTCAGCGAAGAAATGGTTAAACTTTCACTGGAAAATATACAGGGTAGACCATCTAAAGGAAATAAATAATGAAAAAAATTACTTCTTGCTAAAATTTAAAATTTCCACGTTTCATGACACGCTAAACCTATTTCAGAAAAAACAATTTAAAACATTTTTTTCACCAACATTTTTTAAAAATTGTCTACCAATAAAATAGATGAAACATTTTTTTTCTTTGTTCAAATTTAAAATTACCACGTTGGCATTTTAAACCCATTTCAAAAAAAAAAATTGCAACATTTTTTTAACATTTTGGAAAAAAATTTACCACTGGAATAGATGGAAAAATATTGTTTTTGCTCAAATTCAAAATTTTCACATTTCACGACATTCTAAACCTATTTCAGAAAAACAAATTTTGAAAATTTTTTTCACCAACATTTTTGAAAACTTTTTTTCCACTAAAATATATGGAATTTTTCTTTCTTTGCTCAAATTTAAAATGTTCACGTTTTATGCCATTCTAAACCTATTTCAAAAGAAACAAAATTTCTAAATCTTTTTTAACATTTTGGAAAAAAATTTTACTACTGGAAAAGATAGAAACAATTTTTTTTTGCTCAAATTTAAAATTTTTAAGTTTCATGGCATTCTTCTTTTTTACCACTACTATAGAATTGATGAAAAAAAAAATTCTCGCTCAGATTTAAAATTTTCACGTCTCGTGGCATTCTAAGCCTATTCAAAAAACTTTTGAAAATTAAAAAAAAATTAAAAATTTGCAAATTTTTGCCCACGACAAAATACAAAATGGATAATGGAAATAATTTGTTTTTGCTCAAATTTAAAGTTTCCAGGTGTCATTACATTTTAAACCTACTTAAAAAAAAATTCTAAAAAAAAATAATTAAAAAAAAACATTGTTGAAATTTAACCACTAAGTACTACAGAATAGATGATGAAAAATTTTTTTACCACTAGATTACATGAAAAAATATTTTATTTCCTCAAATTTAAAATTTCCACGATTCATAACATTCTAAACCTATAAAAAAAAATAAATAATTTAGCCACTAGTATACTTCCACTCCACTACGCGAATGTGGAACTGAAAATGTGACAGATGACAATAAAATTTGGCATATGCACCTATTACAGTTTTATTGAAAAATGTACAGGGTGGTCATCCCAAGAAATAATTCAACCATAGTGGACTTTTGTTAAGGTATTTGTGCAAGCCATCCGTATTTGGCACCTGTTATTTAGTATTGAACTTTTGCTGTTGGATGACCATTCTATATATTTTTTTGACCAAAAGCTTCATGTTTTCTTAATAATAATAGTGATAACTATATTCCGATTATTTTTCTCAAAGAAAGGGGGAAGCTCTGTGTAAGTACTTTTACCGCTTTTTTTTGTTGTGTGCAAAATCCTATAAAGAATACAATTAAAAGTAAACAAATAATAATTCACTCTTAAACATGCATACAGTATATAGACTCCAATACTAGTTAGATAGTAGATAGGTGAAGAACTGTTGTTTTTATCAATCAATGTCAAATATAATTATATCATATTTATTCATAGAAATTGTCTTGGTTTTGCATGAAACATCTTTATGAGTTGTTTTTTACCTTTCTGATAAGCTTCAAAATAAGGGCGAAACATGTTTTAAAGGCTAATCATTTCCAAAACACAATGATAGATTTCATGAAAATGTAATCCATTAGAATGGAACATTTTTAAGACAAGGTAGATAAATAAATTCATGTTAGGCCTTTGTTCTCATTTTTAACTGAATTCTCATGACCGTAGGGGTTATGTAGATACCAGTTTAATCTACATGGCCGTAGGGGACTGTGTGGATGCTAGTTGTTCAATGAAAATTTTCAAATAAGAAATTATACAAATTCATTTTAGGATTTCAATTTGTTAAACAGAATTCAGCTTATCGAAATAATGTAAAGATTTAATTAATATTTTTACACACAGTTTTTCTTTTAGTTGTTTTTTCTGCTGTTTGCAAAATTCTATAAGGAATATGTTTCAATACAATTAAAAGCAAACAAATAACAATTCACTTTTAAACATAAAAATTAATTTATCAAATGAACGCAAATTAAAAAAATATATTTTTCAAATAAATTTTTGTCATTAGTTCAGTCTTTGCAACTCGACGGATCAGTCAAAAGGGCAGTTCTCAATTTTTCTCCATCATATTTACTTCCATCGATAAGACTCTTTACCTGTTCAAACCTCGATTTAAACCCTTTAAGACAGATAAAAATTTCAGTCACCCTGAACTTTTCTTCTCAGCTCTCCCAGAACCGATGAAAAACGCTGGAGTTATCTTCGCAAAGTAACTGGAAAATCTTGATTCATCATAATTTTCCTTTTTCTCGTTGTCTTTGGCAGTTCGGAATTTTCCGAGAAATTTTTGGAAGCAATTTTTCGAAATATGATTTTTTTAAATACTTGCATCATTAAAAATAGATTTAACCCGCAAATGGGAGTCAGAAGGTATTATGTTACTCCTGAGTTGCGTATCCAAACTCCAGCTGTCTGAGAAATTCAGTGTTTCTGGATATAACAATGTCTCTGTGACAGACGTATAGATGCACGAACAAACGAATCATCGTGCACGGGTCCTATTTTTAACCTTTGAGCAAGAAAGCTTAAAAAAGAACAGTATCTTATTTATGTCGCTTACATAGGTATATAATATGTAAAGGAAATAATTATTGCATTGAAAATTAACAAAAGTACAGAGACATCTTAAGTGGCCGACACTGTATGTACATTCGTAATTGTGTAATTCCTTATGTGTATCCCAAAATTCATAAATCCATAAAAATAACGCCCATCAAAAATTTATGGCTGCAATAACGGCTTTGTTACAGTTGCACTTTTATGATCGTAGATATCTAATGGAGATATGAATCCATTGTACACATAAAGCTACCATAGCTGCGGTGGATCATATCATTAAAGAAGAAATAATTAGTCTAATGCCATCGTCCGCCTCTGCTTATGCAAAAGCCATTATTAATATGTAACGCTTAATGTCTTTTTCATAGCCAATGAAGAAGAGCTTTCGGCAAACGCGACGTAACGATAGTTTTGTGTTTTCTTGTGACATAGGCACATGTGTACAGCATTCTGAAGGCTGGAGTAACTAGTAAATACCAACGACTTGATTAATATATTGATTCATTTTATCATAAAATTAATATCAAAATGGATCATACCTTAAAATATTTTGTCGGATATAACTAATTTTATTTGCACCGCTTATTTATTTATACTGTATTTTCTATTTAATCTATTCCATGAAGGATTAGATAGAGCGGAAGCTTTTCGTACACAACAGCGTTATCTGTTGGCTCGGATGCCGAGATACACAAATCACAAGGTTTGACCATGGTCTATGAAAAAAATTATTTCGCAATTTATCGTTCGATAAATGGTAATAGAGAAGAATGTTTTTGTCTTAGTTTTTATAAATGCGATGGATTTGGTATGAGTATGCGTATGGTTTGACATATCTCAAACATTGGGAAAATAAACTGAGATTTCTTAGGCGTTAAATGGCGACCTATTGAACTAATACGAGTCTTAGCGATCATGTATCATTAAAACTCCAAGTTTATGTTATACTGTTAATTGTGGAAGTGTGGTTAGTACAAGGCAACGTCAGATTCTATAGAATATTCTTTATTTACAACTAACTAGAAATAATTGAATACAAATTATTTTGCCTGCACTTTATTAATGGTGACTTGTTATATTATTATGTTAATTGTTAATATAAGAATTTGATTTCTAGTGTAGGTTTACACTTAAAGAAAACTGCTGTAGTGTGGCACTAGAGCAATTTAGTTATACATTCGACTCACAGCGAACGCTGCAACTCGTACGGAGAACTCTTGTACATTGTAGCCTTATGAGACATTCCACTCCAGCTAAGTCATTGTTCTATTCTATACACGACAATGTAGTGGATTATAGTCTAAGAGCCAGTGACATTTTTCACTGATGATTTAGTTAACGCCTATTTTTTGAGAGGATGTTGAGGGGGGTATAACTAAGTGTCATCTGTGGCGATTGGCCCGGATTCCAATCGTAAGAAGGTGGCAGAACGCCCCCCCATGTGTAAAAAAACTGCATCTTTTTATTATTCAGTTAAGGCTGAAATTTTTTCCAGTATTCCTCTGATAGCTCACAAACATCGATCTAATATTGGCAGAAGGATTGGCCAGTCTTAAGACGGTGGCAAAACACTCCCAACATTTTCTTTTTCCTTCTTCAATTCTTTGGGACTTCTTGCCACATATATGTTTTCTTTTTAAGCGGTGCTAGGGGAATCTACAAAATATATCACAATTAATCAGTATGATACTGGTAAATAACCTCTACGCCTGTGATGTTTACGTCAAAGGATCAGTTAGAGGCTGGTATTTTTAAATAAACAACACAAATAAGTATAAAAACTTGAAATTAAATATTTCGCCGACGTTTCGGAAATCTAATCTGTTTTCCTTTTTCAAGGCTTTTTTGAAAAATCGTTTTTGCTGTGTATGACAAATACACAGCTCTAACTGATCCTTTGACGTAAACGTCACAGGCGTAGAGGTTATTTACCAGTATCATACTGGTTAATTGTGATATATTTTGTAGATTCCCCTAGCACCGCTTAAAAAGAAAACATATATGTGGCAAGAAGTCCAAAGAATTGAAGAAGGAAAAAGAAAATTAAGATAATGCCACAAATAACATTTAGATAATACTCCCAACATATCGTGGGAGCAATGAACATTTTATTATTTAGTTAAGCTTCATATTTTAGTATGTTGTTGTAGCAACTATTCCAAGTGTATATGCAAATTGGCAGAACAAAATGCCTGTGGTAACTACCTGGCAGAATGATTTAAATGTGCCGTATGCGCGCCGTGACTACGTCCTTCGGTCGCAGATTAATTTTGTATTATGAATGCTTTGAATATAAACAAAAATTTTTGCTCATTTATTTAGAACCTTTTTTAGTAATAACAGACTTTCGTTTACCTTGAAGCTGGTATTTTTAATACTCATTCGATGGAGGTGCGACTTGAAAATTACAAAATTTGGTTTTCATTCGTGAATAACTTTGCAACTATGAGGGACACGAAAAAGTTGTGCCGCTGTTATTTATTGGAAATTCAATTCTCTACAAAAAAGGTCTCGACATTTTTTCGAATATTGCTTACTTGTGGTTCTCAGTCGATACTGATTATATTTTTTCGAAATCCGGAATGAAAATTCTTTATTTTCACTTGATCTCCGAAATGAAATGAGATACGAAAAATTATTAAAAAAGCTTTTTTTAGAAAATCAAATTTTCTACATAAAGTCATATTCTCGTATCTAGCATAGTTCAAAAGATATTGGATCTTATTTTTTATTTTCACTATATCGCAGAAACTGAGGAATATGCGAAATAATGTTAAGAGATCTTTTTTGTAGAGAATTGAAAATTTCCAATAAAAAATAACAGCACAACTTTTTCGTGTCCCTCATAGTTGCAAAGTTATTCTTGAATGAAAAGCAAAGTTTTGTAACTTTCAATCGAATGAGTATTAAAATACCACCTCCAAAAGTAAATGAAGGTCTGTGAATACAAAAGAGGTTCTAAATAAATGAGCAAAATTATTGTTTATATTTAAAGCATTCATAATACAGATTAATTTGCGACCGAAGGCACGAAATCACGGCGCGCATACGACACATTTAAATCGTTCTGCCGGGTAGTTACGATCTCCATTTTGTTCTGCCAATTTGCATATACACTTGGAATAGTTGCTACAACAACATACTAAAAAATGAAGCTTAACTAAATAATAAAAAGTTCATTGCCCCACGACATGTTGGTAGTATTATGCCACCCTCTTAAGACTGGCCAATCCTTCTGCCAATATCAGATCGATGTTTGTGGGCTATCAGAGGAGTACTGGAAAAAATTTCAGCCTTAACTAAATAATAAAAAGACGGGTTTTTTATACACACGGGGGGCGTTCTGCCACCCCCTTACGACTGGAATCCGGGCTAATCCTCACGGATGACACTTAGTTATACCCCCTCAACATCTTCTCAAAAAATAGGCCTTAACTATATCATCACTGAAAAATGTCACTGGCTCTCCTACTATTATGGTGTGTACAGACTTTCCGAGGCTGCCTCGCAATGAGACCTGTTTTAACAAATTGGGAGATCAAAAATCTATTCATAATCATCTATCTGAATCGAATAACTCCAAAAAAATTTTTTCAACTATCGGGAAATCATTAAAAGGTTTTATTGATTACATTTCATGATAATTTAATTTTACGTAACTTACATATGTATGTCTACATGAGTTTTTTGGGCGTCTCCAGTCATGTTAAGAACTTAAAATTATACAAGTACTTACATGACTAACCTCAGTCCCTCAAGAATATTATGTAAATTAGAAAATCGAATTATTCGAACTAAAACTAGATATCTCTACATTTTACCGAGATGATATATTTCGGCAATGAGCGTTTCTATAAATTTAGGTCGCTTACAAGCACAAAATCACAATCACAACTAAACTTGCGGTGGCAGTTTAGTTTTTAGGAAATTGTAAAGAATTCTCAGTAAATTTCATGCACTATATAGCAGAAGCAAAGATAATAATATGAACCTAAAGCTTAGGTTCTCAAACAATAAACATGTTTATCAATTTGTGGAAAACAACAAGAACTTGGACTCCGTTACCTAGTTTCAATGTTAAATCTGTATGAAAATGAAAAATAAAGCAATAACTTTGAAATTACTCAAAATAGTATGTATTGATGCATATATTATTCTGATTCAAGACTGCGTTCAATGGCACACAATGTTATTACATACGTGTGAATAATACTTCATTAAATAGAAAACGTTCATGGAATTTAGAACAATTATATATTATCAAAATAACATAAATTGTAAATAGTTGCAGTAGAAGTAGAAGAAGACGTCGAATACTATATTGAAAACGACTGGAAGTCTCATATTATAACAATTATTGAATATAGTTCACCATCTGCTTTGGCACTTCCAAATATATAACGAAACTTAGGCCTGTTTGATTTGGCAGCAATCGTATTTTTATTTCCTCAGATCGTGATATGAAAAAAGGACTGAATCCAGCAGTATACGACCCAAACATAACAATACTCCGTTAAAGCAAGCAAATAGCTAAATAGAATCTAAATCTGAAATTATATGTACAAATATTCCAGAACAGTAAATTTTACGTTCATTTTATAGATGTCAATATAGTTTTATCTTGGAATATGACAATAACCTAATGACTAACAATGAACGCAACGGTATACTTTGCTTAATTTAATAAATATTTAGTACTAATTATCAGATTGTTAAGAATGATTTCCTGTCTAATTTAAATTTCAAATTTTCTTGTTTGTTAATCTATACTAAATGCAAAGTACGCGATTTAAGTTGTAAACCATATAATCAGCAAGAAAACTATTTAACTACCGTAATAAATGGGTAAAATACATAAAATTCCATTTATAAAGAACACGTCAGAAAAATCAGTCGCCTTGTCATATATATTTTGTTGCCTTTGAAGCAAATTGATTATTACTAATTACAAATTTCAAATAAGTTTCTTAAAGTTAAATAAATGATTTCTACAATGCCGCCTTCTCCTAAAAGTTAATCAAAGAAATAAATTTAGTAAGAAAGACGCTTCCTTTGCACCTTTTCTCAACTTTTGCTATTTTTCTTTTGTAAGTTTTCTCATTAAGTGTAAAATTCGCAATTCAGTCTAATACTAGAAAAAAAAATGTGAAAGCCATTTTTATGTCATTACTTTTATTTAGCTGAGTTTTCCAATTTAATTAAACAGTAAAAAGTAATTTCGAATTGACGTGTATGATTTTTTATTTGCGGTTTAAATGCAGTAAAATATTTGTTGGCAGATATGGTATGGAGTTTTATTGATGCTATTTGAAATGCAATTTTTGCGTTAATAATCTTTTGTGGCTGGTGGTTGTGAAGTAATGAATTTGTAGGTACAAAATTGCAATATGAAATTACAACAAACAATATCAAAAATTTGATTGAAATATATCAAAAATAAAAAATTTGTGTTTTAGTATTTCGTGTGTTTTACGAGCCTTCACGTTTTAATTAATTTTGTTAATAAAGTTTTATTTTGTTTCAGATTGAATAACCGGTGTTTTTAGTTACATGGGAACTAATCGTTAGGTAAGTTTCATGTGGTTCATTTAATAATATAAAAATATAAAATAATAACAATAATAAATCAATATTTGAAAAATTTTACCTAAAAAATTCCTTGATAGAACACCGACAGATATAGTAAATATTAAAATTAGTCTGGATAAAAATGTAATAGTATCATTTAACGAGTGATAATGTAAGTACATGAAATTTGCAGCGCGAGCCGTAGGCGAGTGCTGTAAATCATCAAGTGTGTTGTTATCATTATCGCAAGTTGAATACTATACTTTATCTATGATTATAAAAATAAATATTAATTTAATAGTTTGACAACGTCCAAACTATTGAAACATGTCATATCACCTTCCTTCCCTCAATAATAATGGACCAATCTATTATATTTTACGCAATACATCGATTGGGCAGACTAGGCATGAAGTCAAAGGTGATTGATGTAGGGAGTTATAATAAATCACACTATTTTTTATGGATACTATTACATGTTCAAGAGTAGTTGAATAATTAATATATAATCTAATAAGAGTAGATAAAAGTATATTAATACACAACTGGATTTAACAAAAAGCAGTAATCCAACGGACATCGTTTTGCGTCTCTATTTTTAGGACATTATCTCAAAAACAAACATTTTTCTTCGTCCCTCTATTTACAACGTTTTAACCGACATTATCTGAACCATACATTCTTGTAATTGGTTTTCTTCTACTGTGTCAGATATCGATCATATTGCCGTGGTTGCCTGTTATGTGTACAGTCGCTCCAAATCACAATTATTGCGTGAAGCTTCTGATATCAGATTTCCAGTCTTGCTAACTGTATTCCTTGCCGAATCTTACATTCGCAGTTTCCAGTATCATCAACAAGAGCTCCAAGTTATAACATTCTCAACCTATTTTATTGGTTGCCATTTGCTCGGTCTACAATGATGACACCGGCATATAAAAAAAATGCTCCGTTACAGAACACCCATCTATGTACCTCCAATTTTGGACGCTCAATCCGCATCCGAGGTCAGAATGGGCCCATCACCTCAGGATTTTTCGTGAGAGCCAAAAAACCACATGAAAGCTGGCCAAAATAGGGTTTACACTTCCGGCTTACGGGTTCGATTTCTCATTCGATTTTCCATAAACCAATTTTTTTTTAAATTCTTGCTACCTTTCATTTGGGAGAAATGACCCTCGAAGTTGGAACGTGTCGCTCTGGGAGTGAAATCCTTCACTTAATAATCACC
Source organism: Stenurella melanura (assembly GCA_963583905.1). Taxonomy (NCBI): domain Eukaryota; kingdom Metazoa; phylum Arthropoda; class Insecta; order Coleoptera; family Cerambycidae; genus Stenurella; species Stenurella melanura. Next base: position 67,656,525 of record OY757313.1, read on the forward strand.
GGAAAATACGATATTTTCCGGTTATTATTGCCTCACATCATCGGATTGGATACTTGATTTACAAACATAAAAAAAGATGGGTCAATTTTGTCTAGAAAAAGTTACAGCGATTTATGTGAAGAGATGTCGAAATCGTATACATTTTTATTTCTCTCGCATACCGAAGAGAAAAATTGTATTCGAGAAAAAGTCACCCTTCGAGAAGTCCATTTGTGGGTAAACATCCTCTTGCTCAGTATTTCAGTCAGCTTCCTCTTGGTCGATTTCTTGTTGAATTCCAGTATCCTAACCCGTAACAAGAAAGTCAGCTTCAGGTACTATTTCATCAGTTGTGTCTGTTGCAACAATGGCCTGCATAATTGGCACATATGGTTGAGCACTTCAGTGCATTTTTAAAACACCCACACTCGGTCGTGCAATCATCTCTGCAGCTGCAGCTGATTAGGTTCAAGAGTTCGTCAGGTGCAGCTGCCTTGAGAGTGGTGACTGGACGTAAATTTCCTCTGATGATCTTCCAGCCCCATTGTAATGGATCCATGTCAATTCCACACTACTGTTGAACTTGGTGGAACACTCGAAGAGAGTGCTAACGAACTGCCCCTGATGCAGGAGGGAGCGCAGCCAAATTAAATTGCGCATGCACTGGTTACTTTGCAATTGGTTTTGTGTACAACTTGTGACGGAGAGCATAGAACAAAGCATCACTTGCTTCAGCTACTGAATCTGGGGAGGCATCAGCATTGTTGAAACTTTCAATTATTTATTTGAAGTTCCTACCACGCCTGATTATTGGCAAAGCAAGGTTTTTACCCTTTCAAAGAATGAATGAGGTAGAATCGCATCCAGTGAAGGAGTACACTGGAAGAACAGTATTCTTCAAATATCCCAATGTATGTTGAATGTTACTGATTACATGAGTTTTATGTGCCGGGGACAAGCATTTTCAAGCACAATGCTCCTCTATCTTTCCCTTTGCAAGTTCTCCCATACCCAGAGCCTCTACATTCTTCAAAAAACCTATCATTCCGGGTTGCAAAATAAACAGGTTTGAACTGTTCAGAATTATTTTTTGAAGCACGGAACGGCAAAAGCATCAATTTCAAATTGACAGTCTTTTCATCGTTTTAAATTATCGGAAAAATTAAATTTATTATTAGTGAGAGCTGTGTGATAACTGCTATAGTAATTTAAGATTTGTCGAAATCAATATTCTCAAGTTAGAAGCTTGAATTATAACCACTTCCTCTTAACCTACGGAGTTGAAATTTTACTCCTTGATTCAGTATCGATTACAATGCATTTTTATGATAGGCATGGCCTGATTCTACACTCAGGATATACGGTGTGGTCGATTAAGTGTGCAACACATGAATTTTTATTTTTTTTTAGTTGCACAACAAAGTTTAAACACCGTCAAAAGTTATTGCAGGTCCGATAACAATTTCAGGTGCACTTAGAATGGCTTCAAGTTAAATAGTATACAGGGTAGGGAAAAAATATGAAAATCGTTCAACAGTAAAGTGCGCTTATGTCGAAAAAAAATTATATAAAAAAAAAACATTTTTAAGAAAAATCTTTTATTTTAAAAAACTGTACTAAAAAGTAAAAAATAATGTTTTAAAATGCATATACCTCGAAGCCAAAAGCTTTGGGGCGGTATCTATGTAGTAGTGCTATACGACCGTCCTCAAAGCTTTTGGTTTCCAGGTGTATGAATTTAAAAAAAATATTTTTACTTTTGTTTAGTACAGTTTTTGAAAATAAAAGCTTTATCTTGAAAATATTTTTATATGATTTTTGTTCCTTGTGTTTGTCATTGGATGTTTATTTACCTATAAATATTTTATAAATTGTATAATCGTGGGATTTTAAGATGACAAATTTATATAAACTTGAAAACTAGAAAGAGAGTAAAATTACTTTTAAAGTACGTTAATATCTCGATTAGTAATTGATTCCATGAAGGAATATTGCCTATGCACATCAAAGCTCTCAGGAACTTTTCCATTTGCTATGTGCCGGTAACATGACAATCAGCTTTTAGGATATTTGAAAACTATAATCACAGTACGTTAGCTCCCCCTAAGCCATCAGTCTGATATCAAACAGGCGATTCTCCCTTTCAGGAAGCAAAGTGGGACAGCAGGAATTACCCTCCCTCAAAGACAAATCTATGTAATAACTGTTTTCCAGGAACCGAACTGTGGCGTTCCCGAAATGGTCAAATGTCACAGTAAACGACATATCATGTCAATTTTAACTGCAAGCTATATGTCTTCCGTGTTATAAAACTTTTTATAAATAAATCATTCAGTGCTTCCGTTACAAAAGTGATCAATAAATGAACACAGGGTTTAATAAAATATTTAACGCGGTTGGCTACGCAAGATGACAATGCCTATAATAAAAGATGAGGGTAATCACATGAGCTAAATTGGAAAGCTTAAGATCTCAAAATCAAACAGTATTTTTACTTCCACATCCACGTAGTGGAGTGGAAGTATAGTAGTAATCGTGAAAAATTTTCAAAAATGTTTTTGGCTTAGAATGTCGTAAAACGTCGAAATTCTAAATTTGAGAAAAAAAATGTTCTGTCTGTCTGTCGGTCGGTCTGTCGGTCTGTAACTTTTTTTTTTGTGAGCACGTCTTTCTCAGAAACGGTTTAAGATATTGACTTGAAATTTGGTAGACATATGTATCATGACGAGATCTGGAACTAATTATATTTTGTGATAATTCCGGTGAAGAGTTGGTGGTTAAATAGAGATCAATATGGGATAAGTAAAACAGGCTGGTAAAAGTACAGAAACTTGGAATTTGGTGTATATACTAGAAACAGAGATCTAATATTCCTTTATCGTGTTTTTCAACCGCCACCATCACTACCCCCACTCAATTATTAAAATGGATGATATAATTAAATTGAAATATTCACTTGAAGTTTGATACACCTAAGTATCATCACAAGATCTGGAATTAGATTATATTTTGAGATGATTCCGTTGAAGGGTTGGGGGTTAAATAGGAGTAATTAGCGCAAAATAAGCAAAGCAAGTTGGTAAAGATACATAAACTTAGCGTTTGATGTATATACTAGCAGCCAAAGCCTCAGATTTTTTTATAACATTTTTCAACCTCTCCACCATTGCCCTGCATCACTAAAAGGATTGATAACATAGAATTGAGATATTCACTTGAAATTTTGTACGCGTATATATTATAACGACATCTGGAAGTAGAATATGTTTTGAGATGATTCCGTTGAAAGGTTGGGGTGGGGGTTAAATGGGGGAAAATAAGTAAGAGTACAGAAATTTGGGATTTGGTGTGTATACTAGAAGCAAAGACCTCAGTTTTTTTATTATGTTTCCAATACCGCCACAACCCCCACTCCCTTATTAAGAGTTTTTTCTATGATATCTGCCCCAAATATTGATAAATTCTATGAACAATAATTTTCACATACCAGATCGCAAGTATAGTCAAGATGTTTCCTTTAAAGTGACTGATGAAATATCTGGATTTGGAAATAATGATTTCTAAGGAAACCGTTTTTTTATTATGTACGAAAATATTAGATTTATCATGAATTATCTGTATTTATGGTTATCCATAATTAAAATCTAATGAACTAGGAGGTTAGCCAAAATGTGTTAATAATTTTTGTAACAAAAATTATAATTTAAATTGCACCCACGATGCGAAAGATAGGCCGATCAATCTCCTATTATCGTTTAGCATCGTAAGGCTTTTATTTAACTTAGCATTCTTGCTTACATTTTGCAAAAATATGTCATCAGCATGGTTCGGACCTCAGAGCGGCGTTTCAGAATATGAAGGGCGTACTTAGAAGCGCTTGTAAAAATATTTTCATTTTGATAATCACAGATAAACATATCCGAAGAGTAACTGGTTATTCGTAGCGAACGATGAACGATTGGAGGTTGGCTGCGCGTTCATATCTTTCCAGAATATTAGATGGCCATCGTTCCAAAGCAAGGGTCGTAGTACTTTTTTTAACAACCGCGCCTGTAGTGCTGCATGAGTTGAACCGCTTTTTCCATCTCCTCTATTTACAGGCTCGTGCTCACGGGTTTAGTTGCTGGCGCAAGTAACTGAGGGAAGATGATATCTTTTCTCATTCGTCTTATGTGAACAGGCGTTCCAGTAGGGCGAAGCTAGAACAGTACTTAAAAGGCTTTGAATATACTAAGAAGCCAGTACAGACCATCCACCACAATTTTTATTAGACTAGATACTAATCTATGCACTAAACTCGTTTGAACACATTGGCTAGTAGTAAGTTGCATTCGGGTAATCCATAATTACCAAAAGAAAGGTGCGAATGTAAAATCGGTGGTAAAACTAAACATTTTTACGTGTGAACATTTACTTAACGATGCTGAAGACAGTCAAGTGTCCCGCCTTAGTTACTTGCGCCAGCAACAAAACCCATGTGCAAGAACTATACCTCTGTATGTGAAACAGTGGTCAATAGCAAGGCAAATTCAAAGTTCACTCTCACGATATCTACGACTCGCTTGATGCAATTCAACAAAGTAAATACGTTTATCAAAACACTCGCTGAGATACGGGTTTTACAACAACGTTGCGGTGATCCGAGGAACCAGCAAGAATGTCAGCAAATTAGTATACTTTTAAGTTTGTCTATGATGTTTACCAATACCTAAATAAATTTGTAATTCATTTTGTTAAAGAAATCACGTGACAAAACAAATTATCTTAGGCGTACTTAAAGTGAACTAATATACGATTCAAATGTATTGAGCCCTCAATTTAACCACGAATATCTCAAAAACGTAGGACCGGAAAAAATGGAAAAAATTACTTGAGTGATTAATCTCGATAGATAATATTAATGCAAGACAGAGATTCAGATAAGATGCGAGGTGGACATAGAGTCTATGCACTAAGCAAGTAAGCCCGCGCTGCACGGCACCTCACCCCTTGAGATCGAATAATTTCTTTTTCTATTTACTTGTATTTTTTCGGAATAACTGTTTATTTGGACCACTTAAAGTTTAATGTGACGAGAACCTCGTTAAAAATGGTTACATTTTGTGGATTAAATTAAATAATTTTCATAGAGTTTAACCAAAATTATTGAAATTTCAGTGAGTGATGTACAATTAACACGTTTAAAAGTGAATTATTTATTATTTATTTGCTTATAGTAATGAAACATATTCTTTACATGATTTTGCAAACAGCGGAAAGAAAAACTATCTATGAGAACTAAGAGAAAAACTGTATGAAAAGATATTGATGAAATCTTTGTATTCTTTCGTTAACCTGACTTCTGGATATGCTAACAAGTAAAAATTCTTATTTGCCATTCTCATTATAACACTAGCATCCAACATAGTCCCCTACGACTAGGCAGATTAAACTACTATCTACATGATCCCCTGCGATATGTAAATTCAGTTAAAAATGAGAACAAAGGCCTGAAATTAATTTATTTACTTATCTTGTCTTTAAAAATGTTTTCATTCTAATGAATTACATTCTCATAAAATCTCATTCAGTTTCTTTTAAATGCTTAGCCTTTGAAACGTTTTTCGTCCTTATTCTGGACTCATACTGTAAGCAAACCAATAATAAATAATTTACTTCTAAACATGCATAGAGTATATAGTCTCCTAGACTAGCTAGCTAATAGATAGGTGAAGATCTGTTGTTTTTTATCAGTCAATGTCAAATATAAATATTTCATACTTATTCATGGATGTTGTCTTGGTTCTGCATGGAACATTGTTATGAGTGGCTTTGGGCTTTTCTGATGAGTACAGAATAAGGACGAAACACTTTTCAAAGGCTAAGTATTTCCAAGAAACTGAATGAGATATTATGAAAATGTAATTCATTAGAATAAAAAAAATTTTAAAGACAAGGTGGGTAAACAAATTAATTTCAGGCCTTTGTTCTCATGCTTTGTTTTCATGCAAAGATTTCATTAATACTTTTACACGTAGTTTTTCTTTTAGTTCTCATAGATAGTTTTTCTTTCCGATGTTTGCAAAATCCTATAAAGAATATGTTTCATTACAATTCACATGTAATGAACGTATAATTTTATAAATTTTTTCCGCTTCTTCGTTTTTGAGATATTCGCGTTTAAAGTGAGGAGTCAATACATTAGAATCGTATATTAGTGGCAACATTTAACATAGATTTTCATAGAAGTTCATAGATATTTTGTTCAATAGATGTAGAAATATCTTTTAATGTATATCTGGCGATAAACTTTAAGTCAGATTATCAACACTGATAAAATTATGTTAATTGTTTGATATGATCGATTTACTTCTACATCTACGTAGTGGAGTGGGACTACAGTAATCCAAAAAAACGTTCAAACATATTCTTTAAATAGGCTTAGAATCGTCGAGATTTTTAATTTATCTTACGGCCCTGCCCAACTAAATCATGTAATATTTATTTTCTACGTTTTAGTACATTTTAATTGTACAAATATGAAGTTCTACTCGTTTTATGACTTGTCCAGTCCATGTTCTATGGATTTTATCACAAAATATTGTATTGTGGTCGATGCTACATATGTGCATAAAATTTCAAGGCAATAGACGATGTGGAAGTGGTTCAAATTGACTTGCAACCTTTGAACTAAATTGACTAGTTAGCTAAAATATTTGACTAGCTTGTAAGAATGTGTAAAAGTGTACTTATTTCTGTAAGTATATTTATCTAAATGAAAGTTAACTTATTTTATTTGTTATGAATAGAAATTAATATTTATGGTGTTATGGAAATCAACATCAATTGCATCCAGCTTTCACTTGATATGTTTTTTTATTTCAGGCAAAAGATTTGGCAAAAGTTACAAATACTAGAAACCAAGTTTTCTTATATTAATCGCCTCCGTCCCCCGTTTAGATTCTTTATCATTTTTATGAGCGATGTTTCATTTCGTTGTTAGAAAAACCAACTCATAAATTTTACGAATGATTATGACAGGAGCAAAATAATGAGAAGTAGAAGTTAAAAAGTTACTCAGCACAGGAAATGTCGCTAGACTTGTTTCCATATATAACCATCCACAATTTCCGTATGTCCCGGATTTTTATGACGGACGCTACGATACAACTAGCGAGAGACGTGAACACCAGTATAAATGGAAGTAGGAAACGCAAGGATGAACGCGTAAGATTGGGATGAGCTGTACTTTAATAAAAACCTTCTTTATACTTTCGTTGAAAAATTTACGGAACTTCCATTATTTATTAAATAAATCAAATTATCAAATTGGTTTATTAAATAAATTCCTTGACACCAGAAAATAGATGAATTATATTTAAATAAATAAATGATTTAATACAATTAAAAAATACGCTTTCAAAACCCACTGAAACAAAAAAAGACGCACTAAAGATGAGAAGATAATATTAATAATAATAACAATTATCTTAATAAATGTAAAATCATGGGGCCAGATCAATAATATTTCCAATTTTGAACGCCCCGTACTTTTACATTTACCTACTAAAATTATTATTATTAACATTATTGTCTATTTTTAGTGTATTTTTAACAGTTTCAGTTGACTTCTAAAAGCGCGTTTTTTAAATTTCTTAAATTATTTGTTTATTTTGTTCTTTTTTAGTTTTGTCCCAATTAGATTAGTACGCTTGATTCGGTAGCAGCACCATGGAACAAATATCTGAATCAGACGTTTCACTTCATAAAATTACTTACTTCTAAATAACAAAACCTATTCGTCATCTTAAAGCTGCCATTTTAAGTTATTAAATTTCGACCAAATACTGATAATCTGCAACCTCGATAACCATCAGATATCGATTTTTCAGTCGAATTAGACTAAAAATGATAAACACCGTCAATTGGAATTTCACATATTTATAATCCTCAGATACTGTTTTTTGGTAGAATTAGATATTAAATAATAATACGTCTTCCATTTTTAAGACGCCATCTTGAATTTTTCTATAGATTATGTCAAAATGTGTCGTCATGTGAACTATGTACACTTGCAAAATTTTAAGTCTATACGATATCTGGAAATGGGTGAGAATTGAGTTGCAATATTTTCTTATATACGAAGTTACAACGTTACTGGTGAAGCTAATAAAATAATAATTAAAGTTAGGTGCCTACAATTCAATCAGACGAACATTGGCTTCCAGTCCCTTTTCTTATTACGCTCTTGCGCTAATACATTAAACCGTACCTACTTTACTGTACTTATTGCTTAGTCCTCGTCTAGAGTATCGTAGTACGCTCTCACTGGTCATTGTCAATTCGTCTAATAATAATATGCATAAGATGAATTCTTGAAATTTTCCAATAAATTCCCTAATCTCGTCCAGCAGTCGTTAGGCAGTGCTGGCTAATATTAGCAGTTGTTGAATACTAAGTTAGCCTAGCCTATATCTAACACACCGTGTTAACACGAAAATATTCTATATAAGACACTAAGTTGTACTATACAATAATTCGAACAGCTGAATAAAAATATATTTAAAGGTTAAACCAATAATATCTAATTACTCCGTGATAAAACGAATACTTCACATTTATTTTATAATAAAATAATATATTGAATAAATAAAGCAGAACATAACTTTATGGATAGCTTTATATTTTTTTACGCTCTTTGCTCGGGCAGCTGATTTGGACAAGTTATTAGAAGGCCCAGTTTAGTAAATAAGATAGCCCAAATATAAATAAACAGTTAATTTCTCGTAACAAGGTAAATGAGGCAGTCACTTAATATACATTCAGTTTACTGGTTTCCGTATCTTTTACGGTCCCTAGACATTGTCTAATCATACGTGTGCGAAGAGGGCGAGAGTAACGTGACAACGTAGTGGATTATATCCCCTCCGGTTTGTTGAGGTCGCCAAGCATCTGTGGAGCACCTACGGTGGTGTAACGGCGTCGTATAAATACCTTCTCAACACAAGAGACTCCAGCCCAGCACGCTGTAGAATCTAGAGGTCGACTTATATTCGATCCGGCTCGATAACGTCGCTGCCCACCTGGGTAGTACCTTCGGATTCGTAACGGCGCACAGTGATTCAAAAATGAATTTTTATGGACAAAATTCGATCTACACCTGAGTTTTGCTTGAGATTACAAAAATTTTTTAAAGTATTCTCAAAATAATACTTTACAACGCCTAACTGCCCAAATTGAAGCAAATTGGCTAAAAACCTTTATTTTGATTTAGTATATAAGATAGTTCTATAACCTTCCAGATTTTTGTCACAATATTCTCTGAAAATTTGAGCTGATTCGGTCAAGCAGTTTTTGAGTATAATCAAACAAAGAAACAAATAAACATATATTGAATTTTCTGTATTAGTAAGATTAGTAAGGTAATGTATTTTTTAAATTTATGTTCAAAAAATCAATACCTCTTTATTTATCAATCCAAAAAGCTTAGAATACTATGATCATAACAAAAACCTCGAAATATTTTCAAAAACCCCCAAAAAATAGCTAATTTCTCAAAATTGGACACTTCTTGGTAAAACGAATATCATATTCGTAATCAACGATCCAAAAACATAATGTACAACCATTAAAAAACCAGAGATCTTAAAATGTAGGAAGGTCCATTCTCTCCTTTTCACCGTAAATATTATATTTCTCAAAAATGAGGCAAAAAATTTAAATAAATTTAGGTTTTTGGCCAATTTCCCCAATTTGGGCAGTTAGGCGTTGTAAAGTATTGTTTTAAGAGTACTTTAATAAAAATTTTGTCACTTCAAGCAAAACTCAGGTGTAGGTCGAATTTTGTCCACAAAAATTCATTTTTGAATCACTATGCGGTGTCGGATAAATAACTTGTCGACACAAAAGACTCCAGCGCAGCACGCTGTAGAACATAGAGGTCGACTTATGTCCGGTTTGGTAACGTCGCAAAGAGCACTATTACTGATATTAGTCCAGCCCGGCACGCTGAAGACCCATACCAGTAGAACACTGGTTTGTATTGAATTTCGTCGTGCTTTTATATCCGAAATTCCCACACGTAGTTAAACTTTGGGTGCCTGTGCAAACGCTGGTAGGGATAGATGGAAATCTAGTAATGTGATATGAATTTATGAATGCCTCATTACAATGTTATATTATTATCTACTTTGTTTTGTGAAAATTATAACATATTCATCATTTTTAGAATTAATTTACTAACCTTAATTTATTTATTTTTGGTTCGGTAATGTTTCTATTATACGTGTCTTGGCCTAAATCGGCCAATGGCACCTAGGTACTCTTTTTAGAAGGACAATAATAATTAAGTCTCTAAGATTAAAAAAGTTTTACCACAGTATGCATAACACTGACGATTACAATATAGAACAATCATATTTAATGATACAAATTTCTTACAACAAGAATTGATCATGTCACCAAAAGATTACAAATGTAACAAGTTTACCGTCTTCTCCTTCCGATCGATCACTAAATAAACAATATCCAGTGATTTATTTGTTGTTAAGATTTAATATTTGTCAATAGATGGTTCCTTTGATGATATCAATTCTATTGGTTGTTATTGCAACGACAGGAGCTAAAATGCGGCCAAATTTTTATGTTTATAATGTTTTTAGGGGGATGCAATTAACGAGAGGTGAAGAGATACATTAAAATGTGATAAACATGTTAATGTTATGCAAGAAAGTTTACTTCTCGGTATAACAGGCAGGCTGCTTACATAGTAAAACTAAAAGCATGTTGGTATTAAGTCCATACATTATGCAGCTGTTACTTAAGGACCAAGCTATATAACACCATTTTGCTGCGATTTAAAAATCTCAAAATTTAATGAATATAGATTTGTACTTTGATTGTGAATTGCTATTAAAATACTACGGTCGTTGTTTCAGAAAGTGAATGACTTTTAGTAAATGCTGAAAAAACTAATATCGGATAAAATTGAAAATTGGATGATTTCTAATTATAAACAATTATTAAGTCAAATCATTGCACACAAGTCGTGTTATTATGATAAACATAACCGAAGCTTTGCAGTGGATAATCACTCCATTTATAACATGCTGCTGACTAAAAATGGGTCGTTATCTCGCTGCCGTTATTTTGTTGGGGCATTTGTATGTATCGTACCGTCGAGTTAATGCTAAAATAACTGGTTTCTCGGAACGAACGATGACGATGACGATGGCCGTGTATGTTCTTCGAAAACAAGATGTCATTTGTATGTATCGTACCGTCGAGTTAATGCTAAAATAACTGGTTTCTCGGAACGAACGATGACGATGGCGATGGCCGTGGATGTTCTTCGAAAACAAGATGTCATTGTGAGCTATCTCTACTGACTTCGTTGCGAACTATAATCCGTAAACAACTGATGCGTGATATAGCGACATACTATGCCATAAATTAGTAGCGCATGTGCACCAGATAATGAGATAAAATTCGTGTACGTATAATTTAAGTATACCTTAATAATGGACATGTTATATATAAATCATTATGTATATACCTCCAGCAATATACATTGTATATGACACTGATGGATGTCAGTAGCTGAATATACATTTTACATCATATGTATATTTAACAAAACATATTCAAACTCCAACATCTAATGCATATGCTATGGATGTACTTATCCATGAGATGTTATGTGGGTTGTCACTAATAAATGAATAACACTGGTCGATATCTTGAAACCACCACAGTTAAAATGTGGAAATTGTCACCTGTGACTTGCTGTGCCTTGGAAAATTACCAGGAAGTTGTTACTGTCCAAAATAAGTGACAACCAGTCAACCTACCATTTGCCAAAGTCATCTATATTCTCTACAATGGCAAAATTAGTAAAGCACTGCGATCTTATTGAGCACACTCTGTATATACAATAATGACGTATCACAAGTACAATTTTAGCAATAGCAATCATTTTTTTTAGTATCCATACGATTATTTTTACAAGGAAATTGGATAGTTACATTAAAATAGGTGTAAATATATGTGATTTATTTATTCACTCATGAATATTACAATATTGAATCCGTAATATAGGGCTTCATTGTATTCAATAAAAATTAAATTATTGTTCTAAATATTTTCCCATTCTTTTAAATACTTTCAGCAAAGCCCATAACGATTGATAATATATTATTTAATGGTATGCTACCATCACTTTTTATGTGCATTATTTTTAAGTATACAAATCAAACTGCTAGGTGATCTTGATGTAGGCAATTTTCGACCTTCTCTCTATAAAAAATGGAAACAAGTATGTGGCGGAACAGCTGTCTCAACCACGTCTCTTCAACTTAAAAATACCATCCATTAGTTGCGGAGGCATCCCGGAGACAGAAAGCAGCATCCCCTAACCAGAATCAGTGGGCCAGAAAGTGGCCAAAGTGAGATTTAAGAATCTTATTGAACCATTAGATAACCTGCTTTAGCCTTCACGTCCGCAAAATACAGTTACACAAGGTCGATAATCGGAAGATAATCGCTAGAGAGGGTCGAGATTAGCAAGATTTGCCATTCGATACTGTCATTTATATTCGTTTAGCGCTGAGGGTGCTTTGTTTATGGGGTCTTCCCAGACACGTATGTCTGCGTGCGAGTCTGTCCGAGCGATGGCTTATTTACGACCATGAAAAATTACGATGTGTCGGTAAATAATCGGCTGTCATTACAGCCGTTTGTTATTTCCATGCATCATGCAACTGTAATTTTGGGTACTGTAACGCTCATACTAAATTTGGCCTCTAGGCAACTGTAATGTAATTAACTTGAGAGTTCAGTTTAATAGGAAGATTTTATCATATGTTTACTGTTTCTTTTATATTTATTTTGCCGCGCCGCTTGATATACTGATCTTAATTATCGTATCCAATTTCTTCTTAAAGTAATTTAATTTAATTTCTTTCTTAAAATCGTTCATTATGTTTTAGTGAAATTCTTGTTGTGTAACTATGTTGAGATTTGGTCGTATGTGACGTCCTGGTTACCAGAATGTATTTAGAGTATTCCCCATGAGTGTAAGAAACATTATGTGAGTGAGTCATTCAGATCTTTCAGTGTAAGAATTGTATTAAAGTGGCCATTTCAAAGAAAGAGACATCCGATAGGGAAATATTTATTCTTTTAGGCCAAAACTTTTTTCTTAGTACGTATATTAAAAGAAAAACCATGAGATTACGTAATAGTCCAATAATTCTAAGGATTTCCATAACAAAAAATGTTATCTGATATTTCTCTTCAGTATCTGGTAGTGGAGGGATTATACATCACAAAGCCATAAAAGTCAGTTCTGGGGGTATCGCGCAACACCCTCCCGAAAAACCACACCTTCCGTGTAAAAAGCCATATTTTACTGATAACTCGTTAACCGTTGAAGATTAAAAAAAAATTGCTTATCATAAAAGAGAAAGTTTGACTAATTGCCTAAAAAAAGTCCTCTTCTAATTTTGTTGTATATACCATGGTTTTCGCAAAAATCGATATTGGCAAAAATTGCATATTTTGAAAACACCACAGTTAAAATGTGGAAATTGTCACCTGTGACTTGCCGTGCCTTGGAAAATTACCAGGAAGTTGTTACTGCTCAAAATAAGGGACAACCAGTCAACCTACCATTTGCCAAAGTTGTCTCTGCAACGTCAGACAAGAGGGAAAAATAATGTATCCCATATGGTTAATAAATTGCTTAATTTTCTAGTAGCAAAAAGAAACCTTTCAAAAACGATTTCACGTCTAGAATTGAGTCTGATAATTTCGTTGAAATTATTTTATGCGAAATTTTTGTCAATTTGGGAGGCAAGCAACCTTGTTCGCGACCGTTTCGTAGCAAATAATTCAGAATGGTTAAACGAAGAATTTATATTGCCTCGAGAATTTTATAGTTCAAATCCAACTGGCGGGCCTAAAAGAGATTTCGTAGAAATTTTACTGCAAAGTAAACAACGAAGAACTAATGATCTCAAAGAGCAACTAAGTCCCGAAGAATTAAGTTTTGCAGCTGGCAGAGTTTAAGATCGGCCGGCATCTTAAGGTCGCCATTCCATAGAAAGAGACATCCGGTAGGGAAATATTTATTATTTTTGCCCATAACTTTTTTTTCTTAGTACGTATATTCAAAAAAACTATAAGAGTACCTAAGTAGAACCGTAAAAAACTACTATGAATCTTCACTCAATAATTTCAATGGTTCAAAATTCTGTCTGTAGGTCTGTCTGTCTGTCGGTCTGTCTGTCGGTCTTTCTGTAAATATCTTTGCCGCACGTCTTCTCCGGAACGGTTTAAGATATTGACTTGAAATTTTGTACACGTATATACACGAGATCTGGAACTGGATTGTTTTTTGGTGAAGGTGAAGGGTTGGAGGTAAATAGAGGTAAATAAGGGGAAATATGTATAGCAAGCCGGTAAGAGTAGAGAAACCTGAAATCTGATGTATGTACTACATACCACGTCTCAAAAAGTTTTATAATATTTTTCGTCCTCCCACCACCCCCACTCCATTATTAAAGGGGTTTATAAAATAAAATTGAGATATTCACTTAAAATTTGGTAAGCATATGTATTATAATGACATCAGGAACTAAATTATATTTTGGGATTATTCTGATGAAGGGTTGGGGATTAAATAGGGGTAAATAGGGGAAAATAAGTAAAACAAGCTGGTGAGAGTACAGAAACTTGAAATTCGGTGCATGAACTAGAAGCCAAGGCCTCAGATTTTTTATAATATTTTTCAACCACCATCACTACTCCATTATTAAAGGGGTTGATAAAATAAAATTGATATATTTATTCACTTGAAATTTGGTACATGTATGTATTATAATGGCATCTGGAACTCGGTCATATTTTAAGATGATTCCGTTGAATTGTTGGGCGTTAAATAGGGGTAAATAGGGCAAAATAAGAAAAGCAAGCTGCTAAGAGTACAGAAACTTCAAATCCGGTGTATATACTAGAAGCCAAAGTCTCAGATTATTTATAATCAAACTCGTACCACCCCTACTTCATTATTAAAGGGGTTGATAAAATAACATTCAGCTATTCGCTTGAAATTTGGTACATGTCTGTATTATGATGACATCTGGACGTAGACTATATTTTGAGATGATTCCGTTGAAGGGTTGGGAGTTAAATAGGGTTAAATAGGGGAAAATAAGTACAGCAAGCTGGTATGAGTACGGAAACTTTAAATTCGGTGTATGTACTAGAAACCAAGGCCTCAGATTTCTTTATAATATTTCTCAACCACTACTCCATTATTAAAGGGGTTGATAAAATAAAATTGAGATATTAACTTGAAATATGGTACACGTGTGTATTATAAGGACATCTGGAATTAGTTTATATTTTGAGATGATTCCGTTGAAGGGTTGGAGGTTAAATAGGGGTAGATAGGGGAAATTAAGTAAAGCAAGCTGGTAAGAGCACAGAAATTTGGGAATTGGTGTATATACCGAAAGCGAAGGTCTCAGGTTTTTTATAATATTTTCCATCCCCCCACCACCCCACTCCCTTGTTAAAAGAGTTGGTAAAATTAAATTTAAATTTCCGCTGGAAATTTTGTACACGTATGTATTATAACGATATCTGAAACTAGATTATGTTTTGACATGATTGCGTTGATGGAGTGGGGGGGTAAGTAGAGGTAAGTAGGGAAAAATATATAAAGCAAGCTGGTAAGAGTACCGAAACTTGAAATTAGGTGCATATCCTAGAAGCCAAGGCTTCAGATTTTTTAACAATATTTTTCAACCCCCCACCACTCTTACTCCATTATTAAAAGGGTTGATAGAATAAAATTGAGATATTCACTTGAAATTTGGTACACGTACGTATTAGGGCGACATCTGGAAGTAGATTATATTTTGAGATGATTCCGTTGAAGGGTTGGGAGTAAAATAGGGAAAAATAAGTAAAGCAAGCTGGTATGAATACAGAAACTTGAACAGAATTAAATTGAGATATTCACTTGAAAGTGAGTACACATGTGTATTGTAATGACATCTGATTGAGATGATTCCATTGAAGGAAAGGTAGGTTGTGAATAGCGGATAATGAGTAGGGTAAACTAGAAACTTTACTTTCAACGCACATAGTAGAAACTAACGCCTCAAACTTTTTCATGACATCTGCCGCAAATATAATTAAAATTGTATGACCAATAATTTCCCCATACTAGACCTCAAAAAATTTAGTCAAGATGTTTCCCTTAAAATGACTTGTAGAAAAATCTGGATGTGGAAGTAGTGATTCCTTAGGCAGTTATTTTTTTAAATTTTAATCTAGCTATTTTGCAAACCACTGAATTTATTGAGTAAAAATTCATAGTAATAGTCTTGTTATGGTTCTACTTAAGTACTCTTACATTTTTTTTAAATATACGTACCTACCAAGAATAAAAAGTTATGGCCAAAAATAATAAATATTTCCCTATCGGACGTCTCTTTCTAGGGAATGGCCACCTTAAGTAGTGCAACACTTTTAAACGAGCCTTCTACTACACTTACACGTGCGGAAAAAATAGGTCCAGCCTATCGTTCCAAACACAATGACAGCCAAAAGTTTACCAAAAATGAAGCATTGTCCTTGTTTACAACTGCAAAATTCACAAAGCATCAATATTGTCAAAGATTATTAATCAACGCGAGAAATAAAATTAATTTATTCAGCAGAAATTTATTGTTTTCATGAAAATGGCACAAATATATAACACTTTTTAACGTTATTACAATAATTATTATTACATAAATTTAACATAGTTTTCTCATTTGCAACAAAAAGTTGCCAAAAATTATTTTGCGCACTTTTGTTGTCAATGGCACCACTGTGCGTTGCTAGGAATTGTCACTATAAAGTTGCAACTTTTGCAATTCCTTAGCAGCTTTGACATGGTAGGGCAAAATTGACTTCGGATTCGGGGTCAACGAGTGAAAATATTTTTTTTCTACCAAACTCCATACAAGTCCTTTGACTTTAGAACACTTTGAGCTCCAAATAATGCGATTATTGCATTACTCTAACTGTTTTTGAGGTTAGAGAAAATAGTGGTGGGAGAATACTAACTCCAGATTCGAATTCAGCAAGCCAAAATACACCGGAAATTATCGATCTGATCCGTGAAATCAACAACTTCTTTTTGTGTACCTGTGATTATTTAAATTAAAACAGACAATAATTGCAAATATAATTAGAGGCAATTTTAGAATTTAGATATGAACATTGTTACATTGCAATACCGGCCACTCATAAATTCCAATAATGTTCATAAACGTAAAAGTAATAAATTTGTCACAAATGCTTGACGGCTTAATACATCTTACGGTAGACAGGGCCAAGGTCACTCTCTCACATAAATAAACATTATTTATTTCCGATAAAACTGCGAAGAGTATCCAATAAAATGTCTAATAATTACATAAGAAATACAATAATTCGGCGAAGAGTATAATGGTAAGCTGGTTTTAATTGTTATTTTTTTAACTGTATTTGGAACATTTGTCAAAAGCATCTAACTGTTTCTCTACGCCTCACAGAGCTACAGTTTAGTTACCGGCAAAATACATGTATTAGTTTACAGATTCCTTAGATGTTATTTTTAGAAAGGGTTAAATATCCTAAAAATCCAGAAAGAAAAAAAAGGAATAATCTTTCCTTTTGTCGAAGCCTCCCATATCTCTTCTTCCTAGAGCATCATTTATGTAACAGTACACAACTTTGACAATCCAAGAACCCGCGCTACATTGTGAGCTGCCAGTTATCGCAAGCTCCTGGCAGAATTGATGTGAAAGCTCGTCTAATTGAGGAACCTGGGGATACAAATACGGCCCATACCAATACCCTATTACAGTGTCTACATTACTAATTAGTATGTAGTGGTCATCCTCTCCAGATGCATTAGTAGCATGCAAAATATGTTTAATAAAGTGAGTGGTTCAAAGTAATTTCGATTCCTTTTTCTCTCACTCGCCACCCAAAGTTCGAAAAACCAAAAAAAGATATCCAAATTTCCTTTGCGCAAGAACTATTGATATTAACACGTGTCTCAACGATCATGAAATCTTCCAAGCATTTCTTACGGGAAAAAGTCATTGTGCCGTAAATTTATGACAGAATTGTGATAATGTAATAAAATAAAAATCTCACACAAGTTGCCTCCTCAGAGTTGTCCATAGAATACCAATTAATAATCCCTTTTTAAATGAATCTTCCATATGACTATTTTATGTTGTCCTAGAAATGATCCCACCGAGTCAGTAATATATCAGTATCAGTTTTTGTCAGAAACAATACAATAGTATTTAGGCATTTAATTTGGGATGCAGGAGCAAAGCAATGGGTCGAGGGATATTTGCATCAATATTTCCGTCCCTCCCTCTATAAACGCAGGCATGCATGTACACATAAGTAATCTTTGTTAGGGAGAAAATACCGTGTTTAAAGGAAAGATTTAAGATTCGAACAAAATCTGCACTACTAGGATACGTCAAGAACTACATGATAAATATACCTGATTCTACATTCCACAATTTTCTTTTCAAAAGTATTTAATTGTAAATCTATTTGTCACTACTTTGAGTAGAGAATGGTTATTACAATAGTTAAAGATATTAAATTTGTTACTTTTCATACGTCATTGTTCATTTAGTTTTAGTCTTGATAATTTCTTTTACTTCTTTTATACTAGGCTACAGTTTTTACAGAAAACTGAAATACAATCTGATACTGAAATATATGTTATTAATTACTCACGCAGTATAAGTACGTGAAAAATTATGTACGGCAGGATGTAAAACATATAATTAACACAGTTTCCTTATCCGGTATTTTAATTATTATTCTGGATTGGGAACCAAAACCGTTTCTATGCATTGTTTTGAGCCTAAATATAAAATACCGTAAATTTTTTCCGCGTTGGAAATGCGGAAAATGAACTAAATATAGTAAATTTATTTATGTATAATTTTAATGAAATCTCCAATTATTAGTCGGGCAAAATATGTATTTATCTCTGATTTAAAAAAGAACAGTGCAATCAAAAATTTAATTACCCATCGATTGTTTTGTAGCCTCTTTTATTTCTGGAGAATGTCTTATAGTGATCTAATAGTAGTCAGTCTTAGAATTCTACTTACTCATAATGTCTCTTTCCATATGTAAAACATTCTGGTCGAACACCTCTCACCACTTATTGAATGGCAGTTTTCTGAAAAGAAATATAGATGTTGAAGTAGAAGATGCACTTTTAATGACATATTGCATCCCAGCTTATGGCAGCAAGAAAGAGGTTCCCAATAGGGTCTCAGAAGTATTGCTGCTCATAAAATGTGTTTCTAGCATTTGAAATAAATTTCAAGCAACTTATTCACTACCCACAAGAACATTGTCAAATTCAGCATCCTTGAAAAGCGTCCTAATTTGAGAGTCCACAAAAATTATTACCTTTTGTTCTCATTACTGATTCTATTTTTTTTAACTGGAAACACGTCTCTTTCTTGTTCAAAAACTACAAAATGTCCTTCACGAGCCCCTGTTCTATGTGGAGTGTCAGCAATAAGACATTCTTCAATTTTAGTGTACTTTCTAATTGCTTATCAGAGAACATTTACTACGTTCTACAACAAGTGGAGTTGACGATCTATTGGAATTGCTGGCAGATTATATTCATTGAAGACTAACACCGCTTTTATATTAAGTTTGAAGAACATATTTTCCATTTTCCGAAAAGGTGTCTGGTCTTTCTGATAACTTTCATACATGGAAACTTTATTTTATTAGAGTACATTCCACTACTTACATTTTTAATAATATTCATTAGAATATCCACTATTTTAACCAAGTTCAAAAAAGTTCCAATTTTGTGTTGTTGTCCACGGCGTAATTGGAAAAAAAGCAATATCTTACGATGATGGTGGCTGGGTATATTATTCTGATGAAATAGGTAGCTCATGAGTATGGGGAGCTCTGCGAGTGACAAGTGGTAAATTGGGATCCTCTAGATCCTCTACTATCATCATTTTCTACTTGATAATACTGCACTTTAATAGGAGATATCAGACTAAGATCGCTATCTGTATTTACGATTTTGTTAGATCATAGGCAAAGCAAAATTAAGTATACATTTTATTTATACTTTTTGAGCATGATATAAGTTAGTAGGAATTTAATATTAATTTCATGTGGAGGATTAACAAAAGCCGGTTTTACTATCCACCAAACATACGCTAAAACGCCAGCAATTTGGCAAATTAATACTTGACATGAAAACACATGAAAACCTGAAAATGAAACTGTCATTTTTAAATGATAATTAGCTACGTAAAAGAAAAGAATACGTTTTTGTATTCTTAAGAAAGAGGATATAGAGTGAGATTTGAGTAAAGAGGAGAGGTAGTTGTATATTTTACGTACATTATAAGAAAATAACCTCTCAATTAAGGCAGCTCTGTGTAAAGGTGGTTTTAAAGTACCTTTAAATCTAATATTTCCAATATTTGGATATGTAAAATTTGCACTTCAGTATGAAACGTAATCCTTCTACAGAGATATGAAGTCTTAGTTAACATCATTTTGTTAACACAAACAACTGTGTAACCAGTAATGACAAATGTCCCCTAGTTTTCATAATAAACCAACTGCTTTCCTATAATTTATGACTAATGGGTTCTCTTCTAATTCCATAAATAAATTGCAGGCAAAGGTTTGTATTTTTTGTATACGTTGAGAATCTGCAGCTGTAAGGCAGGGTACATATAATTAAATATTGACAGGGCAAGTGACTCACAAAGAATTCTTAAATTAGTATTAGTAAAATATGCCCAGAGCTGAACAAATGTTTTGGCCTAGAAATGACACGTTTAATGTAATTTGAAATATATGTTTGTAATCTTAGTGACTTACCTCCAATAACCTAGATTTTTTAATCCATTAATGATTTTTACATGGATATTATTTATTTTAATACTGATTTCTAGAGATAGCCTAGCTTTAACCATTAGTCGACCAAACAATATTGTTACATCTTTATTAGTATTTTAGTTCCAGTATGTTCTCCTAGTGCAACTTGTACATAGTATCAAGGTGTTGAATTAGAAGTTCACAACTATTCTGGCTACTGTCAAGATTGAAGACAAATTATATCTGAGTATCATCGACTAGGATCACAAATATTGGTAGAAAACAGTGTATAGTATATAGAAGCGTATCCGGTATAGATCTTTGCGGTACACACCTAGAAATATTTATGGAATCGGAGAAAGATCCATTCAGTTACACTTTTTGTTTTTACTCTTTAAATCGTTTGCAATGAACTTACTGCCACAGCACCTAATTCTACATATTTTAATAAAACCAATAGTTTTATGATTGAAAGGGTTCAAAACTTTAGAATAGTCAAACAAAGTCAACACGGAATTTTTTGCATGTAAAATATATAATTAGTCACATTAAACAAAGCCACAACACAACTATACCCATTCCTAAAGCCTGCTTTTAGGTGGGGCTATAAGTTATCCAACTTTTTGTTGATCCTCAATTTCTGATCCAAAATATAATGGGCGCGCCTTCTTAACTACGGGATTAATCCTACGTTTTTAACTCACAGAATTAACTTTATTACAACATAACAACGTTTAGCCAACCGGTTCATTGGCACAAAGTAGTACTCTTTGGTTTCAAAAGTTGACACTTATGTGTTACGCGTTACACTTTATCAAACCAGAGCCAACTCTGACTTTTGCTTATCTTTTTTTATTTAGCATGACAAACTTACTATGAACTGGCTATTAATATTTCGTATACATGCTGTAGGCCAGTGATTATTATCATACCACCTGTACTATTGGTAATCTAGAGCTATTAGGCATTAACACATCAAATTTGATTAATGCTATCTATGTAATTAACTACATATTAGTTTAACAGGAATTCAGGTAATAAAAAATTTGAGACATCTGCTCAGATAATAATATCCATTTAAGATAATTGGATATCTGAGTTATAAACGTAGCTATTACCAATATGTTTCTGCGTCATAATTTTTTAGGGACCTTTTACTAAATTACTGAAATACGTTTCACGTTCCTTTCATAGGCTTAATAGACGATATACTTTTATTATAGCATTATTTTTTTCTATGGGGCTAATATTAACAGCATTAAATTTTTTAAACGGGACATTTAATAAACCGTTTTAAATTATTTACGCTAATTGGATCGACTAGTAGGGGAGTGAATCATTTCAGGTACTGAACGCCATTGCGGACTTTTTTGTGAATGTTCTGTTAGTTTATAAAAATGTATATGGAAACGTAAATTTTTATTCTAAAATTACATTTTTTGAACATAATTTTATACCTCCCCCTTCAACCCTCTTGGGGTGACAGCTACACCTTAAATATTTTTCAGTGGAATGAGGGTGCGTGATATAGCTCATTCCAAATGGTTTTTAATTCTCTATCCAGCAATATGAGATTTTTTGAATTTTTCTAATCTAGTATCGAAAAATATTACATTTTTAATGTTACCTACTAAGTAAATAAAAGAGCATGAAACAGTTTAAATCGAATGCTTAAACTAGGCGCCAGCTGCTTCTTGCTCAATTCCTTCTAAAATATTTTGTATCGTTTCCTGGGTGATTTGATTAATTTTTTGCCTTTTGCTATTTGGTCTGTTCAAGTAGACTTTCGATTTTAAGTAACCTCATATAAAACAGCCAAGCGGGGTCAAATCAGGAGAAAAGGCAAGTCACTTAATTTCACCGCGTCTACCGATCCACCTATTGGGAAAGCTTGATTGAAAGAGGCTCTTACTGCCAATATAAAATGTGGTGTAGCTCCGTCCTGCTGATACCAAATATTTCTCTGTTTCATTAGGGTTGTCACCATTTGGGTAAAAAATGCTTTACTCTGGAACTAAGAAATTTTGCAAGAAATCCAAATTACGTGCGCCAGAAAATGTGCTATCAAAGAAATATGGTCCGATAATTTGAGAATTTATACTTCCAACACAAACGTTCATCTTCTCAGGATATTCAGTATTGACCTCCATCATCCAATGTGAATTTTCTGTACTACAGTACATACAGGTCTGTGTGTTGACTGTTTCATTTAAGGCGAATGTTGCGTTATCAGAGAAAATATTGTTTTTTTAAAATAACGGATCATCTTGCCATCTATTTGCCATTATTTCGCAAAATCGGCGATCAGGGTCATTGTCGTTTAGTTCTTGAACCAAACGAATTTTATATGGGCGGCATTTTTCATTTTTTAGAAGACGCAATGTGGACGTTTAACTAATATCATTATCGGCGGCAACTTGTCTTGTAGGTTTATGTTGATTAGCTTGAATATCTAACAATATATCTAATTTCTTTTCATCGTCTAAAATGCTTTTCCTGCCAGATTTAGGAATATCTGTGACATTTCCAAATTCACGAAATTTGTTTTCTACTCTACTAACTGTAGACTGAGAAATGCGACGGTCTGTATACTTAGTATTGAAGATTTTACATAACTGCTTCTGTGTTTTTGTTTTATCAACATGTCCTAATAATAATAAAATTTTAATTCTTTGGGTAATCAAAAGTCTCATTAATAATATAATGATCAACTTGGCAATCGGCGAGAAATAACTAGAATCATAAGTTCGCACAGATGTAGCAAATAAAGAAATTATAATTTTTTCTGATATGTAAAAAGAAACCCTTTTTACTTCTTTCTCTTTGTTGGGTATTTTACCACCTGCGTATCAGAAAGAACGATGCATTTAAATTGAATGTTGTGACATGACACAATATTAATTAGGAAAGTCAGATTTGACAGATATTTGGTACACAGACATAAATAGTTTAGGATACATTTCAAATCCATTTTCAAATTTAATTCTCTTAATGAAGAATATACAAAATACAAAAAACCTTATATTGATGGATAGAGAATTAAAAAAACTTTCAAATGAGCTGTCACACGCACCCTCGTTCCATTTCAAAATTTTAAAAGGGTAGTGCACATTTGGACAACTAACCAAATTTTTTGAGGGCTATTGGTTTAAAAATGCCAATTTCACACAATTTTGAAATTTTAATGATAATCATTCCATGGTACATTAGGTTCATGTACCTTAGAAAACATCCTCAAGTACCTTGGAACACTTGCGTTTATCTCATTAAAACCTGACTAAACAGTGTTCCTCTATGTTGGTGAGATGAGATAAATTAGGAAAATGCTATTACTTGAAAATATAACTTTAATGATATATCAAAATAATTAAAAGTTTCGAATATGAAATTTAAAAAAGTGATAGATAACGGTAGATGCCTCTTCAAAAAAAGACACATCCATTCTCTCTCTCTCTCTTGCTCTCTCTAGCAATGCGATTTTCTTCCCATGTTTTGGATTTCTTTTCCGTTTGCTTTGGCATATGTGTATGCAAGTTCTAGAACTCCCTTTTTACTGAGACCATATCGCATGTTTGCAATATGAATAACGTATTTTGCTAAATCTGATTCTTATTCTTCTTCACTAAAAACTTTATTAACATCCATTTTTGTTCTGTAAGTGAAATTTTTATCTCCACTTTCCTTAAAGCGATATAACTGTTGTATCACATGAAGTCGCAGCTATAGCTGTGTATAAATTTTCTGTATCCTCTGAAGCCCTTTTCAGGCCTACTTTACTTCGTGACATTGCAAACCTATAAAAAAAAGCAAGTTTGTACCATTCTTTACCTCAACAGATTGTTCCGAGGTACAAGTTGTAGTTTTGTTTCATGGTACAAATTATATACCCAAGTCTCAGTTATCTCTAACGATAACATTATGCTGACTACTTATTTCTAATTCTAACAGATATGTGTAACACTTTATTAGTTAGTCTATTTTATAACTTTGTGGCCGACGGTTGTAAAATATATTCAATATTCATTTCGTAATTGTGTTCAATTAAAAATAAAGTATTTTTTAAAAACATTGTTTTCGGAGTGAATACTTTAACTGGCGCTGCGAACAGGATTATTCAACGTAGAAAATTATCATCGAGATTTGTTACTACGGCGGATTTTAATCCCTTGTGAATAATCAACAAAATTGGCCTGGTCCACCCTCTGGACAGTTGACAGAAAATCCTTCAGTGATCTTTCCATCAACACGACTCCTTCACCGAGTGCGGAATAAGGAACCATCATTTTTCAAACTAGAAGACCTGGTATCGAAATGCAGATTCCTATACTCTTCCTGTAAGTACGATTTCCTTTATTCCATAGTTAACCTTAGCCTTAAGAGCCGAAATAGAACTCTTTTCAATTTTAATTTTAATTCAATTTGTAAATTTTAATAGTCCGGTCAATGGCTAGCAATAAACTGAACGTAGAAGTAATTGAAAACAAAAACCATAGAGCCTCTCCATACGATACTACTAGACGAAATTCCTCAAATTCTGTACCTGGTGCAAGTCAGTTAGGTTTAGAAAATATTAACACATTAGAGGGTATAGTTTCAGATAAAGTCATAATGCCTCCTACTATTACAACAACAGATATTTCAGAATTACTCAAAACTTTGCCTTGCTTTGAACCCAACGATAATTTACCTCTTTTTATTACAAAAGTTGAAAAAGTGCTAGAAACATTAGGAACATTTTCTTTAACATTCTTTCAAGACGTTTTAATCACTCAAATAATTCTAAGTAAAATTAAAGGCCAAGCCGCAACTAACATATTTTTAGAAAATACCAGTGGATGGGGACATATTAAGGCTGCCCTAATTAAATATTATGGTGATCACCGTAATGAAAATTTGCTAAATTCAAATCTACGGCAAACTAAACAAACATCAAACGAAACTCCTTTATCATTCTATCACAAAATTCTAGAAGCACAAAACGCGCTTATACAATACGCTCAACTTCATTTAAGTAATCAAGCCATTTTAGAATATGAAATTCAAAGAATTAAGGACGCTAGTCTTGAACAATTTAAAGTAGGAATCCGAGAACCTTACCGTTCTCTACTTTCATATGTCCCACCCTCTAGTACCGAGGAAGCTCTATTAAAATGCCATGAATATGACAATAACCAAACTGCAATCCGACAATTGCATATGACCCCACATAAATTTCCCTTGCCGAATGTGCCTAATACTCCAAATAAGTTACAAAAACCACCTGTATTCAACATATTTAGACCGACGGCCCCACAACAGCAACAATTCGCTATACGTAATCAACCTGCCCCGTTTAATTACAATCCAAATAGATTTTTCACGCCGTCGCAAAATCCACCTAATCAGTTTACACCACGGCATTTCGGAAATATAAATCAACCAATACCCCAAAGGCGAACTTTCCCCACGAACGCGGAAGTATTTGGACAAGCTAAGCCGAATACATCGTCACATAACTTCAAACCTACCCCTATGTCTGTTCAAACTACTGTCACTAATAGCCCGCGAACGCGACAATTTCAGTACTCATACCAAAAGCCGAATTTTATTTCTAAAGAATTACACAACGCTGAAATTAATACCGAAACCCCTGAACAGGAAAGCGAATATTTCTTCGACGAGGCACAAACACAAAATGAAGAATTTTATGATGAAAACTACCCCGATTATAACTGCGAAAATTTTCAGATAACCGCCTCTCAACCGGACACATCGACTTAAATAATCTTCACTATGGTTCCAAGCTACCATTTTTCTATCTTCCGGAAAAAGACCTAAAAATATTAATAGACACCGGAGCTACAGATTCGATAATTAACCCTAATAAAATCACACAGTTTAAGCACCACCTATTTATCAAACCATTCCACGTTACCGGATTACACAAAACTATCCACTCAGATAAAAATCTAAATTTAAATTTACTCGAAGAATTAGGTATCAATAAAAACATTAAAATTAGAGTTGTACCCTGGCATAATAGATTTGACGTGTTAATTGGATCCAAGGACTTGCATAACCTAAAAGCCAACATAAATTATGAAGATCAAGTAATACGTCTGTCTGGTACTTTAATTCCTTTTTATTTTGAATATAATGATACCCAAATAAATCATATCTCAAAAGAAAAACACATTCTTACAATCCCTACTAGCATAGAGAATGGAGAAGTCTATATCCCCGAAACTCCACTTAACAACGATTTTACATTGCCCGAATGTTTTACCTTTACTTCTAACGGTTTCGCAACCGTGCCTATCGAAAATCCCCAAGGTATAGAAATAAACTTCAACGAACGCCTTCCAGTAATCCCTTGCGAATATTTTCAACAACAAACACCCAACGACGACTTACCCAAATTAAAATTTTCTGAGAATATAAGAACACAACATTTAAATAACGAGGAAAAGCAAAAAATTATAGAACTTTGCCATAAATTTAAAGATTGCTTTTATACAGAAAATAGCGATTTAACCTTTACCAATCAGGTCAAACACACTATACGTACTACCGATAACGAACCAATATTTACCAAGTCCTTCAGACACCCTCACAATATGCAAGAGGAAATACAAAAACAGATCACAAAATTACTTAAAGATAAAATTATTAGACCTAGCATGTCGCCATACAGCTCCCCTGTATGGATTGTCCCTAAAAAGGCAGATGCTTCACAAAAAAAGAAGTATCGAATGGTTATCGATTATCGTCGCCTAAACGAGCGAACAGTCGAGGACAAGTATCCTCTGCCGAAAATTGAAGAAATTTTGGACAATCTCGGTAAATGTACCTATTTCACGACTTTAGATCTAGCTCAAGGGTTTCATCAGATCGAGATGCACCCCGACAGCATCGAAAAAACCGCGTTTACGGTCAACAACGGGCATTACGAATATTTGAGAATGCCATTCGGTTTAAAGAACGCCCCCGCGACTTTCCAACGGATGATGGATAATGTCTTACGCGAATACCAATACAAAACTTGCTTCGTCTACATGGATGACATAGTAATATTTTCCAAATCCCTTCAGGACCATATTATTCATCTACGTCAAATATTTCAAAAATTACGGGAAACTAATTTAAAAATTCAGCTTGACAAAAGTGAATTTCTTAGAAAGGAAGTATCATTTCTAGGACACGTCATCACTCCCGAGGGTATTATACCAAACCCTCTAAAAATAGACGCGATTCAAAAGTACCCCCTTCCCAAGACAATAAAAGAAATTAAATCCTACCTCGGTCTTGTAGGATACTACCGTAAATTTATACCAAATTTCGCCAAATTAACACAACCTATGACTAAATGCCTACGGAAAACAGAAAAAATTAATCCAAACGACTTAAATTACAAAGAAGCCTTCCGTATATCAAAGGAAGCTATTATCAACTCACCAGTACTAATTTACCCTGACTTCTCGAAGCCTTTTACTCTCACCACCGATGCTAGCAATGTTGCCTTAGGTTCAGTCCTATCTCAATCAAATAGACCTGTTGCATATTATAGTAGGACCCTTAATTCAGCCGAAAAGAACTACTCCACTATTGAGAAAGAACTTTTAAGTATTTTGGCCTCATGTAAACACTTCAGGCCTTATCTATTCGGAAAGAAATTTGTAATTGAAACCGACCATAACCCCTTGGTATGGTTATCAAAAATTAAAGAGCCCAATTCGCGACTCACAAGGTGGAGACTAAAACTCGAAGAATTTGACTTCGAGATTAGATATAAAAAGGGAAAAGAGAACTATGTAGCCGACGCCCTTTCGCGGATAGAAATTAACTTCAATGAC
Organism: Stenurella melanura; assembly: GCA_963583905.1. NCBI lineage: Eukaryota > Metazoa > Arthropoda > Insecta > Coleoptera > Cerambycidae > Stenurella > Stenurella melanura. Next base: position 67,685,267 of record OY757313.1, read on the forward strand.
ACCGATTCTCTTACCCCACAATGCAATGAGACCCCCAATACAAACGAAATCGATGAATTAATCAATAATATGTTAAATGACCCTGAACTACCTGAAATAAGCGACGATTTTCTTCGAGAGTTAACAGACACCTGCCACTCAGTTAATAACGACGACAACGGCCTCGTCATACCAATCACTGAACGCCCAGTAAATCATTTTAAAAATCAACTCGTAATAATAGCAGACGAACTAGCCGAAGAATTATCAGTTACACGCAAATATTTATTTGACAAAACAAAAATGAGATTAACACTTAAAATACCCGTTGTAGAGACCGAGAAACATTTATCGGAAATTTGTAAAAATTACATTAACCCCAACCTAACTAGTTGTCTGTACCTTCATGATGAGAACTTTAAAGACACCTGTCTAAGACTATTAAAAAATAATTTAAACAATTCCATCAAAATACTTCTATCACCTAAATGTCTGAGTGATGTAGAAGATAAAAATGAACAATTAGAATTAATCTCCAAGTATCACAACGAAACACATAATGGGATAAATGAAACGATAAATCACCTACGACAAACTTATTATTTCCCCGATATGAAAAATCTCGTAACATCCCACATAAATAAATGTGATTTATGTCTTAAATCAAAATATGAACGAAATCCTTACAAACCCCCGCTTAAAGGTCCTATGATACCCAATAAACCATTTGACACAATACATATTGATGTTTTCTCGTACAAAAACTCGAAATTTCTAACATTAATTGACGCTTTCAGCAAATATGCGCAAGCCTATCTTATTAAAGCTACCACTGCCCCCGAAATACTCAATAAACTTAGGCATTTTATCTCCCACCATGATCGATCTAAACGTATAGTAACTGATCAGGGGACCGAATTTCAAAATAACACGTTTCATGAATACTTAAACATGATAGGTGTGGAACTCCATCACACCACAGCTTACAACCCCAATTCAAACTCGTTTATTGAGCGGATTCACTCAACTCTACTAGAAAAACTACGAATAATCAATTTGAAAAATCCCAGTGAAAAACCCAGCAACCAAATGCTAACCGCAGTTTGGATATATAATCAATCCATTCACTCCTCTACCGGATTTTCCCCTTTTTCCATTTTATATGGCCCATATCAACACGAATTAAGCTTCGCCATGGACGAAGGGCTATACGAGAATTATAATGTTAAACGAAAAAATGAACTCAAACCCTTTTTAGATCAAATATATGAAAAGGCTACACAAAAGGAACAAAAGGCCCTAGATAAAGTCAACCAAAATCGGGACCAAAATGTCGAACAAATAACACAAGACCTTCTGTATGTTAGAGAAAAACCCCAACAAAGTAAACACAAACCCCTGTATAAAAAGGCCCTTCTAATTGACCAAACTGATAAAACTGTAAACTTTCTATCACCCCACGATAAAATAAGTAATAGGGATATAACCAAACTAAAAAGAGTAAGAAAAGATCCTTGTTCACAGGTCCACCGCGACGATGGTGCATCTACTTCAAATCACCCCAATTGAAACTCCCGGTTACTACGAAGAGCCCCTAGGCCTCGCAAAAACATTAAATTTCTATCATAAAATATATTTTTCTTATAATTTAAATACATTAAGTGAATATCTCCAGCAAATAAAATATAATACAGAAACACTATTAAATAAAACTCAATCAGAATCTTATCTTATAAAAATTGTTCAAGACCAAATAAAAACTAAAATTCTTACGTTAGAACAAAAGGTTCATAAACTAATCAATCCTTCTAGAATGAAACGAGGACTGATAAACGGACTAGGAAGTATTGTAAAATTCATTACGGGAAATTTAGATCAAGAAGACCTAAATAATATTAATAAAAATATCGAAATTCTGACTCAAAACCAAATAAAAATCAATAAAAAAGTATCGCAAAGTATAACTATATTTTCACAAATCACCAACAAATTATATGATGAATTAAAAATCATAGAACAAAATCAAAACTATACCATCTCTATAGTACACCTCTACACTAAACAATTTAAACAACTATACTTATTGCAAACACATCAACAAAGCTTAAATAATTTTGAAAATCAAGTAGATGTAATAATTAGAACTATTACACTCACAAACGATGAAATACCAAATTTAGAAATCATTACCCTAACGGAACTTAAACAAATTCAATCTGAATTATTATCTGACTATGACAAGAATACTCTATTACTGCATGACTCATTGCACCCTTTCGAAATTCTTCAAAATACAAAATTAGGTATCGTATCGATTAACAATTTAATAATTATGGCTCTTAAGATACCTATCCTTAATCCCACCTACTATAACATATCCAAAGTCTATCCATTACCCGACGAAAATTCAGTCACCCTTATACCCCCTGCACAATATTACCTTGCCAGTGAATTGGAACTCAGATGGACAGACAGATGCAAATCCACGATAAATCATTACATTTGCCGCAACCTACAGCAAACGCAATGTAATCTGCAAGAAATAAATAAATGCGAAACAGCCAAAGTTCTGCAAGCCGAAGCCTACAAATTAACATCTCACGGACTTTTAACCTGTTTCTCTAAACCAAAGGAGATCATCGAAAAATGTCAAAATATCATTACAAGACATTCTATCACCCGAAACAACATTATCACTTCTCCATGTATCATAATTATTGACAACAACTTAATAACGTCAAATAATGGTACCTGGACTATACCCATTAAAAGCGAAACTCATCTCGACTTGGAACCTTCCAAGACGATTGTTTTACAAAATCACCACCTGGAAGAAATCCCTAAACTTCAAGTAGACCTCGAAACCCTCAAGGAAGATACCATATTAGACAATCCCCAGCTGAACGTTGCACGTGCCTCTGCAACCCTAATTTGTACAATTCTACTAATAATGTGTATAATCTTTTTATGTATTATTAGAAAGAGACTTTATCAATTGTTTTGTATCAAGAAACACCTCATCCAGATCGACCCCCAGGAGCTCAAGACAATTAAGGCCAACGCAACCCTTGACGAGGACGTCAAGATCTAAGGAGGGAGGAATTATATGCCCAAGTCTCAGTTATCTCTAACGATAACATTATGCTGACTACTTATTTCTAATTCTAACAGATATGTGTAACACTTTATTAGTTAGTCTATTTTATAACTTTGTGGCCGACGGTTGTAAAATATATTCAATATTCATTTCGTAATTGTGTTCAATTAAAAATAAAGTATTTTTTAAAAACATTGTTTTCGGAGTGAATACTTTAACTTACACTAGGGTACACGCAACGAAACTAAACTGTCTAGCTCATCTAGCTTATGTCAAAACTAAAAAATAATATGCACATTTGCTCACCATAAATATGTATCGAAGACACCAATTTGAAATGAGAATGAAGAATCACGAAACAAAACACAAAGCCGGCCGTTTTAACATGCAATAACAACCAAATTGAAAACCACACCAAACAATGTGAATTAGTGAAAATGCGTTTTATGAAGTTTCTTTACACTTCCCCATAATACACTTTCTCAATAATTGGATAAGATGGTGAAACCAGTTCAAAACAGGTAATGTTCCATTGTTATTGAACCAAGTAAAACGATCCATTTGAAGAAATATCCAATTTACTATAATGCGACGTTTGGGTGTGTCACATATGTGGTACGTGGAGTTTTGCTCCTCGTTATAATAATCAACCAGTTCAATAATCACACCTTACCAGTCCTCGGCTAGCTTTCCTCAATCTCAGTGTGAGTTCCCAGTACATACAGACGTACTGGTTGCCTAACTAACTGTCTAGGTACCTAAGTGAACAACAGATTAATAAATTGTTAAATTAATTTATAGTACGAGAAAGAAAACCCAATGAGTGGAGCTTATAACAAATTTGTTTATTCATAAAACACTGCATATACCAAGTCAATAATAAAGAAATACTTCAAATTTATAAGTATCAATTACTTTTTCTCTATTCGTTAGCAATATCAAGTGATGAATGAAAATGAGTTAAATCTAAAGGAATAAAATTTATTACACGTGAAATTCGATAATAATACCAAATGCAATTGCACGCAGTTTACACTTTTAAAATGGTGGTTATGGGTACAGAAAATTTAATATTATAACAAATACCTAGATCTGGACTATATTCTTTTCTAGATAGCCAGTTCTTGACTTTAATATAAACAAGGTAGGTATTTGAATCACATCAACTTATGAAATAATTACAAAACATACACATATATATATACAACAAAATTTATACAAGTTATGACTTACGGTTGAATTTTGAAATACCCCAAAAGAAAATATGAGAACGCTGAACTTCTCCCAGGAGTGGAAAGGTATGAGCGTTGAACGGTCTTCTTATATTCTAGGGTAATCGATTGACTCTGCAATATTTCACCTCGAACTATAACCAGTTACAACCATCTCGAAGTCATGAAAAGAAATCAACAAAAAGAAACCAAAACCATCCATCATCGGTATAAGCTCCAAAATTTTTCAACTATTCCTTCCTATACTAATAAGTACATCTAATGCTAATGCTTCTTAAAAAAACTAACGATAAAAAGCCCTTTCAGGGCTTAACAAAATGTCGACCATGTGCTCGACCTAACACGTGCTTTGTAGCTATATATCCAGCAATCATGCTGATCAGATTTTTCACAAATCATTATTAATATTATTGGTAAATACGGAAATCCCACTTAATACAAATATTCAACAAAATAACCAAACGTGGATAAAGATTATTCTCACCAAAATTTACCAAGCTACGTGCAACGTCTATTCGCCTCAAAGGTCACGTCAAGAAGGAAGTACTAGAAAACCTCTAACCCCTTACAGGACAGGTGCCTAGCGCAGTCGTACTACGCCGACGAAATGACACAAAAAAGAACTGAATTTTCATGATACCATTCGACCTTGAATAGTAATCACAAAAATGATTTATTTTAAACACAATATACAACACATCCGTATTTTGGATAGAATTCAAGAAGTTCTGTTACAGACGTCCCTTTCGATTAAGACAACCCCGACATAGATCAACCTGTTGATCGGAGATATAATAAGAAGTGATATAATATTACGACAATCTAACTATAAAAATTATCCTATTATTATTGTTTCAAAAAATGAATTTAATTGAAGAAATACTAACTTATTAAAGCAAAATATATTAAGTTAAAACATTCATCGAGCTACTCCGAACAGTACTGTTCAGTGAGCGAGTATTCGGTTAAGATTGAATCGAACTCTGCCACAATCAGCTGATTACGCTGTCAATTTCTATAACCTACTGTGTTCGTTCTATTTATTATTATAAACAATTATTGACGATGAAATTTAACAAGCAAATAACAAAAGCACAGAAGGTAAGTGATACATTTGAACTAGTCGTTTTCATAGACTGAATTACTTAAGTTATGGTTATGTTATAGGTTTGTTTATCGTTCCTATTTATTCCAGATTAAACACTATGTATGAGAACTCTAGCAAATTACAAGGAATAATAATGTACCACACAACACTGTGATTGATGAAGGTAAAGTACTTATTTAATATTATACTCGAAACATTCTAATTAAAATTTATGTTTATTTCTAGACACAAGTTAGCTGGACGACAGTCGATAAATGTGACAACTCTATCAAACAAATTTAAGAATCAAAAGGATTACTAAAGTATTGTAATGTGAATGGAAAAAATACTATTAATATATGAAATTATTAACACAAGACCTTTTACTTATTTATTTTATTCTAAATGATGATATCCTTTTAAACAATGAACTACCTAAAGTTAACGTATAGATTTAGTGATTAAATTTTTATAGTTAAACATCTAACAATGCTGTATTTACACATACACTCCTCAAGCCAAAATGACAAATTATGTTACAACGTGTACTTGACAAAAGTAACCGTAACATTACTCCCCTCTATTCCAGTAAAAAAAAATCGAAGATTTTTTTTTTTTTTTTTTTTTTTTTTTTTTTTTGACAACACCAGTTACCTAAAATCGAAAAGAATGTCACAACCAATTTCCTTCCAGATACAAAAAAAAATTCAAATAGAAAACAAAATTTGCAGTTTCGATCTCACCCCAGAATATCAAGGTTTAGCATTAAGCTCAAGCGTTTTATCAGGTTTTAGATCCTTAACGTGCCAACTACCCTTAACATTGCCTTTGTCATCTTCAAGTTCATAAACATTTATACCAAGCTTCTTTTTGATTTTAAACGGACCTGTATATTTCTTTCCCAGCTTTGCTGCATAATTTTTAGCAGCACTTGATAAGGTATATTCTTTTTTCCACACATAATCTCCTTCTTTAAATTGAACAGGCCTATGCCTCAAATTATAATTATGTTTAGTTTTTACATGAGCTGTTTTTAACTTTTCTTTGACAAATTTTCTAAGTTCTTTTAATTTAGATTGTCTGGATTTAGGATCCTTAAAATTATTATCGTTATCATCTTCAATGTTAATACAATTAGTTTTGTCCCTAATTTGTTTATATTCGTTACCATTTGTAATCATTTCATACCCAAAATTTATAAAATAAGGAGATTCTTGTGTTACCTCATGTTTAGCTGTTCTATAAGCACAACCTAGTTTAGACAGATGCAAGTCCCACTTTTTATGATTTTCTCCAACATAACTAGAAATCATGGTTTTAATTACCCTATTGGCTCTTTCTGTGAAATTTGGTTCTGGATGATAAAGAGGATTAAATAATAGTTTAACATTATAATCTTTCATTAATTTTTTAAATTCTTTGCTCGTAAACTGAGCACCGTTATCAGTTTTAAGATATTCAGGTACACCAAACAAATGAAAAACTTGCTCTTCCATAATTCTTACGATACTGGTAGCGATAGCTTTACGTAAAGGAAACATTAGTGTAAATTTACTAAAATAATCACAAATTACTAAAATATATTGATGTCCTTTAGAACTACGAGGTAAAGGTCCTATTAAATCGGTAGCGATATATTGCCAACATCTATCTACGATAGGCTTACTACCCATCTCTCCTGCTTTAAGTTTTTGTTCAGGTTTATGTTCAGAGCAAATTCTACACTTATTAATGTATCTTGAGATATCTGATTTCATACCAGGCCAAAAATATTTAGATAAAATACGATGATAAGTTTTATAAATACCAAAATGTCCTCCAGTTATAGGATCATCATGAAATGTTTTTAAAATTTCGCTACGTTTACTTTTAGGTAAAACCAATTTCCAGCTAGATAAGTCCGAAGAACTCTTATCAACATGTTTATACAGACTTCCATCTTCAGATATTCGAAAATTTGGATATTTTAAAGGATTTGAACGAACTCGAAAAGTCATTTTTTTATACCAAGGGTCTAAATCTTTGACATCTAATTTAATTTCTGATATTTCTGGAATAGCACGAGAAAGATAATCTGGCACAACGTGTTGTTTTCCAGGTCTATGTATAATACTAAAATTAAACTGTTGCAAACGCAATGCCCATCGTCCTAAACGACCTTGTGGGTTTTTAAGATTATTTAGCCATATTAAACTATGGTGGTCAGTAATAACAGTAAAATGTGTTCCTTCAAGGTAACATCTCCATTTTTCAATACTCCAAAGTACTACCAAGCATTCGATTTCAGTAATTGTAAACTTTCGTTCGTTTTTTGTTAGTGACCGAGATAAATAACAAATTACATGTTCTCTACCATCATAAAATTGACTTAACACGGCCCCTATCCCGTGTGAACTACCATCACATTGTATAATAAATTCATAATTAAAATTTGGACAAGAAAGTATCGGAGCACTAATAAGTGAATCTTTTATTGTAGAAAAAGCTTGTTCACACTCTGGTGTCCATATAAACTTAGTGTTTTTACGAGTCAAGTTAGTAAGAGGTTCTATTATACTAGACAAATTAGGAATAAATTTCCGATACCAAGAGACCATACCACTAAGTCTACGAACTTCTTTTGGAGTTTTTGGTCTAGGAAGATCTACAATGGCATTGACTTTTTCAGGATCTACATGAAGTCCATCTCTATTTACAACATACCCAAGATATTTAAGTTCACTGCGACAAAATTTACATTTTTCTCTATTTAAAGTTAAGTTTGCATCTTTTAATCGTTTGAAAACTTCTTCTAAAATTGTTAAATGAGATTCAAAATCTGGTGTTACAATTACAATATCATCTAAATACTTAAAAACATAAGGTTCTAGTTCAGGTCCAAATAATCTATCTACTAAAAATTGAAAAGTTGCAGGTGCATTTGATAACCCAAAAGGCATTTTAGTAAATTGGAATAATCCTCTTCCAGGAATTGTGAAAGCAGTATATTTTTTGCTGTCTTCTGACATTTTAATTTGCCAATATGCACTTTGAATGTCTAAAGTAGTAAGATACTTTGCGTTACCTAATTTATCTAGAATTGAACTCATTCTTGGCAATGGATATGCCCATTTTTCAGATACAGAGTTTAATTTACGAAAATCTACGCAAAAACGATATGTATTGTCCTTTTTTGGAACCATTAAAATTGGTGAACTCCATCCGCTAGTACTTTTTTCAATTACTCCTAACTCTAACATTTTTGTAATTTCATCATCGATTTTCTTTTGTATAAATGGACTTACAGGATAATATCTAGATTTAATTGGAGGATGATCAGTTTTAATAATATGCTCAACTAACGAGGTACATCCTACTTTGACATCTTTCATTGAAACAAAATAATTATCAACAATCTTATTTAAAATTTCCCTTTGGTTAAGAGTTAAATCGTCAGCGGTTTGTATGTGATTTAATTGCAAATTTGTATTTACTTCGTTGCCAAAATACCATTCACCTTTTCTTAAATCTGGTATTAAATTCATTTTTATCCAAAATATAGTACCTAACACTAAATTATGACGTAATTGTGGTATTACATAAACTTTAAAAATGTGAATTTTTTCTTTTAAACTAATTGGAACTTCCATGTAACCAATGCAATTCAATTCTTGATTATTAGCAACTGTACAAGTGATATCTTTTAAAATGTGCAACTTAATTCCAATGTTTTGTAGTAAAATTGAACTTTTATCATTAATAAATATATTATTTGCCCCAGAATCTAATAAACCTTTAATTTCCCAGTTATAAATAGAAACTGTTACATAAGGAGACTCTCCTTCATTAGCCTGATCAAGTACATAGTTTAAAATTGGTTTACTAAATTGATTAAAATTTTGTAGTTCTAAATTTGTGCAAGAAAGTTTATTATCGTTATGAAAATCATGTGAATCAAAAGAAAATTTTTCTGGACTTAATTTATTGTTTCTAAAATTATCATTGACCGATGATGTGTTTGAGGCCAAAGCTCGGTCTACATTTGGTCTCTGCGTCCGTTTCCCTGATATCTACATCTAATACAGTCATTACGTGTATAACCTATTAATCCACAAGTATAACACTTTCTAGTTTTTACTGTACAATGTTTAGCGATGTGATTTACTCCTTTACATTTATAACAATTTATCTTTGGGCTTACGTTTACATTCCTGTTATTATTAGCTGTTCCAGAGTGAAATGAATCGAATCTACTAACTCTATCACCATGAAATCTATTATTATCAGTGTTTCCACCAAATCTAGCTCTATTTCTTGAAGAATCTCTATAAAATCTTTCTCTACTATTATTCCTGGAATCATTGTAATTGTTGTATCTCTCTCCACTATTATACCTTCCATATCTATCTTTACTTCTATCGTTTCTTTCTAAACTTCTATTATGTCTGTCCCTACTATAATTTCTAAATTCATTTCCTAAATTCCTATTCAAGTATTCTTCTCTACTTCTACTATTATTGTAATTGTCTCTATCAAAATTTTTATTTCTATTCTTATTTTCTAATGACAAATCCCTATCGTACCTATTAAAATCACCCCTATTTACAAATTTTTCTCTACTGTTACTCCTAAATCCATCTACAGAATTATCTCTACTACTACGTCTATCTACAAAATTTTCTTTACTACCCCTGAAATTATCTAAAGAATTTTCCCTATTATGTCTGCGTGCTTCTTTTTGACTTGTATCTCTCTTATTTTCTTTTAAAATTGAATATTTACTACCATTACTTTTAAAAGTTACTTGTTTTTCTAGCTCTATATTATCTAATTTCTTTTTTGTTTGATTCTTATCTTGATATTGCAAATCTACTTCAATGGAATGTTTACTAGTAGAGGGAGGAACAAAATTTGAAATGTTTCTATTAGTATCCTCAATACGTCTGCCTAATTTTATGAGATGATCGAGAGAAGTGATATCATCCACAAGATCTAATCTACTTTGATACTCAGGTCTAATTCTTTCACGAATTATTTCCAATTTAATACTTTCGTCTACCTGAACAGATAATCTACTAAATAAATTTAACATGTATGCTACGTAAATAGCTATAGTTTCAGTACTACCCTGTGTTCTAGATTTTATTTGTTCCCAAATCTTTTTATTACCATCTCTAAAAAATTCTTCTCTAAAAAGATTACAAAGTGAATCCCAATCATGAGCTTTATGTTTAACTGCTCTATAATATACTCTAGCCTCTCCGTCAAAAAGTTCTGCACAACTTTTAAAAAGTTGTTGTTTAGATATGCCTCTAGCCTCACAAATTTCATCGACTCTTTCAAAGAAAGCATTTAAACTTAAAGAATCTGATTTACCCGAAAATTTCAAACCCCAAGAATTAATTTTTAAATTTTGATCAATATTTAAATTATTAAAACTATCTGCGACTTGAGATACACTGTTATTATGAGCATTACTTGTGCTTTGTATAGGCGTTGAAGATCCTTGATTATTATTTAAGAGACTTTGTTGAAAAGCTAAAGGTATAGCTAAGTCACCAACCTTTTGTTCAAAAGATTCTTGTTTACTTTTAAAATCTGTTAAATACTTTAAAGCTAAAGTTAATATTTTTGATTTTGACTCAGATTCATCCTTATTTGACGTTACAATTCTTTCAATTCTACCCAAAACATGAGCTAACTTTGATTTCAATTTCCTAGCGATAGCATTAGTAAATTGTTCCCCTAAAAGTCTTTCAATATCCTTTAATTTATCCTCACAGATTATTAATTCATCCTCAGATTTAAAAGCATATTCTGTTTTAAAACTGTGACCTTCATTTTCTAAATTTATGAGTTCTCGCAACGTTTTAATTAAATCTTTACTTGTGCCTTGAGGTTTTACACCTCTAATAGAAATTTCATATTCTAATTCCTCTTTAAGTAATCTATCTGGCTCTATTTTAAACATTTTGATTACGTTTCCTCTTAAATGCAAAATATTTTTGACAGAAAAAAAGTTTAAGGCTAATTAAAGCTTGAAAAAGTATGGTAATTTGTATAAACAATAGCAAGAATTCAGTGGGAAATAAACCCCTCTAAACTAGTTTTTAAAAAAAATGTGCAGTTAAAAAAATTGTTTTATGCAACAAAATTAGGAAAAACATATACCTGTATAGTTAGTAGGTTAACTATAAATCCTTAGAAGTATCACCTGGAGTTAGAATTACAGATGCGACTGGCTTTTTGTTTAGTTTAGTTGGGCGCCAAAATAATGTATGCGACGTTTGGGTGTGTCACATATGTGGTACGTGGAGTTTTGCTCCTCGTTATAATAATCAACCAGTTCAATAATCACACCTTACCAGTCCTCGGCTAGCTTTCCTCAATCTCAGTGTGAGTTCCCAGTACATACAGACGTACTGGTTGCCTAACTAACTGTCTAGGTACCTAAGTGAACAACAGATTAATAAATTGTTAAATTAATTTATAGTACGAGAAAGAAAACCCAATGAGTGGAGCTTATAACAAATTTGTTTATTCATAAAACACTGCATATACCAAGTCAATAATAAAGAAATACTTCAAATTTATAAGTATCAATTACTTTTTCTCTATTCGTTAGCAATATCAAGTGATGAATGAAAATGAGTTAAATCTAAAGGAATAAAATTTATTACACGTGAAATTCGATAATAATACCAAATGCAATTGCACGCAGTTTACACTTTTAAAATGGTGGTTATGGGTACAGAAAATTTAATATTATAACAAATACCTAGATCTGGACTATATTCTTTTCTAGATAGCCAGTTCTTGACTTTAATATAAACAAGGTAGGTATTTGAATCACATCAACTTATGAAATAATTACAAAACATACACATATATATATACAACAAAATTTATACAAGTTATGACTTACGGTTGAATTTTGAAATACCCCAAAAGAAAATATGAGAACGCTGAACTTCTCCCAGGAGTGGAAAGGTATGAGCGTTGAACGGTCTTCTTATATTCTAGGGTAATCGATTGACTCTGCAATATTTCACCTCGAACTATAACCAGTTACAACCATCTCGAAGTCATGAAAAGAAATCAACAAAAAGAAACCAAAACCATCCATCATCGGTATAAGCTCCAAAATTTTTCAACTATTCCTTCCTATACTAATAAGTACATCTAATGCTAATGCTTCTTAAAAAAACTAACGATAAAAAGCCCTTTCAGGGCTTAACAAAATGTCGACCATGTGCTCGACCTAACACGTGCTTTGTAGCTATATATCCAGCAATCATGCTGATCAGATTTTTCACAAATCATTATTAATATTATTGGTAAATACGGAAATCCCACTTAATACAAATATTCAACAAAATAACCAAACGTGGATAAAGATTATTCTCACCAAAATTTACCAAGCTACGTGCAACGTCTATTCGCCTCAAAGGTCACGTCAAGAAGGAAGTACTAGAAAACCTCTAACCCCTTACAGGACAGGTGCCTAGCGCAGTCGTACTACGCCGACGAAATGACACAAAAAAGAACTGAATTTTCATGATACCATTCGACCTTGAATAGTAATCACAAAAATGATTTATTTTAAACACAATATACAACACATCCGTATTTTGGATAGAATTCAAGAAGTTCTGTTACAGACGTCCCTTTCGATTAAGACAACCCCGACATAGATCAACCTGTTGATCGGAGATATAATAAGAAGTGATATAATATTACGACAATCTAACTATAAAAATTATCCTATTATTATTGTTTCAAAAAATGAATTTAATTGAAGAAATACTAACTTATTAAAGCAAAATATATTAAGTTAAAACATTCATCGAGCTACTCCGAACAGTACTGTTCAGTGAGCGAGTATTCGGTTAAGATTGAATCGAACTCTGCCACAATCAGCTGATTACGCTGTCAATTTCTATAACCTACTGTGTTCGTTCTATTTATTATTATAAACAATTATTGACGATGAAATTTAACAAGCAAATAACAAAAGCACAGAAGGTAAGTGATACATTTGAACTAGTCGTTTTCATAGACTGAATTACTTAAGTTATGGTTATGTTATAGGTTTGTTTATCGTTCCTATTTATTCCAGATTAAACACTATGTATGAGAACTCTAGCAAATTACAAGGAATAATAATGTACCACACAACACTGTGATTGATGAAGGTAAAGTACTTATTTAATATTATACTCGAAACATTCTAATTAAAATTTATGTTTATTTCTAGACACAAGTTAGCTGGACGACAGTCGATAAATGTGACAACTCTATCAAACAAATTTAAGAATCAAAAGGATTACTAAAGTATTGTAATGTGAATGGAAAAAATACTATTAATATATGAAATTATTAACACAAGACCTTTTACTTATTTATTTTATTCTAAATGATGATATCCTTTTAAACAATGAACTACCTAAAGTTAACGTATAGATTTAGTGATTAAATTTTTATAGTTAAACATCTAACAATGCTGTATTTACACATACACTCCTCAAGCCAAAATGACAAATTATGTTACAACGTGTACTTGACAAAAGTAACCGTAACAATAAAAGTAAATTCAGGCAAAAATCCCATGGAAGAACAATATTTAAACCAGTAAAAAGACTTCTAAACACCTTTGGCATCATATTAAATCGAAATCTACGTAAAAAATTATTTCACTAAAAATGACCAAAATATTGAAACATTTTTCATCTCGAGGACGACGGTCAATCGCCTTTAGGCTCCGTCGTTCGAATTTTCAGAAGTACTTCAAAAATTGACAAATTTCAAGTTGTATGGAGCGGAAAACCGCTCCGCCCTACGAACTTTTCGAAAGTACCACGAATTTGGTTTCTCGAAAGTACAACGAATAATATCACACAGGGCGGAAAACTGCCCCGTCCAACAGATTTTTCGAAAATACAACGAATTTGACTTTTAGAAAGTACCACGAATTTGGTTTTTCGAAAGTGCAACGAATAAAATCGCATAAGATGGAAAACTGCTCCATACAACAAATTCTTCGGAAGTTGGTACAACGAATTCAATTTTTTGAAAATCTCAAAAATTTATTTTTATAAAAATACAATAACGAGGCGTAAATAAAGCAGAAAACCGCTCATCGAGATGAGTTTTTAGAAAGTACCACGAATTTGGTTTTTCGAAAGTACCACGAATTTGGTGGTTCACAGGTCGAAATCCTCAGTCAGGATGTAGCGAGTAGCTATTTTAAATATCAAAATTAAGGAAAAAATCAATGGGACTGTTTTTCCAATAAAAACCAAAATACTCATTTAATATTCCTCAAAGGATTGGAGCATAATCCTTATACAAAACCCCTAAAACGTACAGGAAAATAGTCAAAAAATTTAAACCCGGAGGGTCGATTCCGACGCACCCAAGTTGCTTTTTGTCCCGGCTCAGGCGGACAGCGCCATACTAATCGCTCGAAGGCGAGTCGACGGAAAAAAGTACATTTGAGTTCGATGCCGTTAGTACGTTTATAAAAGCAGGAAAACCATCGAACTCATATAGATAGCTTCTTTAAGCAACCTGACAATCATTTCGACAATTTTAGTGCAAAATTCAAAGTGAATAATTTTCAGAAACTTCCGCATACATTTTACAAATATTGCTAATTGGGAGTCTGAATCTTTTTGTATAGTCGATTGTCATAGTTCTCTCGACGCTGGATGAGTTACACTCCTACGGGAGGTAACAGCTTGCCGAGTGGTGGTGCTCTTTGATGTTTACCTTATACACATTAACTAAGTATTGAAAACACAAATGAGTTATAAAGTAGTTTATGTACATTTTTCTATCTAAAGAATGTACGTATCATACTAAACTATTAAACTAGTATATATTGTTATTTCTATATCTTGTAGATTTTATTGGGATATTGGGAGTTTCAAGAACATATATCTTAGCTCTTGTGCTAAAAATCCGCCTTCTTCTTTGGTAAAAGTCGAATATTAATTATAAGTGGATCTTAATCGGTTGTGCTATACGAGTACAGTTTTTTCTAAGTTTTTTTTATTACGCAAGCATCAATACATTTTCCATTTGTATGATATGCGGCTTGAGTTGCTAAGCTTAACTGCTCTGAGAAATGTTCGAGTATTGGTTGCATTTTTTTTCTTTTCGATCTGTGTCCTCTATTACTAAAACTCATATTAGATTCGCACAAACTGACTTGTTAACCAATCGAAAATATTTTTATAAACGAAGATACATTAAATTTGTAGGACCTCCAGCGCCTAAGCAAATTACACAAGGAGAGCTTAATAATTGGGAGAAGTTCACCATTTTCTCCGAATAACTCGTAATAACTTTCTTTTCCGTGCTCAATACATTTAACCACCTTGTCGATCGTCCTACCCCATCATTTTTCAATCTGCAGGAAATCAAATAGGGAAATAACCACATCTGAAATGAAATTAAAAACATATAATATTATATTACATTATATTATAAGTGTAATTTGGTAAACTTTCATTTCATATTTGAAAGTACAGATGTTAACCTGCAGGATACTACACAAACGGTGAAAGTTTTTGAAACTTTTTTAAAAGTCAATATAAGTGCACAAATGCAGGGTTATGTGAAATAAATCGGTAATATGATTCTGTATAATAGTATACATACCTCCGTGACATTTTATTGATAGCTTGAAACAGGTTTAACAGCACATAACAATAGTTTCAAATTCTATAATTCAGTTAACACGTTGATTGCTGCTCTATATTTGGTGACCTACCCCTAATGCTGAGCTCAGACTGATTTATTGAAATACTTAGTCGTTAGTCTGGTTAAGTTTAAAAGCGCTAATTTTGGGTGAGACTTCGCCAATTCATTCTATTATGTATGAATATAATTAACTGTATTCAATTGTATTTAATTTTTTTTTTTTTTTAAGAATGAATAAAGTCGCTTTATTATTATTATTATTATTATTATTATGTCGGCCAAAGCCGTTACGCGCACTACCTAACATTCACAGATGGCGGCCAGAGCCGACATGCGCACTGAACGTGTTAACAAGTTGCTTGGACTATTATCGGTGGTAAATCTCCTGCCGTGGACCAACCTAAATACTTTATAGGATCACAGCTTTGAACACGTACAGTATAAACCAAAGATTCTCTTGGTTTATGATGTCCTGGTTATTCAGGTATCGACGTATATATTAACTGCGAGTGTTGGCTATGTTTTATTTTTGTAATAGTTTCTTCCTAACATTGGTAAATTGACCACTGTGCGACGTTTAAGGAGGGCGAGGGTGGCTAATGCCAAAAAATTATCTTACTGTTATTCACACTAAATTAAAATTTTATTTTGTTAATAATAAATGAAAAAATGTAAGCCTTGGTTTCTAGCATATAAGTACATCAAATTTCAAGTTTTTACACTCTTACTAGCTTACTTTACTTATTTACCACCATTTACGCCCCATCCCGTCAACGGAATAAGCTCAAAATATAACTGCTAAATATTCAAAATAACGTTTTTCAATAGTTATGTTAGTACAGGTAATGAAGGCAAAATGTTGTAAAAACTTCGCAAAAATTAATAAAAGAATCATCTCTGGGATTTAAGTAGTTATTAACCTGTAGAATGAAATTATGCATTCTTTGCACACAAAAATTTGGAAAAACGTTATACAGTTGATTTATTCACATCTTTGAGTTTTATGCATGATACCTATTTCTCCCGTAACAACGGCTGCTTTTTCACTGCATGGATTCGATTCCACGCACTTTAATCTATATTTCGTGTAAATTTCTTTGATGAATGTTAAGAAACAAATAAGTTGTAAATGTTTTACTGTATAATTGTGCATTTTCTGAACGTGTATGAATAATGTAGACAAATTGAAAAAGTACTGTCATTCGAAATAATATGTTTTATTGTACGTATAATCCAAAAATTAAGACTGTGCTATTATTATTACTTAAGATATAGCGAATTGAACTCCAAAATTTGGAGGTGATTGATCGATGAGAAATATACCCTCTGCTTTGATCGCAAGGCATATTTTTCCAACAAAAGTAATTGCAATAAAATGTTAATTGGATTAGTATATCATTATATAAGAATATAAAACCAAAATGAATTATCATTCTAACGACTCCCGGCAAAGATGTGAATAAATCTGTGGATCAACTGTACAAAGTTCACTAAGCCATCTTCTGACACTTTCTCTCTTTAATACATTTTTTTACGAATTTTGTGATTAGTTCCACATTAAAGCTGACTTTTCTCTACATTTCATGTTATATTCTTTTCTTTTAGGGGCTCTGAATAGTAAGAATTATCGATCGATGAGCCCGGTCGCACGAAACTCCTGGAGAATTCTCATTTTTCGCACATTTCGAAGCGGCTTAAAACTATACATGGAAAACTCGATTTATCTTCTAAACGGTTTAAGTAAGACAAAAATTTGTGAAGACCTTTTTTGTAGAGAAAAAGACGAGCTACAACTTTTGTTCTTTCTCTATTTTCATTATTTTGGCCGCTAGAGCAAAAGAACCGAAAATCAAGAAGATTTTCCAATTTTTTTTGAATTTTCCCCGGAACTTGGAAGTGCAAAGAATGCATCATCGCATTCTCCAGGTTATTACCTACTTAAGTCCCAGAGATGATCCCTTTATTAATTTTTGTTACCCTAAATTATTAATTTGCCTGTACTAGGTATTATGTGTTCTGTTAAGAATATCACATATATTGGGTGCAGCATTTAAGTTGGCAAACGCAAATAAATAACTTGAGACCAATGTTTGAGACTAAAGTTTCATCGCTTCAAAAACAAGGCTTAAGAGCTGCAACTTGATTTCAAATTCAGCTTAGATTTTTCAAATAGACACACCTGCATTTTTTGACAAGTACGTATGCTACGTGAAAAAATAAACTTCTTTTAATGATATACGCACAATTTTAAGAAACAGTTTCTAAGAAGAACCCATATAATTACATCGAGGAATGTGTGAGGCATTGAATAAGTGGGATAGCGTTGAACTCATTTACTTTAGCGAGAAGAAAAGTAACTGCAGTATTGGAATAAACTAGAGGTGGATCTAAAGGACGGGCGAAAGATTATGGTCTCCGTCGGTATCCTAAAGTGTACCAAAACCAGAATTGATAATCTTCGGATTCTGGCAATGGGCAGCAATTACGTGGGCAGTAGGGAATATTTCTAATACAAAAATATTGAATAAACATTCTTATAATTTTTTCCTATGTCCTCTTAAATGTTTCCTAAGTCCGTCTCTAGAATAAGTTGCTACTCCTTTCCGGGAATATAAATATTGTAGCCCCTACTAGTATATTGAGCGACATCAATACGTTGGAAGCATTAATATCACATTTCTTTTAGTGATGAATTTATCGTAATAATAAATTATGGTTATAGAACGGTGAAAAAAAGCGGTAATAGAAAAAAAATTCTAAATGAAGTAGAGTCAATTTCGTATTTTATGGTTTAGAATATGTTACGAGACTTGCTCTTTACCAAGACGTTAATATTGCTCCACCTCAATAACCTACCAAATTACTTGACCTTTTTGTTCAGTAAACTTTACTGAAGATATCATCCAATCAGAAATGGATGAAATGTCAAAAGAATTGATGTTGGGGTTTGAACTTTAATTCTGAGACATCTTTGGTGTAAAGCGAAGTTTGCTTATATAGCAGGCAGTAATTCCCTCTTTATTTATACGGGGCGGTCACTCTAAAAAAACAGCTGCCCAAGAAATCACTATTTCCACATCCCCATTTCGCATTCAAGTTTCTTCAACATATTGACTATATTTATTTTGCACTGTAGTATGTGGAAATAATAATTGGTCATAGAACTTTAATATATTTGAGGCAGGTGTCAACCCCTTTAATAATATATTGGGGGTGGTGTGGGGGTGTAAAATATTTAAATAATCGAAGCCTTAGGTTCTAGTATATACACCAAATCCCAAGTTCCTGCTTTCATATCAGCTTGCCTCACTTATTTTTCCTTATTTAGCCCTATTTAACATCAATCCTTCGTCGGAATATGAGAATAATATTCGGAAATGGAAATGTTCCTGTGCCCACACTACAGGAAATATTCTCTACCGAACCATAACATAATTATTTTTAGAAAAGGGAAAAACAATGCTTTTTGATGTTTCAAATAAAAACTGTATTTTTATACACTCTACATATGTTTCGGCTTATTAGGCCTTTCTCAAGAGCATTGCAGATGAATACTAAAGCTATGAGGGCGGTTGTTCTAAAAATAAATGCAATAATACCCAAACATGTGAAATTACGGGGATTTCAAGTAATAAAACTAAGGATCTACCTACACGGAATATAATTCAATGGGCTATTCTTAAAACCTTGTCTATTATAGGAGTGTTTATGAAATTTAGTTGGTCATTGGTGGTACAAGTGTTGATTTTAAGGGATTTTTTTTATTTCTAATTGTTCAAGGAGGTTTAAGCGTTTTCCTTTTCCTTCTGAATGGATTAAATTAATATTCTCTGTGATTATTTTCAATGCAATGTATTGACATTCCTGTGTTTTTGGTGTTGTTTAAAATAGATTGTTTGTGTTCTTTTACCCTATTAGCTATACTTCTACCACTTTGGCCAATATATACCGCGTTATAGTCATTACAATTAATTTCACAAACCCCCGATTTGTTGACTTTACTTATTTTTTCTTTATTGTTAACTAAAATAATTCCTAAATTTGTTTTGTTTACACTTATTGTATTCATCTGTAATGCTCTTGAGAAAGGCCTAACAAGCCGAAACATATGTAGTGTGTATAAAAATACAGTTTTTATTTGAAACATCAAAAAGCATTGTTTTTCCCTTTTCTAAAAATAATTATTCTAAAGATGTTTCACAAGGAAGCTACCACATACTCAATCCAGTGCAAACCATAGCACTTAACAGTAACCACTTTTGTTTATTTCTTAGCATTTCTAGGAAAATATTTTACTCCGTTAAATATGACACTAACATAGTAATAAATATTGCTGATGTGTTTAGATAAAATCGGTTACTCCTAGACAACTTATACGATTATCGTGGCCAGCTAATATAGCTGCTGTGTCCGTCTTCATAGAATCCCACACATTACAATTAAAATCATCATAACCGGCTAACAGCAGTCGTCCAGATTTATTGAATGCTACACTACTGATACCACAAATGATATTATGATAGTTAAAATCAGAAAATAAATTCGTAGTATTAGTTCAAAATTTTGTAACTGATTATAACTTTTAAGCCACAAATAACATTTTTTTAAGTGCAATTTCTAAATATTTTTCCAAATGAAGGCACTTTAGTCTTTGTAATTTTTTATATTTTTGCAAATATTTGCAATCCTGCACATAAGTTTTAACGAATAGTATTATTTTGGACTATTCCTAGAAAGTAGACCTTTCAAGAATGTCTTCTCCTCGCAAACTTACAAAAAAAGCTTTCCTTCTTCCGAATTCAATATGCGAACACACTGTAGAATCGCAATATTAAAGAATTTTCTAACAATCAATAATGAAAACTTAACTTTTTTTAAAACCATCACATAATTAACATGGATAAGACTGGAAACAGTAGTTACAAATCATTACATTGTTTAGATGATTAGCTTTTCGATATTTTCGAATTTACTATTCGTATTATATTGTAAATATTTCTTCAGAACATGAAGCCAATCAGAGTAAAGCAGAACATGGTTAAAATCTACTAAAGGACTAAAATCACACAAGACACTCCCGAACGAAAACAAAAATAAATTCTCTCTCCTACAAAGTAGCATTAACTACCCCGACAAAGCTTAAACTAAAAATTACCCTTCAAAGAAAACAGGTAAAAGGAAAAAGTCAAAATAAACAAATGGAATGCCATCAAAGAGTTACCATGACATCCGAAAGAGACGACGAACTATTTAGGAGGTATTGATTATTCAAGATTTGTCTTATTTCACTGCAAGATTGTAACGTTTTTTATAGGAGCCAAGATTGAAGTTAATAATATATAAAACTAAAATATTATCTAAATATTTTTATGATTTATTTTTGGATTTTACTAGACCTTAGTTAATTAATGGTATATTATATCTGTGTTTGAGTTGGCGACTATTGGCTGCTAATTTAGTATAATCCAACAAAAAATGAAACGATATTTATGAAAGCGAGACTACAAACTCTATATTGGAAAATATGTGAATGCAATGCGCAGTTGCTTGCTCAAAGTTGCATCCTAACCGGCCTGACAGTGACGTGAAATTGAAAAGGTTCTATGGTAAAATTGTAACCAAGAAAATAACATTAGAGAAAACCTATTAAAGCAATAAGTAATTACTATTCATAATATAATTAATAAATAACAGTAAAAAATATCTACATAATGTATTAGTTTTAATACCTAAATATTAAAAAGTGTTTTACCTGTGCGAACGTCTGCTAGTTTTTTTGTTTGTTGTGAACAAGGACTGCGTACACTCAAAAGGGCGCCACTGCGCTGAGAATAAATGTGATTAGATAATCTTGCCAGCCAAGGAACAAGATTAAATTTCTAGCAATCATGCGATGGAAACATTAAAATTAAGTAATAATAACAAAATTTACTCTTTACTATAAAATCTAAAAATCTACGCAGTATCAGGTACATTACTGCGAATAACAAGACCATGTAGACATTAAACATTTAGTACAACAATAGTGAGATGTACAACAACAAAAAATAAATGAAAACTTCAGATGTTACCTAAACGTGGTTCATGCGCATTAAAGAAATACTGTGGATTTGATTTAATAAAACTTCACTGGAGATCTAAACATTACTATCTGACTGAGTTTCTCTTGCAACTACAACTTATCTAACATGCAACTATGAATTCTAACTTACAACAGAGAATTCAAGATGTACTATGAATTAAACATACTTACAGCTTATCACTAAAATATTAGGTAATAAACGAGATTTCATGAGCTGAGAACTGCAATGTTCGCCGCTTACACTTAGATATATCTATAATAAATCTATAATAATTTAATTTAAAAATATGTAACCAAAATGAAACTAAAAAACCTGTTTAGAGCCTTGGCATTCTCCGTAACTACTGCAGCGTGACTTGTCACCACTTCCTAGATGTACTCGGCGTTGGCTATGACTACAACTCCGTGCTGCATAAAAATTCCTGCATTAAATCTCATGGAGACTGCTGTGAACAACTCTCCAAGCCAAAATCTCTCAGTAAGACCCATACATAACTAAACTTCCGAGTAATAGACTTCCTCCTATTACTACTCCTCTAAATACTAGGCCCCATATAACCAAAATAACAGCACCAAACAGGTGGGCTACCATCCACTATCAAAGTCTAGACCGTAAGTTGAGTGGGTTGCATACCTCTATACTCCAAGAAGTGGATTAATTAGAGTTTAGAATTTACTGAAAATAAATAGTAAATTAATCATGTAGCTTTTTCAAATGCTACAATAAAAGCTATTATCGATACTTTTATCGTGTGATAAGCATGTAGCTAATAATTCAACTTCCACAAGCAGTTCATTTTCCTAATATTTATTCCATTTCCATTCCGCTTTCGATTTGTTTCGATATGGTCCCAATGTTTGTTTCATGAACTTTTAGATCCAGAATTGAAAAAATTACTTACATTTACTATAAATCTAATTAAAAGGGCAAACAGAATGTAACTTCAGTTGCAATCTTATATGTATGCACATTTCTTATCACACAACCACATGCCTTCTTCTACGTCACCTCGTAGAAGATTCAGCTGGTTGGATCGTTTTTTTTAAATAGATGGCTGAACCTTTACGTTATATTACATTCACATTGTAATGCAACTGCATTTTATTTTATTCTCGTACATAAAACAAGACATGTATTTACCAGAGATAACTTAATCAATATGTATATATTGAGGTATAATTATCTATTTTTCCCAACTTCCCAACCCCTTAACATAAATGTATATATTTTTAAATTGTGAAGTATTTATAAGTTTCAAATCTGTGTATCAGTATTATTCAGAAAAAATAACCACTGGAATTCAAGAACATTATAACTCATCCATAATCTAGATTTTCTGCGATAAATAATAAATATATAGTTGAAAAAGATACTATTCTTTATATAACATGATGGAAACCATGATTATACCTTACAATACAGAATAAACGATCGCTGAGGTATGCATAAAAGATATAAAGTGAAACCACAATCAGTAGATGCGTGACGGCATATATAATGACTTAATAGTAAATGTATTGTAAGTGGTATACACTTTAGACCCATAATTATTTCCATCGTGAAATAACTATGGAGATGATCTTTTTATAGCAGGTTTAAAAAATCACCTATAATTTACGATTGAAGCTTATTCCAACTGTAGTATTAATTCGATGTCTTGTTTGTTGAAAGATGTGTTATTTTTATTGAGTTGTAATACAGAGTTAGTAATTCCTGAACCCGTTTTTCATGTGATTATTACGGGAGTTACCACTTAAATACAAAAAAAAGTTTTTCGCTTTATTGATATAAACATTGCAGTGAGGGGAATCGAACTGTTGAGTGATATAAAACAGCTGGCCGCTTATGCGTCTAATACGTTCATAGTAGTATTACTGTGGATGTTATTACTACTTTGCATTATCTTGAATTGAATTTACTTCTTGTATATATTAATTGTAAACTTCAACTGGTATATAGGTAAAAATACATCAAGCGTAACAACATAATTATATAAAACGAATCAAATCTGCATAACAGACATGGTAAGACTGGGACACATCCTGATGGTGTTTAGTCACAACTACATAGGATAACAATTGATCGGCTCAAAAAGATTCAAATTCCGTAAAGGATGAATCTCTCGGATCACGTTTAAGCCCCTACACAATTTTTCAGTTCTTTGAGTCGACGGACAGAATATCTCTTTTAGAAAAATTTGGATTTTAGGATTTTGCAGATTTCATTGCATTTCTGAAAATTGTCGTCTTTCGTTGTACTTTTGGAATTTTCACACATAGACGTTTTCTACTTCCTTTATTTAAATGATGTGTTTTTAAGTACGATTTCAATATACTTTCCTAACTCCTTCCAAGAGAAAATCATTTGACTCATTGATTTCTCAGCTTTTGCTCTGTTTTTATCGCAAGCTCGTGCACATTAATAATAATTCACAATGCATCTTTATTTGCGTTAATTTAGCTCGAATCAATTGGCCTTCTTGGAGTAGAGAGGTATGTAGCCACTCGTACTTTGATGGGTGTAACGTGTTGCCTAGCTGCAAATTTGTTAACATTCCGAAAGTAAACATGTTTTCTTTAAAATAATTTAAGTTATTGGAGTTAATTGCATATTCCTATAGTTCAAGTATTACGTATCTTTAAAATTCAGACTTTTAATTCTAAAGTCCACTCTCGTGGTGCATTGTCATTGGTTAGGGAAAAATTTCTAACAGTGCTGATAACATGGGTAGAATTTCCGTTTTTGGGCATTTCGTTTGCAGCATTTGGAAAGGCTACATGATTAATTTCAATGGATTGGTGGTAAGTTGACTCTAACTAGTCCTCTTATTCCAGCAGAGAGGTAGGCAACCACCCGTACTTTAAAGGACATGGCGTGTAGTATATCGGTACAAATCTTAACATCCAGAGAGTAAACGTGTTTTCTTTAAGAATAACTTGAACGATGGTGTCAGTCGTATATTCTTGTAGTTGAGATATTACATGATTGTGTAATTCAGTCTTTTGATTGCAAAGTCTTTTGTTGGCGCATTTTCATTGGCTAGAGAAAGTGTTCTCTAGATGCTCAAGTTGGCAACACTGAGAACTGTCAAAGAGATTTCTGGCTGGGGGGTCGTTTTTCGACAGCCACGAGTGTGAATAGCGGCGGTCCCGATTTTGTGTTGAAGAATTTGGGTTTTACATCGCTTACACTGAAAAGGGATTTGATTGATGTACCCAATGTTTATTTACCTCCTTGCTGTGAACGTTTTGTAAGTTTCCAGGAAGGAATTCTGTTGGCCGTAATATTATCGTCACGTGTTTCGTGAGGTTATGTAATACTCTCTATATGAGGCGAGCTTTTATTTTACTTAGTTTGGAGTTTTATTTGGTTCTTATTAATTGTAATTATAAAAGAGTGTTTTGGAGGGACTGGCCATTTGAAAATTATTTATGTTTTGGAGTGGCTTATATTTGGGATAATTGGTGCTGCCATTTTTGGTTATATAAGGGGGCCTAGTATTTAGAGGAGTAATAGAAGGAAGTCTGTTACTCAGATGTTTGGTTATATGTGGGTCCCGCTGACATTTGGAGAAGTTTAGGACTTGGAGAGTCGTTCGTAGCAGTCTCCAGGAGATTCAGGTAGAAATTTTGATGCAGCACGGAACTGTAGTCGCAGCCAACGTCGAGAACATCTATGAAGTGGTGACAAGTCACGTTGCAGTCGTCACAGAAAATGCCAAGGCTCTGACCAGGTTTTTAATTCATTATAGTTATAATTTCAAAGAAATTATTATAATTTGATTCAGTGATTTTTGTTCATATTATATTAAAGTAAATCACACTAAAATCTTGCAACTATAAATTAAGCAGTAAGTATACGTATGGAGTGATGAAATATTTAAGATTTTTACTGTAAAGCAATGCATGGTACCGTGAAATGCTAATTTACCCACTATTATGTATCATGCATAAGGTATTTTCAATAGAATTGACTCATTTTAGAACAGTCACTGGCATGTAGGGGTAAGCAGCAAAGATTGCATTTGACAGCTCATGAAATCCCGCTGATTAGCTTAAACTTTGGTAATGAGTCATAAATTTAATTCATAGTAAATCTTTAATTCGCTGTTGTAAGTTAGAACTCATAGTTGCATATTGGATAATTCGTAGTTGCAGTAGAATCTCAGTCAGAGATCAAGGTTTGAATTCAAATGAAGTTGTTTTTAGATCAAGTGTATAGAACTTCTTTAATGCGTATGAGCCACGATTAGGTAAAGTCTGAAATTTTTTTGTTTATTCTTTTTTATTGTTGTACATCTCCCGTGTGTTGTAATAAATGTCTAATGTCTACATGTTCTTATTATTTGTATTGGTACACCTAGTATTTGCTTAAATTTTGAGGTTTCATAGAGTAAAGTATAAGTTTTGATATTGTCTATATACTTTGAAAATTCCATCGCATGATTGCTAGTAACTTAATTTTGCTCCTGGCTGGCAAAATTATTTAAATCATATTACGTAACATACAGCAGGTGGCGCCCTTTGAGTGTCCACACGCTCCTAACCCACGGCCCTATGTTCTCCAACAAAATATCAGCTGCCGTTCGCACCGGTATAACACATTTTAATATTTAGATATTAAAAAGGTTACACATTTTGACGGAGACACGGTGGACGGCGGTCCTGATTTCTGTGTAGGAGAATTTGGGTTCTATATCTTTAACACAGTTGTGGATTTGTATTGATGTTCCTAGCGTTTCTTCACCGCCTTACCGCAAGCGCTTTGCAAATTCCGGGAAGGAATTTTGGCTGCTGAAGTTTTTACGTCACATGTTTCGTGAGGTTATATAATACTCTCTATATGAGGTAAGCATTTTTAGTTTGAGTTTTGTCTTGCAAAATTTTTTATTTATTGTAATTATTACAGAATGTTTGGTCAAGTATATTTATTTATTTATTTATTTATTTAATCATACATCATCCAACAGTACAAAACCATTTATAGGATGGAAATCTAAACTAACTTAACCTAACCTAACTAAAAAGTACAAATAGCAATTATGAAGGCGATTATACTGCATAACAGTAGATGAAATTTCTGACTCCTAGGCAAATATGTCCAATTCACTGCAATGAGTATCATAACTAGTACAAATATTAAAAAGAGGAGAAAACTTTAATACGTTAGATCTAGGAGTGGATAAATAAAAAGTATGAGAATGACGAGAATTAATCCGTGGGACATAGAAGTTCAGTTGGCTTAATATTTCACTACAATCTATTTTATTATGCATAATTTTATCTAGAAAACGCAAAGCAAAGGACTCGCGCCTTTCGGAAACACTAATAATATCAAATTTTTCAAGTAATTGATTTTGAGAAGCTCCAATTGGTGGATATGTACCTTCAGTTTTCCAGTTTAAAAATTTCAGGAAGCGGCGCTGAATGTTTTCCAATTTATCATTATGAGTATTATACCCAGATTGCCAGACAAGTGAAGCATACTCCAGTTTAGACCGACAGAAAGCAAAATAAAGCATCTTTAAGGTTTTCGCATCATTAAAATCATGGCTGTTACGCAAAATGAAGCCTAACATTCTGTATGCATGCGAAATTACAGCATCAATATGGTTAGTGAAGGTTAATTTTTTATCAAAAGTTACACCTAGATCCTTGAACGTAGATGGTCTGTTCAGCATGTCGCCATTAACATTATAATTATATATAATTGGGGATTCCTTGGTTGTATAACTCATAACATTGCACTTGCCAACATTTAGGTGAAGATCATTTTCATCGCACCAAGCCGATAACTTAGTTAAGTTGTTTTGAAGTTTTTTGCAGTCATTAAAATCATTAATCCTATGCAACATCTTGACGTCATCGGCATATATTAAGAAATATACATCTAAGTGATCATTGATGTCGTTAATAAAAATATTAAAGAAAAGGGGTCCAAGTATCGATCCCTGGGGTACTCCTGACGTGGCTCGGTATTCAACAGATTTATATTCATTATATGATACGAACTGAACTCTATCAGTCAAGTAACTCTCAAGAAATTTAAGTAAACCGTCAGACAATCCGAATTTGTCAAGTTTACAGAGAAGTTTCCTATGGTTCAGTCTGTCAAACGCCTTAGAAAAGTCAGTATAGACTGAGTCTACCTGTATTTGAGAATCAATTGATTCAGCAATGTACTGAGTAGCGCAGATTAAGTTCGTTACGGTGGAGCGACCTTTCATAAAACCGTGTTGTTGCATAGATATTTTCAGTTGAACATGTGCATAAATGTTATCATGTAGTAGGATTTCGAAAGCTTTGCCAAAGTTACATATGATTGTTATCGGTCTATAATTGGTAACATCATTTCTTTCACCTTTTTTATACACAGGGCACACTTTGGAGTATTTCCAAATATCAGGAAAACAGCATTTCCTAAGACATAAATTAAAAATTATGCAGAGAGGATATGCAAAAATGCTGGCACAGTCTTTCAGTAGAAATGCTGGAATTCCATCTGGGCCCGCAGTAAGTTTAGGTTTAATTCTTTTTAACGCCATGCAAACTTCAGCCTCGGAAAAGCGTTTAATGTCCAAACAGTCAAACGAAGGATTATTAGACTCGGTTACAGGGGCGTCCGAGATGTTAAGGAAGTAAGATTGCTCGAAAAAGTTAGCAAATGCATCGACGATATCATTAGGGGTCTCTAGATGCTCATTGTTATAAGTCATGTCTTTAGGTATGCTAGTTTTCCCTTTTTTTCCATTGATGTAAGCCCAGAATTTATTGGGTTCCGATGTGATATTATTTTCGATTCGATTTGTATAAATTTGAAATGCAATTTTAATATCCGACTTGATTTGTGATCTAAGTCTACGAAATTCAGTTAGCGATTCATTATTACCATGACGTTTAAATGATATCAATTTTTTATGCTTTAGCTTTATATTTTTTATAATTTCACCGTTAAACCAAGGGGGAAACTGTCTTTTATTTTTTGGAGTTTTGAACTTGGGTATGTTCTCATTAAAAACTTCAGTTAATTTCTTATAAAATAAGTCAACACAGATTTTAACATCATCATAGTCATTTAGGAACGACCAGTTAATGTGCAGTAATTGTTCATACAGAAGAGGAAAATTTGCCTTTCGAAAGTTGAAAGAATTAGTAGATTTCATTGGAAATTTGATATTCGGATTTACAAACTGAGTTTCGAAGTTCACAATAAGAGCAGGATGATGTATATCTTCTGAAACCAATAATTCAATTGATTTTTCCACAACGCAATGTGCCTTACATATAACCAAGTCTAAAAGTCTCTTGTTATTATTAAAAACAGAGTTGTATTGACGCAAGTTTTGAAGGTTTAGAAAATTGATAGGTGTTGATACTTTAGGACATTTAACACTATTCGAGACATGAAGAGAGTACAGACGCAAATTAAAATCACCTAATATAAGCGTATTACTGTCTTGGATATAATCCAATGAAGAAATTGTTTCAAATAGAGTTTCATAAACATTAATACTTGACTCAGGAGGAATATACAGTACAAAAATATAAAATGATTGTCGATTAATTGTGAGTTTGGCAGATACTATATCAATGTTCTGAATAGAAAAGAAATCCCCAAAACGTAAATTTAACTTTTCTGCATGTAAGTTAGAATCAATCGCGAGTAAAACTCCTCCACCTCTGGACTTATTTACAGCAGTAAAATTTCTATCCTCCCGAAAAATATTGTAAGTGTGGTCGAATAACTCATTGTCAAGCACTGAGGAATCAAGCCATGTTTCGGTTAATGCAATGATAGGGAATGTACAGGCGGCAACCGAGTTGAAAAATTCAAATGTTTTGTTTTTGATGCTTCTAATGTTTTGATAATAAATGTCCATGTTATAACGAGAACGACACTGAGTAGAATTAGTGATAAGATTATGAGTAGCAGTTAAGGTATTGATGGCTGGAATGTTTGGAGATGTAGATGATTGCTATTTAACACCTATTAAGTCAGATCTCAACTTATCCCTAGCTTGAATATACGAGGTACAATTGTTGATGTCCCAAGCCGCATGGCTTGTAGATATATTTAGTTTTTCCACGTTGTTAAGAGACACAATTTGTACATTTTAATACTTTGGATTTACACTGTTTGACCGAATGACTTTCTCCGCAGCGAGGACAGGAGGCCTTATTTACAGAATTTGGACGAGTGATGAAACTCATTACAGTTAAAACATCGGTATATATCAACTGCGTCAAATACTCTACAATTGTCATAGCCGATAAATAGATTACCAGCTTTCATTACCTTTTCGTAAGAAATTTTATTCACCTGGAGCACAGCCTGAAACACATTTACATTTTTCTTAGTTGGGAATAACTTGAGATTACAATTAGGATTGATAAGGTCACTGTTCATTTTAATAATGTAGTTGGTAAGTTCTTCTTCACTGAATTTTTCGGTAATGCCAACAATGCGAATTCTAGGGTTGACGCCATGTAACTCCTTTACCTCATAGTCATCTGCAAGGGTTTCTTCCACAATTTTTTTAAATTTCGCATTTTCTTCTTTGTTTTTACATCCGATCAATAATCCTCCATTTTTTATCTCCTTGATTTTCGAGATCTGTAAGTTTTTATGCACAGGATTAACATTTTGCAGAATATCGACTTTAGTCTGAGAGGTTCCCTGTTCAATATTCTTTGGCTTGATAATAATAGCTGGCGTAGTTTTATTTTTTAGGAGATCTGAATACTTAACAGGTTCGGTGATTTTTGTCGATGAGGTGCTGATGGAATTAACAGAGCAAGTTTCAGTTGCAGTTTTTAAGAATTCGTCTTTAAATGAATTGAATTCTGAAGTTATACTGGATACAGCTAACGCAATTTTATTGTCCACAATATCGTTTAGCTTAAATTCGTTAATTGTTAAACAGTCGGCGGTGCATTCGGGGCATTTCCAGGACAGGCCAGGAACATTTTTTAACAGGCTGCAAAGATCAGTAGGTCCAGCATAAACACATGCCGCATGAAATTCTTCCTTGCACGTACCAGCACAAGAAATACTGGGTTGTTTCCTAGATATCGACACTTCACAAACACCACAAATAATAGTCATTGTCCAGTTTCTTAAGCACTAACATAAGCGTAATAAATTTTATAGCACAGACTATCGATAATCATTAGACCCTCTAAGAAAGCCTTAGAGGTAATAGTAATAAAAGTAATAAAAGCCAAACGTTGAGACCACTTTAACACCTTGGGTTAACTAATATCGACATTGCACCAACGCTTTGAAGTTCGCACGTGTTGAACACTCGTTTTGGAATTAGACCGGAGAGCTCCCGAAACACGTCCACTCTCTACCACAGACAGGCACTTACATGTATGTATGGGATTGGCCATTTGGAAATTAATTATGTTTGGGTCAGGCTATTTAGCATAGTGGTTTATGTATGAGCCCAGTTGTTTCGTGCTGCAATTTTGATTATGCGAGAGCCAGGCTGTTTAGAAGTTGTTATTTGGAGGTCTAGCACTTTAAGTTGGTTACGTATGAGTCTCTGCCTATCAGGAGAAGTTATGACCTGGAGGAATGCTTTCATCATTCTCCAGGAGGTTTAATGGGAATTCTGGTATTCCACAGATATTTGGTGATTGTGCGCCTGAGAAGTTCATGCTGGAGAAGTCTGAGGACAGTGCCAGATAATGTCAGACTTTAAGCGGGTTTTTCATTTTCATTTCGATTTGTATTTTTAGAATTATTATTATCTTGTTCAGTGATTCTCTATACAAGAATTAAAAGTAAAATACACTACAATTTCGTCACTATAAGTTTGACCTTGCTTAGAATATTGAGATATTTTAAGATCTTTATGTAAAAGTAACGGATGGTATCATGTGATGCTATTAGAGCATCTGCATGTAACGAATGAAGTATTCCTAATGGAGTATGCTGATTTTATATCGTACATTTATATCTAAGTTTGCACAGTGAGCATTGTAATTATTAACTCGTACTAAAATCTTTAATCCACCATTGTAAATTAGAACTCGCTGTTATAAAAACTTAATTCATGATTGCCAGAGAATCCCAATTCTCAAAGTAAATTTGAATCACTACTGTAGCCTTGTTAGAGTTGAACTGGCAAGGCTTTTTTCATGTATGTGAATAAAATTGAGTAGATTTGTTTGTTTATTGTACATCTCACATCTGTTATTAATAAATGTTCATGGCTACACATTTCTGTGTTTCATACTTACGTCTCTGACTACTTGTTTGACATTTTTTACGATCTTCAGTTTAGAGTATTATTAGTGCAGTATAAATTTAAACATTATTAGTAAATTTTACTAATTACATTGCTTTATAGCTGGAAATATAATTTTATTCCTTGACTGGCAAGATTATGTAACCATACTTTATTATCAGCTGGTGGCGCCCTCTCTTGAGTGTCCACCCTCATTATCCACGCCCCTATTCCCTCCACAAAAAAACAAGCTGCCGTTCGCACTAGGAAGCCTTTTCCATACTTCGGTATAAAATCGGTTACAATAATACCAACTGTGCTTGCAACAGCCCTTATTAGATTTAAAGTTGAATTTAATGTTTAGATTACTGCAAATATTATCACCATTATTATGCTTTGAAAAATAATAAAATTCAAATATTTTTCACAACAGGGTATTTAGTGGAAAATAGAAAGTTTTACTTGAGTCTTACGAGTTTGCAATTTCGACAGGATTCAACCTTCAAATTTCTTTGCACTGCTAATTGAAGTAATACTTATTTTGTAGATCTTGCATATCTTTATCCAAGATCAAGCACAAGTTCCTGAATTATATTTTTTCTTTCTAATCACCAGTGATTTGAAATTTGGTCGTTATTCCAGGTTCGCATTAAGGTGACAGAATAAAAAATACCTAAAATTAAAAATATTTAGTAATCTCTCAAAAATTGTGTGTACATATATTATTTTTGTACTTTTTTCAAATTAAGATATCCATCGACCTTTCGCAATCGCAATCTCTCAAAAATTGTGTGTATATATATATTATTTTTATGCTTTTTTCAAATTAAGATATCCATCGATCTTTCGCAATCGCTATGAGGAATATTTTATTTTTGTCAACGATATATCAGTTATCCATGACGCTTTCATGCAATATAATTTTTTTCTTTGGCGTAGTTTCCACGAATACCAATACTCTTGAACACAAGACTCGAATAACAACTCTCGACGTGCGTTTCGCTAACTACGTTAGTCTCATCGAGAGATGACAAAAATAGTTTCAATCATCTAAATGACACCCACACAGATTTTGTTGAAGCTGTCGCTTCTCAATAGCTAACTTGTTGTGATATGATGATTTCGATAATCATAAATAAACAGAAGAAACTCCAGGTCCGTGAAGTGAAATACAAATCTGTGTAGGGCAAAATCAAAGAAAAAATCGTAGCTATCCAAGACGTAAGAAATTGAAGCTAGACCTCGAGTTTTCACTTAGCTAATTTTAGGCGGAGGTTACATAGCGGATATACCTCCATTCGGAGGGGATGTGAAACAATCGGTCCCTTGTCTATTAAATGTTAGGCAAGTAAAATATTCCTGCTCTTCGATAGAGAAGAGGTTCGGCAAAATTTCCAGGTTGGGGGTAGCTCGTCTCCCGACGTCGGTGGTTGGCTTTAATATCGGAAATAGGCCGAAGTTAAATAAGTGAATAAAAAAAAAAGTCTAGAAAATATTTTTCTGATTTAAATCGGACCTATATTCTTATGCAAATCTATGCGCGGAACACGAATCTGATGGTAGTTGTTACAGGATACCCCTAGTAGCTTAAGAGCCAGTGTGCAAAATCGACTTATTTTGAATACTTGCTGACAATTGTGGCATACTTAGGAAAATATTATACTAATCACCGTAGGCCGGGTCACAAGTCTCCAGGGTAGTTTGATTTTAGGCCTGGGGCCATGGATTAATGAATATTTTTGAGCCGAATGAGCTGATGAAAAAAACTTATAATTTTGTGCTGGTACAGGAAAAAGTGCGGCAAATTTAAAAATTGGTCATGATCCAACCGAATGAATACCACTTCTACTTTGCGGCAGAACATTTGTTATTAGTATTTGAGACCATGTACAAATGGTTACAATTTTCCCATGGTCCAAAAAAAGTTACAAGGCCATTTTAGACTCAGAATTAAGCAAAAATTGAAAATTTCACAAAGCACCTATAAAACAGAAAGTTCTGGATAGAAAACACTAAAAATGGGCATAGGCCTTCGGGTTATCATAGGAAATCACATACATACAAGTAACACGTATCTGCCTCCCCGCGCTCGCCTCCAGGAAGGCCATAAATACGTGTCCAGAAATGGCTATTTTTGGTCTAGAAAAGTCAGGAATTGCATTCAGTAGGTCAGAAAGGCAAAAAAGCGGTGGACAAATGAACTCATTATTATGTTGAAATAAATTTCATTTTTGGACCCGTATATATGAGCCCCCTGGAGGCGAGATGGGGGGGGGGGCGCAGAAAGGTGTCATTTTTATGTTTGACAATGACAATTTTTAACGTTTTCGGTCGAGAACTTTCCATTTTATAGGTGCTTTGTGAAATTTTCAATTTTTGCTTAATTCTAAGTCTAGAATGGCTTTGTAATTTTTTTTTGCACCATGGGAAAATAGGATTTGTTATCCATTTTAGGCCTTTGTTCTCATTTTTAACTGAATCTTCATGATAGTAGGGGGTTATGTAGATACTAGTTTAATCTGCATGGCCGTAGGGGACTGTGGATGCTAGTGTTAGAATGAGAATTGTTAAATAGGAAATTAGACAAATTCATTTTAGGATTCTAATTTGCTAGCATAACCAGAATTCAGGTTATCAAAAGAATGCAATAATTTCATTAATATTTTTACACATAGTTTTTCTTTTAGTTATAGATTGTTATTTTCTCTGCTGTTTGCAAAATCCTATAAAGAATATGTTTCAATACTTCTTGCATGTGCTGATATACAATAGCAGACAAATCGCATTCTGATGATCACTTCTTGAAAAGCTTTGTAAACTGTACTTAAGTGATTACAAATTGCTGAGAAGTAGCATATAAGTTCTGCTTTGAACTTCCTCAGGTATTCGACGATTTATTGACGAACGGGTCTGTAGCTCACTAGGTACGATAATGAAAACACTTTTCGATAAACGTGCTTATACGGACGGAACTGATTTCTTCAGTTATTCTGGCTATAAGATACAAAACTAACCTGACTTGGCCAATGTCGGTTCGCGCTCACGGTTTAAATACCCATGTTAAGATTTCCCGAAATTTCTATAATATGTAACACGGAAATTCCTCAGGACTTTTCAGGAAAATTCCTGTCTTGTAAAGATAAATACGTTTTAGAAAGTCAATTATAAAAATTGCATTAACTAGTCCTCGATTGCAATATGATTCATTTAAGCGACGACTATATCCACATTTAGTTTAGTATCATAGGGTCCGCTCGCGTCGATGTCCTGCTAAGTTTGAAAACTTTTTATTTTGTGATTACTTAGGTCTACAAGATCACCGAATGGCATGTTGGCATTTCTGAAAATGGATTTTTCTCCTGTAATATACAAATCAAGATGAGGGATAGGGCGATTTGAAAATAATGCCTATCACCCGTCGCAGTTGTCCTATCTTTTATTTCAAGAAAAGTAAATACTTCAAAAAGTATATGGTTTACTATAAAAAATGCAAGATCTGAGAATATTTAATATCTAACTTAAAATGTTGCAAGAAAATAAAATTTTGGTTTTCTGACCTCTTTAAATATTTTTTATTTGAAAAACAATAAGTTATATGGAAAAACAGTTTAAACATGAAATGTGTACAATTTAATGCTGAATGCAATGATATATAGTTTATTGAGCAATGGTTAAAGTATAATGCTCTAAAATTTAAAAATCGTGGCGCGCTACATGTCTTGTGGAAGAATATTGCTGTGCACAAGGTGAGTTTGGTCGGGAAAACAGTTAATTAATGGGATACTTATACGATAATATAGCTTCTCTAATTTAAAAATTGCATTCAGGCTATGTCAGAAATGTTTTGAATTTTTTGGTTGCAAAGGATTACAGTTTTTTCAAAACGGCGCGCGGCGGATTAAATAAACGTGTTTATTTATTAATATCACATCATAAAGTAATAGTTTGGCATAATCTTATATAATCTAATGACCTAAATTGCATTTTTAATTATCTTCTTCGACTTAAAGTAATTCTTAAGTTATTTGAATGTCATCATATTCTAAAAAATATTTTTGGTTATTCGCAATATGTTAAAGCAAAAATACCACAATTTGCCTGATTTGTCTTCATATTCTTCCATGATCGATGGAGTTACTGAATCTGGGGTATTTACACAAAAGAAGTTTCCTTCAGAACACTGCAGGCTTCTATGTAAATTATTCTTTGTTTTTCAGGAACATATCATTGTTCACCTTCTTGCAGCTAGATTTGACAAGCTTAGGTTTACAGCTCTTGAGGCGTGCGGGTTAAGCATGGAGACTGGTTCTAAATATTTGTGATTTTTGTCCACCCACAGAGACTAGCACCTGGCAAATTTTGGATATTTTCATTCAGACTTCTCCATACTGGTGCAATATAATGAACCCTAAAATTAAATAACAATCAACCCCAAACCCATCAACTGTGGGTGGTAGGTTATCTCCTTGTTGATTCTTGGTGAAAAACATAAATCAGTTACATCCTTTATTAATTCATTTTTATAGAGCAAACGTACTAATTCGTGGAAATTGTCTTCAACTTATATGCTAATTGTGTTCAGAGTTCCCAACAATGCAGGCGATTTCAGTATTGCTAACAATTCCTACAGATTAAAAAATAATTGAGTACAAATGTCTTTGCTAATTCTTGAGAATCTGCCGGTTATATCTGTCCCAGCAAAGGCATGGAACAAATTTATGATGCATATGTGCGATACTTACTGATTTGGCGACTTTTCCAATATCTATCTCTTTTTCAGTTTTTCCTCGACTGATTAACATTACGACTTTCTTTGGTAATTGCTCGTAAAAACTAACCAGAAGCACAAACACATCTATATGCGGACTGTTAACAGAAATTTGTATGTCTTTTTCATATCGTTGAGTAGTTGAGTTACACGAAGTATTAGAATAGTATCAGCTTCTTCATAATTATTGTCCTCTATGTTTATCAGCGGAATATAAGAAACTACAGCATGGTCAAATCTTTCTCAATCCAGACATTTCGTGGCGGGGTATTCAGTGAGCTTCTTTTTGTTTTTTATGTTGGATAAAATACCTTTAAGGTAAATATTTTTTATTAATGACCCATTTGAGACACGATAAGATGCGCCAGAGTATTGTTGACATCTTTTTGGCTTTGTGTTATTTTTAGCGAGTCTTCCTTTCCTATCCCACATGTTAGCAACAAAAGACTCGTTGTTTAAGATTAAATCTTAGACAACCAGTCTTTAGTTGCTAGCATGTACAAAACATGTACTAGAATTAAGTTCCATTATTATACTCTTCGCAAATCCAAAACGAAGAGTATATTGCATTTGATCGGCACATTTCTAAAACCGATAATATCGCTCGTAGAGAAAAAAAATTCATATCACTGTGTTGGTGATCGAATTCTGAACAACTTTCAAAATGTCTGTCCGTCCGTGCGTATGTCTGCCTGTCCGTCAGTTTCTTGTAAGCACAATAACTTAATAACGAAAAGTCCAATTATATTAAAAATTAGGCAGGAAGTTAGTGTTAGCTAGTGGAAGAACCCTATTGTTTTTGAACAAAATACTTATTTTAATATTTTGTAATTAGATTAAATGTCTAAAACTAATATTATTTACGATAAAGATGTGAAGAGTATTCTATACAATGTGCAACAATTATATCAAAAATGCAGTGCAAATAATAACAGGTCGTAACACGCGTTATTCAAGAAAAAACGTATATGCCTATACCAATTGAAATGGGTCGACTCAATGGAGCACGTCATATTCTTGCACATTTATAGGGTTATTTTTCAACCAATACCTATAAATTTATATCGCTGGATTCAGCATAAAATTCTGCACATTTTTTATTTGAAATTTTATTCCATATAGCCTGTTGTTTTCAAGATAGAAAATGATAAATAATATTAAGAAATAAAAAATTTAGTTTTTTTGTGAATGTTGCAATAGGTATTAAATATCTTTAACTCCAGTATTTGTTTTCATAAATTATATTTTTTTGTAAGCTTTTAACTTTTTTTTAATTGAAGATTGGACAAATATTACCAAAGATATGATTTCTTGAAAAATCCGCCTAGTCGCCATCTTGAATTGTGGATTACTGGAGAAAAATCCATTTTCAGAAATTCCAACAAGGCATTTGGTGATCCCGTTGGCTTATGTTTTCATAAAATAAAGCGTATTAAAACTTGGCAAGACATCGACGCGAGCGGTCGTTTTTGAGCCCTATGATAATAGATTAATTCCAAACTTATGGAGCCAAATGTAAAATAATAGGGATATACAATTATACATACATATACCGACGCTTGTATCTAAAAATTTTCTAGAACAATGCATTCGAAAGGCACATGTTGTTTCTTTTTCTCGTATTTTCCGTCTCTCTTTTAAATGACGTCCAGTTTTCAATCAATGATTGTAACACAATATACATTATATTTTGCAAATAAAAGAAAATTTTGATCAAACGTTATTATTTTGCAATTGTGTCATGAATTTATTTGCAAATTTCTTTCTACAGGTAATTAGTGATATATAAAATAATGTTTGGTAATGTTTCTCCATAAACTGAAGTTATATCCAGCCCAAGATCAAGCCAAACATAAAGAACAAGTCCCTAAATTAGCATTTCCACTTTCTAATCACCCACTCCTCCCAATCCATTTATTTCTTATCAAAGTCCGATGAAAAATAATCTACTAATTTATTATCTTGGTTAATTTAATAGGTACATATATTATATGTCATAACATAGTAAGTTCTTACATGTCCCATTCCAACTAATGAAAACAACTTTAACTTATTACAAAACTTAATTAAAAGTGAATTTTAACTAACCATTATTTTAATGTAAGAATCCAGCTAAGTACTTCAACATTCTTAATGAACTATTCTAGATGAAAGATGTAGAATCAAAGTTAAATTAACTATCTTGTCAAGGGGGCGGGGAACGTTCATCCCCCATGATGAACTAGACTAATCTGCGGTCTGTTTTTGACAGCTGTTATGGCAGGTAGTTTTTAGTTTATGTGATATGTTGACTAAATGATCAGTCGCATTTCACCCAGCCAACACACATAGTACATATAACAGTGTAATTTATTAAATTTTAAACTTTATGAATAACAACTGACGGTGACAGCTATAACTGTATTTGAATATCATACTGAAATGAGCACTTCATATTCGAATGGAAATTTTTAACTGAACGTGTAAAGTTTTTAGATTTAATTTATTTGCATTACAAAAAACACATAAAATGGATTTAAATTTAAATACGAAAACAACAGTGAAATGTGACGTTAAAGTATTGTTGGGGGACACATGATATATTTTATACGATTGAAATAATGGATTCGCAACTATGGATTAACCTAAAAATAAATAAACAGCAATTTGCAGTTGGCGTCGCATATAGACCACCCGATTTCTCATATACGGACTTCTTAAATACTTTAGAGCAAAATTTATCTTCCTTTTTGCCGCAATACGATGAAGTTTTTTGTCTAGGAGATTTTAATATAAACGTATTAAATACTAGCTGTCCTGCCACTCGGAAACTTAACTCATTGTTGGATGCCTATAGTTTTAATCAGCTAGTAACTGAACCTACTCGTGTGACACTTAATACTATGACGTTAATTGATTTAATTGTAACAAGTAATAACGATAGCACTGTTATACAAAATGTAAGTGTAACTAGCTTAGATCAAATGTCCGATCATGATCTAGTATGTTGTAGATTAAATATCACGCGAAAGATTGATTCTCCTGTTATTAAGACAATAAGGGATTTTAGAAATTTTGATAATGCTTTATTTAATGCTGATTTACAGTCCATACGCTTTGAATCTATCTATGATATGAACAATGTAAATGATAAAATTTCTTTTTTTAATGATGCCATTTTAATGCTTTTTAACATACATGCGCCACTCAAAACTATAAGAATCACTAAGAAGTATTCCCCTTGGATTACAGATGATATACGCCTGCTCATGTCCCTTAGAGACAAAGCTCGTTTAAAATGGCGTCAAACTAAAAATATAGTTCATTATAATTATTACAAAACCCTACGTAATTATACCACTCTTGCATGCAGGAACGAAAAAAGAGCATATTTTGAATATGAATTACGTGTAAGGGGTAGTAATAAAATATGGAAAGACTTACATATGTTAAATATGCGTAAACAGGGGAACTGTATTCCTAATAACTTAAAAAATGCGGAAGGTTTGAATAATTATTACATGAATTGTATTTCCACAATACCTGCCGATCACGATATTATCAATTTCTACAAAAATAACGTTAAAGCAGGAGTTGAACCATTTCAGTTTAAGCCAGTTCCTGAACATACTGTATTAAAAAATATATTTAATATAAAATCTAATGCACAGGGTCATGACGAACTTAATATTAAATTAATATTATTGTGCTGTCCAATTATCATACCATTTGTAACTCATATTATAAATTTCTGTTTTGAAAAGAGTGTATTCCCGGATTCCTGGAAAGAGGCTATCGTCCAACCGCTTCCTAAAATTACTAATCCATTGGAATTTAAGGATCTGCGCCCTATTAGTATTTTACCTGTTCTATCTAAAGTAATCGAACGAGAAATAGATAATCAGTTACGTGAACATATTTCTAAATTCAATATATTACCAGAAGTCCAGTCCGGTTTTCGCCCTTTGCATAGCTGTGAGACAGCCCTGCTGAATATTACAGATGATATTTTGAGGGGAACAGATAGAAAAAAGGTTACAGTGTTAGTGCTTATCGACTTCTCGAAGGCATTTGACACCTTAAATCACGAAGTGCTACTCTCTGTTTGATATTATGTAGAAATGACTGAAAACGTAATTAACTTTTTTCTTAATTATTTCTCTAACAGAATTCAAAGAACTAAAATCGACAATGACATATCTTCTCCTCTTGAAATATCATCTGGAGTACCACAGGGTTCGATCCTAGGTCCTCTTTTGTATACTATGTACACGTCTAATTTTGTAAAAGCACTTCAGCACTGTCACATACACTTTTTATGCTGACGACACGCAGCTATATTTATCATTTAACCCCTCCGAAACTGAAAACGCAATAAATAATTTAAACACTGATGTCGCGGCCATTGTAAATATATCTAAGCGCCACTCATTAAATATTAATGCAAATAAAACATCTGTGCTTGTTTTTGGTCCACAAGATGCACGGTCCTCAGTATCCCAACAAGTTTATGTAAATGTGAATGGACAGCTAAGTGCATCAGTTAACCACGCCAAGAATTTAGGACTGACTTTTGACACACATCTGAGATTTAAAGTTCATATTAATAACTGTATACGTGTGGCATATATGAATTTAAAAACTATATACCAAAACAGACTTTTCCTAAACAAAAAAACCAAAAAAATCCTATGTGAGTCGTTAGTATTATCCAAATTTAATTTCGGTAGTGTGATTTATGGCCCCTGCATCTATGCTGAAGATGCCCGCAGAATACAGGTGATACAGAACTCCTGCCTACGGCTAATATTTGGTATTAGGCGTGGGCAACATATCTCACACAAGCTTAAAGAGGTAAGAGGTAAGAGGTTGGTTAAATATGTCCAGGCGACGTCAACTGCACTCCGCATGTCTTTTTAAAAAAATTATAGAAAATAAAATACCTGCATATCTTCATAAAAAAATAACATATAGAACAGACGTCCATAACCTAAATTTGCGACATAAAGGTACACTCACCCCTCCCTCTCATCGTACGGAACTATTCAAAGTCTCATTTACTTACCAAATCGCTAATATATACAACTCGATTCCAACGGCCATAAAAAATAAGTCTATTATATCATTCAAGCGTCATTATAGGCAATTGTTATTAGCAGAGCAGGGTAACTCCTTGAGTTGTTGAATAGAGAAAATAGATCTGAGCATGCCCTGGACCAATGTTATTCTCTCTCCGTGTTACATAATTATACGTTACTTGCAAGTGTGTGTATGTATGTGTAATGGATGTCTGTATGTGTATTTGTGTATGTGCTTATATGGATATGTTTACTAGTGCACAGCTTAAGATGAAAAACAGAAGTCATGCAGCGCATGACTACCTGATCTTCGGCTTTTTCCAATAATTGTATTTTTTTTTTTTTGCAGAAACTGTATATTATTTAATTTTTTTATATTTGTATTGGAAATAAAGACCTTTTATTGTTATTATTATTATTTAATAATTATCATTTTCTGTGGGATGGCCGCTCTGTTTATTTAACTAAAAATTTCTCATGTTTCCTCTTCAAGTATGTTGTAATATAATATAATTTTCCACCACCGTCTCTTATTATACTCTTCGCAAATACAAAACGAACAGTATATTGCATTTGATCAGCACATATCTAAAACCGATAATTATGCTCGTAGAAATATTCGTATCACTGCGTTTTTGATCGAATTCTGAACATCTTTCAAAATGTCAGTCCGTCTGTCTGTCCGTCCGTCACGTTTTCTGCAAGCACAATAACTTAAAAAGGAGAAGTCTCATTTTATTGTAATTTGGACAGTAAATTAGTGTAACTTAGGGAAAAATCCATACTGATTTTGAACAAAATCAATCGGTGAATAAAAATGTTATTAATAATTTAAATGTTCTTCATTTTTAAGTGTTGTAATTGAGTAGAAATCGTATGAAATGTTATTCTCTACATTATCTATTGATGTATTGCTCTATTATAATATTTTTAGTGATATAACATCCGTGGATTTACGATTTTTATACCAACGTGTTATTATATGGACTCAAATATTTTGAAGCAATAAGAAGAATTAGTCCGTCGATGAAAGCTCTCGACTTATTGTCGAAGGGTCGCGGATTCAATTCCGAGTAAGTTGTGATTTTTCTTATCAAATTTTACATTAACAAGTGCTTCATTACATTAAAATTAAATCAAAAATTTCTAGAACAACTTTGTTTACGAAAAACTGCGAAGAGTATCCTATAGAGTATGAAGCAATTATATAAAAAGAAGTGCAATAAATCGGTGAAGACTATAACGTTTACCCCAGTTTAACTATTTTTCTGTGTTGACTGCCCGGTATATTTTTTAACTAGAAGTGTATCAGGATTTTTCTAGGACTTAATTGATCAATATATGATTCTTACTAATATTTAAAACAACATTGCGAACAGTTGCAAAAAGTGGACTCGAAATATTATTCATGTCCGTCGTTTCTTGATTGATGATTGATTAATTGATTTGAGCGTAAGGTGGGCATTGCTGCTGATTTCGGGCATTCATAGAGGTTCGTTCCAACGCGCAGCTTGGTCGTCCGTCGAACACGCCCAACGAACGGCCAAACCGCGTACCAGAACCAAATCTCGAATGTTTTATATACCGCCGGACCGACTGCATATGCTGGGTTGGACATTGAACATGCTTGTTGTCAGCAGCGAGAGCCGCATGACGCATGGGATGGGAATACAAGAAGAGAAGTGTAGGTGTTTGTGAGATGCTTCTTTTAAGTTTCCATGCTTCTATTAAATTTCCATTTGTCATCATCGGCTGGTGTGTGCAGGTGTTTGCGAGATGCTTCTTTTCAGTTTCCATGCTTTTTTTACGCTTCCACGCTTCTATTAAGTTTCCATCTGTCACTATAGCCTAGGGTGTTCAGGTGTTTGCGAGATGCTTCTTTTCAGTTTCCATGCTTCTTTTAAGTTTCCATCTATCGTCATCTTCTTATTTTTCTTCCTCTAAGTTTTCTGTTCCTGAATTTGGCAGCTTTTTTTTTTTGTTTTTATTTACTAACCGTTCCATAAGTAAATGTCCATTTACGGTAAAATTGCTGGGAAGGGCCCTATCTCGCAGTAACAATATGTTTTGCGCGTTATGAGAAAAAAGGTCCAAAGGGATACTTTGCTCACTCTGTAGGTATGTCGTTTCTTTGAAACAAGCGGTTTCAATTTACAGCAATTATTCTCAACTTCCACCTTCCATTTCCTGGTATTTTCATTTCATTACCTACATTTTTTTCTCTGTTGTTTAATAAACTGTCCTGTTACAAGGCTTAATAAATCAATAAATAAATATTTTTTCAATTTTAGTTTCTAATTTCTCAATCCAAGGAGGTTGAAGCATTACAGTCCCAACCAAATCTAAGTCGAATTCTAAATCGGAACTTCTCCATAATAAATTATTACAAAAGGGTTATAAGTCGATGATACCAATAATTATTGTCATAAAGGCATGAATAAGTAATTTTTTATTATTCATTAATTATTTAAATACATTTAATTATTTTACTTAATGAACTAACTTTTGAATGTTTTGTCCAAACTTATTAAAGAAAAAATAAATGTATGTAAATATATGCGTAGTTTTCAAATTTGCTTCAGTAAATACTTTTAAAAAATGAGCACTAAAATTTAAAATTAAATCATTAAATAATTGAAAAATCAGTTAAAAATCATTAACGAAAAGAGAAATTTGAATTTT
Organism: Stenurella melanura; assembly: GCA_963583905.1. Lineage (NCBI taxonomy): Eukaryota > Metazoa > Arthropoda > Insecta > Coleoptera > Cerambycidae > Stenurella > Stenurella melanura. Next base: position 67,730,172 of record OY757313.1, read on the forward strand.
AATAATTCTTTTTATTGATTAAAAGTCTCCTAATTAAATTGGAAACAAAATTAAAATATGCGTAAGACATCTGTGCTTTATATAGTTAGTGTTCGGGACCGCTCAACGCATGGACGGAAACCACACCCCTGCCTGAGGAGTGGAACACAACCATACAGATACCACTCCCTAAAACCAAGTCACCACAAAACGTGGACGATTACAGAAGAATAACACTCTGCAGTGTTGGGTACAAATACTTCGCACAATTACTCCTCAGAGAAATGGAAAAATACATCGGCGAACTACCAGATTATCAAACGGCATTTATCAAGGGTAGATCAACAGACGACCATATGTACACCACCAGACGGATCCTGGAAGAAAAGTGGAAGGAAGGAACAAAACTACATATAGTCTAAATTGACCTCCAAAAGGCATTTGATACCATAAGGCATGGGGCTATAGTCAACACTTTGCTCAACAGGGGAGTACCGCATTACTTAATAAACAGAATAATAAAAGCATACCTACATGAAAACACTGCAATGCAATGCTTTGGACAGACGACGGAATCAAAAATGAAGAATATTGGAGTCAAACTAGGATGTCCCCTATCCCCCCGTCTATTCACCACAGTCCTGGACCAAGTGATAGAAAGCACAATAAAGGAGAATCAGAATTTCAATGGAAACGATGGAACGATAAAGCCCCCCATCGTACTTGCATACGCCGACGATATACTCATCATCACCGAGGAAGAACAAGACATCGTTAAATTTCTAAGATACATGACACCACGTCTGGATTCCTCTGGAATGAAAATAAACTTCAAGAAGAGCCTAATAATGGTCCGAGACCCATTGACAAAAACAAGTCCAACAAGTGGGGAAGAATACAAAATAGGAGACTACACCCTGAGAACCCCGAATAGAATGAAATACCTAGGAACATACCTAACGAATCAACTAAAAAGGAAGGAAACAGTAAGGGAAAGAATCAAAACAGCCTACAGAGTCACAAGAGCTCTACTACCCTTCATTGAGGACAACAAACCACCATGGTGCCTAACCAAAAAGATATACACGACCATCATAATGCCTACGATGATATATGGAGTCAAAAACGCAGCAACGACAAAGACCAACAGAAGAAGCTTGAGAAGAGCTGAAAGGGACATTATCCAACTGCTAGCAAAAACAGGAAAACCACAAAATCGACAGAAAACGTTAACATTACTAGAGGGAAGAACAATAATCAAAAGAATAGAATCATACGCAATGAAATACTGGGGACACGTCCAAAGACGGGACACGACACACCTACTAAAGAAAGCGCTGCGAATGAACAGCAACAAACTGAAAATAGGGGTGCCATGCTACACATGGATAACAACAATCGAGAGGATTATGAATAAGCTAGGAAACGATTATACACACTGGGAAAAGTTGGCACAACAAAAAATGGAATACATTAAAGAAATATCAAGGATATACACACTGCTAGACTCAGAAACAGAAGAAACAGAAAACTCAGAAGCAGAATAGGAGAGAAGATGATCACAGACAGAAACTAAGAAGAGGCATATCACAAAAACTTGAAAGTAAAAAGAAGCACGAAAACCTAAAAGAAGCATCTCACAAACGCATACACTTTTCATCCGATGAAGACAGAAGGAAAACATGAAGAAACATCTCACAAACTCCTACACGCTCCATCCTATACTCCTACCCCATGCATCATGCGGCTCTCACTGCTGACAACAAGCATGTCCAATGTCCAATCCAGCGTATGCAGCTGGTCCGGCGGTATATAAAAGCACCGGGGGTTTGTTCCGGCACACGGTGGGATGATCGGTGGGCGATCGAGCTGCGTGGTGGAACAAATCTCCATGCACCGGAATCGGCAGCAATGCCCACCTTACGCTGGCAAATCAATCAAATCAATCAATCAACGAAAAGAGAAATTTGACAGTTTACAAACATTTGATAATTCTTTCTATTGATTGAAAGTCTCCTAATTAAATTGGAAACAAAATTAAAATATGCGTAAGACATGAGTGTTTTACATAGTTAGTGTTCGGAACCGCTGACATTATTTGGTTATTTGCTATAAATTAAATGAACCGTTTGCATGCTGGGTTGACCTATTTTCCATAAGACTACATGTAAAAGTTTTTTTAAATTTTTAACTATGAGTTTCCTAATTTCTTTGGATATTTTACAGAAAATTGTATCATATAAAAATCTATTAAAAAAACTTTATTTCACATTTTTTTCGTTATTTTCGTCTAACGAATCAACCTCCTTAAATAAAGAAAAAGACTTCATTAATGAGCTATACTAAATTAAAGGCAAAGTAAACAAAAACTTAACTGTTTAATTCACATCCACATCTGGCTGGCTGTTGCTTATTTTATATCACCCTCTGAAAAAGGGACCGCATCCATCCAGGTATAGATTTTACGGTCAAGCAGTACACTTCCTCGGATTGTTTATATACACTATTTTGTGTTGATTTATTCAACCAACATACTTTAATCAAATATCGACTATAGAAATAGCCAGACTCGTGCTAATTTATATCAATCAATACAGGATTGTTTACGCTTTAATTCAATACAATTACGACGTTTTGTTGCAGCTTTATCCGGATTTACCTTGAGATCTTGTAGTAACCACGAAACACGCGTCTGTCACCGAATTCGGCACACTTTGAATCTTCCGTCGTTTCCTAATTCTTAATGATTTCTTTTGCTAAAATCATTCCTAGGCAACTATAATGTAACATGTCAAATATTATTTTCCCCCGTCATGTCTCTTTCACTGATATTTTTTTTTGAGAGTCATATATATTTTTCACTGAAATTATTATCCTTCTCCCATGGTAACTGGTATCAATTTTAAGACATTTAAAGAACCTAAATTATTAATTTACATAATCTAACGGTGAAACCCTGAATAAATCTCGTAGAGCGATTTTTTCGTGACTACAATACTCCATTTGGTAAGCAAGGAAAGCATAAAATTACATTTTCGTAATTTTACTCATTACTATGCTCGACTAAAACTACTTGTAACTAATTGTAATTTTTTGCTCGGTCACAGTTTTACAGGAAAATGAAAAACTTTCTCTACCTCCTGTAAGACAGCCAAGAAAGATCCATCCAATTTTATGTTAAATGATAAATTGCGTGTTTATTTCGGTGTAGGCTGAACAATGAAAAGTTCATAAATTTCAAAAATAAATAAAAATAAAATGTGCTTCAAGTTATAGAATACTGTTATATTAAAAGTATGTTCAATAAGGTGACATTAGATTTATTAATATTGTTTAGATTTATTAACTAACAGATAATCTTAATTAAACAACTATTTAAAAAGAGTGTAGCTAAAAGGAAGATCATTAAATGTAGATAAAATTCACTGATAATTAGGGGATAAAAAAATGATAAATGTCAAAGTATTACACTTATTGAACAGGAAAAATTTAAAGTTCTACGCTACTAATTATTGCTTTCAGATAAAGCTATGTATCCATTAACTACTAACTGCTTTCCGTTTGAAGAGAATTTTTAATTCTCTGATACGTTTACTTATTCACATTGATGAATTCTGTTTTAATTAGTGAAGAAACATTAATTAATACCATCACAAAAGTCAACTCAACTTTTCATGTAGATGACTGTTTTATTTCTATTTGATAAGGTTGAAGCTATCCATGTATCTGCATTTAAAAATTAATTAGAGAAATATTGTTGAAAATCTGGTTTACTAAAACTGTAATTAAAAAATGGCACTTACTAGGAATCGTGAAAATGACAATGGCAATTGTATTTATTCAGATTTGCAACATTTAAAATAATAAAACTGAGCCCGACCCTTACTAATATATTAAATTGTGTAAGCAAACCTACCTTTACACGTAGCTTTGTTTCTAAAATTTTCTATCTACTATGTTGGCATCATCGGGGATCACTAAAGCTGTTTGCCAAATTTAAGTAACTCCAGATAATGCTGACGTCGCTAGTGCAACGCACGTCGAGTGCGGTGTTCGAGTATTGTGGTCAAGAGTTTTGCTCTTTGTGGAACTACGTCTCCAGAGGCATCACACCGAAGCTTCCAGCCCCCTCCAGGGACATTATAATTAACCCCACTGAGATGACATTCCTGAAGAGCTGCGACTGTTTAAAAGCTTTAGCGAGTAATTGTCTCTTTCAAAGTCATTTTCAAAATGGACTTAACTGCTCACATATGCTCAGTAGGGTGGAGCGCTACTATATGAGGGAATTTTTATTTTTACCATTGAAAATTGTAATAGTAACAAAAGGTGCTATAGTAGATTTTAAATATTACTTCAAAACCGTTTTTCAAACAAACCACATCTTCTGCCCTCTACCACCCCTCAAATGGGACTAAATTTTTAACAATTATTGTTGATGCGTAATAGCGAAAAGAAGTTGTTATTATATGTAAAAAGTAACACCCTAAAATATTTTTGAAATATATTAATAACTTTTGCCCTCTACCGGCTTATTAAAAGGTTCATATACTCCACTGATATAATGCTCAATGCGCATGTTGAAGCAACACTGAGAGCGTTACAATAGCAATCAAATTATTTTGACTTAGACGGTTCGTTAGCAGTAAGCAGATGTGATAGGAAAGCAATAAATACTGGATCAAAAAAGTGGAACCATATCTCAAATGAAGGCACAGTTAACACGTAGTTTGCAGAAGTTTTTTTGTCAGCTGCATGGTTACGAGCTTCCTTTAAGACATCTTCTCCATTTTTTTGATGGTGACAAAACTGGACCTCGTAGGTTTGTGGAAACTATTAGTAAAGAATTCAAAACATGCCATAATTTTCTAGTTATAGACTTTGAAACAACTGTTTTTAGTTTGCCTGACGCGGTGTAGTTGTTTCTGAGTTAAATACAGGTGAAAAATATCTGTACCAAATGTGTTCTGCAATCTCTGACGGTAACTGCTCCATATATTTATTTAAAATGGACCCTGACAAACTTGCTTATTCCAGGTGGTTAACCAGATAGTGCGACTTTATATTGGCATAGAGAATCTGGCTTTCGTTCCAATTTCAAAGGCTTGACAGTTTATTCAGATAATCTACACACCAATGTGGTTTGGGATAAAGTTTAACTCATCGTGCCAAAATTGTGCCAATCATGTATGAAAAACAATTCAGCTAAATCGATACCTCAAACCAGAACAAAGAACTGTTGTTGATTCAGTGATACAACGCATTGACTTTTTCATACACCCCGAAAACCTATCAATAAGTATGCTTCCAAATGATAGAATACATGTCCAATGTATTAAGACGTATACTAAAGACTAGAATGACCTGTGTGATACGCGAAAAGAACCCCGAAAAGAATATCCATCATTGTAAAAATAAATGTTGAAGTAAGCGATTATATCGACTATATCGATTAGCAAGCCATTAAATTAACAACCCCATTCATTCTCATCTAATCATCCCGATGACGAAAATAAAAGCTGAATCAATAGTAAGAAATTGGTAGAAATCATCCCTTCTCTCTATAATACCCAGGTGGTGGAAGCATATGACACATATGTTTGTGAAAATCTGATCGGCTTCGAAGCTCGAGATGGCTTTATTACAGTTACTTGTAAATCCAGAGTGGTAAAGTGGTTAGGGGGTGGGTGGGATGAGACTCACGAGACACCTTTTCGTGGTGAATTCTGGGTTGATTATTTACCTGATAAAGCAAAGAGCTGCTTTCTGAACTCGGTTGGTGCCAATTAATGTTCCTTAGTTCCACCTATATTTTAAAGGTGTGTAGAGGGTAGAAGATATTATCGGATTTTCAGAAAAAAATCGTGGTAATAGCTGAACTATAGCAACAGCTTTTTTTCACTATTAAAACAAAAAATATGGAAATTGATTTTTTTGCTCCACCCTAAAGCTCAGATATATATAACAGTCTCACTAACCAAAAGATTCAGCTCTTTTTTGCTGAATGTAGCATATTCATTATCGGGATCAGGGGTTACTGTGCTGGAGTAATTTGAAACATTGCACTGTTGCTGATGGGAGTATCCGGAACTTCAATCACGTCATCTCCTAGGCTATCACTGTTTTTTGGGTCACTATTCCAAAAGAACGCATCTAAAGTTCACCATTAGGAAGTGCTCGCAACTTGTGACGATCTTGAATTTGATGTTTGAACCGTAGCTGCTCCGCTATTAGTGTGAAGTACCGCAGGAAGCCATTAAGGTTCTCAATGTTTGTGCATTGATTTTTATAGGATGATTTTGGCAATTTCCATGGAAATCTTTTATGACTCTGCGGCGGTCTTACATTAATTTAATCAAGCCATGTCTAGTATGAGGCAAGTAGAAATCGGTAAGTTTTATTCGACAATGTGCGGAGGTACCAATGGAGGTTAATATTTGGATATTTCCGGGGTAGCTGATGCTAAATCTGATATCAACTCATTTTAAATCTTCAATTCAAAATGGCGAATCCAATAGCATCGCCAAAATTGCGAGACATTTGCAATAGAGCCGTTAAAATGAAAAATTCTCTTAAAAAAAAATGGTCAACATAAATTATTGATTGATTTATTGATTGATTAGCCAGCATATGATAGGCATTGCTGCCACTTCCGCACATTCAATCTGGACGTTTTTATACACCGCCGGACCGGCTACATATGCCGGATTGAACATGTGACATATTTGTTGCCAGCAGCGAGAGCCACATGACACATGGAGCAGGAATATAGGATGGGAAGTGTAGGTGCTTGTAGGTTGCTTCTCTTAATTTTCCATGCTTCTTTTCAGTTTCCCTCTATCATCCCCTTATTTATTTTTCTTCTTAGTCTTCTCTTTCTTCTTTTTCTGGATCTAGCAGTGTGCACCTCTTCCTGCCAACTTGCGTCCAGATATGGCTTCACGTTTCCCAGAAACTTTTGTTCGTTACAACGTAATTCATCAGTGCGTCCGTTCCGCCTGCTTGCCAAGACCTACTTTAGCTCGCAGCTTCCATTTACTAACCGTTCCACAGGCAAATAGCCATTTACAGCGAAAGTGCAAGGAAGAGCCCCGAGAGAACCTTTGAGACACCCTGACAAGGTAAAGCAAAATAAAAAGTAAAATAAGCAAAAAGTAAAAAACGGGATCTAGGAGAACATTTGGGACGCTCTGTATATCAAGCAGATCTCAACTACTTTCAACTGAGAAATATTTTTGTATTCCTATAAGCCCCAATATATTCCCTATCTATTCTGTAGGATTCCCACTCCACTTTCCAAAAACAGTTCTAGTTGGAGTTTTATTACTCTTACTACACAAAACGGCTAATATGTCTATATTGCTACGAGGCGGTAATTGCAGGAACACAATCCATTTTCACGCATGCGCTGTCCCTCGTTCTTTAAAATGTCAATTGTCATGCCAAATCAAATGATCCATGATGTAAAGTAATCTGTGCATATAACCTCAAACTAGAATCAAGAGTAAATATTGTTTGAATATAAAGCAAATTCTTTATTTGTGTCGAAAAAGAGCGTGTACTGTTTTCACTGCAATAAGACTTTTTCTAGCCAAAACGATCTCAATGAAAACCTGTAGAGCATACAATTAATAATAAAATCATAAAAAAAAATAGGGAAGAATAATAAGTAACTATTATAGGGAGAGATTATTCATACAAATTCCAGTTGCTCCAGGTTAAAAGTTTAACTGTGTAAGTTCACTCAATTTAGGTTGGTTTTCTTTTTGTTTTTAATGAAATAATCGCAAATACTCCCATTGACTGCTGGCTATAAAGAATAATTCTATGAAGGTGAATTTATACGAATCCAGAGCTGGGAGGCGATTATAATGCACCTTGAAGAAGAAAAAACATATTTTTAAAAAAATTTAATAAAATATTGTTATTTTTATAATAATGAAAATGATGTTTATTCATATTATAAAAATGGTAAATCTTAAGAACACCCACTTTCGGATTGTTTCGAAATTTTTTGCAGATGTATTCACAGACATTCCAGTAATCATTTTCGATACCTGAAATTTTGTGCTTATGAAAATAATTTTTAGGGCAAGGACAATATACTACTTTGGCAAAATCGGTAAGTTCTTGCCATAAAAATAATTGCCAAAATTTCATCTAAATCATCTAAATTTATTGCAAAATTTATTTATTTTGGATGTGCCTTGATTTTTTGCATTTCTCTTTCGTCTGTTACAGGGTTTAATTATTGCTTTTCCTGAAATAATCAGCAAAGTTCACTATTGCAAATATTTTAACTTTTTTATTATCTCTTTGCTTTCTTCCTGTGGATTTCACATATCGTACATCATTATTTTTCTCTTCAACTTTTAGCCATATTTCAAATTCTATAACAAAAATTAACAATAAATTCAGTTATTAACATTGGGTGCATAGGTACCATTATATGTAGCAAACGTTTTTTCCTCCACTTCTATGTGAAATTCATGTCTCTGCTGTGGATGCTTTTGTATTTGAAGGATACACCCTTCCATGCACTTAAATAGAAGCATTTAATCTCCTTTATATTCTATTGCACTCATATTGTTAATTTTATGCACCACACATGTATGTTTATTGAGATTACTTTGGTTTGAAAAAGTGAATACAGAGCCCACTCCTTTTCAATAGTTGTACACAAATAAAAAATTTATTTTAATTATTATAGCAATAATTTTTTGAGTTTTAGGTTATAATGATTGATTTAAAATTAAAAGACAAGATCAAGATAGAGAGAGTAGAGCAGCGCCTGCGCGAGCTATGGATTGTGTTCCTGCAATTACCGCCTCGTATATTGCTTTATAAACACATGTTGCTCAGTTGACACTAAAGCAATTTTTAGCATTCCATCTTCTTTACCCATAACAAACTACTTGAAAGGGTTCGGGGTATAAATCGCACTGTTTCCGTCGATGGCCAAGCTAAGGCACTGTACTTGTTTACTGAATTATAATGAATTTTTAACCAACGACAAAATCGGTATTGGGTAATATATTTTATAGTATTTAGTGACCATTTTTTAAAGCCGGTTCAATTTTTTTGTAATATTTAATCTATTTTAATAACAGTTGTTTTCAGTTAAATTCGTAAAATGTCAGTATAAGTAGATTATGTAAATAAGGAAGCATACAACTCTATAACTATTTAACACTTTATTCAGTCGATCAAAATTCATAATTGTTATTTTCCTTAATTTAATTTTGAAGATGCTATGCACCCCTAAACTAGAAAGTAATTAATAGTTTCTGAAGAGTAATTAGTCGATTATAATTTTATTAATTAATAAAATTCTGTTCATGACGCCATTAGGTACTTGCTTAAGTCCTTAATTATGATTTATCAGATTATCGCAGTGGGTTATCCGTCAAAATATGATCAAATATTTGCGAAACCCTCTAACGTAATAATAAAATTACCAAAAGGAAACATTAATCAAACTGAACGAACCGTCTAGAATATTTTGGGTATTTGATTGAAGTTCATTCAGTGGCGTCGAAATATATTATACCAGGAGAAAAATCTTACGCAAATTATGTTCTTAAAACATAATAATAAATCAAAAATTGCGTCGATTTTTAAATAAGAAGGTATCATGCGCTTGCCCTACAACACACACTTATCAAATTTTCGACTATGCAAGAAATGAATGAAAATTAAACACAGAAAATTTTCAATCTATCGATAATATCATTCAGAACAATAATAATAATAATAATATCATTAATATATTGTTATACACAATTGTTTTCAATAGAAACCTTACATAAAAAATCTTTTATTTCTGCTTATGTACATAATTATTGAAAAATGTTATCTTATACAAGTGTTTATTTTTACATTTTAATAATTCCTAACTTTCAAATACAACAAATGTTTAATTTATTGTGTTTTGTCACACAATAAAGTATCCTCTAGAGATGCTACTATATTTTCTTCAGATCGATAAGGACTTCCCTTAGAGGGGGAAGTCTCATGATATCTTTTCTAGACAATGATATATTATTATGCTTTTAGATTGATGTCATTAACTAGCTTTATTAGCACACTGGCGTGATCTGAATTAGATCAGTAGTATATATAAAAACCGCTGCTTAAGGAATCACTACTTCCACATCCAGATTTTTCATCCCAGTCACTTTAAATAAAATATTTTGACTATACTTGCACTCTAGTAAGTATATGGAAATTATTGGCTACAGAAATTTAATATTATTTGCGGCAGATGTCATAAAAATATTAGAAAGAAATTTGAGAACTTGGTTTCTAGCATGTACACCAAATCCCAAGTTTCTGTACTCTTGCAGAATGCTTCACTTCTTTTTCCACATTTACCTTTACTTACCCACCACTCCTTCAACGGAATCGTGTCAAAATATAATCTAGTTTCAGATGTCGTTATAATACATACGTGTATCAAATTTCAAGTGAAAATCTCTATTTAATTTTATCAACTCTTTTAATAAGGTGGTGGCGGCATGGAAAAGTCTTATAAAAAACCTGAGGGCTTCGCTTCTAGTATATACACGAAATCCCAAATTTCTGTACTCTTACCAACTTGCTTTACTTATTTTCCCTTATTTACCCCTATTCAACCCCAATCCTTCAACGGAATCGTGTCAGGATATAATCGAGTTCCAGATGTCGTTATAATACAAACGAATACCAAATTTCAAGTGAATATCTTAGTTTTATTTTATCAACCCGTGTAATAATGGAGTAGGGGTGGTGGGAGGGGTTGAAGAATAGGAAAAACCGGAGGCCTTGTCTTCTAGTACATATACCGAATTTCAAGTTTATGTACTGTTACCAGCTTGCTTTACTTATTTTCCCCTATTTAACCCCCAACCCTTCAACGGAATAAAAAAATCTCAAAATATAATACAGTTCCTGATTTCAATTTCAAGTCATTATAATATATACGTATACCAAATTTCAAGTGAATGTCTCAATTGGATGGAAAATATTATAAAATGTTTCGAGGCCTTGGCTTTTAGTACATACACCGAATTTTAAGTTTCTATAGTCCTACCAGCTTGCTTTAGTTATTTTCCCTTACTTACCCCTATTTAACCCCCAAGGCTTCAACGGAATCATCTCAAAATATAATAATCCAGATGTTGTTACAATACATACGTGTACCAAATTTCAAGTGAGTATCTCAATTTTATTTTATCAACCCCTTTAATAATAGGGTGGTGGGAGGTTGAAAAATATTATAAAAAAATCTGCGGCCTTAGCTTCTAGTACATACATCGAATTTCAAGTCTCTATACTCTTACCAGCTTGCTTTACTTATTTTCCCCTATTTACCCCTATTTACCCCTCAACCCTTCAACGGAATAAAACCAAAATATGATCAAGCTCCTGATGTCATTATAATATATATGGATACCAAATTTCCAGTGAATATCTCATTTTTATTTTATCAACCCCTTTAGTAATGGAGTGGGGGGTGGTGGTGGGGGGATGGAAAATATTTTTTTTTAATTTAAGGCCTTGACTTCTAGTACATACATTAAATTTCTAGTTTCCGTACTCTTACCCGCTTCGTTTACTTATTTCCCTCTATTTATCTCTATTTACCCCCCACCGGATTTACCCCCTTCACCGGATATGCTAAAAAGACAATACAGTTCCAGATATCGTTATAATTTATGTGTATAACATTTCAAGTCAATATTTTAAACTGTTCCGGAGAAATCATACGGACAAAAAAAAGTTACAGACAGACCGACAGACCGCCAGACAGAGGCAGAATTTTTTTTCGCTCAAATTTAAAATCTCGACGTTTCATGACATTCTAAACCTATTTCAAGAAAAAAAATGTTTGAAATTTTTTTTACAATTACTATACTTCCAGTCCACTACGTGGATGTGGAGGTAAAAGCAGGTAATTTATTATTATTTTTTTTTAAACGAATACCAAATTTCAAGTGAATATCTTAGTTTTATTTTATCAACCCGTGTAATAATGGAGTAGGGGTGGTGGGAGGGGTTGAAGAATAGGAGAAACCGGTGGCCTTGTCTTCTAGTACATATACCGAATTTCAAGTTTCTGTACTGTTACCAGCTTGCTTTACTTATTTTCCCCTATTTAACCCCCAACCCTTCAACGGAATAAAAAATCTCAAAATATAATACAGTTCCTGATTTCAATTTCAAGTCATTATAATATATACGTATACCAAATTTCAAGTGAATGTCTCAATTGGATGGAAAATATTATAAAATGTTTCGAGGCCTTGGCTTTTAGTACATACACCGAATTTTAAGTTTCTATACTCCTACCAGCTTGCTTTAGTTATTTTCCCTTACTTACCCCTATTTAACCCCCAAGGCTTCAACGGAATCATCTCAAAATATAATAATCCAGATGTTGCTACAATACATACGTGTACCAAATTTCAAGTGAGTATCTCAATTTTATTTTATCAACCCCTTTAATAATAGGGTGGTGGGAGGTTGAAAAATATTGTAAAAAAATCTGAGGCCTTAGCTTCTAGTACATACACCGAATTTCAAGTCTCTATACTCTTACCAGCTTGCTTTACTTATTTTCCCCTATTTACCCCTATTTACCCCTCAGCCCTTCAACGGAATAAAACCAAAATATGATCAAGATCCTGATGTCATTATAATATATACGGATACCAAATTTCCAGTGAATATCTCATTTTTATTTTATCAACCCCTTTAGTAATGGAGTGGGGGGGATGGTGGGGGGATGGAAAATATTTTTTTTTAATTTAAGGCCTTGACTTCTAGTACAAACATTAAATTTCTAGTTTCTGTACTCTTACCCGCTTCGTTCACTTATTTCCCTCTATTTATCTCTATTTACCCCCCAACCCTTCACCGGATGTGTAAAAAAGACAATACAGTTCCAGATATCGTTATAATTTATGTGTATAACATTTCAAGTCAATATTTTAAACTGTTCCGGAGAAATCATACGGACAAAAAAAGTTACAGACAGACCGACAGACCGCCAGACAGAGGCAGAATTTTTTTTCGCTCAAATTTAAAATCTCGTTTCATGACATTCTAAACCTATTTCAAGAAAAAAAATGTTTGACATTTTTTTTGCAATTATTATACTTCCAGCCCACTACGTGGATGTGGAGGTAAAAGCAGGTAATTTATTTATTTTTTTTTTCATATTAAGTATTGAATTGAATTGAAATTGAATTTATTTATATGAAACTTTGGTTATGTATTCTTAATCACAAATCTTAGTAAACTTGTGGTCTATCTCAGTCTTTTATCTTCTCCAAATGTCTGTAAAATTTGGTTTCTCCTTATCTTGTCTGTAGTATTCCACTTTCAACTTCTGTTGGTGGAATTAACTTCCATATCTCTATTTGTCAGCATGTAATCCAGATAAATTATACCAAGAAACGTGCTAATCATGAATTAATGACAGGGACTATGCTAATTGGCCATGTAATTGAGGGCATCCCCTCTAGTAACTATAAATGGTCCACATCGATTCACCAGGTGGTGCAGATATTGCCGAAAATGGGGTTTTTCGAAAATGTATTTGTTCCTGTTGCTTCTACAAAAAAAAATGTACAATATATTAGAGCCCAAAATTTACTACAATAGTAACACCATGTATTGTTTGCTATTACTGTGATCCAGAAAATTGATCCAGAACTGTTTCTTTAGTGAATTTGTCCTGCGAAGCAAATTGTGACAAATCTTCAGAACCTCTTTCGAACTGTCATCATTTCCACTCTCTCTGTTCACGGAAATATGTACACATAAAAGTGCAAAATCGGTGTAATTCAATATCTTTGAACTGTTTGAACTATGTCAATGTTATTGGTGTTCACTTCCTTCCGCTACAGGCTAGGTGGGGTTTTAGGAAGGCTTACTTCTCGACTCGCAATCGCAACATCTCATTCATTGACAAGTATTACGGTTGTTAGTGTGCCCAGTTTGCACTTTGAGCGTACTTAGTACGTACTGAAGCAGAGTCGAAGCTCTATATTCTACTATGAACTTTAAGACCCCGTTAAATAACTCTCAAACACAATAAAACCAACTTTGTGTTTTGATAGGTATAAAGCCCTCATCAACCAAAATGCAGAATAGAAGCGACGTTCTGTTAAACACGGGCTGTCTCAACATTCTGTGAATACCGCTGATGAAATGACACGTTAGAAAGTGAACGCTGTATAAAAATAGGTTGACTTTCTTGTTTTACACTTCTCATGAATTCGACCACGTGCCAAAATCAACTTTGTAAAACCAGCTTAAGGAAATGTTGAATGAAAAGTATATCATTACCATAGTTAGTATTCCGAAAAGGTGTGCAAAAAAGCAAATGATTCCTACATTAATATGTAGTAATAATCTACTTCACCTTTTATGGTAGGAGATTATTGCAGATTTTGATGATTCTTGAAAAACAGCCGATTAAATAATGAATTTCGGTATCACTTAGGTAGTTGTTGTATGGTCCAAAATGTTTTGTAGGTTAGCTTTATTACCATCGGAAAACGACAACAATTATCTTTTGGAAAATGGAATCAGGTACTGGAGAAGATATAGTTTCAACTTGCGATTCAAGCAGAGATATAAATGAGACCAGACCAAGACTGACGATCCAGCAAGAAATGTAAGAGATTTTCACATTAATGTTCCAAGCGACTTAAGATTAAATACCTTCATTCTGGGATAGTGAGGAAACAGTTGCAGGTACATGTTGTATATCTTCTTCTTCCTTCTTGACTCTAAACGAATCGCCTGTTTATTCTTCGTCAATTTGCCTATTACTTTTTAAGATTCTTAAGAAAAAACACTACAACTATGTATGAAAATCATTCAGGAGCGGGTGAAACTGGGGGGGTCTAGGTATAATCTTGCCCCAACTTTATTGTGTGACACTTTTAAATTAATAAAGTTCAGATAAGATTCAAAAACTGATGATTTTAGAGAAAAAAGACAAGAGACTTTCTGTGTGTAGAAAACTTCAGATTTTTAAATTTTGCTCATAAATTTATTTAAAAGTGTCACACAATAAAGTTGAGGCTAAATTATACCTAGCCCTCCGCCCCAGTTTCAACCGCTCTTGAATGATTTTCGTACATAGCCGTCATTTTCTCTTAAAAATCATAAAAAGTTAAATTCCCGTGTATGTTATCATTTGTTTATCTTTAGACGTTTCGAAAATATTCATAAAAAACATATTCAGGAGAATTACTTGAACACCCTGTATCTCGGATACTAATCACTTCCCGACCCATATTTATAGGAACTTTTTTCTTATTTTGAAAAGTTGTACTGCTAAGTGAAGTTTGGCCTATGCAATTCGGGACACCCTGTATATACATAATCTCAAGTTTCTGGGCTCTTACTAGCTCCTTTTACTTATTCATCCCTATTTACACCACAGCTGGCTAGTGGAACTTATCCAAGGTACAAAATTAGGGGACAAGAACCCAACCCATCCGGAGTAAGCTCAAATATAATGTGGTTCCAAACGTGCGCATAAAAGAAAGTTACAGTCAGACCGACAGACCGAATTTGTTGCCCTCAATTAAAATCTCGACGTTTCATGACATTTTAAACATATTTCAATAAAAAAGGAATTGAGAATTTCTTTACCATTACTATACCTCCACTTCATGTGGAAGTAATTAAATAAGTTTCTGTTTTGTATTTTTTATATAATTGAGCTAATCGTATGTCGTCTTAATAATTATTGTAATATTAGTCGACCTGAATTAGGGTTTCTCCAAAGAACTTTAATATTACACCAGTTCTCTAACGGAATGTTTTAGGTTTTTTGGCAGGGATTAAAGGGTCAATTATCCAGAAACGCAAAACTGATCGTAAGTCATATACTTACAACATTCCGTTAAAAAAGTGCTGTGATCATAGTGTTCTGAAAATCAGAATTCTTTTCTTAATTCAGTTGGACTGTATAGTGAGTAGACATTTTCAATCTACATTTAAACATTCTTAAATTTCGTAATATCGGTACTGTTGAAATGGACTTTAAAATCCATACTGCCCCTGTGGCGCAATCGGTGAAGTGAATCATACTATATTTAATTGTCCATTAACAGAACCTTGATTAAAACATTTTCTTAAATTTCTGCACGATAATGATTTTATTTCACCCATATGGTTACCATATTTTTTAAGTCTTAAAAATCCTGATCTAATGAAAACACTTGCATCTTTCTTTTTAGACGCCAACCAACATTGACATTTAGGTATCTTGTCCAAAACCCTTGTTTTATCCCTTTGTTTATTAAGTCCTTCCTTCCAACCGTGGCCCACCTGTATTTGTCTTATTAAATGCCCTCAAAGGCCCCTGGGTGAGAAGTGAGTCCTCCTTGTTTGCATTCCTTACAATCCTGCCTTTCTTATAAATGAGTAACGCCAGAGATTTCTTTTTATTTTATTTTATTATTATTATTTTTAACTTACAAAATTTTCTAGGGCTGTTACTTTAAATAATTTACTATTTTTATTAAAGTTATAATGCACAATATTTCTACATTTACGTATACATCTGTAATGTTTTATATCCGCTAATTCGGTTAATTTTTGTTTCATCGTAGGTAGTTATGTGTTCGTGGCCAAAACACTTTGTTTGCAAAGCTAATAATCTGAGGAAAAAAAATTCGTAAACTTTTAAATAATTATCTTCAATTTTTAAATAATTGTCTATTGGCACCTAAGAAAATTTAGATCGAATTTCCACAGCTTATTTGTTTTCTTTTTTGTATGGCACAATAATGTCTCTATTTTATCGTTACACCTATTTATTTGCATGCACTTGGTAAAATTTAATGGTACAGTTTGTGCTCTAATGCGTTTTTAACACGTGAAATACGAATTCAATACTTTGTACTGTATTTAAACCCTTCAGTTCTTGCTGTAGATTTACATCCTAACAGGTTACATTATTTGATTTGCACTAATAGTACAGAAAATCCAAAGTTTCAGCTAAGGCATTGTCTTAAGTTATACAAAACAAAAATAAAAGATACGCTTTTGTTACATTTCCCGACCTAATTGACTCTTGATCTTATAATCTTATTCTAATAATTTTTTGATCTAATAATTATAAGTGTATGGGCCATATCTAAAATTTATACAGTTAAATAAATATAATATGGACATACATTTTACAAGTGAATGAATGGATCTCGGATTGTCGGCATCACATAAAGCATTGTTTATTTAGTAGTCATCGACACAACACAACACAGAGCCACTAATTTACTTTTATCTTCCCATCGCATACGTCTTTTCGGAGAAGAGGAAGGCGTTATCTCCATCAGAACTCGATAAATTTTTCAGGAATGTCAAACTTCAACATGAGATTTTAAATATTTCTATTGTATAAACTTTATTTACAATAATATTATTTACAATACAATGTCTATTATTCTTTATTTATGTAATCAAGTATTTCTACAGTTGTAATATCTAACAATTTTCTGCAGAGAGCACATTCCATTTATCCGCAATTATTAGTAATTTCCCATGGTGCTTTAGAGACCCGATATATTCTATTAAAAAGAAATATCATAAGAAAACCTACAAGGAATTGACTATAAGAACATTTAAAATATTAATACTTTGAAACTATTTTGTTTCACTTTTACATATTCCAATTCAAAATGAATTGTAACGTTCCTAGTGGTAGTCTAAAGGTTTCAATGGGGTAAGCATGGGATAGCCGCGCGGGAATTTTTTATAACGAAATTTGGAGCATTTTTGTACAAAAAAGATTAATTTTATAAAAATTTCAGCCTTCATTCACAAATTTGAATTTAAATTAAAAAAAAAATCATCTTTCTTCATTAACTCCACCGATTGGTTTGTCGAAAAAATGAGGTATAACTCAAATAAAATTGTTTTAAAAAAGTCGCGACGGAATTACTTTTCATGATTCTTGTGTGATACTGACTCTGGCAAAAGAGCGATTTCCACGTACACTACAAACATCAATACTCTTGAACACAACGCTCGAGTACCGACATTTGACGCGCGCATCGCTAACCAAATTAGCATCATCGGGAGATGATTAAAATTGATCTTATCTCTCGATGATTCTAACGTTATCCAAAGACATTTTTCGGAAAAAGTAGTCGCACTATAATCATTATAATTATAATCAATAGTCATGCTGAGTTTAGAGACAAATATATCATTTATTAATTACATTTTCACACTAAAAAAAATCTAATCTTTTGACCAGACCGCCCTACCCATATGTATTTTGAGCAGCTGAATCCAAGTCTGGCATCAGAATGGCACCTACACTCATTAGTTTTTTTTTATGATTCAAGACTAGTCCAAAAATGGGTGAAAAAAGGAAGTTAAAATTAAAAATTTTGGGATGCAATATGAATTTGAAACTTGATTTTCTCCATAACCACATAGATCAGTTTCCAGAAAATCTTGGAGAGGGGAACCGGAGCATTAATAAATATGATCGCTGACCATGTTTGGACCTTAAAGAGAGATTTACCGGAAATATCAAATAACGAAATAAAAGATTTTGTTGCAGTAGAAGCAACTAAAAAAAAAGCATTTTTTTCTCAAATAAACACTTTTTTACTTTTGATTTTCTGGAAAAATTAAGGGTTGTTTTTGAATAAGTTAGAAGTAAATCTTTTCATACCATCTGCACGCAAACTTATTGTTTAAAAGTGAATTATTTATTATTTGTTTTCTTATAGTAATGAAACATATTCTACATAGGATTTTGCAAACAGCGGAAGAAAGTATCTATGAGAACTAAAAGAAAAACTGTATGTAAAAGACATTCATGAAATTTTTGCATTCTTTCTATAACCTGACTTCTGGATATGCTAGCAAATCAAAAATCCTAAAATAGATTTGTCCAATTCATTATTTGACATTCTCATTATAACACTAGCATCCAACATTGTCCCCTACGGCTAAGCAGATTAAACTAATATCTACATGACCCCCTACGGTATGAAGATTCAGTTAAAAATGGAAACAAAGACCTAAAATGAAATTTATTTACCTACCTTGTCTTAAACATTGTTTCATTCTAATGGATTACATTATCATAAAATCTCTCATGCTTTGTGCCTTTTTGATGAGCTCAGAATAAGGGCGAAAAACGTTTCAAAGGCTAAGCATTTCCAAGAAACTGAATGAGAGAGAAACATTATTTCAGATTTATTAATGTGATATATATTAGGGGGGTTATATAACCTGTAAGGGGTTGTTTTACTATAATATGGGTACTGAATGTAGAAAATAAGTTACTTATAGTTACTCGGTTGCTGGGAAATTTTTTTTCCTTACAAAATTTTTAGAAACCTCTCTTTTTGACCCATTTTTGGACTATATTTTAACTATGACAAAAAACTGGTGGATCTAGGAACAAGGATTCAGCCAGAAAAGTGCCAATGTTGTTCTAAAAATAAAGTAAGAAACTCTACTCATTAACCAGTAAATAGTCATTTACAGTGGAAGTGTAAGGAATGGCCCCGAGAAAACGTTTGAGGCACCCTGTATACCGATCTGCCAAGGTAAAGCAAAACAAGCTAACCATTATACTCTTCGCCGATTTACTACACTTATTATATAATTGTTCCACATTCTATAGGATTCTAAATGATATTAGTTTCAAATATTTTTTGTTTAATTACAAAACAAAAACAATTTTTTTTATTTCAAAAAATTAATAACTTTTTTATTTATCGATAGATTTTGTTCAAAAACAATAGAGTTCTTCCTCTAGCTAACACTAAGTTACTGTCCAAATTACTATTGGACTTTTCGTTCTTAAGTTATCCTGCTTACAAGAGACGTAACGGCCGGACAGACAGACGGACATTTTGAAAGTTGTTCACAATTCAATCACCAACACAGTGATATGAAATTTTTTTCTCTACGAGCAATATTACCCGTTTTAGAAATGTGCCGATCAACTGCAATATACTCTTCGTTTTGTATTTGCGAAGAGTATAATAAAAAGCAAAATCTGCAAAAAATAAAAGAGAGATCTAGGAGAACATTGGGGATGCTCTGTATAGCTTTGTCCACACCTGTTCACTTTACGTAGCGCAAGTGACGCATGCACGAATGCAAGCCTTAAGTCAGTCGAGGAGCGCCGCTTTTAGTGTGACATGCCCTAAGTCATGTTCTTCCATTATCAGCGGATTTATGTTCAATTTGAGCATTTTTTCGGAAAAATTTCGTTCTCTTTTTGTTATTTTAAGTTTGTTTTTTACTCAAAATATCGTTTTAACAAACTCTGCCCTTTATTGATCACATAATACTTTATGGGACATTTTAGATAAGAAATATACAAATAAGATTAAAAGAAATGATGCTTACATCGTTTTAGCCATGAAATATGACATAACTGTAAGGAATGTGAAAAACTAAATTAAAAACCTACACTCATTTTTTCTAAGGAACATCAAAGAGTTATAGGAAAAAAGAGGGGCGCAGGAGCAGAGGACAAGTATGACTCTAATCGTTCGCGTATAAGTCCACGTTGAAGACCATATCCATCACCTGAATGTTTTATTTATACGTCTTTTTCTTACTTTTTCACCACTAAAATTGCAGCTCTTGTACCCGCTAACATCACAGCATTAGGATCCATTGTAAAACTACACGTCTACACTGCTTAATATTGACGGTGATTGATATTTTGGTGCATTCAATCTCTTGCGCTATACGCAACAATGGTTGAAAATGGAATTGAAACTTGAAAAGGAAGTTGAAGACGAAAATGCACAAGTGTGAAATTAGCTTATATCAAGTAGACCCCAACTACTTTGACATGAGAAATGTTTTTATATTGGTAGTTAAGCCCAATATATGGACGATGTGACAACTGTCAGTCGAAATGTTGATTTGTAAATAAATTTTAATATTACAGCTCTCTTTTTTATTGCAAAGT
The DNA here is from genome assembly GCA_963583905.1 of Stenurella melanura. Classification (NCBI taxonomy): domain Eukaryota; kingdom Metazoa; phylum Arthropoda; class Insecta; order Coleoptera; family Cerambycidae; genus Stenurella; species Stenurella melanura. Next base: position 67,751,116 of record OY757313.1, read on the forward strand.
ATAGATTTCACTAGTATAAATTTAAGCCAAATCAATTCAAACAATATCATAAGATAGGTTTTATAGATGAGAGTCAATGTTGTACTTCTAATGGTGTAACATTGGCATCCACAGCCGTTTAAAAAATATGTGTATTTTAAATGCATACGTGTTTTGAAAGACTATTACAAAAGCTTCTAATTCTATTGAGTTGAAACAGTTTTTGAAACAATTAATATTCTTTTGAAAGTAAAACATAATGAGGTGTCAATGTATGTCCATTTTACCTTAATGCATAAAGAAGTCTGCAATTTTTAGAAGATTGGTCTTTTATGTGAAAAAAGGGCTCCAAAATTTCGTTCAGAAAATACGAATACATGGTAACCCTGCAAAAGTAGTTAAATTTAATTTTCAAATTATAAAATGTTCATACAATAAATAATTGTCCTTTTCTAGAGGAGAGAAAAGGAAAAACCCTCTTCACAATTTAAAATAGTTTAAGCTCTGCACGCCTATGTCGGAATCCAGCTATCTGTCTCGCGGTTTGGCGATGTTCCAGTGGCGGTCAGTTCCGTTCAGGTACGCCGGAATATTTCTGACGGAAATCTAAAACTAACCCTTGAATTCCAATCCCTTTTAACGTTTACCCTTTCTAAGTAGTCTCGTCTAAATTTGATGATGCTTTTCGCCTGTCTGTTGCAAGTGATCTCATCTTAATATAATTAAATCTATATTCAAATATCCTGTGCCGACAAGAATCGTGACTAAATAACAAAAGAGATGTTCACGAGCACTGAATCTGACGTAATAACGATTCATACCTTTGTTTACAAGTTCTTAAGCTTAGAAAAATCTCTATTGTGCGGAATATCTATTTAAATAACCTGCTTCGCTATTGTGAACTTCTCAAGCGCAAGTAGTTAATATTTATTCTTTTGAGTTAATAATAATAGATTCTACAAGCTGATTTCAATTTAATATTTATTTATTTATTCATTAATTAATTTAGGTTAGAACTACCCAGACAGATAAAAATTCAATTACAGGGTAGAAGAGAACAAATAGAACTTCATAAGACATTTGCACATGAAATTAATAATATTTTTAGTTTAAGTGAAATACAGATTGTTTAATTTTGTTAATAATAGTACAAAATATACCGACATTATCCTGTATGTGGAAAACATATGCAAATAGTTAAGGACAAATCTATAAAATGTGATGGTGTGTGTAATAAACTCTTTCATAGTGCATGTTGCAATATTAAAAACACTAATTTAAAAGTAATCAAGATAGAGAGTATAAAATCACTCAGATGGTATTGTGATCAATGTGAAGTAACTAATGGCTTGAATATGAATGAAAAATTTGACAGTTACTCTTTTCTTTATTACTTTTGAACATTTTGACAGTCTTTGCGATTCTAAAATTATCTCCAATTTATTTCTGTACGACTAATGTTTAAAAATTATAAAGTTTCTTAATTTTGCCTCCTTTTTCAGCGATAATTACTGGAATATTTTTTTAAATTTGTTTTAAACTTTCTGATATTTTTTATTCAAAATTTACTTAGCGATTATTTCTTCTCGACTAACGCTTAAGAATTGTACAATTTTATGAAATCGTAGAAAGGACATGTAATGTTTTATTTTTATAAATTCCAGTTTAAACTATAAATTTTATATAATTCCCAGCTTGAACTGTGAATTTTGTTAAATTCCCAGTGTGAAGTGTAAATTTTGTTTAATTTACGATTTAAACTGTAAATTCTCCTGAATTCATAATTTGAACTGTAAATCTTGATAAATTCCCAGTTTAAACTGTAAATTATAACATATTATCATATTAGATACACAATTCATCAGAATGTAGCCAGGGGGTGCCAGGCGGTGCCAGGGGATGCTCGGAACATCCTGGGAACATTTGAGTACACCATGTAGAAATTCCTCCTTGGGACTATTTTGCATATTTTTCTAAATTATAAGAGAAACAGACTTCATGCGAAAAGTAAGTGCTTCTTTGGTTTTTGTTAATTACTTCACATTCACGTAGCGGAGTGGACGTGTAGTAATTGTAAGCAAATTTTCAAAAGTTCGTATTATTAAAAGAGGTTTGGATATCATGAAACGTCGAGATATTAAATTTGAGTGAACTTTGGTACACGTAAGTATTATAATGAAACCTGCAACTAGGCTATATTTTGAGCTTACTTCACTGAAGAGCTGGGAGTGAAATAGAGGTAAATGCTCCGATCAAGTTCTTTGATCAGAGTGTAGATAAGTCCAGATGCTTGTGACTTGATGTATATAGGAGAAGCCAAGGTCTCAATTGTTTTTATGACATTGGCCACCTCTACACCACTCTTACTCCATTATTAAAGTTGTTAGCAAAATAAAATATAGGCACTGATTTGAAATTTGATAAGTAATTTATAGTTCAAACTGGGAATTTAGCAAAATTTACACTTTAAACTGGGGTTCAGCAATATTTACAGTTTCAACTGGAATTACAACAAAATTTACAGTTCAAACTGGGAACTTTATGAAATTTACAGTTTAAGAGTGGGTATGCCGTCTAAAAATCAGAAATAAATTACTCTCAAACGCCGCCCCGTCCGCGACAAATTATAATTAGACCATTGCAATTACGAAATTTGTACAGGCGAAAAATAGAACAAAACATATCAATCTAGGTTTGTATCTTTTTAATATTTTGAAAAAAAAAGGTATTAATTAATAAGATTTGTTTTAATTAGCAGTAAATTGCGAGATTTTATGATTTTTAAAAAAATATTTAGAATCAAAATATGAGAAAAAGGACTCGATACAAACCTTCCTTCATGTTTTCTGTGTATCGTACTATTTTTATTTTTCCAAAAAACATAATACTTTTTGCAAAAACATGTATAGCACGGAACCGTGCAAAGGCACATTTTGCAACAAATGTTACACTGATACGAGCTCCCTCTGGATTTATTATTGTTTAAGCTCCGCCCTTCACCCAGAATTATTTTATGAATGAGAAATAACGAGGGAACGAAATAAGAAATTAAACCAAATCATTTCTAATAACACGGGACGCCCAATAAAATACCAAATTCCATTAATTTACTATTATACTTAACAGGTACTCTACTCTTTGATTATACTACAAGTACGGAATTATAACAATATAGAAACTAGTTATATGTAGCCACCCATGCACTAACTATAATGTGTAATTGTGTTTCAATTCTTCTTTATAAAATGGTGGTATGTTGGTATATTTGAAAACATTTATTGGACAATACAATTGATACTAAATTTTAAAGATGTGTTCTTGTCGTAAACACATGAATATAGAATTATAAGGGGCGATGCGATTTGCAATGAAAGGAGTTAGAAACACAAAAGTAAAGCGCACATTTTCCCATTTTCTCATCAAGTCACACGCATTAGTTTGTTGCATTAGACCAAGCAACAGGATTTCTTTCATAATAACTTTTATTTCTGGGAAAAATAGAAAGAAATGTTTGGGATAAAAACTGTCGGCAGTAAAGTTATCTATCGATCTGTCAAAATAATGAAATCTTGGCTCAAAATATAAAAAGAAACAGAGAAACCAACTTACTCCTTTAAACCCGAAAATATTTTCCAGAAAAAAGCAACTTTGGTGAAAATTTAACAAATCAGAGCTAAAAGTATCGTCCAGAAGGTGATGTGGACCGATGTTGAAAATATTTTCTTGTTGAGATCGCGCACCAATGTAGACGTTCTAAGACTCAAGTTGCAGGTTTTTATCTCTGCTTTCAAAAGAAGAGAGAAAACATTTTTGAATACAAATTTTAGCCATCTTTTTTACTTTCAAAATTTTGCAAATTTTTAGAATCGCTCTGACATTCGTATTTAAAAAAAATGAACTATTAAATTTCATTGATACAAATAATTGATGCTTTGGATTTTTAAAATCTAACCAGTAAAACCAGAGATATCCATATTTTTGAGAAATAACCTATTATGTCTAAAGTTATTAATGATATTTTGATGCGGGGTTTAGTTTAAAACATCTATCATTAAACTTTTGTCTACTATAAAAGCAAATTTGTAAGTTCTCCCCATCCATATATTTTTTAAGAAAATATGAATAATAATTCGTAAAACTAAGTGTACACCAGGCAAGTTATTTTATATAATATGTGCTAATATGTGATATGTGCTAAGTATATAACACTAGTTCCTTGGTCAAATCGAGAACTGCTACTCCTAGAAAGTAAAATTTCAAATAAAAGGTTGCCTCTATCCTTAATCTTTATTTATTCTCGATATATTTACTTGTTACTGACTTCGAAAAATTGGCATTTGCTTGCTACATTTACTTCTGCAAATTTCAGGTTAGGGTTGTAAAGAAATTCTTATTTTACTATATACTATCAAAACAGTACCTGAGAGGTCAACCACTTGTAGTAATTACACGAACTGCCGAGACTGCCTTGCCTGCGGCGCCTGCGTAACTCCAACCAGCCGCACTTGCGGGGCGGGGCTTTCAATTATATGACCGCCACTGCCATGGCTGCCGACAGCCTGCCTAAAATTCGGAGAACGAGTGCCGACGGTGGTTTACCTCTCGATAGACAACTACTGAATTTCATAATGATCTGTTGAATAGTTTAATGCTTATAAATAATTACTTATCACTGACTTTCTGCGAATCATTTCTCTTATTCTCGGTGTCTATTGCATGTATAACAATAATAATTAAAATTATTTTTTTGTTTAACTTGCCATAATTCAAAAAAGGAAAACATTAATGGATCTCAATTTTACTATGTCATCACTACATATTTATTAATGAACTGTGGTAATATGAAGGTCAAATTTTAATAATTGTAAAAAATACGTTTTTTTTCAAAAACCATGTCCTATAAAATGTGAGTATTTGCAACGATCAATTAACGAACGGAAAACCTTTTAAGTCTATGCTGAGAAGAAATAAAGATGGAGACACCTTTTTTATTTGAAAACTTTTTTTCTGTTTAACAGTTTCTAAGAATATCGCGTATAGACAGATTAGACCAATAAATAACTAATACTATACGCATAACACTTATTGGATAAAACAACTTGCGTGGTGTATATTTTTGATTTTAACAATGGTTGCTAATTTTTGTTTATTGGTAAACTACCATTATTTGAGGGAGACTACAAAATAAAAATTCAAGAAGTCCTGAGGAATCCCCTGAGGATCCAAGAGTTTAAATTTTGATTTTTTGAATGATGTGACAGCTAAAGCTTTACACATACGAAAACTAAACAACATTAAAATGTTAAGTTTTCCATTTAGTTATAAACAAGAATTAGTACTATAATAACAAACAAGACTGCAGCTACGGACACGTATTTCGGAGTTATTGCTCTTCATATATGGCACATGAGGTACGAAGGTACAAAATAGAGTACCTACAATATACTGTGCTTTCCTATTTTTGTTGGTCTTGCTTTTAACAATATAACAATATTATTTATGCCGTGCTACGCTGATGAGGAGCAATAACTCTGAAACGTGTGTCCGTAGCTGCAATATTGCATACCACTAATTTTTGTTTATAATTTTTATCGGACCTCATTAACTCTTATTCTTTTTATTTAATATTATTATTTCCTTATTGACGATTATTATTAATTAATGCAGATTACTAATTATTGAATATCTTTTCCATTATGCAAAAATATAGATATAGTCGTATACTCCATATTACAAATTAAAATTCTAGGGAAGCATAATACCTAGCCGTTTAAATTATAAATAATCTATTTATTGAAGGTATAATATGTTAAAAACGCATTTAGGTTAGAATGATAGGATAGATGTGTCGGCATAACCTTTGAGCTTTGGCAGGTAGAATTTATATACAATCATGAACTAATTTCGAGCTTATACGTAAGTTGAATCGCGGTCATTCATTTCTATTTACTACTACATAGTACTATAAATACATAAAATAATATTTTATCGTTTTTAAAGGACCGCCCACTGGAGTTTCCCTTTCACCTCCCCTGTTGCAAATTTTAGCAGCTTGTCGAGGCATACCTACTCTTAAGTTGCAAATTATAAAAATAAAACGATACATGTACGTTCTACAATTCAAACAGTTAGAGATTATTTTCGGCGACAAATGTCACCAGATTGTTTCTACCAAAATTTTCGTAAATTTCCTTCGATAGAATGAATAGTTTTGTTTCAACTATTCGACAAGAGGTTCTTGGCAATTAGTACAAAATATTCAATGAATTCCACTCCAAGCACTGTGCTTGGAGTAGTGATAAGACCTCATCTAGCTTTCGTATTGAATCTATTGTTATGAAAAAAATTATATAAAAAAATATTTTTAAGAAAAAGCTTTTATTTTAAAAAACTGTACTAAACAACAAAGAATAAATTATTATTTGTTTGCTTATAATTGTATTGAAACATATTCTTTATAGGATTTTGCAAACAGGGGAAAAAATTACTATCTATATATAAAAGAAGAAGTTTGTGTAAAAATATTAATGAAATCTTTGCATTCTTTCGATAACCTGAATTCTCGTTATGCTGGCAAATTAAAATCCTAAAATGAATTTGTCTAATTTCTTATTTGACATTTCTCATTCTAACACTAGCATCCACACAGTCCCCTACGGCCATGCAAATTAAACTAGCATTTCCAAGAAACAGAATGATATATTTCATGAAAATGGAATCCATTAGAATGAAAATTTTTTTAAGACAAGGTAGATACATAAATTCATTTTAGGCCTCTGTTCTCATTTTTAACTGAATCTTCATGATCGTAGGGGGTTATGTAGATACTAGTTTCATCTGCATGGCCGTAGGGGACTGTGTGGATGCTAGTGTTAGAATGAGAATTGTCAAATAAGAAATTGGACAAATTCATTTTAGGGTTTTAATTTGTTATCATAACCAGAATTCAGGTTATCGAAAGAATACAAAAATTTCATTAATATTTTTACACAAAGTTTTTCTTTTAGTTATAGATAGTTATTTTTTCTGCTGTTTGTTTATAATGAATATGTTTCAATACAATTATAAGCAAACAAATAATAATTCGTTTTTAAACATGCATGAGTATATAGGCTCCAATACTAGTTAGCTAGTAGATAGGTGAGGTTGTTTTTATCAGTCAATGTCAAATATAATAGTTTTACACTACATAGAAATTGTCTTGGTTTTGCATGAAACATCTTTATGATTGGCTTTATGTCTTTCTGATGAGCTCCAGAATAAAGGCGAAAAACGTTTCAAAGGCTAAGCACTTCCAAGAAACAAGTTTCAAGACAAAAAATAATTTTTTAAAATTCCTACACTTGGAAGCCAAAAGCTTTGGGGACGATCGTATAGCACTATTGCATAGTTACTTTGCTCAATTATTGACCTAACCAAGATATTTTAGTTTCCAGGTGTATGAATTAAAAAAAATATTTTATACTTTTTTAGTACTGTTTTTTTAAATAAAAGCTTTTTCTTAAAAACATTTTTTTATATAATTTTTTTCTCGACATAAGCGCACTTTATTCTTGCACGATTTTCATAGTTTTTGCCCTGTCCTATATATTATTTAACTTGAAGCCATTCTAAGTGCACTTGAAATGGCTATCGGACATACAATAACTTTTGGCGGTATTTAAACTTTGGCTGTGCAACTAAAAATAGGAAATCCATTTGTTGCTTACTTAATCGACCACATTGTATATCCTGGGTACAGAATCAGGGCATGCCTATCATAAAAGTGCATTACCATCGAAGCTGAATCAACGTGTAAAATTTCAGTTCCGTAGGATAAGAGGAAGTGCTTCTAAATCATCTTGCAAGATTTGACTTAAACAAACTAACACACTAACATTGCAAGTTAAATAAAAGCTTTTAAAAATAAACTTTTTTGTAGAAAATAAAACTTTTTTAGTGGGAAGAATTGATTTGACAAGGAAAATGATAAACACATTTTTCTGTGGATAACAAAATTCACTGTATATTGTATTTAAAACATTTTCTTGTGTGTACCATGGTGCACAATATATTCGTGAAAGAAATTATTTTCGAGGCAATTACAAAATCATAAAGTTGAGAGAAAATAACACATTAATGGAATATTTTAGCATACTACAAGCCAAAATTCAATTTTGCCTCAATTTTGCTTCAATTTTCATTAAAAATGTCTAAAAGTTAATACCTTACCATCCTAGTGGAAAATGGGGTTAGGTTGGTATTATTCATATTTTTAAAATGTAGATTTTGACCTCCTGAATAAGTCACAATGGGCATAACCTTAAATGATCAACAGTCTTTGAGACATGGCTTGTAACAACTAGACAATGGTGGTCAAACATTGCAACATGGTAAAAATGTGACAATTTATTGTAACAGAATCTAATTCTCCATAGAAATGGTACGAGGTCCTTTCTGGATTATTATATGCTGTTAATATGAATAACAATTTAAAATATAAAATTGCTATTGAAAAGTTAGGTAAATGATTTTTATTTTCTTTACAGATCGTGCAGTGAAGTGTGTGATTGTGTGAACAGTAATTCATTCATCAAGATGTGGTGCACCTATAGGGAGATAGCCACCTTCATGTTATTCATTATCTCCCTAACGTTAGCAGCAAAGGAGCTAGAGAACGAAAAAATTGATGCAGGTGAGTCAACGTTATTTTTAATTTCGTTTAATTATGTCTACTCATGAGATATCGCATACCCCATAAATTATTTTTGTGTCAGCGTAGGTTTGTTTTAATGAATTCATAAGTCACTTTAAAACATGACACGAGATTGAATGATAACTACGAAATTTAACAGTTGCTACTACCGAAAGTAATAAAATGTTTTTTTGAAACCTACTGGTATTACTATTTCAAGGAAAATTACCGAACTGGTCCATCTGGCAAGCAGCAATTAGTTTTATATCAATGTGCCGCTCTACTCGAGTACATTTACAAAAAAATAAGTTTAGTTCAATTCACTGTATGTGCTAAGATATACAGGGTGTTGAAAAATGAATAAAGCTCTCAATTGGGTCGTCATCAGAGCTGTTAAACTTTAAAAGAAAGTCTTCTATAAATTTAGATCGTGTTTTCATAGACCCCCTATTGTACCGAGGATACCTTAAGTGCCATACTATGGTAATTATGTAGCCACAACAGCAAACAGTCCCAGTTCCGGTTTTACAAAATACAGTAGTCCAGCGTCTTTTCCATCTGTATTTTTTTCGATAAACATAACTGTAATATTTGGTTTTTAACATACTTATAATTGTTATTGAAGACGACGCTTTTGCTCATGGCCCAAAACTTATATATAATCGAAATGAGGTTCTTTCTTTCTTATTATTGCGAAGAGGAAATATTTTAATAATGACGATGTCATGCACAATCGTCACTGATTTCGTTACTCGCACATAATAAAATTTGGTATGTTATTAATAGCTGGGTTCTATTAATAACATACCAAATTTTATTCACAAGAAAAATAAAGAAGCATAAAAAAAATTATTACATAACAACTTATACCCTTGCAATAAGAGTCAGATATCAATTTACCAGCACGGTTCTGTTACAGGGCGCTCTACCATCTCAAGCCTAATAATCATAACTCAATCTGTCTCTGAGGCAATTGATTAACGCTTGCAAATGAAAGTAATATAAATATTTTTCTTTTAGGCGTTCGACACCCTTAACCACGCTATACTGTTTCGAAAAATATCTTAAATTAGTTTCTCCCAATCTCTGCTCGTATTTTTTTTCAATATCATCCTTTAGGTCGAAATAATATGTCGCTTATAGTGAGTGTTTTTTTTTTAAGTCACAGGCGTAGAGGTTATTTACCACTAACATACTGGTTAATTGTGATATTGTAGATTCCCCGAGCACCGCTTAAAAAAAAAACATACATGTGACAGTCTCAAAGAATTGAAGAAGGGAAAAAAATAAGATAATTCCACAAATAACATTTAGACAATATAGTGAGTGTTGGTCTGTCGAGTACGTGACAATGGCTGGTGTTACACAAGGATCAATTATGGGGCCCTTGCTTTTTAATCTTTTTATGATATAGTGGAATTTATTCAAGTTGACATCTTGTGCGCAGAGTAAACGTACTCTACGCAGATGATCTCAAACTTTTTAGGACTATTAGTGCCATCGTGGGCTGCAATCTACTACAAAACAGCCTCTCCATATTTGACTGGTGTGTTCGAAATAAATTAAACTTAAATGTGTACAAATGCAATGTTATGTCCTACCCATTTTATAATAGTATAGATAATGTGGAATTTAGAAGACCCGTAACTTTCAATGATCTTTTGATAAAGAACTTTCCTTTGCACTTCACATAAATAACATTAGTTCAGAAGCCTTTAAGACTTTGGAATTTTTATTCAGATGAAGCAGAGAGTTTACCAATACCGATATTCTAAAAGTACTTCACTCTGCTTTTTTTCGGTCTAAACTTACGCGCCACTTATCTGAAACCCTTACTACGTACATCACGTTAATGGCCTAGAAAAAGCACAAAGTCGATTTGTAAAATTATTGTGTTTCAAAAGTGATGGGGTATACCCATTAGTTGGTTTTCCACATCTAGAACTTTTGAATAGATTCTATATGGATACTCTTGAAAACAGGGGGGTTTGCTATTCTCAAATATTTGTACATAACCTAATACATAACAATTTCGGTCGGGTGCCTAGAATTTTAAAATAAATTAAAGTTTTATGTACTATTAAATACTCGCATAATACAAACTGTGTGTGTTTCCACTCCGCGCTCCAATAGACTTCAATTTTTCCTCTATTCTCAATGTCCATAATTACACCAAAAATTGTGACTAATTCGAAATTTTTGTCTGCACTGTTAATTCCATAAAAGACTATTATAGTCATTGACGCTTTGTTTTTGTTTGGAATCTGCTTTTATTTACTTATAATATTATGTTGTCTTATAGGTGTCTTTATATTTCTCTAGTGTATATATTGTACGCACTTCATTTTTTGCTTCTGGCGTATCCATCCTGTTTTGTGAATGGGTAATACGTGTTGAGCGGTGTTAAATAAATAAATAATTTTCAGGGACGATATCCTGTGTGAAATTAATTAGTTGTCAATTTCAAAATTCTTCTAGCTCACTCTCAATTTCTGAACAAATTGGATGAAATTAGGCGCAAAATGTTCGAGAATGCTGGTACTTTATGAGGTAACTGCTAGGTTCACAATTAAGGTTTTATATGTCGATTGACAACTGCCACGACCCTGCTAAAAGTTCAAAAAATTCATGATGAACAACTATTCGGGGCTTCTATCCTAATTTTGATAAATTGATATTTAATATAAATAATTTTTTTCTTAAAGCATCAGGTTTTATAATGTTTTAATACTACCTGATAAATCCTGATAACTTATTTGTTATTTATTTAACATGTGCCCAACTCAGAAATTTTTGGCGAATTGCTCTAGCCAAAGGGAAGGTCGAACGTGAAACATCAAAATACACTCTGATTGTTCCACCCAATATTGCAGTCAATCTTTGACAATACGTAACATAACACATATTTCAAGCCATCTCTAAATCTAAAGCCAACACTGTCCGGAATGGGATTATACATTTCAAAAATTCAGACAAGCATCCACCATGACCAGTGGTTATCAAACGCAGTACAAGATAGATAGCGTCATCCAACGAACCCGCCATACAACACGCTTTAGCGCCCTGCGTTACCGTTCCGTATATTTTTCTATTATCGAGTTATTACGGTAAAGCAGTCATTCAAAATTGTTTAAATATATGATCCCGGATAGACTATCGTATCAAATATAAATAAATATTAGTAATTTACTTTTACTTTTGTCATTCCTAATCAAAATGTATTATTATCGTCACATTCAATAATATTTTTGGCCCTCATTGAAGGAATGCTCATAATAGTTTGATCATATTCACTTTAGCTGTTATGAAATTCTTAAATAAAACTACAAGTTGTGACACACCACTTATAAGCAATCTTGAGTTTGGTGTCACTTGTTATGCCGTCCAGGTAGCAACCAACAACTAATTATTACAAATATAGACAGATAAAAGGGCCATGAGATACCGTAAGATGTGAATTATTTCCATACATATTTAAAAAGTAAGGGGTCCGTCAATAAAACTTCAAAAACACCCAAATCACAAATTACCTGACAGGGCAGAACTCAGAAGGTTTTCTTTTTGTCCTAAATATTTTAACATGGAAATCCAAAGCATTATAAATATTTAATGCATGAAAAGTTACTCCCTTAGATTTTGTTCTTATACGTATATCTCAATTTAGCCATTTAAGTAAGCGTATCACTACGTAAAAATATTACTATTAAATATCTCCTAATCTGAATTAAGTTTTATGTCATTTTTAAGGATTAAAAGTAATTTGATTACCCGAATTATTTGAATTATTTTTAACCTTCCCAGCCATAAAAATGGGAAGATTACTGCAACTGGTTCAAATCGAAAATTGAGATTAGACCATGCACTGCGAATATTCAACTTGATAGAGGCAATTATAAAACTTTCCCAATCTTCAAGGTTCCATACACACAGTAATGTAAAATTCTTCAGGGTTCAGACTATGAGTTGTAGTGGTGTAAATTTAATAATTTAAACAAAAATTTAAATGTAACATCTTCAATCTCATTTAAAGGAAGTAAGAGTAATGGGCCGATATGATTTTGGCAAAAAATAATTTGTATGTTTAAGTATTAATGTAGCTTTAGCTTCTTTCAGCTTACTTGGGATGTATTTGAAGGAATGTGCATCAAGTAATTGTATATGCTTCGTCATTACCTATAATTGTGATCAAAGTGCTCTCGAATTTAACTAGAAATGGCTTAGAATTCCGAAAGATACCTATTTTTCTATCTGTCCGTCCCTTGGTCCGTCTTTTTATTTAAAATTAATATTTCACCTGGCGCTTGATGGACTTTTAATTCTCACTTTTTTATAATATAAAGTGAAAATAAAGCGAATTAAATTTTATTTTAATCATGTAAAGAAATTAGCCAGTACTTGGATTTAAGGTGGACATGGCGTTAAATCAGATCCAGCTGAGGGCGACATGAACATATGAACAATATGACCATTATCACTCATAATAATGCAATATTTTGCCTTGTAACAGCATACACTAAATTCCGTAATATTCGAGGTTACAGCGGAGTTCCAAAGATTTTATATTCTTGATGTATTTGTGGATCAGGCAGTAGCACAAATACATTCATGTAGTAACTACGAACTGCCAAAATAAAAAAAAATCTATTTCTTTTTAAAGTATCCAAAGTGTGAAAAAACCTGTTTCACGTCTACAGATGCAACTGTCACATACTTGAGGTAGAGAATTACTTCCACATCCACGTAGTGGATTGAAGCTATAAGAATCGTAAAAAAATTTTCAAATATTTTTTTTCTTGAAATAGGTTTAGAATATCATGAAACGTCGAGATTTAAAATTTGAGCGAAAAAAATTTTTCTCTCTGTCTGTCTGCCTATTTTTTTTTGTCCGCACGATTTCTCCGGAACGATTTGAGATATTGACTTAAAATTTTGTACACGTATATATCATATCGAGATCTAGAACTGAATTGTTTTTTAAAGACATCCGGTGAAGGGAATGGGGGGGTAAATAGGGCTAAATGTGGGAAAATATGTAAAGCAAGCTGATAAGAGTAGAGAAACATGAAATTCGTTGTATCTACTAGAAGCCAAGACCTCAGACTTTTTTATAATATTTTTCAACCCCCCACCACCACACCCCTACTCCATTATTGAGAGAGTTGGTAATTTAGAATTGAGAAATTCACTTGAAATCTGGTACACGTATGTATTATAACGACATCTGGAACTAAATTATATTTTGAGATGATTCCGTTGAAGGGTTGGGGGTTAAATAGGGGTAAATAGAGAAAAATAAATAAAGCAAGCTGGTAAGAGTATAGAAACTTGAAATTTGGTATATGTACTAGAAGCCAAGGCCTCAAAATTGTTTATAATATTTTCCATTCCCGCTTCACTATTAAAGATAATTGAGATATTCACTTGAAATTTGATATACTTATATATTATAATGGCATCAGGAACTAGATTATATTTTGGTATTATTCCTTTGAAGGGTTGGGGGGTAAATAGGGACAAATAGGGGAAAATAAGTAAAGCAAGCTGGTAAAAGTACAGAAACTTGAAATTTGATGTATGTACTAGAAGCCAAAGCCTCAATTTTTTTAATAATATTTTTCATCCTCCCATCACCTACACTCCCTTAATAAAAGAGTTGATAAAAATGAGATTGAGATTTTCACTTGAAATTTGGCACACGTATGTATTATACCATCTGCAACTAGATTATATTTTGACATTATTCCGTTGAAAGAGTGGGGGGGGGGTAAGTATACTTTAATAGGGAAAAATAAGTAAAACAAGCTGTAAGAGTACAGGAACTTGGAATTTGGTGTACCTATATACTAGAAGCCAAGATCTCAGATTACTTTCTAATATTTCTATGACCAATAATTTCCAGATGCTCAAATTCAAATATAGTAAAGATGTATCCTTTAAAGCGAATTCTATAAAAAATATGGATGTGGAAGTAGTGATTCCTTAGACAGCGGTTTTTTTTTTGACAGCACAGATAACACATATCTGGTGCAGAAATTCCACTTCTGTGCCATTTTTTGAAACGATGTTAAAGAAGCATGGTTGATTTTTAACTGTTCCAGTTTGTACTCCACTGTCTTAACAACACCTCTAATATTCTAAAAATATATTAACGTTGGTCAAGTGTAATGTTTATTATGTCAATTACAGTATAGTCAACTGCGATTTCCCTGTATTCAGTACCGCACAGCCGGCGAGGAAAAATTTTTTTGGATATTTGTTTGCTTTATTATAATAACTGAATCACTAAATATTTGCTGTGTTACTAATTTATCGAAAAATACTTCATTCACAAGAGTACTGTATCTCTGAAAGGAATAGGTCTCAATGGCGTTTTTAGTAATTAACGATACATGCATTTCGATCGAAACTTTAAGGCATACTTAACAATGTTTACATTGTTTACTGTAAGATGTGCGTTAACTACTGAATACGAAGACACGTGAACACACATCGGTTCAAATCGCCAATACTTTCAAATACAATTTTTCTTTTCCTAAAAATGCGCATAGATAAAACTTTTATCTTGAATTAAGAGTTGTTTGACACGTATGCAAATAAACAAGTTCTCCACAAACAACAACATTTTTTTGTCAAGATAATAATATTTAAAAGTGAAATATTATTTGTTTGCTTCTAATTGTATTGAATCATATTTTTTATAAGATTTTGCGAATAGCAGAAAAAATAACTATCTATGAGAACTAAAAGAAAAACTATGTGTTAAAATATTAATGAAATCTTTGCATTCTTTCGATAACCTGAATTCTGACTATGCCAGCAAATTAAAATCCTGAAATGAATTTGTATAATTTCTTATTCGAAAATTCTCAGTAAAAAACTAGCATCCACACAGTCCCCTACGACTATGCAGATTAAAGTAGTATCTACATATAACCACCACGGCCAGTTAAAAATGAGAACAAAGGCCTAAAATGAATTTATGTACCTACCTTGTCTTAAAAATTTTTCATTCTAATGGATTACATTTTCATGAAATCTGTCATTCTTTTTTGGAAATGCTTAGCCTTGAAACGTTTTTCGCCCTTATTCTGGAGCTCATCAGAAAGGCACAAAGAGATGTTTCATGCAAAGCGAAGACAATTTCTATTAATAAGTATGAAATAATTATATTTGATATTGAGTGATAAAGACAACAGATATTCATTTATTTATTAGCTAATTAGCATTGGAGCCTATATACTCTATGCATGTTTAAAAGTGAATTATTATTTGTTTGCTTATAATTATATTGAAACATATTCTTTACAGGATATTTCCAACAGCAAATGAAAAATTTTTAAGACAGGGTAGGTAAATAAATTCAGTTTAGGCCTCTGTTCTCATTTTTAACTGAATCTTCATGACCGTAGGGAGTTATGTAGATACTAGTTTAATCTGCATGGCCGTAGGGGACTGTGTGGATGCTAGTGTTAGAATGAGAATTGTCAAATAAGAAATTAGACAAATTCATTTTAGGATTTTAATTTGCTAGCATAACCAGAATTCAGGATATCGAAAGAATTCAAAGATTTAATTAATATTTTTACAAACAGTTTTTCTTTTAGTTCTCATAGATATTTATTTTTTCTGCTGTTTGCAAAATCCTATAAAGAATATGATTCAATGCATAATAATATGTTTGTAATACATTTATTCTTTTAAGATACACTTTTTAATTATTACCACAACGCGCTATATGAAGAATGTATTAATTTGGATAAATACAGGGTTATTCATCATATTTTGACCCTCCTTTATTTCTGTTATAATTGGAGATTAGAAAGTTTCATGTTTTTTAAATGGAAAACCCTGTACTTTTTACATATATTGTTAGATCTTTTTTCCCTGATTTCAAATGTATCAGGGTTGATAGGCCTAGCTGTAATATTTCTTGACATATCGGATATCAAATATGCTCCAAACTTGCATATATATATTTCATGCTTATCGACGGAAGCGCAGTATTAGGCTGTGAGTGATGTTACTATGATAACATTGTACTGTTTGACGTTTCGTATTACTATTTCATCAAAGTGGGTGACACAAGCAAAGAAGTGATACATGAGAGAAAAAATTCAAAATACAAAACATTGTTTTTATGAGGGTGCACGACAAATTACTTTCATTTTATGAAATAAAAAAAGTCCGTCTCTGGAATGACTACCTCGGATCCGGGATAAGTACACTACAAAAGTAACACTTTCGCCAAATTTCAGACTTCAAGATCAAGATTTGGACTTTATACAACGCCGCATTTGGCGATATTTACAACCAACCCCGATCTCAACCCCTTTGGACAACAAATTCAAGACATCGCTCCTTAATGGGTGTTTACGTATAACAATAATATCTTCACCAAACTGACTTCCAGATGCAAGTTGAGTTTGGGCTGTGCTTGATGTTAGCGAGGATAAACTTACAATATAGACTATTACAACGACGGACGGATCAAACAATCAAAATACGTCGCACGGCTATGCCAATTGAGTGAGCACAAACGTTGGCTCATTATGAAGGTTAACCGCAGGAAGGAATGAAAGAGAAGACCGTATAATTGTGGAAGTTTTATGAGTAGAAAGTCTTAGGTTTAGAATAGCTTACCGCGGATATGTGTATGAGTGAGAACAAATCTTAAAACAAGGCTCACCTCGAGTCGTACACACTCCATAAACGCTGAGTTCCACTATATGAACAGATTGATTAATTCAAAATGTATTTAGTTTTTTTCTTAATAGTGAATCCATATTGTATTTGTAGTATAAGACGGCGTTATATATTATGTATACTTTTCAGAATTTTGATAAAATTTCAATCATAAGTGAGTTACCTACTGACCCATATAAACAAAAACTTTTATTCTAAGTAATGTCTCTCCTAAAAATTATACTCTACTATCGAAACTACTTAGGCGAGAAACTATTCTTGTATTAAAATGTTCATCGTATTTGTGTATATATGTAAAATAGTATATCTAAATTAATCAAATATTAATAAATTAATAGAAATAATACCAAAGTTATGTTCCTAAAATTACTTGGACTATTATTATTATTCGAAAATTTTACTTTTCCTAATTCAGTCACTCAATTAAAGTAAATATATTCCTGCTATCTAAGGAAAACCTGTGCAATGGTAAAACTTGGGAAACTGCAGTAGATTTATTTATATCTTAGGGGGCAATAGGGTCTCCTCAGAGACGAGCCAAGAAACTGCTGCCTCTTCGGGATATAAATCATTACCAACTTGGAAATCCTACAGACATCTGAATATTTGTAGTGCTCAAAATTGACTTCCTGGAAAGGTGGGCGAGGATTTCAAATAAGTATAGGGAAAGCGAACCGATTCTCCACCAAGACTCTTAACATTTTTACTACCCTATAAATCTAGTCAAGTGAATTTTTCTACAATGTGTTTCGAAACACAGCTATCTTATATGTACATTTTGAGAGAAGGTGGAATGCTGCACTTTACTTCTGACTTTTTATGTCTTAAGGAAAAGCTTTCAAATCATTTCATCGATTACAACAAACGGTTTTCTTTTGTTTGTCTGGTTTTATTTCTAAATAGGAAAATAAAATATGTCTGGAAATAATAAAAGTATGGCTTTATAAAACTATATCGTACAAAGTATGCAATTTAATAATATTCAGAACTTCTTGGAACACCCATCATGAGAGTAACTCTAACTTAATGTACTGATAATTAAATTCCTAAATATTTATGTATATTTTAGAAAAAATTCAAACGAAATTTTACACCTAGAAATTGTTACATCAGCTTAGCATGTGTTATAATTATGAATGACAAAATTACAAGCTAAATGTGCGAGAATGTATTTTTTACAGCCTATTATTGAGGGATAATTTGCCCATTTTAAAAAATTTTTAATGTGAAAATATATTCAGAAGAAATATTTTAATTAAAACGTTAGTCGTATTTGTTAAAATTATCCATACACTAAAATTTAAAATAAAGGAATAGTCCATCTAGTCGACGAAGCCCAAGAAAGACCAAACAGAGGAAATAGTTCGTCTAGTTGCCAATTTTTGTCTAGTTGTCGAGAGGAGTACCCAGAACAACATAGGATCAATAGGCCAGGCTAGATAAGTGTTAGAATTAAAAAAAAAAGTCGTTACAGCACAATGATAGCAGAATATTTTAGAACATATCACAGCTAAAGAAGGAAAAATAGTCCGAACCACCTGCGCTTTTCTGGGGTGAAATGGGATGGATTTTTAGGGGAGCATAGAGTTCCAGTAGAAACGTTTTTCACGGTCTTCAACGCATCGTATAATAGTGGCAAACTCCCAGTGCTGACATTACATCTGAATGTGCCTGTAGGTGAAGTAGAAAATATTCTTGAATTAGTGGAAAAGTGTCCTGGGAACTTACAGATAATTTCTAAGGCAAGAGTAATCCACACACTACATGAGCAGAATAAAAAAAAAACAATTAAAAGAAAATACTGTTAGTACAGGCAATGAAGGCAAGTTGTTGTAAAAACCTCGCAAAAATTAATAAAAGAATCATCTCTGGGATTTAAGTAGTTAGTAACCTGTAGGATGGAATGATGCATTCTTTGCACTTCCAAGTTCCGGGAAAATTCAGAAAAATTGGGAAAAACTTTTTGATTTTTGGTTTTTTTGCTCTAACGGCTAAAATAATAAAAATGTAGAAAAAAAAGTTTTTAACAAAAGTTGTAGCTCGTCTCTTTCTCTACAAAATAGGTCTTTACCAATTTTTGTCTTACTTAAGCCGTTTAGGAGATAAATCCAGTTTTTCACTTATAGTTTTGAGCCGCTCCGAAATGCGACGAAAATGAGAATTCTCTGGGAGTTTCGTACGACCGGACATATCGATCGATAATTATTACTATTCAGAGCCGCTTAAAAAAATGAAAGCAACGTGAAATGTAGAGAAAAGTCTCAGCTTTAATGTGGAACTAATCACAAAAGTCATACACGTTTTTATTATAGAGAAAAAAGTGTTAGAAGATGGCTTAGTAAACTTTGTACAATTGATTTATCCACATCTTTGAGTTTTATGCATCCTGCCTATTTCTTTCGTAACAAAAGGTACTCTTCACTGCATGGATTCGATTCCAAGCACTTTAATCTATATTTCGTAAAAATTTCATTGAAGAATGTTAAGAAACAAATAAGTTGTATATGTTTTACTGTGTATTTTCTGAACGTGTTTGAATAATGCAGACAAATTAAAAATATACTATATCCATTTAAAAAATTCTGATGTCGTTCGAAAGAATATGTTTTATTGTATTTATAATCCAAAAATTAAAACTGTGCTATTATTATTGCTTAAGATATAGCGAATTGAACTCCAAAATTTGGAGGTGATTGATCGATGAGAAATACACCCTCTAATTTGATCGCAAGGTATATTTTTCCAACAAAAGGAATTGCAATAAAATGTTAATTGTATTAATATATCATTATATAAGAATATATAAGCAAAGAGAATTATCATTCTAACGACTCCCGGCAAAGATATGAATAAATCTGTGGATCAACTGTACAAAGTTCACTAAGCCATCTTCTGACACTTTCTCTCCTTGATAAAATTTTTTATGAATTTTGTGATTAGTTTCACATTAAAGCTGAGACTTTTCTCTATATTTCATGTTATCCCCATTTTTTAGGGGCTCTGAATAGTGAGAATCACCGATCGATGTGCCCGGTCGTACGAAACTCCTGGAGAATTTTCATTTTTCGCGAATTTCGAGGCAGCTTAAAACTATAAGTGGAAAACTTGATTTATCTTCTAAACGGCTTAAGTGAGACAAATTTGTAAAAACCTTTTTTGTAGAGAAAAAACGAGCTACAACTTTTGTTGGGAACTTCTTTCTCTATTTTCATTATTTTGGCCGCTAGAGCAAAAAAACCGAAAATCAAAAAGTTTTTCCAAATTTTTTTGAATTTTCCCGGAACTTGGAAGTGCAAAGAATGCATCATCTCAGTCTCCAGGTTATTACCTACTTAAATCTCAGAGATGATCCTTTTATTAATTTTTGTTAGCCTAAATTGTTAATTTGCCTCTACTATGAGTAATTCTTTCTAAGTAATAAACATAAAAGCGTGGAGCGCCCGATTGAGCGCCTCACGCTTTTATATTTATTAATTAACCATACCATATTTACCATTTAATTGTTTTTATTTTCTTTAGCTAGCATTTCAAGCTTATAACTAAGGTGATAAAAAGTAGTATATTATAAAATAATATATAGTATTCTATGTATTTAATTTACGGATGTAAAACAATACACAGAGTGCCGCTGTTATGGCTGGGGACCTTGCCAAGCTTGTTTAAATCTATGAGCTACAAAGACACACTTGTTGAGATCTATATGTATTATATTTAAATTATTTTCCTAAGAAATTTAGATAATGGTAAGTTAAGAGAAAATATAATGGACCAGAGAGTAGCGTTTCAGATTTACAGGAAAAAATGAACAAAACCTGCTATAGATAATGGGTCGGGTTCTTTAAAAACTGGAGCAATATTTTTATTGCTGTTTATGTTTGCAATTTAAGTTTTGTGATATTATAAGATATCAGCGGGTTAGGGGGCATGGAAAGGGGGAGGGGAGGAAAGGGGGAGGGGAGGAAAGGGTTGGGGGTTGTGTGGTTTGTCCGTCACGAGAGTTTTGTGTGGTTCGTTATTGTCACCGTCTATCGTAGTCTTTGGTGAATAAGTTTGTGGGTATGTCTAGGGTCGTCGTGCGCTCTAACTCGTGTTATGTCCGTTGTCATTTCCGATAGCTGAATTTTTGTAGTGAAAAAACTTTGAGCAGTTTCATCTATAAAGTCTCTGATCATCATCAGATTAGTGGCCCGATGCAATTCAGCTATCGGAGTGTATCTGTCAGCGTTAGTTAATAGTCTAATAAGCTCATTCTGCGTGGTTTGGAGTCTTTTGCACTGTGTGGCGGAGATTACATTCCACGCCGCACAGGCATAAGTCATTATAGGCCTAAAAATGACCTTGTATAGAGTGAGCTTATTATTAGTCGATAGTTTGCTACGCCTGTTGATAAGTGGGTAAAGTCTGTTTAGTGTTGCGTAAGTTCTGTTTAAAGTTTGCGTAATATGAGGAGCAAAACTCAGTCTTTTATCCAGGGTTACCCCTAGGTATTTGACTGAGTTTCGCTCCTCAATTGTCTGTCCGTCTATCTGTAATTTTGTAAATGTTTTGATGTTAGTGAACTTCCTGTTGAATTTAATTAGAACCTATTACGTATTATTTTCTTCGTTTCAGTGTATTTTCTAGTTTCAGTTGGTTTTAGAAAACGTGTTTCTTATTTTTTCATTATTATTTATTTATTTTCTTGCCCTGTTTTTAATTTTGGCCCAATTGTACTAGTGTGTTTGCAGTACCACAGATCAAATACATAAATCATACGTGACACTTAATAAAATTCCCTGCCCATAAATGAAAGTACCTACGCGTCATCTTAAGTTGCCATCTTGAATTTTCAGACGAACACGAGCATGAATTACAAAACTTATCAGCCATATTGATGCCGTTAGTTTCAACTGTTAAATTTTGACCAAATGTTTATAATCTGCAACCTCGATAAGCCCCTGATACCAATTTTCAGTCGAATCGGACGCAAAATGATAGAACTTATCCGCCACGTTGATTCTGTTATTTTTAATTTTTTAATTTCGATCACACATTTACAATGTGCGGTCTTGAAAATTCCCAGGTACCAATTTTTATTAAAATCGAATAGTAAATGACAATAATCTGTTCTCCATCTTGGAAACGGAATCTTGGATTTTTCTAATAAAAAGCGTCAATTTGTATTGTCATGTGAACTCTATAGTCATGCAAAATTTCAAGTCAATACAACATCTGGAAGTGAGTGAAAATTAAATTACAAATATTTGTACATAAACAGCAAACTGGCGGGCTGTAACTCATAGAATATGCACTCTTACAAGGTACATTAGACAAAAGTTATAGAAAATTCTTTATTGTACAAAATTGAAAATAACTCTTCTCGTCGCAGTATTCACCGGAAATGAGATATTCCGCAAAAAGTAATTTCCTTAGGCATAAGAAACTAGTCCTGTACTATAACATTCTGCCTAAAATTGGATTAAATAATTTATATAAAACATGACAATTTACATGACATTAACGAACACTATCTATGACGTTTAAAACTGAATTATTTATTATTTGTTTGCTTATAGTAATGAAACATATTCATTATAGGATTTTGCAAACAGTGGAAAGAAAAGCTATCTATGAGTACTAAAAAAAAAACTATATATAAAAATATTAATGAAATCTTTGCATTCTTTCAATAACCTGACTTCTGGTTATGCTAACAAGTAAAAATTCTCATTTGCCATTCTCATTTTAACACAAGCATCCAACCTAGTCCCCTACGGCTAAGCAGGCTAAACTAGTATTTACATGATCCCCTACGATATGTAAATTCAGTTAAAAATGAGAACAAAGGCCTGACATTAATTTATTTACGTACCTTGTCTTTAAAAATTTTTCCATTCTAATGAATTACATTTTCATAAAATCTCATTCAGTTTCTTGGAAATGCTTTGCCTTTGAAATGTTTTTCGTCCTTATTGTGGACTCATCAGAAAAGCCTAATGCCACTCATAACGATGTTCCATGCAAAACTAAGACAATATCCATGAACAAGTATAAAATAATTATAATTAACATTGACTGATAAAAAACAACAGATCTTCACCTATCTATTAGCTAACTAGTATTGGAGCTTATATACTCTATGCATGTTTAAAAGTGAATTATTTATTATTTGTTTATAGGTTTTTGAGGTCGCTGAATCCAAATCCGACGTCGGCTTGTCGGTATCAGGTAGCGTTAAGGTCATTTCAAGGTCAAATGGTGGAAAACCTGACAAAAATATTCACCTGTTATTTCGCGATTTTTCCAACTCTCTTACTAGATCGTTAAGTTACTCTCACGTTGTGAACTTGGTCTATTTTTCAAATCAAACACATTTAATTTTACGAGCTATGCATATTGTCCAGTGTGTCCATATCTTGTAATCGATGGTGTTGTAGTCCTAATGTCCACTTTATTCTCATGTGCTACAAAAAAATGGATTCCTTTGCCTGCCTGAATCATTTTGGTTTTCTAGGCATTTGGTCGAAAATAACTTATTTGGACAGTGTCAGATTTCAATATACAGCTATTCTCGTAACTTCAGCAATACCTTTTAAGAGACAACTTTCAAGATAAAAATATATTTACGGTAGATCTACTCCTATTTATGACATCGTTCTTTTGTAAATTTTTTAAAGTGCATTTTGATTTCATTAACCATTTTTAAAAACGTTTAAGTCATTCCTTATGCATCTTTAAATTTTATAAATGAATGATGTAATAAATAAGAATAAATCTACTGTAAAGCATTTTTTCGGCAAATTAGTCTGTACCTGCTACCCGTCAAGTGCGATGTCGGTGACAACTGTTCCGAAAAGGAATGTGTAGAATGATCCGCTCATCAGCTTGTCGAGGTACAAATCAATATTTATATATCACAAATCTTGCTTTTTACGCGATCGTATACATGTTATACAATCTTTGCTTATGCGTGAAATAACAGGTGAATATTTTTGTCAGTTTTTCAAACATTCGACTTTGAAATAACCTTAATACGACCTGATACTGACAAACCGTCGTCGGATTCGGATTCAGCGACTCCAAAAACCTAGGGTGTACTAGGTTTCGTTGTATAACTGTTGCACATTCTATAGAATACTCTTCGCAGTTTTTTGTAAATAATATTAGTTTTAGATAGATTTCGTGTAATTATAAAACGTAGAGAATTTTTTTAAATTTAAATAATTAAAAACTTTTTTGTTTGTTGATCAATTTTGTTCAATAACAATAGGATTCTTCCTCTAGCCAATGACAACTTAAAAATAATAAGTCCGATTGTATCGAAATCTGGACAGTAAGTACATACTGACTGCCCAGATTTCAATACAATCGGACTTTTTATTTTTAATTTATCGTTATCGTTACAAGAAACGTGACGGAGGGACGGACAGACGGGCAGACAGACAGACGGATATACAGACAGACAGACGGACGGAAGGACGAACATTTTGAAAGTTGTTCGGAAGTCGATTACCAACACAGTGATATGGAAATATTTTTCTCTACGAGCAATATTACCGGTTTTAGAAATGTGGCGATCGAATGCAGTATTCTCCTCGTTTTATATTTGCGGAAAGTATAAACTTGACAGCGATATCATATCATTGCCAAGAAGACTAAAATACTTGAATGCGATATGTTACTATTTTACTTATTCCTCATCGTTGGAAACAGTTATTTTGTGTAATTTCTCGGAATTCACTTCGCACAACTCGCCTCGAACGTTACAGGTAATAAAGACGAAATGTGTGACTGTTGCCATTAATAATTCTGTTTTTTTTTACAACAAAATTCACGTTCCCCTGCAACATACAGAAATATTTCAACAGTTTGCAGGAATAAAATAAGTAGGGGTCGTGATAAACATTCCAGCTTGTAATACCTGAGGGAGAAAACTAACGCTGCAAAGTCCGGTTCGGATCACAATGCGAATCCCACCTAGAAAAAGGACAGACATAAATATGCCTTGGCATCTATAATTCAGCATCAGTGGCAGCTACAAGGGGAGAATTTAGGCATGGAAATGAGATTCGTAGCGCCCACATGAGTAACATCTGCTTTTATGGAGAGACTGGCGAGACAACACATCCCCATTAGTTTAACATTGCTGTGTTCATATTTGACTCTGGAGACTCTACTGCTTAATGGCTGCAGGAATGATGCATGATGTCACACAACACTTTCCTTTGCTCATATTTCTGCATTAGCGAATTTTACGGGTGTACCCAGTTTCGTCCATTTCGGCTCATAGTGGAGCGGCCTTACGAACAATTGAATTATAATGGTGGCAGCATATTTTGACGTCTTGAAACAATTACGTAATTGCATACCTTCTCGAATATTGGCAGTTGACATTTTATGTTTTCTAACGGAATTTGTTGAGAGTTGTCTTTTGTTCAGTTGCATATTATCATTAGTTTATTATTAATTTAGTTCTGTTGTTGAATTAGTTTTATAGTTTATCCACGTTTGTTTGTTGAATAAATGGTACGTACTACGTTGTTAAATATGCCCGGAATGCGTTGTGTTGTTGCTGTTTGCAAAAATATTTGAGAAAAAGCTAAGAAAGGAAACTTGAAAATCTCTTCGCCGATTCCAAAAAAAAATCAATGCTTGCCGAAGAAATGACGAATTAAATTCAAGTGCTAGCTAGCTATGTTCGCAGCATGCATTTTTCAGCTGACTTATACATTCGTTATTGATCTCCACCGTTAGAAAACTGAAAGAACCAGGCGTAACATTGATCAATCTCAAAGAATTTATATAAATAGAAGCAGAGATAAAGTGTAAAACTCATACGATACTGTTGCCAACATGTCGAACATACCTTTTTCTCACCATTTCGTTCTAAGATACAACATTGCCGATAACGATGTCTCTGTTGCAGCCTGTCCAAGGCCGTAGTATATGAATGTAGCATAGACATATGTCTAAATCTAGTTATTTAATAACAGCTGTTCATGTTTGACTCAACCAACCTTTAAATTATTTTCATGTATAGTGCAAATATTTTTGTACAAAAATATATAAGTATTGTAAACGATTGTTTTGTTCCCTTATCCCTTAACATTCCTTGCAGATGCTCAAATTCACAGTTCAATTTGTGGCCAGGTAGAACTCCATTTTACTAGACAATTCATTACTTGTAGCCTTGTAGGGATTAAGAACAGTTCGTAAGTAGTTATATTTTTGGGACTGTAGGTATACTATGTTTTTTAAATAAAAAGGTCTAGGTTAATTTGTCAAAATATAAATGAATCAAGGGGCCATTTACTTCAAATCCTAAAAAATGAACTGCCGCATGATTTCCTGTAAATTAGATAGGTACTTATTTTCTAATTCGTAAGGGATGCAAACAAATTTCTGAATCGGCTTTTTAAATGAAACACACTCTACTTAATTCGACTCTAGTACACATCTTTTTCCGAACCATGGCCCCTTAAAATTAATTGTATTGCTGTAGCAAAGATTAGAGAACTAACTCCCTAATCTTTGACGGTAAATAAGTGTTAATTTTAGGAAAATAAATATGTATACAGCTCAGCATAGGTTGACGACCGACACATACTTTGTCTTTAAACTGTCGTCGTGTTAGAGAAACAGCATGTAAACGTTATTTGATGCAATTTTAAGTCATATTTTGACTCCCCAGCACTTGAAAATGGTTTATTTACAGATTAAAATGTTTTACAAATTGGGCGATTAAGGTTATATTTACATTTATTTGTCACATCAGAATGTTGGTGGCTGCAATAAAGATGGTGCTATAGTAATTTTGGTCATAAAGAAAGAGATGACTATAAAATGTCATGTCTGAACTATGTTGTCAACACACTTGTAAATGTGTATCTGTTTCTATTTATATAAATTCTTTGATCAATCTTTGTTTAATTTCTTTCATGTTCGTTAGGATTGAATCTTGTAATCAGTTTTAACTTACTTCCCGATCAGCTAGAGGAAGTACTTCCTGGTAAACAAATGAGCTAGCCAGTATATGTCTGGCACTCCGGGAAAAAGTTGAGCACACCCACCACCGACAAAGGACAAGAAGAAGTTAACTGGTAGTGTTCCAAAAATATAAAAACAGTGAGTGACATATGAGAATATTTATAATTTGTTGGCTACAGTAAGGATTTTGCTTGCATCGCTACAGTGTGTGAATCCACCATCTCAACGTTGACTTATTAAACCGACCTCAAAAATCGACATGGCTGTTCAAAATTAATACTGTAACTAAAATCTAGAGATGCGATATATTCAACATAATCACAGTAAGCAACTTATCGATGACACAGAGGCACTCGCATCTTTAAATACTAGACAGATCACATTGGTGAGGCTGGGTTCGACTACACTTCCTTGTCATTTACCAAGATGGTAAATTCTGCATCGCAACTAATATTTGTACTTATGAGCTCTATATTGAGTTCCTGGTTCCTATTAAATAACCTCCTAAAACATGTAATGAGATTAAGTTAGAATCTTGTCATTCTAAATATCCATTTAAGTAAAAAACCGCTGCCTACGAAATCACTACTTCAACATCCAGATTTTCCATCCAAGTCTCTTTAAAGAAAAATGTCTTGACAATAATTGCACTCTAGTATGTGAAAATATTTGGTCATAGAATCTTAGTAATACTTGAGGCAGATGTCATATACAAACTTAAGGCGTTGGTTGTTAGTATATACGCCAAAAATGAAGTTTCTGGAATTTGCTAGCTAATACTTTAATCATTTTCACCAGTTATATAGCCCCCCCCCCCCCCCACATACCCCTTTAACGGCATCATTTCCATCAGATGTCATTATAATACATATGTATAGGTATCAAATTTCAAGTGAATATCTCAATTTTATTTTATCAAGCCCTTTAATAATGGTATGGACTCGGTGGGGGATTTGAAAAATGTACACTATATCTCAGTTTCTGTACCATACCAGCTTGCGTTACTCATTTTCCCCTACTTACCTCTACTTACACCCCACTCCTTCAACGGAATCATCTCAAAATATAATCTAGTTTCAGATGTTACAATCCATACGTGTACCAAATTTTATGTGCAGATAAGTCTATTTATTTTACATTTAATTATATCTCGTTTATACATTTTACAATACACTATTATTAAGTTTTACCTTATGTTACATTGGCTTTCCATTTTGTTGTTTTGTTCTCTACTCCCAAATTCTGCCAATTAACTTACCTGGCGCCCACAAGCTTATTTATATTAATGTTAAAATTCATAGTTGTAAACATTTTTGCATAATAGTTTTTAGAACAATTTGACACATCAAATTTCTAACCTTACCGACGAACCCAGCTGGCCGCATAAAAGATGCCGGGTAGAGTCGAGTTTTCGTTGGTCGTTTTGGACGATCGGAACTTGGCCGTGTGATTTTGAAAATCAAAATTCTTGTCTTTAATGTGTATTTAGTATTCATTCGTATTGTTTAATGATCTAAATATATAAAAGATGTATTTGTGTTTATAATAAAGGTTTGCAACTTTGTTCATTGATTTCTCCTTTACAGAAATATTTTAAAAACTGCTTCATTTCTTTAATACATTAAAAGCGACACTTGAATATGAAATCTAATTCTCTGACTTCCCCTGAAATCCCACGAGTACTCTATAAAATGTATGTTAGTTAGCCTTCATTATTTGCTATTGCAAATCAATAAATACATTGTTTACTTACCATACCAAAATAAATGGCTAATATAGTTGTCAATCTTAGCCTCTTTGGAAAACAATACCTATTAAAATGAGTACTATATATTTTTAAAACATTCCTAGCATTGTTAGCTTTCCTCTCCATTTTCAAATGAATAATACGTTAGAAAGAGAGGCGGGTATGCAATTACGTAATAATCTCTTTCTTGCACTAGTCAATGGAATGCTGCTACCGTTATAATTCAATTTACCGTGGAGCGGTCTAGGCGGTATATCGTTTTTTTTTTTTGAGGTATAAAGCAATGTCACCTTAACAATAGTACTTAGGGCTGATCGCCAAAATGCGAAAATTCATAAATAACATTTATTTTTTCGTCTCTAACTCAAAAATGGTAAAATGAATTGGTCTGAAATTTTTACCATGTTATCATTATATATTTTTAAAAGCTCTTGTTCAACGTCACATGTTTGTTAGTCTGTCAGTTTAGGTAAAATCTTGCAAGTAAATTTTGCACCACTTGCACTTGATCTATTGCCTTGATATTTTGCATAAATATTTAGTACCGATGACAGTACAATTTTTTAGAACAATATCTATAGAAAATTAACTATAAAAGTCAAAAGACGAAAAATTTGTCGTGTTTGTATCACCGGTGACTTCGGCAAATATTGAATAGTTAAGCGATATCCAAATTGGATCAATTATATTTGAGAGGCTGGTTCTTAGGCTACTTACACCTTAATTTGCGACTTGTTTCTGATTTCTTATAAACTGTCATTTAACTTCACATGTTTGTCGGTCAGTATAGATCAGATTTTGCAGATCAATTTTAAACTATCTCCACTTGATCCATTGTCTTGATATTTTGCATGCATCTATAGTACTGATGACAATACAATTATCTGATGACAATGACCTGGCGCTGCAGCCAGGAGAGTCAGCTCACTATGAAACTCTTCAGCAGTTAATAGTAAACATACCGTTACTGAAATGGAACTTCTTTTGTTAAAATATGTTATTTTTATTTATTTAATATATTTAATCCTACATCATCCAACTGAACAAAATCACTGATACGATGGAAATCTAATCCAACTTAACCGAAGCTATATAAAAAGTACAAGTAGAAACTGTGAAGGCGTTTAGACTATAATAGAGTAAATAACATTTCCGGCTGCTAGTCAAATATGTCCACTTCACTGCAATGAGTTTCATAACTGGTACAAATATTAAACAGAGGAGAGAACTTTAATATACCAGATCTAGATGTTGATAAATAAGAGCTATGAATATAATGATAATTGATGCGTGGGGCAGGTGACTTAATATAACACTACAATCTTCTTTTTTATGCATAATTCTATCCAGAAAGTGCAAGGCAAAAGGACTCACGCCTTTCGGAAAGAAATCTATTAAAGAAGGAAATATATCAGAAAAGTATAAAATATTTCAAGTAATTGATTTTGAGGGACCCCGATTGGTGGATATGTACCTTCAGTTTTCAGGGTTAAAAATTTCAGAAGCGACGTTGAACGTTTTTTAATTTATCGTTATGAGTGTTATAACTAGATTGCCAGACAAGTGAAGCATACTCAAGCCTAGATCGCAAGAAAGCAAATGAAAGCATCTTTAAAGTTTTTGCATCAATAAAGTCGCGGCTGTTGCACAAAATGAAGCCAAATGTTGTGTATGCATGCTAAATGACAGCATCAATATAGCTAGTGAAGATTTATTTATTATCGAAGCTCACACCTAGGACCTTAAGCGTAGATATATATAGCTCCAACATGTAGGTCAAAATCATTTTCATCGCACCAAGTCGATAACATAGTTAAATTATTGGGAAATTGTTTGCAGTCAGTAGAATCATTAATCTTTTGCAAAATCCTAAAACCTTTGGCATATATTAAGAATTTCGATCTATCTAAATGATCACTGATGTCGTTAATAACAATATTAACGAAAATAGGTCCAATTATTGATCCCCGAGGTACTCATGACATGGCGCTGTATTCAACAGATTTGTGTCCATTATAAGATACGAATTGAATTCTGTTAGTTAAGTAATAAGTAACCCAATAAGTTGAAGTAAACCATCGGATATTCCACATTTGTGAAGTTTACTAAGAAATTTACTACGGTTCAGTCTGACAAGCGCCTTAGAAAAGTCTGTATAAATTGAATCTACCTGTATTTGAGAGTCAATTGATTAAGCAATGTACTGTGCGGCGCAAATTTAGTGGTGTAGCGACCTTTCTTAAAACCGTGCTGTCGCGTACATATTTTCAGTTGGTGGAATAACATTAGCTAAATTTCGCCAAAACGTTAAAATAAATAAGGCAATTAAATTAAAATAAAATTAATTTGAATAAAAGCTATCATGTAGTATTATTTCGAAAACTTTACCGAAGTTACATATGATTGTTGTTTGTACATAAATTAAAAATTATGCAGAGGGAATATGCAATAATGCTGGCATAGTCTTTAAGTAAAAATGCTGTGATCTAAGTCTTCAAAATTCAGTAGCGATTCGTTATTACCATGGCGTCTAAATAACATAAACCAAGAAATAATTGTATTGATTATTTTATAAGTTTCTCTATTTTTTGTATTGTATTCTTTCCTCCACCAACAAAGATTATTTATTTTCGATTCCATTGAGAGACAAACGCCTCAATACTTTTGTTAAGGTCACATTAATTTATAGGTCCAAAAAAGTTTCCTCCTTTAATAAACCTCAGAGCTGTCTGGCTGCTCCACTAGAATGATGCATGATGTCACACAACACTTTCCTCTGCTCATATTTCTGCATTATCTAATTTTACGGGTGTACCCGGTTTCGTCCATCTCGGCTCAGTGCCCTCACCGACGGTAAACATTTTGATTAGTCAGATTTTTATTACCGTATTACAAGTTATAAAGGGGTTGGTATTAAAGTTTCAGTCCGGATTCTGCGGTCCAGATGAGTGCCTCTAAAGACCCCGATATTTTTTAATTACTCGACATCCACGTAACTAATAAAAAGGGGTTCCTTTACGAGACTACTTTAATAAAATTTTATTTTATAGTTAATTTTGTACAATGTCCTGGGTGAATTTTAAATGTACTTATTTTATTTTAGATGGAGAGTTTTTAAAGAAGTCGTCAAGCACACATTATTTTCGAGATTTCGTAAATTAAGCGAATTTTATTTCTTTTTAGTTATTAAAGCGAAGACGTTCTTTCGTAGTGTTAAAAATAATGAAGTAGATAACAATTTCAAGTTAACAGGCAATTTACATAGAACAAAAATATTATAATCAGTGAGGTTTTGATATGTGTTGATCTGAATTTCATACATCATGTGTACACAATTGTATACTTTGTTTAAACTAATAGTCCACACTAATTAGACTTTTTAGGAGAAAAAATTCATATAAAAATGATATTTCGTCCAGAAATAGTTTATCGGAGTAGAAATAAGATCCCGAAAAATTGCCATCCTGTCAGTTGATGGAACCACCCTTTTTTCGCGAAAAACTGCCCCAGCACGGGACTTAACTAAGGTTTTTCGCGTTTTTCTTCGAAACCGCTACTCTGACTGGGAAATATATAGAAAAATATACACTGAGAGAATGATTTATTTGAGAGAAACAAATTTATTTCTTTGTGGATACTAAAGCATTTATTTGAAAGTGTAAACTAAATATTTATTATTGTCAAATAAATCAAAATTCTCATGAGTAAGAAATATTTGTTTCTGAGCAATAAATATTTGTTTGTCATCAACAAGGCTTCTTACAAGATTTCTGGAATTTATTTGTAGCGAACAAATATTTATTTGGAATAAGTAAATATTTCTTTCTCAACAATAATCCTAGATTTGATTTAGTTGTAATGATATTAGTGTTGATAGTTTGTTGTTTAACTGAGGCCTCTATCTTTTGCATAACTTGCAAAACAAACAACGCCATAGACTCTTTTGTCAGAAAATTATTAATGCAACAAGGATAAATATAGCGGTTAAGTTGAACTTTTTTGGTTCATTTTATTATCGAATAAAAATATTTTGATTGAAATATACGAGTTCTATGAATATTTCTAAATCTGACGTATCTAAATTTATACCTATATCATGCAAAGAAGTCAGTGTTTGAACTATTAAAATAGTTCTATAAACGTACCTATACCCAAAAGATAATAAAATGATGGCAATATACTATATAACTTTATAACTTACGTTTAAAGGTGAGTTGCAGACACCCAAGGCCCCAGTTAAACAACAAATGATGAACACTAATATATGGATTATTTGTATCCATATTAAGTAAATAAAATACGAAATTATAACTAATGCAGAAAGCATAAAAGCAATAAACTTCTGGTCGTTCGTTGTGTGAGATTGCTACTTCCCCAGGGGCGCATACTTTCGGCGCAACGCCCCATATGTGAATATTATGTTGTCAGAAATAAATATTACTTCCCAGAAACAAATATTTGTTTCACACATATTTTGATTGACTCTGTGCTAAAATATTTCTTTCTAGGAAATAAATGTAATATTGTAATAGATTTGGGAGAAACAAATATATTTCTCTCAACTAAATCAATTATTTTTGTATGGTAATTTAGTTACGAGGAACAAATACGCCGTAAATAAATCATTTTGTTCTGCCAATTAAATGAATATGTAGCATATTCTTATTATAACAAAATAATTATTTGGGTGTAATAAATATATTAACGGGTACCAAATATTTGTTAAATTAAAAAAAATAAGCCTTCTTTCACATGTCAAGTCTCATATTTCTCTAAGTGTATTCTCCATTAAATTCTACGTAGAAAATGTTATATGGATTATTGACCTATTCCCCACAGTTCTCCTTCGAAAGCAGGGGATGATAGTTTGGAGCGCTCGGCGAAAATCAGTCCTACGCCATTTTCCACAGCGAATATCTGTAAAGCGGCTACTGTGACGCGACGTACAAAATGGTTAGAATGGAACTTGCAGAGCGGAATCTCCTCTACCAGATTCATGTAGTATTTTTTTGTTTTGATTAATTTTTGTCGATTTTTCTCACATTTTCCGCAAACACGTATTTTGAAATAGCTCGTTTTCACACCACTCGTGAGGTAGAGCCCTCGGCGAGTTTTTTAAGTGGTTTCCCCTGTAGACCTACTCCATTACCTTATTGGACAGTTTCATTCGTCAGTGGAGTCTTCTTCCGTGACCTCGTCTTCAGTTGGTGAATTCAAATAACCTTGCCCGTTAGAGATGGAGCACATAATTAAACAAAAAATAATAAAAAAATAATTAACAAGAATAATCTATTGAAAAAATAATTATAATACTAAACAATAAAAAACAAGCTAACCACTATACTCTTCGCCGATTTACTACACTTATATAATTGTTTCACATTCTATAGGATATTGCAAATGATATTAGGGTTCTTCCTCTAGCTAACACTAACTTAGTGTCCAAATTTCAATACTATCGGACTTTTCGTTCTTAAGTTATCGTGCTTACAAGAAACGCGACGGACAAACAGACAGGTAGACTGACGGACGGACAGACAGACAGCAGACAGACAGACAGACAGACAGACCTACGGACGAGCGGACAGACGGACAATTTGAAAGTTGTTCAGAATTCGATCACCAACACAGTGAAAATTTTTTCTCTACGAGCAATATTACCGGTTTTAGAAATGTGCCGATAAAATGCAATATACTCTTCGTTTTGTATTTGCGAAAACTATAATAGTCAAAGAAGAATAACTCTACAAAAAAAATATATATAAAGGACAAAAAAATAACAACTAACCAAAAAATTTATTAATTTCATGGTCAAGTCTAACAGTGATTTATTTATTTAAACAGTGCAAAAGTAATGGAATATCTACGAACCAATCGCTCTTGCCAGGGCGACCCCAAATAGCAGTGTTATATCTTCTTAAGGTTGCTAAAATACATCTACTGAAAATACAAATTAAGCAAGAAATAATAATAAAATAATAATTAACATAAACAATCTACTGAAAATATAATAAAACAAAAAACAATAAAAAAATAATTAACAAAAAGAATTTACTGAAAAATAATTATAATATAAAACAATAAAAAAATTACGAAATAAAAATAACTTCACTAAAAAAACAAAATACAATACAATACAAAAATAATAACTATCCAAAAACTATATTCATATTATGGTAAATTCTAACAGTGCTAATCGCTTGAATAGAGATAAAAAGAAATATAATGTAAAATGCGTGTTTGTGTAAAATGTGAAAGAAATGACAAAAATGAATCAAAGCAAAAATTCCAGGAATATGGTAGAGAAGTTTCCGCTCTGCAGTTTCTAATCATTTTGTACGTCATAGTAAACGTTTTAGAGATATAGGTTGTGAAAAATGGCGTAGGACCGATTTTCGCTAAGCGCTCCAAACTACCCGATAGAAGGAAAACAGCGCGGAATAGGTCAAAAACCTAAATACCATTTTTTACGTAGAATTTAATGGAAACTGTTTTTTCTATATCTTCTCTTCGCCAGAGTGGCGGTTTAAAAAAAAACGCGAAAAATCTTAGATAAGTCCCGCCAGGTCGTAATTTTTCGCGAAAAAAGGGTGGTTCCATCAACGGATAGGGTGGGAACTTTTCAGATTCTTATTTCTACTCATATAAATTATTTCTGAAGGATATATCACTTGTCTATAAATTTTATCTTCTATTTGCTTTTTTATCAGATAATTATCGTGGATTATAAGTACATAAGCAATTAGTTTGACTTGAAAAATACTGTAATATTTTTTTTTTCAAATTCTCAAAACCCGCCACAATCGAATGTTGTCATGAGCGTATTTTATTTTTAACAACGGTATATCAGCCGTAACGCTTTTACATGGGCATAATTTTTTTCTTTAATTTATTTTACAATTTGACTGGACTGCAGTTGAGATGTCTTTTTAACATTAAGGAATATTGAAACATTCTTTATAGGATTTTGCAAACAGCAGAAAAAATAACTATCTATAACTAAAAGAAAAAACTTTGTGTAGAAATATTAATGAAATATTTGCATTCTTTCGATAACCTGAATTCTGGTTATGCTAGCAAATTAAAATCCTAAAATGAATTTGTCTAATTTCTTATTTGACAATTCTCATTCTAACACTAGCATCCACACAGTCCGCTACGGCCATGCAGATTAAACTAGTATCCACATAACCCCCTACGATTATGAAGATTCAGTTAAAAATGAGAACAAAGACCTAAAATGAATTTATTTATCTACCTCGTCTTAAAAAAATTTTTCATTCTAATGGATTACATTTTCATGAAATGATAGATTTAGAGATGTATGATTTATCAGGTGGTAGCTTAGAAACCTCTTGTTAATATTTCCACAGTAATATTGAACTTATTTTTGACAAAACCAAAATCCTGTTTTAGGTTAGGTAATAACAACAAACCTTTGGCTTTGTTTACAGCACTAGATTTCTCCGGTAAGGCGTCAATAACCTCTTGAATACTAACAAAATGACCTGTGTAATAACAGACAGCTGCGGGTTAATGTAGACTGAGGTGGTAGTTGGACATTGTTGTTAAAAATGTGCAATTTTAAAGGACGATTACGATAAGTTCATCAAATAAGTTTATGAAATTAAAATTACATCTTATTTCTTCATTTAATCGATTTAAGCCATGTACGAAAAAAAATATGTAGTAACTATGCATTGTGTGTATACAGTGTAACCCA
Source organism: Stenurella melanura (assembly GCA_963583905.1). NCBI lineage: Eukaryota > Metazoa > Arthropoda > Insecta > Coleoptera > Cerambycidae > Stenurella > Stenurella melanura. The sequence goes on from OY757313.1 coordinate 67,787,908, forward strand.
TTTCTTTTGGAGTCCCTGCAGACCCTGTAAAATCTTTATATATGGTGTAATTTTAGCCCAATTCGTATTACCGATTTCTCAAGAAAAGATCTGTGTAAGCCACTGAATTTACCATCTCTCAAAATGGAATCGTACTCATTTTTATTATTTTCTTTTTTTGTTGAATTGTCAAAACTAGGCATGAGAAAAATAATGTCATATTAGTATAGTTTAATTTTATTCCAATGTTTTTTTATTTGGCTAGAAAATCATTATGATTTAATAATTTTAGAAAAAGTTAAGCACATGCCCATTTTGAGGAGTGATAAAGTGGCGTGCACAATTTTTTTCTAAAAAAATCGTTAATATGAATTCTTAAAATTTTACTCCTTAAAAACTAACGTAGTACTCCTTGGATTTATAGAAATATGACTCTTTTTGCTACAAATATATAGATCATCAAGCTCTACAATTCAAAGAAAATCCGGTTAAAATTTTTCAATAAAGATTTTATAGGGTTACTCCTACACAAGTGGGTAACATCGCATATAGACTTTAGTTGTCGTCTCTCTTTGAGCATATGTAGCCTACCGAATCAGAAATGGAAAGCAATATTTGTCATTTAGTTTCTGTAAAAACGTCTTAAAATCTTAAGGAAATTATATCCCAGTCAAATCGGTTGAAAATGTAGTATGTTATGCTTCAAGCCATTCTGATCAAAAGTCTCTAAGGACACAAAATCCAAAAATAGATAGATTAGAATTTATCGAGCGTGGAATCAGTAAAAAAAAACGCCGAAAAAATGCCAATTTTAGGTTCATTAAGACTTATTTTGATTACAACATGACTTTACGAAAAATTCCGAGGGGATTATGTTTTTTGGGCTGCTGATTGTGAATATAATAGTTATTTTGAATCAATTTGATCCTGCTTTAGAATGGCGTTTACTTTGGCCAATTTATTGGCCTTTTCTGGATGTAATTCAGCTAGATCATAAAAACATAACTATTATATTCCAAATCAGTATCCCAATGAAATTAGAATTTTTCGTAAAATCATGTTCTAGTCAAAGTAAGTTTAATGAAACGCAATAATTGCATTTCTTCAGCGGTCTTTCACTGATTCCATGCTCGATAACTTCTAATCTATCCATTTTTGGACTTTATGTCCTTGGAGACTTTTGATCAGAATAGTGTGAAGCATAACATACTACATTTCAGTCGACTTGACCGGGATCCAATTTCCATAAGACTAGTACAGGAGGGTAGTTTGCAGTGCTAAATATAGCAAGCCAGAAACTTTGTATCTTTTGAAATAGATACTAAGTATGTTGGGAAAAAATAAACATAACGAATGGAGGAAACTTTTTTATTTAAATTGTTTCTCTAGAATTAGAAAATCGCACGTGAAAAAATTGACCAAATTATCTGATTTTATAAGCATAGTGTTTATTGGTTAAGACAACTTGTGTGACGTGCACCTTTGGCTTTACGAAATATTTTGTTTGTTATTAGGCGGTGAACAGAGTTTCCTTTCTTTGCATCATTGAACGTTAGCTTGCGCTAAATAAACTAGAAATTTTGGTATTGCGTATTTATATTTACTGCCATCATTTGCTGAAATAAATTAGTATTTTAAGTTTGACTGTGAGTACAAAATAAATAAATACAAACAAGAATAAACTATGCTGTATGAAGCCTTGCAGCTTTAGAAACGATACATTCGATGTTATATAAATGTCTACTTATATGTTTGTTTGAGAGAAAATCACTTTTGCTTCAAAGAACAGCAATTCATTCGTAAATATGCTCACAAGTTTCAAATAAGGATCAACTAAATATTTCTTGTTTAATTCCCGCAAGACGGTTTGTTTGATCAGTTAAGTTGCTTTAATATAAAAATTATATCTAAATGGGAAAATATGAAATTATCGTCAGTGTTTTAATTAAAAGGGAAATCAAATTTGACAGATAAAAGTTTTCTACTAAATTGTTCATTAAAAAATACTTAGTTGTAATTGACTTTTTAAATGAGTTCCTCTCCTAAATTCAATTAACTTTTATCAATGTCTCTTTAACATTTCAAATGTTTTTATCAGAACCGTTCATTTAATTCAAATATAACACCTAAAATATTCAAGTAATAAATACTTATTATCAAAGATGTTATCGTCATTGATATAAAATAAAAACAGAATATACCAAGGTTGATAAAACTATTATAGCTAAGTGCCAAAATAGTAATCTGCAGATGCGAAGTGCCGAGGACACAAAGCTGTTGAATAATCTTTTTAACTTTTTCACTACTAGTACCTTGAACTTTATTATTCAACTATTTTTAGTGACATTAATAGCCTAAGCACATTAACTAATATTTATAAACTCTTTTCAGCAATCTTACTCTGAATCTGAAATATTACACATAATTTTAATAAGTGTGTTGAAAGTAGTTCACATTTAAATATAGTCGGTTTTACAAAAGATGAACTCTTGGCTATCTTAAAGGAAATTAATTATAAGTTAACCTCTGGACCAGATGGTGTTCTCTCTTTCGTATTACTTAACTGTGCTGCCATTTTTGCTAAACTCCTTACTACATTTTTTTAACTTAGTACTAAAGTCTTCCAAGTTTTTGTTGCAATGGAAACTATAAAAAACATTTCGAGTTTTTAAGAAGGGCTATAGATCCGATAATTGTACAATCTTTCAACACGCTTTTTTCAATGGCCTTTCAACAGTTACCAATTTAATTAACATTACAAAATCTATTCCTATTTTATTGCAACAGACGTTATTTGTACTGACTTTTCTAAGGCATTCTATAGACTGAACCACGGTATCCTTTTAGATAGAAAACATTGTCACATAAGTACAATGGTGTTAGTTATATCGAAGTTTTAGCTACGTCAGGAGTCCCCAAAGGTTAAAATATAGGTCCACTGTTTTTTTAACACGTTCGTGAACGACATGATAGACAAGCTTACTTCTATCTACCTGTTATAGGTTGATGATTTAAAACTCATTTGTAAGGTTGCGTGATATTTTATTTTCCTCGTTTTAGTGCATTTTAATAAAAGCTTGTTTTGTTATTCTCTTTTAGTACATTATTTAATGAAAGTGTCATTTACGCCACATAAAACTATCCATTTTCATGCTAATCTGATCATTCTCTACGACGCTCATGTGCCGAATTGCAGTCGCCATCTTTAATTTTCATTTAATTGATGTCATTTTCAACATCAGATATTCGCCATATGCCACCTAAAACTTCTGGGTACATACTCATTTTCATGCCAATTTGCAATCGTCATCTTTAATTTTTTATTTTGCACTTAATTGATGTCATTTTCAACATCAAATTGGCCACCTAATCCTCATGTCTACTCATTTTCATGTTAATTTGAGCATTCTTTACTAGTATAACGGCACGGTAACTCAGTCGGCTAAGCGTCTTCTTCGCCAGCGCGCTTGGTCAGACTACATAATGTGTACTGGGTTCGATCCCCAGCACCGGTGCTGGCAATGTTGGTGAGTAATAGATGTTGTCTGGGTTCTTTCAAATGTGTAACCCCCTACCGGATAGCCTATGAGAGGTTTTGGATTTGGGGGTTGTCTACTATGTATGGTGTTTATGTTTATGTTTATTTTTTACTACGCCATATTGCAGCCGCCATGTTTAATTTTATACATTTAACAGCGGAAACATCTATTGCCACCAGAGTTATATAAATGTACAAAATTTCAGGCCGATTGTAAAATAGAAAACGAGTTACAATTTGAGTGCAAATTTAGAACCCAAAAGACAATGTACATACTGGGTGCCTACAATATAGCCGGCTTAGAACTTTCTTGTAAAAAGAGATATCGAATTTAAATACTGGGAAGTTTTATGATTATGTTACTTATGTTTTATGAATCAGTTGCACATTTTGATTGCTGTAACTTCTGATTTTCATTTCCGGTTTAATCGGAAACAGGATAAACTTTGCTATTATACTGCTCATAAATATAAAACAAATAATATATTGCATTCTATCGGCACATTTCTAAAACCGGTAATATCGCTCGTAGAGGAAAAATGTTCATATCACTGTGTTTTGGTGATCGAATTCTGAACGACTTTCAAAATGTCCGTCCATCTGTCTAACTGTCTCTCTGTCCATCCGTCCGTCCGTCCGTCCGTCCGTCTGTCCGTCCGTCCGTCCGTCTGTCGGTCCGTCCGTCCATCCGTCACGTTTTTTTTTGTAAGCACGCTAACTTAAGAACGAAAAGTCCGATTGAATTGAAATTTGAACAGTAACTTAGTGTTAGCTAGAGGAAGAACTCTATCAATAAATAAAATATTCGTAGGCGAAAATTAACTTTTTTTAATTATATTCTCTTTCTTTTCTGATCAAAATTTTTCAAAATGGTCGAAAAATCCATTTGTTGTTATTTGGTTTATAAATAAATGCCAAAAAAGTGGCCAATATGACTTTTTAAAAAAGAAATTTTAACGTAAACGGAAAGGTGGTATCGAGATCTACATTCTGAAAAAGAATAAGCCATTTTGGACTTAATGGCATAAAATGGCGAGCAAATTTTAGATAACAAATTCATTTGTCAGCGGGATTAAATATTTGGGCACCATAATTTTAGGGTGTCATGCTTTCAACAAAAGGTATATTTTCTGAAAGTTTGAAGATAATCGAAACTCTTAACATCCATGGGTGTTAAATTAAAAAAAACCGCTTTTTAGCGACATTATTCAATCTTGTATCTTATATGCGTACTTAAATGAGCCAAAATCAACGCAGTTTCATTTTTTTTAATTTAAAATTCTTTTATTATATTTAATAATACTATATATACTATTATATAGAGCTACTCAGAGCCAACCAGACATGCAAGCCGCGAAGCGCCGTGGAAATTTAATGGTTGGATGAGTGAGTGAATATAAAACTTTAAATAGGTAATTAAGAAAAAAACTAACTCCTATCTCTAAAATGAAAGATTTATAAAAGCTGATGGCAAAGTTGAACATATAAAAGTGTGTATTTAAAATAAATTTTAAAAAATTTTGAAAAGACAAGCCCAGTCGTTGGTGGAAGACACATACAGGTGAGTTCTAAAACGTCTTATCTGCTCCATGCAATTCGTTCATGACTTAATTGCTAACAGTCGGCGATGTCCCAGAATTTTTGATTAAAATTAATTTATGATTTGAATAAATTTTTGAATTAAGAAGATTTTGGTTAAGTTATGACTTTTTGAAGAGAATGTTTAAAATCAAAACTCATGCAGATTTGTTGGAATATTAATTACGAAGATGTTGGATTTTTATTTGTTCCGATCGGATCTCTTCAACAGAAAATATTTACTTTTTTACTTAAAAAAACGCTGTTCAAAAAACTAAATTGTTTATAAAAAAAACGCAACAGTTTTTGGAAGTCCAAAACTAAGATATATACTCTTCTGGTGATACCCCAGAAGGTATGAAACCATAATTTTGCTGTTACAAAACTATGCATATGTCATCGTTTTTTGGTCTTGTTTTTCTGCACTAATTGACCATCCATCTTATGGCATAGATAATAAATACAGCTTTACCACATCCGCTTTAAAATAAAAAACTGAATAATGATAATATCCGTTTTATTTCAACTACTCCTTACTTATTAAAATAAAGACAGATTTAGACTAGAAAAAAAAGTTGTCCTATTGTTTTTCACGGAAGTAATGTGCTTTTAAGATACCTTCATTTGAATGTTTCAGCCATAGATTTACTTTACGAAGTTTGATTCACTCTATACTACTTCCACGATAACATCCATTCAAAAATTCTATTTAAAATTTGATTAAATTTAATATTATGATGTTAATAATATTTACATTTTAGTAAAGATCTCGTATAATGCAATTTTGTAACAGCACCTAATAAGCAGCAGTTGTTCTACAAGAATAAAAATATGTGTTGTAATAAAAATCCCTCGCTGTACAGAATTTATATTTAACATCTCAGTTTGATCACGTGTAAAACAACGTTTAAATATTTAATACGAAATGTTGGGGTAAACTTACGGCAACCTCGAACCAAAGACGGCCGTTCGCGTAATCGTACCTACGGGATTTTCCTTGCCAATAAAACACAGAAGCCTTCAAAAATATAGTGAGTACTTCGGCTATAAACTAAAATAGATACAGGATATTCTCATTCAAAGGTGCCTTTTGATTCCGTAGGGATCGTGGAAAGTTTTTCACTTTTCTAGGTCGTATGAATTTCTTTATGAGATTTTCATACTGCTCTACACTACTTCACCGCTAGCCTCTTAGAAACATATAGTACTTTCTCTCACATATAAAGTCGTAGAACGTATTTTATGAGGGATAGATGATACTTATGAAATTGAATATAAAGTTATGCGTAACCCGATTTGAATACGAAGAACCGAAAATAGGACCTAATTTTGCGAAGGTGGGATGAAGTGACAGATAAAATGTGGTTCATCAATTCACATCTTTATGATCGTCATAATGTATAAAATTTACGTTACTTATCAATTTAGAACCGAAATCTTTCATAAGGGATGTAGGGTTTGAAATGGGTTTTACTTTCAAACGTATCATTTATTTATTGGCAATGTTCGGATCTATATGCTTTTAATAGTATAGGTAAATTGAATTTCAATAAGGAATAGCAAAAGTAATCTAATTTTTTGTTGGAAATGTCTATAAAAACACCTTTGAACAAACAGATGAGTCCCTAGCTGCATGTTGGGTACAACTTACTTAAAAAAGGCCACTAGCTGCATGTTGGGTGGAACAGGTCATTATGGGTGTGGCTACAGTTTCTCATCTTCTACGCAAATACGCATTGAATCTAGTACTTTTCTAAAGTTGATAAATATTTTAAAAAATTGCTTTTAATTTGGTTTCTGTAGGATAAAAATTGACTGAGGTACGGCAATTCAAGATTTTTCTATTTATTGGAGATATCATTGTTTTTAACGTTTTAGTTGGAAAATGCTTTAAATTTAATAATATCAAGAAACCGTTTTTAAAAAATTAGAATTTCTTTCAGTTTGATTTTTTAAATATAATGATTGGCAGAAATACTTTTAGAGTGTGCTACTTATGAGGATATTTGAATGTTTTTTCAAAAACGAATAGTAAATTAAGACTTAGTCCTAATATATTTATCATAAAAGAGCTGCAAAAGTATTGCGATGTGGCATAAATGTTAGCTAGTAGTATATTGGCCCGCGACGACCATATTTATGAAACACAATAAATAGCTATTCTCTCAAATGATCAGGTCCGTATTGGAAAATTTTATATATGTGTACAAGTGCATAATTCTTCTAATTTTATTTTTAGTGTTAGCCTCCCTCAGTTTTTAAGATATTCATCAGATATTTTGTGTATAAAGAGGCATTGAAAGGTACCAAAAACTAACATGAAAGCTATTGCCTAAATTTAGATGGAAATTTTTATAAAACATGTACTAGGTCAAAAAGTGTTTGAAACATAAATTGAATACAAGGGTTTTAAAATGAGAAAATGATAATACAGCAATAATTACAGATGACGCTTTTTTGCAAAATATTTATGATTCGAACAGAGCAGACAGTGAAATGCAATATTTTATATATTTTGTGTATTTTATATATTTTATATATTTTATATATCTTATATGTTTTATATATTCTATATTTTTGTTATTAACCAAAATGCAATATAGTTTTTCTTGAAGAGAAAATGTCATTGGATTGATTATAATACAGTCCTGTCATAATGCCGTCACCTCTAAATCACAATATTTTGTAGATGTTTTATAGTCTAATTATCTTCAAATAATTGCTATTGAAAGATTAAAAAAGAAAATTTGCACTTGCGCGGCGCTACAACACAAAATAAATAAATATAATCACAAAAAAGTATATAATAAAAGTTCTCTCAGTTTAATACATACCCATAAACTTACTGAAGGAAAGTAACAAGGGACTGAATTTTATTATCTAACATTTATTTTACGCGTTGTGAAGAAATAACGCTAGAGTCAGGTCCAGGTTAAAATGACCGATGTATGAATTAATGTTGCGCATTAGGTTTCACTATCTCTTGCACACAAACTTAAAGCAATAGCCTAAAGACATTGTCAACGTATGTCTACCAAGATTCTTTCTCACTTCTTTTGAGACAGAAATATGAAATGTACAATAAGGAGTGAGAAACGTAGCCATAAACTCAGCGATGCTCAAACTGTAATTTGACGACGAATGTTATTTATTCCCGTGAACTAACACTACTCTAAATGTAAAAGATGTCTTTATATGAAATATCTAAGTTATTTTTAGTGGTAAATAGTGGATATTCATCCGTCAAACGAACAATGTCAAACCACTAAATCTTACAATTTTCTAGTATGTACATATTACACGTTTTAGAATATAGTGAACATAGGATCGCATAGCTCAATCGGTAAGATACTCGAGCAGAAATAAATGTAAATGGGGTAGTTGCGAGTTCGATCTCGATCCTCACTTCTACTTTTTTTTATTTATCTAAGCTCTATTAAAAGTTAATAATTCTCTTTTTAAAATTTCTATTTTCTTAAGCCGCGCCACGAGTTTCGTTAAAACTTCATTCCCCCAAAAAGTGTCTTTTATTACTACTAGCGCGTGTTTATCTCTAATAAAATCGACTTTCTTACGTCGTATATTAATACACGAATGGTGGAACATGCGTCGAGTAGATAGATTGTTCAAGTGTAGTGTTGTGTTGTTTATGAAAACGTGTCGTAAACTGTTAACTGTATGTAGTGTTCAAGTGTTTTAGTGTTTACGAAAACGTGCTAATGCATTGTTCTTTCAGAATTGTTTCAATTTATTTGTTTTAAAATTATTGTTAATGTTTTTAATATATACAGGGTGTAATTAGTTTCATGTCAATAAAAAAATCTGGTGGTAGGGAACGACAAGACAAACAAAAAAATCCTTATATAAGATGGGGTCTAAAACTCATAGTTTTGGAGAAAAGAAATAAACAAAAATTTCGCAAATTTTCAATAAAATCTTTTGAGAACTGCTGGAATATTGAGATAGGTTTAGATCGTCGCGCGTGTCTTTGCCTATGATACTCAATATTTGTGTAGATAGCTATAAAATATCGGCGGTCTTTAGCGGTGCGGTAAATAAGATGAAAGACATCGACGTTTTCTGAGTATTTAGTAGATCTGATCTGAAAAAACTATACTCTGACTCTCCCTTGTGCAATATTTTAGTTTCTGTGGGTGTTTCGTTATGTACACACGTCCAACCCCCGCCGTTCGTTGTTTCTGTTATCTTTGAATTTCGGGTCGCTGTGTATTTATAGTGAAGATTTATTTTATTGACTTTACCGTTCAAGTCGTTAAATTCTTGATTACGTACAGACACAACTTACTCGTTGGTTCTTTTTGTATTCCGTTTTGAATTTTGGACCAAGTTTTTCTTTTATTTTTCTTTATTGACAACGTTAGTTGATAGTTTATGGTTTAGTGTTGAAAGGAGTACGTATGTCCTTAATTCGACATACCGAACTGTGTATTGATGCAGATGCAGATTTGGAATAATTTACTTAGGTGGTAAGCTTTTAACCCAGGACACTCATTTATGTTACAAACGTTAATAAATCACATTTAAATATTCCAAGTTATAAACATTAATTCAATTTTTTTTTCCAAATTAAAAGACACACATGTAAAGAAATGGTCTGTTTAAACTACGGCCATTATTTGCTTGCAGTCGTGCGGGAAAAGATAACGAATTATTAACCTCTTTATAATTGCCTCAGTTCGGTTGAGGCGGTCCATCAAAGGCCTTTGCACTTTTTCATGACAATTTAAAAGTTGTATAATTGGGAACTACAAGTTCATTGATTAAGAAAAGCAGTGGTTCTCAATTATTTTCTACATTAATATTAAAAAAAATATATTAAAATGGTTGACCTAGGTCAGTTTTTTCAAAGTGCCCCCAGAGGAAAAGTCATAAAGGTTTTTTGTTTGTCTAGTCGGTCCCCATTACCAGTTTTTTTTAATGACATGAAACTGATTACACCCGGTATCTTGTCAACTAGAATATTTATTTATTACCGCTAAAAGAAAAATAATTTATTTTCGTTATTCTCATAAAGGTTTCAGATTTTTTTATTACATGAAATATTTTATTTGTACTACCATCATTTCCCCTGCTAATACTGTGATCCTATTCTTTCCTGGCAAGAAATGCCCATACCTCCCCGTGCTTCCTGCTGGACTGTAACAATATTGGTCTTTGATTTCTTTTTCTGATAACTCATTGTTATTGACTGAATTGGGCAATTCATTTCTTGTTATCAGTTTCATTTGTGCCCGAGTCTATGTACCTACAGTGTTCTCCTTAAAGTTGGCTACACATGGGAAAAAATTGTATTATTGAGATTTTTAAAAAATACTATATTGGGGATTCGTTCCTTTTTTTACATGCAAATACCTTTATTCGACTAAAATACATAAAAGTTTTTATCGAAACTAATCAATTATTTGTGAAATAGACACAAAAATTTATGATTATCCGTATAGTAATTAATGGTAGGGGTAAAATTTTCACTTTTTTATTTTGCTCATATCTGCTTCAAAATTGATACATGGAGTCTTTGTAGACCAAAAAGTGAATAGAAATTCATTTTTTCTTAGTAAAATTTTTCGATATCTTAACAATTTGACCCATTTTTCGGTACCACCGTCAACTATTTTTTACAGTCCTGCCAAACCGGTCATCACATGGCATGTGTCAAAATGTAATTTTTTTGTTGTCGGACATGCATAAACGAACCTCCAATAGAGTTTTTTAGAAATGTCAATAATACAATTCTTTCCCATATGTAGCCAACTTTATGGCGGACACTGTATAATCAGAATTCCGCTAAAATGACGAAGTTACTAAATTAACAATCTTAACATTTTATGACAACTTTTTTCCTATTTTTTTATAATTATTTATTGACATCATTGCTGTTAGAGAAAAGAACTGTTTGAGAACTACTGGCATTTCTTCTGCATCAAATAAAGACCATGACACAAGTCAGCTTAAATTGTACCCGACTCTAACTACATCTGTTTTACTGACTTGAAATTTATAGCATCATCCAATTTCTTAGTTTCTATTCATTCAAGTCGATAAACATATAATTCAATGAATTTTTTTATATATAGTTAATATTTATTTTTTGCAACCATTGATTCTATTTTAGTGTTTACTAAAGTTTAATATTAAACTATTTCTAAAGTATAAGTTAGCAATTTTGAGTGACATGTACATCTTAATTTATATCTATTTATAAATCTAATTTAAATTAGAAGTACTTCAAATAGCATCTTTTCCTCCTTTTATAGTATATGTACAAACTCCATATTTCTACTTCATGATACCCACGACCAACTAGTTGCTTATTATTATTAGCACACATATCAAATATTCTCACTGGATCAATATATGCCTCTTCTAAACTCCAAATCGAGAAATAAATAAAAAAAGAGCGAAATCCCCTCTTCGTTTTGGTGGCACATTATTTCCCGCAAAATTACAGAGAAGATTCCTCAGAGTATTAAAATTTAATTCAACGTTTAACGGTTCTTTGTGGAAACACTCTTGGGATTTTCCGACAGGAATAAGATATTTCAGTTGTATTTAGAGTAGATTGATTTATTTCGGGTAAAGGGGTAAGGCATGAATCACTCAAGTGTAGGAGATACGGTTGGGCATTTCTACACAATTCTCTAAGGTGTTTGAGCAAGTGTTAGGTTGCGTTAGGGCTATTCTAATTATACACTTCACATTACTGTTCGGTATAATGGGCCATATAATGTATTCTAATCATATAAAGGAAAATAAGCTAGGAGCAATTAAGCGTAATGCGTAAATCCTCTAACACGATATCTTGTTAATTATACATAACGGTAAATTTGTTATGAGGGAAATTGTATTATGTATTAAATAATAACAGCAACAGTGAAACAAACTTTTCAATTTGCAACATTTTGATATAATTGTTTTAATAACGTAAACATATCCAATGAGAAATTTATCAAATTAGTTGCATAAAGAATATAAAGTAAGAAATTTATTTTATAGGATTTCGGCGGATCAAAATAATCTATGAGAAATAAAAAAAACATAATCTATAAAAATTTTAATATCGAATCTGCATTGTTTTGATAACCTACCCTAATAATAACGAGTAGAAGTTGAAGTTCGTTCGAACTGAAAGACGCAGCATATATTTTACAGTTTCGATGTCTTGAACGAAAAATAAAACTTTTAATTATTTTTCGAGAATTATTACCACATAGTTATCAAAAGGTGCATTTGCTTGTTGTTAAAGAATGTGCAAAAATTGTAAACGGTACTTTGTTATTTTCACGTTCCTCAATGGGTTCAAAATTTAAGAAAAAAGCTTTTATGCCATTTATCTGTTCTTAGTAATTTTTCTATCCTTTGGATATTGGTAATGTCATAGTCGCCAAAAAGTGTATTAATGTCCCACATTTTTAAATGTTATTTTCCACACTTCAGGTTCTTCAAGGAAGTTAAAATTTGCACTTCTAAGCAATTTTTTTCAAAAATATAACTTATTTTATCGGGTCTTATTTATAACTTTTTTCTATATATTCGACAACTGTAGAAGGATGAACCCACCCAAATAGACACAGATAAACAAACAAAAACAGAATACATATGTTTAATATTTCAGTTATTATCCATTTTTAAAGTAATTTGATATCGTTTTAAATGATGGGCAATATTTTTCTAGATTTTACACGGGCTGGAATGAATCCATCTCGTTTTCTTAGCCAGAGACAGCTAGTCAATCCTCAGTTGCAAAATGCAGGAAACTCAGGAAAATTTACGTCTTACGCTTTGGTAACACACATTTCCATATTAGCGGTAACTGGCGGCTCAGTAACATTTACGTCATTCTCAAAGATTAATTCCGAGTAACGTTTGGCCTAAAAATTTATTTTAGGTATACTAAGTTCTCGTATTCCTGTTGTTTTAACGTTTCGTGCTGTAAAGACACGTTGGATACCATCTTCCTTGTCCTCATTAATTTCATACCGCTAGTAAAGCTGAATGATGGGTGAGAGGTAGAACTTCTACATGATGGCATGTTTTTCAATGCTGGCATTGCTTTCCTTTCTTCTGCCATTTTCGTTTTTTTGCTTACCACGATCGCAGTATTTTCTGTAGATTTTAAATTCTTCTGAATATGCTTATAACTTCCATGAAGTTTTCTAAGTTTATTCCAGATGCGATTTCGAGAAACGGTAGCAATTGATATACTTTGCCAAATCTCAGTTTTCGAGTATTTCAGAAACACCTAGATCTCTCCCAGCACGTTTATATCTTAGATCATTACATCATTCTAAACAAATGAATAATGAAAAATAACGTCCTTAAAAGTAGGTGGGTAACACAGAGTTAACTTAATATTTTAGATTGACCAAATATCTTGGAACAAAGTTGACTTATAGTTGCTATATTACGTTAAGACCAAAAACACACTATGCGGTTTTCGCCGAATCAGCAGCCGACTCGACAGATGCTGTAATGGAAACAATTCGAGCTGTCCACACTAAAACGCGCTGCGAGAAAGCGGCATCCATCACCGCGCGAACCCGTTCGATTCATGTGCCGAATCGTTTTTATTGCTTCGAGCGACTTATGCTGCAATGTAAACAAATGGATATGTTCACGTTCACACATTGACGTATTTTTCGAGCGGTTCGGGCGTGCATTTAAGCCAAATTGCACGTTCCTCAAAAATATTGTACCTATCTACTATTACTATTTGTCTGGCTTTAAAATTGATTCCATTATTTCTCTTGATTGACAATATAATATACCCAAATAGAATTAATTCTTCCTCTGAGTCAGGCGAATCCATTTTGCTAGCTGTACTACTGACAACGTTGAATTATGATGCTTGATGCGCTAACTAGTTAAACCGTTCGTGTGTGTTGTACAGGCGGCTGCCGATTCGGAGGCCGACTCGACGAAAACCGCCTAGTGTGTTTTTAGCCTAAATATTGTAACATTTAACGAACAATCGACATGAAACTACGAAGCATGTAAAAACCAACCAAAACACACAACTAAAAATAATACTTAGTAGAAGTAGTCAAACAAATGAAAGTAGGCTGAAACATGTGACATCCACGCCTTAGTCATAGAGGCCTCTCGCTTGGACTGTGGTTGTATTCGAGCTCGTTATTTGTCGCGTAATTTCCATGAGCGACGCGATTTTCAAAGGCACTGAGGAACCGGAAGATATTAGAATAAAGCAAATTGACTTGAAGGGGCTTTTTATTATACTAATAATAATTATTATTTTAAGTACTGTCTATCAGAGAATATATTTTTTTAAATAAACTAATGGAGGTAATGAAAACCTGCAAAATCACCAAACTTTCTAAATTTTCGTTCTCGTGAAAAATCTGAAGATGCTAAGATAGGTCGATCAGCCTTTGAGAATAAATTTTATTTATCCAAATGAACATTTTGACACCTATGTCAAAACAATATAAAAAGAAATAATTTTTTGTTCCACCCTATTGTACATCTCCCTATTTTCTTCTGAATAATAATAATTTTCTATCTATTCACTAAAAGTATGTCTATTGCCATTTTTCCGATAGCCAGGCTGCGCTAAAAGCAATCCATGCAAGTTGAATCGAGACTTGTATGGGACTGCATAAATGCCCTTATAGACCTAGGACTAAAGTGACAGTGGTGTGGGGACCAGGACAAAAGGGACACAAGAGAAATGAAAAGGCTGATGAACTGGCCAGAGAAGGCGCGGGTAGTGCCCTCATATGACCTTTTGTGGTGTAGCCAAGCCACAAATGGGTGTAAACCAACTTTTTGGAATGGTGGAAAAATTTCCGACGACAGAGACAGGCCCAAGGGTTCATTAAAGAACGATCGGCCAAATTTACGTAGGATCTATTATGCCAAAACAGAAAGGCCATTAAAATAATAGTGGGTCTTCTAACCGGCCACTACCGACTTAATAGACATTCGAGTCTAATGGGTCTGGCAGAGAACACAACATGCAGATTCTGTCAAGAGGCAGAGGAAACGTCAGTCCACGTATTGTGCCATTGCAAGGGCCTTGCTAGATTGAGATTCCAACTACTTGGTGTGCAAAAACCAAGACCTGAGAGCTACACGGGGCCCTTATTAAGGCTGGAGAGTCTGATACAAAGGAAAAAGCTGGATAAGAAGCTCTAAGGAAAACAATCAGGAGCACCACAATAGATCCAATGGGATCGCGGTGGTCAAGGCCAATCATCCATCTCCTCCTTCCTAATCTAATCTAATCTAATATCCAATGTTTCTTACTTGGCATTATTGTCAACTACACATTAAATTCTTCTCCTTTTAAAAAAAATTAAAGACGGTTAAAAGAATTAAAGTGTGTGGTACTGTATCATCTTTATTCATTCTTTTGATAAAAGATAAAATCTATATATAAAACAATGCATGCTCTATATTACATTTCTTGATAGCTTACCATTTTAACTTTAAAGAAAGAATATAATATATACAAATGCTCGTAATTATTTACCGTCAGATGCTACGATATGCCTGAACTTATCAAGATATGTTTTGATTTGCATACAATACAAAGATGCTAAGATTATAGAATATATGAAAAATATTGAACTGTAGTACATTATAATCACAAGTTTGTTATCAGTTAGATTGCAAGCGGCCCGCATAACGTTCCTGTTGTATTGATAATGCTTTATGACTACTGAGTCGTATTATTGTTGATACGTCTTCAACGGTAAACATAGTGCCGATAGAACCCATATTACTAAATTATGTAAAATGCATATTGTCTGCAGTTGACAAGATTAATTACCACAGAATCCTGATTACGATTTGTATATTATACATATTATAACCCTTATAAATATACATACAGGGGACAATTTAAATATTATTTTATTTAGTAACAGTTAATAATAGAAGGCTGCTGTTATATATGCTTAGAGTGTCATCAGTTTAATAGCATTTTATCCAAATGTAACATTACATGAAATTCCTTGTTTCAAAAACAGTTTAGAAAAATATAGCAGTTTTGTAAATTGATAAATCCTCCTGCTCGTCTCAATAATAATTGCAATAATGTAGTGTCATAGTCTCGCTGCTGTAAGATATAGGAGAAGAACTTTGAGACAGCAGATTCAATGATTAGAAAGAAGCCTCAGAGGGGAGAAAAACCTAATGGAAACAGAAAACAAACTAGTCATGCAAGATCACTATAGTAATGAGTCTATAACACCGACAATCAAGATAAAAGAAATGCTCTGTTACAAAATACCCACATATGTTGTATCCCCATGTATTTTTGGCCACTGAATTCGAATCCGAGGTTTGAAGTAGCCCATCACCCTAAGATTTTTCGTGGGAGCCGAAGAACCACGTGAAAACCGGCCAAAAGCCGCTCTCCGAGACCAAAGCTCGAAAACACAACAAAACAAAAAGCTACTCCGGTTTGCGCCATTCGATTTGTCTCGCCTTTCTACGTACCACTGAATTTTTTCAGATTTTTACCGGCAATTTCATTTTTTTGTTAATTTTCAAAGGCGCGGCCGAGCTTCGACGGTCAGTTCTCTCTAACCAAAGCTACCAGAAATTTAGAAAACATCAGAGATATGGAAAGTCGATCGAGAAATCGAATGGCGCAAACCGGAAGTCGATAAGGTTCACCGTTTCCGAGATACGGCCGCTCAGTCATCGGATGGTAAAAATCGAAGTTTTCCACCGCTTCCTGAGATCATAACTCGTAAACGAAACGAGGTACGGAGCCGCGGTTTATGCCATTTGATTTGGCTCGTCGTCCTACGTACCTCTGAATGTTTTCAGATTTTTGCAGACACTGTCGTTTTTTCATAGAAACCCTGTTTTCGCCGGTTGTCACGTGGTTACTTGGCTCTCAAGTTATGGGATGATGGGTCAATTCTGACCTCAGATTTGGATTCAGCGGCCAAAAATACATGAGGGTGCATAGGTGAGTGTTCTGTAACAGAGCATTTTTTTATTTTCTGTGCCGGTATAATCTTCCGCATGTCGACATGTAACTTCGTGAGGGATTTCAAATACGACATAGTATATGTCATGATGTTACCATAAGATCTTGGTATTAAACTTCACGTAAAACTCACGCAATCAGTATTCAGATAGTACAAGAATTAAGAGAACGATTTGGGGTATGTCACCCAAACTATTCTCGAGATAAGCTAGATCGTATAGACAATGATGATAATTTTATTGACAATCTGTGTAGTGAAGCTCATTTCGTTTCGTGAGAATTGAAAATAAGCACAATTTTCGATAGTGGTAAATGAATATCTCCGACTTGTCTATCAGAAACAGAGTCAGAAATGCATGAACAACAAAACCATCAACTTATGTTTCGATGTTTGAGACTTTTCTAGACCTTAGTTTACTCGATTTTCTCGTCAAAATATGGTTTCAACAGGATGAACTAATGGCGTATGAGAGAGAAAATCATGCTTAGCAAAACACAAAAGCAAGAATAGCGCTATATCCTCTAATGAGAAACAAGAGTGCAGCTACGGACACGTGTTTCGGAGTTATTGCTCTTTATTAGAACCGGCACCGGATTCGGGTTCAGCAAGCCAAAATATACCGGAAATGGTTGGTCTGGTCCATGGAATCGACAACTTTTTTTCATATCAACCAAGAATTTAGAAGAAATAAGAACAGAAAAATGAGCATCACAATGTTAAGTGGCTTCAACACTCACGCTTGAAAAGACAATCAAGCTCATGCAATGATGATTGGAAAACTCTACTTCTCACATTGTCAAACGTAAATGGAAGCCCACTAAAAACGGTGTGACAATGAATAACACACGGAACAATAGCCCAACCTGTCTGAATACATGGAGCAACCCAAACACTAACTCCTAAATAGGTTATATCCTGCTGGATAGAAAAATAATACTAATAATAAATACTATATAGAAAACTAGAGACAAAGAAACTGGAAGTACATAAAAGATACAACGAAACACCAAATAACACTTTGACCATTTACAACAGGACAACAGAATAAATACAAATAACTAAAGAAGATGAAGGTCGCAGAAAAACTATAACATATACCAAATACATGAGGATAAGAACATCATGGGAAAAACCTTCGCCCACACATGGTCAAACGAAAATGGAAGCTCGCTAAAGGATACAACAAAGCAACATATAATTGCATCTGAAATATCTCCCTACCACACAACAAAGAATTCACAAGAAGGAATATTATAAAGAAATGTCAAGGATATAATACACACTACTAGATTTAGAAATGGAAGAAGAGAAGAAAAAGACAAGGGGAGGGTGCTAGATAGAGACTTAAAAGGAGCATCTCACAAACACCTATACTTCCCATCTTACATTCGTACATCATGCGTCATGTGGCTCTCTTTGCTGGGAAGAAGCATGTCCCATATCCAATCCGGCTTATGTAGCCGGTCCGGCGGTATATAAAAATATTCATATTGGACACCGGAAGTGGCAGCAATGGCTACCATACGCTCGTTATTTAATAAGTCAATCAAATCTACATTTCTCGAGACAGTTGCAACAAACTACTTATTATTTTCACTTCTAACTTAGGATTATTTCTCCTTTTACTATATTGGCCGAAATTTTAATGTGTTGAATAGTACCCTATGTGTGGCCCACTGCAACTATAAGTTCTTACATTCGAACTATTACCGTAAATCTAATGTTACTAGGCTAATGAGTCCGCCGGAAAATCTTCCTACCATTTCTCACTAGTGTGAAAGTTTGAGGTTAACTCTAAAATAGACACATATCTAACAGAGGTGGACTTCTCTGTGCACAGTTATTACAACCAACTAACAAGTCTTATAATGGGCTTGTTCGGCATTTTTTTTTTATTTCATAAATCGAAAGTGCAAGTATAAATTAATAGATCTGCAAAAAATCAGAATCTTATTCGCATGTTTAGTATCTTAAAAACTATGACAAATTTCCATCTCGCGAAAATGGGGCGTGGCCAGGCGCTACGTCACTATACGCATAGACTCGGCGATCTCAATAGACTTGATGCTCCTTATTGGTTATAATTATAAGTGTTTTCGAAGTATTGTTTGTTTTGCTTACTACTTGACAGTAGGGGAGTACAATTTGGTGAAATGTCAAAAAGTTACAATTTTCTCTCGCTCCTGCCGGAACGAATTTTCGATTTCGACCCTGCAATTTACGATTAGAATTCATCTCCGATCTTCTCCTTTCCGTAGACACATAGAACGAACTTCCACTCGACGTATTTATTTAGTTACCAGCGTTTAAAACTTCCATGTTTTTCGACTTTTCAGGTTAAATTTGAAAGGTCCCAGAAAGCCATTTTTTTACGTCACTTGCGTATAGTGACGTCACAAATGAGCGCTCAGTTTTTGCAACTATTACTAATTTCAACTCCTTATATCTCGAGAACGGAAAAAGTTAATTATACGAAATTTTAAGTGTACAATGAGAATATCGAGTACTATATGAAAAAGTATAAAAACCATATAAAAAGAATATCATGGAACAAGCTAACTAATTAATAGAATTTATGTAGTTGCCGTTGCTACGTCACTGATAAATCGAATTTCAGATATCCAATTATAATCCTCTTGACTGAAGTAAATCGAATATGTACTAACTGAACTAAATTATATAATGTATGGTTAAATACACTTAATCTTGAACCTAGATTAAAATAAATTGAAATCAGAAATTAGAAACATTTATCAGAAGTGCTTATTTTTTCCATTTCGTCAGTTCCACGGATGTACATTAAGTAATGAGAAAATAGTTAAACCAATAAAGTCAACAAATTTAGAAAAGTCAATACGTCAGTGCAACACTCTTCACACAAGTCAAGATATATACAGGGTGTTTCAGGTATGCGTTCATTAACTTCTAGGGACGATTCTACATAAAAAATATGTAAAAAGTTCGTGTAATCATGGAAATCCCTCCTAAGGGCGCTGTGGGCCTCTGAAGGGGGCAGCCAAAATTAGTGAAATTGCACTTATTGTTCTCTTAAATAAACTAAGGAAAAATTAAAAATTATTACTAAATTAAAAAGTCAAGAGGCTTTAAAGATTAACAAATTAAATTAAATGATCAAAATAAATTCAATGAAGAAATTCTGTTTTCGCAAGAAGACTGGAAAAATTCCTTTAGGTTCAAATTCCTCGAAGTCGGTTGGTCCTACGGCGTTTAACAACATAACTTTCTTGTGTAGTTATAGCCAATAATATTTCGTTGGGACAATCACTGGTCTTAGACCCGGAGTATTTCTCCAGTAGGACAATTTCCATTCCTTTTACCATTTCGGGATCTCCCACATTATGTATCTCTTAAGTAAGCCACAAAACGGTTTGGATCCGAAAATAGGGCTTCTCCACATTTTTTAAGGGGGTCGGCTGATTCACTTCCTTCTATTTCCTCATTCCCTGGCGCCCACATTAAGGTAACCGTGTTGTTCTTTGCCAGTTACTTCAGGGATTGTCTGCATTCCCAGGCTATTTTAGACTCAAGGGTGTAAGACCTGAAGGCTTTTAACATTACCTTACTCTGAAAGTATATAGATAGATCTTGCCCTTCGAATACCTTTATTTATGCATTTCATAACCGCATAGGTCCATAGCATAAATTTCTACTTGGAAGATGGTTGGGGTCTGGATATCCTGCAATTAGACCCCGCTACGCCCCCATCAACCCCTCCAACCATCTTTTATTCACTTGTATATAAGATGAAGAACCATTTCGCCATCTACAAGCCTTTGACTCTTCTCGTCTGACGACTCTCCATTAGCAAACTGTCAAACGGACAGTCAAAGTCCAAATCCAAATGACTCCAGGATTCTTAAGTGATAAACCAGATCACCTGGTTTGAAAAAGAGTACCTGCTGCAACCTTAGGGCACCAAGTGGTGCCTCCTTACTTACGTAAAAATGTAGAGGAAGTAGGTCTAGCATTGCTTCCATAGTTGCTGTGGGACAGCAGCACATTACTCCTGTAATCCCTAAGCCAGCAAGGCGTTACAATTTCTGCAACTTGTGCTAATATTTCTTCAGTTTCTGACCGCCATTCACATGAGGTTACCATGGGTCTCACAACCGAAAGATAAGACCAGTAGATTATTTTCGGTTTTAGACCCCTGGTACCCTTGCTTTCTTTACTTTTTTTGCCCCCCGGAGATGTGAACTGTTAAGAAGAGAGACCGACATTCCGCAAAACTACTATCCAGCATCGTATTCTTCTGAATCGACTCATTTTTTGTCATATCAATCCGGACACGGGATAATACAGCACGGTTGGTAGTTTAAGGAAAGCCGGATGCTAGCAGATGAAGAGGAGGTCCTCCAAGTATTGAGCTGATGTCAAGAGCTCTCGTCGTTGTAGATAAGAAGAAATATGTTATTAAAAAAACATATTTATAATGATTTATTGATAAAGGTAGATTGGTGTCCATCACTCAAAAATGATTAACCGTGTAGACTGCGTGAAATGTCAGGTGACTATATTTCATCTTTTTCATTCTCACAAGTTGGTCTTTGATGTTTCACACGCATTGTTCTACTATATTCAGATAATTCATATACCTAGTTTTAGCGATTCCTCTAAAATATTTCATATTTTATAAAAAACTGCTGACTAAGGAAAACATCTTGACTATAATAGCACTCTAGTATGTGGAAATAATATAGAATATTAATAATACCTGAGGCAGATGTTATAAAATCATTTGAGGCATTGGTTCGTAGCATATACACCATAAATGAAGTTTCTCGAATCTTATTAGCTTGCTCTACTCATATTCCCAGTTTACACACCACCCCACCCACCCCATTAACGGAATCATATCAGATGTCATTATAACACATACGTACACCAAATTTCAAGTGGATATCAATTCTATTTTATCAACCCTTTTAATAATAGTGGGAGGTTTGAAAAATATAATAAACAAATCTGAGACTCTGGCTCCTAGTACCTATATACACCAAATTTCAAGTTTCTGTACTCTTACCAGTTTGCTTTACTCATTTTCCCTTATTTATCTCTACTTGCCCCCCACCCCTTTAATGGAATCATCTCATAATATAATCTAGTTTCAGATGTCCTATAACACATACGTGTACCAAATCTCAATTTAATTTTATCAGCCACTTTAATAATGGAGTGGGGGTGGCCGAGGGGTTGAAAAGTGTAATAAAAAAATATGAGACTTTGGCTTCTAGTATTTACACCAAATTCAAGTTGCTCTTACCAGCTTACTTTACGTATTAATTACCCCTACTTACCCCCGAACTCTTCACCGGAATCATTACAAAATATAATCTAATCGCATATGTGGTATTAATATACAGGGTGTAACATAATGGAATGTCTTAAATGAAGGAGCGTATTCTTCGTGCAAATTTAAGAATATTTTGTCATATAAACAATTGTCATTAAAGCCTTCGTTTACAAGATACAGGGCGTTGTAGTTTTCAAAAATACAATCATTTCCCTATATATATTTTGAACAAATATAGACATTTACCTGAAATTTTGTGTGTAGAATACATGATTAGTATTGTATTTAAATTTAAAAAATGAAGCCCCAGCTTTAACCAGTGCCAAATGTAAGAAAAACAAACTCATTAAAAATGTTAATTTTTAATTTAAACAAAAATTAGCAAAGATAAACGAAACAAGAAATTAATGCAATAATTTTAAAACTGTTAAATATGCGAAAAAATGTCAAAATTAAATTTGAAATCCAGAAAAGCACAAAAAAAAAATTGGGCCAGTGGCGTGCCATAACTTCATGAAAAAAGGAAACCTACATACTTCAAATCTACGTCACTGGGCAAAGCTGGGGCTTCATTTTTTAAATTTAAATACAATACTAATCATGTATTCTACACACAAAATTTCAGGTACACATCTACATTTGTTCAAAGGACATATAGGGAAATAGTTGTGTTTTTGAAAATTACAACGCCCTGTATCTTGTAAACGAAGGTTCTAATGATAAATATTGTTTCTATGACAAAATATTCTTAAATTTGTACGAGGAATACGCTCCTTCATTTATGACATTCCATTATATTACACCCTGTATACATGTACCAAATATCAAGTGAATGTCTCAATTTTATTTTATCCACCGCCGTTTTGATAATGGAATGGGGGTGGTGGGGGGACGGAAAATATTATAAAATGATCTGAGGCCTTCACTTCTAGTATATACTCCAAAAAAGTTTTGTACTCTTGCCAGCTTGCTTTACTTATTTTCCCATCTGTACCCCTATTTAGCCCCCAACCCTTCAATGGAATCATTTCAAAATATCATTATAATACGTACGTGTACCAAATTTCAAGTGAATGTCTGACAGAGTCCGGAATTTACACTTTCATTTTTCAAAATATGAAGCTTGAAAAATGATGTACCTATTCTTTATTCTTATATTTTATATATTTAATTAATATACAAAGTATTGGTTTTAGATAAATAAAGTTCCCAGCATATTTTTCTAACTTGATAAAATATTAATATTTTAAAAACGCATCTCTGTTCTTAAGATTCGCCAATGCCAAGTCGGAGGATTATTTGAAACTGGAATATGTTTCAAATCGTTTCATCTTATTTCTAACCTGATAATTTCATACGAGAATTTAATATTCTACTTATCGCAAGGATTTTATAAATAGTTTATTTATTATTTAAAAGGAGATGAGCATTATTTAGTTGTGCTGAAAATGAAGATTCTGTTTTATATTTATCAAGTGGCATTATTTAAAAAAAGTCAAAACAACAACGGAAATTTTACAGAAAATAATTTTAATCGTTTTCCGCACAAGAAACACGGAGATGTATTATTTTATTTTTTGTGTTCTCACACCGCTCGTGTGTTGTAGAGATATGTTTTATAATGGTTTTAGCATTCTATAAGGCTCAAAGGCCTGATATAACGAGAAAGAAATATCTTAATGAAGGTATAATATCAGCTTTGTTTGAGAGATGGAAAAATTCCCAGAGGTCCTAAGAATAAAAAAGAAGAGCCGAGAATGAGTTAGCAAGAATTGGAAAGAATAGGTTTTGAAATAAAGAATGGTGTAAGAGTGAGTTGATGGGTATGTGGACACCAAAGTCTCGACATGGCCGTATATAAACTTCCTAAGAAATATAACGACCTTAGCTTTACTCACAAAATTGACTACACACATATATTTTATATACAGGAAGTTGAAGTAACATACAGGGTGTTACAATTATGTTAGCACAAACTTCTAAAAATGTTGCCTCTTGTAAATTAACGCAAAAGTATAAGAATGTTTTGTTCTAAATTGCTTCCTACGGGCTTTTTAAGTAATTAGTTGGTGATAGTTGAAGGTAGCGACTTTAAATTTTCAGAGAAAAAGTGTTTTCGCACAGAAATTTTTATCAAGTGCTAACTAGTAAGTTGCGTCGAAGTTAGGGAGGGTTGAGGTGGTACATCTTATATAAAAACGTTATTTGCAACAGAAAGGATTTTTATTTCATAGATTTGGATGCGCCATTTTTAACTATAGCTATTGTCTCCTTTCAATTTTTCGTGTATCGTACCATTCACTGTGAGAATACATCGGAATATTGTAAGCATCATTTCCTTGCCATAAAGGTTTGTAAAATTTAAAAATAGGAGTGATTTGATAACATATCTAGTACCTAATTCAGAAAATAATTTAAATTATTGCCACTTTATTACAAGTTACAATGGAAATGAAATAAATATATTTGAATCAATTATAATATGTGTTCAATTGTTTATCATCTAAATCAATACGGACTCTAAGACTGACTTTTGTGGAAATTAGTCTTTTTTAATGTTTAGCAGTCATTCTCTTCTTGAAGAAGATCATATTCTTTTACGCTTATTTTAGCAACAATAATATCTATGTAAATCCATCTTTGTTATGATGGGTGCACTTATCTTATGTTTGTCTTAAGATTATGCTCTTAGACACCCATAGACATAATTACCTTGCTAGTTTCTATGTAAAATTATGACCCTCACCAAACTTGAAGAATTATCTGAAATTCTTTAAAATCAGTTGGCGATTCGAATTCGAAACGCAAGATCGCACGAAAGTTAAGCGTAGAACGAAGTACTTGTTAGTAAGATTTGAATTCGATTAATACTTGTATTTATTGATTAAATATTTCAATATGTATAATAATGTAATAATAATAATAACAATAAACAATATTTATTACCAGCCCGCTTGATATTTACGGTATTAATACTGCCATGTTGAAAGAAACTATCAACATTATCGCTGTACCTCTCAGCAATTTGTTCAATGTTTGTTTCGATGAAGGTATTTTTCCTGATGCTTTTAAAATAACCAAAGTCATACCAATTTTTAAAAAAGGAGACATGTCTCTTCTCGATAATTATCGTCCCATATCCATTATACCAATTTTTGGGAAAATTTTGGAAATTCTTTTGAAAATAAGACTGGTCAAATACCTAGAATTGAACAACATTTTAAATTCTTGTCAATTTGGATTTAGGACAAACTGCTCCATAGCAAAAGCACTTTCTTGTGTCATTGACGATATAATTGCAGCACTCGAGCAATGTCTTTACTCTTCTGTTACACTATGTGATCTAAGTAAAGCTTTTGATTGCGTTTCTCACGAAATATTAATCCAGAAACTAGAATTTTGTGGTATTAGAGGATTACCTTTGTCTTTGTTTAGATCATATCTTGAAAACAGAAGACAGTGTGTTTCTCTTAATAATAAAAGGTCTGACATTAAAATCAATAAATATGGAGTTCCGCAAGGTTCCGTATTAGGCCCAATTTTTTTTATCGCATATATTAACGATTTGCTTTCATTCCTTGACGTTATTAAATGTACGTTATTTGCTGATGATCTGACCCTAAAAAACTCTTCTAAAAATATAAAAGAACTGGAAAATCAAGTAGTAGTAGCTACAGAAAAAGCTGAACAATGGTTCTCTGCAAATAAATTAAAATAAAAAATATTAGAAAAATCACCAGTCACAATTATGGGTTTTAAGAAAAACCTATGTGAATGCCAGTTACGAGACATCCGATTAATGTTTTTGAATCATTTTCATTTTCTAAAACTGTACAGGGTAGCCAAAAATCATTTTTCAGTTAAGGACTTTTTAAATTGAATTTTCTCAATTTTTTCAAATGGAACACCCTGTATATTTTTCAACGATGTGATGTAGAAATGAGGAACGAACATTTTTTGTATATATATCCAACCAATTTTGTTTTATTGAGGAATAATTACAAAATTCAAAAATTTACTTAAGAAAAGAGGTTTCTTCAAATAACCCAGTAGAAAAAAATATAATAAATGTTCCACATGTTGCCCATTTTGATTGACACAGATCTCTATCCAATTTTGAAATGAGGTTCCCACTGTTCTTAAAACTGCCGATGTGATAGATCTAAAGGCAGTTATTATTCTTTCCTTCATATTTTGTACTGTCTCTATAAACAATTTCCTTCACGTATCCCCATAAAAAGAAATCTATTTTCGTAAGATCTGGGAATCTAGCAGGCCATTTAGTGGCTTCATTTCTTCCAATCCATTGATGAGGGTAGGTATTATTTAAGTGGTCTCTAACTGCATTTAAATAATGTGGTGGAGCACCAACTTGCTGAAACCACATCCTATTTCTAATTCTTTCAGGGAGATTTTCCAATAATTGTGGCAGACAGTTTTCCAAAAAATGAAGATAAATAGCTCCAGTCAATGTACCGTCAAAGAAATGTGGCCCTATTACATGTTCTCCAATAATTCCTCCCCAAACGTTTATAGATCATCTGTGTTGGTTATCAACTTGCACAAAAAAAGTGAGGATTTTCCAAAGCATAATAATGGAAATTGTGCCTATTAACAAATACATTTTTATGAAACCTTGCCTCATTAGTCAATGAAAAAGTTCATCATCTTGCATTTTACCTCTGGCCCAATTACAAAATTGCAGGCGCTTTTGAAAATCGTCATCAGATAATTCCTGGAGCATTTGAATATGATATGCATGCAACCTACTTGTTTTTAAGATTCGACCCACAGACCGTTTACTTATCCCTACTAATGAGCTCACTTCTCTTTGACTAACATGGGGATTCTCAACCGTCGCCAGCAACACAGAAAACTCATTTTTTTCGTTCACAACACGTTTTATTCTTTCATTTTTTTTATATTCGACATTTTCAGTTTCCAGAAATCTATCGAGAAGGTTTTGGAAGCTGCTAACGTCAGGAATCCTTCTTTCAGAATAACGTTGGTGATAAATTCTATTGGCAAGTAAACAATTTCTGTCTGACTCGCCCAAAACAAAAGTTCCGCTTTATAAAAATTCATATTGTACAGTTCCAAATATTTTAAATTCAATACAAATTGTAACTAATGACCGATAAGTGTGAAGAACGCTCCATTGTACATGACAATTTATACCAAGCTGAGGTTTTATTGTGTGTCAAATAACGAATACGGCAAACAAATGTACAAAAAAACATAAGAGTAAAAGACCTGTTAAATACTATTTACTCATTTCACTGGAATGGAAGAAATGGTCCCACTAAATGGCCTCATTTCAAAATGATTAAAGTGTGTCAATCAAAATGAGCAACACGTCGAACACCTATTACAAATTTTTCCAATGAATTATTTGAGGAAACCTCTTTTCTTAAGTTTATTCTTGAATTTGATACTTATTTATTTATAAAACGAAAATGGTTGCAATTAGCCATAGGGAAGTACGACAAAAAATGTTCGTTTTTTATTTCTACATCACGTCGTTGAAAAATATACAGGGTGTTCCGTTTGAAAGAACTGAGGAAATTCAATTTAAAAAGTTCTTAATTAAAAAATAATGTTTGGCCACCATGTACGATTTTAGGAAATCAAAATAATTCAAGAACATTAATTAGATGTCTCGTAACTAGTATTTACATAAGTTTTGTTTAAAACCCATAATTGTGGTGATTTTTTTAATATCCGTCTGCAGATTGCATTATTTCAACGAAAAAATTCATTACATCCAAGTGGTTGGGAGATATTCAATGCTAATATAGGTATGAATAGAGCCTAGAAAGAGGCTTCAAAAAATGTTCTGATATACATAGAATGCCATTTAAAAAAAAGACACTTGGTCCTCTAATTTCGTCTTGGCTCGCCCTGTGTGTTCGAAAATAATTTCCAGTTATAGACTTTTGCATCTAGTTTACTTGCAATTTTTTAAAAATTTTCTAGCTATCGTAGAACTCGAGATATCGAGGTCCGACGCACTATTGCCCCACCCTGTATATTAATAATAATGTATTTCTCAATATGTAAATAAATGTAAACCACAATAGTAAATAAATAACCCACTGAAGGTAGGATCTTGACACTCGGGATGTACAGGTTTATTAACTAAATGCTAATAATCCTGGTGGTGCAGTTTACTAGTATAGTTTTTACTTATTTAGCTAGTCCTAATTAGATTTAAATTATTATATAATTTCTTTGCAAAATGTTTTTCAATTTATTAATAAGATAAATTGTATCTTGTTAATTATATATAAAACAAATCAGATTTACATACCACCCACAACAAGTAGAACACATCTTGAAGGTATGTCATCTCAAGTCCATATAACTCGGAAGTAACAGTAACAATAAACTGACGTAAATAGAGTCCTCGAAGGATATATTTGTAAATATTAAACTGAAGTTGGTAGAATTTGTGATGGGCAATAACGCAACTGGAATGTTGGATCAATTGTTGCTAGCTTTAGCTAACCTAACCTAACCTAACCTAACCTAACCTTACAATCGCTTTCAAAGGAGTATATAGTAATATGATCATTTTCTGCTTTTTCAAACATACTAACGGCATATAACCTGACAGGATTTAGCCTCTCATTCGAGTTACCCCTATGGAAACATCTGTGTCATCATTCGATAAAGTACACTTGTATTCCATAAAAATTATGGTTGAAATTAAAATATTGACATTCTATAATAAAAGCCAGGCAATATCTGTAAAATGTCTGCGGTTGAAATCCGCTCTTCGAAATTATCAAATCTGTCGTGTTACATTATTCTATTTCTGAATATTTTTATTTTTATAGTCAGATTCTATTATTTCAAAAGTAGGTAAGCTTTCTATACGGCAGAATATATAAACAAAATATTTCTGTCACTTACCTCTATAAATCTATTGTTCATAAGGATTAATAATCAGACTGCAAATCAACAATTGTACCCCGGACTATATTTCTCTCTGAGCACTGGATTACAAATTGCAGCAGTTAAACGTAGAACATTACGTTTTACCACAAAACGTTTGGTTTCGATTGCAGCAAACACAAGCCGAAAGATTTATTCCTGATTAAAGGACCACTTGCAGACTGTAATTTCGAGCTACTTGCTTTCGTCGGTACAAGATTGATCTGTGAGACTGGCCGGAGACTTCCTCGCACCCTATGAACATTTCGAAGTATTAAAACTATAACATAGAGGAAGCTCCATCTAGTGGTGGTGCTCAGCAATCGTGGCAAAAGCCAGACATCGGCATGTTAGTTCAAAAGTATGCTTTCTGGAGGGCATAATAGTTAAACAAAATATTGTTTATCTTGCACAGACGAGAGCCAGTAGATCCAAACTGCAATCTGCAAGTAGTCCGGGATGGTTTGTATGGGAGTTCCTTTAACTAGGAATAAATCTTTCGGCTGGTGTTTGCTTCAAACCGAAACCAAGCAATTTGTGGTAAAATATAATTTTTTTCACTTAACGCTCCAGGCTTGCAATTCGCAATCCAGCACTCGGAAGAGACATATAGTCCGGAGAATTGTTGTTAATTTTCAGTCTGGTTATTATCCTTACGAAAAATAAATATTCAAAGAGGTAATTGACAAAAATAATTTGTTTAAATATGCCGCCCGCTAAAAAGCCTACCCCTGCCCATGCCGGGCTTTTACTTAGATTGCACTAAACATCGATCGCTAGATGGTGCTTCCTCCAGTATGCAACTGGTCCGGGATGGCTGGCAAGAGAGTTCCTTTCACTAGTAATAAAGCTTTCGGCTGCATAACGAAAGCAAGCATTTTGTTTTAAAATGTAATTTTTATAGTTAACATGCCAGGTTTGCAATTCGTAATGCAGCGTTCGGGAGAAATATATAGTCCGGAGAATACATGTTGATTTGCAGTCGGTAATTGACATAATTTTTTGGTAAAAAGGTTTCATTATATTTTCTGAAAAATATTTTCAATAGTAACTTTTATTGCTGTTCCTTTTTAGTTATCTTGTATATAGGATATCCTCTCTAAATGCAATTTCATTATGCCTTCCTAATACCTTATCAGAGAACTTTTGTTGAGTTCTATTAAATAGTAAACAACAAGTCTGATTTTTTCTCCTAATTTTCATAGCACCCAGTATGGATATAGTTATTTACTTCATTCCCCACACAATATTAATATTGTCGAATCCGTATAATCGATTAAATATTAAGGTAAATTAATAATGGTTAAATGCCGTAAGGTGTGCATTCCGCAAAAACCTATTTACGTAATGTTACCCCTCATACCTTAATTGTTCAGGTATGCCATGATTTCCAGATATTCCCTAGTTAATTTATATTAAATAATCGATGTGGAATCTACCAATGAAGGATAAAGCGTGGCAGTTGAACCTTAAATTACTCCCCACAAAGATGATAGGTATTTCATATGCAGTAGCTTTTACGGCTACGACATCAAGGTGGCTTTGGAGAGGTGCTGCTTCTAATCGCCTTACAATATTAATGAGTTTACGATAGAAAGGGTAAAACGGAATGTCTAAAAGCACTCTCTCGTTCTTTTTAATTATATGCTCCGTAAAAATTCACAATATCCATACAATCTTGTATTTTATGAAGAAACTTGGATGAAACTTAGGGAAATGTTAATTAAACTTTAGAGGTATTTTATGTTTCTTGTTTGTTTACGCCTCGTGTAGAATGGTCTAATTTTCGCAGAAGCATACGAATTGTTACTTAATTTAATAATAATAAATAGTACATTTTTTGTTAAAAAAGTATAGTTTTTCGTCTCAACTAGATATATTATAAAAGAATTTACATATTTAAATTTTTCATCCTAAAAATGTGTTGAACTCATATTAATGTCTTTTTAAGTTTGTTCAGTCATTACTCTGAATTAGCTTAAGCGACGATCTTTTCTCAAATTATTAGTACGGGTCTGTGATGGTCCCATTATAGGCTGATCATATTTAGTGTTGGCGAGTAAAAATTGGGAGAAAGAAATTATAAAATTGGCGAATACTCATAATACCGGAAAGAATTCCTAATAATAATATGTTATTCGACGAGATTATAATGATTGTTATTATCCACGAGGGTAAAGTTTAAGGCACAAGCCGCAGGAGAGTGTCGTAAGTCAGCAGAGTGAATAGTAGTCATTATATGCGGATAGAATACTATACTCTGTCCACGACTATTACATATTTAATATTTATTTCATTAGTTTTCATTTCTTCAGTTTAAGAAAGATTCATATGCCATCAAATGTAAATTCTCTCGATTTCTCGGGCAACTAGTTTAATGAATCGATTTATGCAGCTTTCCTTACCTCTAGTGGTGGTGTCAAAGAAATCCTGTTTTCACTGTCAGTATCCAGTTATTTAATTATCTCTCTCTTTCGAATAATATGTAAAATTATTGTAAATAACGTTGACGTTTAATTCGCACAAATTCTGATGTTTA
The DNA here is from genome assembly GCA_963583905.1 of Stenurella melanura. Classification (NCBI taxonomy): domain Eukaryota; kingdom Metazoa; phylum Arthropoda; class Insecta; order Coleoptera; family Cerambycidae; genus Stenurella; species Stenurella melanura. The sequence continues at coordinate 67,819,776 of OY757313.1, forward strand.
AAATCAGTAACAAAAAACCGCTGCCTAAGGAATCACTACTTCCACATCCAGATTCTTCATCCAAGTTACTTTAAAGGAAACATCTTGACTTTATTTGCACTAGTATGTTTAAATTATTGGTCATAGAATTTTAATAATATTTGGGGCAGATGTCATAGAAAAGTTTGAGGCGTTGGTTTCTACCATATACGTTAAAAATTAAGTTTCTAGTTTACCCTACTTATTTTCCACTATTCACAATCTACCGCCTCCCACCCCTTCAATGGAGTTATCTCAGTTGGATGTCACTACAATACATACGTGTACTAACTTTCAAGTGAATATCTCAATTTGATGTTATAAATCCCATTAATAATGAAGAGGAGGTGGTGGAGTTTGAAAAATATTAGAAAGAAATCTGAGGCCTTGGTTTCTAGTATATACACCGAATCCCAAATGTCTGTACTCTTACCAGCTTGATTTACTTATTTTACCCTAGTTACTCCTATTAACCCCAACTTTTCTACGGAATCATCCCAAAATATAATCTAGTTCCAGATGTCGTTATAATACATACGTCTACCAAATTACAAGTGAATATTTCAATTTTGTTTTATCAACCCCTTTAATAATGTATTTTATTTTATCAACCCCTTTAATAATGTAGTAATGGTAGTGGAAGGGTTGAAATATATTATCAAAAAATCTGAGGCCCTGGCTTCTAGGACATACACCTAATTTCAAGTTGCAGTACTCTTACCAGCTTGCTTTACTTATTTTTCCCTATTTACCTCTACTTACCCCCACTCCTTCAACGCAATCATTTCTAAATATAATCTAGTTTCAGATAAATATAGTTATAATACATAAATGTACCAAATTTCAAGTGAAAATTTAAATTTAATTTTATCAACTGTTTTAATAAGGGTGGGGTGGTGGGGAGATGGAAAATACTAATTAAAAAACCTGACACCTTCGCTTCTAGTATATACACCAAATTCCAAATTTCTGTACTTTTACCAGCTTGCTTTACTTATTTTCCCTTATATACCCCTATTTAATCCAAAACCCTTCAACGGAATCATCTCAAAATATAATCTAGTTCCAGATGTCGTTATAAGTCATATGTGTCCAAATTCAATTTTATTTTATTAACCCTTTTAATAATGAAGTGGGGGTTGAAAAATATTATAAATAATCTGAGACCTTGGCTTCTAGTACATACACCGAATTTCAAGTTTCTGTAGTCTTACCAGCGTGCTTTACTTATTTTCCCCTATTTACCCCTATTTAACCCCCAACCCTTCAACGGAATCATCTCAAAATATAATCTAGTTCCAGATGTCGTTATAATACATATGCGTACTAAATTTCATGTGAACATCTCAATTTTATTTTATCAACCCCTTGAATAATGGAGTAGGGGTGATGGGGGGCTAAAATATATTATTAAAAAATCTGAGGGCTTGGCTTCTAGTATATACACCGAATTTCAAGTTTCTGTTCTCATACCAGCTTGTTTTACTTATGTCCCCCTATTTACCCTTAAATAACCCCCAACCGTTCAACGGAATCATCTCAAAGTACAATCTAGTTCCAGATGTCGTTATAATACATACGTGTACCAAATTTCAAATGAATATATGTCAATTTTATTTTATCAACCCCTTTCATATTGGAGTATGGGTGGTGGGGGTTGAATAATATTATAAAAAAATCTGACGATTTGGCTTCTAGTACATACACCGAATTTCAAGTTTCTGTAGTCTTACCAGCTTGCTTTACCTTTTTTCCCCTACTTACCCCTATTTAACCCCCAACCCTTCAACGGAATCATCTCAAATTATAATCTAGTTCCAGATGTCGTTATAATACATACGTGTGCCAAATTTCAAATGAATATCTTAATTTTATTTTATCAAACCTTTTCATATTGGAGTAGGGGTGGTGGGGGTTGAAAAATAGTATAAAAAAATCTGACGCTTTGGCTTCTAGTACATTCATCGAGTTTCAAGTTTCTGTACTCTTACCAACTTGTTTTACTTATATTCCCCTATTTACCCCAAATTAACCCCCAACCCTTCGACGAAATCATCTCAAAATATAATCTAATTCCAGACGTCGCTATAATACATACGTGTATGAAATTTCAAATGAATATCTCAACTTTATTTAGTCAACCCCATTAATGGGGTAGGGGTGGTGGGGGGTTGAAAAATATTATAAAAAAAACTGAGGCCTTAACTTCTAGTACACACACCGAATTTCAAGTTTCTGTACTCTTACAAGCTTGCTTTACTTATTTTCCCATATTTACCCCTATTTAACCCCCAACCCTTCACCGGATATCCTCAAAAAACAATCCAGTTCCAGATCTCGTTATGATATATACGTGTACAAAATTTCAAGTCAATATCTTAAACCGTTCCGGAGAAAACGTGCGGACAAAAAAAGTTACAGACAGACAGACCGACAGACAGACAGAAAATTTTTTTTCGCTCAAATTTAAAATCTCGACGTTTCATGACATTCTAAACCTATTTCACGAATAAAAATTTTTGAAAATTTTTTTGCGATTACTATACTTCCAATCCACTACGTGGATGTGGAAGTAATTAAGCTTTGACACATTGTCATGGCTTACTAATAAAGTAATATAGTTTGTAGGCACGTAGGTAAATGGTTTCAAAAATAATGTCGGAGATTGCCGCGTGTTGCTAACAGATGATGCTTTGAAAAAAACCTACTAATTAATTCATTGGAATGGATTTTGGCAGAACCTTGCATTTTGGGTAGGACACGATTTTCTATTTTTGATATTTAGGAGGATCAGTGTGAGTATAAAATTCTGTTTTCGGGTTTCAAAGCCCCTCCATTTGGCCGACAATTGAAAAAGGGGTTGTAGTTTTTCCGCGATACCTTGAGAACCATAAGTCTCACAATAAATTTTCTAAGACTTTTCGTAGAGAATTGAACTCTCTACAATCTTGGTCTAGATACTTCTTAGCGTAGAATTGAAAATGGAAAAGTTATGATTAAAAATAGACTAATGTTTTCAAGAAAAATAACATTTACATGTTATAATTTTGTTTCTATTGATATTATTGAAAACACATATCAGATGTTTCTTGTACATCATTTTATTGCAAACAATTTTTTCTACTCATTTTTAAATTTCTCTTCTATGGAGAGGTGTTGGGACGCTGCAAATGAATCAAGTGCATCAAAAAGGAATTGGATAATTCTGAAAAAAATTGAGAACATTCCTGGGAAAATTCCAAACTCTTTTATTTACAATTTTTGTCTAAACCTCTTCTTTTTCGAGTAATTAAATAGCAAAATTCTAAAATGTTGATTTTCCTCGCCAGATAACTAAAGAAAATGACAATTTCAGAAAATATGTTTCGAACAAAACTAGTCTATTTTTAGTCAGAAAATCCAAATTTGCAATAAAATATAGGGGTTCCCATTTAAGAAAAAACGAATTTGACCTAGAATTACCTTAACTCTTCCACCCAAAGTCAAAGTGACATAATACAGCCGATCTGCCCCCATCCAATTCTACAACTTTTGTTTGAAACATTTTAACATTGGAAATGTTTATGTTCGTATATGGGGGTCGAGTTACCAGTTTTCGTTCAAGGTCAAAAGACAGCGGTGTCGCGGTCGAGTGAAACTGTCGTATATGTAACGGCTGATAAATGCAAATGTAATATGGGTTGCATATATCACAGGGGGTCAAGTTACCAGTTTTCATTTAAGGTTGAAATACAGCGGTGTCGCAATCGAGAGTGAATCGTACCTGCTTCCTGTCTATTTCTAATTAAAACTTCTTCATTTTCAATTTTACGGTAAGGAGTATCTAGACCGAGATTGTAGAGAATTCAATTCTCTACAAAAATAGTCTTGGAATATTTTTTGTGAGACTTACGGTTCTCAAGATATCGCGGAAAAATTATATACACCCCCTTTTTCAAGATGGCGGCCAAATAGGGGGGCGTTCAACCCCGAAAATCTAGTTTTATACTCACACTGACCCCCCCCCCTAAACATTAAAAGAAAAAAATCTTGTTCTACCCAAAATGCAAGATCAATGTAAATTTCAGTGGACTAAATGTAGTTTTTGAGTGTTCATAAAAGTACCTCTTCGGCAAGTACCACTTGAATGCTTCCTAGAAAACTTAGAGAGACAACACTTGTCTTTTGGTTGATGCAATTTTGACATTTTATTTAAACTTTTACTAAAAAGTCGCTAACGGGATTTCTTATAAACAACTGACTGCCCTCATTATTCACTAGTGAATAATGGATAGCATTATCCCAAACACATACAAAATGAGTACATTATTTAATAGTCATGGACAAATTACTTTTATAAACTATAGGGTTTTATTTCCAGGCAGAGGTTCCGTTGTAGTTTTTCTGTTCATCCATCCATTTCTTGTTATCAGTGCAATAACTTAACTATGCTTCAACAACGAAGTTGGCATCAGACAATTAAAAACATCTAAAAATCAACATTATTTACAAAGAACTGGGGAATATCCAGTACAATGACAACAATATATTAAAACATAAGATATTGACAATGTTTACTTTAGTTATTAATATTTGCTTTGTGAGAGAGCTTACATATCATATCTGCTAAAATAATAATGCTCGTGTCAGGTAAGTAAAAAAAATACTCTACAATGTCACGTCTGCTGTTGTATTCTTGCAGTAAATCTATATAGATTTCTAATAAAAACACTATTTATATCTCTAGAAAAATTAATTTAAGTAATTACTGTTTCTTACTGACACTGAGGAATACTTAATTGATTTGTCGAACTTTTTGACGCAAGACGTTAATAGTGTAAAAGAGATCATATTTATTTTTTATACCAAATATAAAATGGAGGACGATTTTTTTCAAATATGTTACCGTACACAGGGCAGTTTATTTCTATTTTTGTTCTACAAAAGGATTCCTAGATTCTGCAAAACAAAAAATATAAATTAACCTGTCATCCAGATAATTCTCCATTGTTGACTAAGCCCAGATAAGAGCCATAAAATATTGTACATAACCGAATACGACTTTTGTGCATAGAACAATAATTTATTTCGGCTCTTCCCTTTTTCTCTCTATTTTATATACCTATATGAAAAAGTTCGCGTTTGCTAAAAGTAGAAAAACAAAATAATTAAAAGTGAAATTTACATACACACTTTATTGAATTTTACGGCGTTCTACTTAAAATGTGTTCATTATCCTTCACAGCAGGACCCTGCTTTATTTTTTATAGAAAATAAAGCGCAATCCTGCTGCATTTTGCACTGAGTTGGTTTAAATCCCTGCACATGTCGGATATCTAAGGGACATACGTTCAACCTAAGCCGCTTGGTTACATTTCAAGTGGATATTCGTTTATTAACGATCACCCTTTTAAACGCGCGTGTCGAATTTGCTTTTTTAATCGTTTTGTAAGTTAGGAACACATGGTTGCATTATTATAATTGTTAAAAGGATTTTTTAGACCAAAGTGAATAAACTGTATTCTTATGGTGGGTAGAAAATTTACGAAATTGTAGTGGTAAAGGATTGTATAGGTTTAAATATAATTAATGACAAAACATGAAATTATTAATTAAACAAGCTAACCATTATACTCTTCGCCGATTTACTGCACTTTTTATATAATTGTTGCACATTCCATACTATACTCTTTGCAGTATTTTTCGTAAATAATGTAAGTTTTAGACATTTTTAGTTTAATTACAAAACATAAAAAAGTATTTCAAATGTTTATAACTGTTTTATTTATAGATCGATTTTGTTCAAAAGCAATAGGGCTTCCTCTAGCTGACACTAACTTTCCGTCCAAATTTCAATACAATCGGACTTTTCGTTCTTAAGTTATCGTGCTTAAAAGGAATGTGACAGACGAACGGACGGACAGACAGACATACGGACAGACAGACAGACTGACATACGGACGGACGGACGGATGTTTTGAATTCGATCACAAACACAGTGATAAAATTTTTTTTTCTCTGCGAGCCATATTACCGGTTTTAGAAATGTGCCGATCGAATGCAATATACTCTTCGTTTTGTACTTGCGATGAGTATAATAATAAATATTAGTATATTTTAATAAACAGAAGTGCGCAAAACTTTAGCTAATTATCTTTTCTTAAAGATAACTTAATATTTTACCAAATATTAGTTTGTACTAGCAACATATAAATATTTCGACCCTTTCACTAGGAAGAATTATTGTTAAAATTATTTTCTATTCCTTAAAGGTGTTTTGATAGTAGCCCATAGAAAGATGTGAAATGAGAAATAAAATAGAAAATATACAATCAACCCATTGGAGGTTTCGAACTCTCGATTGAAAGTTGACAGTTTTAACGACTAAACCACCATTCCGTGCTTTAAGAACATCCTCATTTTGGTTATACAGTGAGTCCACGGATTGAGTTCGGAAGAGGGATTTTTTTAATTTACGGGGTTACGGGAAAAAACTATTCTTTATTAAAACTTCTATCTCATATGAAAATGATACTATTTCCAAAATGTATATAAAGTGTGACACACTTAAGATGAAGACACCTCTGCAATAAGTTATTTTTAGAACTATAGATTTGAAGTTTGGTACAGAGGTAGAACCTTAGGAGCTGCATTTTTTAGGTTTCAGGTGTAAACCCAGCCTACTGCGAGCTCGTGAATAGGACAGATTCTCAATATTCTGCGTTGCATTGGAAATATCGAAAAATGTTACTAAAAAAAGATGTTCAGAATCTTGGGTACCTAATTTTGAGACAAAATTCGAATTTTCGAATTTCAAAAATTTTCACCTGGAAGTCGAATTTTGTATGTTTTCACTAGCAAGTCATGTAAACAAGTGAGCATTTCTGCTAATGTCAGTTTGAAGTTAATTGCTTTAGTTTATGGACAAAATGCCACTTGTGCGTCTTAATTTAAGAGAAACTGAAAAAATTTAAAAATTTTTGAAACTATAAAATTCTAATGTTGTCTCGAGACTAAGGTTAGAATGGGATTCTGAATAATTTTTTCTAATAACCTTTTTTGATATCTTCTGAAATTCTACATCTGTACCAAAATTTAAATCTCTACTTCTAAAAATAAATTAAATACAGGAGTGTCTTCATCTTCAGTGCCATCACGCTATATGCGGTGCTGGATATAAATAATGTTAAAACTACAAAGAGTGAAGCCCCTTTAATTCTCTTGAGAAATGGTATTAAAAGAAGATATTATCGATTAAAAGTTAGAGTCAATTATTATATTGATCCCCTACTGAGAATTTATGTTTCTATTCTATTTCTATCGTTGGGTTTTGCAAGTTTTTAACCTTACTAAAATCAAATCTAGTATACATCAACAATATTTATTGTCATATTAATGTCATATCATTATACTGTGCTATGCTATGCTATGCTATATTATATTATTATAAATATTAGTAAAATATTTCAATAGAGAATAATAGGAAATATAATTTAAAATTTGAAAATTATGAAACCCATTTCTTAAGATTTTAATTATTAATGACTATTTCATTTACTGGACGACTTCGTTAAAAAAGAGAATTCTTCCTCTAGCTAAGACGATACGAACATATAGACGGACAGCCAAACATTTTAAAAGTTTGGTAGAATTCAATCACTAACATATCGATATGAAATGTTTTTCTTCACGAACGATATTACCGATTTTAGAAATGTGCCGATCAAGTGCAATATACTCTTCGCTTTCTATCACACGCCAGATTTTTACTTATGACATGGGGACTTTATTGTTTTAAATAGGGGTAGTTGTATTTAATTCAAATTTAATTATGTAGCGTATATCAATTAAGGGTATGCAAGGACACAGACATTATTGGTGGTAGAATAACAGCTATAATATTTTTATTAATAGGGATAGATGCACGTCTCCTTAATCAGTAGCCAGTGTATCTGCCCATAGCTCTGGATAAATTCACACTAATTTCCTCACTTAAACAATACATGTGCATATGCATACCGGGTGAGTCACGAATTGCGCTCGCCCCGATATTTCCTGAAATATTTGGAATAGAAAATTGAAATTTGGAGGCCTCATTACAAGACTAAAATGCCATATTTTCAATAAAAAATCAAGTTTGGTGCACATCCGGTTTGACCGGAAATGCCCACAACTTTCGATTTTTAAATGGAACACCCTATATATTTTTACATTTTTCTATCTAGAGGAAATTTTGAATACAATACATCCATTTTGGTCACTTTTTGATAAACATTAAAAATTTTATTAAAAAATCTATTTCTGAATCCAGAGTGCTGTGGTGCCCAAAATATATTTTAGTTTGTGTGCTACGTTACTATGAAAATAAAATGCATTGCATTGCTTAATTCTCTAGAGGCGTTTAAAATTTTTAAATGAGATTTTTACCCACTAACTCGTTTTTTTTAAATGGGAATTTAATCGTTCACCAACATTTTTAAATACCTACCTCATTTTCATACGAATCTAATGACACCAAAATTTTGAAAATCCGCTCAGAAATATTTGAGATTTCAGCCAAAATACAATGCAACCAAGCTTTTAGAAACATGCGGCTAATAGATAATAGATTAGTGGGCTTTGGAAACTAAAATGGCACATTTCTGTGTAAATCTGGTAACCTAATAACATTGGAAAAATCATAGTAGCCATTGAATGTAATAAAACAATATCAGCTGTCAGACAGACTCGTGTAGTTATAGGCAATCTTGAGCTATCAAACATTTAATAATTGTGAGCGCAAAGAACGTTACAATTAAGTTTAGCATAGGTATGTGTAGGTAAACACAATTACATCCACAAGGACATTTGCAATAGAATGCGACATCAGTTCGGTTTTCAGAGTTTTATTTAAATGAATATAAATATCATGCCTATAAATAAATAAAAATCAATTCCGTTTGAACAATTAAACTTAAACTAGGTAACAGTAGGTATCTTTAAAATAATTAATATAATTAAACCATAAATTGTCATTTATAGATATTGTTCAAAATGTCCACCATTTTTTTCTATACACAATTCGGCTCTGCGTACAGTTGCTTGAATGGCTCTACGCAATTCAGCCGGCGTTATTTCATTAAGAGCCCGTACAACTTTATTTTGCAGTTCTTCACGGATATTTGAAGAAGTTTTATAAACTTTATTTTTGAGAGTGCCCGATACATAATAGTCGAGGAGTGTTAAGTCAGGTGACCTAGGAGGTCACCTGATATGACCTTGATTTGCGATGAGGCGTTCACCATGCAAGTTGTTTAAATATTCCATCACTCTTCTGGAATTATGTGGGGGAGCAACATCTTGTTGGAAAAACAGATTTTGTAAATAGGCAAGAGGAAGTAAGTCAAGAAATTATGCTGTCTGGTTTTGTAAAAAGAATAAATATCGTTCGCCAGTAAGTGTTCCATAAAAAAAGATGGGTCCAATTATCAGATCTCCAAGTACTCCAAGCCAACAGTTAAACCCAAATCTTTCCTGAATATTCCCCCGCCCTACCAACCTCGGATTTTCTTGAGTCCAGTACCTAGTATTATTTCTGTTGAACATACCTTGGTTCGTAAATCTACTTTCATCTGAATATAAAATATGAAAAGGAAAACCTGGGTTTTGTTGTACTGCATTTAAGAACCAGTTGCAATATACTAGCCTCCTGTCGTTATCATCTCCATAAAGATGTTGATGTATTTGGTATTTATAAGACCGAAACTTATGTTTCTTTAAAATTCTGCAAACCGAAGACTGACTAATGTCGCATTCCATTGACAATTCCTTTGTTGATGTTGTTGGGTGTACCATCACAAATCCTAATACATCAATTTCTTTGTCCTCACTTACAATAAATGTTTGATGGTCATCTTATTGATTGGGTTTGTTTCTTAATTCTTGTTCCACTCTGGCAAACAAGTGTCTGCTTGGATGACGTCTGTTGGGATATCGTTGCTGATACAGTTCTGCAGCTGCAGTTGAATTTTTGAGACGCTCTCCATATATCAGTAACATATCGACCTTTTCATTTCTACTAAAATTGTTCATTTCCTTTAATTTTTACTCAACCTGCCTTAATACCTGGAGTGAAGGAAACATCAACTCTCAAATAGACCATATCCTACTGGATAGAAAAATAAGGGACAGGGTCAAAAACATTAAGGCAAAACAAGCAACAAACGTCAAAACAGATCACAAAATATTATACGGAACATTAGTAATAAAGAAACAAGAAGCAAAAAAAAGATACAACGAAACATCAAATGACACATGGAACATCTCACTGCTACAGAACGAAGAAATAAAAAAGAAATACTAGGAGGTGATAGAAAAACAGTCAACAATGGGTTTAAAAATGAAAATAGCGGCGAGGAAAACATTGAAAAGGAACAAATCCCCTATGAGCCCAACAAGAAAAGACATGAAAAGAAATTACGAAAAACTAAAGAAAATAAAGGCCACAGGAAAACAATATACACCAAACATAGACAAAAAGATAATAGAGCGGGGAAAGAAAAAAGAGACGCAGAGAGGAGGCACGAACAGAAAAAATGCAGGGAATTCTTCGAAAACATAGAATCCACTCCAGCAGGACAGAGATTAAACCAAACTTTTAGACACCTTAAAACATACAGGAGAAACAACAATACGCAGCCAAGAAAATACATACCACTGCAGCATTGGGTCAGGAAACTAGAAGAAGGAAACGCGGAGAGAAGTCAAATAGAACCAATACAAGAAATGGACCACTGGCCACTGGGAAAGCCACCGTCAAAAGACGAACTACTAGAAATAATGGCCAGAGCTAAAAGAAACACGGCCCCGGGAATAGATAAAATAAATAACGAACTAGTATACTATGGACCGGACAACATGAAACAGCTAACCCTAGAAATTATCACCAACGCATGGACGGAAACCACACCCCTGCCTGAGGAGTGGAACACAACCATACAGATACCGCTCCCTAAAACCAAATCACCACAAAAGGTGGACGATTACAGAAGAATAACACTCTGCAGCGTAGGGTACAAATACTACGCACAATTCCACCTCAGAGAAATGGAAAAATACATCGGCGAACTACCAGATTATCAAACGGCATTTATCAAGGGTAGATCAACAGACACCACCAGACGGATCCTGGAAGAAAAGTGGAAAGAAGGAACAAAACTATATATAGTCTCAATTGACCTCCAAAAGGCATTTGATACCATAAGGCATGAGGCTATAGTCAACACTTTGCTCAACAGGGGAGTACCGCACTACTTAATAAACAGAATAATAAAAGCATGCCTACACGAAAACACTGCAATACAATGGTTTGGACAGACGACGGAATCAAAAATGAAGAATATAGGAGTCAAACAAGGATGTCCCCTATCCCCCCGACTATTCACCACAGTCCTGGACCAAGTGATAGAAAGCACAATAAAGGAGAATCAGAATTTCAATGGAAACGATGGAACGATAAAGCCCCCCATCGTACTTGCATACGCCGACGATATACTCATCATCACCGAGGAAGAACAAGACATCGTTAAATTTCTAAGAAACATGACACCACATCTGGATTCCTCTTTAATGAAAATAAACTTCAAGAAGAGCCTTATAATGGCCCGAGACCCATTGACAAAAACAAGTCCAACAAGTGGGGAAGAATACAAAATAGGAGACTACACCATGTGAACCACGAATAGAATGAAATACCTAGGAACATACCTAACGAATCAACTAAAAAGGAGGGAAACAGTAAGGGTAAGAATCAAAACAGCCTACAGAGTCACAAGAGCTCTACTACCCTTCATTGAGGACAACAAACCACCATGGTGCCTAACCAAAAAGATATACACGACCATCATAATGCCTACGATGATATATGGAGTCAAAAACGCAGCAACGACAAAGGCCAACAGAAGAAGCCTGAGAAGAGCTGAAAGGGACATTATCCAACTGCTAGCAAAAACAGGAAAACCACAAAAACGACAGAAAACGTCAACATTACTAGAGGGAAGAACAATAATCAAAAGAATAGAATCATACGCAATGAAATACTGGGGACACGTCCAAAGACGGGACTCGACACACCTACTAAAGAAAGCGCTGCGAATGAACAGCAACAAACTGAAAATAGGGAGGCCATGCTACACATGGATAACAACAATCGAGAGGATTATGAATAAGCTAGGAAAGGATTATACACACTGGGAAAAGCTGGCACAACAAAAAATGGAATACAATAAAGAAATATCAAGGATATACACACTGCCAGACTCAGAAACAGAAGAAACAGAAAACTCAGAAGTAGAATAGGAGAGAAGATGATCACAGACAGAAACTAAGAAGAAGCATATCACAAAAACCTGAAAGTAAAAAGAAGCACGAAAACCTAAAAGAAGCATCTCACAAACGCCTACACTTTCCATCCGATGAAGACAGAAGGAAAACAAGAAAAAACATCTCACAAACACCTACACGCTCCATCCTATACTCCTACCCCATGCGTCATGCGGCTCTCGCTGCTGACAACAAGCATGTCCAATGTCCAATCCAGTGTATGCAGCTGGTCCGGCGGTATAAAAAAGCACCGGGGGTTTGTTCCGGCACACGGTGGGATGATCGATGTGCGATCGGGCTGCGTGGTGGAACAAATCTCCATGCACCGGAATTGGCAGCAATGCCCACCTTACGCTGGCAAATCAATCAATCAATCAAAGAGATTTCCGCAACGCTTTATTTTGTATCTGTCTGACAGCTGATATTGTTTTATTACATTCAATGGCTTCTATGATTTTTCCAATGTTATTAGGTTACCAGATTTACACAGAAATGTGCCATTTTAGTTTCCAAAGCCTAATCTATTATCTATTAGCCGCATGTTTCTAAAAGCTTGGTTGCATTGTATTTTGGCTGAAATCTCAAATATTTCTGAGCAGATTTTCAAAATGTTGGTATCATTAGATTCGTATGAAAATGAGATATATAAGAATGTTGGTGAACGATTAAATTCCCATTTAAAAAAACCGAGTTAGTGGGTAAAAATCACATTTAAAAATTTTAAACGCCTCTAGAGAATTAAGTAATGCAATCATATTGCTCTTTTTATTTTTATAGTAACGTAGCACACAAACTAAAATATATTTTGGGCACCACAGCACTCTGGATTCAGAAATAGATTTTTTAATGAAATTTTTAATGTTTATCAAAAAGTGACCAAAATGGACGTACTGTATTCAAAATTTCCTCTAGATTCCAAAAATGAAAAATATATAGGGTGTTCCATTTAAAAATTTTAGTCGTGTAATAAGGCCTCCTAATTTTAATTTTCAATTCCAAATATTTTAGGGAATATAGGGGCGTGCGAAATTCGTGACTCACCCGGTATATACACGCATGTACATGCAGACACACAAACTATTTTTTTTGTTATTTCAATCAGGCTATTATAAATGGATTTCTGTATAATGTTAATTTCTACGGTGAATATTATAAAGTATTGTTTGGTTATACACTTATTTGACTAAATCATATAGTACTATAATAATGAATCACAGGGACACAAAAAAAATGTCGAATATTAATAAGCGTGGAAAGCACGTTTTCTTCTAAGGCTGTCGATAAAATGAGAGAATTTGTAGAGGATAATACTAATGATAATGATAATAATGAGACACTTCTCTATCTTTAGAAGTCTATACCAAGTGTATTGGGAAGGAATAAAAATAAAGGATGGTGGCAATTTTTTTATTTTAAGCTTCTTATTTAGAATTAGCAGTTTAGGAGAAAATAGCATGTACTAATGTTATAGTCACAACAGTCATTGAACAAAACAGCGTTTGGTTTTACCAAAAATTTACACTTTTTTTCTTTGTCTAACGAGCCAAATTTACTGTATCCTCACACAAGTCAGATATATTACAGTTGGGAAACAGTTGACACCTATGGCCGGGCGCCATCCAGTAATCTGAAATATCCTGCTGGGAATCCCGGTCCATTTGAGAATGGCGGGAATGCTCGTTGTCGGCATGTTGTGCTTTCGAATTTATGTCGGAATGTCCCCATGCAAATAACCGCACATAAGGGTTTGCTCGCTCCTATTCAAGACACAGCCATAATTTTGTCAAAGGATCTTGGGTAATGTATGGGTGGCATTTAAAATTGGGATTGTACAAAATACGGTAATTTGTTAACTCGTCTTCAGTTCATATTTTATTTTATTTATTGAATGCCTCCATCTTGGTATTTTTGCTCAAATCTCACGTTAACTGGTGCCTGCAGAAGAATTACTATGTTCAATATTCAACAACTCGCAAAATAGAAAAAAGAATTCATTAATATTACCCGGAGCTACAATTTCAAGGAATCGTAACAACAATATGACCTAATTTTATAAATTACCAAATAAAAATACTATTATTATTTAAAAGCTACGTTTTTACTCAACATCTCACATATACAGTGTCACTCACTTGAGTTGAAGACACCCTCATATCTTGATTATCTGATATCCGAATATTTAGAAATTTTTTGATGAATGTATCTATAAAGTGAGTCTTTATTTATTTTTATTGTTAAGATATGTATTCGCAGTCAAGAGCATTCAACTACAGCTCTCAACTATTTCATACATATTTAGTAAAATTGATACACGGCGTAATTTACCAAGAGGCTGCTTGAGTCTGAAAGGCACACAGTATATGGTAGTTTCTTTATCTTGAGCGCCTTAATATTTTGGTGTGCCTAATAAAAAATCGTAGTAACATTTTGCTCCAGAGTTATAATAATCATTGCATATGTAAAACATATCAGTTTGTATATCCCTGTCGATCACCGTTTATTGCGGGAATGGCCCAATTTCTATAGGCATTATTCTACTATGGTATTTTATTTCTTACGTTCTATTCACATCGTTTTTGATCCATGCATGTCACTAGTTGTCCTCCATTTTCTATAGGACATGCCTGACATTATCAGACAATCTGCAGCGATTGTATATGAAAGTCGGGCAAAATTCGATTAAAAGATTTGACACAGATTAATAAGTGAAATTAAATAAAATCCTACTAAATCCTACAAGAATGGTGAAGTATACATGATGATACACATAACATGCAATGTAAAGCTATCCTAGAGAACAAAAAACAATAGCTTTATAAATAAAAAAATATACATATAAAAAAATGTTTTTAAGAATTAAATAATTATTATTTTATTTAAAAAATCTGTACTGAAAAGTAAAAAAATATGTTTTTTTAATTCATACACCTGGGAACCAAAAGCTTTGGCGATGGTCATATAGAACTATTATTGCATAGTTACTTTGCTCAATTGACCGCCCCCAAAGCCTTTGGTTTCCAGATGTGTGAACTAAAAAAAAAACATTTTTTACTTTTTAGTACAGTTTTTTAAATAAAAGCTTTTTATTAAAAATATTTTTTTATATAATTTTTTTTTGACATAAGCGCACATTACTCTTGAACGATTTTCATATTTTTGCCCTACTCTGTATACTATATAACTTGAAGCCTCTAAGTGCACCTGAAGTGCATGCAATGACTTTTGGCGGTATTTAAACTTTGGTTGTGCAACTAAAAAAAATGTTTTCCGTTTGTTGCACACTCAATCAACCACACTGTAAGCCCTGGGTGTAGAACCAAGTCATGCCTATCATAAAAATGCATTGTCACTGGAGCAGAAGCAACGTGTAAAATTTCAACCCCGTAGCATAAGAGGAAATGGGTCTAATTCAGCTTGCAAGTTTTGACCTAAACAAACTAACACACTAACATTGCAAATTAAATAAAAGCTTTTAATGTAATACAAGACTGCAATATACAGTCACTGTAATAGACGAATTATCAAAATCAGAATTTTTACTTTATCGTTTTCAGAGAAACATAGAAAATCAAGATTTTATCAATAATCCAGACTATAACCCAATATAATAACAATATACTCTTCGCCAATTTACTGTACTTTTTATATAATTGTTGCACATTCTGTTGGATACTCTTCGAAGTGTCTTTTTAAATAATGTTAGTTTTAGACATTTTTTGTTTAATTACAAAACACAAAAATATATTTTTTTATATTAAATAATTAATACCTTTTTTATTTATTGATCAATTTTGTTCAAAAACAATAGGGTTCTTCCTCTAGCTAATACTAACCTACTGTCCAAATTTCAATACAATCAGCTTTTTCGTTCTTAAGTTATAGTGCATAAGCTCGGGCAGACTGACAGACGGACACACAGGAGGACGGACATTTTGAAAGTTATTAAGCATTTGATCACCAACACAGTTACTTTAATTTTTTTTCTAAGAACGATATTATCGGTTTTAGAAATGTGCCGATCGAATGCAATATTCTCTTCGTTTTTTATTGTAACAAGGATGACTTGTATGACATCTTAAAAATGTAAGACGTTAACTTCTAGTATATAAACTGAATCCCAAGTTTCTGGACCCTCACTAACTAGGAATAGGAGCAAAATTAATCTGGTTTCAGATATCATTATAACACATACGTGTACCATAATTTCAAATCAATATCTTAAACCATTCCAGAGTAATCGTGCGACAGACAGTTAGTTCTTAAGGCATTCGATTAAGTTACTAGAAAATATGTACTCATTGCAAAGCTAGCTAATGCCTTTTTTGTTTTATGTTGTTACTTAGTAGGTGGTGGGAAAATTATTATTCTGATTTGAAGAAAATTAAAGTTTGTCACTTGCGCAGGTTATTATTCGTACCGCGACTGCTCAATGCTCATATAATAAAGATAGAACGTCAAATATGTTTACATTTGATAAGGTTGACTACATAGTGTTACAACTGTAGAAAATACACCATAATGAAGTTTATCGATGAAATATGAGCCAGAAATACCAAAACAAATTACATTTTGATTTATTCTGTGACAAATTTTAATATTCTTTTTAATAAAAATAATTTCTTGGCTACGGTGTTATAACCATAAATCAAAAAGGTGTTAATCAGTTTTACAAAGCACTTTCCTACGAAACTTGACTTAATATTGTAAGAACTGTGACCCTACTATGATTTAACTAGGATAAAATGCAATGGCCCTTCAATAAAGAACTAAGCCGGTCCTACCCTAATAAAACAGATTTTCTTTGTCGAGGTGTCGTGTCCTTTCTATGATTTTCCTGTGAGAGCATTTTTTTGGAATACATTAGGTTCAGTTTTGTTTTATATATTTTTGTAGCAAGATAGTATCTAGTTACTTACAATTTATCCTCAAGAGTTCAACGCAATACAGTGATGACAACTACTTAAAATATGTTTTAAAACTTAACGTTTATCCAGTTCAAGGAAAAATATATATCCCGGTGTCTGGAAAATAACATATTGTCTTGAGAAAAGATGAGAGAGATGTCTGAAAACTGAAGTGCTATATTTAACAGCAGGGAAACAGTCATATTTCATCTCATTTCATATTAATAAACTATAATATTCTGGTTATAATATTTTTAACATTGTGACATTTACTTCATGAAATGTTTCATACTGTATTTTACATTTTGACAATCTTATAATCTATAATAATTTGTCTAGTAAACAAGTACATTATAGTACATGGTGTGGTATAAATATAAAATTAGCATTATTATTCATTTCGATGCTTGTGATGGTAAATTCTTATATTTTTCATACAGAAACTTTTTAATGTCGTTGTTAAATGAAAACTGATATTGTGATTATGTCTTAGATTCAAATTTTTAGACTTGTTTGTTTTTAATCAACTTTAAACATTTTTAGAAAGGATTCCCTTATGCATGTTTTTAATGTTTGTTCAATTGTTTATATGAATGGCTTAGGCGCTTTCTAAAAGCCGTGCACTACTTTACACAATCAACAGCAATGGCAACGGCACTTTATTGTTCTAGGAAGTCAGTATTGTCGGTAAAATTATTGATGTGCAGATTTTTTCTCCCCCCAAGAAATAATCTAATGGAGACAGGTCAGGTGATCGTGCAGGCTAAGCTATTAATTCATTGAACAAGTTGGAAAATGGTCTGAAGAAAAAATTTTTGAAATTTGCGGAGTAAAAATACTCTTAAAAAATAATAACTCATTAAAAATTTTTTGTATTTATAGATCCCCATCAACAGAAGCGAATTTATTTCTTTCTGAACTGAATTCATTTTTGCACAATATTTCTAGAATGAAAAATGAAAATATTATCCTTTGCGGAGACATAAACATAGACTATCTATCGAATTCACCAGAAAGAAATGAACTAGTTGACATTCTACACGCATATGGTTTTGAAATGTGTTTAGATGAACCCACAAGACTCTACTCCTATTTCCTCTAGCACTATCGACTACATTTGTACCAATTTTGACAAAGATTTATACAATATATCCACTAATGTATGTTTTAATGGTATATCAGATCATTCGGCTCAATTCATAAAAATAAACTGTGATTTAAATTTAAATATGATCAAGTACACGTACAGTAGAGTTTATAGTAGTGAAAATTATGTAAACCTGTATTATCATTTAAACAATGAATCATGGTATGACGTATATCAATCTAAGGATGTTAATGAAGCATTTGAAATATTTATAAATCGGTTAAAGTATTATGTGGATGTTACCTTCCCTGTTAAAAAAATATATCCTAGAAACGCTATCAAACCCTGGTTAACTCGAGGTATTAAAACATCTGCTAGAAAGATGAAAGAACTATATGCAGCTATGATAGAAACAGGAAATATAACGGATAAAAATTATTATAAAAATTATAAAAAAATTTACAAAAAAGTAACTACTGCCGCAAAAAAACTTCACAATACTATATTGTATGAACAATTTGACAATAAAGGAAAGGCCGCATGGACAATAATTAATAAAACTACTAATCAAAATAAGAGCTACAAGGAAATATTTGAAATTAAGTTAGATAATATTATCGTGCAAGATCAAAAAACTATAGCTAATTCCTTTAATGATTATTTTGTTGGATTGCCTCACAAACTGTCAAATAATCAAAATAAAGTTATTGAAAAAAATTATAACGTTACACCTCCAAGAATTGAGTATACAATGTTTGTAAGACCAGTGAGCGAAAATATTGTATATAATACTATAATGAATCTTAAAAAAACTTACTCGGCAGGAGTCGACTCAATTTCATCAAATCTACTAAAGTTGATTGTAAACTATATTACTTATCCGCTAACATATCTTATAAACTTATCGTTAGAGCAAGGAATTTTTCCTGAAATATTTAAAACAGCTCGGGTTATTCCCTTGTACAAAAAAGGGGAAAAAGTTAATGTTGAGAATTATAGACCAATTTCATTGCTTAGTTCTATTTCGAAAGTCCTTGAGAGAATTGTGTTCGATCAAATAAATAATTTTTTAACAACTTTTAATATACTAACTAGTGTGCAGCATGGATTTAGAAAAAACAAAAGTACGACAACTGCAGTAACACAATTTATCAGTCAATTATATAAGTTTTTGGATGGTAACAAAAAAACCCTAAGTCTTTTTATGGACTTAAGCAAGGCATTTGACCTAGTCAATCACGCCTTGCTTAAGGAGAAACTAAATGTTTATGGACTGCGAGGAAAAATAAATGATTGGTTGACATCCTACTTATATAATAGGAAACAAATTGTAGATATTAACGGTACCTATTCCCACGAATCGAATATTAATGTCGGTGTCCCTCAGGGTTCCATTTTAGGTCCCCTATTATTTTTAATTTTTGTTAATGACCTCCCTGAAATAACAAACTCTGTAAGTAATTTTATTATGTTTGCAGACGACAATACTTATTTGTGTGAGGATTTGACCCTAGCAGATGCTGCTTCTAAACTACAAATAATGATTAATAAATTTATCGATTGGTTCAAAATGAATAACTTGCATCTTAATATATCTAAAACTGTTTTCATTAATTTTACGCCTAGAAACAGCATTATTAACGAAAGTCGTTTATTAAAAATAGAGAGAGAATCGATTGCCCAAGTCAAGAACACAAAATTTCTTGGACTTCATATAGACAATGCGTTAAATTGGGAAATGCACACAGATACTCTTTGTACCAAACTTTCATCCTTATGTTTTGCCCTCTTCAGATTAAAAAACATCACTAATAACAATATTCTCCTCTCTTTCTATCATGCTCAATTTGTGTCACGCTTACGATATGGTATTTTATTCTGGGGGTCATCAAGCTATTTAAACAGGGTATTTAAATTACAAAAAAGAGCCATAAGGAATATAGCAGACATATCATTTCATTCATCGAGCAGGCCATACTTTAAAAAATTACGATTACTAACATTACCTTGTATATATATCCTAGAAATTTTAATATATGTCAAGTCAAACCTAAATAACTTTATAACCAATGGCGACTTCCACGAATATGAAACCAGACACAACTACTTGCTGTCAATTCCATCACATCATTTATCAGTGTATGAAAAAAGCCCTATGTATGTAGGAATTAAATTTTATAATAAATTAAATCCAGAAATCAGGCAAATAGACAATCTAAAATTATTCAAAACTACAGTCCGTAACATGTTGCTTGGTAGCGCGTTTTACAGTGTTTCTGAATATATGAATTTGAATATATGATAGCTTTTGTCTTCTTTTTTTATATTCTTTTTATATTATGTTTTTCTATATTATTTTAATATTATGTTCTTAATAAACTGCTATAACTGTATGTCTACAAATTCCTGTATAATTGTTTTCCATTTTAGGTGATATGTTACCTTGTCATGTATTTATATAATTCTTGCGTATTCTGTTATTAATGTTATTATAGTGATATATCGTTTTAAATTTTGTGTTATTAATGTTATTATAGTGATTTTAAATATTGTATCCTAAATTTGCACATACTACTATTTATTATTTTACTGTATCTGTAACCGAAATGTATCTTATGTCATTTGACTTTTCCTATACTATTTGTAATTTAGACTCTTGGAATAAATTATCTATCTATCTATCTATAGCGGCCGATTCACTTATTGGAAAAGTGAATATAAAGCCATTTACTGATTTTAATTGTTGAATGTGTAGAACATCCGTCTGGCTGATATATTAATTTTCCTCTAGGTCTAGACTCTAAATTCTCATTCTTTAGTTCTGCCAGAAAAAAAAATTGTAATTTCCATACACGAATTTTGATTAAGATTCTCTTTCTAAAAGTAAGGGCCAGTTATTTTATGATACATTAATACCACACCATACATTCACTTTTTTATGTTTTTGACTATTAGTTATTAACCAAGAATTTGAATTCTTGTTAGCCCAGTAGCTAGAATTTTGTAAGGAAACCATCCCATTAGTTCAGAATGCTGATTCATCACTAGGCAGAATATTTCGATGAAAGAATCTGTTTCAACAATTTTTGCTCCAGTTTATAAACAAAACTCTAAACGACGACCATCAATCATCTCCGTGAAGCAACCTATGATTAAACACTGGTTGGAACGGATGGAACGGATGGAAGTTTTTGCTTGCTAAAATTCTCTGAAAATAAGATCTGTTAACACCTAGGTTTTTATCTTTTTGCAAGAGAAATTCTTTGATTTTCTTGTACAGAATTCATAACGATAGGAGCATCCGCATCATCATCATTGCATTCCTTCTTTATCGTCGTTACATTATTGACATTTCCATTGGCATCAATTTTTTACATTTTCTGCGAACTGCTCTGTGTACATTGTAAGTACATTATAGTACATGGTGTGGTATAAATATAAAATTAGCATTATTATTCATTTCGATGCTTGTGATGGTAAATTCTTATATTTTTCATACAGAAACTTTTTAATGTCGTTGTTAAATGAAAACTGATATTGTGATTATGTCTTAGATTCAAATTTTTAGACTTGTTTGTTTTTAATCAACTTTAAACATTTTTAGAAAGGATTCCCTTATGCATGTTTTTAATGTTTGTTCAATTGTTTATATGAATGGCTTAGGCGCTTTCTAAAAGCCGTGCACTACTTTACACAATCAACAGCAATGGCAACGGCACTTTATTGTTCTAGGAAGTCAGTATTGTCGGTAAAATTATTGATGTGCAGATTTTTTCTCCCCCCAAGAAATAATCTAATGGAGACAGGTCAGGTGATCGTGCAGGCTAAGCTATTAATTCATTGAACAAGTTGGAAAATGGTCTGAAGAAAAAATTTTTGAAATTTGCGGAGTAAAAATACTCTTAAAAAATAATAACTCATTAAAAATTTTTTGTATTTATAGATCCCCATCAACAGAAGCGAATTTATTTCTTTCTGAACTGAATTCATTTTTGCACAATATTTCTAGAATGAAAAATGAAAATATTATCCTTTGCGGAGACATAAACATAGACTATCTATCGAATTCACCAGAAAGAAATGAACTAGTTGACATTCTACACGCATATGGTTTTGAAATGTGTTTAGATGAACCCACAAGACTCTACTCCTATTTCCTCTAGCACTATCGACTACATTTGTACCAATTTTGACAAAGATTTATACAATATATCCACTAATGTATGTTTTAATGGTATATCAGATCATTCGGCTCAATTCATAAAAATAAACTGTGATTTAAATTTAAATATGATCAAGTACACGTACAGTAGAGTTTATAGTAGTGAAAATTATGTAAACCTGTATTATCATTTAAACAATGAATCATGGTATGACGTATATCAATCTAAGGATGTTAATGAAGCATTTGAAATATTTATAAATCGGTTAAAGTATTATGTGGATGTTACCTTCCCTGTTAAAAAAATATATCCTAGAAACGCTATCAAACCCTGGTTAACTCGAGGTATTAAAACATCTGCTAGAAAGATGAAAGAACTATATGCAGCTATGATAGAAACAGGAAATATAACGGATAAAAATTATTATAAAAATTATAAAAAAATTTACAAAAAAGTAACTACTGCCGCAAAAAAACTTCACAATACTATATTGTATGAACAATTTGACAATAAAGGAAAGGCCGCATGGACAATAATTAATAAAACTACTAATCAAAATAAGAGCTACAAGGAAATATTTGAAATTAAGTTAGATAATATTATCGTGCAAGATCAAAAAACTATAGCTAATTCCTTTAATGATTATTTTGTTGGATTGCCTCACAAACTGTCAAATAATCAAAATAAAGTTATTGAAAAAAATTATAACGTTACACCTCCAAGAATTGAGTATACAATGTTTGTAAGACCAGTGAGCGAAAATATTGTATATAATACTATAATGAATCTTAAAAAAACTTACTCGGCAGGAGTCGACTCAATTTCATCAAATCTACTAAAGTTGATTGTAAACTATATTACTTATCCGCTAACATATCTTATAAACTTATCGTTAGAGCAAGGAATTTTTCCTGAAATATTTAAAACAGCTCGGGTTATTCCCTTGTACAAAAAAGGGGAAAAAGTTAATGTTGAGAATTATAGACCAATTTCATTGCTTAGTTCTATTTCGAAAGTCCTTGAGAGAATTGTGTTCGATCAAATAAATAATTTTTTAACAACTTTTAATATACTAACTAGTGTGCAGCATGGATTTAGAAAAAACAAAAGTACGACAACTGCAGTAACACAATTTATCAGTCAATTATATAAGTTTTTGGATGGTAACAAAAAAACCCTAAGTCTTTTTATGGACTTAAGCAAGGCATTTGACCTAGTCAATCACGCCTTGCTTAAGGAGAAACTAAATGTTTATGGACTGCGAGGAAAAATAAATGATTGGTTGACATCCTACTTATATAATAGGAAACAAATTGTAGATATTAACGGTACCTATTCCCACGAATCGAATATTAATGTCGGTGTCCCTCAGGGTTCCATTTTAGGTCCCCTATTATTTTTAATTTTTGTTAATGACCTCCCTGAAATAACAAACTCTGTAAGTAATTTTATTATGTTTGCAGACGACAATACTTATTTGTGTGAGGATTTGACCCTAGCAGATGCTGCTTCTAAACTACAAATAATGATTAATAAATTTATCGATTGGTTCAAAATGAATAACTTGCATCTTAATATATCTAAAACTGTTTTCATTAATTTTACGCCTAGAAACAGCATTATTAACGAAAGTCGTTTATTAAAAATAGAGAGAGAATCGATTGCCCAAGTCAAGAACACAAAATTTCTTGGACTTCATATAGACAATGCGTTAAATTGGGAAATGCACACAGATACTCTTTGTACCAAACTTTCATCCTTATGTTTTGCCCTCTTCAGATTAAAAAACATCACTAATAACAATATTCTCCTCTCTTTCTATCATGCTCAATTTGTGTCACGCTTACGATATGGTATTTTATTCTGGGGGTCATCAAGCTATTTAAACAGGGTATTTAAATTACAAAAAAGAGCCATAAGGAATATAGCAGACATATCATTTCATTCATCGAGCAGGCCATACTTTAAAAAATTACGATTACTAACATTACCTTGTATATATATCCTAGAAATTTTAATATATGTCAAGTCAAACCTAAATAACTTTATAACCAATGGCGACTTCCACGAATATGAAACCAGACACAACTACTTGCTGTCAATTCCATCACATCATTTATCAGTGTATGAAAAAAGCCCTATGTATGTAGGAATTAAATTTTATAATAAATTAAATCCAGAAATCAGGCAAATAGACAATCTAAAATTATTCAAAACTACAGTCCGTAACATGTTGCTTGGTAGCGCGTTTTACAGTGTTTCTGAATATATGAATTTGAATATATGATAGCTTTTGTCTTCTTTTTTTATATTCTTTTTATATTATGTTTTTCTATATTATTTTAATATTATGTTCTTAATAAACTGCTATAACTGTATGTCTACAAATTCCTGTATAATTGTTTTCCATTTTAGGTGATATGTTACCTTGTCATGTATTTATATAATTCTTGCGTATTCTGTTATTAATGTTATTATAGTGATATATCGTTTTAAATTTTGTGTTATTAATGTTATTATAGTGATTTTAAATATTGTATCCTAAATTTGCACATACTACTATTTATTATTTTACTGTATCTGTAACCGAAATGTATCTTATGTCATTTGACTTTTCCTATACTATTTGTAATTTAGACTCTTGGAATAAATTATCTATCTATCTATCTATAGCGGCCGATTCACTTATTGGAAAAGTGAATATAAAGCCATTTACTGATTTTAATTGTTGAATGTGTAGAACATCCGTCTGGCTGATATATTAATTTTCCTCTAGGTCTAGACTCTAAATTCTCATTCTTTAGTTCTGCCAGAAAAAAAAATTGTAATTTCCATACACGAATTTTGATTAAGATTCTCTTTCTAAAAGTAAGGGCCAGTTATTTTATGATACATTAATACCACACCATACATTCACTTTTTTATGTTTTTGACTATTAGTTATTAACCAAGAATTTGAATTCTTGTTAGCCCAGTAGCTAGAATTTTGTAAGGAAACCATCCCATTAGTTCAGAATGCTGATTCATCACTAGGCAGAATATTTCGATGAAAGAATCTGTTTCAACAATTTTTGCTCCAGTTTATAAACAAAACTCTAAACGACGACCATCAATCATCTCCGTGAAGCAACCTATGATTAAACACTGGTTGGAACGGATGGAACGGATGGAAGTTTTTGCTTGCTAAAATTCTCTGAAAATAAGATCTGTTAACACCTAGGTTTTTATCTTTTTGCAAGAGAAATTCTTTGATTTTCTTGTACAGAATTCATAACGATAGGAGCATCCGCATCATCATCATTGCATTCCTTCTTTATCGTCGTTACATTATTGACATTTCCATTGGCATCAATTTTTTACATTTTCTGCGAACTGCTCTGTGAGTTACCGCCACCTGCATACTTTTCAATAAAACGTTTAATTACATATCGAAACGTTACCGATTCCATGTATTCCACTATATAAATTAGTTGCTCCTGGATCAGCATTGTTAATAAAACTTATTTAGTCGACAGTTGATGAAAATATATATTTCGGTTCCTTTAACATGGACAGAGAATATGCATAGTAATATTTGAAGCTCAAACGAGGAAAGCGTGCGCCTCCTTATGGATGTGCAAACGCATCTTCGGTCCAAAATGGGGAATAAGTCCGAAGATTGCTCTTTGGACATACACCACCATGGTAAAATCACTAATAACATATGCGGCACTAGTGTGGTGGCGCTGCCAGGAGCGCTCCACAATAATTAGGGCTCGCCTATGTCAAGTTCAAAGGCTAGCTTTCCTTGGAATTACAGGAGCTATCAGAACCACTACAACCATAGCAATGGCGGCCATTCTCGGACTCACTCCCTTGCATATCGAGGTAGAACTGGAAGCTAAAAAAGCAGCAAATAGGCTGTTCAAAAATGGAATGTGGAATGGGACTGGCCGAGGACGAGGGCACACAAAGGCCCTGGATCTGCCGGTAAGGGACCGGGTCATCACCCAAGCGGAGGATGACCGGTGTCTCCCTGTCTACAATTTCACTATTCCGTTCTCAGCGGTGTTTCCCAGTCTGGAGGACTGGGAGCGCGATAAAAACCGTCTTCTGAGTCCCAAAGGTCTCGAGTGGTACACAGGCGGATCTAAGACTCAGGAGGGAACTGGTGCTGGCATACAGGGCTGCAAACCAAGGGCTCGTATATCGGTGCCACTTGGAAGGTATCCTAGTGTATTCCAAGCAGAAGTATATGCCATATTGGTGTGTGCAAGCGCGAATCTCAGGAGAGGTATCGCCAACAAACATATTTTGGCCAATTTATAGTTTAAAGTGAGCAGAAATTGTGAATTTTGATTTCCAGTAACTAAAAATAAGGTGGCGTCCAACTATCGTTTTTTGTTGAGCCTTGTAGAGCTGTGTATTTATTTTTTGGTAATTTCTTGTTATTAAGTATTTGCCAAGGTAAGTGATAACCAATATTAAGCCAAGCTGTCAAGGATAATCTGCCCCCTGAGGTCTTATGTTCTATTATTAATTATAATTATGATTGCGGATTTAATATAACTAAAATGAAGGTTATACCATATCGGGTTACAATTCTACGAGCAATTTTTTCCACATATTAGAGTGCAGATATATTATAAAAATGTTTCCATTTGAAGAAATTTGGGTGGCAAATCCATCTGATTTATTTTGACGCACTACTAAGGTTCAAATGTATGGTGAAAGATGTCGGTATAAGTTTCAGCAAAAAGTAGGTATGAAACATCGTAATACGATAATTTAGCGTTTTCCGTCCAGTTTCATAAATGTTTATTTATCTATGCCATTTATGAGCAAATATATCTCAAAACAGCTTATCTCTTGCATCACTTTTATTCTTCTCTTCAAAAAAGTTAAAATATTTCGTCTTTGGCTCTACTGTTTGAAACAAAATAATTAGACTGTTGAAAACAAAGCTTCGTATCTTTAAAACGAAACAAGTTTATCAGTAAGCTAAATTAAGAATTGAGTAAATAGTAAATATATTTTAAATCTGTAGCCCATTCTTCTATGTACAAAGGCATGAAATACCGTAAATAATTTTTTTACCTTTGTAATTCATAACTTGCTGTTTTTTTGTTACTTTATTCGAAGCGCTCTCAGCGAAAATATTTCAATTAACTTTATTAAAATCCAAAAAAGAACTTTGATATATTTTTTCTATACCAACACTGCTTATTTACTAAAAGTGGAAGATAATTAAAAGAAATTCACCAACGGATAGAAATTTGTAAGCAAAACATGTAGGGTTAAGAAGGTTAGTGTTAATGAAATAACATTAGTTTTAATCGAACAAAAAAAATTCACAAAGTTTGCAAATATTAACTTTTTGAAAACTTTAAATTCAAAGACCTATAATTTAATGAAACATATTCTTTATAGGATTTTGCAAGCAGCAGAAAAAAAACTATCTATGAGAACTAAAATAACAACTATTTGTAAAATTATTGATTTAAAATCTTTGCATTCTTTCGATAGCCTGAATTCTGGTTATGCTAGCAATTTAATATTGTAAGCATATATTTATTTTCTGTATTGTTTTATCAGTCTTAATTTATTTCAAGTGTTTAACAATAACATGACCCTCATACTACAGTATAAAACAAAACTCATCCTTACGCTGTACCCCTACTACATACGAATCCATGTCGGTCGCTGAGACCGTGTCACTGATCGCGTTACATTTTTCATCGAAATCCACCCATATACCACGGCAACTTTGCGATCCTATAAGCATTTTCAATGCTAATCGACCCTCATACTACAGCATAAAACAAAACTCTTCCTTGCGCTGTACCCCTACTACACACGTAACCATGTCGGTGGCTGAGACCGCGTTACACTTTTCATCGAAATCCACCTATATACCACGGTACCTTTGCAATCCTATAAGCATTTTCAATGCTAAAATACTAAAAAGCTTGGTTTTAACTTAGTAAAAAGCAATATATTTACATGATGCATATCTTCGGATCATAAATTAATTAATTAAATTCGATTTTACCACGTTGCAGAATGCATATTTTCAATATTAATGCACAATTATTAATAATTGCTAAGGTTGGAATTACTCAAAACACTATGAACTGATAAAAAAACCGCTGCCAAGGAATCACTACTTCCACATCCAGATTTTTCACCCGTCACTTTAAAAGAAACATCTTGATTAGATTTGCACTCTAGTATGTGGAAATTATTGGTAATAGAATTTTAATAATATTTGGGGGTAGATGTCATAGAAAAGTTTGAGGCGTTGGTTTCTATCATATACGTTAAAAATGAAGTTTCTAGTTTACCCTAATCATTTCCCCTATTCACCACCTACCACCTTCCACCCCTTCAATGGAATCATCTCAATCAGATGTCATTAAAATACATACGTGTACTAACTTTCAAATGAATATATCAATTTCATGTTATTAATCCATTTAATAATGAAGAGGAGGTGGTGGGTATGAAAAGCATTGATTGATTAAATTTGAAGGAACCCCCTAGTATGATTAAATATACATTAGATATATTTATATGTGACATCCGGTAACATATATGATGTATTATAGCAAAATCATTTATGTAGATGAACCGTTATTTTTGGGGACCAAATTTTTCTACTTCCTAACTCTTCCGACTATAATTCTGCACGGTGAGTTTTCGTCGTTATCGTACATAAACTTCTTTTGCTTTCTGGACACCTGCGCGTACAGCTTGTGGCATGTTTGTCGTGTGAATCTTTGGTGTGATGCCCGGTTCATTGACTGAAACATGCTATAGGATTTCTTTTCAGTGATGTGGCGTCACAGAAAAATATTTCAGTTTTCAAAAATGATAAAAAATTTTGTTTTAAATTTTATTATGATACATTTTTATTTTTAACTAACTGTAGCTTCCTTAATAATCTGTTAATTCGTAAAGTGTTTGTGCTATTTAATTCATTATTATTTTCAGTACGGTATATCAAACAATCCTGGATAGAAAAATCTTTTACACCTTATTTTACAGTTCTTTAAAGAAAACTGTAACGAAGCCAAAAATTACTCTTAAGGACAGACTTAGATATGCAAAAATCGTTTACAATTTCCCCACTTGACCCTAGAAAGGATTTAGGTATAAAGCCAACGTCAAAATCAACTACAGAAGCCAGTTTTTTAATTAGAACGCCCGGATCTTAGTGGCAATAAAAACTCCGCCTTTCAGATAACATCGGTACCTAACACCGAGAAGGGAAAAAGAAAATTAGGAGGGCTGAAAAACGAGCAAAAACTTACTCAAACTGGATTATTTTGGATAGCAGAGACAAAGTGTAGAGGGTGCATAACGAATAAGCAAGTGTTAAAGCGTAAATTGCAGACTATTTTAAATATTCGAAACATGATTTTTATTCGAGGAATTATCACTTAAGAAGATGCCGTCGGTACACCATATTGTGAATATCAATAAGCAGAAACTTCATGAGGGATCCAGGGTAATTTAAAATAAACGAATTTTGTTGATTTATTTTAAATTAAATTTTGTGGTTTTATCATGTAAAATGGCAACATGAATGAAAACAATGTTAGCTGTTGTAGTGTTTATTATACAATATGGTAATAATAATACTAATGGTAATATGGTAATAATAATACTAGTAATTTAATTTACATCAATAAATTAAAGCAAACGTTAAGAATGTGAAGTACTAAGATAAAAATATAAAATTATATATCAACAATAACAATTACTGCAGTATACCTCGTTGGGTCCATTCGTTAAAAACCATCAAGATATTTGCTAAGTAAATCAAGTACACTACAATTTATTAACAGTTGAGCTTCTTCGATGCACCAGACTGAACAACATACGAGTACATACGAGTTCCGCTGTATGAAGTTTAATAATCTCAGTCCTTAGGCTTGCGCTTTTATGAGTTGTCAGTTTACTAACACAATAATGTTATGAAACTCATTATTACTTCATGAATATTTCTGAATTGGGAGTCAAATCAGTCCTTGCATTGTACGCATGTGTTTTTCGAAAGTAAAAGACAGACTGAATGGACATATTTCTGGCATTTAATGACGCGGACATTAAAACGCATATACTTCATGAAATCAGGAGGACTAATATAGTTATTAATAATTTTGAAGGTAAAACAAATATCATGTTATACAGGGTGTTTCGTGAGTGACTGGCCATACGCTAGTGAGGGGTACAGAACCCTAAGACGATTTAAGAATGGCCCTTATTAAATCTCTAACGCCTCTCGTTTCTGATATACAGCGTGTTCTCTATTTTTTGCCAAAATTTAGATTAGCCGTATTTTTTTAATGGCTGCATCGAATTGTACCAAATTTAATAGGTATGTTTTACTAATAGAGTTCTACATGATTCAGTATCGAAACAAAAAAAATGTGAGGGCCTCAGCCATTTTTTTTTAAATTTTGGATCTTACCCAGAAACGTCATTCTGTATATGAATTTTTTCAATGTACAATACAGATTTTCAAGATAGTCTAATAGTGTGCCTGAACCATGCAGTTAGTTTTTTTTTGCACACTTTTAACGCCTCGAGAATTAACAGCTGAGTTTCACAATAAATCCATTTAAAAAGTATTTGGGTGACTTTCGGTCATAAAAACATCAGTAACTACGTGTACGACATTAATGTTGTGGGGAAAGATTTCATTTTACTGTCTATTTGTTAGAATTGCTACAACGACAAAAAAATGTAAAAATATGTAAATGTCAACAAAAGTATAAAAACAATTAAATATGTAAAAATGTAAACAGACAAAATTTTTATTTATTAGAACAAATAAAAAAGAGTAAAAATTATATGGAAGTGAAATAATCGAGACAATAAAGCTCCTAAATACAATTAGTTAAAAATAATTTGATCCAATACAATTACACGAAATTAAAATAACACACCTAAAATGTAACGAACAAAAAATTATTAAAAAAAAATGTGAACAAATTTTCAAAATGTCTGCCTCCAACCTGCACATATTATAATAATGTAATTGAACTATTTAGTCAGTTTTACACTATTTTAATGATTCGAGAAATAACAACTATATAAATCAATTTCAAAAATCTCGTGAGCCTTGATAAACATTTGCCACAGACAATACTCAAAGTACCTGTCAAAAACTTTGTTCTTGTTTGTTTGAAGCAGCACTTAAACTACTTTTTGAAGTTAAAATGTCTTATTCTAATGAAGAGTACGTTGACGTAAGTTACATTTATGGTTTTTGATTATTTTCCAATCGACGAATTCCCAATAAATCAACATTTTCTTCTGTTTACAATTATGCAGAACAACACGGAAAATTTCCTTCAGCTCCTTTGCGACGTGAACGTCCTATTCGACAACATGTAAATGAAGAAAATGAAATTCTGGGGATAGTGCAGCAAAATCCTTCAATTAGTACACGAAGAGTAGGTGCAGCTTTAGGAGTCCCTAATGTCAGAGTTTGGAAGACTTTAAAAATAAACCATTTGCATCCTTTCCACTTACAAATTGTTCAAAGACTTAAAGAAAGAGATGGAATTTCCCGAAGAGCATTTTGTCGTTGGGTGTTGAATCATAGAAGAACAATTTCAAGAGTTTTATTTACTGACGAGTCTCAGTTTACCAGAGGCGGTATTTATAACAGTAGAAATATGCACTTATGGGCAGCAGAAACTCCTCACGACATATCTCAAAAGAATTCCCAATACAAATTTTCTATAAATGTTTGGTGTGGACTATTAGATAATAATTTAATTGGACTCCATTTCTTCGAGGCTAGTTTCAATGGTGAAATGTATTTAAGTTTCTTGCGAGATACATTACCAGAACTATTACAAGGTATAAATATTAGAGGACTTCAATACTAACACGATGGTGCAGGTCCTGATTATTTACGAGAGGTGAGGCAACATTTAGATGACCATTACACCGATTGGTGGATCGGTCGCAATGGTCCAGTTTCCTGGACTGCAAAGTCCTCATAGCTGACTCCAGTGGATTATATCTTACCGAATTTACCACTAGAGAGGAATTAAGAGAGCGCGAGCGCATAGAACGGGAATGCACTGAAATAAAAATAGCCCTCATATGATTACAGTTACGCGCAAGAAAGTGTATTGAGGTTGGAGATAGACATTTTGAAAAGTTGTTGTAGTATTTTTTTTTTAATTATTTTTTGTTCGTTACATTTTAAGTGTGTTATTTTAATTTCGTGTAGTTGTATTGGATCAAATTCTTTTTAACTAATTGTACTAACTATTTAGGAGCTTTATTGCCTAAGTTATCTCACTTCCATATAATTTTTACTGCTTTGTATTTGTTTTAATAAATAAAAATGTTGTTTGTTCACATTTTTACCTATTTATTTTTTTTTTTACATTTGTTGACATTTTTTTTATCGTTGTAGCAAATTCTAACAAGCAGACAGTAAAATTAAATCTTTCCTCACAAAATTAATGTCGTCCATGTAGTTACTGATGCTTTTGTGACCGAAAGTCACCCAAATATTTTTTAAAAGGATTTATTGTGAAACTCAACTGGTAATTCTCGAGGCGTTAAAAGTGTGCCAAAAAAACTAACTGCATGGTTCAGGCACATTATTAGACAATTTTGATAATCTGTATTGCACATTGCCAAAATCCGTATACAGGATGAGCTTTTTAGGTAAGATCCAAAATTTAAAAAACTGGCTCAGGCCCTGACTTTTTTTTTAGTTTTCGATATTATGTAGACCTCTGCTAGTAAAACATAACTATTAAATTTGGTACAGTTTGCTACAGCCATTAAAAAAATACGGCAGATCTAAATTTTGGCAAAAAATAGAAAACACGCTGTATATCAGAAACGAGAGGCATTAGAGATCTAATAAAGGTCATTCTTAAACCGTCTTAGGGTTCTGTACCCCTCACTAGCGTATGGCTAGTCACTCACCCTGTATAAGCTCACGTTGTTCTTATTCAGTCAGCAGTAAGAGTAAAATAGCTTGCCAATAAATGACGCAAAATTGCATTTATCATCAATATTGTCAAGCGTATCGTTGTTTTCACATTGCGCAAATAAATTGGTTGAAAATCTTTTAGAATCTGGCCAGTCACCTAAAGATCAAATACAGTTAAATATTTTCACATTGCCCATAAACAGTACGAATTTGCCATCTGTAGTGAATAAATTGGACAGTAATGGATCAATATGGGAGCCCTGAGGTACGCTAAATATTGCTGAGCTTGACTCAGATATATCTCTAGCAACGAGAACTTATTTTATTATTTCGGAGAGATACGACTTGATTCCAATTGAAGAAGGATCAATGCCAACTTAAGAACATGGATATACAGGGTGTCCCGTAATAACGTGCAAAAAATTTCCCTATCAATTCCTTATCGAAAATGAAGCTGGGTTCTTCATATACAATTCTTCAAAGTAAGCCTTTCTTGTCCAGATACACCCACTTAAAGAGGTGTGTAAAAAACTGTTTTTAATTTTTATCTGAAAATAATTTACAAGCACCAAATGGTCATATCGGTACATAATACTGTCAAATTATTATTTAACTCCAGCCTACTTAGTGTTTTGACTAATATAGTAGTATTCGTCGTTTTTGATTGGTCGCTTAGGCAGATGTAATTTAGTCTTCTTTTTCAAAGTCGGTCGATTTTACGGAATATTTTCAAGAGGTAAAATTTTTTTTAAATAAATTAGTTCTGTATTTGAATTGAAAGAAAAAAGCAGCAGACAGAAAGATACTTACAAAATTATAAGAAGGGTAGTTAATTCCACCCCTTTGTGTACACGCTAGATGGATGAAATAATTTCGTTAGATGCCGTTCATTAGGAACCGAGATATGCCAAGTTTCGTCTTTTTCGATTATGTTATTTTCAGATAGAAATTAAAACCGATTTTTGTGCGCCCCCTTAAGGGGATGTAGCTGGACAAGAAACTGAATGAGATTTTATGAAAATGTAATTCAATAGAATGAACAAATTTTTAAAGACAAGTTAGGTAAATAAATTAATTTCAGGCCTTTGTTCTCATTTTTAACTTAATTTACATATCGTAGGGGATCATGTAGATACTAGTTTAATCTGCCTAGTCGTAGGAGGCTATCTTGGATGCTAGTGTTATGATGAGAATGACAAATAAGAATTTTTACTTGTTAGCATAACCAGAAGTCAGGTTATCGAGAGAATGCAAAGATTTCATTAATGTTTTTACATATAGTTTTCCTTTAGTTCGCATAGATAGTTTTTCTTTCCGCTGTTTGCAAAATCCTATAAAGACTCTGTGTCATTGCTATAAGCAAACAAACAATAAATAATTCACTTTTAAAGAAAGTCTTATTTTGAAAAAAATTATATGGAAAAAACACCTTCTTTTTCGATAAGAAATTGGTAGTTAAACTTTTTACACATACGGGGTGTCTCGTAAAAAACAAGACACCCTGTATTTTAGTCAAGTGATGATTATTATTAAGCCACAATCGGGAAATATCACAAACTATCTGCAATGATGAAATAGTTAATATGTTTATAGAAGACAAACTCAAAGGGCAATTACTTTTTACTAAAGAAATTACTGATTTTAATGTTAAAAAATATTAGTCGAGAATTATAAACTCTTAAATAATATTACAAGTGGCCTTCTTTATGGTGACAGGTTCCTTGTTCAGGTAGTATACTTACTTGGACTTAGTCATTATTTAATTCAAATAATGTAAGTTGTGGTTTTGTTAATTTATTATACTCTGAATTTCAGTGGATGGTGGATAGACAATATATTTATCAAAAAGTTGAGGATGCAATTAAAGGAAATTAATAAAATAAAATATCCTAAATGTGCCTACATTTTTGATACTTTATCGAAATTGTACTTGTTCGTTTTTTAGTTGAATATACTTCACAGAGGTGTTCATTTCATATAGACATCACTCAATTAATTTCTAGTTAAAGAAAATTCGTAGAACGTCTTTTTGGACAAGATTTATACAGATTCGGAAAATGTTTGTTTAGGTATGGCAATAAGAGCAAACGAGAGCGAAGCAACTAGGCTATTCTTTTTTATCGTATAACATCGTACATCTGCTTTCCCCACCACACGTGCCTGGGCAGCTCTGCCTGCGAAATTTTAATGTGTTTCCATCTTTACGTTTTAGTGCAATACCTAAACAAACACTTTCCGAATCTATATACAACATCTCAATCTCACGGGATGACACATTTGGATATTTCGTAAGTCGCTTAATGTGTAACCTCCTCTGATCTCTTTTTGACTAAAGGGAGTCGTAAGCCTAAACAGCAATATTTCTGTAAAGATAGTTTATGCGGCATGCGTTCAGTAACTTCGGAGTCATCTTTTCATTAGAGTCAGAAAATATATTGTTGCTTATTTCTTAGATTTTCTATACAATTCTGGTTCTAAGATGATCATTGTCGAAAATAGACAGGAAAATGTTGATTTCTTTCAAGAAGGTCACAAGAAGAAATCCCTTGTGGCAATGTCATATGATCTTGGCAGAAATAAGTTAATATGCAACATTGAGACTAATTAAATTATCTTGAAAGTAATCTTCAATACGATACTTGGCTCATCTGATGTATGTAGTCGGGTTTCATCTTGCTGGAAATAACCAAAAGTCATTTATTTCACTTGTATCAAGCTGAATAGTCAAGGCAATTATAAAATTTTCCGGACATCTCTGATCAGTTAAAATTCCTTAAATACATTTTTATCAATAATTTACTGCTTTTAATGGCAAACTAAATAACTTTTTGCGGGTGAAGAGAGTTTCAACATAAAAAATGTTAGCATCTCAGCAATTTCCAATTTTCCTTATTCTCATATTCTGAATTAACATACCCGCTGAGATGAAACCAGACTTTGTCAAGCATCTCATCATCAAAATTTCTCTCTTTTGTATATGTATTAATAAACATATAAACACCTTCAAACACACGGATGCATAGTGACGCTGAATAAGTAAAAATCATTACTAGGGAGCAGTAGCTACTTGTAAATTTTGCCAATGATCTTCTCGTGAGAGACTACTTTTCATTCCCACTGACACTATGTAATCTTCGTCTATAATTACATAGCTTCTGGGTATATATACAAGTCGTAAGAGATCCCTACATTTCCGTGGCAGTCACCCAGACTACCCAGAGTATTAAGCGTAACTGACGTTACTGAACATAGTTATGTAAACAACAAAAATTATAAAATATTAGCTGAGCACTTAATCCCAGTGGCACCCCTTAAAAGTAATTTGGGCAGTATCTGAGCAGAATGTTGATTAAATAGGTATTCGTAGTCGGTCATATACGACCGCAACTATTTTTTGTTATAGAACTTTAAAACGTTTTTAAATTTTATTTCCCAATACGTGAGATAATTCTTTTAACCGCAAACAATTGTAGAAAATACAATATGTCAGTTAATCAATTTACAGTAGATTCTAATAGTTTCAGTTTACTTTTGTTACTGGTGCGAGACAAAATAATCCTAATAAGAATTTATAATTGAATGAACTCGAAAAATACCAAATCTGTACATTTGAGTGTTAGCCTTTAAACAGGGGCCGCACTAATCTACGTTTATCCTGTATAATCCTGGTGCAATCACCACACTATTATCTGAAGCACAGACTCATTTCTCTTGCGCTGTACACTTTCCGTATTAGAGCACTCTTAATAAATTTACCAACAAAGAATAATACCATAAAATATTATATTTGCAATTTAGACGACAGAAAAGATGATTATCCTGTGATAGTGAAAAACTGCTCTATATATAAAGCTTTTTTATATCGTAGATGTAGCTCTATAGTTTTTTCAAGAAATAATCGTTTAATTTATATGACACTTTTTGTATTATGCTTATTATATAATTCACATTAAAATGCATTTTTCCCCTAATTTCTTAGACTTAAATAATTTCAAGGCAAAAATGCTTGCGTGATATTATTCTCATTATAGATTATTCTTTCCTGTATTTATAAAGGCGTCCCCTTCGAACGTATTTAATACAGTTATTGGTGCGTTTGACTGCCTCATAAATTCTTAATAAACGTTTGCAAACTAAACTCACATCTCGAGTGAATAGTAAAGTGAATTTTATACTATGTCAAGTTTAGTAAAAAAAACAGTAAATAAATGAGATAGAGTCAAAACTGCAGATGCAGGGAAATCTGTGTAAAATAATGTGAACATGATTTGGAGAAAACTAGTAAATCGAACAGCGAAAATCGAGAAAAGTCGTTACCTCTAGAACAATTTTTGTTTAATAATGTTTTTTTAATTTTAATTTTCAAACGTGAAGATTTTGGGGATATTTAATATCAAGTACTAACACTGGAAGCGCGATTGGCCAACCACATTGACATAGGGAAATAACTAAAGCTGAGTATTACTATCCGTGTGTAGTGTTCAAGAGATTTGGTGCTTTTGGAAAAAACTTCAGAGGCAGCGTATCGCCGAAGGTTGTAGCTCTCTTCAGAACATATAGTGCTATCACTTGGTGCATTAAAAATTTTGCAATCATTGTAATAAGTGCTTTTTGGAAAAAACTTGTTCGTGGTGATATCGGCTACAGTAGTAATCCCTTAAATCGTTGCATAGCTGGCTTAATTAACAAGAAATCTATCAATGCTGATTTCTGTAAACAAATATACAGATTTCCATGATATGTATACACGTGTTACATTTACTATATTTCAATTTTTAAAAGTAGTATGACAGCTCTTACGAAAACCTAAACCTACAATAATTTGTGCGGCATACTTTTACAGAAATACTCGATTTATATGAGTACTGTTTTCCCAGATTGCCATGCCATATATCAATAATTGTGAGTTGTTTGCGTAATACAAGCTAATAAGTACACTGTCATAATATAACGACATAAACCTTCAGCCATGAGGTTTTGTGCAGAGAATATATGTTTGTATTGCTTCTGTTTGTCTTCTTCATTAAACGAAGTGAACACACGAATTCATCGGTGGTTTTAATTATATTTGAGCCAATCTCAATGATTACAATATTTGTGTCATTCACGTGACAAACACCATAAATATTTGATATTTTATTTAAATATGTCATTAAATCATTAAAATATTGGAAAGCATAGGGCTAAAAGCCGATCCTTAAGGAACCGTGTGATTCTACATACATCATTGGTTACCCAATAGGTTAGATATAACTAAACTAACCTTGTTTAATTGCGAATAAATTCTCTCCATGTCTATGTGTATTTGTTAAAAATGGCACAATTAAGTCTTGGAACTCACAAGTGGCTGATGCTGTACTCTTGCTATTAGGAAGGCCATGTTCATAAGCTACTACTAAATCATTTTTATGCTAGAAAAAGAAGGCTTATCCTTAACAACAAACTTAAACAGTTCGGAAAATCTGAAAAGCAAGTTAAGCGTTTTACAGCTATTGGTACCACCACCCTTCTTGTATAAATAAGGTGGTCCAAAATTGTGTCCCGATATTTCTGCGCCTGACAGTACATTTAAAAATAATTATAGTCTTTTATATAAACTTCTTGTCGAAAATGAATAATAAGCGAGATATAACCCTTAAAAGGGGGATAATACATTTCAGCTTCTCTGCAATATTTTCCAACTCACTTAAAATGTCAGATTCATATTTTAAACTTAGTCATAGGCCATCTGAACACTACTTTTCATGACACATTTAAACCTTCTTCTGTTTAAGTTCTAGTTTTAGTGGGTGATTAGCCTTATTTTCCTCATATCTTTTAAATCATTTTCAAATTTCTAAAAATTATTATAAAAAACAGCAACAAAAATAATTTTCAGATCACTAGAAATGAAAAAAGTATTCTTATTGTATTTCCATTTTGATTGATTGATTGATTTACTAGCGTAAGTTGAGTATTGCTGCCGATTCCCATATCCAGTCCCATATCCACAGGTCCATTTACGGGGGAAGTGCAAGGAAGAGTCCTGTCTCCTTGCGGCAGAAAGAGCTTTCTACAGCGGGTTATGAGAAAGAGGCCCGAGAGAATATTTTGCACACGCTGTATATTAGTTCGTTACTGCAGTAATTACTTTGAACTGCCGATTTCCAATTCCGGGTATTTTCTGTTTCATTACCTATGTTTAATACCTTTTTAGTTTTACTTTTAAAATGTTTTCAATTTTAATAAACAAATAAACTAGTACATTAATAAACTAAAAATACTACTTAAAAACTTATCTTTCTTCGTCCACAGCTGGTATGATTATCTTACATTATAAACAGAGGTTGATCACACAAATCCACTTGAGGCGCCCTGAAGTCGATCCCAGGTAATTTCCATGTATAAGGGCCCATACGCTACACCACTCGTGTTTACTTTATACTATTATTAACAAATATTTTACCGTAATTTTCAATTTCTAATTTGTTGCGTGCTTTGTTCTTCTAGTATTACACTTTATTTTATGCAGATTTCTTTTTTAGTCTACCGATGACTTAAATTTTATCAAGTTTAATGGCGTTTTAACCGGTTCTTTTGCTTTTTTCGGGAGCATTCGTCACAACACGTCCGTCTTCGATGAAGATAAACCGAGGATCTCTAAACCAAGCCGATCTCGAATAATTTGTGTTCAAAATACAACGTGCAATTACAACAATATATTGATAAATTCTTTTATATTACTTTGAAATTTCTGTTATTTAATTTATTAGACATTTGTTTTCTTGAAATAATTCCAGTTTAATTGTTAATATTATATAATATTTAAACATGGGTGATTATACGTTCTCTGAATTAACAGACTAGTTTTGACTATGGGAGAAAGTTTCGGTAATGCTGCTGCAGCTGTAAAATGTTTTGAAGATAAATTTCCGAATAAAAATATTCCCGATGCCAAAACTTTTTTAAGTACAGAATGTCGACTTAGAGAAACAGGAAGGTTTCAAGTGAAAAACAGGCACCGAAAAACTCAAGATTTATTACCTGAGGATATGCCAATTAAAGTTGATTTTTGTGAATTGTTACTTAAGCCAACGCAAAATGCTCCAATTTTATTAAGTAAAATACTTTTTACTGACGAGTCTACATTCATTCGACAAGGCATGTTTAAGTCTCGGAATATGCATTTCTGGGCTGAAGAAAATCAAAAATGCAAAAATACAAATCCATTTTCAACATACTTTCAAAATAAATGAATGGACAGCTCCCTGTACGATCGCCAGTGTAGGTGCCAGAACTCGAAGTTAAGCAACGTCGACCCAAGTTCTTGTTGGAGACCTCAGTCCATATGCTGAGTTGTAAAGGCCTGACTGGACTGAGGCGGCTTGGCTAGAGAAAGACAAGGGCTGATAACTGTACCAAGAGGCCTCTTATGAACAGACTCGAAGTCTAGAAATGACCATGTCTGAAGAAGGAGCCGTAAAGAGGCGGTAGAGGAGAGTATCCACAAAAGACCTTCTAGGTCGCAGTAAGCAATGCTAGTCGCCAGCTCCTTCAGTCTAAAACCTAAAAATGGACAGTAACTCTAGGGAATCAGTTTGTTCAGTTTGTTGGATACTCTATTCTATACTATTTCTTGTAAATTTAAATGACAATATGTATTATGATTTTTTGGAAAACACCTTGCATGAAATATTAGGTAATATTTCATTACTAAAGAGGAGAAATATGTTTTTTACGCATGACGGCACAACACCGCACTATACCAGAACATGTAGAACATGGTTACACAACCACTGTCCTAATAGATGGGTTGGCAGAGGTGCAGATGCACGGATTAAGTGGCCTGCTCGATCTCCTGACCTAACTCCCGTTGATTTCACTATGTGGTGTTACCTAAAATATCGAATTTATAATAGTCAAACTGACACGACTGAACAGTTGAGGGAAAAATCGATCAAGACTGAGAGAACGACGAAGGAATGTTACAGCGTGTTCAACATTCCTTAATAAAAAACATAGATTGATCATAAGGGAAAATGGGGGACATTTCGAACAATTTTTGTAATTGATAAATAGATATTCTTTATGTTTAATAATATTTGTAAATGCACGTTGTCTTTAAACACAAATTACTGGACTGGTTTATCGAAATGCAATAAGAATACCTGTTTTATTTCTAAAGATTCGAAAATCAGTTTTTTGAAACAAATTTTTGAAATTTGACACAAATTAAAAAGTTGTGTTGAAAATACTGACAATCGGCCCCTAAAACTACACCTTAAACGGAAGAGAGGACTTGACTGATACCGTGTAAACTAGTGTCTGGAAAAACAGAAATTTTACCCATCGGGCACCACACTCTTTTACGTTTATTAACATAATAATTAATATTAACCTTATTTTCTTCTTCTTAAGGCATTTTTTAAGAGTTTCAGTTTATTTATTCTCTTAGTTCATCGGTCATTTAAACTGTCCTATTAACTGACCCATTCTGCAGCATTATTATACATGGTTTTGTCTAATGAATTTAAGTTTGTGCTTAATTTTTGCTGCTAGAGTCGCCAAAATTCTATCTTGAGATGTTCCTCACTTTTATAGTACTGCGGCGCACAAAAGTATCGAAATTATAATTAATGAGTGGAAACGTTTCTCTAAACGGCCCCATATAAAATGAAAAACAAGAATAATTACCTGATATCCTAGTGAGACACAAGAATGTAGCTACGTACATGTGTTTCAGAGTTATTACCCCTCCTCAACCCAGCAGAGATTCTAGTGTTCTTATAGATTAGGATCAAAATCAACCAAAGGTAAGAAGATATAGCACACATGCAGTTGTGTATTTTGCACTTTCGTACCTCTTGAGAATACTTTGTACTGTACT
Organism: Stenurella melanura; assembly: GCA_963583905.1. Lineage (NCBI taxonomy): Eukaryota > Metazoa > Arthropoda > Insecta > Coleoptera > Cerambycidae > Stenurella > Stenurella melanura. Next base: position 67,862,107 of record OY757313.1, read on the forward strand.
GTTCTACCTCTCTTGGTTTTGCTCCTAATTTATACCATATAAATTATGCAGATGAGTAGCAACAACTCCAAAACACGTGCTGGTAGCTGCATTTTTTGAACTGGGGTATAACACATTGACATTTTTCATATTTTAATTAATTATTATTAATGACGATTGTTATTTTTCGGCATTATTACAAATCTGTAAGCAGCACGTATAAAATAATATTCGAATTAACAACACACATAGATTTCAAGTTAGATTTTCGCGGAGTCTATGTATAATTATTTTATCACGAAATACTTTACCGTACAAAATGAACTAAGGTTACTAAACTAAACATTATTTCAAGATAAGGCATTAGTCAGTCTTCCAGGTTTTCCAATTAACTAAATATATAGCTACATTTTTGTTTCCCTCGTTTCCAGCATATTACACTGTAAGTCATAATAATGGCGGTAGATTTTTATTCTCTTATTACTTGCAGTCTCTAGCGGATTTCTAGTATGATTTAATCAGTTTTATACTTTATTCTTTCCCGAGACGTGCGAAAATTGACTTCTTCCATCTTGCTTTTGAAGAGACAATTTTAAATTAGCACGGTTAACTTGTGGTACTATAATTATTTTTACTTAATTAGTCGGTTGGAGTTTCGAGAAAAACGGTTTTTATACAAGTTACCTCAATAAGCGAAAAATGTCGGTTTTTCAATACTTTATATTTTAGCAGTCGTCTAAAAATATAATTCAAAATTATTTTATCTTTCCTATATAAAGGTGTTTAGCCTGTCTATTTGAAACTATCTTTATAATATCTAGAAATCCATCAAATGCAAGTGCAACTCGCGTGACGTAGGTTTCGTGATTTAATTTTAAAGATTTCTCTCGCGTCAATTCTATCTTGTGAAGAGATATTTAAAATGAAATTTATTTTATTTATTTTTGTGAACAAAGCCATAAAACGGATCAAGTATAAAGTTGTTTTATTCGCCGAATAAATGAAAAAATGTAGCTGTGCTCTGTTTATTTCTAAACTCATATGTGCAATATATGAACTTTTATTCAAAACAAATGGTAATTATAATTTTCCTATTGCTCTTCTCAAATGTACACGTATGTGTAATGCCGTGTAGGTGGCCCCACGGTGAATAGAGAAAAATAAGTTAGGCAAGCTAATAAGATTCCAGAAACTTTTTTAAAAGCTTTTATTTAACTTCCCATTTCTATGAGTTACCTTGATATTCGGCAGCGCCCGGAGTTTTTTAAAAGTTTGTTTAATTAGGTGTTTTCACTATGTGCAAATTTGCTTTTTCGATATTATTAAAATGAAGTACTTGTTACACTAAAGCACTTATTGATATTTAAACAGCATTCTATCGTCCATCAACTTAAAATTTCAACAAATAAATAACATAAAGTTTTAGTAATTGAACGAGTACGCAAAACAAGCTGTGACGTCATCGGTTATAATAGTTTCTAAATCGCATTTAAAAATTGCTAAACACAACGTGTTATTCACTTTATTTACGTTTTGCATGTGATTAAATAAGTAACGCCTACCTAACATGGGATTTGTAAAAGCTACTTTAGGAGATTTATCTGCAAAATAACGCGTTTATAACACAAAATGACTGAAAATATAACTGATGGCGCCATGAGTGCGTAGTGAATTGATGTAGTGTTTTTGGCGAACAAATTTCAATACAAAATTAAAATGGCTTATTTTAAGGTATTATTCGACTGTTTCTCAAAATTCAAGTGCTTTTAACTATAACAAAACATTATCATCTTCACAGTGAAAGTAAATTTAAAATTTGTGAAGACACCTAATTGAAATAAGCTTAGAATATGATAGGCGTTTTTTGTGTGCAGGTTTTCTCAGGAACGGCTGAAGATTTGCAATTGCAATTTGGTACACATATGTATCATGGCGGGATCTGGACATAGATCGTATTTTGCGCTAATTCCGGTGAAGTATTGAGGGTTAAATAAGGGTAAATAAGTGAAAGTAAGTAAAGCAAGCTAGCAAGATTACAGAAATTTGGGATTTGGTGTATATACTAGGCCAAGGCCTCAAATTTTTAATATTTTCCATACCCTCCTCCACTCCATTATTAAAAGGGTTGATAAAATAAAATTGAGATATTCACTTAAAATTTGATACAAGTTTGTATTGTAATAACACCTAACTGAGATGATTCCGTTGAAGGGGTGGGGAGGGGGGTGTATGCAATAGTGTAGAATAGATAAAGCAAGGTAATGAGAGTCCAGTAACTTTATATTAGGCGTATATACTGGAAGCCATCGCCTGAAAATGTTTTATGACATCTGCTTCAAATATTATATTATTAAAATTCTATAACTATTTTCCACATACTACAATGCAAATATAAGTAGTCAAGATGTTTTCCTTTATAGAGACTTGGGTGGGTAATTTGAATGTAGAAATAGTGGTTCCTTAGGAAGTAGTTTTTTTTTCAGGGGAGTGTCAAATACTATGTTTATAAATACGTATATATGAAAGCTCTCTATACAATTATGTGAATATTATTATACTCTTCGCAAATACAAAACGAAGAGTATATTGCATTCGATCGGCATATTTCTAAAACTGGTAATATGGCTCGTAGAGAAAGAAATTTCATACCACTATGTTGGTGATCAAATTCTGAACAACTTTCAAAATGTCCGTTCGTCTATCTGTCTGTTCGTCTGTATGTCTCTCTGTCTGTCCGTTCGCCACGTTTCTTGTAAGCACGATAACTTAAGAACGAAAGTCCGATTGTACTGAAATTAGGACAGTAAGTTAGTGTTAGCTGGAGAAAGAACGGAATTAATTTTTGAACAAAATCTATAATAAATAAAAAAGTTGTAATTATTTAAATTCTTTAAATTTACATATTTATACTATATAACATTACATTGCAAAATCGGCAATAGTCCCTATTCAGATATCATCTATCAGCTTATCAACGGCAATGAATTTGTCACAAATGCGACAAGATTATTGACCAATATGGTGGAACGAACAATTCCTTCTTTTTAAATTGTTTTGACATAGATGTAAATGTACATTTGGATAAATAAAAATTGTTCTCAAAAGCTTATCGACCTATCTTAGCATCTTCAGGTTCCTCACGGGACCGATAGTTTAAAAACTTTGGTGATTTCATAGGTTTTTATTACCTGCCCTGGTTTATTTAAAAACATGTATTCCAAGGCATAGTACTTAAAATAATTATTGAACTATGATAAAAAGCCCTTCCAAGTCAATTTGCTTTATTCTAATATTTCCGGTTCCTCATTGTCTTTGAAAATCGCGCCGCTTATGGGAATTGCGCGACAAATAACACATTCGAATGCAATCACAGTCCAAGCGACAGGCGTCTATGATTGGGGTGGGAAGGTAACACAAGTTCAAGCTTACTTTCATTTGTTTGAGTACTTCTACTAAGTATTGTTTTTAGTTGTGTGTTTTCTGTGGATTTTTACGTGATTCATGGTTGTATGTCGATTGTTTGTTAAGTGTTAGAATATTTACGTTATTATAGCAACTATAAGTCAACTCCGTTGCAAGATATTTAGTCAGTCTAAAATATTATTTATTTGTTTAGAATGACCTAAAATATAAATGTGCTGGGAGAGATCTAGGTGTTTCTGAGATACTCAAAAATGTTGTACCGAAAATTTAAGAGATTTGGCAAAGTACATCAATTCCTACCGTTTTTCACATCTGGGATAAAGTAAAAAAAAATCATGGACGTTATAAGCAAATTCAGAAGAATTTAGAATCTAGAAAAAATACTGCGACCCTGGAAATCAAGAAAATGAAAAGACAGAAGAGAAGAAAGCAATGTCGGCATCCAGAGCATTGAAAAACATGTCATCATGTAGAAGTTTCCACCGTTAATAAAGAAGCACACCTGTCATCTGTCATTCAACTTTACTAGCAGTATGAAATTAATGATGAAAAGGTAGATAGTATCTAACGTGCCTTCACGGCACGAACCATTAAGACAACAGCTACTTGAGAATTTACTATACCCAAAATATATTTTGGGGCAAAATATTACTCGGAATTAATTTCTTGGAATGACGTAAATGTTACTGAGCCGCCAGTGACTGCTAATGTGGAAATGTGTGTTATCAAAGCGTTAGACATAAGTTTTCCTGATTTTTCATAGTTTTTGCAATACAGAAGCTGTTGAACGATTCGTGCATCTTACAAATGAGGCATCACCAGCTGTCTGTGGCCAAGAGAATCGAACTGGATTCATTCAAATCCGTATAAAATCAAGACAAATATTGCCATCATTTGAAACGAAATCAGATTACTTTAAAGATAGATAATAACTAAAATATTAAACATGTTCTGTTTTTGTTTGTTTCTCCATGTCTATTGGTGTGTTTTTTTTAATGAAATGTCTGATTTTACTTGATGTTCATCCTTCTATAGTTGTTGAATATAGAGAAAAAAAACAGGTATGTTTTTGGAAGAAATAGCTTAGAAGTGCATATTTTGACTTCCTTGAGGAAACTGAAGTGTGGATAATATCATTTAAAAATGTTGCACAGTGATCTGTGGTACATTTGTGACTATGGCATTACCAGTATCTAAAGAATAGAAAAATAACTAAGAAAAAATAAATGGTATAAAGAAAGCTTTTTTATAATATTTTGAATTCATTAAGGAACCTGAAAGCAACAAAGTACCGTTTTCAATTTTTGTACAGTTATTAATAACAACCAAATACCCCTTTTGATAACTATGTGGTAATAATTCTCTAAAAAAAAAATTAAAAACTCGTTTTTCGTTCCACCCTATTGACCAAGCTTTGGCTGCTTTCTTTCACATTTTTGTATTTACGATAAAATGCGAAAAGTACACTATAGAATGTGCAACGTTTATATATAAGATGCAGTAAATCAGCGAAGAGCATAGCTTTTAGATTGTTTAATTTTATATGCTATCTCATCTGCTTGTAAGAATACAGTATCTATAATAAACTATTGTATCAAAGCAAAAGAGGGGGAAGGCTCCAGAGACTGTTCATGATTGCTGACCAGCATGATTCACCTTATAATCTTCATTGTTGTCAACTTCTAATGGAATATCAGGTTTCAATGACTGGTTATCAGGACCGGATTATAAGATAGAATAATTTTCTGTAACCAGATGTACATTTAAAAAATCGGTAAAGGTAATTACACAGAACTTCCCTCGTTATTTTCCACTCTTTATTTAATAATTATTATACCCTTCGCAAATATAAAACGAAGAGTATATTGCATTCGATCGGCACATTTCTAAAGACGGCAATATTGCTCGTAGAGAAAAAATTTTCATATCACTATGCTGGTGATTGAATTCTGAACAACTTTCAAAATCTCCGTCCGTCTGTCTGTCTGCCTGTCTGTCTGTGTATCTGTCTGTCTGTCCGCCTGTCTGTCCATCCGTCACGTTTCTTGTAAGCACGATAAGTTAAGAACAAAAAGCCCGATAGTATTGAAATTTGGACACATTCATTAAACTGCTCGACAACAATAGTAAGAAAAGGTAGCCACGCCTTGCTAGAGTGAGAGAAATTTATATAAGGTTAGTAAAAAAGTGACACACAAGGCTAAAATAATGGCGCTTAGCAACTAAACTATAAAACAATTTTGTTTATCAGTAGAAACTTCAACTTATAAACACTTCTAGAACTCTAGAAACTTATTACTAACAATACCCGAAACTAACCTAAAATTTACAAAATCTCATTACTATAATACACGCCTCTCGGCTACAGATAATATGACCCCATGGCCAAAATATGACGATACGATACGATAAGATACAAACTAACGGTAAAACTGGTAGGTATAAACCAAATAAACCAGAAAATAAGAAAAATTTACGGGGTTAAATAGCGTAAGGCTATAGAACTGACAGGCGATTATATGGCAGCACTGAAACACAAAATCGTCTCTAGGACTAAAAATTAATGAAAACTTCATTAACAATGCTGTTTCTTACGGTCTAAAACCCTATCCGACACAACTACCATGAAGTTAAAAAAATAGCAAAACTACACAAATTTACGTATAGGCTCATTACTGTTATATTTGTGGTTGGTAAACATGAAATTTTATTTAATTCAACATCCCGTCTAGCGGCAGTTAATTACATGAAGGTTAACGAAATTTTGTTGGAAAGAAGTAATATCAGTGTACTTAGCTTATGAAAAGTTTCCTGTTGGTACTTGGCATGTAGCTGGTGATATCGCAATACTGTTGTCTCTCTCATACACGTGACATGAGTGAACGGTAACTTCCAGGATTCTCCAAATGCGGTATTCATAAAAACAGCAAAAAAATTCAACAAAAACTTCCTCGTGATGGTTGATCAGGCCATTCGAAGAATATTTACGTCGCTGGATAATGACCTTGGCGGAATATGTTACGATATGTTGTTAAAACTTCTAAAATGTGTCCATCAAGCAGGAAAACTTCAAAGGTATTAAATTACGTAAATCGGTAAATCGATAAACTGGGAAACTTGTAAATTAATCCCTTATTAAATCAGTAAATGGCGAAATCGAAAACTTGAAGAAAACTTAAAAGGAATTTAAGTAGGTTTTAATTTTAAAAAAATTTTCATTTAAATCTTTAAAAAAATAATAAATAGGAATAGTTATAAAATAGCTATATAATAAATCGGAATAAATCGGAATATTGAATCCATAATCTAAAAGAAAATGGGAACGTATTAATATCAATTTAGATTAAAATTTGAGACAAACTACTTACATTCAAATATCCTTTTCAAGCGACTGAATAATAAAATTTAAGCCGGTAGGCACATGTTAACCGCTCCGAAACTAAACAGTAAGAGAACGTATTCGATTTGGCTCGATACAATATTTTAAATCGTTGTGATGGTGCTGACATCTCGTGCCTAGGCCTATCACTTATTTCAACACGGAAACGGTTTCTACAATTCATTAGAGATGGAACATTAACGGAGTATTGTTACACAGGTAGTATACTTACTTGGTCATTATTTAATTCAAGTAATGTAAGTTGTGGTTTTGTTAATTTATTATATTCTGAATTTCAGTGGATGGTGGATAGACAATATATTTATCAAAAAGTTGAGGATGCAATTAAAGGAAATTAATAAAATAAAATATCCTAAATGTGCCTACATTTTTTATACTTTATCGAAATTGTACTAGTTCGTTTTTTAGTTGAATATACTTCATAGAGGTGTTCATTTCATATAGACATCACTCAATTAATTTCTAGTTAAAGAAAATTCATACAACGTATTTTTGGACAAGATTTATAGATATTCGGAAAATGTTCGGTTAGGTATGGCAATAAGAGCAAACGAGAGCGAAGCAACTAGGCTATTTTTTTTATCGCATAACACAATGTACATCTGCTTTCCCCACGACATGTGCTTGAGCATCTCTGCCTGCGGAATTTTAATGTGTTTCCACCTTTACGTTTTAGTGCAATACCTAAACCAACACTTTCCGAATCTGTATATAACTTCTCAATCTCACGGACGATACATTTGGATATTTCGTAAGTCGCTTAATGTGTAACCTCCTCTGATCTCTTTTCGGCTAAAGGGAGTCGTGAACCTAAACAGCAATATTTCTGTAAAGATAGTTTATGCGGGATGCGTTCAGTAACTTCGGAGTCACCTTTTCATTAGAGTCAAAAAATGAGATTGTTGCTTATTTCTTAGATTTTCTATACAATTCTGGTTCTAAGATGATCATTGTCGAAAATAGACAGGAAAATGTTGATTTTTTTTCAAGAAGGTCACAAGAAGAAATCCCTTGTGGCAATGTCATATGATCTTGGCAGAAATAAGTTAATATGCAACTTTGAGACTAATTAAATGATCTTGAAAGTGATCTTCAATACGCTACTTGGTTCATCTGATGTATGTAGTCAGGCTTCATCTTGCTGGAAATAACCAAAAGACATTTATTTCACTTGTATCAAGCTGAATAGTCAAGGCAATTATAAAATTTTCCGGACATCTCTGATCAGTTAAAATTCCTTAAATAAATTTGTATCATTAATTTACTGCTTTTAATGGCAAACTAAATAACTTTTTGCGGGTGAAGAGAGTTTCAACATAAAAAATGTTAGCTTCTCAGCAATTTCCAATTTTCCTTATTCTCATATTCTGAATTATTAACATACCCGCTGAGATGAAACCAGGCTTGGTCAAGCATCTCATCATCACAATTTCTCTCTTTATGTATTAATAAACATATAAACACATGTACACACCTTCATACACACAGATGCATAGTGGCGCTGAATAAGTAAAACCCATTACTTCTCTTCCATCTTCGTCTTAAATTGCATAGCTTCTGGATATATGCTTATATACAAGCCGCAAGAGATCCCTACATTTCCGTGGAAGTCACCCAGAGTATTAAGCGTAACTAACGTTACTGAACATAGTTATGTAAACAACAAAAATTATAAAATATTAGCTGAGCACTTAATCCCAGTGGCACCCCTTAAAAGTAATTTGGGCAGTATCTGAGCAGAATGTTGATTAAATAGGTATTCGTAGTCGGTCATATACGACCGCAACTATTTTTTGTTATAGAACTTTAAAACGTTTTTAAATTTTATTTCCCAATACGTGAGATAATTCTTTTAACCGCAAACAATTGTAGAAAATACAATATGTCAGTTAATCAATTTACAGTAGATTCTAATAGTTTCAGTTTACTTTTGTTACTGGTGCGAGACAAAATAATCCTAATAAGAATTTATAATTGAATGAACTCGAAAAATACCAAATCTGTACATTTGAGTGTTAGCCTTTAAACAGGGGCCGCACTAATCTACGTTTATCCTGTATAATCCTGGTGCAATCACCACACTATTATCTGAAGCACAGACTCATTTCTCTTGCGCTGTACACTTTCCGTATTAGAGCACTCTTAATAAATTTACCAACAAAGAATAATACCATAAAATATTATATTTGCAATTTAGACGACAGAAAAGATGATTATCCTGTGATAGTGAAAAACTGCTCTATATATAAAGCTTTTTTATATCGTAGATGTAGCTCTATAGTTTTTCCAAGAAATAATCGTTTAATTTATATGACATTTTTTGTATTATGCTTATTATATAATTCACATTAAAATGCATTTTTTTCCCTAATTTCTTAGACTTAAATAATTTCAAGGCAAAAACGCTTGCGTGATATTATTCTCCTTATAGATTATTCTTTACTATATTTATAAAGGCGTCCCCTTCGAACGTATTTAATACAGTTATTGGTGCGTTTGACTACCTCATAAATTCTTAATAAACGTTTGCAAACTAAACTCACATCTCGAGTGAGTAGTAAAGTAAATTTTATACTAATATGTCAAGTTTAGTAAAAAAAAACAGTAAATAAATGAGATAGTCAAAATTGCAGATGCAGTGAAATCTGTGTAAAATAATTTGAACATGATTTGGAGAAAACTAGTAAATCGAACAGCGAAAATCGAGAAAAGTCGTTACCTCTAGAACAATTTTTGTTTAACAATATTTTTTGCATTTTACTTTTCAAACATGAAAGTTTTGGGGATATTTAATATCAAGTACTAACACTGGAAGCGCGATTCGCCAACCACATTGACATCGGGAAATTACTAAAGCTGAGCATTACTATCCGTGTGTAGTGTTCAAGAGATTTGGTACTTTTGGAAAAATCTTTAGAGGCAGCGTGTCGCCGAAGGTTGTAGCTCTCTTCAGAACATATAGTGCTATCACTTGGTGCATTAAAAATTTTGCAATCATTGTAATAAGTGCTTTTTGGAAAAAACTTGTTCGTGGTGATTTCGGCTGCAGTAGTAATCCCTTAAATCGTTGCATAGCTGGCTTAATTAACAAGAAATCTATCGATGCTGATTTCTGTAAACAAATATACAGATTTCCATGATATATATATACACGTGCTACATTTAATATATTTCAATTTTTAAAGGTAGTATGGCAGCTCTTACGAAAACTTAAACCTACAATAATTTGTGCAGCATACTTTTACAGAAATACTCGATTTATATGAGTACTGTTTTCCCAGCTTGCTATGCCATATATCAATAATTGTGAGTTGTTTGCGTAATACAAGCTAATGAGTACATTGTCACAATATAACGACATAAACCTTCAGCCATGAGGTTTTGTGCAGAAAATATATGTTTGTTTTGCTTCTGTTTGTCTTCTTCATTAAACGAACTTCATGTGAACACACGAATTCATCGGTGGTTTTAATTACATTTGAGCCATTCGCAATGATTACAATATTTGTGTCATTCACGTGACAAACACCATAAATATTTGATATTTTATTTTATTTTGCGAATCTAAGGCTGGTTCCAAAAATAATAATTAGGACTGTAATTTCTAAGAAAGATATAAAAGATATTACCAATAAATATCCTTGGCTCCAACCACTAGTTTTAAATTAGATGGGGAAGAAAGGATAGGTTGGAAGGACAAAGGAATATCTAATCTAATTTACAAAATTTCACTAAAATAACTTTTAACTATTTTAAATTTATATTAATCCAAAAATAATAAAACCAGCTGTGTTGCTTCTAAATCTATTCACACTATATTAAGGTCAACTAAAAACTCTGCTCTTTTTTATAGAAAGAACAGAAAACACAATATGTTCATTCGATGCCCCTAGAGACATCTACTTGTAATAAATAAAACCAAATATATTCAAATTGTAGACTTCTCAAAATTAAATACACCATATTGCCGAACACAGCGTAAACATATATCATTAAATCATTAAAATATTGGAAAGCATAGGGCTAAAAGCCGATCCTTAAGGAATCGTGTGATTCTACATACATCATTGTTTACCCAATAAGTTAGTTATATAATTTGCTTTCTGTTGTTTAATTGCGAATAAATTCTCTCCATGTCTATGTGTATTTCTTAAGAATGGCATTAACAATTAAGTCTTGGAACTCACAAGCTGCTGATGCTGTACTCTTGCTATTAGGAAGGCCATGTTCATAAGCTACTAGAGGTGTTTCAAAATCTCATGAGCTGTGACCTTCGTATGCGCAGAAACACAATCCCTCTCGTAGACTCAGTTACTCAGTTCTTAAAAATATTAGATTTATTGTTTATATAATTCATCCCGAATTCTTCTTTATGTATACAGCAGGGTAGCCGTCAGAGTTTTCAAAATACACTTATAACCCAGAACAAACTTTGCCTTTTGCGCATCTCGCGGTTCATAAGATTCTGAAACACCTCTACTAAATCATTTTTATGCTAGAAAAAGAAGGCTTATCCTTAACAGCAAACTTAAACAGTTCGGAAAAACTGAAAAGCAAGTTAAGCGTTTTACAGCTATTGGTACCACCACCCTTCTTGTATAAATAAGGTGGTCCAAAATTGAGTCCTGGTATTTCTGCGACCGACAGTACATGCAAAAATAATTATAGTCTTTTATATAAACTTCTTGTCGAAAATGAATAATACGCGAGATATAACCCTTAAAAGGGGGATAATACATTTCAGCTTCTCTGCAATATTTTCCAACTCACTTAAAATGTCAGTCATTTATATTTTAAACTTAGTCATAGGCCATCTGAACACTACTTTTCATGGTACATTTAAACTTATTCTTCTTTTTAAGTTCTAGTTTTAGTAGGTGATTAGCATTATTTTCCTCATATCATTTAAATCTTTTTCAAATTTCTAAAAATTATTATAAAAAACAGCAACAAAAATAATTTTCAGATCGCTAGAAATGAAAAATGTATTCTTATTGTATTTCCATAAACCAAGCCGTTGATTGATTGATTGATTTACTAGCGTAAGGTGAGTATTGCTGCCGATTCCCATATCCAGTCTGGAGGTTAGTTCCATCATGCAGCTTGGTCGTCCGCCGAGCACACCCAACGGATGGCCAAACAGCGTGCCGAAGCCAAACTTTGGATGTTTTATATACCGCCGGACCGGCTGTATACGCTGGGTTGGACAGACGACATGCTTGTTGTCAACAGCGAGAGCCACATGGCGCATGGGGAAAGAATATAAGATGGGAAATGTAGGTGTTTGTGAGATGCTTCTATTAAGTATCCATGCTTCTTTTTTAGTTTCTATCTGTCATCATCCGTTGGGAAGTGTAGGCGTTTCAAAGATGCTTCTTTTTAGTTTCCATCTAACGTCATCTCTTTATTTATTCTTCTTCTCAGTTTTCTGTTTCTTTTGTTTCTGAATCTTGTTCCACAGGTCCATTTACGGTGGAAGTGCAAGGAAGAGTCCTGTCTCCTTGCGGCAGAAAGAGCTTTCTACAGCGGGTTATGAGAAAGAGGCCCTAGAGAATATTTTGCACACCCTGTATATTAGTTCATTTTAGCACTAATTACTTTCAACTGCCGCTTTCCAATTCCGGGTATTTTTCTGTTTCATTACCTATGTTTAATACCTTTTCAGTTTTATTTTTAAAATGTTTTCAATTTTAATAAATAAATAAACTAGTACATTAATAAACTAAAAATACTACTTAAAAACTTATCTTTCTTCGTCCACAGCTGGTATGATTATCTTACATTATAAACAGACGTCGATCACTCAAATCCACTTGAGGCGCCTTGAAGTCGGTCCCAGGTAGTTTCCATTTATAAGGGCCCATACGCTACACCACTTGCGTTTACTTTATACTATTATTAACAAATATTTTACAGTAATTTTCAATTTCTAATTTGTTGCGTGCTTTGTTCTTCTATTATTACACTTTATTTTATGCAGAATTTGTTTTACTCTACCGATGACTTAAATTTTATGGCGTTTTAACTGGTTCTTTTGCTTTTTTCGGGAGCATCCGTCACAACACGTCCGTCTACGATGAAGATAAACCGACGACCTCTAAACCAAGCCGATCTCGAATAATTTGTGTTCAAAATACAAGATGCAATTACAACAATATATTGATAAATTCTTTTATATTACTTTGAAATTTCTGTTATTTAATTTATTAGACATTCTTTTTCTTGAAATAATTCCAGTTTAATTGTTAATATTATATATTATTTAAACATGAGTGATTATGCGTTCTCTGAATTAACAGACTAGTTTTGGCTATGGGAGAAAGTTTCGGTAATCCTGCTGCAGCTGTAAAATGTTTTGAAGATAAATTTCCGAATAAAAATATTCCTGATGCCAAAACTTTTTTAAGTACAGAATGTCGACTTAGAGAAACAGGAAGGTTTCAAGTGAAAAACAGGCACCAAAAAACTCATGAATTATTACCTGAGAATATGCCAATAAGAGTTGATTTTTGTGAATTGTTATTTAAGCGAATGCAAAATGCTCCAATTGTTTTAAGTAAAATGCTTTTTGCTGACGATGCTACATTCATACGACAAGGCATGTTTAGTTCTCGGAATATGCATTTCTGGGCTGAAGAAAATCCTAATGCAACAATACAAATCCCTTTTCAACATACTCTCGTATGACTGGTATGACTGGACTGAAGCGGTTTGGCGAGAGAAAGACAACGGCTGATAACTGTAAGGGGCCCCTTATGAACAGTCTCGAAGTCTAGGAAGGACCATGTCTGAATAAGGAGCCGTAAAGAGGTGGTACAAGGAAGTATCTACATAAGACCTTCTAGGTCGCAGTAGGCAAGGTCAATCGCCAGCTTCTTCAGACTAAAATCTAAGAAATGGACAGTAACTCCAGGGAATCAGTCTGTTGGATACTATATATTTCCTGGAAATTTAAATGACGATAAGTATTATGATTTTTTGGAAAACACCTTGCATGAAATATTAGGTAATATTTCATTGCTAAAGAGAAGAAATATATTTTTATGCATGACGATGCAACACCGCATTATACCAGAACATGCAGAACACGGTTACGCCAATATTCTTGACTTAAGATGACGATCTCGACTGATTAGGTCTGTAGACCTGGACCGGCCTCGTAAGGGGTGGGCCTGCTTGTTCGCCTATCCCTCCCGCAAATGTGGACGGTATTGGCGATGTTAGCAAACCTCCCCTGGGTCATGGCTGTTGGACCCTGCCAGCTGGGTCGTTTCTTTTGGCGCTCTTCTGACTTCGTCTTCTTTCTTCGCTGGCATGTATAATCTCCCGGGAGCGTCTTTTGTCTGTCGTGACACGGTTACACAACCACTATCTGCAACGCTCACGTTTTGAAACACACTATAAGTTAATTTGTAAATATCAATTATGTGTTCCAATGCGATAAAGCGCGGGAATATTCTACTTATTACTTAAATTTAAATTATAAGATACTGGTCCCAGCATTATATGAATTTAAATTTTATCGGTTAGTCATGACAAATGCTTGATTAATAGCGTAGTAGCTTTTATGACAAGGTTTAGCCAATAGTAGACGAGCATAAGAATACGCCGGCTCGAGGAGGCGCTGGAAAAATGGCGTAGCGGATGGTTTGGCGGTGTGGGCTGTAAGAATAAAGCCGCCATATATTTGTAAATATCTGTTATATAGTGATTAATAACTGCAAATAGAATCAGTAAAGTAGTTATGTATGTATACGTTATGTGTTTATTGTGTATCATTGCCTATAGCTACAGCAAGGCAATGTTTTCGTCGAATCAACTGTAAATACAGACTTTTCTATCATGTACGCCTCTCGTGATGAAAATGTTGTTGTTTGAAGCCGCTTGCAACTATGCAGAATTATTGATGGCTTCATTTCTTCATTCCACGTTTGGCCAGTAATATTTTCTATTGTATCTAGTGTTGCCGTCGATTAAGACTTCTTGTACCCCGTGAGTAATTTCGTTTGAACGTTATGGCTGCGTAGCTATACCGTCCCGTTTTTAGACATCTCTCTTGTGTTTTGGGCATAAAATCGCAGTGTTCAACTAATGAACAAGTTTATGCCGAAATAACAAATTGTCGGGCTATTTTTTTGTCCTCAATTTTACGTACAGTTTGTATTATTTTCCTTTTGTGTGGCTACATGTAATTTAGTTGAACTTAATTATGTTATCGTAATAATTATTCGTTTATAACGCTTTGGCCAGACCACGTTTAGTTTAGTTTCATTATTTACTGTATACGGATTCGTATTATGTACAATTTTACCTTGTATGTTACTATCTGTCATATGGACTTTCAGTTATTTTACATGATTATTCTGACGAAAGTTTTTTGTATACTTTACCTGCACCCTGATGTCACATGCTCTATTATTGTTTGTGTCTTTTTCTGTAAACTATTAAAGTAGTTAAATTTAATGGATTCGTTTTACTTCAATTTAAGAAATTATAACGTTACATATCCTAATAGATGGGTTCGCAGGGGTGCCGATGCACTGATTAAGTGGCCTGCTCGGTCTCCTGACCAAACTCCCCTTGATTTCACTGTGTGATGTTATCTAAAATCTCGAGTTTATAATACTCAAATCGACACGATTGAACATTTGAGAGAAAAATCGATCAAGAGTGAGAGAATAACGAAGGAATGTTACAGCCTGTTCAACATTCCTTAATAAAAGACTCATCATAAGGAAAAATGGGGGACATTTCGAACAATTTTTGTAATTGATAATTAGATACTCTCTACCTATGTTTAATAATATTTGTAAATGCACGTTGTCTTTAAACACAAATTACAGAAAAACGGATTGGTTTATCGAAATATAATAAGAATACCTTTTTTATTTCTAATGATCTGAAAATTAGTTTTTTACAACAACTTTTTGAAATTTGACAAAAATTAAAAAGTTGTGTTGAAAATACTGACAGTCATCCCCTAAATCTACACCTTAAACAGAAGAGAGGGCTTGACTGATACCATGTAAACTAGTGCCCAGAAAAACAGAAATTTTACTCATCGGGTACCACACTCTTTTACGTTTATTAACATAACAATTAATATTAACCTTATTTTCTTCTTAGGGTATTTTTTAAGAGTTTCAGTTTATTTATTCTCTTAGTTCATCGGTCATTTAAACTGTCCTATTAACTGACCCATTCTGCATCATTATTATACATGGTTTTGTCTAATGAATTTAAGTTTGTGCTTAATTTTTGCAGCTAGAGTCGCCAAAATCCTATTTTGAGATGTATTCGGTTTCATAGTATTGCGACGTACAAAATTATTAAAATTATAATGAATGAGTGGAAACGTTTAGAGGGCCTTGTATAAAATGAAAAATGAGAATAATTACCTGCTGTCCTAGTGAGACACAAGATTATAGCTACATACATGTGTTTCAGAGTTATTACCCCTCCTCAACCTAGCATAGATTCGAGTGTTCTTATAGATTATGAGCAAAACCAACCAAAAATAAGAAGGTATAGCACACATGCAGTTATGTACGTTCCACTTTCGTACCTCTTGAGAGTACTTTGTACTGTACTGTTTTACCTCTGTTGGTTTTGCTCCTAATTTATGCCATATAAATTATGCTGATGAGTAGCTACAACTCCAAAACACGTGTTGGTTGCTGAATTTTTTGAACTGGGGTATAACACATTGACATTTTTCATATTTTAATTAATTATTATTAATGATGATTGTTATTTTTCGGCATTATTACAAATCTGTAAGCAGCACGTATAAAATAATATTCGAATTAACAACACACATAGATCTCAAGTTAGATTTTCGCGGGGTTTATGAATAATTATTTTATCACGAAATATTTTACCGTACAAAATGAACTAAGGTTACTAAACTAAACATTATTTCAAGATAAGGCATTAGTCAGTCTTCCAGGTTTTCCAATTAACTAAATATATAGCTACATTTTTGTTTCCCTCGTTTCCAGCATATTACACTGTAAGTCATAATAATGGTGGTAGATTTTTATTCTCTTATTACTTGCAGTCTCTAGCGGATTTCTAGTATGATTTAATCAGTTTTCTACTTTATTCTTTCCCGAGACGTGCGAAAATTGACTTCTTCCATCTTGCTTTTGAAGAGACAATTTTAAATTAGCACGGTTAACTTGTGGTACTATAATTATTTTTACTTAATTAGTCGGTTGGAGTTTCGAGAAAAACGGTTTTTATACAAGTTACCTCAATAAGCGAAAAATGTCGGTTTTTCAATACTTTATATTTTAGCAGTCGTCTAGAAATATAATTCAAAATTATTTTATCTTTCCTAAATATAGGTGTTTAGCCTGTCTATTTTAAACTATCTTTATAACATCTAGAAATCCATCAAATGCAAGTGCAACTCGCGTGACGTAGGTTTCGTGATTTAATTTTAAAGATTTCTCTCGCGTCAATTCTATCTTGTGAAGAGATATACCGATCCACGGTAAATAGAGAAAAATAAGTTAGGCAAGCTAATAAGAGTCCAGAAACTTAATTTTTAAAACCTTTTATTTAACTTCCCATTTATGTTAGTTACGCCCGAATATGGAATCGGGAGCGCCCGGAATTTTTTTTTTCAAAAATTTGTTTTATTGAAATAATCTTAAAATATCATAGGCTTTTTGCGCACAGTTTTTCTCAGGAACATCTGAAGATATTGACTTGCAATTTGGTACACATATTACGGGATCTGGATATAGATTGTATTTTGCGCTAATTCCGGTGTAGTATTGCGGGTTAAATAAGGCTAAATAAGGGAAAGTAAGTAAAGCAAGTTAGTAAGAATACGAAAATTTGGGATTTGCTGTATATATTAGGCCAAAGCCTCAAATTTTTAATATTTTCCGTATCCTCCACCAGTCCATTATTAAAAGGGTTAGTACATCCTCTTAAAGTGAGACAGATAATTTTTTTTCAATAACTTCCGTTATATTGAAGAAAAATTTAAATTAAACATATACTTACTATTTTTTGACGTTACTGATGAATTAATTTCTGTATTGCCATGACAATGCGACAGGTTTTCTGTTTCAGAAGAACCTATGACCTATAGGGTAAAAACGATAATTCTTGATTTTTTGTTGCTATTAAACAAAAATTAAAAGTATTAATTTGTGTACTAAAACAGTTGGACATTATGTGGAGCATTTCTTATGAATATAGTTTCTGTTAAATAAACTAATTTTCTGTTATTACAAAATTTTGTTCCGGAATTGTAAATAAATGTTAAATACAAGTAGAGGCGATAATTTCTTGAATTTTGATTAATATTACAAAAAATTTTAAGAGTACATTTTTGCAGTCATTTCAATGCTCTGCAAAAATGTTTCCTAATTTTACAAGGCGATTAAAAAAATATAGTCAGTCAAATATTAATTACGAAAAGAAAAATTGAGAAACAAAAGATATTTGAGTGTTATCAAGTTTACATAGAGTAGGTACTTATAGAGATACATCTTCCACCAAAATTTCAACATTTTATCTTCAATATGACGGAAATTATTGGAATTTTTTTTTTTTTTGTCACTCGCTTTAAGAGGATGTACTTCCTCAGGGAAATATTTTTGGACTCGGGTAAGCTGGGCTATATGGGCTCAATATGAATCCAGGAATCGCAGGTTTCCGTCCGGGAACTCAATTCTGGGACACGCTGTATAGTGTAGAATAAATAAAGCAAGGTAATAAGAGCCCAGAAACTTTATTTTAGGCGTATATGCTGGAAGCCAACGCCTCAAATTTTTTTTATGCTTCAAATTTTAAATTACTAAAATTTTATAACTATTTTCCATTTACTACAGCCAAATATAGGTAATCAAGATGTTTCCCTTTATAGAGACTTGGATGGGAAATCTGAATGTGAAAGTAGTGGTTCCTTAAGCAGCGATTTTTTTCATAGAAGTGTGAAATATTATGTTTCTAAATACGTATATACGAAAGTTCTCCATACAGCTATGTGAATATTATTATACTCTTCGCAAATACAAAACGAAGAGTATATTCCATTCGATCGGCACATTTATAAAACCGGTAATATGGCTCGCAGAGAAAGATATTTCATATCACTGTGTTGGTGATCAAATTCTGAAGGACTTTCAAAATGTCCGTTCGTCTGTCTGCCTGTCCGTTTGTATGTCTGTCTGTCTGTCCGTCCGCCAAGTTTCTTGTAAGCACGATAACTTAAGAACGAAAGTCCGATTGTATTGAAATTTGGATAGTAAGTTAGTGTTAGCTAGAGAAAGAACAGAATTGATTTTTGAACAAAATCTATCAAAAAATAAAAGTTATAATTATTTAAATTTTTAAAATTTACATATTTATATTATATAATGTTACATCGCAAAACCACAATAATCCCTATTCAGATATCATATATCAGCTTATCAACAGCAATGGATTTGTCACAAATGCGATAAGATTATTGACCAAGCTTTGGCTGCTTTCTTTCATATTTTTGTATTTACGATAAAATGCGAAGAGTACACTATATAATGTGCAACGTTTATATATAAGGTGCAGTAAATCGGCGAAGAGTATAATGGTTAGCTTGTTTCATTTTATATGCTATCTCATCTGCTTGTAAGAATACAGTATCTACAATAAACTATTGTATCAAAGCAAAAGAGGGGAAGGCTCCAGAGACTGTTCATGATTGCTGACCAGCATGATTCACCTTATAATCTTCATTGTTGTCAACTTCTAATGGAATATCAGGTTTCAATGACTGGTTATCAGGACCGGATTATAACATAGAACAATTTTCTGTAACCATATTTACATTTAAAAAATCGGTAAAGGTATTTACACAGAACTTCCCTCGTTATTTGCCACTCTTTATTTAACAATTATTACTTTTTGCGCAAATACAAAACGAGTATATGGCATTCGATCGGCACATTTCTAAAACCGGTAATATTGCCCGTAGAGAAAAAATTTTCATATCACTATGCTGGTGATCGAGTTCTGAACAACTTTCAATATGTCCGTCCGTCTCCCCGTCTATCTGTCTGTCTGTCTGTCTGTTCGTCCGTCCGTCCGTCCGTCTGTCCGTCCGTCTGTCCGTCCGTTTGTCCGTCCGTCTGTCTGCCCATCCGTCACGTTTCTTGTAAGCACGATAACATAAGAATGGAGAGTCCGATAGTATTGAAATTAGAACAGCAATTTTTTTTTTGTTCTCAGGGCTCGTCTGTTAATAAAACTCCGAGGGCACTGCAGCCTCCTGGGCTTATTGTGCTCTCCCTGTCGTGTTTCACTCCGCTCACTCCAGTACCCCTGTACCCCTAATCAGGTGATACAGGTCCATGGTCGGGCGGGTGCTCATGAATTCCGGGTCCATTCGTGCTTGCCCGTAGATACCATGTCTTCTGCGAGCCAGTGCCTCGCAGTTGAATATGATGTGATCGACCGTTTCCGGCTCCTTGCTGCATAGTCTGCAGTCTAGGTTGCCGTCAAATTTGCCGATTGTATTTAGATACTTCTTTACCGGAAAATGTCCAGTCAGAAGTCCTACTATTAGTCCTGCGTCCTGTCCTGCGTCCTGTTCATTGTGAGCGGTTCTTCAGTTTGTTTTGCACATGGACCTTTAATGAGTGTTTTCCCATGTCGATTTCCTGGAATGTTCCTCCAGTGATTTTTGCGTTTTCTCTTGACCCAGTCTTTAATCGCCCTTCTGGCTGAGCTTTTGGAAATACCCAGCGCGGGTTCTGGGCCATAGAATGTTTTAAATAAAAAAGAAATTGTTTTGTAATATTTGAAACTAATATCATTTACAAAAAAACTGCGGAGAGTATCCTATAGAACGTGCAACAATTATATAACAAGTGTAGTAAATCGGCGAAGAGTATAATGGTTAGCTTGTTTTTCTAACTAAAATTATGTCAGATTTCCTCCTTAACAATAGTATCAGCTATATTTCAAATATTATTTTCCACTAGCGTTTCTGAATTAATGACTTTTTAGGATGACTAGTAACCACTCTGTATACTTTCCTCTGGGAGGAAAATAATATTTGTCATACAATTAACAAAATTGCCAAGGAGGAAGCCCGCACAGACATCTGCGCATAGATCTACAAGAAAAAATGCTTGGTTCCAATTACTAAACCTACCATACCTTAAGTACGTTTGTGTGCTGAAACCAAATTTTCAATTTAAAAAGTTTTTATTGCCAAAATACGGTTTTTGACAGTAAAAACCGGCAGATTTCGAGTACGAACTCTACATTTTGTTTTTGTTGACCTGCATAATGGATCATTCTAAGTAATCGCATGCTGGCGGAGATTAGCTGATTGACACTGTATTTAGTGATTTCTAATAATTCACCAGTGAGTAATTATAACTCTCGCTATTTATTATGGATACTATTACTTGTTCAAACGCAGTTAGTTAATGAATAAATAATCTAATAAGACTAGATAAGCATATTTATCCAACACAGGCATAGAACACAAGATATTACTATGGTTATTTTACGTAATACACACTAGTGGGAGAAATTTTGTATTACACACGTGTGTAATTGCACGTTAGTAGGATAAATACACGTTACTATATCCTCTTACAAAGCTTTGACATAATCATTTAGAAGCATTTTATATTTTCTGTAAATATATAAGCCAGTCCTACCCTGATATTCGTATTCATTGAAGGGTTGCGACATATAATTGGGCAGGACTAACAACTTATTCCTCGTACTCTTTGATGCATCTCTGATAAAGCCGGTATTGATTTGCATTAAATCAAACGGCAGTAGTATGAACACAAAGACATATGTAATTATAAATTGCATGTCATTTCATCATTCAGTATGCAGGCTGACCTGTATGTCTATAATATGTAATTTTCTTTCCACTTTTACGCATTTTCAATTATTCATATTAATGTTCTTGCTTTCAATGAAATTATTGTTCTCTAATATTATCTTCTGTGCATTTGAAATGCCTATATAAAAGAAATTAAAACAGATATTTTCGATAGTAATTTTTTATATAGACTAATTAACATGCAATTTGTTGTAATCTACAACACATAATTTTATATTGAAACATATTCTTTATAGGATTTTGCAAACAGCAGAAAAGGGGACTAGTTGTTGAATGAGAATTTTCAAATAAGAAATTATACAAATTCATTTTAGGATTTTAACTTGCTAGCATAACCAGAATTTAGGTTATTGAAAGAATGCAAAGATTTCATTAATATTTTTACACAAAGAAAAACTAATTATTTTAATTCTCATAGATACTTATAGCCCGAGAGCTTGCGACACCGAGGGTGTAAGAGCTTTGTAAAATCTAATATTTATTTATTAGTTTATTCAAAAATAATGGTCAGCCTGAGCGCTGATAGAGCAGTGCGCAGTCAGCTCTTATTTTCGAAGCGGACCCGTGTCGCTGAAGAAGCGAAATCCTCGGACCTCTTACTTTGGCGGCCGCTATCTCACTTAAAAATTACAGGAACATATCGTGCCCCACATCATTGGATTGGAAATTTAATTTCTAATCGATCACGGAAAAAGGGGGGATCAATTTTGTTTAGAAAAGGTTAGAGCTGTTTATGCGAAGAGATGACGAAAGCGCATACATTTTTTAATACTATTGCATGATTTTCCCAAAAAATTGAAAGTGCCCGCAAGAATCTGAAAAAATTCAGGGGTACGTAGGAAGGCGAAGATCGAGCCATCGAAAGTGGGTAAAAAGACCGACGGTTTTTGAAAAATTCATGTCGAAGGAAAGTTGTCATATGGATTTCAGCGTGTAGGTATTTGATTACTGAAACATTTTAAGTCATGGTGACTTCTATTACGAGCATGTCCACCTAAAATTTCGTAAATATATGTACACTTGAATAAAAATGTACATACAATGTGTCCGCGGAAAATCGTTATTATATGTGTAAATAACCATTCTTTTTTTACCATGAACACAATTTTCTGTATTCTGCTCTTGTTTGACCTAAAACCTATTTTCAGTAAGTTATAATTTCAAAAATGTATAGATCTCGCTGGTGGCAGCTTAAAAATGGAATTAGGCTTTTTTTTACAATGAACATAGTTTTATGTATTCTGCTCTTGATTGGTCCAAACCCATTTTCAGTAAGTTAGAATTTCAAAAATGCATAGAGGGCGCTGGTGGCAGCTTAGAAAGTGATTCACTTCAGGTAAACCGCCATTTATGTGCTAGATATTGAAACATGTTATAATAAGAACTTGCGCAACATTAAGAAATATGACGCTGTACCAAATTTGATACCTATACAAAGTGATTTTTAGGTTCCATAACGGACTGATTAAAAAAAAATACAAAAATATGCATATAGCTGTCAAATTCGGTACAATTTGTGTTCATAGTAAAAAAATGAATTTTATTTTTAAGATGTCACCAGCGCTCTCTATACATTTTTGAAATTCTAACGTACTGAAAATAGATTTTAGGTCAAGTAAGAAAAGAATACAGAAAATTGTGTTCTTTGTAAAAAAAATTATTATTTACACCTATAATAACGCTTTTCCATGAACACGCTGTATATCATACATCATCAATTATCTAAAAATGACCACTTTTAATTGTTTTTACGTTATGCAACCTAATAACATCAATAGATTTTCTTTGTCCATTGTGATACGAGCTGTACAGCCAGAGATATTTAACAAAAACTGCAAAAAAACATTCATTTGTTTAAGCAAGACCCTTCAAGGATACAACTGGAAAAACGATTATCGCGGATTTTTTTTAAACTTTGGGAATGGGTAGTTAAAGGTTTGCCGAACAGAAGATGTTACATGAAAAACTACCTTAATGACTTCCCTGCAGAATAACGGTACATCGACGGTAAATAAGCTTGAAGAAAATCAAGTAAATTGCACATATTTACAACCAATAAGTACACGTATACTATTCATCGTAATATATATTGTGTGTAAACCTGTTTTTTAATATTTACGCATTAATGTTCATTGGCAACGAAGCTGATACATATATTACAAGAAATCCCTAGTCCTCCGGACCAGGACGTAACATCGAGTAACGTTAATTACAGCGGTAGTTTACGATTTTTTTGAAGTTATTCAGTAGAAATGTATACCTACGTGAATATTAAAAAGCAGGATTGTACACAGAAAATGTTACGCAGAATAGTTAATGTTGCAACTATTTGCAATATAGGTACTTGATTTTTTGCAGATTTTTTACCTTCGAGGTACCGCAATTCTCCTGGCAAGTCATTAGCGCAGTTTCTTCATATAACTTCTTTTGTTCGGGAAACATTGTGCTACCCATTCTAAACATTTTAAGAAAATCCTTCATATTCATTTTTCCAATGTAAATGGTACGTAGTCATTTAATCCAAAACTTGTTGCTACACATTTTGTAATGTTTACAACAAATTCTATAATATGACAATTCACTACAAATTTTGGTTCTACTACATTATAATTCCATTTTAATCATCTGACAAGCGACTAACTCTTTAATGAAATCAAAATAAAACATGATAATTTTAATTCACATATTGCAAAATATAGTTTTATATTGTCGTAAAAACAGTTTTTAAATTGAAACAAAGGCATCGTCCTAATTTAATTTAAGCTGTAACCTTAAGTGAACTTTTCAAACACCATGAATCATGGAGCTTAATTTTGTATAATTTTTTTAACACCAGCTTAAAATATTGAATTATTTATTTCACTTAATTCCTTACCTCTGTCCACATAATCCTCATCGCGGTCCTCGATCTCAAAAGCCCCCTGCTAAGTCAATTATTTTCCTCGTACTTATATGTGACGGGCCAATCAATCTACTCGAGAGTAAGCCATAAAGTCATGAGATGTAATTTTTAAGAATTTTCTTTGATGTTATTAGCACACTGTAAATAACGCAGTATATTATAGAGATAATGATCATTATCTGCCTGTCTAATAACCTTTGAGGAAGTAATTTATTACTTTTAGACTTGTAGATCAGTGCTATAAGTTAGTAATACTGTTAAAGAAGAGTTTTATAATACAGTGAGTAATCATTACATTTATAGCTTTCGTAAATCTAAATGATGTTAAAATCAGTTTAATTAAATTAATTATTTATTGTGAAAATATTCAACACATTTCGATTATTCTTCTTAATATACTAGCAAATACCATGGTTTGTAGCAGCGTCCTTGTAGTTACCGAGTCATTTTAGTTGCTCCTGAAATTTTAGTAGCGGTTTTTGAGAGTATTAAATACTTTTAATTTGTAAGCACTACTAGGCATGGCAGTATTCGTCTTTGACAAATTAACTCACGCTTGGAGATAAAACTACCCTTAACTATCCTTTGTAACTCTTAAATTCAAGTGCAATAAAAAAAATAAGTTTCAGGTATTAGTTTTATTGCACTTTTCGATATTTTAAATGTATTAGTCATTTTAATAAATGGTGTAAAGGTTATATAGATTATTTTTGGATTTTTTTCATAAGTAAAATAGAAAAAAAAGATTAAATTTTATATATTTTATTTTATAAAATAGAAAATCGAATGCAAAAATTATATCAAATGCACCAAAGAATAAAACCAATATTACGGCCAAAAAATTTATTTTACTAAAAAGGAAGTACTATTGTAAGTTTTTTTATTGATTTATTTTATGTAGGTTATAGTAAACTTTAGACCCAATAAGTTATTAACAGAATAATAAAATTTCATGTTAAACCAAATTATTTAAGAATATATTTAGAAAATATTTTGTCTTGATAAAATGAAAATTATTTAATTTATTTTCGTTTAGAAATGGCCATTGATGAACTGAAAGCAAAGAGCAAAAAATATATAAAAAAACATTTTTTAGAAAAAACATTAAAAAAAAACTACTAAAAAGTAAAAAATAATTTTTTAAAATTCATACACCTGGAAACCAGAAGCTTTGAGGACGGTCATATAGCAATATATAGTTATTTTGCTTCATTGGCCGCCCCCAACGCTTCTGGTTTCCAGGTGTATGAATTTTAAAAAATAATTTTTTACTCTTTTATTATAGTTTTTTTAAATAAAAGCTTTTTCTTAAAAACATTTTTTTTATATATATTTTGTTCGACATAAGTGCACTTTAATCTTGAACAATTTTCATATTTTTTGCCCTATTCTGTATACTATTTAACTTCAAGCCATTCTAAGTGCACCTGCAATGGTTATCGGATATGTAATAACTTTTGGCGGTATTTAAACTTTGGTTGTACAACTGAAAAAATTATTTACATGTATTCCACACTTAATCGATCACACTGTGTATCCTGAGTGTAAAATCCGGCCATGGTTATCATAAAAATGCATTGTCATCAAAACTGAATCAACGTGTAAAATGTCAACTTCGTAGGATAAGAGTAAGTGGTTTTAATTCAGCCTGCAGGATTTGACCTAAATAAACTAACACACTAACATTGCAAGTTAAATAAAAGCTACTAAAAAAATGTCATATTTTTCTTCAAGTCGATTTAGGAGTGGTTTTCCCCTAAAATGCTGAAAATATTCAGTAAAAATTCGTTTAATTCATTAATACATGTACTGGTATCTGAAACTTAATTTTTTTATTGCACTTAATTTAGGGGTATTAAAGGGTAGTTAAGGGTAGTTTTACCTCCAAGAGTGGGTTCAAATAATTTTCTTATTGTTTAAAAATGGCAGTGATTCAAATCGAAAGTAAATAGTTAACAAATATTTTAAACAAGCATTTGTCATTGTATATCATTTTAGGGGTACTTTTCACCCTCTCTAATTAACCACTTTTAATAAAATTTTACTCAATTTAATGCATATTAATTTAATTTGATTGTTTAAGATTAATATTCAAATTATTGCAAAAAACTCCTAAGAGGGGTGTTTCTTCCATATTTCGGGGGTTGTCTCATATTTTGGGGGTTCGCAACCACGATTCTCGGAATCAGCCAAGAAACATATATATAGTAACTTAATCAAATATTTAGGATACATTTTTGTTATCATAAAATATAAATCTTTAAATTCTTTAAATATTTTTCATACTTTAACAGATTTCCTAGTCTCAAAAATATTAATAATGAAAAAGATCGGATGCTTACGTGAAACCCTGATATTTTCTGAGTATTTAAAAAAAATATATTTTACCTTAAAAATTGAGCTGGAGAACGACTTTTGTCCATTTAGATGTGTTTTTATCCCACTGTGAGTCGTTGGACATCGCATGCATGTATGTATTTATGTATATATGTATATTACAAGATTATGTTACATTTATAATGTATCACAGATGATGTACAACTTTAAATATAATGTATAAACATATAGAATTATCTGTATTAAATTGGAAAATAGTAATTATTGTTTTATTAATTTGCTACACCTTAACACGAAAATACGATCCAAATTAGTAATCAGCAACCCTAAAAACATAAATAATATTAGTTTTATCAATAAATTCCTTTGTACATATGTTTTAACTTTAGGGGTGCCTATTAAGGGTAAGAGCAATTCACTTTTCTTCTTAAGATATAAGTTTTATGTCCTAAGATATAAGAACTTGCAAAAAGAAGATCTTCTTGCTCGAAACAACCAAGATATAGCCAGTTTTTCCATTGCACCTCTATTATATCGGCCATATCAGGAGAGCTGAATTTCAAAATTATGACTTGAGATTTGTAATCAGCGACCTCTAAAACATAAACATGATTTTATTCAATAACTAACTCTTAATACTTGAGTCACTATTAAATTTTGAAATTTAGGGCTTGTGTTCACCCTCTTAGGGGTAAAAGCACATCTATTCCTTCTTAATTTAAGATTAGAAATTCGCAAACAAGATCCAAGCCGCTAATTCTATATAATTATTCCGATATTTGGATAGTTTTCGACACCAAGTGACCGTACTTTAAACTTTCCACCACTGAGAAAATTTTTCATACTGCTTTCGTTGTCTGCTGTGCTCTAACAGGATTAATGATGTCTCTAGCCGATACAAATATGTCAGACAATTGCATGCTCGCTCTTGTACTATAACGAAAAATTTCATTTTTTTCCACCACTTGTCATTTTTGCTTAAGCTAAATATCTAAACTATTTTTCATTCTTTTTTAGGTATGTGGTATGTATAGGATATATCATTTTCCTCCGCTTCTGTTTATCAAGTCATTACCAGGAATAATCGGCAATAATGGTAAGTAAGGTATAAATTAGTAGTATTAGTATAATTATGCGAAAAATGAATAATTAGTATCCAGTACTAAAAGCTGATAAAGAATATATAAAATTATATTTAGATATAATGAGACTAAGATCATTTAATCAAACAGAGATTATCAAAATCAAAAATAAAATAAAAATAAAAAACAAGACAACATTTTTTCTAGAAAATACTTGCTCCTCAACATGCAGAAGGTAAATAAAATATTTTTGATATAATTTTATTTCTCTCTGGTAAATTATATTTAATTGTTTATTTAAAAAGGGACCTATAACCATTTCACTCTCACCTTCGTGCACTGTACTTTCTAAACTGCATTTTACTTAAGGTGACCATGCCCTAGAAAGAGACATTCAAATGGGAAATATTTATTATTTTTGGACATAATTTTTTTTCTTATACGTATATTTAAAACAACTATCAGACTACCTAGGTAGACCCATAATAACACTATTACTATGAATTTTCACTCAATAACTTCAGTGGTTTGCAAAATAGTTAGATTTAAAACTATGAAATAGGAAGATCAGCATAATGTTTAAGTTTAAATTTAACTATTTTGCAAACCACTAAAATTATTAAGTGAAAATTCATAGTAATAGTCTCGTTATGGTTTTACTTAGGTAATCTTATAGTTTTTTTAAATGTACATACTAGAAAAAAAAGTTATGGCCATTCATTTCATGTTGAAGATCTACAGGAATATAGGAATTTAATTAACAGCGATATAAAGAATTTGGTGTCAGTTTCTACTGATCATCTACTTAAAATTAACCCTAGTAAATCATCTGCTATAATATTTTGCAATGACAATGCTCGTGAATTTGTGTCGAGAGAAATTAATATACAGATTGGAAATGATACAATTGCCTTCAATAACAGCTCTAAAAGTCTTGGTCTTATTATTGATTATAAATTGAGATTTAAACAGCATATTACGAGTAAATTAAGATCAGCATACGCTGCACTAAAAATGATATATTCCCAGAGACGATTTTTAAGCATGGAAGTAAAAAAAATGTTATGTGATTCTCTAGTTTTGTCCCATTTTAACCATTGCGATGTGGTTTATGGCCCCTGTATTGACAGCATCGAGGCCCGGCGCATACAAAAAGTACAAAATGCTTGTCTTCGCTTAATTTTTGGAATTCAACGCCGTCAAAGAATATCTCGTAAATTGAAAACTGCAGGATGGCTGAATATGTACAATCGCCGCAAACTTCACATGGCTTGTTTTTTTCATAAAATTTTAAAGTTTAGATCGCCACCTTATCTCCTCAACGAGCTCTCTTTTAGAAATGATATTCATAGCATTAATATTAGACGAAGAAATATTCTCACCATACCACAACACCGTAAGGAAATATTCAAAAGGTCATTCTCTTATAACATTGCTAGTTCTATAAATACGCTATCCTTTAATGGACTCACCCTTTCGTGTGTAAGTTTTAAAAAAACATTTAAAAAATATTTAATGCGAAATCAGTAATAATAAAATCTTACCTTTTCCCATAATTTCTCTGCTTTTAAACTTTGTTCCTTCTTTAATTTTCTTTGTTTCATTTTTTTCTATTTCTTTTCTTTCTCTTCCTCTCATTTCTTACTCTCCTCCCTCCTTCAACTCTAGTTTGCCTCTTTTTCATTCTACTTTGATGTATTTTTTTTTTTATGATTGTTTCGATATGAGTACCTATATTTATTTAATTTATCTACCTCTGATATTATTTACAGGCAATAGTGGAAGAACAGTTTACTGGCTTGTCAGTAAACTGAACCACTCGCCTTTTATTTACCTGTTGTGTAAACATGTATAATTTACTATTGTTAAATTTGTCAAATTGGGTAAATAATAAATGCTTTATTATTATTATTATTATTAAATAAGAAATATTTCCCTATCGGACGTATATTTCTAGGACCCAGCCACCTTAAATTTATGAATAATTTTATTTTTTCCATAAATTAAACTTGAGTATAAATTTCCGCAACATAGATTTGTGCATTATTAAAATGAAAATGTTACAATGAGTCTCAGGCAACAGTTTTTCCTTATAGTAGCATTAATTTTGTTCCTACTAGTAAGTAAATTTAGAAAAAGAAAAATGCATCGAAAAATATTTTTCTACTTTTGTGCTCTATACTGTCTAAGGACAGAATTACAAAACCAGAGAACAGTTACCTTAAGAAAAAAAAATTACATAAGAAACATATTTTAAAGAAAAAGATTTTATCTAAAATAAGCAAAGTAACTATGCAATAGTGCTATATGACCGTCCCCAAAGCTTTTTGTTTCCTGGTGCCTGTACGAATTTAAAAAAATATTTTTTACTTCTTAGTACAGTTTTTTTTAAATAAAAGCTCTTTCTTAAAAATATTTTTTTATCTATTTTTTTCTTTACTTTTTAGTACATGTTTTTCAATAAAAGCTTTATGTACTTTAATTTTTTTTTATTTATAATTTTATTTTTTATCTTTTAGTCTACTTATTTTACCGACAGACAAAACCCTATCATTTGATACCCATGTCAAGGGGGTTGTGAAGAAAGCGGTACGCCATATTGGGTTTAGAACGATATTATATATACTATATTGAATTGTCACCGGACCTACATACGTGTGTAAGATTTCAAAGCTTTGGCTTAATTAGAACTAGTCGAAATTTTGATTGCAAGATTTGACCTAAACAAACTAACACACTAGCATTGCAAGTTAAATAAAAGCTTTTAATAACAACAAATATTAATAGAATCAAACCAAGAACAAAACCACGTTAGCGTTACCCGCTGTGGTTACCTGTTAAATACGATAACTTATGTTAGACTTCATATTGTTATTTCAAATTGGAAGAAAATGTAAAATAGCACGTTATATACACTCTATCGAAATTAGTTATGTAGGGTGATCGGAAAATGTATGTATACCGTCATATTCGAAAATAAATTGCGTTTTATTTTATAACACTGTTACTGCAGCAAAACGTTACTTGGAAGACGAGGATGTAATATTTCTACTTACTTTCGATTTTTCCTTTGCTGTTTTTTGTTGTATCTTGATTACTATCGATGTACTCCTTTGGTTGTCTTACAGTTAACACTGCTAGACACTTTTAAATATAATAACCTTGCTAGTTTTTGTGTAGAATCAGGACTTTGAACATACGTGAGTAATTACATGAAATGTATTAAAACCAGTTGATAATTGGAAACACAAAATCGCACCAAAATTAATATTGAAGAGAAATTGTCAATTATAAAATCTGAAATTGATTAAAACTAGTACATATTAATTAAAAGTTCAATATATATATACAAAATAGAAAGACTGAAAGTCTATCTATTTAATTGTTTATAAACCAAAACGTATTAGTCCATCCATCCATAGTAAGTGGCACATATTCCAAGGACGTATGATCTCAACCTCATACAACTTCGAAGTGATTTTAACAATTAACTGGCATAAAAAGATTTCCATGGAGAACAAGTTTGTAAACTTTGGTGTGGGGTATTAAGGATTTCAGATTGAGGTAATAAATGCCACTGGAATTTATAGTGGCTAGCTTTATATGTCCTATTAGACTATTGTATCAGCAGTCAAAGCAGAATAATTGTAGTGTCTTTAACAATCGTTATGTGAAGCATTAAGCTTCCCTGTTTTACTTCCCGGAGTCTTATATTTCAGATCATGTAGAATACGAAAATAATAGGTTTTTCAATTCCGTCTGTCTGTCTATTTGTCTGTCGGTCTGTTTTCTGTCTGTTGGTGCATTAACTAAAAAACTACCTAACGAAGAACAGTCAAATTTGGTAGGTAGTTCACGCTACTGAAAGCTAAGAAATGGCTAGACTGTCACTGGAAAACATACAGGGTGGACTGTTTAAAGTGAATAGATCATGGAAACAATTTTCTTCGCTCAAATTAAAAATTTTCACGCTTCATGACATTCCAAGCCGATTAAATTTTCTAACCACTACTATACTTCCACTCCACTACGTGGATGTGCAACTAAAAATGTGATAGATGCAAATAATGGTTGTCATATAGTTAACACAATTGGCAATGAAGACACCTGTTACAGTTTTATTGAAAAATATAGGGAGGTCATCCTAAGAAATAATTCAACAATGGTTTAAATTTGTAAAGGTATTTACGCAAGCCCTTCCTATTTGGCACCTTTTATCTAATATTGAATTGTTGCTGTCGGATGACTACTCTGTATATTCTTTGACCAAAAGTTACCAGATCTTTGTAATAATAGTCATACTACATTCCAATTATTATTCTCATATGCAGTAATTAATCATTTTTTAGAGTGACCGCCCTGTATAAATAAAGAGTGAAGTTCTGTACAAATAGCTTTACCGATTTTTTTCAGACGATTTAACAGTATGCTGTTAAAACGTTTGAAAATGATTATATGTAATATGATAAGGATTACGAGATTTTGTCTCGTTTTTGAGCACCCTTAGGAAGACGTTCGTGGCATCATTTTTTGAGGTATTTTTGTTATAAGAATATTGGATAAAATTAAAATATTGTCATTCTGCGTGATAAAAAATTCGCGTATTTCAGTGTACTTTCTCACTAAACATTTCCTTGTCAGATTTCATTGTAGTTTCTAAAAATATTTTGAAGGTTAAACTTAGCAGTTTCTAAAAATATATTCAGTCAAATTTTGTTGCATTTTCCAAAACATTATCTTCCACGTTTTTCATTACACCTCTTAAAAACTTAGATAAAGAAGTTTTTACTACTTTATTAACTCCTTCTCGGATAACTTTTACCGAGTTCTATGGTATCAGGTAAAAGTGGATTATTCCATATACAGGGGGCAAAATAATAATGAAAAAGGCACTCGCAGTCCATATTGACCATCGCACCAATGGTTCAGCTCGTTATAGAACGAATTCGAGTGCATATGTTTTATTCTGAGATGATTGTTAAATAATTTTGTGCCATTATATCTATTTGATTAACACAAATAGGTATAGCAATGACTCGTAGATGTACCATATTAACGTAAGTACAAAGAAGTATATTTGATATAAAATTTCCTTATTTTTAAACGCTTAAGAAAATGTCTAATAAACTTAGATAAAGAAGTTTTTACGGCTTTCTTAACTCCTTCTCGAATAACTTTTACCGATTTCTTTGATATTAGCTAAAACTAAATTATTCATATACAGGAGGCAAAATATTAATCAAATTGACACTCGCAATCGGCCACGCTCGGCAGCTAACTCTACTAGCTTTAAAATATAAGTTCTAGTAATATAACGTACTCATATACTTAATACAATATTTATTCAGGTAACTCATATGTACTATTTGTGTATATTTCTGTATTCATAACTCTCCATGCAAACTAATTAACGTATGTCAAGCCTATATAATATACAGTGTAAGTGCTATGTAATCTAATTAAGAGACCATACACACTACATAGGTATGGAATGCACCGTGGCATTCGCTTGGATGCTTATCCAAATACATAATTTATGCACAAACCAGGCACATTGATGATATTAATTTAACTTGGATAATTCTCATGAACTATGAAGGGGTAAAAGGAATTATGAAAGTCTGCGATAAGGGAGATCGCTGACTCCTGTAAATATTTAATAAGTTTACTTCGTTTCGGGGGACGTCAGTTTAATGGGATTACTACGGAAAATGATCTCCTTAAAGTGTTTTCGTTCACGTAAATATTTTAGTTCGAAATTATTTGCAATAACTTAGCAAATGATGCGGTTCGTGAAATTAAATCGACTCAGTCTAATATTGGAATATGCAAGTGGTAGCATTCCTACGCAATGCCGCGATGAAATTAATATTTCATCTAAATTGAAGTAAAATACGATATGTAGCTGACACTACTGCCATGTCGAGTGCAATTAGACACAAAATGTAGAAAATGACAGAACCCAGTTATAATGAATGAATTCTCATGACTTTTTTTGCATTGAGTTTCTATTACTGAGTGCAAAAAGTTTACCCTTAAAAAATTACCTTTTACTTGGGAGTAGTTTCCACCCCCTCTAGAGAGGTTAGCAAAAAAATAAAATGGTAACCACAGAATCTGATACAGAATCGTACTGTAAGAGAAATTTGGTTATTGTGGTTCACAATTTTTCCTAAAAATTTTTATTTTGAAGATTGAAGATTACGATTTTAACTTTAAAAAATTTGTACCTCGAGACTGTTTTTCGTAAATAACTCAAAAGTCTTACATTTATGGAAGAAGTGGTATGTTACGAAACATAAGATTATGGAATTACAATAGTTTTATTTTTTATTTATTCTGTACGATGAATAGTTTAAAAATGGAGCTACAACGTATATCAGTCGACATATAATGTTTAAATTTCAAATATGACAGATACAACCAGTATGATGTTAAAAATAAATATAATAGAAATTAAAAGACTTCAAGTGCTCTTTAATATCATTTATTTTATTTTATGTGCAAAACAATGAGTGTTTGTATTTTCTTTAATTAAAAATTTAGGATTTTCCTCCTGTCATTGGCCATATAACAGAAATTCCAAAAATCTGTATCAGTCTTTATAATGCTCTTTTCATATCACTGTGTTGGTGATCGAATTCTGAACAACTCTCAAAATGTCCGTCCGTCTGTGCATCTGTCTGTCTGTCCGTCCGTCAGGTGTCTTGTAAGCACGATAACTTAAGAACAAAAAGTCCGATTATATTGAAATTTGAGCAGTAAGTTAGTGCTAGCTAGAGCAAAAGCCCTGTCGTATTTGGATAATATGGATCAATAAATACAAAGTTATTAATTATTTAAATTAAAAAAAAAGAAATAGTATGCTTTGTAATTAAACAAAGAATATCTAAAGCCAATATTATTAACAAAAGTAACTGCGAAGAGAATCCTATAGAATGTGCAACAATTATATAAATATTGCAGTAAATCGGCGTAGAGTATAATGGTTAGCTTGTTACTACATTTTGAAAAAAAATGTAGTATACGTTTAGCATTTTTCCGGTGGACCGTCGAAACCCGAAAAAAACGTCGGATCGATGTGAAAGTCGTATCTATCGATTCGAGAGCGAATTTAGAAAATTCCGTCCGTCGGTCAGTCGGTCTGTCGGTCTGTCTGTCTGTCTGTCTGTCTGTCTGTCTGTCACGCCCAGCCCCCCTAATCCGTTTTCGGATTGCGATGAAACTTGGGTGGTTAATAGGAGGTCTTTAGAAAACCTTAACGCCCGAAGCTCGGCTCCGTTCGGAAACCGGAAGTACCCGATATAGACGTTTCGAGTTTTTCGGGAGAAATTGAATAACTCGATAACGGGTAGTCGGATCGAGACATTTAAAAAAAGGAATGGTGCCGCTGGCAAAGCTCTACAAATAATTATACCGGAGGCTATGTCGAAAAACAAATGAAAATTGATTTTTTTTTGCAAAAAACTGGTTTTCTCGAAATCGGGCTAGGAAGCACGATAACTGTCCAGAATATTGATCGATTTCGATGAGACTTGGTGGGATCAAAGGTACCCGGCCACAAATCAAGCCTATTACTGGCGGCCCGAATCCGTTGACTGCAAGTATGTTTTCCAGGGCCGAGTATGATTTTCCAAAGAAATTAATAACTCCCGAACCGAAGGTCCGATTTTGATTTTCAAAAATGGCAATTCTAGGGCTCGATTAGGTCTATTAGTTGACGTTTGTGAGAAATTTGAGAAAACAAAAGCGAATCTACAAATCCTGGAAAACTTGATTTTTTTGATAAATTCTACAAATTCCGAACAGTTTCCTAATAAAAATCGAAAATTTACTATTCCCTCGATCGATCTCTATAACCAGTATAAGGCACGGACCTTTTTGGACAAAAAATTTGAAATAGAGTTTTTTCGAAAAACTTAAAATAAACGAGTTATTTACGAAAATGCATTCCATAGAATTATTTAAAAAAAGATTACAAATTGATAAATTCTCCGTGCGATAGAGGTGCAAAAAAATAATGTAATGTTATATTTAAAATATCATCATTCATTTCCTCATTTTCATTTGCTAAATAAAAATAGAACCGATGCCCTTTCCGTGTTTCAAAATGTAGTTAGCTTTTACTTTAGTCAATGCAAAACAAAAGAAAAATAAAACATGTCAAAGCACTGAGTCATCTTGCGATTCTCTGCTGAAAATTTAATGAATCATCCCAACAAATTGGACAAAAAGCAAATCAAAATGTAGTTTTTTTCACTTGTTACTACATTTTGAAAAAAAATGTAGTATACGTTTAGCATTTTTCCGGTGCACCATCGAAACACGAAAAAAACGTCGGATCGATTTGAAAGTCATATCTATCGATTCGAGAGCGAATTTAGAAAATTCCGTCCGTCGGTCAGTCGGTCTGTCGGTCTGTCTGTCTGTCTGTCTGTCTGTCTGTCTGTCTGTCCGTCACGCCCAGCCCCCCTAATCCGCTTTCGGATTGCGATGAAACTTGGGTGGTTAATAGGAGGTCTTTAGAAAACCTTAACGACGGAAGCTCGGCTCCGTTCGGAAACCGGAAGTACCCGATATAGACGTTTCGAGTTTTCCGGGAGAAATTGAATAACTCGATAACCGGTAGTCGGATCGAGACGTTTCAAAAAAGAAATGGTGCCGCTGGCGAAGCTCTACAAATAAGTATACCAGAGGCTATGTCGAAAAACAAATGAAAATTGATTTTTTTTGCAAAATACTGGTTTTCTCGAAATCGGGCTAGGAAGCACGATAACTGTCCAGAATATTGATCGATTTCGATGAGACTTGGTGGGATCAAAGGTACCCGGCCACAAATCAAGCCTATTGCTGGCGGCCCGAATCCGTTGACCGCAAGTATGTTTTCCAGGGCCGCGAATGATTTTTCAAAGAAATTAATAACTCCCGAACCAAAGGTCCGATTTTGATTTTCAAAAATGGTGATTGTAGGGCTCGATTAGGTCTATTAGTTGACGTTTGTGACAAATTTGAGAAAACAAAAGCGAATCTACAAATCCTGAAAAACTTGATTTTTTTGATAAATTCTACAAATTCCAAACAGTTTCCTAATAAAAGTCGAAAATTTACTGTTCCGTCGATGGATCTCTATAACCAGTATAAGGCACGGACCTTTTTGGACAAAAAATCTGAAATAGAGTTTTTTCGAAAAACTTAAAATAAACGAGTTTTTTATAAAAATGCATTCCATAGAATAATTTAAAAAAATATTAGAAATTGATAAATTCTCCGTGCGATATAGGTGCAAAAAAATAATGTAATATTATATTTAAAATATCATCATTCATTTCCTTATTTTCATTTACTAAATAAAAATAGAACCGATACCCTTTCCGTGTTTCAAAATGTAGTTAGCTTTTACTTTAGTCAATGCAAAAAGAAAAATAAAACATGTCAAACACTGAGTCATCTTGCGACCCTCTGCTGAAAATGTTATGAATCATCCCAACAGATTGGATTAAAAGCATATCAAAATGTAGTTTTTTTCACTTGTTACTACATTTTGAAAAAAAATGTAGTATACGTTTAGCATTTTTCCGGTGCACCATCGAAACCCGAAAAAAACGTCGGATCGATTTGAAAGTCATAGCTATCGATTCGAGAGCGAATTTAGAAAATTCCGTCCGTCGGTCAGTCGATCTGTCTGTTGGTCTGTCTGTCTGTCTGTCTGTCTGTCTGTCTGTCTGTCTGTCTGTCTGTCTGTCTGTCGGTCTGTCGGTCTGTCCGTCACGCCCAGCCCCCTTAATCCGTTTTCAGATTGCGATGAAACTTGGGTGGTTAATAGGAGGTCTTTAGAAAACCTTAACGCCAGAAGCTCGGCTCCGTTCGGAAACCGGAAGTACCCGATATAGACGTTTCGAGTTTTTCGGGAAAAATTGAATAACTCAATAACGGGTAGTCGGATCGAGACATTTCAAAAAAGAAATGGTGCCGCTGGCAAAGCTCTACAAATTAGTATACCGGAGGCTATGTCGAAAAACAAATGAAACTTGATTTTTTTGCAAAAAACTGGTTTTCTCGAAATCGGGCTAGGAAGCACGATAACTGTCCAGAATATTGATCGATTTCGATGAGACTTGGTGGGATCAAAGGTACCCGGCCACAAATCAAGCCTATTGCTGGCGGTCTGAATCCGTTGACCGCAAGTGTGTTTTCCAGGGCCGAGTACGATTTTTCAAAGAAATTAATAACTCCCGAACCGAAGGTCCGATTTTGATTTTCAACAATGGCAACTGTAGGGCTCGATTAGGTCTATTAGTTGACGTTTGTGAGAAATTTGAGAAAACAAAAGCGAATCTACAAATCCTGGAAAACTTGATTTTTTTGATAAATTCTGCAAATTCCGAACAGTTTCCTAATAAAAATCGGAAATTAGCTATTCCGTCGATCGATCTCTATAACCAGTATAAGGCAGGGACCTTTTTGGACAAGAAATCTGAAATAGAGTTTTTTCGAAAAACTTAAAATAAACGAGTTATTTACGAATATGCATTCCATAAAATTATTTAAAAAAATATTACAAAGTGATAAATTCTCTGTATGATATAGGTGCAAACAAATAATGTAATGTTGTATTTAAAATATCATCATTCATTTCCTTATTTTCATTTACCAAATAAAAATAGAATGCCCTTTCTGGGTTTCAAAATGTAGTTAGCTTTTACTTTAGTCAATGCAAAAAGAAAAAAAAGAAAAATAAAACATGTCAAAGCACTGAGTCATCTTGCGACCCTCTGCTGAAAATGTTATGAATCATCCCAACAAATTGTATTAAAAGCATATCAAAATGTAGTTTTTTTCACTTGTTACTACATTTTGAAAAAAATGTAGTATACGTTTAGCATTTTTCCGGTGGACCGTCGAAACCCGAAAAAAACGTCGGATCGATGTGAAAGTCATATCTATCGATTCGAGAGCGAATTTAGAAAATTCCGTCCGTCGGTCAGTCGGTCTGTCGGTCTGTCTGTCTGTCTGTCTGTCTGTCTGTCTGTCACGCCCAGCCCCCCTAATCCGTTTTCGGATTGCGATGAAACTAGGGTGGTTAATAGGAGGTCTTTAGAAAACCTTAACGCCGGAAGCTCGGCTCCGTTCGGAAACCGGAAGTACCCGATATAGACGTTTCGAGTTTTTCGGGAGAAATTGAATAACTCGATAACGGGTAGTCGGATCGAGACATTTCAAAAAAGAAATGGTGCCGCCGGCAAAGCTCTACAAATAAGTATACCAGAGGCTATGTCGAAAAACAAATGAAAATTGATTTTTTTTACAAAAAACTGGTTTTCTCGAAATCGGGCTAGGAAGCACGATAACTGTCCAGAATATTGATCGATTTCGATGAGACTTGGTGGGATCAAAGGTACCCGGCCACAAATCAAGCCTATTGCTGGCGGCCCGAATCCGTTGACCGCAAGTATGTTTTCCAGGGCCGAGTATGATTTTACAAAGAAATTAATAACTCCCGAACCGAAGGTCCGATTTTGATTTTCAAAAATGGCGATTGTAGGGCTCGATTAGTTCTATTAGTTGACGTTTGTGAGAAATTTGAGAAAATAAAAGCGAATCTACAAATCCTGGAAAACTTGATTTTTTTTGTAAATTCTACAAATTCCGAACAATTTCCTAATAAAAATCGAAAATTAACTATTCCGTCGATCGATCTCTATAACCAGTACAAGGCATGGACCTTTTTGGACAAAAAATATAAAACAGAGTTTTTTAGAAAAACTTAAAATAAACGAGTTATTTACGAAAATGCATTCCAAAGAATTATTTAAAAAAATATTACAAATTGATAAGTGATAATGTTATATTTAAAATATCATCATTCATTTAGTTATTTTTATTTACTAAATAAAAATAGAACCGATGCCCTTTCCGTGTTTCAAAATGTAGTTAGCTTTTACTTTAGTCAATGCAAAAAAAAAGAAAAATAAAACATGTCAAAGCACTGAGTCATCTTGCGACCCTCTGCTGAAAATTTGAATCATCCCCACAAATTGAATAAAAAGCATATCAAAATGTAGTTTTTTTCACTTGTTACTACATTTTGAAAAAAAATGTAGTATACGTTTAGCATTTTTCCGGTGGACCGTCGAAACCCGAAAAAAACGTCGGATCGATGTGAAAGTCGTATCTATCGATTCGAGAGCGAATTTAGAAAATTCCGTCCGTCGGTCAGTCGGTCTGTCTGTCTGTCTGTCACGCCCAGCCCCCTTAATCCGTTTTCGGATTGCGATGAAACTTGGGTGGTTAATAGGAGGTCTTTAGAAAACCTTAACGCCGAAAGCTCGGCTCCGATCGGAAACAGGAAGTACCCGATATAGACGTTTCGAGTTTTTCGGGAGAAATTGAATAACTCGATAACGGGTAGTCGGATCGAGACATTTCAAAAAAGGAATGGTGCCGCTCGCAAAGCTCTACAAATAGGTATACCAGTGGCTATGTCGAAAAACAAATGAAAATTGATTTTTTTTGCAAAAAACTGGTTTTCTCGAAATCGGGCTAGGAAGCACGATAACTGTCCAGAATATTGATCAATTTCGATGAGACTTGGTGGGATCAAAGATACCCGGCCACAAATCAAGCCTATTGCTGGCGACCCGAATCCGTTGACCGCAAGTATGTTTTCCAGGGCCGAGTATGATTTTTCAAAGAAATTAATAACTCCCGAACCGAAGGTCCGATTTTGATTTTCAAAAATAGCAATTGTAGGGCTCGATTAGGTCTATTAGCTGACGTTTGGGAGAAATTTGAGAAAACAAAAGCGAATCTACAAATCCTGGAAAACTTGATTTTTTTTATAAATTCTACAAATTTCGAACAGTTTCCTAATAAAAATCGAAAATTAACTATTCCGTCGATCGATCTCTATAACCAGTATAAGGCATGGACCTTTTTGGACAAAAAATCTGAAATAGAGTTTTTTCGAAAAACTTAAAATAAACGAGTTATTTACGAAAATGCATTCCATAGAATTATTTTAAAAAATATTACAAATTGATAAGTGATAATGTTATATTTAAAATATCATCATTCATTTAGTTATTTTCATTTACTAAATAAAAATGGAACGATGCGCTTTCCGTGTTTCAAAATGTAGTTAGCTTTTACTTTAGTCAATGCTAAAAGAAAAAAAAAAGAAAAATAAAACATGTCAAAGCACTGAGTCACTTGCGACCCTCTGCTGAAAATGTAATGAATCATCCCAACAAATTGGACTAAAAGCATAACAAAATGTAGTTTTTTTCACTTGTTACTACATTTTGAAAAAAAATGTAGTATACGTTTAGCATTTTTCCGGTGGACCGTCGAAACCCGAAAAAAACGTCGGATCGATGTGAAAGTCATATCTATCGATTCGAGAGCGAATTTAGAAAATTCCGTCCGTCGGTCAGTCGGTCTGTCAGTCTGTCGGTCTGTCTGTCTGTCTGTCTGTCACGCCCAGCCCCCTTAATCCATTTTCGGATTGCGATGAAACTTGGGTGGTTAATAGGAGGTCTTTAGAAAACCTTAATGCCGAAAGCTCGGCTCCGTTCGGAAACCGGAAGTACCCGATATAGACGTTTCGAGTTTTTCTGGAGAAATTGAATAACTCAATAACGGGTAGTCGGATCGAGACGTTTCAAAAAAGGAATGGTGCCGCTCGCAAAGCTCTACAAATAAGTATACCAGTGGCTATGTCGAAAAACAAATGAAAATTGATTTTTTTTGCAAAAAACTGGTTTTCTCGAAATCGGGCTAGGAAGCACGATAACTGTCCAGAATATTGATCGATTTCGATGAGACTTGGTGGGATCAAAGGTACCCGGCCACAAATCAAGCCTATTGCTGGCGACCCGAATCCGTTGACCGCAAGTATGTTTTCCAGGGCCGAGTATGATTTTCCAAAGAAATTAATAACTCCCGAACCGAAGGTCCGATTTTGATTTTCAAAAATGGCAATTGTAGGGCTCGATTAGGTCTATTAGCTGACGTTTGGGAGAAATTTGAGAAAACAAAAGCGAATCTACAAATCCTGGAAAACTTGATTTTTTTTATAAATTCTACAAATTCCGAACAGTTTCCTAATAAAAATCGAAAATTAACTATTCCGTCGATCGATCTCTATAACCAGTATAAGGCATGGACCTTTTTGAACAAAAAATCTGAAATAGAGTTTTTTCGAAAAACTTAAAATAAACGAGTTATTTACGAAAATGCATTCCATAGAATTATTTTAAAAAATATTACAAATTGATAAGTGATAATGTTATATTTAAAATATCATCATTCATTTAGTTATTTTCATTTACTAAATAAAAATGGAACGATGCCCTTTCCGTGTTTCAAAATGTAGTTAGCTTTTACTTTAGTCAATGCAAAAAGAAAAAAAAAAGAAAAATAAAACATGTCAAAGCACTGAGTCATCTTGCGACCCTCTGCTGAAAATGTGAATCATCCCCACAAATTGAATAAAAAGCATATCAAAATGTAGTTTTTTTCACTTGTTACTACATTTTGAAAAAAAATGTAGTATACGTTTAGCATTTTTCCGGTGCACCATCGAAACCCGAAAAAAACGTCGGATCGATGTGAAAGTCATATCTATCGATTCGAGAGCGAATTTAGAAAATTCCGTCCGTCGGTCAGTCGGTCTGTCGGTCTGTCTGTCTGTCTGTCTGTCTGTCTGTCCGTCACGCCCAGCCCCCTTAATCCGTTTTCGGATTGCGATGAAACTTGGGTGGTTAATAGGAGGTCTTTAGAAAACCTTAACGCCGAAAGCTCGGCTCCGTTCGGAAACCGGAAGTACCCGATATAGACGTTTCGAGTTTTTCGGGAGAAATTGAATAACTCGATAACGGGTAGTCGGATCGAGACATTTCAAAAAAGGAATGGTGCCGCTCGCAAAGCTCTACAAATAAGTATACCAGTGGCTATGTCGAAAAACAAACGAAAATTGATTTTTTTTGCAAAAAACTGGTTTTCTCGAAATCGGGCTAGGAAGCACGATAACTGTCCAGAATATTGATCGATTTCGATGACACTTGGTGGGATCAAAGGTACCCGGCCACAAATCAAGCCTATTGCTGGTGACCCGAATCCGTTGACCGCAAGTATGTTTTCCAGGGCCGAGTATGATTTTTCAAAGAAATTAATAACTCCCGAACCGAAGGTCCGATTTTGATTTTCAAAAATGGCTATTGTAGGGCTCGATTAGGTCTATTAGTTGACGTTTGTGAGAAATTTGAGAAAACAATAGCGAA
Source organism: Stenurella melanura (assembly GCA_963583905.1). NCBI lineage: Eukaryota > Metazoa > Arthropoda > Insecta > Coleoptera > Cerambycidae > Stenurella > Stenurella melanura. The sequence continues at coordinate 67,905,383 of OY757313.1, forward strand.
TCTACAAATCCTGGAAAACTTGATTTTTTTGATAAATTCTACAAATTCCGAACAATTTCCTAATAAAAATCGAAAATTAACTATTCCTACGATCGATCTCTATAACCAGTATAAGGCACGGACCTTTTTGGACAAAAAATCTGAAATAGAGTTTTTTCGAAAAATTTAAAATAAACGAGTTATTTACGAAAATGCATTCCATAGAATTATTTAAAAAACATTACAAATTGATGAATTCTCCGTGCGATATAGGAGCAAAAAATAATGTAATGTTGTATTTAAAATATCATCATTCATGTCCTTATTTTCATCTACTAAATAAAAATAGAATGCCCTTTCTGTGTTTCAAAATGTAGTTAGCTTTTACTTTAGTCAATGCAGAAAGAAAAAAAAAAGAAAAATAAAACATGTCAAAGCACTGAGTCATCTTGCGACCCTCTGCTGAAAATGTGAATCATACCCACAAATTGAATAAAAAGCGTATCAAAATGTAGTTTTTTTCACTTGTTACTACATTTTGAAAAAAAATGTAGTATACGTTTAGCATTTTTCCGGTGGACCGTCGAAACCCGAAAAAAACGTCGGATCGATGTGAAAGTCATATCTATCGATTCGAGAGCGAATTTAGAAAATTCCGTTCGTCGGTCAGTCGGTCTGTCTGTCTGTCTGTCTGTCTGTCGGTCTGTCCGTCACGCCCAGCCCCCTTAATCCGTTTTCGGATTGCGATGAAACTTGGGTGGTTAATAGGAGGTCTTTAGAAAACCTTAACGCCGGAAGCTCGGCTCCGTTCGGAAACCGGAAGTACCCGATATAGACGTTTCGAGTTTTTCGGGAGAAATTGAATAACTCGATAACGGGTAGTCGGATCGAGACGTTTCAAAAAAGAAATGGTGCCGCTGGCAAAGCCCTACAAATAAGTATACCATAGGCTATGTCGAAAAACAAATGAAAATTGATTTTTTTTGCAAAAAACTGGTTTTCTCGAAATCGGGCTAGGAAGCACGATAACTGTCCAGAATATTGATCGATTTCGATGAGACTTGGTGGGATCAAAGGTACCCGGCCACAAATCAAGCCTATTGCTGGCGGCCCGAATCCGTCGACCGCAAGTATGTTTTCCAGGGCCGAGTATGATTTTTCAAAGAAATTAATAACTCTCGAACCGAAGGTCCGATTTTGATTTTCAAAAATGGCAATTGTAGGGCTCGATTAGGTCCATTAGTTGACGTTTGTGAGAAATTCTAGAAAACAAAAGCGAATCTACAAATCCTGGAAAACTTGATTTTTTTGAGAAATTCTACAAATTCCGAAGAGTTTCCTAATAAAAATCGAAAATTAACTATTACGTCGATCGATCTCTATAACCAGTATAAGGCATGGACCTTTTTGGACAAAAAATCTGAAATAGAGTTTTTTCGAAAAACTTAAAATAAACGAGTTATTTACGAAAATGCATTCCATAGAATTATTTTAAATAATATTACAAATTGATAAGTGATAATGTTATATTTAAAATATCATCATTCATTTAGTTATTTTCATTTACTAAATAAAAATAGAACCGATGCCCTTTCCGTGTTTCAAAATGTAGTTAACTTTTACTTTAGTCAATGCAAAAAAAAAGAAAAATAGAACATGTCAAAGCACTGAGTCATCTTGCGACCCTCTGCTGAAAATGTAATGAATCATCCCAACAAATTGGACTAAAAGCATATCAAAATGTAGTTTTTTTCACTTGTTACTACATTTTGAAAAAAATGTAGTATACGTTTAGCATTTTTCCGGTGGACCGTCGAAACCCGAAAAAAACGTCGGATCGATGTGAAAGTCATATCTATCGATTCGAGAGCGAATTTAGAAAATTCCGTCCGTCGGTCAGTCGGTCTGTCGGTCTGTCTGTCTGTCTGTCTGTCTGTCTGTCTGTCACGCGCAGCCCCCCTAATCCGTTTTCGGATTGCGATGAAACTAGGGTGGTTAATAGGAGGTCTTTAGAAAACCTTAACGCCGGAAGCTCGGCTCCGTTCGGAAACCGGAAGTACCCGATATAGACGTTTCGAGTTTTTCGGGAGAAATTGAATAACTCGATAACGGGTAGTCGGATCGAGACATTTCAAAAAAGAAATGGTGCCGCCGGCAAAGCTCTACAAATAAGTATACCAGAGGCTATGTCGAAAAACAAATGAAAATTGATTTTTTTTACAAAAAACTGGTTTTCTCGAAATCGGGCTAGGAAGCACGATAACTGTCCAGAATATTGATCGATTTCGATGAGACTTGGTGGGATCAAAGGTACCCGGCCACAAATCAAGCCTATTGCTGGCGGCCCGAATCCGTTGACCGCAAGTATGTTTTCCAGGGCCGAGTATGATTTTACAAAGAAATTAATAACTCCCGAACCGAAGGTCCGATTTTGATTTTCAAAAATGGCGATTGTAGGGCTCGATTAGTTCTATTAGTTGACGTTTGTGAGAAATTTGAGAAAATAAAAGCGAATCTACAAATCCTGGAAAACTTGATTTTTTTTGTAAATTCTACAAATTCCGAACAATTTCCTAATAAAAATCGAAAATTAACTATTCCGTCGATCGATCTCTATAACCAGTACAAGGCATGGACCTTTTTGGACAAAAAATATAAAACAGAGTTTTTTAGAAAAACTTAAAATAAACGAGTTATTTACGAAAATGCATTCCAAAGAATTATTTAAAAAAATATTACAAATTGATAAGTGATAATGTTATATTTAAAATATCATCATTCATTTAGTTATTTTTATTTACTAAATAAAAATAGAACCGATGCCCTTTCCGTGTTTCAAAATGTAGTTAGCTTTTACTTTAGTCAATGCAAAAAAAAAGAAAAATAAAACATGTCAAAGCACTGAGTCATCTTGCGACCCTCTGCTGAAAATTTGAATCATCCCCACAAATTGAATAAAAAGCATATCAAAATGTAGTTTTTTTCACTTGTTACTACATTTTGAAAGAAAATGTAGTATACGTTTAGCATTTTTCCGGTGCACCGTCGAAACCCGAAAAAAACGTCGGATCGATGTGAAAGTCGTATCTATCGATTCGAGAGCGAATTTAGAAAATTCCGTCCGTCGGTCAGTCGGTCTGTCGGTCTGTCTGTCTGTCTGTCTGTCTGTCTGTCTGTCTGTCTGTCTGTCTGTCTGTCACGCCCAGGCCCCCTAATCCGTTTTCGGATTGCGATGAAACTTGGGTGGTTAATAGCAGGTCTTTAGAAAACCTTAACGCCGGAAGCTCGGCTCCGTTCGGAAACCGGAAGTACCCGATATAGAAGTTTCGAGTTTTTTGGAAGAAATTGAATAACTCGATAACGGGTAGTCGGATCGAGACGTTTCAAAAAAGTAATGGTGCCGCTAGCGAAGCTCTACAAATAAGTATACCAGAGACTATGTCGAAAAACAAACGAAAATTGTTTTTTTTTGCAAAAAACTGGTTTTCTCGAAATCGGGCTAGGAAGCACGATAACTGTCCAGAATATTGATCGATTTCGATGAGACTTGGTGGGATCAAAGGTACCCGGCCACAAATCAAGCCTATTGCTGGCGGCCCGAATCCGTTGAGCGCAAGTATGTTTTCCAGGGCCGAGTATGATTTTCCAAAGAAATTAATAACTCCCGAACCGAAGGTCCGATTTTGATTTTCAAAAATGGCAATTGTAGGGCTCGATAAGGTCTATTAGTTGACGTCTGTGAGAAATTTGACAAAACAAAAGCGAATCTACAAATCCTGGAAAACTTGATTTTTTTTATAAATTCTACAAATTCCGAACAGTTTCCTAATAAAAATCGAAAATTAACTATTCCGTCGATCGATCTCTATAACCAGTATAAGGCACGGACCTTTTTGGACAAAAAATCTGAAATAGAGTTTTTTCGAAAAACTTAATATAAACGAGTTATTTACAAAAATGCATTCCATAGAATTATTTAAAAAAATATTACAAATTGATAAATTCTCCGTACGATAGAGGTGCAAAAAAATAATGTAATGTTATATTTAAAATATCATCATTCATTTCCTTATTTTCATTTACTAAATAAAAATAGAACCGATGCCCTTTCCGTGTTTCAAAATGTAGTTAGCTTTTACTTTAGTCAATGCAAAAAAAAAGGAAAAATAAAACATGTCAAAGCACTGAGTCATCTTGCGACCCTCTGCTGAAAATGTTATGAATCATCCCAACAAATTGAATAAAAAGCATATCAAAATGTAGTTTTTTTCACTTGTTACTACATTTTGAAAAAAAAAATGTAGTATGGCTTTTGCATTTTTCCGGTGGACCATCGAAATCCGAAAAGAACGTCGGATCAAAATGAAAGTTATATCTATCGACTAGAGAGCGAATTTAGAAAATTCCGTCCGTCGGTCAGTCGGTCTGTCGGTCCGTCTGTCTGTCACGCCCAGCCCCCCTAATCCGTTTTTGGATTTCGATGATGGTTAATAGGAGATCTTCAGAAAACCTTAACGCCGGAAGCTCGGCTCCGTTCGGAAACCGGAAGTACCCGATATAGACGTTTCGAGTTTTTCGGGATAAATTGAACAACCGGTAACTCGGTAACGGGTAGTCAGATCGAGATATTGCAAAAAAGAAATGGTTCTGCTGGCAATGCTCTACAAATAAGTATACCAGAAACTATGTCGAAAACAAATGAAAATTGAATTTTTTGCAAAAAACTGGTTTTCTCGAAATCGGGCTAAGAAGCACGATAACCATTTAGGATATTAATCGATTTCAATGAGACATGGTGGGATCAAAGGTACACCGCCACAAATGAAGCCTATTGCTGGCGGCCCGAATTCGTTGACCGCAAGTATTTTTTCCAGGGCCGAGTATGATTTTCCAAAGAAATTAATAACTCCCGAACCGAAGGTCCGATTTTGATATTCAAAAGTGGCAATTGTAGGGCTCGATTAGGTCTATTAGTTGACGTTTCTGAGAAATTTGACAAAACAAAAGCGAATTTACAAATCCCGGAAAACTCGATTTTTTCGATAAATTCTACAAATACCGAAGTTTCCTAATAAAAATCGAAAATTAAGTATTCCGTCGATTAATCTCTATAACCAGTATAAGGCAAGGGCCTTTTTGGACAAAAAATGGAGTATTTTCGAAAAATTAAAAATAAATGAGTTATGTACGAAGATCCATTCCATAGAATTATTTTAAAAAATATTAGAAGTTGATAAATTCTCCGAGCGATATAGTTGCAAAAAAATAATATAATGTTATATTTAAAATGTCATTCATTTCCCTATTTTGTTAAGTAATGGTGTTAAATTCTTGGGGTGACGCGAAGTAGACTTGTGTGTTGTAATTAAACTGAAAATGTTTAAAGCTAATATTATTTACGAATAAATCGGCACATTTCCAAAACCGGTAATATTGCTCGTAGAGAAATGAGTTTCATATCACTGTGTTGGTGATCGAATTCTGAACAACTTTCAAAATGTCCGTCCGTCTATCCGCCCGTCCGTCTGTCTGTCCGTTCGTCACGTTTCTTGTAAGCACGATAACTTAAGAACGAAAAGTCCGAAGTTAGTGCTAGCTAGAGGAAGAAGCCTATTGTTTTTTAAAAATATCAATCAATAAATAAAAAAATTATTAATTATTTAAATTAAGAAGATAGAAATTGTATGTTTTGTAATTAAACAAAAAAATTTCTAAAACCAATATTATTTACAAGAAACACTGCGAAGAGTATCCTATAGAATGTGCAACAATTATATAAAGAGTGCAGTAAATCGGTGAAGAGTATAATGGTCAGCTTGTTTATATTGTCAATGCAATTGTTTTGGAGTTATTTACAACAAAAGATTTTTTTTTCAGCAAAGTCGTAAAATGTTTCTTAATTTGAAGTAGATGTATTTTTAAAAACGATTGCTTTAAAAGTGCCAAAGGATTAGAGTATATTAGTAATGCTATATATTAATAAAAAGTAGCACAAATATTTGGCATTTCGATTATATGGCCAATGGCAGCAGGAAAATCCTTTTTTTTTTTTCAAAAAAAGTTACAAATCGCTCATTGTTTTACACATAACATTGTTATTTTTCAAGCAATACGGATATAAAAAAGTCCTATAAAACGGTACTTTAAGCCCTTTAATTTCTGTTATATGTATTATATGTATTTTTAACATCATACTGATTATTTCTGACTTATTTGAGATTTAAACATATTTCGACTGATAAACGTTCGAGCGCCATTATTAAACTATCATATTTTTACAACTATTCATCGTACAGAAATAAACGAAAAAATCGGTAAAGGTATTTACACAGAACTTCCCTCGTTCATGGCAGTCTCTCTAAAAAAATAATAATTACGAAATGACATTGAGAATAATAATCGGAGTAGAGTTATTGCTATTATTACAAAGAAAACTTGATAAGTTTTGGTCAAAAAAATATACAGATTGTTCATCCAACAGCAAAAGTTCAATACTAAATAGCAGGTGCCACATATGGCAGGCTTGCGCAAATACCTTTACAAATGTCCACCATGACTGAATTATTTCTTGGGATGACCACCCTGTACATTTTTCAATAAAAGTATAATAGGTGCATATGCCAGATGTTATTGCCATCTGTCACATTTTCAATCCAACATTCACGTAATGGAGTGGAAGTATAGTGGTGGTTAAAAAATTTCATTTTTTTAAAATTTTTCAAAAGATGGTAAAATAATTTTCAAATTTTTTTCTTCTGAAATAGGTTTAAAATGTCAAAGGTAGAAATTTTAAATTAGAGCAAAAAGGAAAGTTTCCTTCTGTTCTATAGTAGTTCTAAAAAAAGTTTAAAAATTAAAAATGATGTATTTTTAAAATAGGTTTAGAATGCTATGAAACGTGAAAATTTTAAATTTGAGCAAATAAAAAAAAATTCGATCTATTTTAGTGGTAAAAACTTTTTGAAAAATGTTGGTGAAAAAAATTTTCAATTTTTTTTTTCTGAAATACCTAGGTTTAGAATGTCATTTAAATTTGAGCATTCTGGTGTTAAATTTTTTTCCAAACTGGTAACAAAATGTTGCAAATTTTTTTTTCCGAAATTGGCTTGGAATATCATGAAACGTGGAAATTTTAAATTTGAGCAAAAAAAATTTTTTCGTCTGTTCTATAGTAGTGATACATAAATGGATTAAAAATGTTTTCAAATTTTTTATAAAATTCTTCAAAAACATTTTTAAATTTGTTTGAATAGTTTTAGAATGTCATGGAAACGTGGATAGTTAAAATCTGAACAAAGAAAGAAAAATTCTATCTTAGTGATAAAATTTCAAAAAACTTTTTTTTTAAATCAGGCTTAGAATGCCATGAAACGTGAAAATTTTAAATTTGAAGAAAGAAAAAAAAAATTAATTTTAGTACTTAGTAAAAATTTTTTCAAAAATATTGGTGAAAAAAATTTTCAAAATTTTTTTTCCTGAAATAGGTTAAGCGTGTCATGAAACGTAGAAATTTTAAATTTGAGCAAAAACAAATTTTTTTCATCTTGGTAAACATTTTTACTTCCCTCGCATACCGAAGGGAAGTATTGTATTCGAGAAAAAATCACCCTCCGAGATTTTTTCGGATTCTGACGTTTCAGAACACGTAGATTCCGAAAATATAGTTTTTTCAATTCCGTCAGTCTGTCTGTCTGTCTGTCTGTCGGTCTGTCTGTCTGTCGGTCTGTCTGTCTGTCTGTCTGTCTGTCTGTCTGTCTGTCTGTTGGTGCATTTACTAAAAAACTACTTGACGGAGAGCAGTCAAATTTGGTAGGTAGTTAACCCTACTGTCAGCGAAGAACTGGTAGAATTTTCACTGAAAAATATACAGGGTGGACCGTCTAAACGGAATAAATAGTGAAAAAATTTTTTTTTTGCTCAAATTTAAAATTTCCACGTTTCATGACGCGCTAAACGTGTTTCAGGAAAAAAAAATTTATGAAAATTTTTTTCAAACATTTTTGAAAAAATTTTTACCAAGTTGAAAAAAATTTTTTTTTGCTCAAATTTAAAATTTCCACGTTTCATGACGCGCTAAACCTATTTCAGAAAAAAAAAAATTTGAAAATTTTTTTCAAACATTTTTGAAAAAATTTTTACCAAGATGAAAAAAATTCAATCACGTAGATTACGAAAATATAGGTTTTTCAATTCCGTCAGTCTGTCTGTCTGTCTGTCTGTTGGTGCATTTACTAAAAAACTACTTGACGGAAAGCAGTGAAATTTGGCAGGTAGTTGACGCTACTGTCCGCGCAGAAATGGTAGAAATTTCACTGGAAAATATACAGGGTGGACCGTCTAAACGGAATAAATAGTGAAAAAAAAATTTTTTCGCTCAAATTTAAAATTTCCACGTTTCATGACGCGCTAATCCTATTTCGGGAAAAAAAAAATTTGAAAATTTTTTTCACCAACATTTTTGAAAAAATTTTTACCACGATAAAAAAAAAAAATTCTGTTCATATTTAAAATTTCCACGTTTCATGACACGCTAAACCTATTTCTGAAAAAAAAAATTGAATTTTTTTTTCACCAACATTTTTGAAAAATTTTTTACCAAGACGAAAAAATATTTTTTTGCTCAAATTTAAAATTTCTACGTTTCATGGCATTCTGAAACTATTTAAAAAAAAAATCAAATTTTTTTTACCATTTTTGAAAAATTCTTTTCTACTAAAATGATAATTTTTTTTTCTTCAAATTTAAAATTTCCACGGTTCATGGCATTCTAAGCCTGATTCACAAAAAAAAATTTTTGAAAATTTTTTGGAATTTTTTTTTACCAACATTTTTGAAATTTTTTTTACCACTAAAATAGACAGATTTTTTTTTATTTCTTCAAATTTAAAATTTCCACGTTTCATAGCGTTCTAAATCTATTTAAAAGAAAAATTAGAAATTTTGTTTACTATTTTTTTAAAATTTTACCACTAAGATAGAATTTTTTTTCTTTGTTCAGATTTAAACTATCCACGTTTCCATGGCATTCTAAAACTATTCAAACAAATTTAAAAACGTTTTTTGAAAAATTTTGAAAAAAATTTGAAAACATTTTTAATCTATTTATCACTACTATAGAATAGACGAAAAATTTGGTTTGCTCAAATTTAAAATTTCCACGTTTCATGACATTCCAAACCAATTTCGGAAAAAAAATTTTTGCAACATTTTGTTACCAGTTTGGAAAAAAAATTAACACTAGAATAGATGGAAACTTTTTTTACTCAAATTTAAAAGTTTCACGTTTCATGACATTCTAAACCTATTTAAAAAAATTATGTAATTTTTAAATCTTAAACTTCTTTTACCACTATTATAGAATAGACGGAAACTTTCCTTTTTGCTTAAATTAAAAATTTCTACGTTTGACATTTTAAACCTATTTCAGAAGAAAAAATTTAATTTTTTTTTTAACCTTTTTGAAAAATTAAAATAAAAATGAAATTTTTTAACCACCATTATACTTCCACTCCAATGCGCGAATTTTGGATTGATGTGACGGATGGCAATAATATCTGACATATACACCTATTATACTTTTATTGAAAAACGTACAGGGTGGTCATCCCAAGAAATAATTCAGTCATGGTGGGCATTTGTAAAGGTATTTGCGCAAGCCTGCCATATGTGGCACCTGTTATTTAGTATTGAGCTTTTGCTGTTGGATGAGCAGTTTGTATATTTTTTTGACCAAAACTTATCACGTTTTCTTTGTAATAATAGCAATAACTATATTCCGATTATTATTCTCAATGTCATTTCGTAATTATTAATTTTTTAGAGTGACCGCCATGCACAAATAACGAGGGAAGTTCTGTGTAAAGACCTTTACCGATTTTTCCAAAAATGTTTGAAAAAAATTTTCAAAAATTTTTTTTTTCTGAAATAGGTTTAGCGCGTCATGAAACGTGGAAATTTTAAATTTGAGCAAAAAAAAATTTTTTTTCAACTTGGTAAAAATTTTTTCAAAAATGTGAAAAAAATTTTCAAAAATTTTTTTTTTCCTGAAACTGGTTTGGCACGTCATGAAACGTGGAAATTTTAAATTTGAGCAAAAAAAATTTTTTTCACTATTTACTCCGTTTAGACGGTCCACCCTGTATATTTTTCAGTGAAAATTCTACCAGTTCTTCGCTGACAGTAGGGTTAACTACCTACCAAATTTGACTGCTCTCCGTCAAGTAGTTTTTTAGTAAATGCACCAACAGACAGACAGACAGACAGACAGACAGACAGACAGACAGACCGACAGACAGACAGACTGACGGAATTGAAAAACCTATATTTTCGGAATCTACGTGTTCTGAAACGTCAGAATCCGAAAAAATCTCGGAGGGTGATTTTTTCTCGAATACAATACTTCCCTTCGGTATGCGAGGGAAGTAATACTGGAAAATTCATAATCTTATTTCTTGTACCATATCACTTGAAACAAGATTTCCACTATGCACACCGGAACATCAGGTTTTAAGCCTGTCATTAACATGTCAGAACGAATTTTAACATTTTTAGATAAGTTGGTTTTATCAAAAAGTTTAAACTATGCAATAAACCCAAAATTGGTTCCAAAATTTGATATAATAGCAGCCGTAGAAAAAACTGCACAAAACAACAGATGACGGAAATAAATATCGCGGGCGAGCAAAAACTGCTTTAGAGAGGCAATATAAAATTAAAGAAAATTTAAGCACAGAAAGAAACCGGTCAATATCCTCTTTGACGAGAAATGAAACCATCAAAATTTTGCCAGTGGACAAATGAAATGCCACAGTCATAAATATAAATACATATGATGAAAAACTCAAGACACTTCTCAATAAAGGACCATACTCAAAATTAAATAAAGACCCAACAAAACCAATTGAGGGCAAAATGTATACTTTATTTAAATACAAAAATGAATTTAATGGCTTTGAACGACGGAAGGTACAGCACATTATAGCAAGCCTCCTCATTTTTATGGCTTACCAAAAGTACATAAACAGAATGTCCCATTAAGACCAATTGTTAGTTCTATTAATTCCCATGCCACAATTTGGCAAAATTCTTGTTTAAAATTGTTAATCCGTTGTCTGAAAATACTGACTCGTATAAAAATAGTAAATATTTTATCGAAAAAATGTATAAAAACAATATTGATAATAGTCTGTTCATTAACGTTCCAGTAGACAAAACTTTAAAAAGAATCAAAGACAAATTGTTAAATGAAAATAATTTGGAAGCTAGAACTAAATTGAGTGTAAGTACCATAATGGAACATTTAACTATGTGTATAGAAACAAGTTATTTTCAATTGGAAAATGATTTCTATCAGCAGGATTTCGGTATAGCAATGGGTTCTCCATTGTCACCGATTTTAAGCAATATATTTATGGAGGATTTTGAGACTAGACATGTTCAAAATTGCGCACACAAACCGGTTATCTGGTGGAAATACGTAGACGATATCCTTGCAATCTGGACTCACGGTATTGAGTTACTAGATAGTTTTTTAGAACATATAAATAATGAAGAACCTTCTATTAAATTTACTTTAGAAAAGGAAACTAGAAATGAATTACCATTTTTAGATGTTTTAATTATAAGGGTAAATGGTACAATTGAAAAAGGTGTTTATAGAAAACCAACACATACCAACAGATATTTAAATTTTAACTCCAATCAGTCGATGCAGGTTAAAAGGGGTGTTATAAAATGTTTGTATGATAGAGCCAAAATCATGTCTTCTAATGATGAAATACTAAACAATGAGAAGCGGTTTTGAAAAAAAGTTCTTATAAATAACCAATACCCTGAGGGTTTTGTCGCTAAAACCTCCATAAATATTGAAAATAACAATCAGGTACGACAAGAACCTGAAAACGTTACACAGTGTTAATTCCTTATGTTTGAGGATTATCCGAAAAGTTGCACAGTATCGGTGACAGATTTGATATTAGGACGGTATTTCAAACAAACAACACTCTGAGATCTATTCTGATAGACAAAGCCGAAGAACCACGAGCAAAATTCAAAAAACTGCATTTATAGTATTCCGTGTGAATGCAACAAACATTACATGGGTGAGTAATCCAGACCGTTTAGTGTAAGATTTGGTGAATACAAAAATTATATCAGAAAAAATGAAATTCAGAGGTCCAAGATCTACGAACACACTTGAGAGAACGGATATAGAATAAACTGGTACTCGGCAAAAATTTTAACAAAAGAGGCGGATAGCAAAAAAAGAAAAATTGAAGAATCAGCGATAATATAATTGAATGAGGATAGATGCGTGTCGAATTGTTCCGTAGATGTCTGTACAACCTGGTTGCCAATGTTGAAAGAAGAACTTCACAAACTTAACATTGTATAAAAATTAAAAAAACTTTCAACTATATGAACAGCAGTTCTATGTAAATAGTAAGTATCTATGGATATTGAAGAGAACAAACATTCTTAGAGATGTGTATTTATCATACACAGCAAAAAAGATTTTTTCAAAAAAAAGCCTTGAAAAAGGAAACAGATTAAGAAATACTAAGAAATACTTAACTTCAAGTTTTTATACTTATTTTTATTATATGTTAAAAAAAAGCAACCTCTAACTGATCCTTTGACGTTATAGTCACAGGCGTAGAGGTTATTTCCCAGTAACATACTGGTTAATCGTGATATTTTGTAGATTCCTCGAGAACCGGTTAAAAGGAAAAAATGCATGTGGCAAAAAGTCCCAAAGAATTAGAAAAAATTAAGATAATGCCACAAATAACATTTAGACAATACCCACAATCATCTGCCGATAATTATGAAATTCCATTTATTATCAGGGGATCTGATGCCGTGGTGTCAATCCAGAGTCCTAATTCGTATGAAATTAAATTAGAGATATGCCCCTGGTAATTCATAATGTGTAACTTCAAATCTTATGTTTAATTTGTTGGACGTAAGCAGATAGGTCGTTTGGGGTATGAAATCAACTGAATTAGAATATTATTTTATTTCATAGTGTGGTTATGTACCATATCTACCTATGTACATGCGTTTAGTTTATTGAATTAGTAGTTTTGTCTAGCTAGTTATAAATAGGTTAGTATACTAAAGTGCGTAGATGGTTGGTCTGGCGTAGAGTAAGAAGAGTAAGTGGGAATGGAGAAGCAGAAGTTGGAAGGGTTCGTCAGAAAGTCAAACAATAAAATTGTTTTCCATAAATATTGTGCATGATTGAAGATTTTGTTGTTATTAAATTATTAAACAAGTAACAACTTGTTTAATTACTATTTTACCTATTACCTGAGGATCCATGCGACTGAGCTGGCAGGTCCACCATATGTAATTAATTTTGAATCTGAGGTTGCTTGCAAATTATGGATTTGACAAATAGTGAAAGTGAAACGACGACCTTAATGACAATTTGCTTGTTGCGTATTTTAATTATAATCGCTGCAAATGTATTTTCTGTCGGAAAAATTGGAATCACTGACAACGCTGCAGTGTATTTGTAAAAATATATTGGGTTATTCATTTGAAATATCCTAGTAATAGCTTACCACAACTATGTGAGACACCATGTAGATTTAAAAATAATTCTAAAATATGCCACTCTCTACCTCCTACAATCTTTATCTGATGTAGTTTTTCAAATTTCAAATGATTGATGATTTATTGACCATCCACGCACCAATGGCTTACCCTGTATATTTTCATGCAGACGTTTTCTATTCGATATTTAGGTTTAGCTTGTATTTGTGTGCAAAAATAGGTATAGTAACAACTCGTAGATATATCATAGTAACGTAAGTACAAAAAAGTTTATTTGATATAAGATTTCCTTCTTTTTAAACGCTTAAGAAAATGTCTAATTAACTTCGAAACTGCTAAACGGATTTACAAAAATGCCGACTTACCTCCTTTATAAAAATACGTATTAACTAGACGATAGAACTTCTTAGGGAGTTAATATGTATTTTAAAGTTGTTATAAGTTTTAAGACAGAGAGCAGACAAGACATTGAATATGGGTAAATTTGTAGAGGGTAATGAAGTTAGTTGAGAAGTTTAAAGTTTTATAGTATACTTAAGGACGAAAAAACTAAATTTACAAGCTCTTCAAGAAAATCCATAAATTCAGAGTTAATTGATATAAGGAAGTGGAATTTAAATTGGGAAGAGGACTTTCATTTTCTTTGCGGGTTTTTGTAAATAGTTATGTAGAATGTAATTATAGATTGCTTGTACAAAAACATTAAACACAATTCGGTAATTCAAAAGTCACATGATTTTATGTTACCACAGACTGGGTACCAGATAGGACATTCCAACGAGGAGTCAGTAACGTCGTATCCTACGAAGTTTCACTAAATCTTATTTTATCAGTTATTGCTATTAGAGTAGAAATCGATAGTATTCCTGGCTGGGACGAGTGCACTATGGTATCGTGGTGCCAGGTAGCTACCAAATTAACGATGCAAGAATGATATAGTACCAGAGCTAATTCTTTCTTCTTTTCTCAGGGCTCGAAAACTCCGAGGGCACTGCAGCCTCTTGGGCTTATTGTGCTCTCCCTGTCATGCTTCACTCTGCCCACTCCAGTACTCCTGTACCCCAAATCAGGCGATATATATAGGTCTATGGTTGGGCGAATGCTAATGAAATCCGGATCTGTTCGTGTTTGCCCGTAGATGCCATATATGCTGTGGGCCAGCGCATCGCAGTTGAATATGATTTGATAACCGTTTCCGGCTCCTTGCTGAATAGTCTGCGTCAAAACCGATTGCATCCAGGTGCTTCTTTACAGGTATCCTGTCGTGCTACTAATTTTAACCGCGGCTGACTCTTATGAGCAGTTCTTCAGCTTGTTGTGAACATGGACCGAATGGTAATGAATGTTTCTCCATGTCGACTTCCTGTGTTTTCTATGTTTAGTCTTGACCTAGTCTTTAATCGCCCTTCTGGTTGAGCTTTTGGAAATGCCCAGCGCTGGTTCTGGACCGTAGAATATGTTAGCAGCTTCTTGTCTAGCAATTTCATCAGTTTTTTTCATTGCCGTCAATTCTGGATTGTCCTGGCACCCATTGTAATTTAACTCTGTTTTGCTCACCCAGAATTTTTAGCACTTCGTGGTAGTCCCATACCAGGCGAAATGACACTTTGTTAGAGGCTAGCACTCTTAACGCCATCTGATGCAATGCAGGTCTGCTTGTTAACATTGTCGAATTACATTCTCACCTTCAAGTATAGCTAGAATTTCTGACTGGAACATATTGGAGTGTTGCCCAAGGGAAAGGCATATACTTGTCCTAGGTCTTTCCCCATGTATTCCAGATCTAGCTCTTGTGTTTGTCCTATACCTGTCAGTATACCAGGTTAGAACCTTATGTAGCGTATCAGGAGCTCCTGTTGACTAGCTAATTCTTTTACTTCCACATCCACGTAGTGGAAGTATAGTAATCTTAAAAAATAATGATGAAATATGGTTAGAATGTCATAGAACGTCAAGATTTTAAAAAGCAAAAAGAATTATGGCTTTCGGTCGGTGGGTCTGTCTAACTTTTTTTTTGTGCACACGTGTTCTCTGGAACGGTTTGAGATATCCACTTGAATTTGGTACACGTATGTAACATAATGGAATTTGGAACTAGATTATATTTTAAGTTTACTCCAGTGAACGTTAGGGGGTAAATAGGAGCAAATAAGTAAAGTAAGCTAGCAAGCAAATAAAAACCGATAAACTTGTAATTTGGCATATATACTAGAAGCCAAGGCCTCAAATTTCTTTTCCATCGACTCACTCGACTTCCTTGTAGACACCTTCTTGTCCAGTTATGAGCGGTCAAGGTCGCGGAACAATTGTCCATGCATCGACTGCAAAGAACTTCTATTTTCCTCTTTCCGATACTGAATTTAGTTCCCTTCCGGCGTCCTCGTCCGTAATTTCTTCTCCTTTTGCCCGTGATCTTAATATATTAATGTATTTGTTTTTGTTTCCCTACAAAAGATATGAATACATAACGCATTGCTCAATGACGATATTGTGTTTAATCGCTTGCCGCTAGTTTAGTATAGATGTACGTAAACAGTAGCATTATTTCTTGCACTATGCTCCCACAAAGGGGTATTTCGCGAAAGAATTTCTATTGCTGATATTCAACTTATTATATTCTTATGTTACTTATCGTAATGACTGGAATATAAATACATTATTATAACATTTATTATTATAATATTTTAAATTTGTGTTTCCAAATATTTTAAAATTATTATGAGTATGACAGTTCGACTTTATTTTATTTTATTTCAATAGACTGATTTACTGACTTGCGGTTTGTCTACCCCAGGCGAACGATATGTATTCCAACCTGATCCTTTTTTATAACATAACATAGTTGGCAAAAATAAGTATTGAATGTATTTTTTACTTTAGGGAATTATGATTTTCCTACTACTCTTTGAAATAAAAACCGATTTATATTTTCGAACAAATTACAGATGTGTTCGGATAACGATACACGTAGATGCTTTCTAATTAGTAAACAAATGAAACTGAAAAGATGTAAAATAAAACATTTAATTATCAATAGTTTAATAACGTGTGGTGAAATAAACTGTAAATCACTTGAAACAAATGTACATTTTTAGGTAATTTTCTAGTAAAGTATTTTCAAAACGAGTAAGTTTCATCTGAATTAGACTTGCGAAGTGCCAATAAATTAGTGAAGCATAAGAACCTAATTTATTAGTATTTTCGGCACCAGTTAAATGATTTACAATTGTATTAATTCTCTTGTGGTATAATTTGCACTCTACGAGTTGTTATCTACTCAAAGCCAACCAACTGATAGGGAAAAAATATTAGAAAATAATTAAAATTTGCCAAATAGGGAAGTTTTCTGTCAATTAATTTACAAATGTTCACCCCAGTGTCTTCATTATTTCTTAGCACGACCATTCTGTATGTTTCTCAGAACAGGTATAATAGTTTCTTTCTTGGCAATAATGCCAACTACATTCCAAATATTACTCCCCGATCAATTCTTAATTATTTTTCAATACGCTTTTATTACTGGGGTGCCTGTCCTGCTTGTATATCTTGCACTAAAAGTAGTTTGTTCCTTCTTTGTCAACTCTCAAAAGGAAACCTGCTATAATTTTAGTGAAAAATACACAATGTAGAAAAGAAAAATAGTAATAAAAAGTGCCAAATAGAAATGTTTTGTGCAAACACCACTTCTTAATTCATTATTTCTTAAAATGACCAACATATTATATTTTTCGTTAAAGATATATCAGGTTTCTTGCTTGCCAATGTGTGTTAACGTAACGTACTTGTTTTCTATTCACCTCTCACCCTGTACATCAAGTCAATTAAAAGCAATCCAATATAAGACAGATATTTATAATACAAAACAACCATATGTTAAAAACGCTTCAGTATTCATATGCCAATGTACTTGACTTACACCTGAAACGCATTATGCGAAGTGCATAATATGCTAAATTACTTAAAACTATGGCACCCCTAGCGACCCATCGACCACCCAAATAGGGCACACATCGCATAGCCTTTGACCACCGGCGAATATAATGGCGACGGAGAATCGCCTACAAAAAAATTAAGGGTGATAAACAAGATCACGATTTTAAAATAGACGATTTTCTAGAGAGTCTAGAAATGTCCTTGTCAGAGATGGACGTACAAAGTTTTTTTATAAGTCTCGAGCGACTCATCGCTGATTTTTTGTAGAGAAACAATTTCCGAAAAGTGTTTCTTAGATTCTTTTTTTGTGCGGTGCCATTTCAATTTTATTCTATTTTTTTAAGAATCGCTGGCTATATTTACTATCCATAACAGATTAAACCTTAAAATGTGTTAGGAATTAATTAGGTAAATTAAATCCCCTAGTACTTTACTAGTAGTGACGATTGGTTCTTCAATATAATTTGTTTGCTAGTTTTAAATTGTTTTTATTTCATAAAAATTCAGCTTTTCATTTTTTAACTCCTTGTCATTAAGTTCTTTAACTACTTTGAATAAGTCCATTAATTAATTATTTAACTATGCGATAACCTCACAAGTTATGAAGTTACTTTGCAATTGTTGTACACTTGGAATTTTTGTAGGGAGAACGTAAATTCTGGTTGTCCGTTCTTAATATCCGGTGATTAAATTAATTAATGAACTAATTATTCAGTGTAGCGAATTTACGTTAATGTGCAAGTGCCACGTTTGCGTGAATAATTTTTTTTTGTTAGGTAAAATTTTGCTTATGGCTTGGAATAGGATTACGTTTTTTATTATTTTTAATTTTTTTTTTATAATTGATTATTAGTAATTAACTATTAATGTATTTCAGTGAAACCGCTTGTCCAAATAAACGTTTTCTCAATTATTACATTCTCTTGTTTTGGTAAATTTAAATATTCCCAGAATCTCACTTAACCTTTCAGTGGTCGCGCACGGTGTATGAGACTGGCGCAACGGATAATTTGTGATATTTCAAATAATCGGATAAACCCATCCGTTTCCGTTGGTGTACCTTTCATAAAGTTTCTCGTCTATACATTGCTGTAGTTATTATTATGCCATGTGTCCATATAACTGCTGTAATCGCACACACGGTGTCTTAGACCGGGTGCGACCACTAGTGAGATAAATTTTCTGTCATTTGTTTTGGGTTATTCATTGAAAAATATATATTTCGGCAAGTATTTACATTCTATTTCCCTAACATTATATAAATATTGACTCTAACAAAGAGCAAGAAAGGATATTGAGGCTGTTCGAAGAACTACCCAGTGGAGAAGAATGATGACGAAGAAGAAACGGGGAGGAAGACAACATTTATGAAAGATCAGAAGATAGCGATACAGAACAGGAATTTGATGAAAATGAAGGTGGGGAAATGAATGGAAGTGCACCATATTTTATGGGAAGAGATAAAAAAAAGGAAATGGAGCAAACATGGTCCACCCAAGAATGTAAGAACAAGGAAAGAAAATTATAAATATTGTTATGATTTTTATAACCTGCATGCTTTTTTTGGAAGGAACCCAAAGACTTTTATGTACAAAAATAGGTTCCCTTATGTTTCTAGAAGACAAGTTTACTTTAACAAAGGTTTTATGAGAATTTTTATTTCTGTTATTCAAGAATATATAGGGTGAGCCAGTATTTTGTTAATTTTTTTTGTACATTGAAAAATTAAGGTTTACTTAAATAAATATTTCGAAAATACATAACATTTATTCATTAAATATATATATAGCTTCGAGGTCCCTTCAAAATTATTTCAGAATTTTTACTTTTAAACGTATTTTTTTAAGCCGGTGTCTGAGACCGTTTGCGACCACTAAAGTAAAAAAAATTCACGCGACCACTGAAAGGTTAACAGACCTAAAACAATCGCCAACCTCCTTCAGGACCAGTCAAGACGCTCAAGCGTCTATTTTTAGTTGCATATTTTTGTAGTAAACTTTTACCTGCACATTGATTATATTAGTACGTCACCATATTTTATTTTATTTTTTATTTGCTGTGCCTATCCGAAAAGGACTCGCCCTGAGAGTCGACCCGACCGCTACCAGTCAAACGTGGTACTACTGGCGCCCATAGGAAATAAATTCGTAGCATTCACGCTAATTATTTCGTGCTGGGGATTGTCGCAAAGTAAATGCGATCTACGTCGACAATAGCTACTGACATTATTGGCAGCCGTTCCATTTCTTACCTTCATTATTGTTGATAAGAGTGTCCGCCCTAAACGGTTGTACTAAATATATGGCAGGTTTCTTCCTTGAAAATTGTATTACCGATATGCAATATTATTGTTAAATGTCATATTTCTTTCATTAATTAATTTCTTAGTGCCAATCCTGTATATTTTCCAATAAAAATATATTCCATTCCTTCGTTCGAAGCAGCGTTAACTACCTCACAAATGTTGTTTTTTTCCGTTAAAGAGGTTTGTGTATATAGCGCCGGCAAACAAACAGATAGAGAGATGTAATTGATAGACTTTCATTTTTGTAAGCCAAGAAGGAAATTGCTCCATACACTCTAAAGCAGAAACAACTAAGCAACTACTACGAACAAGTATTTGGGAAGTATTGAAAACGATGTGAATAGGATAGACTGGGAACAACATTTAAAATAAGTCGAAAGTACTGTATTTGTTCGTCTGTGTCTAGTTGAGCAGAATTTTTGACCTCGATCAGAATAGTCGGCACGTTAGGTCTTATGTGCACTGCTTATTTCAACATGGACGGTTGAAATAGAAGATGGTAGGGTTGAGTAATAAATACAAAAAAAGAAATCCCGGCTCATAACCTAAAGAAAAAGAACTCCTGATGGCCAAAAGGAGTCCAGGTCGCATTCGACAATCACATGCTTGAGGTGATTGGAGGAGCTCGGTAAGAACATTGAGCACCGATATTATCAGAGGATTTGAGCTGACGTAGGCGACATTTGTAAAATGTCATCAGGATATCGGATATCCCATTGACCTAAAGAAGAGGTTCTCGAGGCCCGGATTGTTACCGATCATGACCTATAATCGAGACACTGTATCCCATAGCTGTGACACAAAGCAAGACGCACCTGTATTTAGTTTGTCAACAGATCTTGGAATGTGGGATGAGGGTTAGCTTAAGGAACCGAGGCAGAAACAAGATCATCAAGAATAGAATAAGAGTCACATTGATACAATAAATGGTGCTGGATAGGGCAAAACCAGAGATTAATCCAAGTAGGAAAGGCAATGAATGATGCAATGGAGACACAGGAAAACTGGACGGAGTATTGGGTGGTTCCAAACAAGATGGAGAGACAAAATGTAGAGACAAGCTGGAGGAAATTTAGTTTAAAATGCTCAAGACACACAGGGGCGAAAAAACGTGGAAGAGGAATGGGCAAGATCAAGCTAAAAAAATAACTTTGGCCCTTGACAAGAGAAAAAGATAGACGACCGGAAATACATTATTTACTTGTCTGCAAGATGTTGTTACATCCTATATCTTCGTAGTTTAAAAGAAATTTCTTCCCAAAGAGGCGACTAATGCTTAAAATTCCTCTTCTCTAAAAGTTTTTGTTCTATTGTCGTGTCTAAACAGCAACACTTAACTTCAATGCGCAGTGGGTTTGGTCACTCTCACCAGACAAACCTCATTGTCTCTTGCACTAATTGTAGAAAATAGTGTGCGACAGTAGATGTCGCACACTGATCGTATCTCCAAGGTGTGCATATTTTAGAAGTCAAGCTGGGTCTGCTCGTTGGTAAGAATCGAGTTACTGAGTATATTCCATCATAATATTGTAGTTCAATATTTTCATCGTTAAATATTAATCTTTGATATTCATTATTAGACAATTAGATATCAGTGATAAATTGCAGACAATTATAGAACCATTATGCTAAATAACCATTAGATGAGGGATAATTTATAAATCAATTGTTCCTCAATAGTTCCAATCAACAATGATCCTAACTAATTATTCATTATAATGAAAGTAGCTATCAAGTAAAACAATCATTGGTAATACAGTATTGTGCACATTATTTTCAAAACTTATGTGTGATGATGTATAATTTGTATACCTTTATTATATAAAATAGCAAAATATAGTTATAATGAAATATTAATACCTAGATGTATAGGGTGTCTAAAATAGACACTGACCAACGACCAATGATGTCTCACTTAAATCGATCACTATTGAATGTAGTGAAATAGACTAAGATAAAAAGAAACATTAGTGAGAAAATATAGAATAATATTAAAAACTATAAAATATTGTTGCAATGTTTAACTCCAACTGCTGCATGATTAATTTGGTAGATTTGTAATCTCTATGCTACTACATTTGCCTTGTTGCATGAAGGAATAATTTCCTCTCAAGTTTTGAGAAATGAAGAATGACGTTTCAGCTCCACTTTCAATGGTGCGTAAATCAAGATGACCATCCACAATAAGACAACTGTTGTCTCTATGGATTTATATTTTACAGTTGGATCTTAATGGTGTTTGTAGGTCTCGATTCGTCAGCTACTTTCTGTCCTATGAGATTGGTATTTAGAAGTTCTGCTAACAAGCTGACGAAGACATGCGATCTCGCTCATCTTGTCGATTTTCGTGTGGTTCTATTATATTGCAATATCAATATTTTAGCCGTTGCATATAGGTTGCTCTATCCTGAGTATCAAGTCAGTATCAAGTAGAATACGCAGGCTTCACGGTTAGTTCTCTTACCCTTGCTGTGCTTCTTGAAGCTTGGTGAGCAGATTCATATTCAAGAGAACAGGTGAGAACTTTATGGTAATTTATGTTCCTGAGGAATAGTTCATTATACCAGCGATGTCATGAACTTCGACGACAAGTTTTAGAAGCACTTAATTATTGTAGCAAATTGATAGATACCCCTGCAGTTCTAAATCATAAATGGCGTTGATGTATGGTATATATCAGCTTCATTTATTATTTAATTGCCTTATTTATATTAACGTCCCGGCAGAGTTCAGCAATTGCTATTCCACCACCCTACCTGGACACGTACACATATATATCAACACAATGACTATTTCCTGCGATATTGCCATCTATCGCAGCTGAGACGCGACATCTGGAAAGCTAACAACTACTAGACATGTTGTGCCACTCAACAGCGGCCTAATACTCTGCTACCATCTCGATAACACATGAAAAGCACCACTAAACAGTCATGCCTTGGCCAGGATTCGAATCCGGGACTCCGTGGTCGCAAGCCAAACACCTTAGTACTGCGCCACTTAGCCTACTACGTCTGAACCCAAGGCAAATAAATTGCCAAGAATATGTGACCATCGAATAATTGAGATTTTAATTTTCTATTGCCACTATTGGTACCAGATGTACGCCTGGTATACTTGACTTCTAGTTCTTTCTTTGTTGATTCTGATTATAAATGTTTAGTCACATATTGTTTCAACTTCACCTACTGTCTCGTAGATATTTATAGTCTGGTCTCTTATTTCTGCTTCCGAGGTTTCGTTAAATGATATTTTGGTATCAACAAAACTTTTTCCTAATGCTGGAAAGTTTCGTTCCTTGATAAATTCTTGCTGGATTTCTTTATTTTAACTGTAATATATTTTATTTCATTATTTTCTTCCCATGAGTCCGTTACGTAGTTTTCCGAGAAAAGGTTATGTTCTTGCATCTGTTGAAGAATCAAGAGCATTATTGTTGTTATGCCGTGACATTCCGGATCAGTTTCCTCACCTGCAGTTTCCACAAAGTCCGCGACAGTAATAGTATCGATGTATTTGATGAATTTGTAACTTCACCTCGCAATGATTGCCGTAATCAATGTACCAATGCCTATTTGTCGCTACTGGTTGGGAGATCATTTATCCAGTTCAATTTTTTATTGAAAAATTTTTAGATCGTTCAACATTTTCACTGAATAACTTTAAGAAAAACTCTAGCTTTACATACCGACATGGCAATAACAAATAATAGCGTCTGTTTTATTAATCAGATTTACATTTCCTCTCATCACTGTCACACAAATTCTTGATTCATAATCTCTTTTGTTCAAAATAAATCTAAATATAAATAATATCAAGAGATGTCGCGGGTTTCTGTAATAATCAGAGATAGGAATTACCTTTAGGATTCCAGGGATGGCTTTTACAGATATTGTATATTGTAAACATGTACTGAAACATTCCCAAAGTACAAAAACTTCAGAAAATAATGCAACACTAAATTGATTTTATTTAATTTTACTAACTTGATGTATCGTGGGATTTTTCGGTCATCTTTAAATGAAAATTCTTACATTTTCTTACGTTTCGGTTTTATTAACCATCGTCAGAGGAAAAAAAATTTAAGACATTTTTTGTTTACACTGTATTAACATTTTACGCTTATTTCTGTTCAAAGTTTTAATGAAACAGTTGCATTAAAACTTTCAACAGAAATAAGCGTAAAATGTTAATATAGTGTAAACAAAAAATCTCTTAAATTTTTTTCCTCTGACGATGGTTAATAAAACCGAAACGTAGGAAAATATAAGAATTTTCATTTAAAGATGACCGAAAAATCCCAGGATACATCAAGTTAATTTGATATCAGCGGTCAAGAAAATACAAATATTTATTTATATTTAATTTTACAATGTTAACGCGTAACTTAGTGTTATCGAGAAACGCACAATATTAAATAATAACGAAATGTGTAATAGATTATTTTAAATTGCAGCAGGTATACCCACTAGCTGTTTACTTGAAACCCAGTCCAAGGCGGGGAGGGCAGTAATATAACATTTAACAAGATTACTCAGTGGTTCTCTTACTGTAGATTTATTCGGACGTAAATACTAAAAACGCAAGCTACAGTAAAGTTTTGGACTCGCGATATTGCCGATTTACATTTTGATGGTAGAGAATTGTACTACACTAGGTGTGACAAAGCAATTTCGTGTTCATGCTAAACAAATATTAATTAACATCTTTCTTCGGAAGACCATAAACTAGGTGGCTTTACTTACAGTGACACGCAACGTAATTTTAACTTAGAGTTAGTGGAATTTATGATAGGATGTAACATACCGTGGTTGAAACTAGACAATCCACTGTTTTTGGAAAAATGTATTAGTGGCAAATACAGCAATGTTAAGGAGCCTTCGGAGTCTACACTAAGAAAAACATATTTATTTAGGGAGTGCGAAAATATTAGACAGAAAATTCCTTCTGAGCTTAATGGGAAGTACATCTGGCTTAGCGTGGACGAAACAATCAATGCTTGCGGGTTCAAGATTGTGAATGTTTTAGTGGGTGCATTGGACGAAAATTGCTCAATGTGTGGACACTTGATCGCCTCTAAAGATTTAGAACCTACAAATTCTCGCACGATAGCGGATGCAGTTAATTTAAGTTTACAAGACTTTTGAGGTAACAAATATGCAGAAAACATGGACAAGCTCTTATTATTTCTTACCGATGGAGTGAATGATATGAAAGCTGCTGGAAGGATTTTGAAGGAAACATATCGGAACATGCTGCATGTAACATGATTAGCACATAGGCTTCATAGGATTGCTGAAACTATCAGAAGGTGAGAGCCTAACGTTGATAATTTAATCGTTAGTGTAGAGAAAGTTTTTCTTAAAGCACCGAGTCGTACACGGTTGTTTCACGAAATTGTGTTCATGAGCTTGGCTAAAGGCAGCATCGTTCTATTACTGTCATTATGAAAATGTGAAATTCGTGATACAGCAGTTAAACCCAATTGACGCAGTTGCTATTTCACAAACGCAACATGCATTTATGGATCCAACTGTTCATGCACGGATGTTTTTCACGAATTCCACTAGCCATACGGGACCTTCAGTATCAGCCGACATCAGAATTTACTACAGTGGGTGCAATAAACGCTGTGTTCGATCTTCGTCAATATGTTTTACAATTACAGAAATATATTGCTGAGAAGGTAAAAAGACAATTCCAGACTGTAGATAGATCGTTTAAACGACAAAGAAGTAGACTTTGCTACACCGGGGATGAATGCCGTGACTACGAAAATTTGGATATTTTAAGTTTGCCCCAGTTACATCTGTCGACGTCGAGCGGTCCTTCTCGCAATATAAACGGATTTTCAACGAAAGACGCCGAAGACTAACTCCTAAACATTTAGAACATACATTAATAATATATTTTTATTCTTGTAATAGACATTGAAAAATACTTGTGAATGTTAATTCAGTGTTAAGTACGTCCCCTTATACATCCGGTTCTCTTCGGGTGAGTGTTTATAATAAATTGACTTTGTCAGCTTTGGATAATACGGAATTCGTTAAAAAGTATTCAAGATTGTAGATTGTAGATTGTTTAAGGGATCGCTCGTCCTTCTTCACATCGACCTAAAAGATCTTTTGTGAATTACCCTACAATTAGTTATTATCCAGGACTCCCAAGCTCTTTACAAAGCTTATGATTTTCCTGGGTGCTAATTTTCCTATGTCTTGAGGCGTGAATTCCACCTTTTCTAGGCACTTTAGCCTAGTGCGGACCAGCATCTTGTATTCGCAAAGAATATGATCCGCAGTTTCTATTGCAGTATCACAGTATCTGCACATATCATCATCTGCCTTGCCCATATTCTTAAGATGACATCTCAAGGGACAATGGTCTGTTAGAAAGCCGGTCATCAGCCTTTAGTCGGACTTTTCAAGTTCGAGAAGCCTTGTGGCAGTCTTTGTCGAATAAGTTACGAACTTCTTTGATGGTCTTTGGCCTGGAATATTCCTCCAGTACGATTTTTTTTTCCTTTTCCCATTTTAGGATCTTCTCCATTACGTGTCCCTTAGATAAGCCACAAAATGGTTCGAGCCCAAAGAATGGGGCTTCAGCACCTCTTCTTGCAGGGGCGTCATCTAAATCATTTCCTTCTATCCTCGTGCCCTGGTACCCACATCAAGGTAACCTTATTGTTTTTTGCCAGTTACCTCAGGGATTGTCTGCATTCCCAGGCAATTATCTGAGAGTATAGAAATCTTTGCTCTTCGAATGCCTTTATTTATACATTCCTGAGCACATAGATCTATAGCATAAATTTCTGCTTGAAGGATGGTTGGGGTTTTACCTAGTGCTCTGGATAGCCTGCAATTAGGCCCCGCTGCGCCAACGCGAACCCCTTCATCCATCTTCGATCCACCTGTATACCAGATCAGTGACCCTTTCTCCAACTTTGATTCTGCTCGTCTGACGGCTCTAAATCAGCACATCAAACGGACAGTCAAAGTCTCCCTTGAATGGCATCGAGTCAGTGGGTTTGGTCTTGGATTCCAATTGGATTAACTCCAGGATCCTTAAGTGACCAACCAGATCGCCTGGTTTGAGAGAGAGTACCTACTGCAGCCTTAGAGTACTAAGTGCTGCCTCCTTACATAGATATGTAGAGGAAGTAGGTGTAGCATTGCTTCCATAACTGTGGAGAGAGAGGAGCACATTGCACCTGTAATCCTTAAGCAGGCAAGGCAATTTCTGCAACTTTCCTTGTGCTAATTTTTCTTCAGTTTATGGACACCATACACAGAATGAGTATGTTACCATGGGTCTCACAACCGAAATATAAGAACAATAGATCATTTTCCGTTTTAGACCCCAGGTCTTACCGGACAGCGGCACGTGCAAATAGCCGCAGTGACTTTGGTAGGTGTTCTTTCTAAATGTGCGTTCCAGGTAAGTTTTTCATTCAGAATTACTCCTAGATATTTAACTTCACTGGAAAAGTTCAGTACTGTTCCATTTAACATAGGAGTTCTTAAACTCAGTTTTCTCCTTTTGCTAAACGGAACAATAACTATCTTGCTGGGATTGACACTGAGGCCCTCTAACGAGCACCACCTGGATATTAGGTTTAAGGCGATTTACATGAGATTTGAAATCATAATTTCATGCCTGCCT
Source organism: Stenurella melanura (assembly GCA_963583905.1). Lineage (NCBI taxonomy): Eukaryota > Metazoa > Arthropoda > Insecta > Coleoptera > Cerambycidae > Stenurella > Stenurella melanura. Next base: position 67,932,822 of record OY757313.1, read on the forward strand.
CTCACAGTAATATCCAGGTCATCAGCATTACCCTGAACGTTGAAGCCAGAATTACTCAATTTAAGGAGGAGCTCATCCACCACCATTGACCACAGCAAGGGCGATAGAACTCCACCTTGTGGACAACCCTTCCCCGCAATCACTGTAGTGGACTCCTCCCCCACATTTGTAGTAATTATTTGACTTCTTAGCATGAACTGAATCCACTTGATTTTTGGGGACTGAATTCCCCTTTTCCATGCGGTTCTTTGTATGGATTCATAAAAGGTGTTTTATTAAATGCACCCTCTATATCTCTGACTGCACACATAGCCGCTACCTTTGCAGCAAATGTCTTTTCAATGCCTTTAACCAGGCCATGTAGAGCATTTGCCGCTGATTTTCCAAATTCAAGATAAGATATTGTTTCACATATGCATGCAAATATTTATGCGCAGACACATAACCACCTAAAACCAACCCTGGTGTTACCACATATCCTATAGGTAATTCCTACCTCTGCTAATAATTCTACCCAACAGTAGAAGCTCCTATTAGTTATTTACCAACTTTACACAGTGTCATTCATAATAATTTTCTATCCATTCCAAAAAATATAGTGATATCATGAAATAGATACATTTTTCTTGAATTATGTATGATTGAGAAGCAAAATAATGTAAATGATTTAAAATCCTATTTCGACATTTTAAAATTTACATTTCACGCTTCCATATAATTCACCATACAATAAACTTCCATCTCCAACTCATTCCATTTAAAATTCATATGTGATTGGCGTTTTCAATCAATTTCTACCTGTCTACAGATAATTGGATTCTGAACTTTATTTGACAAGTATGATGAGAAGATAGGGTGGTATTTACGTATTTGCTTTGTGGTATTGTGTGGGTAGTTCTGTTAATAATGAACGACAGACAAAAGATCTCTTCATGCGGTCATGTTAAATAGTCGACTGAAGCATTTCTTAAAATGATTAAGAGTCATCTTTTTTTAGGTAATCAACTCGGATATATGAGAAGGGCATGATTTAGTATCCTGAAAAATAATTAAAATAATATTGTAAACATATCTTCAACATTTTAATGAGCAGAAACGTCAGGTAGAGATAATCAATAACATCTATCGGGGTGTTATAATTAGGTAAAGACACGCATTGCGCTATTCCATTTATTCTAGATTGATATTATACAATAATTTTCAAGTCTAATAAAATCTTTAATAAAGACATTAGGTGAGAAGGGCAACCACTAATAATTTAAATTTTTTATGTTGTGGTTTTTACATTTGTGTACTTAAATTTACAATTTTATATATGTTTTGTCTAATTATTAAGTAAAGTATATGACACAAAAAGCTTCCACGACGCATAGAAACGAAGTGAGGAAGCCAGGTGTCACTTTTGTGGGACCGTATTTATATTTTGAATGAGTGTAGATTAACTTTTTTATTCAGTTACTATGGTTTATATTATCCAGAAGCCGAGCTTCGAAAGTGTCACTAATTAAACTTGAAGGGTTAGATCGAGGTTGCACCTCGAATGAAATAGGCTTTCTTCCTTTTTAAACTTGAATAGTAGTACTGTATGTTCTATGCATTTTATTATTATTATTACAAACGCGACTAGACCTACAGGGATCCACAGCGCTCGGGCCTGTCGGCCCATTGTGGATTCGCGACGTGTGGGATTCCCTAAAAGAGATCAGTGCTTTTCACAAAGGATAGCAGTCTATTCCAGAGTTGATCCCGTTGTTCCTCCGGCTGTAGAAATTGGAGATGCCTATACCTTGACGCACCTAGAGATGCACAACTTCATACAATATGATTGGTGATTTCATCCTCCAACCCACACAACCAACAAATAGGGGTGTTTCTCAACTCCATTGTATGAAGATGTTTATCAGAGGGCAGTGTCCTGTTATCAAGCCTACTATCCACCTCATTTTTTCTCTATCGAACCTTGGGCCACTTTATATGGGGCCTCGATTGCCTCATTCCAGGGGCCTGAGTCCAATAGTTGTTGAACCTTGCCATGGCCCAGTCTTGTAACTCTGATTGAGTCCAACTTCTTGGCAGACCTAAGGCTGTCTCAGGGCCAGGAAAAGGAGTTACTGCTCCTTCTCCCGCTAACCGGTCTGCTTCTTCGTTACCCTCCACACTCCACACCTCTGTGCCCGGGCACCCATATGAGTTTGACGTAGTTGTAACCACACAATTCTGTTTAAGACCAGCCATGAGGTCATCTTGTTTGACACAAGAGCCCTCAAGGCTGCCTGGCTGTCGCTACATATGTAAACATGTTTGTTGACGAGACCTCTTCTGAGATTCTCGCTCGCACACACCAATATGGCGTATGCTTCTACTTGGAATACACTGGGATACTTTCCAAGTGGCACAGATATGCGAGCCCGTTATCTGCATCTGTGTATGCAAGCACCAGTTCCCTTCTGAGTCTTAGATCCGTTTGTGTACCATTCGAGACCTCCGGGACTCAGAAGACGATCTTTATCGTGCTCCCAGTCCACTATATTTAATACACCGCACAGACTTTTGTACAGCCAGCTATCAATGTTAAAAGAGGAACTTTGCAAAAATATAATTAATTTAAAATAAAATAGAATTGAGGAGATGAATATATTACTAGCAAAAAATACTTCAAAAATTCAATGTTGTTCGTGGAATATAGCCAGAAAAGTATTTTGTTTAGAAAGATATATATTTTTGTACTTATCTATGACAAGTCCTTAGTAAGAGTTTGAAATAATTACGATTATTTTTTGCTAGTAATATATTCATTTCCTCAATTCTATTTTAGATTACTCTTACATTATAGGATATTGGCGTTTGCATTTAATTATAAAATAAAATTATCATTCGTTCTGTGTAAGTAGTAAGTATCTACGTATGTTACATAAATACATTCTTAACGATGTATGTTTACCACACGCAACACAGATTTTTAGGCAAAGAATTTTGAAAAATATGAATCGTAAGGGTAAGGGGAATTCTTAACGAAAATCATAGCAAACTTTCTATTTTTGCGACATTTAAAGTAAAAATAATAGATATATAAATACCATAAATCGAAAACTGTAAAATAATATCAACAGCATAGTTGAAAACCTGAACGGGCAGGATAAGAATTTTCGAAGAACAGAACATTTTGCATGTATTTTTGTCGCTTGTGAAAAAACAGGTAATCACTTATCAATAAGATATGTGCAAATTCACAATGTCAACCGCATTATGCTATTGACTGTTTTCTTTGATAAGAAATGAACTCGGAAGATGCATTTTGAAGACTTATCAAAAAGGTGCAAGAATTACCATAAAAACTAGCGTACCTAAAGGCATGATTTGTAACAAAAAACCTTTGGAGACCTCTAATGATATCGTCGATGCAATTCCAATTTTTTTCTAGCAGAATTACTGAAAGACTGTGTTGGCATTTTTGCATATCCTCTCTGCATAATTTTTAATTCGTATCTAGGAAATGCTATTTTCCTGACATTTGGAAATATTCCAAAGTGTGCCCTGTGTACAAAAAAGGTGAAAGAAATTATGTTACTAATTATAGACCAATAACAATCATATGTAACTTTGCTAAAGCTTTCGAATCCTACTGCATAAGCATAATAACATTTATGCACATGTTCAACTGAAAATATCTACGCAACAACACGGTTCTATGAAAGGTCGCGCCACCGTAACGAATTTAATCTGCGCTACTCATTATATTGCTGAATCAATTTATTCTCACATATAGGTAAATTCAGTTTATACTGACTTTTCTAAGGCATTTGAGAGACTGAACCATCGTAAATTTCTCTGTAAACTTGACAAATATGGAATATATGACAGCTTACTTCAATTTCGTGAGAGTTACTTAACTGATATAGTTCAATTCCTATCTTATAATGGATATAAATATGTTGAATTCCGAGCCACGTCAGGAGTACCCCAGGGATCAATACTTGGTCCTCTCTTCTTTAATATTTTTATTAACGTCATCAGTGATCACTTAGACGTGTATTTCTTAGTATATGCCAATGAACGTCAAGATGTTGCATAGGATTAAAGAGTTTAATGACCGCGAAAAACTTCAAAACAAGGTAAGTACCTAAATGTTGACAAGTGTAATGTTATGAGTTATACAACCAAGGAGTCCGCAATTATGTATAATTATAATGTTAATGGCGACACGCTAAACAGGCCAGCTACGTTCAAGGATCTAGGTGTAAACTTTAATAATAAATTAACCTTCACTAACCACATTGATGCTATAATTTCACATGCATACAGAGTGTTAGGCTTCTTCTTGCATAGCAACCATGACTTTAATGATGCGAAAACCTTAAAGATGCTTTATTTTGCTTTCTCTCGATCTAAGCTGGAGTATGCTTCATTTCTGGCAATCTGGGTATAACACTCATAACTATAAACTGGAAAACATTCAGCGTCACTTCCTGAAATTTGTAAACTGGAAAATTAAAGATACATCCACCAGTTGGAGCTTCTCAAAATCAATTACTTGTGAAATTTGATATTACTAGTATTTTCGAAAGGCTGAGTCCTTTGCTTTGCGTTTTCTAGATAAAATTATGCATAATGAAACAGATTGTAGTGAAATATTAAGCCAACTGAACTTTTATGTCCCACGGATTAATTCTCGTCATTCCCATAGCTGTTATTTATCCACTCCGAAATCTAACGTATTAAAGTTTTCTCCTCGATTTAATATTTTCACTAGTTATGAAACTCGTTGCAGTGAATTGGACATATTTGCCTAGCAGCCCGAAATTTCATTTACTGTCATACAGTCTAACCAACTTAACCAACATAATTTCTAATGAAACGTTTTTCAAGCAAACAAATAATAATTCAATTAATTGAACTGCGGCGGTAGGTTCTTGGTGAAACATACTAAATAGAATAAATAAATAAATAAATAAATAAATAAATAAACAAATGAGGATTAAATACACTTGGTATTACTGTTCTACAGTTTTTATTCAGAGATCTCTGACATATGTTTCACACACAAAAAATCTGTTTTAAAGAATAAAAAATCAACTGGTTTTGCAGAACATTTTATACATAAAAACTATTTTTCAGCGGTAGTAGTATTAAACTTTTGCATATTGTCAATAAGGGAAATAGGCTAAACATGCTTGAGATTTTGGAAATCAAGAAGGTATTAAATAAACAGAAAAACATTACTAATACACAAACTAAAATTTTTAATACCCCCATAATAGACACCATACTAAAATTTGACATACTCAGAAATAGTAATTAAAAATTGAAATGAAATTTCTAGTAGTAGCTATATTAGAAATAAGTAATAAAATGTTAATTAGGTTATCTATACCTCTCAAATCCTATAAATATCTTGTAATGGTCACTTTTAGGTTAGTTGTTATAACTCTTTGATAATGGTCGAACGGCCGAAACACATGTCAGAGAAATCTGAATAAAAATTGTGGAACAGTAATACCAAGTGTCTTTAATCCTCATTCTAATAATTCAATAGTAATCATTCATAATTTCTACTTGTACTTCTTATTTCGGTTAGGTTAGGTTAAATTAGTTTAGATTTCCTTCCTATAAATGGCATTGTACTGTTGAATGAAGTATGATTAAATAAATAAATAAAATAAAAATGTGGTTAAATGAATCAGCTATTTAAAATGGTAAGTCGATAGAGAAACTTTACTTAGCAAGTATAGAACCATGGTGTTATCGAAAATGGATTACGCATATATCGTCTATTCGTGCGTCTACCAGGCTATTTCTTTTAAGAATTTTAAATTCAATTCACCCATAGGGATAAGATACACTACTGGAGCAATTGGGATAAGTTCCCACCCTGCTGAATCAGGCATTCCTCCACTGACTGTTAGAATGCATCAAATACAATTAACTTACTCCGCTAAGGTGTCTGCAAACCTCAGCAATATCAACCACAATAAATTCCTAGCTACCAAAGAAATAACCAATACAGACTACGACGTACTATAGCTCGCCTCGCTGGAATTCGAATTTCAAACTCTCATATTGAAAAATGATAGGAAAAGTGGGGGTATACATGTTCTTGTAGGCGCCCGGTACACGTATAAGAATATAATGAATTATAACAAGTACTTAAAAACTCGTGTTCATCCTTATCTTATTACTAATTTCTTGAAATGAATATCCCTAATGGATTTTAAAAGATTTTCCAGATAAATCAACTTATTTCATATAACCTTAAGGTTGGAAGCATTGAAGAGAACAATTTGAGAGAATGATTCACTGTATTATATTTATTGCATGTAACGTCGTGAAATGTGCTGTAAAAGGTCGTAGCATACAAACTAGCAAAAATAAATTAATTAAGAGAAGTAAACATTTTAATACAGATCGTCACTAAGAAAGAGTAGTAAAACGAGGCAATTTAGCTTTATATAATCATAAACCTGAAAATTTTTAATGTAGTTTTAAATTGTTCACTTTGGATTTAACACCCCTACATCCTTAAACAATTTCCAGCGTTTGGCATTAACGACTATGGTCGGTAACTGCTCAAGTCAGTTACTCGTAAACCGAGGAGATAAACAACCCGTAAATTTACCGGTTACCACGTAACAACCTTCGCTGTGGGCTTCTTGTGGTAAAGATAACACATTTACTTGTATTTCAGCTAAAATTTTATTGCTTCTCACACCATTAGTTAACTCAGCGGTATTGTATTAACAATCAATAAAAACCATCCTTTTAGTGCATTCTCTAGGAAATCAGAGGGTCTCGCATTTTTTTTTAAATAAAAATTGTGATTCAAATTTTTGCTCATCTTACATTGAACGAAAGTATAATTGGAGCGTGAGTTCGCTTACCCACATAATCCAGAAAACCAAAGTAAAACTGGAGATATGTTTATTATTGAACAACTACCACTAAAAATGACAAGAACATGGCAAACAAAGTTATTTACAAATTAAGAGACAGTGACAGTATCCCAACTGCTTGCAAAAACAGGAAAACCACAAGAACGACAGAAAACGTCAGCATTGCTAGAGGGGAAAACTATAATTAAAGGGATAGAATCATACGAAATGAAATACTAGTGCAGTAAAACAAGACCAAATAAACGTTGAGTTAAGCCATAGTCTTGTAACAGCAACATTATGATTTCATACCATCTGGAATATCACCAGGAGTATATATCTGAGTTTTGAAGTTCTAAAGCCTATTGCGTTTTCTTTATGAACAATTTTGTTTTTTGAAATGCGATTCTTTAGGCAAAACGGTGAATATCTCCGGTTCTAGAGGTTCGATCGGAACAAACTACAGACCAAAGACCTTTGCAATTAAAATTACAACAAATCTGCGTTAGCTTTGACTCATTTGAGTACGTACATAACGCACATAATGGAATAAACTGAATTTTTTTCATTTTAACGCCCAGGGACGTCAAGAGTTCTGATCAGCTTTAAACTTTCAGAAAATATATTGTCAAGAGCAGAAAATTCTTATTCATGTTTTATATAATTTATATTAAAAGTTCATATCCGCTCATTCATATTTTTGAAATAATTTATAGCAAAAGAAACAAATCTAAGTTTCAAATAACAAATAGTTGCTGACTATCTAGAATAGTTCGAACGGTAAATAGGATTTCGTAATTGAGGAAAGGCAATTCAGCAATAGGTAAATTGGGGTTCTGAAAAGAACTGTCCCAGAACTCTCAGGAGTTCGCGCAGTTGACCTTGACATGTTCGGGTTTGGTCGAACTGTTTTTGAACCAGTCCTGGTAAAATAGTTCTGTGTTCGGGTTAATTTAAGAACTGTACTCGGACGGTTCTAGAATTATCAAAATCAGTTAGAGGTTTAGAGCAAGTACTGGTTTCGGATTTTTTTCACGCATGCTCTGACCAAACAAAAACAAAGTGCCGCCATTAGGCATATTTTGTTTTGTTATTCTTTTGTGCGTTTCTCGTTATTGTTTTTTTCCATTGTGAAATCATCAAGCTAAATTATGGATTTATTGGAAATACTGCAATTAAGTTCGTCTTCATCCTCATCATCCTCATCTAGTAGTGATGATAAGGTTGGTTCAGGTTAGGAGTACCCCTACCTATTTTGTATCATAGTCACGGTTCGGATAAACGATAACCGTGTTCGGGTTAATTCATGTCGCTGATCAGTTTTGAATAGTCCCAGAACTGTCCTCAAATTTTTGATAGTGCGCAAGTAGTTCTGCGTTCTGGTTCACAAATGGGTTCAAAACAGTTATCTATAATGTAAGTACAACTTTTTTAATTTAACTATTTTACCAACTTTATATTGTTTAATAGTTTTTAGAATAAATGTTTTATGTTTTTTTTAAATCACTTTTTTCTACCCTCTGATGCTACACCCCTAGTGCGTATGTGGCTTTGGCAGACCATGTATGTAACAATACCTTTTGTTGAAAACAAAACATCCTGAAATTTTGGTGTCCAAATATTGAACCTTGTAGACACAAATGAATTTGTTATCTGAAATTTGAATTGCCCGCCACTTTGTGCCATTGAGTCCGAAATAAATAATTATTTTTAAAATGTAGTTCTAGACGCCAGGTTTCCGATGACATTAAAAAATTCTCTTACAGTCATTTTGGCCACTTTTTTGGCATTTATTTATAAACCAAATGACAAGAAATAGATTTTCTCTTCCATTTTGAAACCATTTTTGAAAATTTTTTTTCAGAAAGGAAAGAAAATTGCAAGAACTTTAATTTAAAAAAAAAAAGTGAATTTTCGTCCTTCTGAACTCGAGATATTTAATGTTTACTATCTTGTAAAAAGATAAATAGCAGTAAATACACACACACACAGAAACAGAGTTGTCTTTGAACAGAACAAATATTTGAAATTAGTAAAGGAAAACAAGGTTATAATTTTATAAAGAGAAGTTGGCAGAATACCAAATTCCTCCAAATACATACGTTAACTACCAATTTAAGTAAGCCGGAGACAACTGAGTACGGTGCTACAAACCAAGAGGTTATCTTGATAAATAATTTAAAAAAAAAGCTATTTAGACTAATTTACAAGAATGAAATGTAAATGCTTGAAAATTAGTCTTTGTAAGTTAAAAATGTATTTTGGACGTATCGTATGAAGTAAATATGTTTCAAGATGATACAGTTCAAATATTAGCAAAAAATACGCATTTATTAATTAACAATTGACCAAAATGGTATAAGTTAAATATCTCGAGTTCAGATAGATGAAAATTAACATTTTTTTTAATTACACAATTACACAATTCTTTTTCTTTTCTGATAAAAATTTTTCAAAAATGTTTTCAACATTTTCATGAAAATCTATTTGTTGTCATTTGGTCTATAAATAAATATCAAGAAAGTGGCCAAAACGACTTTAAAAGAATTCTTTCCTAATGCTATGGGAAAGCTGGCATCCAGAATTACAATTTGAAAAAAAGATGATCCATTTTGGACTCAATGGCACAAAATGGCAGGCAGGCCAAATTTCAGATAATAAATTCATTTACGTCCACAAGTTTCAATATTTGGGCACCAAAATTTCAGGGTGTTTCGTTTTCAACAAAAGGTATGTTTTCTGAAAGTGTAAAGCCGATAGAAACTTTTGACGTCCCTGGGCATTAAAATGAAAAAAACCGCTATTCATCTAGTTTATTACAGTTTATACATATTTTTATAATATTTTCCACTCCCACCCCCACTTGACTCCATTATTAAAGGAGTTGATAAAATAAAATGAAGACATTTACTTAAAATTTGGTACACGTATGTATTATAACGACATCTGGCACTAGACTATATTTTGAGATGATTCCGTTGAAAGAGGGGGGAGTAAATAGGGGAATATAAGTCAAGCAAGCTAGTAAGAGTCCAGAAATATCAAATTTGGTGTATATGCTAGAAGCTAAGACCTCAAATTTTTTTATGGTATCTGCCTCAAGTATTGTTATTAAAGTTCTATGACCAATTATTTCCACATACTAGAGTGAAAATATAGTATAATATCAAGATGTTTTTCTTTATAGAACTATCACTTGAAAGGTACACGTATATTATAACGACATCTGGCACTAGACTATATTTTGAGATGGTTCCGTTGAAGGAGGGGGGGTAAGAGTCCAGAAATATCAGATTTGGTGTATATGCTAGAAGTAAAGGCCTTAAATTTTTTTATGGTGCCTTCCTCAAATATTGTTATTAAAGTTCTATGACCAATTATTTCCACATACTAGAGTGAAAATATAGTCTACTATCAAGATGTTTTTCTTTATAGAGAGTTGAATGGTAAAACTGAATATGGAAGTAGTGACACGCGGAGATTTTCCTTTCACTCCTCCGTTTTTGAGATATTGACGGCTAAAAAGAGGTCCTTATTTCATTTCAATCGAATATTAACGCCGAGTGAACTTAGCTAATGTCACGTAACACAAACTCATTTCATGTATATAAGTTTGAGGGTAACAACGTAAGACTTACCGGTGTAATACTGATTTACTAGTTACTGTGAAAATTAAATAACTTTAATCAACTCTTATTCAAAAAGATAATTCCGACAAAAAATAAAATTAACTTTCTAACAAAGAAATTAGCCTGTCATAAACTTGTAAGACGCTGTAACTTTTCCCATGCTAAATAATATATACGCACTTTTAAAGTTGTCAGCTCCCTCCAGGCGCTTTATGTGCCATTTCCTGAAATGTTACTTTTAAAATAAGAGAGAGTGATTTATGCTTAATTGGCCTTAAAAAATTAATAAGTTGTGGGGAAGACTAAGTAGGGAATTAAAAATGCCAAATGGCTTACCGTAAAAAATAAAAAGAAGGAGGACGGTAGATACAGTCTCGGAAAGACAAGAACAAAGAGGCAGCATTTCCCTCTTTTAACGGGAATCTTATCTGGTAATTAGGAGACACTCTGCGATGCTTCCCGGTTTATGTGTTTTTGAAATTAGCCCAACGAGTAAGCTCTTATACCTTCCAGTTTATAACAAATGCTAAATTTTCGTACTCCTCGAGATAAAGGATACAACATATCAGATAACAGCTCTTACAGGTTAATGGGGAGATTCATAAACGTCTGGACGATATACTGCCATTCCTTAATTAAAAATAAATGTCTCATTTTAAACTCTTCTCAGGATTTCAACTGAAATTATAACGTGCAGATTATATAAAATCAAACACTTGGTGCTTAGTATTAATTGTAACTGAAACACGCCAAATAATTACTTCAATTTTATGAGACAAGTCAAATAAAATATTACAAAGATAGAACAATAGAGAAGGAAAACAAATATAAAATCGCATGGCTCCCTAAGTTAGAAAATCTCCAAGTAATTACTCCATATCTAATACGATTCTCAAAATTTGAGAAAAATAAAAGGACTTTATAGTATCTCTGTTGGGCTGTTTATTTGTATTTTTTGTTTGTTTAGGTAATCTATTGTATAATCTTGATCCCAGATATGCATAACATTTCTGTCCGATAGTTTTTGTTGCTTTTGAATTTTGATATCGGTTTTCTTTGTTTCTTGTTGTGTATTTGTGCTGAACAGGTTTGTATATTTTTTTATTTTTAAAGCTGAATAATAGAATTTTTAGAGAAAATAATTGCCTTAAATCGAATATTTCACTAGCTTTGTATAACTCGTCCGAGGGGTAACCACGATCTTTACTATAAATTATCCTTAATATCCATTTTTGTAGATTGTTTATGTTTTTTAAGTAAGAATCGCAGACACCTCCCCAGCCGATAATAATATATGTTAATTGTGATTCTACTAAGGAATAATAGAGCGTTTTTAAATGTTTTATATCTAGGTATGGTTTTAGGTACTTAAATCGATGTAGTTGTCCTCAAATTTTTTGTGTTACATGTTTTGCTTGCAGGTTCCATCTAAAATGTTTGTCAATGATAATACATAGGTATTTTACTGAATCTGCTTCTGTAATTTTTACCTGATTTTCAATGGACCAAAATTATGTAGATTATTTATGTAGGTACTAGGTAAATGGTAAGTAACTAGTTTTTTTAAAGTTAACTGTGAGTAAGTTGTAGTCTAACCATTTTTTATTTCGTTGAATTCTTTTTCTGCAGGTTTTTCAGGATTTTTTCATTAATTGGCTTTGAAAAGTATTGCCGTATCATCAGCAAATCTCAATATCTTAGCTGTGACAGTTCGCATCGAAAGTAGGTTGTTTATGTATACGGCAAACAGAAGCGGTCCTAGAACTGTTCCCTGTGGAACACCGTAGCTGACGGTTTTTGCGTCACTAATGGTTTCATTTATTTTTACATATTGTGTTCTTTAAGACAAATAACTTTTAAGCAAATTAAATGCATTTCCTCTCAAACCGCAATGTTCTAGTTTATTTAAGAGATTGGTGTGTGATACCGTGTCAAATGCTTTTGCAAGATCCACAAATGTACATAAACATGGTGATTTCTCATCTAAGGCATCATAAACATAACTTGTTAGGCACGCTATGGCATCGTCTGTGAATTTACCTTTCTCAAAACCAAACTGTCTCTCTGATATAATATTATATTTATTAAAAAATAACGTTAGTCTATTCTTCCGGATTTTTTCAAAGATTTTGGTGACATTGAAAATTACAGATATTGGTCTATAATTTACAGGTTCAGTAATATCGCCGCCTTTATGGAGAGGTTTTATTACACCCATCTTTGAGATTTTTGGGAATTGTCCTATGTCGAATCTTCGGTTTATTAAAAATACTAGTGGTTTTGCAAGTTCGTCTTGAATTTCTTTTAGAGTTTCTGCGCGTATTTTGTCTAATCCAGGAGATTTTTTTGTTTTTAAACTATTTATTACGTCTTTAACTTGTGTCGGATTTGTGTGATATAAATATATTGAATTTTCTACTGCGTTATGGTTTCCTTTAAAATTTTTAGGTATTTTTGTTTTTTTTGGGTATTTTTTTCCTAGCTCTGTATAATAGTTTACAAATATGTTTACAAAATCTTTTGCATTTGTTGTTAGATTACCATTTTCTGTTTTATTTCATTTATTGCCTTTTCAGAGTTTTTGTTTTTATTACATAATTTATTCACTCCATTCCATAGATTTTTACTAGAGTTAATATTTTTGTCTATTCGTAGTCTATTGTGTTTGGTTTTAGCAGTTCTTATCAGTTGTGTCAGTTTGTTTTTATACCTTTTATACTCTGCTAGCACGTCATTTGGATTTAAAAAAATATTTTTCTGCATTTTATTTATGTTAATTGATTTAATTAACTCCGGGGTTACCCAATCTGGTTTCGGGTTTTCTTTTCTTTTTAGTTTAACAGTTCTTGTGTTACGAGAAACACAATATTTCATTTTATTAATAAATAGCTGTATCGATGTTGTTATGATTAAAATTTCGTGCCAAGTTTCTTTACTTAAATCGTTTTCTGAGTTTGGGTAATTTCTATATTGTTTATGTTGGATTCGGTTTAGAATTGGTTTTTGTTTTTCTATTTCTATAAGAGGTATATTTGGAAAGTGGTTAATTATATAGTGTGAAAATATTATTGGTGTAATATTATAGTTTGCATGACTCTTAACTTAACGAAATAATGATATATGCAAGTTTGTTGCAACCCCTGTACTCTTGTATGTTCATTTATATACGAATTGAACCCGTTTGGATTTAGAATATTGAGATACTCTTGTGCATAATCGTTATTTTACAACATTTGGCAACATCTTTGCATTCTTTCGATAACCTGAATTCTGGTTATGCTAGCATTAAAATCCTACAATTCTCATTCTAACACTAGTTTCTACACAGTCCCCACGGCTATGCAGAGTGAACTAGTATCCACATAACCTCCTACAGCTATGAAGATTCAGTTGAAATGAGGACATGAATTTATTTACATACCTCGTCTTTTGGAAAATTTTTCATTCAAATGGATTACATTTTCATGAAATCTATCATTCTGTTTCTTGGAAATGCTTAGCCTTTGAAACGTTCTTCGCCCTTATTCTGGATCTTCATAGCCGTAGGGGGTTATGTGGATACTGGTTTACTCTGCATAGCCGTAGGGGACTGTATGGAAACTAGTGTTAGAATGAGAATTGTCCAATAAGAAAGACAAATTCATTTTAGGATTTTAATTGCTAGCATAACCAGAATTCAGTTTATCGAAATAATTCAAAGATTGTAAATTAATAATTTTACAAACAGTTTTTAATTTAGTTCTCATAGGTAGTTTTTTCAGCTGTTTGCAAAATCCTATAAAGAATTTGGTTCATTACAAGTATAAGCAAACAAAAAATAATTCACTTTTAAAAACCTTGTACTCTGTGTCTAAATTCCGTTAATCTAGAAAGCTCGGTAAAAAAGTAGGAGTCAAACGATCTTTCTAACATCGTTTTGACTGGAATAAAGACATGTATTATTTGTTTCAAAAAGTTAACCATGACATTAATGATAATAATTCTTTTAAATATTTTTGAAAATTGATAATAGAGATTTGGGTCCATAATTTGTAATATCACTAACGTGATTTCTTTAAACAAAGAACTTACTTTTGAGATTTCAAAGAAATTTCTAAAGTGCAAAATGTATTTTCACTTTAAATTTCTCAAAAGAAGTATTAGACTATCCACCAAATCATTTAGAAAAAGAACTGTTGATATTAATAAATTAATTATCAAATAAATGTTTTCCACTGTTAAATGTTGATCTATTTGTGGACTTGAAGACTTTTTATTCTTAAGTTATCGTCATTACAAGAAATGTGAAGGACGAACAGACGGACAGACGGACAGACGGACAGACGGACAGACGGACAGACGGACAGACGGACAGACGGACAGACGGACAGACGGACGGATACTTTAAATGATGTTCAGAATTCATTAACACAGTGATATGAATTTTTTTTCTCTACGAGCAATATTGCCGGTTTTAGAAATGTACCGATCAAACGGAATTTACTTTTTATTTTGTATTTGCGAATAGTATATTAATAATAAGTATTGTGTTGATTATTCAGTGTTTTTAGTAGCATCCGAAAAGTCGAGTTAAACTTATCAAACTGATAGCACCAAGCGGGTGCTATATTCCCTGAATGGCATATTTCCTGAGTGGATGGGCACGGCATAATTTGGATATTCCAAGTACAAAGATTCTTGCAACCACAATATTTTTAAATACATTTTCGCTCCCTTTTCATCTTAAAACTTCTATTTCCATTAGTCTAGAATTAGTAGTGTAACGCACTACTTATTTACTATAATTATTATAATATAGTATGCGTTTGTCAATACCTTCAACCATATGTTGGCAAAGAAGAGTTAATCTGTATTGTTTTTTATTCATCACTGACTATATTTATTATATTATGACTATGATTTATTACCATAATCTTTAATTTGCACGTATAGCTGCTGTTGCATTGTTTCTAAATTGATACACGTATAGCTGTCAGGATTCCTTGCGAAATGAAAAATGTTATATATGAACTTATGTTAGTGCCTCTGTGGTTGTTTGTTCCCATACTAATTCAGATAATTACATACATGTCAAAAACTCTGCTAGTAGGCTTGGTAATAATTTTAGGTATACACATTTTATCATTATCATTGTCTTTCTTAAACAACAATTAAGAATGGAAATGTTTATATATTTTCACAGATTTCATGTTTAAAGTTATACAAGGCAAAGTGGGAAGATGTCACCAATAATTTACAAATATGTCGTTTATAACTGATGGTTTATTTTTAATACCATGCATATACATAACAAAATATTCATTATATACGTACACTTGTCTTTTTTCTTCAGCTCCGCCGCCAGATTCTTTCTATTTATTATCTTCTCTAATATGCGGTTAAGTAGAAAGCAATAGTTGGATATATTATCCAAACTTCGCACTTCTTTTCGGTTGCTGTATAGTATGTTGCATTTGTGTACTTAAGTTTGTTATTATTATTATTATGCAACAGTTTAATACACTTTTTGTAAATGAAAATCCAACTGAGATATATGCCCTGGAAAAATACTGGAAGATGAAAAATGTATTTTTATATATTTCTGTTGGAAATTATCAAGGAAGATGCTAATTTCACTAGCTGACAGCCTACATGTATTGGAAGTAAAAATTGAAAATTTTCAATAACTTTGTCATGCTAAATAACAATATAAAAAGCAAAAGTTCAAGTTGGCTCTGGTTTTTCCAATACAGGTAATAAAATGTAAAGTAGGTATAAACCTTAGTTTATGGGCGGTCCTATCTCAACTAACAGGTATAGTTCTCTACGTATATTTATGGCACATAAAAATTGTCGGCGCCTTTGACTTTGCGGTAAAGATCAAAGACCCCGACATTCTTTATTTGCCTTAAATATATTTAGAGAACTATAGAATTAGAATTCTACGACCAGTATACATAATATACTGACCGTGCTAACTACCTCTTTATTTGTCACTACAACTAATATTTATTCTTAGGTAGTCGTATTTGTACCTTGTGCATGAAACGTTCGTTTTCGAAAGTAAATAGTGCTATTTTGAAAACATGCCACGAGATTGTGTAAATGCACTTAACAACTTTTGTCATATTTGTGGTCAAGTGACTCTTACGCGTCAAAAACGTAATTTTACTCCCAAAATTAAGAAGGCGTACCAGTTGTATTTTGGTTGTAGAATTGGAGATGAAGACAAAAAATTGGCACCTCATATACGTTGCAGCAATTGTGCGAACAATCTTTGCAGTTGGCTAAGTGGAAGAGGATGTTCAATGGCTTTTGCTGTGCTCATGATCTGGCGAGAATCTAAAGATTATGTTACCGATTGTTATTTTTGCGTGATACCTCCTATTAGACAGGGTATTAACAAGAAAAAAAGACGGTAATACAATACCCCAATTTACCGTATGCCATTCGCCCGCTTCCCCATAGTGATGAACTACCTATTCCTAATCAACCTCAAGAATACAGTCTTGATTCTGACGAACAATCGGATGATAATGTAGTTGATGACTTAGTTCAGCCATCAACATCACAAGATCCCGATTTCTCTGCTGAAATGTCCTGTGGTGAAAAACACAGAATTAATCAACGCGAATTAAGTGATCTTATAAGAGACCTTGATCTGTCCAAGACGAAAGCGGAACTTTTGGCGTCTCGATTACAACAATGGAATTTACTACAATAAAATGTTAAACTTTTCATGTATCGAAGTCGTCAAAAAGATTTTATAGCTTTTCTCAAAATGAAAAATGACTTGGTTGCTTGCAAGGACATTGACGGTTTAATGAGTGCTTTACACATTCCCCATGATCGTAGTGACTGGAAACGTTTTATTGACGCCTCGAAACTTAGTCTTAAGGCTGTGTTACTCCACAATGGAAATAAATTGCCATCAATTCCAATCGCCTATGCTGTCCATATGAAGGAAAATTACTGTAACGTATTGCTACAAACTATAGAATATAACAAGTATAAGTGGCAGATTTGTGGAGACTTAAAAGTGATAGCTATCTTACTTGGTATGCAGCAAGGGTATACCAAATATTGCTGTTTTCTTTGTGAGAATTTCGTAAAAGCTATGGACAAAGAAGGACGTGCTTTCAGTTATTTGAAACAAAAATTTCCCAGACTTAATGATGCGAAAATTAAAGAGGGAATTTTTGTGGGTTCTCAAATCAAGAACCTTTTCAAAGATGCTGAATTTGACAACATTCCAGATGGCAATGAAAAAGCTGCTTGGAATTCCTTTAAAATGGTGGCAACACACTTTCTCGGTAAGAAAAGAGCAGAATACTATAGAGGCCTTGTTGGTAATCTTCTTTCCAGAAACTAGTATGTAATATGTCATTAGAACTCCACTTTCTTTCTACATTCACATCTAGGTTATTTCCCAGAAAACTGTGGCGTAGAGAGAAATTCCACCAGGATATTCAAAATATGGAAAACAGATATGAGGGCAAATGGAGTTCTGCGATGTTAGCAGACTACTGTTGGACATGTATAAGAGATTCTCCAGAAATAAATTATAAGAGACAGGGTAAGAAGCGCAAGAAGAATAGTAATTTTTCTGGTTAAAGAGCTTATATTCTAATTAAATATATATTATATAACATTTATTTGAAATATGTATCAAAATGGCAAATATTTTTTCCCATGATGTAATTAATTGATTTTTTTATTAAAATTATGCTATAATATGTGAGTTAGGTCAGTTATTACATTTTTTAGTGCCAACATTTTTTTTAGGACTATGTTAGACATAGCTGGGACCAAAAGAATACAAATAAGTGGTTTTGGTTAACGATACAAAACAAAAGTTAAAATTTGTCGGTTAGTGATTTTTCATTCTTATTTCAAATTATATATGAGTCAAAGGAAGTATACAAATGTTTGTTTGCCATCAAAATTTGTGTTTGGTATTCGTTCTTCAAATACTTCGTATTACCTAAACATTTATAGTAAATAATTGTAGAACCGAACATCAGTGACTCGTTTTTTAAATGCTGTTTAATTTTTTTCAAATTCTTTTTTCACCCATTTTAGTGGTCCAATTTCCTCTAAATCTAGAACAGGTATGCAACTATGACAGCCCTCTTTGATTCACCATTTGAAATATTTAACTTCTGATACTAGATTCAGTATCAGCTACTATGACAATCGTTTACAAAAGATTTCGTAGAAATGGCTTGAGTCATCCCAGATAAACCCATGCACAAACATAGGAAAACTTACGTAGGGGTCGAAATAAGATTCAATCTTGTTTTAAAATTTTCAAAGTGGCTAATAAAGTACTACAAAATGGGTTGCGAATAAATAGAACTTGTGATGTATATTTCTACTGACCGTAAACTATACTTTGTGACATTTATATTAAAACAAGCTAACCGTTATACTCTTCGCCGATTTACTGCACTTTTTATATAACTGTTGCACATTCTGTAGGATACTCTTCGCAATTTTTTTTGTAAATAATATTAGTTTTAGACATTTTTAGATTAATTACAAAACATAAAAAAATGACGTCATTTTTTTTAATAAAAAAAAATTATAACTTTTTTTGCTCAAAAATAATAGGATTCTTCCTCTACGTAGCACTAACTTACTGCCCAAATTTCAATACAATCGGACTTTTCATTCTTAAGTTATTGTGCTTACAAGATACGTGACGGACGGACAGGCAGACGGGCAGACAGGCGGACAGACAGAAGAACGGACGGACGGACGGACATTTTGAAAGTTGTTCAGAGTTAGATCACCAACACAGTGATATGAAAATTTTTCTCTACGAGCAATATTACCAGTTTTAGAAATGTGCCGGTCGAATGCAGTATGCTCTTCGTTTTGTATTTGCGGAGAGTATAATAATGCATAAGAAAATTTTGGTGAAAATCTCGTTATTTTATAACGATGTTTCTCTCAAAAATCAATAGATGATAACATTTTGGTTCCGAATATTAAAAGATATCTACACACATACGCTAAAAAAATGATAAACATGACATAAGTAATTTAAGAAATAGGTACCCATGTACAAAAATACCAATTTCATTGGACGTTTTTTTTCTTGTGAGTTACAGTGCTGAGATGTTGCTTTACTGGAGCTGAATTTATGGTACCTGATAGTGTCATTATTCAGTTAGACGCGTAATTCCCATACGGTTTTATGGAAACTTTAGAATCTAGTACAGTATCGCGGAAATGATAACCTGAAATATGTACGCCTTCTAACCAACAGGATAAGATGTGATGGAGTGTCTATTTAGAGTGCAATGTCCTGTTAACAACTTCACATCTGAGCTGCTTTTTGCTAAGATTATCGAGTCAATTATTTACCACTAGATACGTATGACCGCCTGATGTTCCTGGTCATTCTAGGCAATGTTTCTTCCTTAATCGACATATTTGCCTGATCTGTAAGTATCTCGCAAGTTTAGTTGCGATCAAAGCTCTCTTGCGCCTTCCCTAGCTAGCTTGCCAACGTTCTCATCACTAAGTCTATGTCTTCGCTATACTACTTAATGGAGATATGTCTGACGAGTTTCGTCAGGGATTCTAGGCAGTCCCTGGCCCTTTTAAAATGTAGCTTTACTGCCTCCAGAGCCATAAGAGCTACTTGGTAGGCAGTTACGATGCGGATTTTCTTATCAGTATGACGTTCGTACCATTTATTATACACAGAGATCTACCGTCGTGACTTCTGCTTGGAACACTGTTGTGGCATTATATAGATTCAGACTGATGTTTGTCTCTGTTTGATCCCCGTAACTAGTAGTCTGGTACTATTTGGTGTTTTTGATGCTACAATAATGATTAGTTTGAATGCCTTTACACCTACCCCATTCCTTTTTCAGCCATATCAAGTATGTTTAGTCTGAAGGTTTTAGCGAAGTTGTGGATTGTTCTGATTCTATCCGATTGCATATGGAGTAGCGATTCCTTCCTGTTTTAGGAAATATTTCGGCATATTTCTGTAATGCCTTTGTTCTCATTTTTAAATGAACCTTCATAACCATAGGGGCTTATGTGGATACTGGTTTACTCTGCATAACCGTAGGGGACTATGTGGAAACCAGTGTTATAATGAGAATTGTCCAATAAGAAAGACAAATTCATTTTAGGATTGTAATTGCTAGCATTACCAGAATTCAGGTTATCGAAAGAACGCAAATATTGTAAATCAGTAATTTTACAAATAGTGTTTCTTTTACTTCTCATGGATAGTTTTTCTGCTGTTTGCAAAATCCTATAAAGCATGTTTCATTAGAATTATATGAAGTCTTTTTTATTATTATGCAATTCTCTAATAATTGGCCAATGAGCTTATGTTATACGCATAGCACTTATTGGATAGAATAACTTGTGGACTTTTGGTTTCAGCAAAAGAATTTTTAAAATCTCATTTTTATTTCCAACAATATTCTCATCCCAACGTGACAACGAGATCAGTCCCGTTCCTATTTCTAAATTGATTTTAAAAATACAATTTTGAAATTTTGGCATATCATTTATGACACAAAGAGCCACATTTTGTACTTATGAATGAAATTTATCACTTCCAGTCCAACCGGAAGCAGCAACAACTTTTGATTTTTAAATAGGAAACTATATATGTCTGTATAGTTAGACTCCACGTGAAATTCTCATTACAACCATATGTCACGACTAGGTATTATTTTTCCAAATGGCGTCATAAATTCAAGAAAGGGAAAAAGCTAAGTTGGCAACTGCAAGACTATGTTTTCACCCAGTAGGTCTTGAATCTGATGTTTCGCCTTCAGTTTTATTGTTGCATTTCAATAAAAGTTTATTTCCTGCAAAAAATCATTACTTTCAATTGAAAAATAATATTTTGAAAAAACATAAGGAGCAAATTACTTTTATTCCATTTTTTTAAAATGGTAACCATATTTTTTTACTTGCACCAACAAAGCCCAAAACATTAACGTTTTATTTGATGCATAATACATCTAGTTTGAGTACTAACTTACACTGAATTTATTGGATTCTGTACATGCTATTCTGCAGTTATTTAATGAAATCGTATGTACTAATGTATGTGTTAAATTTTACAAGCGTGCCATGACAAAATTACGTTTCTTTTCAAACATTTGCCTTAGTTATTATTCGATAAAGTTTATGTAGTACTATTTCAATTTGCTTTTGATTTATTTGGTAACGTAACTACTTAAAAGTTTAAAAAAAATACAAAATGACGGTATTTACCCAAAATGAAAAGGTGGAAGATAGCTCAGTGGTTTAGCGCGTCTAGCTTGCATACTGGCATACCTAGCGAAGCAGGTTCAATCCCTGTTCACACGATAATTTTAATTATAAAATTATCCCCAAGATGTGGTTCGGACTCCAATATAAACTGTAGGGCCTCGTTTCTCTTTATCTAACACAAAATCATTCTAGATTTTCAAGGAGTTACACCTCAGTGACTTGAGAAGCGGTTAAGAAAACAAAACAAACATGTTACTTATTTATGGAGAATCTAAAAGAAATGCATATCAACTTGAAAGCTTATATGTAAGGCGGTATCTTGGAAGGCATCACCCTTGTAGAAAATATTTTAGAAGAAAAATGTAGAGCACAGCGAAATGAATATGAATAAAATAAGTTTATTATTGACGAGGCCACATAGATTATTGTTTTAACATTCGCGGAAAATAATAAAAATGCAAGTATACGTGAGACTGGAAGCGCTTATAGTAGCCGGGAATCTGTAGGAAGAATATTAAGAAAACATGGATACAAATTATATAAATATCAACTTCATTAGCATTTATATGAAGTTGATGCAGGTAGGAGAGTTCATTATTGCAATTGATTACTAGAAAATAGAAACATTGTTCCCAGAATTCTGTTCACAGATGAAAGTCGGTTCGCTAACAATGGTATATTTAATCGAAATACTTTATATTACTGGTTTACATTTAGAGTAGGAAATCACCAAGAAATATTTGGGGTTAATGTATGGGCAGGAATTGTGCTATTTCCTTTTAAGGTACTTTAAATGGAATTAGGTATCTCAACTTTTTCGAAAATGATATTGAGGGCTTTTTAGGAGGATTACCTATGATTTTGGGAAGCACTTATTACCAACAAGATGGGACTTCGCCACCTAACCTTCGAGATGTCTAATTATTTAAGAAACAGATTTCAAAATAGAATCATTTCGACATATGGGCGCACAAGATGGCCTGCCAGATCACCTGTCCTAAACTCTATGGATCATTTTTCAGAGAACGAGTTTATCCATCATCTTCCAACTTCCAGGAGTTGGAAATCAAAATTCGCCAAACTTTTACAACAATAACTGCGCAAATGTTAGAAAAGGTAGTAAGGAAAACCATCAGTATGGCTCAAAAATGTACTGAAGTTGAAGGAATGCGTTTTGAACAATTGCCATAATTTTATTTTACCCTATCTTATAAATAATTATTAATAAATTCTGTAAATTTTATGTATTTGGAGTATTCTCTTAACAATGCCAATTGGTAAATGTAGTAGAAATCCAATAATTTAATTAGTACACAAGCTAGACGTATTATATATCAAATAAAAGGTTAATATCTTTTGGGCTTTGTTGGCGCAAGTAAAAGAATATGGTTTACCATTAATCAAAATGAAATAAAACTCATTTGCTGCTTATGTTCTTTTAAAAAAATTATTTTTCAATTCAAAATAGTGATTTTTGCACTAAATAAAGTTTTATTGAAATGCAACAATAAAAATGAAGGCGAATCATCAGATTCAAGACCTACTGGGTGAAAACACAGTCTTGCATTTGCCAACTTAGCTTTTTCACTTTCTCGAATTTATAACGCCATTTGGAAATAAATTACCTAGTTGTGATACATCGTTGTAACGAGAATTTCATGTGGAATCTAAATATATTGTACCGTTAAACCTACTTACTTTATATTTTTGAGTTGCTCAAAAAAAAATATAAAGTGAGTAGGTTAACGGTACACGTGGCGCCCAACGTGGGGCGTGTACCGTTAACCTACTCTCTTTATATTTTTTTTTGAGTTGCTCAAAGCATGTTACATAATAATGGAATTATAGTTTTGATAAAGAAAGTTATGGTTACGATACATCACCCCTAGCTCAAGTTTCGGTGGATGGGCCGTAGGTATAAAAATATTGTATTGTCATACACACCTTAGTTGTTATTTTTTTAGTGGAGATTAAATTTTCCCAGAGAGTGAGAGAGAAAGATATAGGCGCCAATCCGTTTCGTAATTATAATTTACATTTTATACAGAAAATTAGTTATCAAACGGATAAACTAACCAGTAATAGAATTTTCAAGATCTTATATAAAAAAATGCAAATTTAATTTAATACGTTGGTGAGTCTTAATCGTACTTTAGCAAATGTAATAGAAATAGAAGTTGTTATTAGCTCACTACAACTTTAGAATAGTTATTTGTATAACACCAATGAAATAAATCAATCAACTAAAATATAAAACTGATTTTATTAGAAATCAATAAAACTGAGGACTTAAAAACTAGGTAAAACTGACTTGCTTATGAACCAATCAGGTAGATTCTTAATGAACAAATTTAAACTTTAATACATACGTAAGAAACAATATAGACAACAAGTACCATCAATAATATCTTAGTAAAAATATATAGTATGTTAAACATATACACTGTATAGTATTTTCAAAGATCATATATATATACATATATATTATAGAAAATAAACCCCTACCAAAGAATTTGTGATCACAAAATCCGAACATTTATCTTTATGTAATTATGTAGTTAAATTCTCTATATTGCATGATAAATTTAACGAGCAATGTTATTTTAAATTTAAAAGAGTGTATACATGTATATACTTCAAATATGAAAATTATTAATAAAATTTAAGTTATTTACCAATGCACTCTTTGCTCAGATAACTTATTAATAATAAAATGAATAAAGGTGGTGTAAACAAATTTAGAATAAGAATATTTTAACAAATTATGTAGTGACACTTAGCTGAGGCTTTCTTCATAAGAAGAGGGTTTCCTGTCCAACGAAGGTGTATGATTATGAGAAAATCCACTCCTCCACGGTCGTTGTAGTTCTAGAATTTTTCAGCAGTAAGCCGAGGAGTTCCATGTACTCTGCTGAACCAATCCAGGACTTTTCCAAAGTGGCTTTAGAAAATCATGTATACTTTGTCCTATATGTCTCCCAAGAATTTATTTGCTTAAACTATGCTGAAGGCATCCTACTCTAATTTAAATTAAGTATCTTCTTAATAATAAGAACCATTAAAATAGAAAAACGAAAATTTCGGAGCCATAAAAACACCCTAAAATGAAATGAAATATGTTTGAATTTCTAATAAGTGACAAGCGCTAAATTTGATATATTTGTTTTAGTTATTTACTTACGGAATACATTTTCCGGTGTTTGATGAAAGTATTCTCCCTTCATTATAAAACGCTCCTGGTCAGCAACGAGGTATGAAATTTGCTATAAAAAAGCGGAAGACGCCATTTTAGAAATGGTCTCCATGAAGTAATTAAGTTATTCTTACCCAAGTTTATTCCGAAAACTATTAAGCATCCGTATTTATACACTAGTCTGTCCACTAAATTTATTGTTACTAACTGACGTTAGGAAAATATTTAAAACAATATATTAAGATCAAAGATCTTTAATAATTCACAGCAGTACTAGGACACATCTACCTTCAATGACGGAGCAACTAACACTAAAACTACTCTTATCATTTGAAATTCTATTTGCTAAACCTGCTTTAATTTATCAAATTTAGGCAATTTTAAATACATGTATATGCAAAGTAAATTGTATACAGTTAACTAGATCGAATTTAAATATCTAATTATTAATAAACCCATAAGGTGGCAATGTAAATGCTACAATATAAAAATATGTATACTTTTCTATTTAAAAATCAAAAGGTGTTGCTGCTTCCGGTTGGACTGGAAGTGATATTTTTCACTTAATAAGTGCAAAATGTGGTTTCTTGTGTCACAAATAATATACCAAAATTTCAAAATTTTGTTCTTAAAATCAACCTAGAAATCTGGCTGTCGCCCAGTATAGTTGAAACATAAATCTGTTGTTATTGTGTGAACAATTATTTCTTTTTAAATTTTTTAAATGATGTATGCGCAAGTGGCTTTATTTGACCAGATAATTTAAAGTGATACATTTTAGTAACAAAAATATAGTAATTTAATACAATAAATTTACAAAATCCAATAATTGTATAGTAGAAGGCTAGTTATTAACTTTAATCACTAGGTTGCATCTTATAACAATAATTAAAAAGTACCATACGGTTACACATTGACAATAAGAGAAGCAAATTTAATTTGTATTTTCAAACGGACTCCGTGTAGATTTATTAATCTCCATGCTTCATGCAAATAAAAAACCAAATTAATGAATTGCTTCAGTGTAGTTTACGACTTTTAAACATAACCCAACTTCCCATAATCAGATATTATTATTATTAATTGCCATTGCATTCTCTCTTGGAAATAAAAACAAATAGCTTATAAAATGATTTGATATCATCAATAAATATTTATGTCGCTCTGTTGCACTTAATGCTGGTAATATACTTCTGTATATAGTTGAGTCAGATAGCATCGCTGTAATAACTGAATTTAGGGTATGGGGCGATTTTATCTTAGTCTCTTGATACCAGTTCTCCCTTATATTTTACCCTTTTGGTGAGTTAGTGACTTTGACTAAAAGACCGCATATCTAGGCAGTAGATGCAAATTTCTAGTCTGGTAATTCAATTTTCTTTTCGGAAATTAATGTTTATTTACATGAATATTATATGTCTGTGAAGATTACAGCAGTATTTCTTACTGCATTTAAGTGAGGTGTTCTGAGATCAAGAGATTATGGAAATTATATTAAAATTGTGGAGACACAAGCTTTGAAAAGCCATTCCCCTAACATATTTTCTATGATAACCCGTCAGCAAATATTTCATTTTCATTACAGATATATTTAGCTGGGGGTGATAATAAGTAATTTTAAATGTAGTAGGAAACGTGAATGTGAATATACAAAAAATAAAACCCGGTTAAAATAGACATTCAAGGTTACAATAATTCGCATACAGCTAAAAATTGGTACGAATGTTGGGAACGCCATTATAAATGAAACATGAAAAGTCCCCATCGATCCCACATCTGCAAAAAAATTTATTCAAGATCAAAGTTCGCAAATATGGGTTTCTTGTATCTTTCAACCAAACGGTAAGTTTTATCATAAAAATAGGTCAGACAAAAATTGTAGGTCATGTAATTATCTATAAAATTTGTTCTTACACTTTCTTTCCTAAGAATCACTATTTCTAAAATATGGCGATTCAGAAAGTTTAAAAAGTCGTTCTCCATAATATGCACACGTTTCCACGCCACCTGTGAGGTAGTGTACTTAGCGCATTTTCTTTAACGTGGTTTCCCCAGTAGGCCTATTCCATGATCTATTGTGGTCCTGTTTAATTAAATGGTATTGTATTAAATATAAAATGGTACTATTGGAAATGATGAAAGCGGTGTGAATTATGAGTAATTGGGGAAAACTATTCGTCTGATTGATAATCATCTAATGGAACTTCAATTCTAATGTCTTCTTCTTCTTCTCTTCCTTCTTCTTCTTCTTCCTGTTGGATGCAAGTAAATTGTTCTAACAGCGATGCATCAGAGTCTCCTCACTGATATCGTAAGAATCCTCTTCTGATGGCGATTGAACATTGGGTACGACTGGCCTTGATAACTATAACATGCTAATAAACAAAACAATTCAACTTTCTTGCAGCCGTACTTAGCACTACACACCTTTTTGCGATTGCAAAAAATTGTATTGAGGAGTTTTTCCGATGCAGGTGGGTATAGTGCAGTATAGTCTGGATTGGTTCTAATGTATTGTCAATTAACTTCCAACGCCAGTCTTCCGAGTCCAATTAATTGTCAAGCCACACTTGAACTTGATAATGTATGTACCCGAGTAGATGTTGATGAGCAGAAGTAGAGGTTGGGGGGAAGACAAGCTAATTGCACTCGTTTATTGTTCCGAGTATTTTTTACAAGAGATAAGTATCGAAACTTCTCTAAGCAAGTAATTTTGGAGCTCCATATACAGAAAGAAGGAAGGGAATTCCGTTGGTGATTGCAGCTTGTGGAGTAGAGTTACTCTCTTTAAAAACTTTAGCACAATTAACTAAATCCTGTTTTCCAAAAAATTAGAAACTGTTGTTTTACCCCTCCTGAAAATTGCTGTTGTCGTATCGCAGCCAGTTATTGCGTGTAAAAATAGTATGTGATTTTGGCATTTTGAAAAAGCAGATAAACATTTGGATGAATATACTTCCGATCGCTGTTGAGCAATCCCAGGTTTTAAGAAATAAATATGTTTTTCGGTTGGAGTTCGAGCAGTAAGTAATATCAATAAATCAAAATCTTCACCAACAACAATAGTTGTATTTGTTGAGTTCAATTGTTCTATTACTGTTTCAATTATCAGGACATCAGCATCATTATCAGCTTGTATGACAAAAATATTTTTAGGGGTAAATTTTTCTTTCAACATTGAAATTTTTTATTTATTATTTTTGTTTATAAGTTACACAGACCAATATTTTTACTTGCATTACGGGTCCAGTGATGTATAGGTATAGGCGGCGTACTCGTGCATGTTATGGAGAACACAACTTTTTCAATCGCTATATCTCAGAAATGGTGATTCTTAGGGAAAAAAGTGTAAGAACAATTTTTATAAATAATTGCATGATCTACAATTTCTGTCAAACCTATTTTTATGATAAAACTTACCGTTTGGCAAAAAATGCAATAAACCCATATTTGCGAATTTTGACCTTGAATAAATATTTTTGCAGACGTGGGATCCATGGGTACTTTTCAGATTTCATTTATAATGGTGTTCCCAACATTCGTACCAATTTTCAGCTCTATGCGAATTATTTTTTGAGCTATTTTGACCGGGTTAATAGTTCAAAAAGCTTTTATTTAATAAAATGTGCTGAAAAAGAGAAAATGTGAAATGTACAAAAAGGTAAAAAATATGGCTTTTCCTTTCAGAGAAAAATATTTTTCTTTATATAGAAATAAAATGTCGCAGAAACAACTGAACATTTTCCTTTCGTACATTTTAACATTTTTAAACTCAAATATCTGCAAACAAAAAAAAAGAAACAAAGCTTTGGGATGGTCATATAACACTATTGCACGGTTACCTTACTCAATTGACCGCTTGGATGAAATTTTATCATTGCCCTAAATCAATAAAGAATAGTGCAAAGGTAAAATTTTCTCAATTTTTCAAACAACCTCAATTTCATCGAATTTCTTTAGCACATTTTTGTACCTTTTATCAATTTTTTTAAGCATTTTTTTTTATATAAATTTTTTGCCAGCTTTTTTAAATATTTTATACAAAGGATGAGAGTTGAGTTTTATATATTTTAGTTTAAGTTCTTATTGGCGCCGTACTCCTCCAGCCACTTAATTCTACGACTTTTCGCACCGTGGATATCTAGATGGCTCTAACTCCGTGCGTCATTTGAAATGTTATGTACGTTAATAGCTTTTGAACTGAATTGAAGCTCATCGATTTTCAGATTTTTTAATACATTTTCCTACATTTTTTTAAATATCAGGTATATTATGTTTTCTTACAGATGTCACTAAGGGTCTAATTTCTTGCGAGGATGAGCTTCGATTAATTTATCATAAAGATAAACCACCATTGTTTTCACTACTACTTTAACGCCATCTAGCGGCTAAACAAGACAACTTTAAATAGAGGCAAATTTATTAACATTAACCTGTTTTGACCATAAGAACCCACAGTAGCTCCATGTATCCCCATTTTACATGTTTAATTTTTTCTTGAAAAAAGATTTTAGGATAGAAAATTACAATTGAACCAATAGCCCATTTATTATTCGGTCTATTTCAAATTTTTTTAATTATTTTTTTATGCCTTTTTTGAAGGGATCGTATGGGAACAATTGCCATAGGAAATTGAAATAATTTATAAGTAATAATAGTTTATTTAAAAATATTATAAGTCACTAGACATGAAACATTTTGAAACATTTTTTCTTGTCATTTAGACAAAGATATGCTTTACATTTTTCACAAGCAAGGTAACTCTTTCCTATGCAATTGGAAAATTTGCATCGTTCTCTGTTATTTATCTGAATGAACCAGTGTTCTAACTTATCCCTTTGCACTTCTATGGATAGACGATTTTCATTAAATCTTCTATTCTTTTCCCTTATTTTGAGTGGCAGAGGTTGACGGAGAGGAAGATCGTTATTTTCTGAAAAGGTATTGACTTCATCATTGTTGTTTTCTCCCCTGTTAAGTGGAACTACATCTCCACCATCGTCTAAAAGAGCGCCTTCACTATCAGATGGTATCTCTCGAACATGCAGTATATTATTTCTGCCAAAAAATAATTTGACATCTTTAGTTTTGTTATATGAATCATCCTGCAAAATAAATAAATAAAATGTAGTAGTTTCTTTTACTGTTCTTTCTATGCATGTTGTTCCCGTTTGGGCACATGACTAGAAATTACTTCTGTAATCACATATATCTTTATAGTGGGTTTATTACACACATTATGGAATGTAAATAAAGTACTTACCATTTTTGGAAGTTTTACTTCCCCAAAATAACGAAGGTACAGACCACAAAAACTATCAAAATATGCTAACCTCAAAACGGCAGTCACTTTACAGTAATATCAAATTTCAACTTGTGTAACTCTCTATACTCTACCAGATTTGGCCAAAACTATCATTACTAGAAACCTGTATGTTACTTTGAGCCCTTGGAACGACATTTTGAAGTTTGTTGGGAACTGTATGCAAAAGAGGGATATGTAATATTTGGATACCCTGTATAAAGAATGTTGCTTCCTTTAGTAAATTTATTGACTTTCAAGCATAATAATTTTTTCCATGGATTCTATGACAAGAAGAGTAATTATAAATTAAATTGCATTCGGTGCATAAAAATCCGTAAAATCATAGATCAAAATGATAAATGTTATGTGTAGACAGAACAATGACCAACTTACAATCATGACATGGTTCAGTCCGTTTAATAAGGCCTTATCAGTACGTATTGTCCTTGATCTATACGCGGGTGCCCAATGAAGTACGAGATTTGTTATAATTTATCAGACGGACCTTAATAGGTGCTGTAAGAAATGTTATCTGCCCACTTACCATTCTTAAAAAATTATTTATCGTCTCGACCACCGTATACACAACGAAAGAAAAAGAACATACTTAAAAATATATGTTATGACACTGAGCAACGTTTTTTTAAAACTAATTGAGGTGCAGCTCATAACCAGACAGTAAATTTACATACTGTAGTGTAAAAACTACAAAGAAGAATGACTAAATGATATGACATTTCTTAAACATTTTAATAGATGGATGTTAGAAAACACGCAACTAGAACGCCGAGATTAAAAGATTTGACTTGATCTACGAAAAACTATTTATACAGTGTGAATCAGTAGTGGGAAGATGGTCAATATTTTGAAATGTGAAATAATAGCTGAGATAAAAATTGCAGGAGATTAAGAGTGGTATATTTCAGAATTATATTAAAATCTACCTGGTGTTTCATTTAGTGATAGCTTGATGAATTATAGGTTCCGCAACATGTGACGTATCGTGCCGCTTTACGGATTCTCTGGCGGTCTTAGTGTATGGCCACAGAGTAATAATAATAATACAGAGTTTTCACTGATGACGTATCATGGTTTAAGTTTCTGTCTTTCTCCTTTCGACTCTGGGAGGTATCGAATTTGAACTGATCTGCGCATCGCACCAATCAGTCTTTATTCGAACTATGTCGAACGATTAAATTTAGGCTCTGACATTTCATAATTTTTCATATTTTTCTGTGCAAGATTGTTTTTATATGTTGATAATAGTGTTTTTTAAAAATTTAAATTTATAATAAATAAACTTAAATTCAATGTCATTTATTTTCCGATCTATAAAACAGACAGTATTAAAGTATTTCTAACATATTAAAGGACGTGTAGTGTCATTAGGTCATTAGTTTCCAAGCACTTTACGCATGTAGTGAATATGCTGATGAAGCATTTATCAATCATATAAATAGCCCAGAATAAATGGACAGTGGCAGATCATTCTGGCAGTACATTCTGAGAGTCCATCGTGGGGACACATCTCTTCCCAACATGTGCCTCTGGTAAGAAAACATTATTTACTGTTTATTTTATATCTGTGTATTTCTGACTTTTTTGTTTGGTTGCAACCATTTTGATTATTTGATTCGTAAATATGATTTACTGTGTAATTTGTTTTGATAATTTCCAACTAGGAAAACCTCTCGCAGGCCAAGTGGCTGGCCCCTTATTGTAACAGTCCTAGAGCAGCAGTCTAGACACTATTTCTACTTATCTAAATTCCTACATAAAGCTTATATGGTAGACAATAGTCGATTGATTTTGAATTGTTTTTTATTTAAATATAAACCCACCTAAATAAATATTAAAAATTCATTTTCGTTACATTTGGATACAGATAATTAAAATATAATTTAAAAAATAAAATATTGTCAAAGAACGTCGCGTTATATCTCGACCTTTCTATCTCACTCTCACGTCATGTGCCAGTAGGAATCCAATTTTTCTCTAAATCCATATTTGTTCATCTCATTCACGTACTCACTTCTTAAGAGTTTGTGCAGCTGAACTTTTCGTCTGTGATGACAAAGAAAGGAGCACGAATAGATCGGTCGATTGATGTACTGATATTTTTTGTGCCTTGTAATTCAAGTAAAGGCTATTTTTTGTCAAATTGCGTCTGCCAAGATACCAATCAGATGTATTGAGACATATTCTTTATAGGATTTTTCAAACAGCAGAAAAAATGACCATCTATGAGAACTATAAGGAAAGCTGTGTAAAAATATTAATGAAGTCTTTGCATTCTCTGGATAACCTAAATTCTGGTTATACTAGCAAATTAAAATCCTAAAATAAATTTGTATAATGTCTTATTTGAAAATTCTCATTCAACAACTAGCACCTACACAGTCCCCTACGGTCATGCAGATTAAACTAGCAACTACATAACCCCCTATGGTAATGAAGATTCAGTTAAAAATGGGAACAAAGGCGCAGAATAAGCTTAAAAATTCCATTAAAATGACAAATTTCTAAGACGAGGTAGGTAAACTACCTCGTCTTAGAAATTTGTCATTTTAATGGAATTTTCATGAAATTTATCATTCTATTTTTTGGAAATGCTTTGAAAGGTTTTTCGCTCTTATTCCGAGCTCATTTTGTTGTGTCATCCCCGCAATAACGTGAAAACTAGGCGACTTCCTAGTTGCAACAGACGAGCGATTTAAGTATCCCTAAATAATAGTTTTTCGTGGACAATGTCAATCTTCCTTTACCTTAAGATTCTAGTTGCTCCACTATGTAATTCAAACACATAGTGGAGCAGATCTAGGTGGAGAAAAAAATACACATATAAGAATCACGGAAACGTGTTTTTCGTCGATGACTTATTTGCTTTATATTTTAGAAAAAGAAAAATGTTTTCAATAAAATTTATAGAGGGAGAGAAACTACATGCCGTCATCAAAAGGTATTGAATTTTCAGCACAGAACATGAGAGAATTTTTTCACAATTTTTTGACACGAGGAAAATTCTGAGAAAAATTTAATCAATTTTCAAACGGCCGTTTCGATTATTAAATGTGAGATAACCTATTATTTTCAATAAATAGTTGTCAATGATGTAAAAAAAGACTTACCTCAATTTCATATACCTTTCCCTTAACTCTTTACATGTAGAAACGCATTATGTCCTCTAACTTCCTTCCTAGCTATTTCATTTTTGTCAGCTAATTTTTCTTCACATTAAAGACAATAAGAAAGAATTCCCAGCATTTAAAAAAATATCACATTTCAATCTCTTCCTTGATGCAAAAGAACTCATTATGAAAATGAAAATGGTTTTCTGGTCCCACCCCTTTATTTTTGGCATAAAAATATTCACATTTAACAAAATGCAAATTGTTTTACAACTTTTTTGTTCTTGCACTTTTGTGAAAATACTTGGGGGTTGAATTCATTTGCCATCCTTACCTCTCCCCGGCCCTTAATGCACACGTTCATCTACCGGCACAACTAATACAAACATATCCTCCCCATTTTGTGAAAATTCCAACCCTTCAACTCCTTTTGTTTTCTATACAATATGCCCTTAACTTCTTTTGCACTCTTTTTCCCCGAGAAACGCGTTTTCTCAAATACTTTTCGGGGAAAATAATGGAACGATTTTCACAAACTTTTGACGATATAATTTATTTTTACTCCCTCTGCAAATTTTATTCAATACGTTTTTCAATACAGTAAAGACCAAAAAAGTTATCTGTGATAAATATGTTTTCGTTATTTTTAAATGCAAATTTCTCCCCTAGCCCTTGCGTCTTAATATCATCAATTTTTCATCCTTATGGGACGACAGTATGGTGCCGTTTGTAGTGGCGATATCTCTATCGGCGAAGTTAAGGCACGCCGGGCGTGTCCATCACTTGGATGGGTGACCGTATCTCATGTTGCCGTCCTTGTTCAGTGGAAGAATAGCATTAGCTAAACTTCGCCAGGACGTTAATATAAATAAGGCGATTAGAATTAAAAAAAGCTAGATCTGCTCCACTAACAGACATACACATTAAAACGGCTTTATCATTTCTAAATGATGATAGTAGCTGGAAGCCTGTGCAAGATTATAAAGCAGATACCGTTCAAAACTCTAGAGCTGTCCTGAATATTTTACTTACATTTAATTAAATGACTTACTAAATGTAGAAATTGAATTATATCGGCAATAATAAGGCAGTAAAAACTTTTCTCAATGTTAAAGATATCCGTAAAGTATTTTAAACTACACAACTAGGTAAAGTATTCATTAGGTAGAAACAGTCATATGAATATATTACGCAATCCTTTGGGCCTATCCCATGAGAAATATTTAAATATGCTAACAGTTTCAAAATCCGCAGAGATTAAGTTGTCCTTTTACAAAGGTTTTAAAATTAATCTGTTAATTAGTAAACTTGGCTTGGCCAGAAGTCAGGGTATAAATGGGGAAGTTCATTGGTGTTAGGAGATAGCGAGGAAGACATGATGCGGCCAAGCTTTAATCCACGAATTACCAGTATTTAGTGCTTTATTATGTCAGCCTTGTAAGCTTTTCTGTTTACTTTTGATAAAGAGAATAATGGAAACACGACCAAAAATTGCCACAATAGAAATGAAGTATTGTGCGCTACGTTTATTTTTATTGTATTACCCGAAATGTAATTAGTTTTATCTGATGCGCTGGTTTCAATTTGGCTTTGGTTTCAATTAAGAGTTGCGTGTAACTTGTTGAAATATAGTCAAGCATTTTAAAGGATATTTATTAAAAAAATCTGTTGAGTTGTAAATATACTTCTTTGCTGTCAAACGAATAGGTATAATAAAGAATCGGCAGCTACTAGAAGCGGCTGGAATTTCCCCACCCGGTGGAAATTGAAGCTGAAAAAAACACTAAATTGTGTGCCAACTTCATTTGACAAGTCTACAGTCCCTGCCTCGTAGTTTCTACCACTAATGATTACTTTATAGTCATACAACTTCTACGTAGCTTTCGTGGTACATGGGAACGTGGTAGTTATCAGTGGGACGACTTTCGGGTTTTCAGAACTTGAAGGTGGTACACGATAATAGCAGCGATTAACTTACATCACTGAAATATGACTTTAAAGTTGCAATCACTTTCAAGTAGCTTTAATAGTTGCCGCAACGTTTTGGGAACCTTCACCATTCCTTTAAAGTAGTGGACCTTGTAAGTATTCACCATCTAGTTCCCAATGTTGGCCATAGATAAAGTTAATGCAACAAACCTAACCTATATAGGTATGTTTGCCACAATAGGCCACAGGCCACAATAAATTTACGTTTTTCCCACTGATGTGGAACAACAGTAAAATATATCCCATGTTTCTCCCGCGTCGACACAATTTTAGAAGAATCCATAATTCCTTCAAAATAAGACAACAAAATTTAATATTTCAACGCAGTTTTATTACACCTACCTTTCCTTTTATATTATCTATCACTGTAATAGTATATTATACCAACGAGGTTTCTGTTTATCATTAAGTCGTTGATATATGGCCGTATATACAAGTAAATTGCGACAGCTGACAGGTTTTTCAATGTGAAGTTAGGTAAATAATAAATAGCGAAAGCTAGGAGCTCGTTCAGTTTAGACCTCAACGCACGGCTAACATGAACGTCGTATGTCCCGAATCAATATCGGGAAAAATGTAACCATGAAGTGGCAGCGGCAACTTTGAAGAGGTAATTTGTGGTAGTCACAACTTTGCGACGACTTTAAAGTGATGCTACAGTCCCATTCGCAAATTTGTAGTAAACATAACGTATTTTCAGTTTTCGTCACTATCGCCAAGTAGCAATTATTTTCAAAGAGCATTTCTTGGCGAAAACGACCTTAAAGTGATATTTTCTGAAATACGCCATTTTGCTGGCCAAAATTTTCGACTCCATTATTATAACACATGAACCATAATTTCACGCTTGACTAAAAATTTTAATTTATTGCCATTTCTGCACAAATATGTGCACAAGTGAATACATAAAAATTAGTATTAAGTTCCGAAGAACAATAAAAAATAGGCTTCGGCATCCATTGTGCCATATTCTTGCATAACATTACATGTTTTAAAAACAATATTTTCATTAAAAAATGCAAATTTTAAAGGCACGTGGTTAGATTCGTACGTTTTATCATCATGTTTATCAGTAAAACTGTATTCGTTTTAATTGTGACTCTTAGACCATTGGAAAATAGCACAAGTTTTGCTATCCAATATTACCTTCTTATATTCTATTAAGTTTCTAAGTTAGGTAAATGAACAAGAACTAGAATCATATGTAAGAATGAAACATAAATATAATAAAATCGGTTGCAAGACAAAGATATCTGAAAGAGTGGGGAGTGGTAAAGTTTTCTGAAAGTTGCGGCGTCTACGCTACAACGTCGCCGCTCCGGAACCACAACGTCACTGGAACGTAGCCAGATAAGTCCCAGGAACGTGGCTGGAACGTTATCGTCACCAAAAAATATTCCCCATTTTGGTCATAAACATGTATTAGACGTTCCTACTACGTGTCTGTGACTAGTACCAAAACACTTTAAACAGTCATTGCTACGTTCCCGCGACTAATTGTGCTAGTTGGGAATGGCACTGAGCGTAATCCGATCTCAACCATAGCCTTTTCAGATCGCTTGGAGCACTAAAAAGAAACCCTCATGCAAACTTTCTTTCTCACTTGCACCACATAATATCAACACAATGAAATTTATTAATTGTTGTTCTTCTCTTATGTTTCGGAACATAGGATTTCACTGCACGTATAATTATGCGAGTAGAATACTATACTTTTTCCACGATTATTAGATATTAAATATTTATTTAATTCATTTTAATTTAATTTCTCCAATTTAAAAAAGATTCATACGCCATCATATATAATTTTTTCGATTTTTCGGGCAATGAGTTTAATGGGGCGATTTTTATAGCTTCCCTTACCTCTGGCGGTGTCAAATAAATCTCGTATTCACTGTTAGTATCCATTTATTTAATTATATTACTCTTTTTGAGTGATATGTAAAATTATTTAAATCAATTTTGACGTTTCAAATCAATAATAAAATTACGCTTTGGCTAATAAGATAATGCAGTTTGTAGGCACGTAGGTAATTAGTTTCAAAAACTGTTGAAGATTGCACACAAGAAGTAGTTCATAATTTTATCAAACGTTCCAGCCATTTTACTAATTTTGTTTATTTAATTTTAGAAAAAACACTATTATGTCCAAATCTGTTCAGTAGTTTCGCCGCCATTGTACTAACACACATAAACACACACAGACACATACAGACATTTTTCAAAACCACTTTTTTTGTTCCTGGGACCTCAAAACGTAAAGATTTGATGTTATCCCAATTTTCGCTTTTGGAGCAATTTATTAACCTCCATAAAAAAATTTGGGGAGGTTAATAAAATTTTCTTTTTCATTAAATATTTTTGTTGGGGGAGGGGGAGTTGGGTGATGTCTCCAAAGTTAATAATATGCTACATTGTATTGAATAGGTCTACGCCTATATGGGACTGGAAAGTTTGTTCAAGTTAAGGCAAGAGTTTTTTACATAAAACGTAAAATATTTTTTGGGAATTTTTGTGAGATAATAATAATAATAAACTGAGGAGTGTGAAAAGTCATAATAATAAATCTAATCATACCAAACAGGTACATTTCCCACCATCAATGTTTCTTAGAAAGTCAACTACTAAATGTGTTAATGCCGTTGATGTGGAATGATTTTTCCTAAATCCCGATTGTATATTTGACATTAATTTATTTTTATTTAAGAACTCAGTGGTTTGAAAATGAATGTGCTTTTCTAATGGATAAAACAGATTGCAAGTTAATTGGTCTAAAATCAGAAAAATCAGTGGGACTATTGTTTCTTGCAACAGGTTTAACTAATGCATGTTTCCATAAAGCAGGAAGATTATTTTGAATTATTACTTGATTTATTATATGCAATATATGTGGTATACAGCTTACTGTATGCACAGTTTTATATCAACTATTGACAGACCATCCACCCCACTAGCATTAGTTTTGATGGAATTCATTATTCTCAATAATGATACTTCATCTATTAAATTAAATGTTAGTTCACTTTCAATATTTGGATGGATGTTATTTTCGTAATAATTTAACGTATTGTCGCTTAACGTCGAAGGTAAGTTTGCTGAAGAAATAAAATGACCATTAAATAAATTGTGGTTTCATAAATTTGCGGGCAATTTAAAATTTGGTAATTGGGTTATATTAAGTTTTTTGGCTGCAGCCCAAAATTTTTTAAATCCTTTTTTAAACAATTTTTCTCTTCGTATAGCACATTTAGTGTAATTTCGTAATTGCTTATAATAATTTAAATTTGCTTTAGATTTGTTTTTTTCATATTTTAAGTGAGCCTTATTTCTAAGCTTAATGCGTGTTTTTATTGTGTCTGTAATCCAGGGAGTGTGTGGTGTTTTAGAGATAGATTTGGTAACGATAGGCGCATATGTATCTATTAAACTTAATATCAATTGGTTAAAGTTATCAATTTTTTCGTTGATGTTGTTTGATTCATATATAATATTCCAGTTAATAGTCCTGCAATCTAACTCAAAACGTTCTAAGTTAATATTTTTATAATCTCTGTAAGTAACAGTTTTCTTAAAAGACCTAGACTTAGGCATATCTGATGTTGTAAAAATTAGTTTATGGTGTGTGATATTCGCTGGAAAACTAATGACATCATTATTAATTACTTTGATTGACTTTTTTACAGACATTATATCTATTAAGCTAGAACTATTTCTATAGTTATCTTCTCTAGTAGCAGACCGAATTAACTGTTTCATATCGTACACATCTAAAATATTTGTAAATTCTCTTTTTTGTTCAAAATTTTTCAACAGATTTAAATGTATATCGCCTAACAATATAACATTTGTATAAATGGGACATATCATAGAAAAAAAATCATCTAAAAAATTTATAAAGGCGGTGTTATCTGTACTAGGTGGACGATAAGCAACACAGACTGCAGTTTTTTGTTTATTTATTAAAGTTTCAATACACATTGCCTTAATATTGTTAAAATTTCCCATAGTAATTTGACTATATTTAATAGACTTTTTTAAATAAATTTCCAGATGCAATAGCGAATTTTCTGTAGGATCTAGTTAAAATACTGGCATACAAAATTTCTACAGACTAGACACAAATATATAAGTTACATGTAAACATACATGCGATCAATTCAGCAGAATTCAGAATTAATTATAAATGTAGCTTGAAATTTTCAGTATTGTTCTATTAAATTTATACTTAACTTTTGGTTTTAAACATCAATAATGTAGGAATGCTTGATTATACACAAGTCAACTTTTATTTCATTTCATAATTTATACATGTTTTTAACTTCGTATTGTAAAGAAAAAAACAATTGAAATTCATGCAATTTGTATAACTGAATGGGAATTGCTCTAATTCTAGGACAGCTGATTATTAATTATTTATAAAATTATAAGGTAGGTATATAATTGTTAACCAGACATACTTTTAAAATGAAGCCGAAAGGTAAAAGGTATTTGTGGTGCAGAGCATGTTATAATATTGCTCCGTGGTGTACGTACGTAGTTTTATCGTAAATAAATAAATAATGTTGGTTTATGTTAACGAGTGACCTGGGCTTTGTTTACTACCATATTAATTAAGTTGCCAAAGCATAATGTTAGAGCATTTATGACAAATTTATTAGTTTTAAGTTTATAAACATTAGGGACTACTGGGTAACTTACGGTTAGCCAATTTTGTAATGTGACAATATTATATAGTATAATTGCATACGTTTAATAATTGATAACTTTTTTTACCGATCGATTTTGTTATAAAACAATAAGACTTTTCCTCTAGCTAACAATAATTTATCCAACACAGGCATAGAATATGGCTATTACTATGCTGATTTTAGATATAGAATGTGATGTATTACATACTAGTGAGAGAATATTCGAGAAGCCACCAGGGAGTGAATGTAAAAAACAATACAATTTTGTGTTGCACACGAGTGTAATTGCATATTAGTCCCTTGACATTCGACTTGATGGTCTTGCGTGACTATGCGTGCATAATTACACACTAGTACAATAAATAACTATTGTTGTCCAAATATCAATACAATCGGAGTTTTCTTTGTTATCGTGCTTATAAAAAACATAGCAATCGGACGTAAAGACTGACGGACATTTTTTGCCCAGAATTAAATCACCAACACAGTGATTAAAAATTTTGTCTACGAACGATATTACCGAAGTTGCACATTTTTATTTTTTATGAATTTTTGAATTCATCTAAAAAAAAATTATTCTAGGGAGTTCAATTCGGTCGTCGACGAAGGCAGACGCGTTTTTAAGTGGATCCCATGAAATCTCTAAAAACTCGAGTAAAAATGTATTGAATTGAAGAGTGACAATCCTGCATTAGTTGATATAAATTAGCATAAATTTGGCTATTTCATATAGCTGATATTTGATATTTAATTATGGCATCACTAAAGGCGCGTATGGGCAGCTCAACAAAGGTACAGACATCTGGCAACATAAGATAACTCTGATGAAAGAAAATAAACACGTCCAATGGGACCATGTCATAAACTCGTAAATTATCCACAAGTGCATGTACCTAAGACAAACGAGACTAGTGGACTAGTGCCAAGCGAATGGCAACGGACTGGCTTCTAACGAGTGGAAGTAGTAACATAAGAAAAGGATGAAAGATAAGTGTTATTTTTATTCTATTTATTTTTAATATATTGGTTTACTAATCCTTCACAGATGGGAACAATGTTGTGATTAGTAGGAAATCCATTGCTTCATATATATGCGAATGAATGAATTCTTCATGTGGAACGGGTACTTTTGTTTAAGAAATAATTTATTTACTATAAACTTTTTGTTTCTTGCTGCAGAGTTATTAGTTCTATATGGGGAATTCCTGTATTTACTTACCGGTTGAGGCAGCGGATTCTTGATCCAGAATATGGTTTTTATCCCTTCTTCAAGTGGGTAATATAAAATAAGCAACAGCCAGTCAGATGGATGTGAAGGAGACAGATGAGTTTTGTTTACTTTATTCTAATTTAGCTTAGCTCATTAATAGAGTCTGTTTCCTTATTTAAATTGAAAAATCGGAAATTGAAATTGAAAAGATATTTATTTATTGGTTTATTAATCCTTGTCACAGGAGAGTTTAATACACAAAAGAGAAAACATATAGGTAATGGAATGGAAAGTTCCCGGAATTGGGGGGCGGCAGCTGAGAATAATTACTGTAAATTGAAACCGACTATTTAAAAGAAACGGCATACCTACAGGGTGAGCAAACTATCCCCCCGGACCTTTTTTCTCATAACGCGCAAAAATGTTACCGCGAGATAAGGCTCTTTCCAGCAACTCCACTGTAAATGGATATTCACCTGTGGAGCGGTTAATAAATACAAACAAAACAAAAATTAAATAAAAAATAGAAGCTGCCAGATTCAGAAACAGAAGAAACAGGCAACTTAGAAGAATAAAAAAAAAAAGACAATGGATGGAAACTTAAAAGAAACATGGAACTGAAAAAAAGCATCTCGCAAACACCTGCACACCCCAGCGGATGATGACAGATGAAAACTAAATAGAAGCATGGAAACTTAAAATAAGCATCTCACAAACACCTACACTTTCCATCCTGTATTCCCACCCCATGCGTAATGCGACTCTCGCTGCTGACAACAAGCATGTCCAATCTCCAACCGGCGTATGCAGCCGGTCCGGCGGTATATAAAATATCCGAGATTTGGTTCTGTCACGCGGTTTGGCCGCCCGTTGGGCATGTACGACGGATGACCAAGCTGCGAGTTGGAACGAACCTCCATTAATGCCCGGAAGCAGCAGCAATGCCCACCTTACGCCGTCAAATCAGTCAATCAGTCATCTAAAAGAAAATTATTCTATCTTTTCAAAACACTTACTTGAAATTCATGCAATGTGTGATAAAATATAATGAACCATTTTTTAAGAAATTTGTCAGTCTGGCAATTTTTGGTAATTAATTTGTCAGACTTGATTTTAATTGCGCATCATCAATGCATCAGGATAAATCACTGGCATCTCATAACACCTCTTTAAAAAAAACAGCTGAAGCTTAAGATATCCTCTATGCATAAAAATTTATCTGTCATTGAAAAAATGTTTTTCATGATGTCAAATTATTAAGCGTCGCCAACGTTTTTTTAATAAAAATGTAGTGCGGCACTTAAGAAATGAAGTCTGTCGTAGTGAAAAACATTTTTTCGCTGACTGACCAATTTTTATGCATAGCAGAGGTCTCAAACTTAATTACGGAAAAAAATGAAGGTGGTGTTTTGACGCGGCCATTGTAAAAGCTTATTTAAAAAAAACGCTACGGCGCTTAAAAATTGAGTCTGACGTGGTGAAAAACATGTTTTCAATCACAGACAAATTTTTGTGCGCAGAGGAGATCTTAAATTTCAGTTGTTTTTTTAAGGAGGTGTTATGAGGTGCCAGTGATTAATCCTGATACATTGATGCTGCGCATTCAAAATTAAGTCTGACTAATTAAAAAACAAAAATTGTCAAACAGACAAGTTTCAATAGATAGGAGAAATCTTAAACTTTGTTTTAAAATAAAAATCAAAGTGTTATAAAGTGCACTTTCATAAAAAAGAAAAATTTATACCAAAAGGTCTGTCAGAAGTTAATTAATTATCGAAAATTGCCAGACAGACAAATTTTTTCAAAAATAGTTCATTATTTACCACAAATTGCGTAAATATCAAGCAGGCGTTTTGAAAAATAAAATCATTTTCTTTTGGCTAAATTCAAAAATTCATGAAAATTAACAATTAACAAATTTTTACTAGTCTGGCGGGCGTAATATGATTTTATCATGGGAGTTCGGTCTATAGGTATAATAAGAGGAAATAAGGGTAAAGAATAGAGGCAACTTTTTATTTGAAACATTTTTTATGACATTAACAGTTTTCGAAAAAGTCGCATGTGAGAACATCTTATAAATGAAGTAATGTTATGTGCATAGCATTTATTTGATAAAACACATTGGGGGGCGTGCACTTTTGGTTTTACCCACGATTTATTTGTATTTTTGTAGACCTGGCCTTTTAGCTTGTCTCCTCGCCTGATATACATTTTAGCTCTTGCTGTAGTGATGAATTGATTTGTTAGAATTTTTAGGTACCTCGGTCTTTAACTTAGAGAAATAGTTATTTTATTGCTTCCGACCTGAAATTACTCTAAAATTAATTAAACAGAATCGTGCAACCGCGAATAGACTCAAAGATAATTTAAATTAAACGTGTTCCTTTGTTTAAAATTGATTTAGCATGCCTACTTCACTTATCTGTAACTGGATCTAGCTGTAGAATACAAAGATTGGCAACCTAATTCATTCAGCTAATAAAATTAGCAAGATTCGGTTTTAAATTAGTATAATTTAATCTAATCTTTAATCTGCCAGAGAAGATATCGTTTTAACGATATTTTAATGCAGAAAAATTGCAGGTAATTATTTGTGATTTTGCTTTATGAGATTAAAAATTATTGACTTAATAAGTAAAAAGAATATTTCTACAAATTCAGTGCATGGCCACGTCGGCGCACCGCATAGCGAACATCACACAGTAAGATTAAGCTAACCATTATACTCTTCGCAGGTTTTTTACTGTGGATTGGAAGTATAGTAATCGTAAAAAAAATTACATTTTTTTTTCTTGAAATAGGTTTAGAATGTCATGAAACGTAGAGACTTTAAATCTTAAATTTAAAGTCAGAAAAAAAGAAAAAGAATTTCTGTCTGTCGGTCTGGTCTGTCTGTGGTCTGTTTGTCGGTCTGTCTGTCGGTCTGTCTGTCTGTAACTTCTTTTTGTCCGCACGTTTTCTCTAGAACTTGAAATTTTGTACACGTATACATTATAACGAGGTCTGGAACTGGATTGTTTTTTGAACATATCCGGTGAAGGCTTGGAGGGGTAAATAGGGGTATATAATGGGAATTAAGTAAAGCAATCTGGTAAGAGTACTTAAACTTGAAATTAGGTGTATGTACTAGAAGCCAAGACCTCAAAATTTTTTATAATATTTTCCATCACCCCACAACCCCCCCACTTCATTAGAAGTTGATAAAATAAAATTGTGATATTCACTTGAAATCTGGTATACGCATATATTATAATGACATCTGGAACTGGATTATATTTTGGGATTATTCCGTTGAAGAGTTGGGGGTTAAATAGGGGTAAATAGGGGAAAATAAGTAGAGCAAGCTGGTCAGAGTACAAAAACTTGGGGTTTAGTGTGGAGATTTCTTTCTAATATTTTTCAATTGGATTGATATCATAAAATTGAAATATTCACTTGGAATTTAGTACATACAAAGTACAAATATTAATAAGATTCTATGATCAATAAAGTGCAAATATAGTCAAGATGTTTCCTTTAAAGTGACTTGGATGAAAAATCTGGATGAGGAAGTAGTGATTCCTTACTTTTACAAATTCCTTAGTTTTAGAAATTTTTTTATTTATTGATAGATTTTATGCAAAGACAATAGGGTTCTTCCTCTAGCTAACAGTAACTCACTGTCCCA
The DNA here is from genome assembly GCA_963583905.1 of Stenurella melanura. Taxonomy (NCBI): domain Eukaryota; kingdom Metazoa; phylum Arthropoda; class Insecta; order Coleoptera; family Cerambycidae; genus Stenurella; species Stenurella melanura. The sequence continues at coordinate 67,977,741 of OY757313.1, forward strand.
ATTTCAATACAATCGGACTTTTCGTTCTTAAGTGATCTTGGTTACAAGAAATGGGACGGACGGACAGACAGACAGTCTTGAAAATAATAATAATAATAATAATAATAATAATAATGAAGCATTTATTATTTACCCAATTTGACAAATTTAACAATAGTAAATTATACATGTTTACACAACAGGTAAATAAAAGGCGAATAGTTCAGTTTACTGACAAGCCAGTAAACTGCTCTTCCACTATTGCCTATAAATAATATCAGAGGTAGATAAATTAAATAAATATAGGTACTCATATCGAAAGGAAACAATCATAAAAAAAAATTTAAAAAAAAGTGCATTAGAGCAGAATGAAAAAGAGGCAAACTAGAGCTGAAGGAGGGAGGAGAGTAGGAAATGAGAGGAAGAGAAAGAAAAGAAATTAGAAAAAAAATAAAACGAAGAAAATTAAAGAAGGAACAAAGTTTAAAAACAGAGCAATTACGGGAAAAGGTAAGATTTTGTTATTGCTGATTTCGCATTAAATATTTTTTAAATGTTTTTTTAAAAATTACACACGAAAGGGTGAGTCCATTAAAGGGTAGCGTATTTATAGAAGTAGCAATGTTATAGGAGAATGACCTTTTGAATATTTCCTTACGGTGTTGTGGTATGGTGAGAATATTTCTTCGTCTAATATTAATGTTATGAATATCATTTCTAAAATAGAGCTTGTTGAGGAGATAAGGTGGCGATCTAAACTTTAAAATTTTATGAAAAAAACAAGCCATGTGAAGTTTGCGGCGATTGTACATATTCAGCCATTCTGCAGTTTTCAATTTACGAGATATTCTTTGATGGCGTTGAATTCCAAGACAAGCATTTTGTACTTTTTGTATGCGCCGGGTCTCGATGCTGTCAATACAGGGGCCATAAACCACATCGCAATGATTAAAATGGGACAAAACTAGAGAATCACATATCATTTTTTTTACTTCCATGCTTAAAAATCGTCTCTGGGAATATATCATTTTTAGTGCAGGGTATGCTGATCTTAATTTACTCGTAATATGCTGTTTAAATCTCAATTTATAATCAATAATAAGACCAAGACTTTTAGAGCTGTTATTGAAGGCAATTGTATCATTTCCAATCTGTATATTAATTTCTCTCGACACAAATTCACGAGCATTGTCATTACAAAATGTTATAGCAGATGATTTACTAGGGTTAATTTTAAGTAGACGATCAGTAGAAACTGACACAAAATTCTTTATATCGCTGTTAATTAAATTCCTATATTCCTGTAGATCTTCAACATGAAATGAACAATAAAGCTGTGTATCATCAGCATATAAATGGTAATTGCAGTGTTGCAAGGATGTGTGAAAATTCGATGTAAAAATTGTAAACAATAACGGTCCAAGTATACTTCCTTGCGGTACACCTGAAACTACCGTTAGTGGTTGTGAAATATTATTATTAAGTACTGTTTGTTGAATTCTATCCGACAAGAATGACAAAATTAGACTGGAGGAATTTCGTTCAAAGCCACAAAAGTGTAGAATTGAAAAAAGTAATTGGTGATTTATCATATCAAAAGCTTTTGTATAATCTAATAATATTAATACACTTATTTTGTTATTGTCAGTAGCTCCAATGATGTCATCAGTTACGTCTGCAAGAGCCGTAGCACAAGAGAATCCAGATCTAAATCCCGACTGCTTTAATGGTAGAACGTTGTTGAGATTCACAAATTCTCTAATTTGCAATTCTAAGATTGTTTCAAAAATCTTTGATAAGACAGGTAAAACACTAATGGACCTTAGGTGACTCAATTGGCTAGGTTGACTGATTTTAGGTAAAAGAAATATTAAAGCTATTTTCCAAGCTTTAGGAAAGTAGTGTGTATTTATAAATCTTCGTATTTTCGTGTGTTTAGTCAAAATGCTGAGTAAAATTTTACCTACTTTAAAATTATAATACAACACAGTTTCTATGTAATATTGTGACGCTTTTGACGATCGCCTTGTATAACAAATATGGGTGTATCTTATCATAATATATACTGACGTACCAAATTTGGAACAGAAAGAAGTTATCATACTTACAAAAGACTATTTACACACACATATACAGGATGTCTACAAGGCCATAGGTACACCTTCACTTTCTTCTTTCTTTTTCAAGACAAAAAAATGAATTTGGGGTACGAGATATTTGGCGTCAATATACATCTTTTGACCTAACTAGACCTAAAAATACAGTACCGGTGTAACTGGAAGTACTAGTAATTTTTTTATTGTTCAAAGCACCATCTGTATTCTTTAATCTCAGCTGTTAGAGATTTAAATTACCTTTACAATGGTTGTTTAGAATCCAAAATCAAAATGGAAATGACCTTAAAAGATACAATGCTAGTTCTTAATTACTGACAAAAATGCTAAAACCTCATTGTGTTATCTCCGGTTTTAAATTGTTGTTTCACGTCCATTTATGGACCGATTTTAAAATTTCAGATTGCGTTGAAAAGCTAATTTAACGTTCCATCGAAAACATCTAGTAAGTATACATAAATAAATATACAGGGGTGTCATTTTAAGAGGAAATAGTTTTGGGCGGTTTATTTTCCATAAAATATTTATTTTAAAGAAAAGTCATAAATTAATGAAATTACCAAAATAATCATTTGCTTTGGGTTAAAAATGTGACAGTACCTTTCGATTAAATAATGTGGGTGTTTACTAGGTATTGTTATGCGTCACGCCCCCTAGTGACTGGTGCTGATAGTTCAAGTCCTTCCTGGAATTATGTAGCGATGGAGATAGGAAACTGTCGTACCATCAAACAAAGCCTGTAATGTACGACATATCTGATATACTTGTAGTAATATGTTTCTAGAAGCTTATAGGAAAGGATAGATATTTCTACCTTATTCTAGATGGCTGTGGAAGGTTCTAGACTTTCTTCTAAATGGCTCTAGAAGCGTTTTTAGAGTATGCAAGCAAATGTAAACAGGCGGAAAGGGAAGTTTTGAATAGACAGTAAGGTTAGCAAAATTTGGTGTGAATACAAAGTGTAATTATCAAGTAATAAGCATTGTTAAATATTATTTTTGGTCAGTAAAAGTGTATTTCAGTTAACAGAAGTATTGTGAAGTTTTCGGTACATTATTAAATAAAGTTTAGTGTTACCATGTTATAATTTTTGGAATCAAAATGTCAAGAAAAAATTTGAGAGTTTGCTTCCAGTTTATACACCAATTGTCAAGTTTCTGGAATCTTATTAGCTTGCCTTACATATTTACCCCTATTTCACCCCCAACGCTTCAACGGAATAATCTTAAATTTAATTTAGTTCCAGAACTCGTTATAGAACGTCTATTAATTTTAAGTCAATATCTTAATTTAATTTTGTTAACTACCTACTTTAATAATGAAATGGGAATTGTGGTAGGTGTGGAAAATGTCATAAATTAATTGAGACCTCTACTTCTGGCATAGACACCAAATCTCAAGTACTCTTACTGGTTTACTTCACTTATTTCCCCCTTTTTATCTCCAATCCATGAACAGAATAAGGTCAAAATATAATCTAGTTCCAAATCTCGTTGTAATACTAAGTGTACCTACCAAATTTTAAGTTAATGTCTTAAATCGTTCCAGAAAAGACGTGCGCATAAGAAAGTTACAGACGGATACACCAACAAACGGACCGACACGCGTCAATATTCTTGACTAAGGATGACGGTCTCGGATGATTAGGAGTCGAACTTGAGCTCATTGCCCCAATCATCGTTGTAGACCTGGACCGGCCTCGTAAGGGGTGGACCTGCTTTTTCGCCTACCCCACCCTCAAATGCGGACGGTGTAGGCGATGTCACGATACACTTACAACGGTATGTCCGCCTGAAGGCTCAATATCGTTCGTCTGGCGCATGACGTAAAGTGCGAGGGAGTCTTGCCGAAAACACACAATCTGGATTTTAAAGTGTTCAGTTGTTAGCGCCTATAGTGAATTACTGGTTTAGTTGTTATCACAGTTATTAGAAAATGCCAAGTTGTGCTGTTGCATTGTGTCAAAATTATAATAAAAAAACAAAGGGGACAGATATAAAATATTTCAGATTTCCCACAAATTCAGATTTATCAATGGATTGTCGCGTGTAAGAGAGATGATAAAATAATTTTGAAAAATGGAAAGTAGTAATGATAAATTTGTCTTTTCATTACACTTTACATTAACAGCAGTAGCCCTTTATGAATTTTTATTGCCCTTTTACTTCCCTCGCATATCGAAGGGAAGTATTGTATTCGAGAAAAAATCACCCTCCGAGAATTTTTCGGATTTTGACGTTTCAGAAACATGTATATTACGAAAATATAGGTTTTTCAATTCTGTCTGTCTGTCTGTCTGTCTGTCTGTCTGTCTGTCTGTCTGTCTGTCTGTCTGTCTGTCTGTCTGTCTGTCTGTCTGTCTGTCTGTTAGTCTGTTGGTGCATTAACTATAGAAATATTTGACGGAGAGCAGTCAAATTTGGTAGGTAGTTGTCGCTACTGTCAGCGAAGAAATGGTAAACATTTCACTGGAAAATATACAGGGTGGACCATCTAATGGGAATAAATAATGAAAAAAATTTTTTTTGCTCAAATTTAAAATTTTTACGTTCCAGGACACGCTAAACCTATTTCAGAAAAAAAAATTTGAAAATTTTGTTCACCATTTTTGAAAAAATTTTTACCAAGATGAAAAAAAAAATCTTTGTTCAAATTTAAAATTTCCACGTTTCATGACATTGTAAACCTATTTAAAAAACAAATTTTCGATTTTTTTTTACCAAGATTTTTGAAAAAATTTTTACCACTAAAATAGATAAAAACATTTTTTCTTTTTTCAAATTTAAAATTTTTACGTTTCATAGCGTTCTAAACCTATTTAAGAAAAAAAAATTTAGAAAATTCTTTTACAATTTTTTAAAAAATTTTACCACTAAAATAGATAGAAATTTTTTTTTCTTTGTTCAAATTTAAAATTTCCACGTTTCCATGGCATTCTAAACCCATTTCAACAAAAACAAATTTAAAAATATTTTTTTTAAATTTAAAAATTTTATTGAAAAAAGTTTTAATTTATCACTACCATAGAATAGATGAAAAATTTGTTTTTGCTCAAAATTAAAATTTCCACGTTTTATGACATTCTAAACATATCTCAGAAGAAAAAAAATATGAAAACCTGTTATTTAGTATTGAACTTTTGCTGTTGGACGAGCACTCTCTATATTTTTTTGACCAAAAGTTATCAGGTTTTCTTTGTAATAATAGCAATAACTATATTCCGATTATTATTCCCAATGTCATTTGGTAATTGATAATTTTTTAGAGTTACTGTCATGCACAAATAACGAGGGAAGTTCTTTACCGATTTTTTCTAATGTAATAAGTAATAAATGAAATAGGTATATGCAATACACAGTATACCATGGCATTGTTTTCAATACCAACAGTTCTGTTATATGCCTTTATTCATTTAAAGAAACCATTTTTCATAATTTCAACGGAAAATTAAATTAGAATTACTAGTGCAATAAAGAAGATATACATAAATATTGACTGTTTTTCTCGGTATAATGAGATTAATTTGTTAAAATCAGCATTTTCGTATGACATCCTAGTAATATGCTTTGAAACGTGGCTGGTTTACCTCGCACATGACGTCACCCGCTGTATAAGCGGTTGAAGCTAGATGCGCCTGGACATACCGTTTTAAGGCCCACTGTCCATGTATCGTCGCGTCATCGTCGCGTACTCGGCAAAAATACGATTGGTGTACGCTTGCGTGTCGCAGGCAATGTATAAGCATTGGTATCTGTCCATGAAGCGGCATCGGCGCGTTTTCGTTGAAGCACGTTATCGTCTCGTCTCCTTGCGTACTCATTTGCAGTCGGTATAAGCGTATGCTGCATAGTTGATATTATATCTGCATCAGAGTTTGTGCAAGAAGTGGAAAAACACCCGTGTTTGTTTAATCATAAATTGAATGTGGGACCCTACAATTTTTATTAGGTTTTGATAGATATTTTTACTCATTCTGTACAACATGTGAAATACATAATCATCTTCAGATAATACTCTAGCAGCGATCAAAAGCCGACAGTTAATATTCCTTTCAATATATGCGTGTAACCAATATTTTTTTCTTCTTCGTAGGTGTTTAATATAGTTATACAAAACATATACATCCTCTTCGTCGCTTGACATCTTGTTAACCGAATATAAACGCATCGCATTCCTTACGATTCTTAGACAGATCTCAAGCGTAAGCGTATCGTCACTTCATGTACGCTACGCTGACGCATCTATGCCGCGGCGACTCGTGGACAGTGTGCCTAAGTGTATCGTGGGCGATGTTAGTAGGCCTTCCCTGGTCCTGGCTGTTGGACCCTGCCAGTTGAAATAGACCGACAAACCGATTTTTGTTTCGCTCGACTTTGAAATCTCGACGTTTTATGGCATTCTAAACCCATTTCAAGCAAAAATACTTTAAAAATTCCTATATATTGCTATAATGAATGTTAGCATAGTTAAATCTGTAACTTTCCTAAACTAATAAATTAGAGACGCCTGTATATCCTTTGTCGAATTTCAATTGAGTTATATTTCGCGATGTAATTTTAATTTCATTAAATCAAGAGTTAATAGTAACCACCTAAAGGTATAGAACACAAGTTGTATTAGTAACTACCAACAGACATCTCATAACTGAACGCCTATATGACTCGTATCAATCTGGCACCATACCGTCGTTAATTTGATTAAAATATACCAAACGTAAGATGAATCTAGTTATTCAATGGTAATAAATTGGTTCATTACTCAATCATATTGATGTTAATAAGATTTGTTACATATCAATACATCGATATAAATATACCGAATATGATGGCCAAAACACATTTACTTCGTCAATTAGTTGTTTTCACAAATTTTTAATTCCGCTTGACCGCCAAGATAAACATTATTTATAAAATCCTTTTATTTTGCGTAACCTGTTGCATGACCACCATGAAGCACACTTTTCTAAATATTGATAGAATTTTTTCTGCCTAAAACATTACGAAACATATTGTTACGGATTTCCACCTTTTTGGGAAACACCCTGTATGAATCCGGGGGTTCTAAATAATTTCAACAAGAGATAAACACTACTAACACTTTATTTAACAATTTCCTGACTGTACAATACTTGTTTACTTAATAGTTAACCTCACTTTTCACTTTTCAACTTGTTCACTTTTATAAACTGCCTTCTTAATAAACTTCCCCTCCCGCGCTGGTAATCGCGCCTTATATACTCCGAATTTGACTCTCTAGATCCATCTGGAAACATTCAAGAATCTTCTCCAACAATATTCCAGAAAAGTCCATTTTATTCTGACAGCTCCGTCACAATTAGTAGGCATAGGCGTATCATCTCCAATTCCAAGGGGGTGTAATTCATAACACTACCCCCTCCTTAAGTCTGATCGTCCCGATCAGGCAACTCAGAATCATCGATGTATTTCGCCAGCCTGTCCAAATGCACGATCTTCATCTTGGACTTTTTGCTTCGTTGAATTCGATAGACGACGTCATTAATTCGGGTAATAACAGTATACGGTCCATCCCAAGGCGGTTGAAGTTTCGGTGACCTTCCTTTCTTCCGCTGTGGGTTGTACAGCCAAACCAGGTCTCCTGCCTTGAACCCTTCTGAATTACCCTTCCGGTCGTATCGAGCCTTCATTCGGTCACTGACTGGTGATGGCTCCGCTATATCGTTAGCCAACCTCTTGAAAGGAGCTCACGTATTTTCTTCAGGGTCTTGTTAACACCGAAGTGTCCATCGGATGCTCCATTATGCACTTCCTGAAGCACTTTCGCTACTCGGCACCTGGGAATCACTAGACGCATAACCACCTTTTTTCCATCCGGGCTTTCCTATGCTCTCCGCAACAGCCCGTTCCTGACTTTCAGTGAGTCCCACTGCGCCAATAGTGCCTTCAGTCCCACTCTTTTGCCTGAAACATCCTTCCATTTTGGACGAGTTCCCCTTTCTTTGGCTCTCAATATAGGCCCAATTTCCACATCATTCAATTGCTCTTGTCTGAGCGCCTCATCTGTCCTGTCATCCTGCACCTCCACCTTGACAGTGTTGACTGCTCCCGTGACCTGCAGTTTCTCCTGGTTGTAGTACTTGCAATTTTCTTTGCATCTTCTTCCGGATGAAATATCTGCAATTTTCTGGGGTTTCACTTTACTTCCACGTCCTGGTAGTAGTGGACTTCTCGGAATGCTTCGAAGCTGGGAAATCCTTACTTCTCTCGGGGTACCACGTTCCTTATCTGTCACAGTCTCTCTGGTACCAGCTTCCTCTGATTTTCCCCTCGGCTTCACAGCTTCTCCGGCCTTTACTTTCTCCAATCTTTTCCGTGGACATTCAAGCTGGATATGTCCTAGTTCTCCGCACCTGTAACATGTCATACTCCGTCACTTGACCTTCCACTACTTTGTCTATTCTGCGTCCCTTCCATGTTTCTAACATTCACTTTCCTCGAGTTCCGATATCGACAGTCTCGTTTGATATGTCCCATCGTGCTGCAATTGTAGCATTTAATACCTCCACTTGGCCTTTCTCTATTTTGTTGGTTTTCCTGTCTTCTTGGAGGATTCGATTGAGCCAGTAATTGAAAGATCATATTATTCGTTTTGAGAATCGCGTTCAAGATAGAGTTTTGGTCTCTCTCTTCTGGCTGCGATTCTTCAAGCGTCATAGCCCGCACTCTTGACTTTGGAGTATCCCTATAGACAGCTTCTACCTCTAGTGCATGCACCAAGGCTTCACTACTACTTTTATGTCGGGATAGCCTGAGGACTCGCCTGATCTCCTCGTCCCTTATCCCGTCTAGGAATGCCCCCACTGCCAATTGCTCTTTAAATTCTTTTGGCGCATTAGGATATGCTAAGTGTGCCAGTCTTTCCACCGCAGCTTCAAATTCTTGCAGACTCTCTCCAGCTTTCTGAACGCGCACTTTCAGCTGGGTCTGGTATACTTGAGCAAGGTGTTGATCTCCATATCGTAGATCTAAGGCAGCTTCTAAAACTCTAAAATTCCGTTGTTGGTCCGCCGGAATTGTCTGGAGCAACTCCAACGCTTGGCCTCTTAAAGCCACGATTAATGCCTTAGCCTTCTCTTCGCCATTCCAGTTGTTTGCACTTGCTGCTGCCTCAAACTGTGTCTTGTAGGTCATCCAGGAACTTTGACCATCAAAGGAGGGAATTTTTAATCGCTGGCCTGACGATACCAGTTGCTGGTTTCCTCTATCCCTCAACTGTTGTTTAAGCTGGTCAATTTCTCCCTCTACCTGGTGTATTTTCTCTTTGACTTCATTTACTTCTCCTTTGACTTCGCTTACCTCTTGTTTGACTCCACCGACTTCTTCCGCTACATTATTTTTGAGTACTTCAGTAACGGCAAATATGGCACTCTGTTGGCCTTCTATAATTTTCCTTAGTTCATCATTTTACTTTTGACGGCGTTTCTCCTCTTCTTGTTTCTCCTCTTGACGTCTTCGTTCTTGATCCTCAAAAATTTTTCTTAATTCTTCTTGACGTTTTTGTTCTTTTCTTTCCTGTTCTTCTTTCTCTTCTTGGCGCTTTCTTTCCTGTTCTTCTTTCTCTTCCTGGCGCTTTCTTTCCTGTTCTTCTTTCTCTTCCTGGCGCTTCCTTTCCTGATCCATCATCATCTTTTGCATTTGGGCCATAAAGTCCTGGATTTGTTGTTCGGATGCCATGCTTCTGGTTGTTACCGGCATATAATTATCAACAAAATTTAATAATCACGTCACTATCGGTAATGAAATTGTCCAGAGAAATCGCAAAACAGCACGATAAAGTCTTTTATGCAGACTATTGTCCAAATAGAAAAGATCTAGAAAGTTCACGAAAATGCACTTAATAACTACACGAAAGTCTTGTTCAGTCTTTATCTCTTCTTAGTTCAACGGATTTAGTCACTATCACTAATGTCCTAACAAAAATGTTCTATAATGTCTAAAAACGCACTTAACACTATTTTCCTGTTCGAAAACAACCCTCGAACAACGTCCAGTAAATTAGTCCTTCCTGTGTTAGCACTAATTCCGAGAATACTGTCCCAGTCTTCTCAACACTCCCAAAAAATCCTCTTGTCAAAATTCCACGTCTGACACCAATATGTTACGGATTTCCACCTTTTTGGGAAACACCCTGTATGAATCCGTGGGTTCTAAATAATTTCAACAAGAGATAAACACTACTAACACTTTATTTAACAATTTACTGACTGTACAATACTTGTTTACTTAATAGTTAACCTCACTTTTCACTTTTCAACTTGTTCACTTTTATAAACTGCCTTCTTAATAAACTTCCCCTTCCGCGCTGGTAATCGCGCCTTATATACTGCGAATTTGACTCTCTAGATCCATCTAGAAACATTCAAGAATCTTCTCCAATAATATTCCAGAAAAGTCCATTTTATTCTGACAGCTCCCAGTCACAGTTAGTAGGCATAGGCGTATCATCTCCAATTCCAAGGGGGTGTAATTCATAACAATATTTTGTAAAGAGCGGAAAAAATCTATCTGTGAGAACTAAAAGAAAAACTGTATGTAAAAAATATTAATGAAATCTTTATATTCTTTCGATAACCTGACTTTTGGTTATGCTAGCAAATCAAAATCCTAAAATAAATTTGTCCAATTTCTTATTTGACATGCTCATTATAACACTAGCATCCAACACAATCCCCTACGGCTAAGCAGATTAAACTAGTATCTACATGACTCCTTACGGTATGAAGATTCAGTTAAAAATGAGAACAGTGGCCTAATATGAATTTATTTATTAGATTTTTTTTAATGTAAGGGTAGTTTTAACTTACTCTGAAAAATGACTTTGAAGCAGCGAAGGAAAAGCGACATGTTTAGTTAAATTGGTAGCTTTTGAAAAATGGCTCTGGGAGAAGTAATGGCAGAGGCGTCCCATTTTGTGAGTAAAAAAATCAGTTTTCTTAAAATGCTGGAAAAACTATCGGTATTAACATAACTTTTTAATTTGTTATTTTATATTTTTTATAAAACTTTATTAAATAAGTGTGTTTTATAGTGCCTTATAAGTGTGCAAAAGATGGGTGCTACCGGTGCAATAGCTTTTGCACAATCCTATTTGTTTATCCCATCGAGAGAAAAAATGGACAACTTTGATTTACCGGGGAGTTCGCAATTTTCAACTAAAATTGAACCACAAAACATGTTTGTAATATTCAAGATCTAACTAACCTTTTTGCAAAAAAGAGCAACCAATTTTTGCAAAGCATGACTGTGAATTATTACCTTAAAAAGTCTAGATTTCCGCTAAAAAGCGAAAGTCATAACATTTTAATTTCTTAAGCTGCGTTCTTGCAAATTAGAATGTTACCGTTTTTAAATCAAAAATTCGTATTTTATATTTTGTTATTTATTATTGATTATTTTATTTTGCTAATGTTACGTACCTAGCTAACAGAAATGTATGTATTTATTTTTAAATAAATAATAGAGAACTATCTATTTTTTCTTTTAGGGGATACCTAACTTAAAAAAGTACTTAGAGGATGGATATGTAAAAACCGCCTAAAGAATCACTACTTCCACAACCAGATTTTCGATCCAAGTCTCTTTAAAGAAAAACATCTTAACTGTGTGGAAATAATTAATCATAGAATTTTAATAATACTTGAGGCAGATGTCATAAACAAATTTGCTTTGCTTCTTAGCTTATACCCCAAAAATGAAGTTTCTGGAATCTTATTAGCTAACTCTACTCATTTTCCCCAGTTTACAACCAACTCCGCACCAACCCTTTAACGGAATCGTCTCAATCAGATATTATAATACATACGTATACCAAATTTCAAGTGAATATCTCATTTTTATTTTATCAACTCCTTCTAATTATGGAGTGGAGGAGGTGGGGGGTTTGAAAAATATGATAAGGAAATCTAAGACTCTGGTTCTTAGTATATACACCAAATCTCAGGTTTCTGTACTCTTACCAGCTTTTGCTCTTTTTTTTCCCATTTACCTCTACTTACCCCCCATCTCTTCATCGCAATCATCTCAAAATAGTTCCAAATATGATTACAATACATACGCGTACCAAATTTCACGTGAATGTCTCAATTTAATTTTATCAGCCCCTTTAATAATGGAGTGGGGGTGACAGAGGGCTTGAAAAATGTTATAAAGAAATATGAGGCTTTGGCTTTTGGTATTTACACCAAATCCAAATGTCTGTATTCTGAACAGCTTGCTTTACTTATTTCCCCCTATTTGCCCCTACTTATCCCCGAACTCTTCACCGAAATCATCACAAAATATGATCTAATTACAGATGTGGTTACAATACATACATGTTCCAAATTTCAGGTGAATGTCTCAATTTTATTTTATCAATCAGTTTAATAATGGAGTGATGGGAGAAGTTGAAAAATATTATAAAAAATCTGAGGCCTTGACTCTTTGAAATTTTTTTACGATTACTATACTTCCAATCCACTCCGTGGATATTAAAGTCAAAATGTATTAAAAAATTTGATATGTGGCCCTCAAAGCAATTTGCCCAGTAGGCCCTCTGGGTCCCAGTCCGACAATGAGGATCTGTTTTATGCTATTCATAGGATATCATTGTAGACTTTCAGGGCCGTAGCTTACCTAAACAGCCAGACTGCAAGTTGCTTTCAAACAATGTTAACAACTTGGTACGCTACTAAGTCCTCCATTCACTCCGAAATAATAATTTTACTACTAAGTATGGCCTGGGTTCCGCGTGATTCAATATTGCGATATGGTTAACCTAAATTTCACCGGCCGCCACTGTTCTTTATAACTACGTAAATTTTTTTAAAAATGCATATTTAGTAGTACTAATTTCCTTGTTTCCGTTGTTTTCTATGAGTTGCGTGTCCCAACCATGTCGTTGGAAAGTCTTCTGTATTCTTTTCTACAGAGTTTACTTCTAAAAAGAAACACATGCCTTTATTTACATTGGTACTTACTTTAAATAGGTACCATATACGAAAATTTTCTTACTCTAATGTGATGTAAGAGTAAAAACAATAAATGCGGCAAGTATTATATCGAAATAGATATCGAAATCGACACACACACATCAATGTACTCAAAATGGTACATATATTTAACTTAAAATTCTTATATAACTAAATAAATCATTACACAAGTTTTCTTTAAACAATTTTGTAGGTTATGTAAAACCTAATTTTTACAACTGATAAAAATAAATAATTTCAATATCACATACGTTGCTTTGTACTACGTAGACTACTTGCTGCACTTTTATCAATTATATGTAATTCTTGACAAACAAATAAAGAGTCTGGAACTATTTTATTTTGATACCGAGAGCGACGACCGGACACCGGACGACCATGAAATATGAATCGATGGCACAGATTTATCATGATGGCGACATGCACTGTGCGCATGCTCAAATTAAGAGTAACTAGGAATATGTTGAAAAGGTAAAACGACAATAGGAAAAAAATAATATTAATTACTTATACTTATAAGTATGTAACTTTGGACACAGAAGACAGGAATTATTGGATAAAATAATTAATTAGTAGTAAAGGTAAGAATGTCACTACTGAAGTTATCAATATAGGTTAAAAGTAATTCTGACGTCATGTTACATTTACGCCACAGCTCACTGGTATACCTTTCTATTGAATTATTGTTGCTTACGGTTCAAGAAGTCCGTGGTTCAATTCCACTACATTACATTTTTTTAAATTTGTTTAATACATAAGTGCCTAAATAAATATAATCTTATGTTTGACCATTTTTGTAGAAATACGTATTTCTTAAAAAAAGATGGCAAAAATGCTCCCATGGTTGGATAGCTGTGGGCAACCTGGACAAGAGATCCCATGGATATCGATTCTATTACATCCGTAGGATACAAGTATTTTGTACACTTACTGACATCCCGTCAGGATATCCGCAGGCAATCAGTTGCGGATATCCTATGGATATCCAGAATATGATCTTTACAGTACATTAATATTCAGTCAAGTCAACCCTGGGATGATATAGGGATATGTCTATGGAATAATCCCAAATCTGGGACAATGGGACTGTAATAGGATGTCCTCAGGATATCATGTGCTGTCTAGGATGTTCGATGTGCAAAGTGCACTTTTCATCGGAAAAATGAACTAACGTGGCAACGCCGCAGTATAGGTCCAATAATGATATCTACCTTTATAGAGAATTAAGAGTCAAATACTATAAATACACTTCGCCGCAAAATTAACGCATAATTATTAAAATTGAATCATTTTTAATCGAACAAATTTTCTTCGCACCCTGCATATACAAAGACTTGTATCAATGCCTTATCAATAGTTTTTTGCAAGAATATCTAAAACAGTATTCGTTTTTTGCAGTTTAAAATAAACAATAATAAAGCATGGCATTATCATGATTTGATATCTTCTTAGTTTATTAGTTTAAGTTGTCCGGTAGTGTCTCAATTAAAAGTTTCTGTAATTTTATGATATCATGAATGTTGAAAGAAAACAGAATCACACTTTCTCCGAGCAAGAATGTGCAGTTGCTGCAGCTCTCCTCGAGGAAGGAAGATCCCAAGGGTACATCGCTCAATGCCTTAATGTGACACAACCGACAATGTCCAGAGTGCTACAACGATTTTATGAAACGGGTAACCACGCTGGAGGACCAGGGCAGGGGCGTAGGAAAATAACCACACCACTTTAAGATCGTTTTCTGAGGTTGCAAACGCTAAGCCAGATATTTGCAACAAGCACATCCCTTCGACGCGAGTTTTTACAGGTGTTTAATGTGCAAATTAGTCAAGATACCATTCGACGAAGGTTAAGGGTACACAATTTGTTACCATACAGGGCAGCTACATGTCCTCTGTTAACTGCAGCCCATCGCAGAGCTCGACTTCAGTTTGCTCGAGAACATGTTGAATGGGGGGAAGCTAAATGGAGGCGTGTGCTATTCACAGATGAGTCTAGAGTTCGTCTAATTAACAACGACAGACGAATGAGGGTCTACAAACGTCCAGGTGAGCGATATTCACAGTGCAACGTCGTGGGAACTGTTAGTTTTGGCGAAGGATCAGTCATGGTTTGGGGTGGCATCACTTTGGAGGCACGTACTGAACTGATAGTCATTGATGAAGGGAGTTTAACGGCGGATAGGTATATAAGAACCGTCATTGAACCCCACGTTGCGCCATTTGCTCCATTTATTGGTGAAGACTTCATTTTTATGCACGATAATGCAAGACCGCACAGCGCTCGGATTGTACGCCAGTACTTGCAGGAAGTGGAACTTAATGTTATGAACTGGCCTGCGAAAAGCCCTGACTTAAATCCTATTGAGCATCTATGGGACAATATAAAGAGACAGATTCGAGCGCTGCAGCAGCCTCCAGTTACTCGTAATGAGCTGAAAGAGAAATTGGTCGAAATTTGGTAGGATATTGATCCATATATCAAATAAGAACTCTTATATTGAGTATGAGGAGTCGATGCCAAGCAGTCATCAACGCACGCCGAGGAAACACACGGTACTAGCAGAAAAAACTTAAATTTAAAACTATGTTTCGTATTTGTTTTGTTGTATCTATTTTGGGTAATTAGGAAATAAAACTTTACTAATTTTTCTATTCCAATATTATTTTATTGCATGTCGTCATAAAAAGGCATAAAAAAATGCATCTACAAGTTTCATGAATATGCGTTAATTTTGCGACGAAGTGTAGGGCAGTCTATTTAAAAAAATGTGGTATTAGCCTGCTACCACTATATGAATTTAGAAGTAATTTGAAAATATTTTGCTCCTGACCTACAACTTTTATCCGAGACATTTTTTCAAATTTCAAACAGTTGTGGAGATATTAACTGCCCAGGCACTAGTGACTTACTCTGTATATAGCAAGTTTTCCGTGATAATTGTATTCATTACATGCCAGATGTTATTGTCTTCCATGTCAATCACTTCCTTAATTAAACTCAAATCCAAAATATAAGCAGCATTTGCGGCTTCCTTTATTCTTTTTTTACTATTGTCTGGAGGTGTGACAAAAAATGACCACAAATTAAATTAAGTAGTTTTTTGTATAAACTGCCGCTGAGGGAAGTAAATAAGTTACGCCCACTAAATCTGATTGATGGCAAATTCTGCTACAGATCTACTGATTGGTCGAATTTTATTATGCGTATTAGTCTAGTATGTAGAGTCCACGTTGACTTGCAGAGCCGGAGTTAGAATTTCAGAGTTTGGCAAGTAATGAAACAATGAAAGTAAAATATTCCCTGCTTTCATAAATGTTGGATTTCACAGTTCTACCTATTATTAAATAAAAATACAACAACCCTACATTCGTTTTATTTAGGATTTAATTCTAGCATTATATTGAACCTACCTAACAATGGTTGTATAATTCTAATATATACATGTGTATTGCCAAAGCACGTGTAGCTAAAATACATTGTTGTTTTTTTTTTGGTATATGTGACAAAAAAATCTTTCTCTTTGTATATTGTATAAGACAACATTATTATTGGTATCTACATTAAACCTACTTACTGCAATGCATGCGCCAATAATTAAATTATTCTTCTTCCCCGGAAGATGACGATGATGAGGAATCATTGGGATTTATTATAATTGGTTGTTGTTGAGGAACTGTGGCAAAATATTGATTTTCAATTTTGTTTAATATGGTTCACGCATCCCGTCCAATGCTTTTCTATGAGCTTCCCACTGTCTAATAAGTTGTATCACATTATGACTAAGTCGGGGGCTTGTGTTTCTAACGTAATTTTTTAATGCACTCCAAATTTTTTCAATAGGATTTAACTCGCAGTCTTAAAACTGTATGACCATATTGTTCTGCAAATTCGTCTATTACAAATGTTTTTTTAATGTTTGCATTTTTCGCTTTTTTTTTAAATTCAATTAATTCAAACTTTCGCGTCGAAGTAGTTGGTATTTTCTCAGCTTGTCGCGAATGGTAAGAGGCATTATCGAACACTATGACCGAATTTGGCTTTATGTTACGCAACAGTTTTTCTGCAAACCGTTTTTCAAAGTGGCGTTCATATCTTGGTGGTAATCGGCCGATGACTTTGCTATGTTTTTTGCGGAAAGCATTAAACACCCTTTTACAAATCCATCTTCATTACCCGTGTGTACTATTATTATACGTTTACCTCTCGAGGAAGGTACATTTGGAGAACATTTTAAAGTGTCATCCGACCAAAAAAAGTTTTGAATTTTTTTTTTCTGAAATAGGTTTAAAATGCCATGAAACGTGGAAATTTTAAATTTGAGTAAGAAAAAAATTTCCCATTATTTACTCCATTTAGACGGTCCACCCTGTATATTTTCAAGTGAAAGTGTAACCATTTCATCGCTGACAGCAGCGTCAGCTACCTACCAAATTTGGCTGCTCTATGTCAAGTAGTTTTTTTAGATAATACACCAACAGACAGGCAGACAGACTGACGGAATTGAAAAACCTGTTTTCGTAATCTACGTGATCTGAAACGTGAAAATCCGAAAAAATCTCGGAGGGTGATTTTTTCTCGAATACAATACGTCCCTTTGGTATGCGAGGGAAGTAAAACATTTAAAAACAAACATATTTGACAGTAATAAAAGAAATGCTAAAAAGCTGAGTTCATATTTATAAAGCACATACGATGACTCCTTTGACGGCAATTTTTTATTCGCTGAATAAATATGAACCTAATGTTCTGTTATTTTTGTGGTGCGTGCTCTTTCTGTTGAAACTGCAGATAATAAGAAAAAAAAACTGTAGTGTAGTGCTAGTATTTTAATGAGATTAAGTTGGAAAATTTGCCAGTAGCGTTTTTTGTGATAATAAATATTTAAATGGAGAGTTGTCATACGACAAGTAAAATACGAATGTAGTCATAAAAATCTTGAATCCGGTCCTGAACGCATTAAGCAGGTGTTCGTTTGCAAGCGTGCGGCTCTCTGCGATGTAATTCTTAAGGGATGCCGCTTTGAATGTTATATTTTGGACACAACTTTACTTCCACATCCACGTAGTGGATTGGAAGTATAGTAATCGCAAAAAAATTTTCAAAAATTTTTATTCGTGAAATAGGTTTAGAATGTCATGAAACGTCGAGATTTTAAATTTGAGCGAAAAAAAATTTTCTGTCTGTCGGTCTGTCTGTCGGTCTGTCTGTCGGTCTGTCTGTAACTTTTTTTGTCCGCACGCTTTCTCCGGAACGGTTTAAGATATTGACCTGAAATTTTGTACACGTATATATTATAACGAGATCTGGAACTGGATTGTTTTTTGAGGAAATCCGGTGAAGGGTTGGGGGTTAAATAGGAGTAAATAGGGGGAAATAAGTAAAGCAAGCTTGTAAGAGTACAGAAACTTGAAATTCGGCGTATGTACTAGAAGTTAAGGCCTCAGATTTTTTTATAATATTTTTCAACCCCCCACCACCCCTACCCCATTAAAGGGGTTGATAAAATAAAGTTGAGATATTCATTTGAAATTTCGTACACGTATGTATTATAACGATGTCTAGAATTAGATTCTATTTTGGGATGATTCCGTTGAAGGGTTGGGGGTTAATTTGGGGTAAATAGAGGAATATAAGTAAAGCAAGTTGGTAAGAGTACAGAAACTTGAAATTCGGTGTATGTACTAGAAGCCAAAGCGTCAGATTTTTTAATAATATTTTTCAACCCCCACCACCCCTACTCCAATTTGAAAAGGGTTGATAAAATAAAATTGAGATATTCATTTGAAATTTTCTACACGTATGTATTATAACGACATCTGGAACTAGATTATATTTTGAGATAATTCCGTTGAAGGGTTGGGGGTTAAATAGGGGTAAATAGGGGAAAATAAATAAAGCAAGCTGGTAAGACTACAGAAACTTGAAATTCGGTGTATGTACTAGAAGCCAAGGTCTCAGATTATTTATAATATTTTTCAACCCCCATCACCCCTACTTCATTATTAAAAGGGTTGATAAAATAAAATCGAGATATTCATTTGAAATTTGGTACACGTATGAATTATAACGACATCTGGAATTAGATTATACTTTGAGATGATTCCGTTGAAGGGTTGGGGGTTATTTAGGGGTCAATAGGGGGAAATAAGTAAAGCAAGCTGGTATGAGTACAGAAACTTGAAATTCGGTGTATGTACAAGAAGTTAAGGCCTCAGATTTTTTTATAATATTTTTCAACCCCCCCACCACCTCTACCCCATTAATGGGGTTGACAAAATAAAGTTGAGATATTCATTTGAAATTTCGTACACGTATGTATTATAACGACGTCTGGAATTAGTTTATATTTTGAGATGATTCCGTTGAAGGGTTGGGGGTTAATTTGGGGTAAATACAGGAATATAACTAAACCGTTGGTAAGACTACAGAAACTTGAAGTTCGGTGTATGTACTAGAAGCCACAGCGTCAGATTTTCTTATAATATTTTTCAACCCAACCACCCCTACTCCAATATGAAAAGGGTTGATAAAATAAAATTGAGATATTCATTTGAAATTTGGTACACGTATGTATTATAACGACGTCTGAAACTAGATCATAATTTGAGATGATGCCGTTGAAGGGTTGGGGGTTAAATAGGGACAAATAGGGGAAAATAAGTAAAGCAAGCTGGTAAGACTACAGAAATTTGGGATTCGGTGTATATACTAGAAACCAAGGCCTCAGATTTCTTTCTAATATTTTTCAAACTCTACCACCTCCGCTTATCCATTATTAATGGGATTGATAACATCAAATTGAGATATTCTCTTGAAAGTTAGTACACGTATGTATTGTAGTGACATCTGATTGAGATGACTCCATTGAGGTGGTAGGTTGTAAATAGTGGAAAATAAGTACGGTAAACTAGAAACTTCATTTTTAACGGATATGGTAGAAACCAACTCCTCAAACTTTTCTATGACATCTACCCCAAATATTATTAAAATTCTATGACCAATAGTTTCCACATACTAGAGTGCAAATATAGTCAAGATGTTTCCTTTAAAGTGACTTGGACAAATAATCTGGATGTGGAAGTAGTGATTCCTTAGGCAGCGGTTTTTTTACTTCCCTCGAATACCGAAGGGAAGTATTGTATTCGAGAAAAAATCACCCTCCGAGATTTTTTCGGATTTTGACGTTTCAGATCACGTAGATTACGGAAATATAGGTTTTCCAATTCCGTCAGTCTGTCTGTCTGTCTGTCTGCCTGTTGGTGCATTTACTAAAAAACTACTTGACGGAGAGTAGTCAAATTTGGTAGGTAGTTGACCCTACTGCCTGCGAAGAAATGGTAAAACTTTCACTGAAAAATATACAGGGTGGACCGTTTAAAGGGAATAAATAATGTAAAAAAATTTTGTTTGCTCAAATTTAAAATTTCTACGTTTCATGACACGCTAAACCTATTTCAGAAAAAAAAAATGAAAATTTTTTTTTTCATCAACATTTTTGAAAAATTTTTTACCACTACAATAGATGAAAAATTTTTTTCTTTGTTCAAATTTAAAATTTCCCCGTTTCATGGCATTCTAAACGTATTTAAAAAAAAGAAAAAAAAAATATTTTTTTTTACCATTTAAAAAAAAAAAATTACCACTAAAATGGATGGATCTAAAATTTTCACGTTTCCATGGCATTCTAGACCTATTCAAACAAATTTAATTTTTTTTTTTTGAAATGTTTCAAAATTTTTTTCAAAAATTTTTTTATTTATCACTACTTCCTATAGAATAGATAAATAATTTTTTTTTGCTCAAATTTAAAATTTCCACGTTTCATGACATTCCAAACCTATTTCGGAAAAAAACATTTGCAACATCTTTTTACCACCTTGGAAAAAAATTTAAGACTAGGGTAGGTGCAAAAAATTTTTTTTGCTCAAATTTAAAATCTAGTTTCATGAAAATGAAATTTTGAAATTTTTTTTCACCAATATTTTTGAATTTTTTTTTACCACTAAAATAGGAAAAATATTTTTTCTTTGCTCTGATTTAAAATTTTCACGCTTCATCGCATTCTAAACCTATTTCAAAGAAAACAAAATTTTTACCACTACTATAGAATAGAAGGAAACTTTCCTTTGTGCTCAAATTTAAAATTTCCACGTTTCATGACATTCTAAACCTATTTTATAAGAACAATGTTTTGAATTTTTTTTTACCGACATTTTTAAAAATTTTCAAAAAAGTGAAATTTTTTAACCGTCACTATACTTCCACTCCACTACGTGAATGTGGAATTGAAAATGTAACAGATGACAATAATATTTGGCATATGCACCTATTGTACTTTTATTGAAAAATATACAGGGTGGTCATCCCAAGAAATAATTCAACCATGGTGGACATTTGTAAAGGTATTTGCGCAAGCCTTCCGCATATTTGACACCTGTTATTTAGTATTGAATTTTTGCTGTTGGATGAGTACTCTGTATATTTTTTTGACCAAAAGTTATCAGGTTTTCTTTGTAATAATAGTGATAACTATATTCCGATTATTATTCTCATTGTCATTTCGTAATTAATAATTTTTTAGAGTGAGCGCAATGCACAAATAACGAGGGAAGTTCTGTGTAATACCTTTACCGATTTGTTTTGGTGCAGCTCTCTTTCATTGACAATAGGATCAACTATAATATCTGCCAAATTTAATTTCATAGTTGCCCGAACAAGTGAAATCAAAACATATTTATTTATAATTAAAATTATATCATTTCTTGAAAAAAAAAAGTATGAAAAAACTTTACTCCCGTCATGATTCGAACCATTAATCTTCTGATTGCCACTTGGAGACTTTACACACTGAGCTATCATAACAATCTTTGCAATACCTCTTATACATTTTTACATCAACACCTAATCATATTTTGGAATAATGTATTATTTTATTATAAATATTGAATTAATATTATCCATTTGTCTATTCATTATATGACTTAATAATAATAATTAGACACAAAGCACGGCATATGATTTTAAAAATCCGCGCGTGTTGAGAATCGGTGTAAAGTGACTCTATTTTACCGACGTAGGTACAACCCGTCGATACCACAGTCATGCATTTGTCAAATAAAATTTAACCTAAAAGACCTAGTGGCATGTTTCAAGTTTTGTTTTAAAACTTCAGGTGTTGAACAACTCGAACGGTATCAAAATCTGTGTTAAAATGAGTGTGCAAGAGAAATTCCAGTTATATGTGTACGATGGAGACTTTTCGCTGCCTTCGCTTGACGTAGAATGTTTAAAATCGATACTCTACACCGCTGTGGCGGAGGTCCCTGTCCAAGTGAAGCTATTAAACAACTTTAAACATTGTGTTTTCTATAGTGCGCCGTGCTTTGTGCATAAGAATTTACTGTTTAAATCATATAATGAGATGGTGTTATATTTGAGAACTCTGAATTACAACATCGACAGTAAACTTAGTGCTAAACAATGTAGTGAAACCTTGGCCGTATCTAATTTAGTGCAGTCAAAATTAAAACCCGTTATCGAATTTGTCTACTGGCTTGATCAGAGGAATTGTGATGAATTCACAAATATGTGGTTTATGAAAGCATTACCTTTACCTTTCAATTTTTTACATTCAAGAAAGTTTAAAGAAAAAGCCAAGGATTTGATTGAAACTTTGTATCCTACCGAAAATAATCTCGAATTAATAAGGGAATTTTTAAATAGAACAGCAACTGAGTGTTTATCTACATTATCAACGAGACTAGGAAGTGCAGATTATTTCTTCGGTGAGAAACCTACATCATTAGACGTGGTAGTATATGCTCACTTAGCTCCACTAATAAAATTGCCGTTCCCTTCAAATGAAATCAACAATATTATTTCCATGTGGCCCAATTTGATAAATTATATTAAGCGAGTCGATGCTGCATATTTTCCAGACATCTCTAAACAGTCAAAATATTTGAAACAACAAGCTAGAACTACAACAAGCGATGATGATGTGTCCTATATTGCTATTTTGATACTTACAGTTAGTGCCACTTCTTTAGTTTTGGGATTTGCATTTAGTAGAGGTATTATTTCATCTAATGTATTAACGTAATCATTGTAAAATATATAAATTAATTGTATCTCTTTGCTAATATTTTAGTATTTCTGTTTTTGTTGATTTAGAACCTACTTATACTTAGGTACCACTTAATGTATAATAAAGACTGATATTTGCTACATCAGGAATTCTTCCACATTTTGTACATACATTACCAAAACTGTTGATTGTTTCTAGACAAATAAAATCTAGAATAAAAATTATTAAAATTTTGTTTTTGTTAAGAGATAATAAGTAAATAAACCACATGGTAGGGCCAAGCAATTTACCTACTTAATAGTTTTAAAATTCTGCAAGTAGGTACAAATGATGTGAAATAATAAAGTAGAAAAATGAAAAGTAGCAAGGTAACACTCCACGTAGGTAAATTAGAAATCAAGTAAATATTCCTAAAATCCTCTAGCAGAGGTATGAAAAATAAATTTCAATTACTTTCCTGTTAGTTCATTGAAATGTTACAGAATGTTGGCCGAACTTTGCATTTTTGGTATGGCAGGATTTTTTTAACGTCTGATGAGTCCTTTCAATAAAATCAATTGAGAAAAAGTTATAGGTAAGTAACCCTTAAATGATATTTCTCTTGAAAATTATAGTCTATTTTCGAGTCTATTTTTAATTATAACTTTTTCATTTCCAATTTTACAGTAAGAAGTATCTAAACCAAGATTGTAAAGAATTCAAGAGAATTTTTTTGTCAGAGTTACGGTTCTCAAGATAGTGCGGAAAAACTGTGTACACCCCCTTTTTCAAGAAGGTGGTCATGGAGGGGCTTTCAACCCCAAAGACCGAGTTTTATATTCGCACTGACCCCCCATCCCATACACATAAAAACAATCTTATCCTACTTAAAATGCAAGGTCAATGTAACATTCCAATGGACTATATAATAAAAATACATACCTACATGACTGACGACTAAAACATTGTATAGTTGTATAGATAATAGCTAACAAAAAAAATTTTCAAGTGTATCGCCTACCTATCGAACGTAGGGGATGAAAAAAAAAATCGGTAAAGGTATTTACACAGAACTTCCCTCTTTATTTGAGCATGGCGGTCACTCTAAATTGTTAATTACGAAATGACATTGAGAATAATAATTGGAATATAGTTATCACTATTATTACAGAGAAAACCTGATACTTTTGGTCAAAATAATATACAGAATGGTCATCTGACAGCAAAAATTCAATACCAAATAACAGGTGCCAAATATGGAAGGCTTGTGCAAATACCTTTACAAAAGTCCACTGTGGTTGAATTATTTCTTGCGATGACCACCCATGAAGCGTGGAAATTTTAAATTTGAGCAAACAATTTAATTTTCATGTAATCTAGTAGTAAAAAAATGTTTCATCATCTATTCTATAGTAGTGGTTAAAATGTTTTCAATCGTTTTTTTTTTAAATTAGTTTTTTTTAGATTTTTTTTGAAATAGGTTTAGAATGTCACGAAACGTGGAAATCTTAAATCTGAGCAAAAACCATTTTTTTCCATAATCTATTTTGTATTTTGTGGTGGGCAATTTTTTTTAAATTTATTTTCAAAAGTTTTTGGAATATGCTTAGAATGTGGAAATTTTACATTTAAAGTAGGAAACATGTTTTCCATCAATTCTATGGTAGTGGTAAAAAAAGAATACCATGAAACGTGGAAATTTTAAATTTGAGCAAAAAAATTTTGTTTCCATTCTAGTGGTCAAAAATTTTTCAAAAATGTTGGTAAAAAAATGTTCCAAAATTTTTCCCTTCTGAAATAGGCTTAGAATGCATTGAAACGTGGAAATTTTAAATTTGGACAAAACAAAATTTCCCATCTATTCAATACCACTTAGTGGCAAAAAAGATTTCAAATTTTTTCGAAAAAATTTTCGATTTTTTTTTTTTTTTTAGTAGATTTAGAATGCCACGAAACGTAAAAATTTTAAATTTGAGCCAAAAACAATGTTTTTTCCATCTATTTCAGTGGTAAAATTTTTTTAAAAAATGGTAAAAAAAATTTCCATTTTTTTTTTCTTTTTCGGAAATAGGTTTAGAATGTCATCAATCGTAGAAATTTTAAATTTAAGCAAAAAAAAATGTTTTTCATTATTTATTCCTTTAGACACCTTGTGTATTTTCCAGTGAAAATTTAACCATTTCTTCGCTGACAGTAGCGGCAGCTACCTACCAAATTTGACTGTTCTCCGTCAAGTAGTTTTTTTAGTTAATACACCGACAGACAGACGTGATCTGAAACGTGAAAATCCGAAAAAATCTCGGAGGGTGTTTTTTTCTCGAAAACAATACTTCCCTTCGGTATGCGAGGGAAGTAATAGCCATGGCAGTGCGTATTTGCGTGCTTTTTAATAAATCTCTCTAAATAATAATAATTGTTGTTTCAGTATTCTTAATAAAAATTGTAAATAGTGTTTTTTGTGGGTGAAAATTATCTGTAAGTTGATTGTGATAAAAATTGATCGAGATAAGTTATCTCTTTGAATATACATATGGTATTTTTAACGTTATTATTTAAAAAATTGTAAAGTATTCGAAAATTACTCGAAAAATACTGCTTTCTACAAAATATTACCTTATTTTTTATATCTTAATAAAATAGCTTTACTTATTTGCTTTTTAGCGGTAAAATCTGCCTAATTTGTGTCAACAAATATCTAATCATATCTCATAGTACATAACAACTGAAAAACGAAATACCTACTAAAAATGAGATGTTTTTATAGATTATAACACATAAAAATCGATGACTGGTTTATTTATATAAAGTCTGTTAAAAAACGAGTTTAATTGTGTAAATTACTAGCAATTAAAAAAAATCCGACTTGGTCAATTTTTATCGAAAGAACAAATTGAAGACAGTTTTCTTACCTACAAAAATAATATTGCTTGCATTTTCTCCAAAAATAATATTTAAGGTGGCCATTCCCTAGAAAGAGACATCCGATAGGTAAATATTTATAATTTTTGGCCATAATTTTTTTTCTTAATACATATATTTAAAAAAGCTATAAGAGTACCTAAGTAGAACCATAACAAGACATTACTATGAATTTTCACTCAATAATTTCAGTGGTTTGCAAAATAGCTAGATTTAAAACTTCGAAAGAGGAAGATTAACATAAATTTTTAATCTAAATCTAGCTATTTTGCAAACCACAAATTATTGATTGAAAAGTCATAATAGTAGTCTTGTTATTGTTCTACTTAGGTACTCTTATAGTTTTTTTAAATATACGTACTAATAAAGAAAAGTTATGGCCAAAAATAATAAATATTGTTACGCGTCTTCGCCTCTAGGAAACACCCTGTATGAATGCGTGCTTCCTAAATAATTTTAACAAGGGGTAAAACCTCTAACGCTTTATTTAATAATTTACTTATTATACAATATTTCTTAATTCACCAAAATAACCTTTACACTTTGTTTACTTGATATTTAACCTCACTTTTTTCGCTGCCAAACTTCACTTTTATAAAACTTCTCCCTCTTCCGCTGGTAATCGCGCCTTATATACTCTGAAATTGCCTCTAGATCCATCCAGAACACAATCAAGAATCTTCTCCCACCACACTCTAGAAAACTATCTCTTTCTACAGTATATCCCTATCGGATGTCTCTTTCTAGGAAATGGCCACCTTAAGAGATATTGTAGAGCAGGCGATTACGGACTCATCAGTTTCAAATACATTTGGGACGGAGTTTTTTGGCTGGAATCGGTTCAGGAGACACTACCGATTATGAGAACTTTTTTTCGTCCAATCGTCAATTCGATTTTTTGGAAGTTCATATGCAAGGTTTAGAGATATTATTTATTGTAAAAAAACATTTTATTATACTCTTAGAGCGTCAAAGAACAAGAAATTGGCGAATTTTCAATTTTTAAAAATTAGCAGCATTGAAAATTAGTGATTCTGTTCGTTTTGACGTTTAGATCAAACTCCAACAAAAAAAAAAAGAAATGGCCGCTGTTTCCCCGCAATTGTTCTAGGTTAACAGTGATTTTGTTTCTAATTCATTAACTAGCGAAATTGAGGTAAATTAAATAAAAGACAAAATGTATTTTTAAATAATTTTACGAAAAATAACAACTTTTTACTCTTGTAACATTTGGAGAAAATGCGTATTTTTCGAGATATAGCAGTTCGAATTTTTGGAAAAGGGGTGAGAGGGAATAAAAGTGACGAGAAAAAAATCCAGAGAAATTCTGGTCACTTTTTATTCACCTCCCCCCCCCCCCACTTTTTGGAAAAATTCTAACCTCTATAATATCTCAGAAAATACGCATTTTCTCGAAAATTTTACAAAAGTAAAAAATGTTTGTTTTCGTCAAATTATCTAAAAATACATTTTGTTTTATTAACCTCAATTTTGCTAACAAAATAGCAACGAAATTGTTGTTTATAACAATTACGGGACAATAGCGGGCCAATTTTTTTATTATTTTTTTTTGGAGTTTGATCTAGACATCAAAACGAACAGAATCCACAAAGGTATGTGAAAATAAATTCATTCCGTAAAGTTGTTAGCCAGAACTGCTAATTTGCCCACACTAATCAATTTTTGAAAAAACGTTGTTGAAAATATTTAAAAAATTATTTCATTGACAAAATGTAAACTTTTCTTTTGTTATAAACAAAAATGTTCTAAACAATTTCAAACCAGGTTACCGTTTGGTAACAAGGATTTTCATAATCGATAGTCTACCCTGAACTGATTGCAGCAAAAGAACTGCATCCGAAATATATTCGAAACCCATGCGCTCATACCGCCTACGTCAGCTCTATTTAGCCAGCCATATAATAACAAACTAACCATTATACTCTTCGTCAATTTACTGCACTTTTAATATAATTGTTGCACATTCTATAGGATACTCTGCAGATGTTTTGTAAATAATATTAGTTTTAGACATGTTTTGTTTAATTACAATATTTTATTTAAATTAAAATAATTAATAACTTCATTAGTTATCGATCGATATTTTTCAAAAACAATAGGGTTCTTCCTCTAGCTAACGCTAACTTACTGTCCAAGTTTCAATACAATCTGACTTTTCGTTCTTAAGTTATTGTGCTTACAAGAAACGTGACGGACGAACAAACAGGCAGACGGATAGACGGACAGACAGACGGACATTTTGAAAGTTGTTCGGAATTCTGCGAGCAATATTACCGGTTTTAGAAATGTGCCGATCGAATGCAATATACTCTTCGTTTTGTATTTGTGAAGAGTATAATAATACGTTATCGCCTTATTACACCAATTGTTTTTACTTTATTTCTTGTACTACTTGAGGTATGAAAGAGTATAAATATGGTGTGTACAAAATATTAGGGAATTGACCCTAGACCCCTAGTCTTCATATTTGATCAAACTGAGTAAGGTTTAAAGAAAATGTATATATTAGTTGACTAGGTATATAGAAAGTTGACCTTGAATTTGTTTATTACTAGGTAGGAGAAAGGTCCAGTATTATCTTATTTTAATTACATTTTAAACATAATAAATATCTGAATTGAAAAATAAGCAAAACAAACGATTTTTACAGTCGAAAGGTTAGTCCCTAGATTTCGTAATTAATAATTTTTTAGAGTGACCGCCATGTACAAGTGAAGAGGGAAGTTCTGTGTAAATACCTTTACCGATTTTTTTTTTGCAATATCACAACTACCAAATTTGGTAAAGATACATTTTTTGAGCTAAGGAACAATAATTTGTGTATCATATTACGCTAACCCGTGGAGGGCGCCTCATGAGCTATAGGTACATAATGATGAATATTTTGTCTCTTTTTTTACGAAACGTTGTGGCACTTGACTAGAAAATCTCATGCAGGAGTCATTTCTACGTAAGAAAGGGACACTTGATAGAACTTGATAATTCCAACCGTTTTCGAGAAGGCTGCCGCAAAATATTTCAAGAATTCTTTAAAATCAAACTTAATTTGAAAAGGACAAATAGTCTTTATTACAGAACGTAAGTAAAACCTAAGGAGTGACAATTACGCAAACTCACTGACTTATGAACTAAACTTTGCTGCAACTTGGAGTAAATTTTCGATGTGGCCTCCACCTACTTCTGTATGCATTTCCTGACACCCTGTATCTTTTCCACAGCAAAAGTTTATTAATGCATGTTTGGTATACCCTCATATTTTGGTCCAAAGAATATACCCTTGAATTATGGCTTATTATTAATGATCCACCCTGTATATGAAACTGATGTGATTGGAAATTAACAAAAATGGAATATATGTACCCAAAGAATATGCAGGTATAATATTGTGAGTGATCTAACTTATTATATGTCAATACCTAATTTAACAAAATTGATAGTTGATATTAAAAACTATTTTATGGCCAATGGGCTTGTTCCATGATATTCTTTTTATATGGTTTTTATACTTTTTCATATAGTACTCGATATTCTCATTATACACTTAAAATTTCGTATTATTAACTTTTTCCGTTCTCGAGATATAAGGAGTTGAATTTAGTAATAGTTGCAAAAGTCGTAAGTGACGTAAAAAAAATGGCTTTCTGGGATCTTTCAAATTTAACCTGTTTTTCGTTGGACAGTGGTTTATATAATTTTATTATTATGCTTATAGGAGTACTTTATATTTCTCTATTGTATATATTTAATTGTAAATATTCAATTTTTTGTATTTTGTGTATCCGTAGGTATATGCTAAATAAATAAATATTGTTTTATTACAAAAATGGCTGTGCATAAGTTTCAATAGTATGTAATGTTAAAAAAAAAAACTTAATTTAAGTACTTAATTTTGTTGACTTAAACTTAACTTAAGGAGGTTGAGGCGTTAGACGAAAATAATGAAAAAAATTCGAAATAAAGTTTTTTAATAAACTTTTATATGCCACAATTTTCTGTAAAGAATTCAAAGTCATTAGGAAACTGATAAAGTTAAAAATTTTAAAAAAGTTTTACATGTACCTAGTCTTATGGAAAATATGCCAACCCAGCATGCAAAGGGTACATTTTAATTTATAGCAAATAACCAAATAATGTCAGCAGTTCCGAAAACTAACTATGTAAAGCATTGATGCCTTACGCATATTTTAATACTGTTTCCAATTTAATTAGAAGATTTTTAATAAATAAAAAAAAATTAAACGTTTGAAAACTGTCAAATTTCTCTTTTCGTTAATGATTTTTAACTGATTCTTCAATTATTTAATGATTTAATTTTAATTTTTACTGCTTCTCATTTTTTTTAAATTATTTACTGAAACAAATTTGTGAAATACACAGATAGAGTAGCATTATTAGGAGAAGATGCTTGCAAAAAATGATGCGCAGAAACGAGTTTGTGTGAATCCATTGATCTAAGCCAATGAGAGCGATTTGCGTCATATTTGACCTCGAATCCAATGGCCCCATCAACCTGCAGTCACAGGGTCTGAGCTGCAGTACACTTGTTGTGTGCGCCGTTTCTGATTGAATTAAATGATATAAGCGTATTTTTAGTGAAAAATGTCTTCATCGTAGACACCAGAGTGTGGCGAGGTTTTAATCTACTGCATTACACAGCTCATCGACCTCGAAAATTTGATTACAATTATTATATATCATTCTACCCCAGATGATGCTGGCACTGGTAGAAATATTCGCGCACGTTGGCTCCGCCCCAAGCATCTTCTCATAGTAATACTACTCTACTTATATAAATTTACTTTCTTTTTAATAAGTTTGGACAAGACATCCAAAAGTTAGTTCGTTAAGTAAAATAATTAAATCTACTTAAATAATTAATTAATAATTAAAAATGATTTATTTATGCCTTTATGACGATAATGTTCCACTATATTATTTTTATATGGTTCTCATACGTTTTTATATAGTATTCGACATTCTTATTATGCACTTAAAATTTCATTTTATTAACTTTTTCCGTCCTCGAGATATAAGGCGTTGAAATTAGTAATAGTAGCAAAAACAGTACGCCTGTTTGTGATGTCATTATACGCAACTTTGAACTCGGTAATCTACCGCGACCACTAACAGCCGTTCAGTAGTAAGTAAATACGTGGAGTTGAAGGTCGCTTTAGGTGTCTATGGAAAGAGAAAGGGTAGCGTCTTGTTCTTACACCAAAGTGAAGGGGGCAAAATCGGAAATCCAGCTTGGCACGGGCGAACGAAAGGTGGCTTTTCTGTTAAACATTGAAAAACATAGAATTTTCAACAATTTATAACTAATTAAATACGTGGAAGTTTGTTCTAGGTCTCTATAGAAAGAACAAGATTGGCCCTTTCTGCTGATACCAAATTGTATAGGGAAATTTGGAAATTCGGCTCTACAAGAGCGAGCAAATAATGCCTTCTTTAGAAGCATTAAAACGTAACCTAAAAAAGCAAAAACATCAAATCTTTAAACGCTCATATATAAGTTAATACTTGTAGTGGAGGATCGATGTTGATCTCTAATTAAAAAAGAAGATTGGCATTTTATCGACATCGTAAGTGTCACAGTGGAAATCAGAATTTCGGGTAGGTCTGTGGGAAAGAAAAATCGGTATTTATATTTTGACATTAGGTAATATTTCGCCAAATCATATATTCCCCTACAATCCCTCGACTGCCTGTTCCTAAATTTAAGAGGCGAGAGAGATAGCCGACTTTTGCGAGTTAATTACTTAAGAACTATTCAAAAGAACGCCTCAGTATTTATCCTAAACAATGTAGAATTAATTCCCGAATTGAATGACATCGGCCGCTTCTCGAAAAACCGCTCCCACGAAAAGCCTGTGATAGATCCGATCCGCAATTTTAGAGGGGCGCAGATCAACCCGATAAGTATATAGATAATAACAACTAAACAGCATCGAATCGATTGAGATCGCCGAGTCTATGCGTATAGTGACGTAGTGCCTGGCGATGCCCCATTTTCGCGAGGTGGATGTTTGTAATTGTTTTTAAGACATTAAACGTGCGAATAAAATTCTGATTCTTTGCAGATCCATTATTTTTTACTTGTACTTTCGATTTATGAAATAAAAAAAATGCCGAGCAAGCAGTATCATCGACTTATAACCTTTTGTAATAATTTATTATGGACAAGTTCCGATTTAGAATTCGACTTACTTTTGGTTGGAACTGTAGCGCCTCAACCTCCTTAAGTAATAAAGGACCCCGCAGTTTTTTATAGTAAAATGGGTTACAGTCGATTGTTCTGAAACTGAAAATGTTCTCCTGGCCCCCTGATTAAAATTCTCTTCACCAGTCCGACCGAATTCGATTTTTTTATCTAGAGGCAATTGAAACTGTGAACATCTGCGAAGTCTTCTTAAATGTTCCATAAAAATTCTGAAAATATTCAGGCCCATTTTTTGGAGAAAAATAAGCATCTTTTGTCTCTTGGTGTTTTTTTTTCAAAGTGCTTCCTTCTCCCGGAAATAAATTAACAAAAAAAAATTGTAATTTTTTTACGAAAAAAGGAAGCACTTAAAAAAAGACAAGGGGGGGGACATAAGGGGATTATTTTTACGTAAGGAATATGCCTGAATATTTCGGGATATTTCTGAAGTAGAAAAAAGTAAAAATCTAGGGAAATTATTGTTCGAAATTATTCTGAAAACTGGCAACGTCTGAAAAACATGACATTTCTTAAAATTTAGACGGCTGTGCATTGCCATTAGCAGCGGGAGCTGCATTACAAAAGAGATCGAAACTGGAAAAAAAGAGAATTTGTAGAATTTTATTAATTAGTTTAGGGTGACAGAGGCGTTTTAGAGAAAAACGCCAAGCACCAAGAGTTGCTTATTTTTGTTCAAAGAACACGCCTGCCGGTTTTCAGAATTTCTTAGACTAAAATAATTTCGACCAAGAATTTCCTTAGATTTTATTTTTTTTTCTACTTCTAGATCCCAAAATATTCAGGCATATTCTTTAGGTAAAAATAATCAACTTGTGCTCCCCAACTTTTTTTCGAAGTGCTTCCTTTTCCGTAAAAAAAATTAAAAAAAAAATATTTTTTGTTATTCTTTTCCGGGAGAAGGAAGCACTTTGAAAAAAAAACACCAAGAGGCAAGCGATGTGTATTTTTCTCCAAGAAATGAGTTTGAATATTTTCAGAATTTTTATGGAACATTAAGAAGACCTTCGCAGATGTTTACAGTTTCAATCGCCACTACATCGAATTCGGTCGGACTGGTGGTCAAAAAGAATTTTAATCAGGGGACCTAGGAGAACATGTTTCCCAAGTTTCAGAACAAACGACTGAAACCCATTTTTACTATAAAAAAAACTACGGGGTCCTTTGTAGATTGGATATCCGGAACTGGCAGCAATGCCTACCGTACACTAGCTAATCAATCAGTCAATCAAGTCATTTAGTTATAAATGCGATACGATTATGGACTATGCTTGTCGGCCTAATCCGTCTCGTAGTAGATAAAGCAACAAGATCACTCGCCAACAAGAACTAACATTATTTACGATAAAACTGCGAAGAGTATCCCATAGAACGTAGAGCAATTATATAAAAAATTTAATAAACCAGCGGAAAGTATAATGTTTGCTCTAGTTTTCTTTTACCATTTATTTCATTTTACTTATAGTAAAAGCTCCGGTATCTACTTGTATAGAGTTGGAGTGGGAAATACCCTCGGAAATATTCAGTATCTGCAAATTAATACAAGACATTATTTTCCCAAATTACGACAGCTTTTATCAAAATAAGAAAATGCTGCCACATTTATTTATTCATCATTTTTAACGAAATTTATATTTAATCTGTATCCTGAAATTATCCCATTTTTTATGTTTATTCGTGTTTGTGTTTTCTTTGCCTTAAATATATAGCCTTGTTTCGATAGATATTTTTATCAAACGAAAGCAGGAAACCATAAAAATAATTTAATACCGAATTGGCATTTTTTCATCGACTAAACTGGGAGAAAGCCCAGTAAGAAAATACATCGTCGTAAAAAATTCAAAAGCCAACTTATCTCTCGGAAATCTACATTTGCATGGCCTCTCAAGGAATTGTATTTCTTAGTGTTTTGCATTTTTTACAAAGCATAAGAAAGAATAATCACTAATTTGAATTGCAATCCTCTAAATCTTTCAAAATTGATACATGATCTGCGTAGACCACCCTTCGTAACTCCAGTCAGGAATATATCTTTGGAGTTTTTATAAAAAGTTCGCAAGTCAATGCATTTTTCAATCTCAATCAAAAGTTTCCCTTTAATCATCGAGAGTTCAGTAATTTTTAGAAGCTCTTAAAATTCACTTTGTTCAGACTGTAATAGGATTTGGCTGATAAAAGGATTATGTCCGCCTGCATTAAGTTCATAAAAACAAAGTGAAATTTTGTTCACTTTAAAATCATTCACGTCTGCTATAAGCTTCAGGAATATTAAAAATATAATTATCCTCTGTGAAGATGAGAACGTTGACAGCAGATATTTCAGCATATTCCTTATCATTATCCATTTTTACTGAAACATAATGGAACTAAGTTACTCTATATGACAGAATTAATTCTCAGCGATAAACAGAAATATTGCTCTAAATGGGGATGTGAAATCAACATAATAGTCCAGCCAATGAACAGGGTGTGGAGAGCATGGTCGGGACAAGAATTTTTTACTTCGGGGCTGTATTTGGAATAGTTATAAACTGAATATACTAAAAGTCCCCCGAGGTGAGCGGGTGCAGGGGGGCACATAGAAGGCCACTTTTTTGAGTTTTCACTTTTATCTCGAAAACTGTGCTTGATAGCGAAATGATTATTCTATTCAAAATGAAAGCCGTAGATATTTCCTAGAAGATTGTTACCATTAATTTTTTTCTGTTTCCAAGAGTTTTCCGAAAATTTCAATTTTTCGAAAATAGCTTTTTTCGCCACAGCCCTTAAGTATACAGCAATGTCCTCACAGTAAAAGTGATAGACCATTAGAGTTCCTTTAAAATTAATTATTATTTGTTATTTTATCTTCAAATAATGAAAAGTTATAGCAATTTGAAATTTTCGGACAAATTTCGAGAATCCGAGAGAAAACCGTATATTGAACTTTCTCTCTATTTAAGGGTTACATCTCTATAGATAAACTGCATATTGTGTATTTCACTTTGAAACCTGGGGAGAAGGTAATTGTGTAATAAACAATATTTATTAAAATGGCATTTCGTGAGGTGAGAACCACAGGGTTCTAAACGCCAAATAGAAAATTTGTCAGAACAAATGCAAAGTTTGGAGTATAAAATATTGATGTAACAGAATATAGTTTAAGTAAATAAGCTTAAATATTGTTATGAATTACACCCCCTTGGAAATGGAGATGATACACCTATGCCTACTGATAGTTACTGGAAAGACAATAGAAAGAGCCAAGGACTTTTCTAGAGTGTGGTGGAAGAAGATTCTGGTTCAAGCTAGAGGTAATTTCAGAGTATATAAGGCGCGATTACCAGCGCGGAAGGAGAAGTTTATTAAAAGAGCAGTTTATAAAAGTGAACAAGTTGGAAAGTGGAAAAAGTGAGGTTAAAGAAAACAAAGTGTATTTTCAAGTATTGCATAGTCAGTAAATTATCAAATAAAGTGTTAGTGGTGTTTATCTCTTGTTGAAATTATTTAGAACCCACGGATTCATACAGGGTGTTTCCTAAAATGTGAATAAACGTAACATTGGTGTCAGACGCAGAATTTTAACAAGAGGATTTTTCGGAAGTGTTGAGAAGACTGGGACAGTATTCTCGAAGTTAGTGCTAACACAGGAAGGACTAATTTACTGGACATTGTTCGAGGACTATTTTCGAACAGAAAATTAGTGTTAAGTGCATTTTTGAGACATTTTTGGAACATTTTGTTGGACATTAGTGGTTAAGTGACAGACTCTAGATAAGACTTTTTTTGTGCCGTTTTGAGGTTTTTCTGGACAGTCCCATTACCGATAGTGACGTAATTATTAAATTTATTTGATTTCAACATAATTGTATGCCGGTAACGACCAGAAGCATTTCATCTGAAAAACACAAACGTCTAGCCGTCAACCCGGAGCACTCACGAAAGTAGCCGAAGTCAACTGCGTTCTCCGATTGTGACAGCAACTAGTAGTATAACCTTAACATCACCTCGGAGCACTTAGCGGGAAATTAGGCTAATAACATAAAAAATTATCACAGAACAAAACTGTATTTCTTCTATTTAAAACAAAATTAAAAAATATGTATTCATTATAAAATATTTCTAAAATTATACTTCATCAAAAACCACATTATTATCAACTGGTAAATTCATTGCAATGGGCTTATTCCATGATATTCTTTTTATATGGTTTTTATACTTTTTCATATAGTACTCGATGTTCTCATTATGCACTTAAAATTTCGTATTTTTAACTTTTTGCCTTTTCGAGATATAAAGAGATGAAATTGTGACGTAAGAAAAATGGCTTTCTGTGACCTTTGAAATTTATACTGAAAAGTCGAAAAACATAGAATTTTCAAACGCTGGTAACTAAATAAATACATCGAGTGGAAGTTCGTTCTATGTCTCTACGGAAAGGAGAAGGTCGGCGATGAATCCTAATCATAAATTTCAGGGTCAAAATCGAAAATTCGTCCCGACAGGAGCGAGAGAAAATTGTAATTTTTTGACATTTCACCAAATTGTACTCCTCTACTGTCAAGAAGTAAACAAAACAAACACTTCGAAAACACTTATAATTATAACAACTAAGGAGCATCAAGTCTATTGAGATCGCCGAGTCTATGCGTATAGTGACGTACGCCCCATTTTCGCGAGGTGGAGATTTGTAGTAGTTTTTAAGATACTAAACGTGCGAATAAGATTCTGATTTTTTGCAGATCCATTATTCTATACTTGCACTTTCGATTTATGAAATAAAAAAAATATGCCGAACAAGCCTATTATATCTTTTCTTCCTGTGTAGGGAGGCTGTGGCGATTGTTTGAGGATTTTTTCTTTTCTTTTTTGTCAATATAAAGCTTTTTTGTGGCTTTATTGGCAACTTTCTGGATACGTTCTAAAGTATCTCTGGATATGCTGTCTCTTACCGTATTTAAAATTTCGTCAAATGGAATTTTTGGGCTTATTTTTGCAGCGATTTCTTCTTGTTCGCTTTTGGAAAGTGTCATTCTCCCAAGACCCATTCCATAACCTACATGAGTACTCGTAAAATTGACTTAAATGTATCCAGTTTCTCTGTTCTCACATACATTTAATTTAGCCGGGTAGTAACCATTTATTTTATTACTGCCTAATAACTTTAAATGCCGAATATTTTTTCCAGACTTTCTGTACAACCCATCACGGTGACATAATAATAGGTAGAGAGCCTGCTGTATAGATTTCCTATGAATAAGATACATGAAAAACTTTGTATGAGTCAGTAAGTACTACCACAGACCTACAGGGAGCCATTTTTCATATAAGCAAATTTTGCCCGTGTCATGGGATTTTACCGGAAGTGACGTCAAAATGGGAGGATGCGGGATAAGAAGAGGCAGCCTATTTTTTTAATAACTAGAAGGTTTGTACTTTAACTTAAAAAATAATAATTTATGTATTCGATGACTTAAGAAAACAGAAAAAAAATACTTTAATCGAGGGTGTCTCAGGGTTGCAGGCAAATTAAGCCTGGCAGCCTACTACAATCTCATTGTATACCTCAAAACCTACATTTTGACGTAAGTTTTATTCATGTATTCGATGACACAAAAATTCGTGACCGGAAGTGACGTCAGAATTCCATGATGCGGGCAAAATTTGCTTATATGAAAAGTGGCTCCCTGTAAGTCTGTGGTAGTACTTACTCACTCACATAAAGATTTTTATGTATCTTATTCATAGGAAACCTATACAGCCGGCTCTCCACATATAATGAGTAACTGCGTTGTTAGACTGTTTTGTCCGATACATGGACAGAATGATGATGATCTATCATTTTTTTTTCTCGCAATGATAACTGCACATTACACATTTAATCTGAGGTAAAGTTTTGTTAACAGCCGTATGTTTCCTACTAATGTGGCGAGTTAAATTAAATTTCTTTTTAAAGTTCTCGCCACATTCAAAACAAGTAAATTGAATTGTTTCAATATGAACTTCCTTTGAGTGTTTCGACAAATTGCACTTTAATGTAAATTGTTTTAAACAAATATTGTACAGTCACCTATTTTCGCAAACTTAACTAATAAAAACAAACGATAGAAAGTAAGGTTATAAAAGTCAGTTCTCCGAGTGTAATGCGTAGACAAAACAAATAGACTAAAATAAACGTCACACTCGGAGAACTCACTCGTCTTCGTATGCTTTCGTGAGTGCTCCGGGGTGACGGCTAGACATTTGTCAAATACAGAATTTATTCGCCCAAATGCAAAAGATGATGATGGACCAAGAAAAGAAACGCCAGGAAGAAAAAGAAGAACAGAAAAGAAAGTGCCAGGAAGAGAAAGAAGAACAGGAAGAGAAAGAAGAACAGGAAAGAAAGCGCCAGGAAGAGAAAGAGGAACAGGAAAGAAAGCACCAGGAAGAGAAAGAAGAACAGGAAAGAAAACGGCTGGAAGAGAAAGAAGAACGGGAAAAAAGACGCCAGGATCAAGAACGAAGACGTCAAGAGGAGAAACAAGAAGAGGAGAAAGAGGAGGAGAAACGACATCAAGACGAAGAGAAACGACGTCAGGAAGAATTGAGAAAAATCATGCAAGACTTGGACATTAAACAACAAGAAGAAAGAGACGAACTAAGGAAAATTATAGAAGGCCAACAGAGTGCCATATTTGCCTGAATTCACTGAACAACTCAAAAATAAGGTAGCGGAAGTGTGGAGTCAAACTAGAAGTAAATGAAGTCAAAGAGAAAATGCACCAGGTAGAAGGAGAAATAGACCAACTTAAACAACAGTTGAGGGATAGAGGAAACCAGCAAGTGGTATCATCAGGCCAGCGATTAAAAATTCCCTCCTTTGATGGTCAAAATTCCTGGATGACTTACAAGACACAGTTTGAGGCAGCAGCGAGTGCAAACAACTGGAATGACGAAGAGAAGGCTAAGGCATTAATCGTAGCTTTAAGAGGCCAAGCATTGGAATTGCTCCAGACAATTTCGGTAGACCAACAACGGAATTTTAGAGTTTTAGAAGCCGCCTTAGATCTACGATATGGCGATCAACACCTTGCTCAAGTATACCAGACCCAGCTGAAATTACGCGTTCAGAAAGCTGGAGAGAGTCTGCAAGAATTTGAAGCTGCGGTGGAAAGACTGGCACATTTGGCATATCCTAATGTGCCAAGAGAATTTAAAGAACAATTGGTAGTGGGGGCATTCCTAGACGGGATAAGGGATGAGGAGATCAGGCGAGTCCTCAGGCTATCCCGACATAACAGTAGTAGTGAAGCCTTGGTGCGTGCACTAGAAATAGAAGCTGTCTATAGGGATACTCCAAAGTCAAGAGTGCGGGCTATGACACTGGAAGAATCGCAGTCAGAAAAGGAGAACCAGAACCCTATGTTGGCCGATATACATAAAATGATCAGTCAATTACTGGCTCAATCGAACCCTCCAAGAAGACAGGAAAACCAACAAAATAGAGAAAAGCCAAGCGGGGGTATTAAATGTTACACCTGCGGCAGAGCAGGGCATATCAAACGAGACTGTCTATATCGGATCTCGAGGAATGTGAATGCTGGAAACATGGAAGGGACACAGAATAAACAAAGTAGTGGAAGGCCAAGTGGACGACGGAGTATGAAATGTTACAGGTGCGGAGAACTAGGATATATCCACTTGAATGTCCACAGAGAAGATTGGAGAAAGTGAAGGCCGGAGAAGCTGTGAAGCTGAGGAGAAAATCGGAGGAAGCTGGTACCAGAGAGACTGTGACAGATAGGGAACATGGTACCCTGATAGAAGTAAAGATTTCCCAGCTTCGAAGCATTCCGAGAAATCCACTACTACCAGTACGTGGAAGTAAAGTGAAACCCCAGAAAATTGCAGATATTTCATCCGGAAGAAGGTGCAAGGAAGATTTCAAGTACTACCACCAGGAGAAACTGCAGGTCACGAGAGCAGTTAACCCTGTCAAGGTTGAGGTGCCGGATGACAGGACAGATGAGGCGCTCAGACAAGAGCAATTGAATGATGTGGAAATTGGGCCTATATTGAGAGCCAAAGAAAGGGGAACTCGTCCAAAATGGAAGGATGTTTCGGACAAAAGAGTGGGACTGAAGGCACTATGGGCGCAGTGGGACTCACTGAAAGTCAGGAACGGACTGTTGCGGAGAGCATGGGAAAGCCCGGATGGAAAGCAGGTGGTTATGCGTCTAGTGATTCCCAGGTGTCGAGTAGCGAAGGTGCTTTAGGAAGTGCACAATGGAACATCCGATGGACACTTCGGTGTTAACAAGACCCTGAAGAAAATACGAGAACGATTTTATTGGATAAGAAGTCGTCAGGATGTGGAGGCTTGGTGTCGCAAATGCAAGATTTGTGCAGCCAGTAAGGGACCACAGACTGGAAATAAGGGTGAAAAGAAGCAGTTCAACGCCGGAGCTCCTTTCAAGAGGTTGGCTAACGATATAGCGGAACAATCACTAGCCAGTGACCGAATGAAGGCTCGATATGACCGGAACCGGAAGGAGGGGGCAGTGTTATAAATTACACCCCCTTGGAACTGGAGATGATACGCCTATGCCTACTGATAGTGACTGGAAAGACTCTAGAAAGAGCCAAAGACTTTTTTAGAGTGTGGTGGAAGAAGATTCTGGTTCAATCTAGAGGTAATTTCAGAGTATATAAGGCGCGATTACCAGCGCGGAAGGAGAAGTTTATTAAAAGAGCAGTTTATAAAAGTGAACAAGTTGGAAAGTGAAAAAAGTGAGGTTAGAGAAAACAAAGTGTATTTTCAATTATTGTATAGTCAGTAAATTATCAAATAAAGTGTTAGTCGTGTTTATCTCTTGTTGAAATTATTTAAAACCCACGGATTCATACAGGGTGTTGCCTAAAAGGTGAATAAACGCAACAATATATTTTAGGTATTAGACTTCAGTACCCATAGTAAAATACAGTTGAATTTTTTTATTAAAAAACACGATTTTAAAAAAGTGCTGCAATGTACGTAAAAACTTGTGACACACTACTTGGAACCTGGTGCAACTTTAAGATTAAATATTGGTTTTAAATTGATCTAATATTGCATTAGGGGCCTTTCAACAAACACGTTTGCTCTTTGGGGACCGCGCCGGTGGAGTTACAAAAATGTGACAAAGTGAACGATAAGGAAAGGCAACGTTCTCAAAAATCAACAAAATATTTTTTTGAAGTGTAATTTTTAAGGTTCTATAAAACCCTAATACTTTCGTCATGTCCATCTGCATGTCACAGGTGTTTTTTTTTTCAGAATAAAAATTGTTTTTGGAAACTTCCACTATATGTGAATCGGGGGTAAATCTTTTCTTTTACGCACCCCGCCAAGAGGGGCTTCGTTGGTCTTTGAAAACGGAAATATTTCTTAAACGGATCTTCATTTCAAAGTTAAATAAGTGAAAGTGCAATATACGTTTTTTTCTTCGGAATCTCGAAATTTGCCAGAAAATTTCAAATTGCTATAAATTTTGATCATTTGAAGATAAGGTAACAAATAATCATTTTAATGGGAATCTAATGCTCCACAACTTCTATGTACTTCTAAGGACATTGCTGTAAAACTAAGGGCTGACGTGCTAGAATACAAAGTTTGTCGAAAAGTATGAGGCAAGAAAGGCGCTTATCGAAATTTTGCGGCTTTTGAGAGCTTATATCTCGAAAGCTATTGGAAGTGGAAAAAATGTATAGTAATAATCTTGTAAGAAATTTTGCCACCTTTCATTTTGAGTATAGTAACTTTTTCGCTACGATGCGCGATACACTGTTTCTATTTATTTATTTATTTCGAGATACGAGCCAGAAATAAAAAAATCGGTAAAGGTATTTACACCTCCTCTTTATTTGTGCATAGCGGTCACTCTAAAAAATTAATAATTACGAAGTGACGTTGAAAATAATAATCGGAATATAGTTATCACTATTATTACAAAGAACACCTGATGAGTTTTGGTGAAAAAAATATACAAAGTGCTCATCCAACAGCAAAAGTTCAATACTAAATAACAGGTGCCAAATATGGAAGGCTTGGGCAAATACCTTTATAAATGTCCACCATGACTGAATTATTTCTTGGGATGACCACCCTGTACATTTTTCAATAATAGTATAATAGGTGCATATGCCTAATATTATTGCCATGTGTCACATTTTCAATTCCACATACATGTAGTGGAGTGGAAGTATAGTCGTGGTTAAAAAATTTCATTTTTCAAAAATGTTCAAAAAATTTTTAAAATGTTTTTCTTCTGAAATAGTTTAGAATGCCATGACACGTGGAAATTTTAAATTTGAGCAAAAAGGAAAGTTTCCTTCCATTCTACAGTGGTATTTTTTTTTGTTTGAAATTGGTTTAGAATGCCATGGAACGTGAAAATTTTAAATTTGAGCAAAGAAAAAAAATTTTCCATCTATTTTAGTGGTAAAAACTTTTTCAAAAATGTTGGTGAAAAAAATTTTCAAATTTTTTTTTCTCAAATAGGTTTAGAATGTCAGTCATGTCAAACGCGAAAATTTTTAATTTGAGGAAAAAAAAAATCCGTCTATTCTAGTGGTAATTTTTTTTCCAAAATGGTAAAAAAAATGTTGCAAATTTTCTTTTCCGAAATAGGTTTGGAATGTCATGAAACGTGGAAATTTTAAATTTGAGCAAAAAAAAATTGTTTTCATCTATTCTATACCCAGTGATAGATAGATTAAAATTTTTTGCAGATAAATTTTTTTGAAAAAAATGTTTAATCAAAATAATTTTTAAATTTGTTTGGATAAGTTTAGATTACCATGAAAACGTGAAAATTTTAAATTTGAACATAGAAAAAAAAATTCAGTCGATATTAAATAGGTTTAGAGCGCTATGAAACGTGGAAATTTTAAATTTGAATAAAGAAAAAAAATTTCCATCTATTTTAGTGGTAAAAAATTGTTCAAAAATAATAAAAAAATTGAGTTTTTTTTAATA
The DNA here is from genome assembly GCA_963583905.1 of Stenurella melanura. Classification (NCBI taxonomy): domain Eukaryota; kingdom Metazoa; phylum Arthropoda; class Insecta; order Coleoptera; family Cerambycidae; genus Stenurella; species Stenurella melanura. Next base: position 68,021,043 of record OY757313.1, read on the forward strand.
GGTTTAGAATGCCATGAAACGTGGAAATTTTAAATTAGAACAAAAAACATTTTTTTTCATTATTTTTTCCTTTTAGACGATCCACCCTGTATGTTTTCCAGTGAAAGTTCTACCATTTCTTCGCTGACAGTAGGGTCAACTACCTACCAAATTTGACTGCTCTCCGTCAAGTAGTTCTTTAGTAAATGCACCAACAGACAGACAGACAGACTCACTGACGGAATTGAAAAACCTATACTTTCGTAATCTCCGTGATCTGAAACGTCAAAATCCGAAGAAATCTCGGAGGCTGATTTTTTCTCGAATAAAATAGTTCCCTTCGGCATGCGAGGGAAGTAAAAAGTCATCTTCTACGTGCCCCCTTGCCCCCGCTCACTTCGTAGGTTCGAGAACGTTTAGTATGTTTGCCACCTAACTACGCCAAACACAGCACTGAAGTCAAAAATTGTATTCCCAACCATGTCCTCTATACCCCCCTTTTAAGCGTTCAGTGGCTGGACTATAAAAGTTTTGGTTTTATTTTAAAATAATAAAATAATAATAATAATGTCCCTTATTTTCCGTGCTAAATTAAATTGTTACAATCGATTTATATTGGTGGCGGCAATCGACGTTGTTGCTTTGCCACGCATCGCTGCACATATTAAATAAAAATATATATATTACTACGATAAGTTTAACAAACGTAAAGAAAAGCATAGTAAATTACATAGGTTTTGAGCCATCTTATTTACAGCCTTGATAGACGTTTTGCGATACATGCGATATTCATGGTCGCTTCCCTTTGCTGTATGCCACGTTCTACAGCTTTACGCCATCTATCGCGGTTACCTGTTAGGAGGACGATTTCACCAAAGCTCTTTCCGTTCCTTGAGAGTATCAGCCCAATATAATAGAGGACGCCATCTTCTCTGTTTCGTACAGTATTAACAATTATTTAACAAACATTGATTGATCGACTTTGTTCGAAATTCTGATAAGTTACAAAAATTTATATTATAGCAATTCATTATCGTTATTGTATATAAATAGAGAAAAAATATATAATATAAAGTAAAAAAAAACGGTATATACAGGGTGTCCTAAAATTTAAGCAGTACCCTTTAGGTTCTACTACCAAAAATATAAAGACAAATTTAGACAAGCAGGTGCTCGGAAATACTTCCTAAGGGACCTACGGCCCTCTGAATATGAGGATGAACCTAGTACTTCGAGTCTGAGGGACACGACGAAAATTTATAATTAACTAGCCCCAGCTGTGCCTTCCTTCGCTACGACCGGTCTATGGCTATATTCACTCTCAATAGGGATTCGTGTAACCCTTAAGACTCCCCAAGGTGAAAAAGAAAAAGATTGTACTTACTGCCCTTGTTATGGTCTGCCTATCGTCGCATCGTGCTGCCTAGCGGCGCGCTTCTGATCAGATCTTAGGAATTAGCACTCGAAAAACAGTTCCTAGACTGTAATGACCGTGGATAGACTCTGTGAGTAATCAGATTGCTGTACAACTTGGCGGGATTGGAGTCGATCCGTGAAAAACAGTTATCCGATTCACGCCACAGAATCGCACGCAGGTCATCAATCTGGTAGATCAAGAAAGAGTCGAATTCAAAATAGACTTTCATTTATTGAGGGTGAACTGCAATAAATACAAAAAAATAGAAATGATCAAGTATAAGCTAGTTGTATACAAAACAGCTGGTTTAGAGGACACCACTACTGGCAAGACGTTACGTTCCGAATTGACTGCACAAAAAGATTCATACTACCAGTCAGAAATGTTAGTAACATGCATGTCGAACTTTTGAAAAATTATTCACTTTTATAATGCAATGAAAATTTGGATTCGTTTTGATTAGCTTGTTATATTTATTGGCGAATGGATCATTTCAGGATGCTTCAAGATATACATAAACGAGTTCAATGGTTTTCCAACTGGTAAAAACGTACTAACGGCATTCAACCGAATGATGTCTTTTGGGCGTCGAGACGCATTCAAGCAACCCCTATGGCGTCTAAACCGTTTATGAGGTATTTGGGATCCGTCGGAGTCGGATCCTCTACTTGGAATTTTTAAATTACCTCCTCTGTACGTTAAAGTGTGACGTTAAATTAGATTCCGCCCATACATTTGTATGTGGGAATATAAACTTAAAAATTAGTGAGGCTACGATTGTTTTTTAATGTTGCTGTTGGTACCTGAGGAAAAAAAGGATATGAATTTTCTTCTTTACTTTTGTTGATAGCAAGGAGACCAGGTAAAATAATGTGTATTCATATTTATCGATGGCTCAGTAAGAATACTCCAAGAACCTTAATGTTTACTATGTGATTTTTAGTCATTATAACTTAGGTTCATTGTTTTGTTATGTCTGGGGTGTTATTATAACTTCATTTAAGGTAATTTTCCGTGTTATTGTTAGAAAGAAATTTCGTTGCTTAACCTAAAAATGATAAACGCACATACGAAATTTAGTAATCACGACGAGCGGGCATATATTTTATGACTTTTTGTAATGGTTCAAGCTAATGCTATTTGCTCTCACCTGTAGTGGAGAATCCTCATTTAGTTAAACAAATAAGGTTGTAAACATTCGAATTTATCTCTCCTTGATCAGCTGTCATATTTAAGATATAGGGAATAACGTGTTACCAACATTTGGTTATAAATGGAATATTTATTAGTCATTAAATCGTGGTTTTGTTTATTTTATTGTTTATATGGTCCAATAATGGGTTTTGTGTATCTTAGTTTCTATTCTAAGGAGAGTTTTAATCATTCTATGGCTGGAACTAATTTTCTGTTACTTATCAATTCCTAGGGTATTTTCCTATGAGATGTTGAATTGTGATTGGTCGTTAAAACAGAAAAAAACAGGTGATTAGGAAAAAAAACGGTTGGTTTCGAAAACCGGCGTGCTCTTCCTTTCTTTATTGAGTCGTCAAGCCGATTAGTCAAGATTTTTATAATTGCTTGTAAAAGCAACCCCAACTTAATTACGGGGGATTATACTATAAAATTCTTACATTTGGAAGGCCTAATTGTGTGTAGCTGTTTGAAGCCAAATTTTGTTATAGAGGACTTCTAAATAGGCAATAAATACGACATTGTTGAATACCTGTTTGTGCCCTGACGATTTTGCGGGTAAGCACCATCTTGAATTCTCTGGAAATACTGACTCCTAATTTTTGTCATTCTTTTATGTAGGCAATTTGGATAATTTAGGCAATTTGGATAATTTAGGCAATTTGGATAATTTAGGCAATTTGGATAATTTGGGTAATTTGAAATAATTTGGAAAATCTGGAAAATTAGACATTGTACTCAAGTGATACTAAGTTACATAAAATTGTGAAGCTGATAAGCTGTGTATGTCTATGTAGTTTTTATCGACTTGGAAATTGGTGAATCGATTGTTGGGAGGTCCCGCGAAGCCATTTTCTGAAGTCGTCGTTTTGGTATGGTCACATGTCACAGTTGAGACACATGGTTTCTGGTTATGAGGTCCCATGGATTTAAATGTTGATGAGATACTGAAGCTGAGGTGTACATGAGGTTTTTTGCAGTAACAACAGCATAGTAACATGTACAAACAGATTTTTGCTCAACGCTGGATACCGGATGAGTACCTTTTTTTCTAATGTTACCAGGATAACTAAAAGTTATATGTGTATTAATAATCTGCTGTTATATTTTAATCTTTACTTATTTCTCTATATATATATATGATATTTATGGTCAAATATTTTCATTAGTTACTCAATTAAGCATATGTGAAAATAAGACATGTGAGTAACTGCGCAGTTAACATCTTATTTACAGGTATTTTATGGTTATATCATTAGTTTATAAGGTATATAAATCTTTTTTTATTTACATTGTTTATTGGCAGCGTCAATATAGAGCAACATATTTCAATTTAACCTAACTATAAATCATTGACAGTACATCGTTAGTAAATCGTCAGTATATTTTTAACAATTCATTTGCAAAATATCAGTGATCAACCAATAGTGGTTTTTGTAAAAAAGTAGAATATTTTTATTTGTAAGTTATTGGTACAATAGTAGTACTAATCGTAGATCTAGCGAATAAGATTCTTTTTTAATAATTTCCTATTAATAATATTCAGAAAATTGAGCCGATTTGTACGTTATTAATCGTATTTTGTATGTAAATTAAATAATTATTTTAAATAGATTTCTATTGTGTTTTGACTTAAATTAAATTTAACACGGTTTTTGGTAGTTTTTTGATAATCGGTGTGTCATACTCACTCTAAGGGGGCTGGAATTTATAGGAAATTACCTGGCGCTCATTTCAACTAATGGCAAAATTGAAATCGTTAAAAATAAACGATCTTCACCTCTGAGAGTCTCGTGAGAGAGCTAGCCGACCTTAAGATTTAAGAACTAATTGTAATTTAGAGTCAAATTTCACTTTGTATTTCTTAAATTCAATTTGACCCGTAACAAAAGCGGTTCGGCATTGGAGTATTCTCCTCCACTTACAGAACTAAAAGAATCTGTTTTTATTTGAAAGACCGCCTCATAGACTTTTTGCTTAAATTGTCTTTTTGAAAGAGATGGTCTCTACATCCTTCATGACTATACGCCAACAGTGCTCAAAGACGGTTTTCTGTCGTTCGCGATGTGAAAAATTTTTCACAGTTATTTTCAAGTGCATTTCCAGTGAAATTATAGTTATCGTTCTTTCGACGAAAGACGGGTGCGGTGCGTTTTTCGGTCTTTCGTTCTCAGTTTTCTGACATGTGACACATCTACATATAAGTAGTATCAAGATGTTTTCATTTAGATATGGGAGTGGTGATTGATTACGAAGGGTTTTCTGAATGAGAATAAATTTGTGTCGTGAGAAATCGCTAGTATGGATGATTTAATTTTGCAATTTCTTATTATAAAAAAAAAGTACAGATACAACTAATAGAAATATGCAAGCGGAAGAAAAGCGGTTTATAGAGAAATACACACAGTGAAGAAATGAAATATATTTCTTTTAATACAAAGACAAGAGGGACATACTGTATGATAAAGTTATAGTTTTTTTATATTTTTTATAAACAATATCGATTTAATATTTCTCTTTGCAGGTGACAGATGTGTGTGTAAGCCATAATTTTCTATTAGGTACATTTTCCAAGATTTTAATATAGCAGACATATTATTCCCTTACAGAGTCTTCAAATAAGTGTGATAATTAGTAGAGACTTGACTACTTAGAGAATTTAGGAGGTGATCAATCAAAAACTATGAAACCTCCCGAGGTGAATATATGCAAAACATTAACATTTCGTAGCACTACATCAGCTTGAAGAATGGTGCTGACGTTTAATTTGTGTACTTAATTGAATCTCGTCCCCTTTTTAAATCAAAAACCTCCCTTTCAGAATTGTAATCCTCGTCTTTTATTTCCTTTATTAGGATGTATAAATATGAAGTAGGGTGCAGGTTCAAGATATAATTGCTTATTTAGCCGGTGTTCCTGTTACTAAACGGTGATTCATAAACGCGATTTCACATAAATTTGTCTAACTGAATTACATCGTATTTTTTAAGTCCAATATTGCTCACTACTCGAGAAAAGCTCGTTAAACGGCAGAACAAAATTTAAAATTCATGTTTATAATTCGTAAATTTGTATTGGTATGAATGATGATATGTACGATAATATTTTATGACAGCCCTACAACCACGCCATAAAAATACAAACATATGGTTTATCTCAGTTTAAAATGCTGTGCTTGTAATGATAGGGAACGTGTCCTTGTCTCTGACTGGTACATTTGCAAGCCAAGTTTACGCAGGGAAAATTAGTTAATGTATTTCTATTCTTGCTGCAATAAAATAAAACCATTTATGCTGTAATTTGAATTAAATAAATTCAATGTACACTGGATTGAGTATGTGGTAGGTTCCTTGTGAAACATCTTTAGAATAATTATTTTTAGAAAAGGAAAAAACAATGCTGTTTGATGTTTCAAATAAAAACTGTATTTTTATACACTCCACATATGTTTCGGCTTGTTAGGCCTTTCTCAAGAGCATTACAGATGAATACTAAGGCTGTGAGGGCGGTTGTTCTAAAAATAAATGCAATAATACCCAAACATGTGAAAGTAATTTCACATGTTTGGGTATTATTGTTTCGTATGACCGGGCTCATCGATCGATAATTCTTACTATTCAGAGTCTCTAAAAAAATAACAAAATATAGAGAAAAGTCCCAGCTTTAATGTGGAACTAATCACAAAATTCATAAAAAAATGTATCATAGAGAAAAAGTATCAGAAGATGGCTTAGTAAACTTTGTACAGTTCCACAGATTTATTCATATCTTTGTCGGGAGCCGTTAGCACGATAATTCAATTTGCTTATATATTTTTATATAATGATATACTAATCCAATTAACATTTTATTGCAATTACTTTTGTTGGAAAAATATGCCTTGCGATCAAAGTAGAGGGTATATTTCTCATCGATCAATCACCTCCAGATTTTGAAGTTCAATTCGCTATATCTTAATTAATAATAATACCACAGTCTTAATTTTTGGATTACAAATACAATAAAACATATTCTTTCGAATGACTTTAAAGTTTTTTAAATTCGTGCAGTACTTTTTGAATTTGTCTACATTATACATACACGTTCAGAAAATGCACAGGTATACAGTAAAACATATACAACTTATTTGTTTCTTAACGTTTATCAATGAAATTAAAATTAAATTAATAATTAAAGCTAAGACTTTTCTCTACATTTTATGTGGTTTTCATTTCTTTAGCGGCTCTGAATAGTAAGAATTATCGATCGATGTGTCCGGTCGTACGAAACTCCCAGAGAATTCTCATTTTCCGCGCATTTCGGAGCGACTCAAAACTATAAGTGGAAAACTGGATTTATCTCCTAAACGGCTTAAGTAAGATAAAAATGTGTAAAGACCTTTTTTGTAGAGAACGAGACGAGCTACAAGTTTGAAAGTGAATCATTTATTATTTGTTTGCTTATAGTAATGAAACATATTCTTTATAGGATTTTGCAAACAGTGGAAAGAAAAGCTATCTCTGAGAACTAAAGGAAAAAACTATATATAAAAATATTAATGAAATCTTTGCATTCTTTCGATAACCTAACTTCTGGTTATGCTAACAAGTAAACATTTTTTTTTTATTATTATTGGCCATTCTCATTTTAACACTAGCATCCAACCTAGTCCCCTACGGCTAAGAAGGCCTACAATGTTGTATAGTTTATCTAGTTCAATTTGAAAATCATAAAAGAGACCGACAAAGGAATATTTCATAATGCTAATTTTTAGAATCACTGTTTAATTATTGTAAATATTGTTGTACTACTTTATATTATTTGATAGCCATGAAGTAAATTACTTATTTACAATAAATAATTTTAATTAGTTTAATGAATAACTCTATAAACGAATCAATAAAAGTAAATAAATATCTTTTAACCAGCGGCTATGCCACCGACAATATTAAGAATGGACCAAGAGCAGGTAACGGGACTTGTAATGATGAGCCAGGTAAACAATAGACTATAACTGGTTAACTATATTCGTATACGGGTATCGTCTTTAATATCCAAGCACGGTCTCGGTGTTATTCTACCGCAAATAGGCTTTGTAATGATTTGTCCTGGAAGCAACGCTTTATGCTGAATTTCTAAATTGAGACTCGAAATAGTATAATAAATAGTCGGAATATTACGATGATAAATTGCCCTTTTCTCACTTGCACTGAGCATCTTATATCTGTGTCTCTCTTTCTCTAACAAACGTTCCGAACCCTGCTATACAATTCTGTTCCCTACTGGCCCAAGATGTTCAGTGTAAGCGAGAGTAAGTAAAATGGATATAATTCAACCGACGTAACGTTTGTTCTAACCATGGAATCCACACCGTATAATGCAGATTCGATATCTTGTAAATTTATCCATTTGTGTAACATTTTGCTCTAGAATTATAATAAAATACAGTTTGTGTTAAACATGATAGTTCACTTGTGATGACCCTGTGTGAAGAGTATGGCTCATTTTCAATACTCTATTTTGTAAATTTACATTCAGTCTCATCTTCGAACCGTCCAAATCTTTTCCCTTAAATCACACAAAGTTGACGTGTTTTTGATACAAATTGAGCCATCGCAGAAGCATCAAACGGCATGTCGTTTTAGTATAGGAGCTAGCATGAAATTACCTGACACATTTATACTACCTCGCGATCTTATTAATCCTCTACCTTAGACAACAGAAGTGATACAAGAAGTTTTCTTCTAAGTCGAAACTTAATAAATAAATTAAATTAGTTAGTAAAACAAAATCAACTCTAGTCTTATTAGTTTTGAGGCAAATAAGTACTTGCACTAACTATTTATAAAGAATATTTCTAAATATTTAGTGGTTTCCACTAATATGAGAATGTCTCATGCCACTTTCGTTGCCTGCCATACTAGTCTCCAGCTGATACAAATGTATCAGTCTATATAGCTAACTTGTCTTTGAAAATAAATTTTTACTAATAACTCGAATGTAAAATGTAGAGTTCCCTGTAGTTTCCTCCATTCCCCCCATTTTTAGATTTTTAATGAATTTTTGCTTGAATACTTAAATATTTTTGTTGAACCTGAAGAAGGAATTTAAGAAAATATTTTAAAAATATATTTAGAGAACTGTCACTGGCGATGCCCCATTTGGCTGGATCATTCCAAACCCTCATTTTGATTGGGCGTTAGAAAATATTTTTGGAGCATTGGCACTTAAGCTGCCTGTGAGTTATCAATCTATAACTGTATGTGAAATTATAGTTGAAATGTGTTGTAATAATAGTTTCGAAGATAAACTGCTGTGGTAGACAGACGGGTGAATGGACGAATGGATAAAGGAGTCATCTTTTCACTATTGAGTATGGAATTCCAAAATTGTTTTAGATGAAATAAATAAATACTGAATAAAATACTTTAGATTTGTATTTAAATAATAGTATATTAAAGTATGAGTGGATATTAAGGTCTTTAAAACGCGCGATTTTTCGAGCACGACGGCGCAGCCGGAGTGCTCGAAATAGAGCAAGTGTTTTAAAGACCAGTTATCCACGAATACTTTACGCTATTTTTTTATTGGTACACAACACTACAAAAAATGGAAATAAGAATTAAGAATTTAAAATGTTTGAATTCGTGATGTGACATCAGGATACCTGTCAGTGTCAAATGAGGAATGCAAAAATTAATTTGCAATCTGTCACATAGGATTAATTATTGTCACTAAAGTTGTTACTGATTGTATATTGCTTTAAAATGAGTTCTAACTTTGATTATTTAAATAGAAAAGCAGATTAGCGGTTAATACCGCAAAAATTCCTGTCACATCAATAATTAAAATGTTGACATTTTGACTCGGGTTGTAGTTGTTGCCATGGTAACCTTTAAAACACGCGCGTTTTTTAAAGTTCGATTTAAACACTCTGAGGCGTACTTTAAATAAGCAAAATAGGGTGCCAATAAAAAAAAAATATTTTTTTCTAGTATTTAGTATCTAATAGAAAATAGGAATAACAAACAATTTTTTTGTATGGAAAAAAAATAAAATGTATTATTATTTTCGCAGAAAATGACGGTTAGAATAGTTAAAATGAGATAAGAGATGAATATTTTTATATTTCTCCATTAATATTTCGTAGTCCAAAAAATTGTATTTTAAATTCAGTAATAATATATTGATACCTAGTAATATAGCAAAACTAATATATAGGATTATAATCCCATGCTTGATGTAGCTATAAAATTTAGGAAGGTCTGTTTCGGATTTGTGTTAGGAGCTGCTGATGGAGCTCATTTGTGGCACTTACGGGACTACTAAATAATTATTAATGGGCAGTTGGAAACCGATACTAAATAATAATTAATGATTTAACTCCAAGCTTGTCTTATGTGCTTTATATAATCATCTGAATTTCAGTATGCATCTTCTAGTAAAATTTATAGATGAAATTAATACCATATCTTATATCTTTCGCAGATATCTTAATTAGATAATAAGAAAAATTTAAAAGTATTGAAATATGGCGGATAATCTTGATTATTTAATAATAATTATTAATAGTAAAGTAAATACAATAGTAGATGCACTAATTTAGTGCATGTCTCCCAGTAATGTACAAATATTAATAATAATGATAATAATAATAATAATTTATGACTAACCTACTAATAACATGAATAACATAAATAACATAATAATAAGTAATAACATAAACAGCTTACGAATAACACACAGTTGCATTTTATATACACATATATACATATACATACATATATGTACAGACATATATATCCATATCTATATTTACATATTTTCCTTTACATACTTAATAAGCTTCGGTTTGAATAAACGAATCTTATTAACAGTTTTCAGGTGGTTGGGTAGAGAGTTATATTCAATAATACCTTTATGAAATAGGCTATTGTACGTGAGGGTGTTAGTTGTGTTATTTACATAACAGTTGTTTTTATTCCTAGTGTTATAGGAATGGACTTCATTTACACTCACTAGCCTCGAGGATAAATAATCTGGTGCCATCTTATTTAATATTTTGTAAATAAATAACATTGTTTGAATATACATATTCTTTTTTATATCGAGCTAACCTAATATTTCCAACATTATGTTAATATGTGTAAATTGATTTACACCTAAGATGATACGCATGGATTTATTTTGTAGAATCTGTAGCCTGTAACAGTTTACTTGAGATACATATATAACTGACGAACAGTAGGTAAAATGGGGTAAAATAATACTGTTATATAATGTAACTTTAGTGTTTATAGAAATGTGTCTACTAAGTCTATAAAAGTATCCTATTTTTTACCAATTTTTTAGAAATATAATCCACATGATTCTTAAATTTTAAATTTCAATCTATTAATAATCCCAGGTATTTAATGTCATCTTGAAAATCTAGCTCCTTATTGCCAATTTTGACTTTTATTTGTAAATTACAAAAGTTTTTATAAGCCCAGTCGGATCCTATAGACATACACTTTGATTTTGCTTCATTTATTTTTAGCCTGTTTGCATTAAATTTTTGAGTAAGCCTATTTAAATCTTCATTAATAGTGGAAATCAAAATGTTATAATCTTCGTGGCTAAAGTAGATTAGCGTGTCATCTGCAAAGAGATGTATTTTGCAATTGACTAATACTTTACCCAAATCATTAATATAAAGGATAAATAACAAAGGACCAAGAACACTCCCTTGCGGGACTCCATTGTTGTTATAGCTGCTTTCAGAATATTGACCATCATATTTTGTTTTTTGGCATCTAAATGATAAATAACTTTCCAACCACATTAAAGTAGTGCCAGAAAATCCATACCTTTTAAGTTTTAAAATTAGTGTATGGCGATCAATCGTCTCAAAAGCTCTCTTTAGGTCTATGGAAACAGCACATATGCCAAGTCCTTGACTTATGTCCTCCTTCCAATCAGATATTACACATTGTAATGCAGTCTCGCAAGAGTGTTTGTCCCTGAATCCTGACTGATATGTACACAGCAAACTGTTACATTTTACATATTCTAGTATTTGATTATATACTGCTAGTTCTAAGAGTTTTTCGCAAAATGGTAACATATTGATGGGGCGCATTTCTTGTGCTAAGTTTGTATTAGGCACTTTTGGGACCGGAATAATAACGGAAGTTTTAAATCTATCAGGCACAATACCTTTTTCTAAAGTAAGGTTAATTTAATTCGTTAAGGGATATCCTATGACATGAAAGAGTTCTTTTATTAATTTTAAGTCTATCTCATCTATACTACCGTTTTTACTTTGACTATAGATAATTTCTTTTAATTCGTTTATCGATATCTGTTTAAAGAAAGAAAAGGAAGACGAATATAGTGGTATAGTATCTGTCAAAATAGTTTCATCATTATTATTATCAATGTCAGCTACAATTTCTTCAATACTTTTAACATAATAATTATTCAGCACTTTAGTAATGTCGCCTGGTTGGTGCTGGTACGTATCATCACAAACAATGCCACACATTTTTTGCTTTTTGCATCCTGATATGTCCTTTTATTTATCGTCTGATTTCACTGAAAATCGGTATCTCAGGGTTATCGATGTTGTAAATATTTGGTAGAAACTTAATAGTTCAAAATGGAGCATAAGTTTTGTAATTTATGGTCTAATTGGTCTAAAAATTGCTATTAAACCTCAAAAATCCCAATTTGAGGTTTCAGATTATAAATATTTAGTCTAATTCAAGAATTTAAAATAGCAGATTCAAGGTAACGAATGGGTTTTGTCATTTATAGGTAGGCAATTTCATTTAACAAACACACTAGTCTAATTGAGACGGAACTAAAAAGAAGGAAATAATTTAAAAGCACTGTTTGAGAACCACTCAAACTTATAAAATTCACTAGAAAATGTTAACAATGATTATTATTATGTTAATAAACGTAAAATCGTGGGTGCTTGAAATACTTAGAAAACAAAAAATGTTACTCATTGGGCGCCCCACGCTTTTACGTTTACTAACAATCATTATTAACATTATTTTCTTCTCTTTAGTGCACGTTTTTATAGTTATAGTTGGTTTTTAGAAGAGCGGTAGCCAACTTTTATCCTTTCTATTGATTTGGTTGATTGATTTGCCAGCGTAAGGTGGGCATTGCTGCCAATTCCGGTGCAGGGAGATTTGTTCCACCACGCAGCCCGATCGCCCACCGATCATCCCACCGTGTGCCAGAACAAACCCTCAGTGCTTTTATATACCGCCGGACCAGCTGCATACGCTGGATTGGACATTGGACATGCTTGTTGTCAGCAGCGAGAGCCGCATGACGCATGGGGTAGGAGTATAGGATGGAGCGTGTAGGTGTTTGAGAGTTTCTTCTTGTTTTCCTTCTGTCTTCATCGGATGGAAAGTGTAGTCGTTTGTGAGATGCTTCTTTTAGGTTTTCGTGCTTCTTTTTACTTTCAGGTTTTTGTGATATGCTTCTTCTTAGTTTCTGTCTGTGATCATCTTCTCTCCTATTCTACTTCTGAGTTTTCTGTTTCTTCTGTTTCTGAGTCTGGCAGTGTGTATATCCTTGATATTTCTTTATTGTATTCCATTTTTTGTTGTGCCAGCTTTTCCCAGTGTGTATAATCCTTTCCTAGCTTATTCATAATCCTCTCGATTGTTGTTATCCATGTGTAGCATGGTCTCCCTATTTTCAGTTTGTTGCTGTTCATTCGCAGCGCTTTCTTTAGTAGGTGTGTCGAGTCCGGTCTTTGGACGTGTCCCCAGTATTTCATTGCGTATGATTCTATTCTTTTGATTATTGTTCTTCCCTCTAGTAATGTTGACGTTTTCTGTCGTTTTTGTGGTTTTCCTGTTTTTGCTAGCAGTTGGATAATGTCCCTTTCAGCTCTTCTCAGGCTTCTTCTGTTGGCCTTTGTCGTTGCTGCGTTTTTGACTCCATATATCATCGTAGGCATTATGATGGTCGTGTATATCTTTTTGGTTAGGCACCATGGTGGTTTGTTGTCCTCAATGAAGGGTAGTAGAGCTCTTGTGACTCTGTAGGCTGTTTTGATTCTTTCCCTTACTGTTTCCCTCCTTTTTAGTTGATTCGTTAGGTATGTTCCTAGGTATTTCATTCTATTCGTGGTTCTCAGGGTGTAGTCTCCTATTTTGTATTCTTCCCCACTTGTTAGACTTGTTTTTGTCAATGGGTCTTGGACCATTATAAGGCTCTTCTTGAAGTTTATTTTCATTCCAGAGGAATCCAGATGTGGTGTCATGTTTCTTAGAAATTTAACGATGTCTTGTTCTTCCTCGGTGATGATGAGTATATCGTCGGCGTATGCAAGTACGATGGGGGGCTTTATCGTTCCATCGTTTCCATTGAAATTCTGATTCTCCTTTATTGTGCTTTCTATCACTTGGTCCAGGACTGTGGTGAATAGTCGGGGGGATAGGGGACATCCTTGTTTGACTCCTATATTCTTCATTTTTGATTCCGTCGTCTGTCCAAACCATTGTATTGCAGTGTTTTCGTGTAGGCATGCTTTTATTATTCTGTTTATTAAGTAGTGCGGTACTCCCCTGTTGAGCAAAGTGTTGACTATAGCCTCATGCCTGATGGTATCAAATGCCTTTTGGAGGTCAATTGAGACTATATATAGTTTTGTCCCTTCTTTCCACTTTTCTTCCAGGATCCGTCTGGTGGTGTACATATGGTCGTCTGTTGATCTGCCCTTGATAAATACCGTTTGATAATCTGGTAGTTCGCCGATGTATTTTTCCATTTCTCTGAGGAGAAATTGTGCGTAGTATTTGTACCCTACACTGCAGAGTGTTATTCTTCTGTAATCGTCCACGTTTTGTGGTGATTTGGTTTTAGGGAGCGGTATCTGTATGGTTGTGTTCCACTCCTCAGGCAGGGGTGTGGTTTCCGTCCACGCGTTGGTGATGATTTCTAGGGTTAGCTGTTTTATGTTGTCCGGTCCATAGTATACTAGTTCGTTATTTATTTTATCTATTCCCGGGGCCGTGTTTCTTTTAGCTCTGGCCATTATTTCTAGTAGTTCGTCTTTTGACGGTGGCTTTCCCAGTGGCCAGTGGTCCATTTCTTGTATTGGTTCTATTTGACTTCTCTCCGCGTTTCCTTCTTCTAGTTTCCTGACCCAATGCTGCAGTGGTATGTATTTTCTTGGCTGCGTATTGTTGTTTCTCCTGTATGTTTTAAGGTGTCTAAAAGTTTGGTTTAATCTCTGTCCTGCTGGAGTGGATTCTATGTTTTCGAAGAATTCCCTGCATTTTTTCTGTTCGTGCCTCCTCTCTGCGTCTCTTTTTTCTTTCCCCGCTTCTATTATCTTTTTGTCTATGTTCGGTGTATATTGTTTTCCTGTGGCCTTTATTTTCTTTAGTTTTTCGTAATTTCTTTTCATGTCTTTTCTTGTTGGGCTCATAGGGGATTTGTTCCTTTTCAACGTTTTCCTCGCCGCTATTTTCATTTTTGACAAATTTTAAATTTTAGTAAATTATGGCCTTGAAAAAGTGAAATAAGAATTATAAAATAAGGATGCGAACATCCCCATAGGGGCTCGAAGACGAGTCGAGGTCATGTTATTTTTATCAGGCTATATGCCTTGAATTCGTTTGCAAAAACAGGAAACCATCATATCACTTACATATCGCTTTCAAAGCATTTCTAATTCTTTAACCCCGATGAATCAAACAATCGTCCAGAAGGACTTATGAAGCAATGCCCAGAAGTTTGTTAATCATTATACTGTTACTTTCAGCCCTAAACCAAATTGCCCAAACAGTTCATCAAGGAATTTGAGTATGTTTATACCAGTTACGGTTTTACGTCTTTTGTGTAGCAAGCGATGTCATCAAGATTTTATTTCCTAAAATGTTTTATTCTCGAGATACTCCAATATCTCAACTTTAATACCTCACCCACTATATCAATGATTAATGTATACTGACATAATACTGACAAGCATATTATTTTTTGATGTTAACCAAGTGTTATATCATGCAATAGCTAATATTTTTACAATTCTGTTTCAAACCCAGGAAGTTTATTGCTGGGTAATATTAGAGGTTTGTTTATTTTGCCGGTGCAACTATATAATTGTGAAATAGCATAATTCCAACCTGATATGGATGTTGTGAATTTATTCACACGAAGAAAATCTAATTATGATGCAACATAGCACTGAAAAATTTTCAGCGAAAAGATATGTAGTTGATGATTTTAATTTAATTTAGTTTATTTAGTGTGGTGTGGTATATAAACTTTTAGGTTTCTGTTCATACACCAGCAGTATCGGAAAATAATAATGGATTTTATGGTAATTTTTTGAATTAAAAAAAGAAAGAAAACAAGATGGTAAATACTTGCAACTACAAGGGCTGCAAACACTCAAAACTGTGTGTGTTTAGATTAGATACCCAAGAAATTAACGAAAGTTTCTTAACAAATGCTTATAAAATTATAATACCGAGTAAGGTTTCAAAATGAAATTATCTATATTCCACGAGACAGCGTGTGTAATGGTGGGTCTTACAACGCTAGTGTAAAGCCAGTACAGTGCACTAGGCTTGAGCCCCCATGTTTTACCATACGATCGCCTGCAGGTCGCCAATGTGGCGACCGATCTATGTATTAGCCTTGGTGTTGGTTCCAGGTAAGCTTGTAGTCTATAGTAACTCCAAGGTATTTGACCTCTCCCGACATCTGCAGTTGTATATCTTGAAGGACTAAAGGACCTAAGCCCTCCAGACTTGTTCTTATGGAGAATGGGGGACGATTCGGATTTATAATGGGCTGACTTTCAGCACTTCCTCATCGTTCCATTTTTTGACCATGTTCAGTGCCATCTGTAATCGATTCCTGACTATGTAATTAAACTTTCCCCTAACTATGATGACTATATCGTCAGAATATCCTTGGGCTTCAAATCTCACAATTGTCACTTTCCGTAATAGGCCGTTAACTACAAGATTCCATAGCAGGGGGGACATGGTGAGGGAGTTGAAAAATATTATAAAAAAATATGAGGCCTTTGCTTCTAGTATATACACCAAGTCCTAAGTTTCTGAATGCTTACTAGCTTGCTTTACTTATTTTCCCCTATTTACTTACCCCTATTTAACCCCCAACCCTTCAACTGCTGCACCATCTCCAAATATAATCTAGTTACAGATGTCGTTATAATACATACGTGTACCAAATTCTCGGTGAGTATACGTGCTCACAAGAAAGTTATAGACAGACCGACGGCAGACAGACCGACCGACAGACAGACGTTTTTTTCACTTAAATTTAAAATCTTAACGTTTTATGACATTCTAAGCCTATTACAACAACAAAAAAATTGATTTTTTTTATGATTACTAATACTTCCACTCCACTACGTAGATGTGGTAGTAATAACAGATTTTGCTGACGTTTCGTAAACTGAATCTGTTTCATTCCTCAAAGCTTCATTTTCATTAAAATATGATATAAAAACCATTAAAATAGCTTTAATTTTAAAAAATGTACTAAAAAGTACATTTTTTAGAATTAATACATCTAGAAACCAAGCTTTGGGGGCAGTCAAAAGCACATTTTGAATATTTCTATATATAATTTTATTTCTTACTTTTTAATAATTACTTATTTTACAAACAAACAGACGGACAAAACCCTTTCATTCGATGCCCATATCACACGGGAGTTGTGCAGAAAAAGTAAATCCGGCATCCTAGGGCGCTCTTCATATTGACGTTATATATTTTATCCTATTTTACTCGTCAGCCCCTTTCTCTTGATACCCATATCAAAGGGGTTGTGAAGAAAAAGATAATACGCCATCTCGGGCCGTCCGCCATATTGGATTTAGAGTGACGTTACATAGTTTATCAGATCTTCCTCGTCAAACTCTGTCATTTGATATCCATATCAATGGGGTTGTGAAGAAAACGTAATCCACCATCTTGGGACGTCCACCATATTGGATTTAGAACGTTATTAGATATACCTACTATAATGCATTTTCACCGGACTTATATAAGTGTGCAAAATTTAAAACTCCAGCTTAATCAGAACTAATTGAAATTTTGATTGATTTTGATTGACTAACATACAAACAGATGAAGTTAAATAAAAGCTTTTAAAAAATGAATTCGCCATTTTAGGAAGATAAAATAGATACAACATTTGGTATATCACTTATATCACTTTTGACTCACGTCATAAGTGTAATTCTCATGATAACTTTAATTTGCCCTCACATCACATTTTTGTACATATTTAGAATATTTTTCAATATACATCTTGTAGTATGGTTTGTAGTTTAGAAATAATAAAAACTTTCGAACAGTGGCGGCTCGTGATATTGTCTGCAGAGGAGGCTTGATATTCTGAAAGACAACTGATGTGCAATATGACTACAATTTGTACATTTCCCCACCACCCCTTAGGTATTACAACGGCGCGTTACATTTTTTTGCCGTGGGTTGTTCGCCAGGATACCGATTCACGACTTGAGAGAATAGAACTAATAAAAGAATAGAATGAAAAGGAAATAGAAAATATAATGAGATGAAAAAATCATTCTCATGAAATTCTCGTTGATACGACTCGAGTATCGGTATCCAAAGGAGTCCTACTATCCCACTTGTAATTAAATTATATAACTTTTAATAAAAATAAAAATAGTTTTGGTAAAAAAATTAAAGTGTTTTTCTACAAACAAGAAATTGTATTCATTATCACTGCCAGGTGTGTAAAATTATAAGTTTTAATAGAAATTAAAATAGTTTTCTCACGGACCTTTTCGTTAACATTTTCTATTTCTCTCTTATGTGCAGAATCCAAGAAATTTACAATATTTTGTTTACCAAACATTTCGAATTTAATGCAAGATGAAATGTGCTCCTGGGATTTTTCGTGCCTTTCTAAACCTCGCGACAAATTTTGAAAATTATTAAACCCAGCCCTGCCCCAAATTGAGGATTGATCATTAGTAAATAATAAACATCTCCAACAATATAATTTGTTTCTAACTGTTGATGCCGTTAACCACTCGACTTTTTTATAATTGTTATCACAAAACCCTCTGTTTTGTTTACCACTTTTAAAAACTAACGAAAGCATTGCTGGTGTAGGCCTGGCATTTCTTTTAATTCTTACCTTTTCGTCATAAATAAGAGTAGTAAATCCATTTAATAACAAATAATCCACCACGTCTGGACAACAAGACATGTTGGGAATATTTTCACCTAGAGCACTTATTTCTAGCCCGCCTATCAAATGTTTTATGTATTTATACGTCAAGTTATTCTAATAACCGGCTAAACGCAACTGTCAGACGTCAGTTCGTTTTCTTTGTGAATCACCTGCCTCTTGAATGACCTGTGCACATGCGCTATAAAAAACTGAGATCTGGAGGCTAGCCTCATACTTGGCTATTCCAAGTGTTGCTATTTTACACAGCGCAAAGAAATTCAAGGTCATTCATGTTATAAGTAAATGCGGTAAAGTTGGAAGCTATTTCGTATTAGCCTCCAACGAACCGCAGTGTTCATTCAGTAAAAGACCGGCCGACCGGGAAATATGCATACAAGACTATCCGGACTGTAACGTTATAGGTATGTTTGTGGAAAGGAAATGCAAAAATGTTATATATAAACTGAAAATTAATTAATGAATAATAAACAATAAAAGATATTGAAAATTGAGATATACCTAATAGAAATTTCTTAAGATATTACTTTTGAAGATATGGTGGTTCTTCCAAGGGGAGGCTCAGCCTCCCCTGCCTCCTCTGACGAGCCGCCACTGCTTTCGAATCTATTTCAGGGGGTTCTTAACTATTCCAAAATTCTAATTAATAAATATGTATTCGACAAAATCGTGCAGTGAAACCTATTATTCATCACCATTCATTCATTCATTCATATTTTATTAATACGCAGCCGTGCGTCGTTTCGTAAAACAATATCAGTATATAAATTGGCACTCGAATATGTTTAGTTCAGAATATAAACCATTATAATATGTGTCTCGGTGAGACATGACACCTAAATCTCAATCTAACTAACACCCTATGGTAAACAAAGTTGACGACTAGTTAGCTTACTTTGTTGGCATTCAACTTTCCGAACAAATGTTTAGTTTAGGGTGAAATGGGAAATTTATGTTAAACTGTGCTGGCAGGATGTTGTTGACCTAAAGTTTTAGCTCTAGTATATATATTTTTTTCCGGTTCGCCTGTCAAACATTTAGGGCACGAGTGATATAGTTAGTTGCTGCCTTCGTTATCTAACGTACGAAGTAGGTGGATAAAAATAAAACCATATAAGGGATACAGGGCGGCGCCGGCGTCTAGTGTATACGTACAAATATTTTTCACGATATGTTGGCGGAAAAGGTGTAAAATTTTTATATAGGTATATATTTTTCTAATTGAAACTGACCTTTATTATTTAAAATTAATCAGCGTAGATAGTAGAGTTCTTCTGATCTATTACTGGGTTAAACAAATTGCAGGGAAAGCCGAAACTCCGTCTCTCGCTCTGAAGGGAAAAGTGAACTCATTCGCATACGTAACTTGAAATATGAAAAGTGCGTTAGCAGGCGAGTCTACCTGGGATTTTTCCCAAAAATTTTCTATACCATTTGAGTTAGCCACAGATTCTTATTGTAAAAATTCCGCTGAACAAGATTTACTTATGAAAAATTTTTCTAAACCACGAGCTTCATGGTCAAAAAATTGTTTAGACAGTTTTTCCCGTTTTTATTCAATAAAATAAGAACAGTTTGACGGATCTGAAAAAATCTTGATTCAGTCGAAAGATGTTTTCAATGCGCGTCGTTTGGTGCCAGGCACAACACATTTTGTCAACCGGTTCATTTGTGATAGCCAAAATAAACTTCATAATTAACAAATTGATTACTCCGAAACTAATGAGGTCATGATATTGTTTTTTTCAAAATATATGCCTTTTATACCAAAGAATATACCATATTCTTTTTGGTCCGATATCTTCAATACTTCTTAATTGTTTAAATAATTGGCATAATTTGTTAATTAGCAAATAACTTTTTTTCGATAGTTTGATCGACTTCAAACTAACTTTAAATGATAAATATTAATATCGGGCATAACCCTTATAGAAGTCTGCACGAATGCAACTTTTTGCTTTTGTTTATTTAAAGTTTAAATTAATTTTGCAAATTACCAAATGGAATATCTCGGCTCTGGGTAAGCGTATCGAAATGGGATTTTGTGCATATGAAAGTGCTTGCAAAAAGGAAGATTTTGAGACCAGAAAGACCTTGATCGGATAACCGGAACCGGATATAAAAGTGACATTGTGTGAGAGACTCTAATTTGTTCATTAACAACTTTTTGGACAGGAGGTTCGGTGCAAATGAAAGCTAACAAGTTTTTCCATCAACCACAAAAAGTTCTACAAAATATATTCAATCCCTGAAGAGTTATACGCGTTTTTGACCCTTAACAAGTTCTCTTCCGCAACGTGAAAATAGTAAGATTTGACGCGCAATGGGGTGGCGAGTTCGATCCTCGATATGGGCAAATTTGTTTTTCTTCAAATTTGCATTTTTTTCATGTAACCAAGTATTTTTTATGATAATAAATGTCTTTACTTTCTGAGAATTTTTTAAAAACGTCGTAAATAATAATAATAATAAATATGTTATTTTGCAATTCTGCCCTCCTAATCAAGAAGGCCGTATCTGACAATTGCGTCAAAAAAGGGTTAAGACATTTTTAAGTACTGTTTCATCATTTTACATCTATAGTACTAGAAATAAAACTCGTAAGTCAGCATTTACCGATGTTATTCGCTTATAAAATTTGTCATAACTGCACAAGTTGCTGCTAATTCCAATAAAATTCGTCGTATGTGACTTATG
Source organism: Stenurella melanura (assembly GCA_963583905.1). Taxonomy (NCBI): domain Eukaryota; kingdom Metazoa; phylum Arthropoda; class Insecta; order Coleoptera; family Cerambycidae; genus Stenurella; species Stenurella melanura. Next base: position 68,042,527 of record OY757313.1, read on the forward strand.
CTAAGAGGAATTGTCGTATATTACAAATTATAACAAAAATCGGCAAGGAAAAAAGTCGTATCTGCATTTTCCTAGCAGTGTGGCTTTGAAAATATTCAAACATTTTCAAAAGAATAGCTTTCCTATGCATTTACTTCATACTATACCCACATAGCAATCACCGGTAGTTTTAGATAAAAAAAATTGCTTCTTTATAAAAACACGTTTTTCTCGAAACAATAAAAAGTGCAGATACGACCTTCTTGATTAGGAGGGCAGAATTTTCATTAAATAAATGGCTATTTTGCAACAAACATATGATTGTTCTTTTCCAATGAGGGTTTGCCGGTAGTTTTTGTTTTTTTTTTTTACTTTTTGTGAAAGAAAAGGCTTGTTTTATTTTATTTGAGGGGGGTGTCTGTCGAAAAAGACCAAAAATAAAAAAGAAACAATTTTTTTTTCACTTTTTTCTTATAATGAAAAAGTTCATATGAAAAAAACACACTTTGTTATTTGTAAATGAGAAATAATCAAAAGATTTAACTATTTGAATGGCATTATTATTTTATTGTTTTAATTACAAATATTTACAATTAATAAATATTAACGCTAATAACTATTAGAGTATTCCACCGTTCCATGATTTCGACTATAAGAAATATAGAGCATACAAAACAGGTGCACAGCATCAGCTCGAGAGTTACGGATTTAATGAAGTTCTCAAGAATAAACAAGCTAACCATTATACTTTTCGCCGATTTACTACACTTGTTATATAATTATTGCACATTCTATAAGATACTCTTCGCAGTTTTTTATTGTAAATGATATTACTTTCAAAGATTTTTTTGTTTAATTACAATTTTTTTTTTTATTTCAAAAATTTATAACTTTTTTATTTATTGATCGATTTTGCTAAAAGACAATAGGGTTCTTCCTTTACCCAACACTAATTTGCAGTACAAATTTCAATACCATCGGACTTTTCGTTCTTACTTAGTTATCGTGCTTATAAGAAAAGTTGTTAATAGACAAATTAGAGCCTCTCACGCAATATCATTTTTATTTCCGGTTCCGGTTATCCGATCAAGTTCTTTATGGTCTCAAAATTTTCCTTTTTCCAAGCACTTTCATATGCACAAAACCCAATTTCGATACGCTTACCCAGAGCCGAGATATTCAATTTGGTAATTTGTAAAATGAATTTAAACTTTAAATAAACAAAGGCAGAAAGTACCATTCGTGCAGACTTCTATGGGGGTTATGCCCGACATCAATATGTATCGTTTAAACTTGGTTTGAAGTCGATCAAATTTTCGAAAAAAAAGTTATTTGCAAATTAACAAATTATGCCAATTGTTTAAACAATCAAAAGTATTGAAAATATCGGGCCAAAAAAATACGGTATATTCTATGGTATAAAAGGCATATATTTTGAAAAAAAGAATATCCTGACCTCATTAGTTTCGGAGTAATCAATTTGTTAATTATGAAATTTATTTTGGCTATAACCAATGAACAGGTTGGCAAAATGAGTTGTGCCTGACGCCTAACAACGCATATTGAAAATATCTTTCGATTGAATCAAGATTATTTCGGATCCATCAAACCGATTTCATATTATTAAATAAAAACGAAGAAACATTTTTTTAAACAATTCTTTGACCAGGAAGCTCGAGGTTTAGGAAAATTTTTCATAAGAAAACCTTGTTCACCGGAATTTTTCCTATAAGAATCCGTTGCTAACTCAAATAGTGTACAAAATTTGTAAAATCACATCTTCTTTACCCCAGGCAGACTCGCCTATAGCACCTTAATTTCGCTGTGAAATATTACAGAATGGTTATGTTATAGTTTAAAAAATAATAATTACATTGTACGTTACCTCTAAAGCTTAAAACACGCGACGAGTTCTATGCTATATTTCTACTGCATGATATTTTTTAACAAAAATGTGGTACGCTACTGACATTTTTCCATGTGGATATTTTTTCTACTTAGCCTGGTCAGTTCTACATGAAAACGGACTCTGGCGTTTTTCTCGACGGACGAGTTCTTGATTGAATCAATTGAAATTGAAATATTAGCACGTCATTAAGGAACACCCTGTATAATTATTACTCAATAGGGAACTTTCACTTTTTTTACTACATCAAAATGTTCTACTATACTAAAAAATAAGATGTGCAAAATATGACGCCTTAATTCCCAATGATAAAGAACCCCGCACGGAACATATGGAAATTGGCCCCCGGTTAAAGTGTTTGATACTCGGGGATATTATCCAAATATTAATGTTGATCAAAAGTCTCTATGGGCCCAAGGACGTAAATTGGACGGTTTTCCATATATCGGGGGTGTAAAGGGAGCTCATTTCTTGTGGGAAGAGGCCCCCGCTCCAGTAATATTCGCTGGAATCGATATATGACATTCCTCTCGACCTCCTGATAAAAAATTCTCAGGGGCACAAGTATGGAAAATAAACAGTTTTCTAGATATGGGAGGTGCAAAGGGGGGTGCTCATTTTCTATAGGGAGTGACCGACATATGTTGTTCCTTTCGACCTCCTGATCAAAAGTTCTCATAGACACAAGGTCGGTAAATGCACAATTTTTTCGATATCGGGGGTTCAAAGTCGACTTTGCAACCCCCGATATCTGGAAAACATATGTCGATTCCAGTGAATTTCACTGGGGGTCACTTCCTATAAAGGAAATGAGCGCCCCGCTTTGCACCCCCCATATCTAGAAAACTGTCAATTTTTCAAACTTGTGCCCCTGAGAATTTTTATCAGGTCAAGAGGAATAACATATGTCGATTCCAGCGAATTTTACTGGAGCGGGGGCCACTTCCCACAAGAAATGAGCATCCCCCTTTACACCCCCGATATCTGGAAAACCGTCCAATTTCCGACCTTGAGCCCATAGAGACTTTTGATCAACATCGATATTTGGATAATATCCCCGAGTATCAAACACTTTAACCGGGGGCCAATTGAATTTCCATATGTTCCGTGCGGGGTCCTTTGTTGCGAACGAACTGTTTCAAACAGGTCGTGACGTCGCACCCTACAATATACTAGCGACGATGGAGATCCCAGCACTCGGCCGCTTGATTTCATAGTTCATTCATCTGTACATACAAGCATCGCCGTCAATTTGAAGTGTATAATATTTAAAATGGAAACAAAAATCAATCACCGTCTAATAACACCGGTAAACATCTGAATGTGTTGCTTCCCGTCGCCACGACTACCGAATATTATAGGGAGTGACGTCACAGCTCGTTTCGGGCAACTTCAATTTTATCGCTATTTAGATCCCTCATACTGATCGCGTGGAGTTAGAAATCTAAGTTTTTGTGAAGTACACGTTTTGTTACAACGTTACACTATGTTTTTTTGTATTATTTTAATTTTTTAAATTATGGGCAGGTTCCCTATTACACAGGTCTACAAAAAAAACAGTTGTCTGGATCTGGGGTCTTATTTATTTTTCGACGCTGAATTCGAATCTGTTTTTAGTTTTTCTCTATTACGTCAGGATTTTGAGATATTCTAACCTAAAAGTTAGACATATTTGAGGTTGTATAGCTTTGAGATGTTTTTTCTCGAGAGACCATGTATGGGATCTTAAAGTACAAATCTTCCTCTTTAAAATACCGTAGAGTTTGCTCAAATATCTTTTTTTTTTCGCTGAGATATCGAATTTTTAAAATTGTCTGTTTCTATCATATCTTTCCCATTACCTTATGGTCATTATTTAAATTGCAGTATCTCGGCGAAAAAACAAGATATTTGAGCAAACTCAACGGCATTTTAAAGGTGAAGTTGTTCTTTAAGTTCCCACACATGGTTTCTTGAGAAAAAAAATTCTCAAAGCTGCATAACCTCAAATATGTCCAACTTTTCGGTTAGAATATCTCAAAATCCTGACGTGATAGAGCAAAACTAAAAACAGTTTCGAATTCAGCGCCAAAAAATGCATAAGAAACGTATGGTCTGACCCCAGATCCAGAAAACTGTTTCTTTCTGTAAACCTGTGTTATTATTATTATTTCTTTTCACTATTTCGGGTATGTTCTTGTTACACCTCAATATTATATTTTTAAACAACTTTTAAGCAAAACTCAAACACCGGAACTATTTTTATTATCTCGTATACTATCTCGTATACCTAGTACAATAATTTACTCTTCTTGTGACTGTGATGATATGATACTAGCCGTAGTAGAGATTGTACCCATTGAGACATTTACTCAGCATCACGTGAAGTACAATATACCAAAATTTAAGTCAATCCGATAGGGACCACTTTGCCACAAAATTAGTGCGTGGTCCTTTAACTTTCAACTAGATAAATCAAACTTATTGACAACTATTCTATGTGATGCGGCAGCCGGTGTAGCCACAGACAGCGTCTGGGTTCAATTAGGTTAGGCAGCACTTATCTATTCCTTTTACTTCCCTCGCATACCGAAGGGAAGTATTGTATTCGAGAAAAAATCACCATCCGAGATTTTTTCGGATTCTGATGTTTCAGAACACGTAGATTACGAAAATATAGGTTTTTCAATTCCGTCAGTCTGTCTGTCTGTCTGTCTGTCTGTCTGTCTGTCTGTCTGTTGGTGCATTTACTAAAAACCTGCTTGACGTAGAGCAGTCAAACTTGGTAGGTAGTTGACGCTACTGTCAGCGAAGACATGGTAGAAATTTCACTGGAAAATATACAGGGTGGACCATCTAAACGGAATAAATAGTGAAAAAAATTTTTTTTTGCTTAAATTTAAAATTTCCACGTTTCATGACGCGCTAAACCTATTTCAGAAAAAAAAAATTTTTGAACATTTTTTTCAAACATTTTTGAAAAAATTTTTACCAAGATGAAAAAAAAATTTTTTTGCTCAAATTTAAAATTTCTACGTTTCATGACACGCTTAACCTATTTCAGGAAAAAAAAATTTGAAAATTTTTTTTTCAAAAAAAAAATATTTTGAAATTTTTTTTTACCATTTTTGAAAATTTGTTTACCACTAAAATAGATGGATTTTTTTTTATTTCTTCAAATTTCCACGTTTCATAGTGTTCTAAATCTATTTAAGAGAAAAATTAGAAACTTTTCTTACTATTTTTAAAAAATTTTACCACTAAGATACAATTTTTTTTTCTTTGTTCAGATTTTAACTATCCACGTTTCCATGACATTCTAAAACTATTCAAACAAATTTAAAAATGTTTTTGAAGAATTTTTTTAAAAATTTGAAGACATTTTTAATCCATTTATGTATCACTACTATAGAACAGACGAAAAATTTTTTTTTGCTCAAATTTAAAATTTCCACGTTTCATGATATTCCAAACCAATTTCGGAAAAAAAAATTTGCAACATTTTGTTACCAATTTGGAAAAAAATTTAACACTAGAATGCTCAAATTTAAATGACATTCTAAACCTAGGTATTTCAGAAAAAAAAATTTGAACATTTTTTTCACCAACATTTTTCAAAAAGTGTTTACCACCAAAATAGATCGAATTTTTTTTTATTTGCTCAAATTTAAAATTTTCACGTTTCATAGCATTCTAAATCTATTTTAAAAAATACATAATTTTCAATTTTTAAACTTTTTTTAGCACTAGGTACTATAGAATAGAAGGAAACTTTCCCTTTTGCTCAAATTTAAAATTTCTACGTTTCACATTTTAAACCTATTTCAGAAGAAAAAATTTTGAAAATTATTTTACCAACATCTTTTGAAAAATTTAAAAAAAAAATGAAATTTCTTAACCACACACTATACTTCCACTCCATTACGTGAATGTTGGATTGAAAATGTGACAGATGGCAATAATATCTGGAATATGCACCTGTTATACTTTTATTGAAAAATGTACAGGGTGGTCATCCCAAGAAATAATTCAGTCACGGTGGACATTTGTAAAGGTATTTGCGCAAGCCTGCCATATGTGGCACCTGCTATTTAGTACTGAACTTTTGCTGTTGGATGAGAACTCTGTATATTTTCTTGACCAAAAGTTATCAGGTTTTCTTTGTAACAATAGCAATAACTATATTCCGATTATTATTCCCAATGTCATTTCGTAATTAAAAAAATTTTAGAGCGACCTCATGCGCAAATAACGAGGGAAGTTCTGTGTAAATACCTTTACCGATTTTTTTCTTTTATCTTCCGTATTATGAATGTAATGAACCTAATAAAAATGGAGAAATTTGAACTTGGTTTAAAATATTTGGTGTTACTGACGCGGTCGATATTAAATACTGCTATCTGATCTGATAATATACATTTAGAAAATATTTAATTTAAAAGCCCGTTGGAGTAAAACAACAGATTTTTGCCTTTTTACTACCTTTGGACTAAGGTAACTTCACGAAAATATTTGTACGCGTAGCCCAGACATCCTGTATAATCCCAAATGTAACACAAATGTTACGTTTGGGAATAAATATAGTTCTTATTTAGGAATTTGATTAAATTATATAATCTCAAACGGAACATTTCTGTGTTGATGGTATTGGTAAACATATTTCTTGTATTATAATACCAACGTATGTATTTCCGAGTGGAAAGTATGTTATTGTGAATAAATTTTACTTATAATGCACCATATTCCAACGTTGTGATCATATAGCAAGACGATATCGTTAGAAATTCGAATGAGGCTAATGTACGTAGTGATTTATTACGTCTTTTCGAAATGTTAGTTCTGAAGATGATCAGATATTGGGATATGTAGGCACCTTTAGAGTGAGTCCTGAAAATTATTCCACGAAACATTAAAATTAGCTGATATATTGGCTTTTGAAATCTCTCTTTTTGTTTCTTTATATCACTTTCTACCTATACGTGAGCAAAATCGGTATTGTTTGTGTTCCTTTTTAAATTTTTTAAAATTTTTCTCTGATAGTGCTTTTGTCAATTGAACTAGTTTCCTTTCCTTTATATACAAGTCGTTCGCTGCAAAAAATTACCGGTCTGGACTTTTTGCTTGCTCTTTGTTAGTAGGTGCAGGGAAGGGGGCTTACATTTGCAGACAGTGGAAGCAGTCATGTGACCTGGTAAATTCAAATTGAAATTTCACATCGATGTTTTGTTGAGACTTTTTGATTGCAATGTGGTATATGTTTCCAGACATCGTGAACAATCGAAAAATACACTTATCAGAATTTTCAGGTTTAGACGTAGGCCCAACTTTTGATAATCCCGAAAAAGTAGTTCTCGGCCAAATGGTGCAATGGTGAGACTTTTCAATGAAATTCGGAATTATATCTTAAACGCAGTTTTTCTAAAACTAAGGTGCTATTGCCAGCATTTTTTTGTGTCACCGAAAGGTGTTTTTTGCCAAGGATGTATAATCGGAAACAATAGTCAAAAAAAGGTTTTATTCTTCTGAAAATCTTTGTATTACTCTTAACTAATAGTATGACTCTTGCAAGCATTTTTTATCCAGTAAGTGTCTAATTTAAACCAATTATGGACATGAATTTGACTATTTTCAAATTTTCTGCACTACAGTGTATTCTGTATCTGCTCTCCATTTGCTGCATGACACATCTAAATGCACCATTATAAAGAAACAATTTGAAACATTATTATTAAAATAACAAAAAAAATGATTTTCAGAAAGATTAACACATTTTCTAAACATCTAATTCTGTTATAATATTCTGATAATTTAAATTTTTTTTGTTATTTTAATAACAATTTCTCAAATTGTTTTTTTTGCTATCCTAGTTACATTTTAGAATTTTCATAACATTGAAAGCAAGTGAGCTGCCACAGTTTACAAGGTATTGAAACTACAACATACAGAGTATCTCTCACGAGTGAACTAACTTTACGTAGATCAGGAAATATAACAATTTAGCTTTAAGATGACATTGAAATAAGACTCTTACGAATCAGATGAATATTGCGGTCATGTGTTACCGAATAAAAATTCCTTTACACGATAACATCTATTAGACGTGAAATAGCTATTTCACATTTCTAACTCATACAAAATAGCATGGTAGAATCGAGTCATTAATGATGATTTCAGTCGAGCATCACTGACTGTGAATACTTATTCAAAACAATATGTTCTGTTACACTTAAAATGTTTGTTACTTTGGAACATATAAAATAGCATGACAGAGTACTACCGTAATTTTTGGGAGAAACATAAGGATTTTACCTCCATTGCCTACCGAAGAGGAATAGGATAATCGTAAAAAGCACTATTTAAAATTTCTTTGGACTTTTATGTTACGTACTATGTACATTACGAAAATTAAGGCATTTCAATACCATTGGACCGTATGTCTGTTGGCCACATCTACATAACTATTTGATAATGAAAAATAATATTAGATAGATACCTGACGTTGTTGCCAAAGTAGAAATAAGGTATATTTTAGTGAAACATTTACAAGGTGGATGCTCTAAAAATATAATGAGGAATATGTGACATAATTGAACTCCTTAGAGCCCAATGCGAAACGTTGAGAAATATATCGCCCCATTCTAATTCACTTTTCGCATTGACATCATAAATACTTTGAGCATTCATCTAAACCTAAGAAACGTGCATGGATACAGCACCATATTGATACCATATTTTATTGCATTTAAAAGAAATATTTACCGATATCTACTGCAAAGTTTCTTGTACCACCATGGGTAAATATATCGAGACAGTATAATTTTGCAGATACTAATATTTTACACATTGTATTACTTGTTAAAATATTTGAAATTGTTAACCTTAAATTTCTGACACTGACATCAACTACGATAGATAGTAGAACGCTTTGGGTGGGTGGATAGTCTTACCGTGTCCTACGTATATGAAATAATAAGTATCACAATATTCAAAACGACCCGCCGCCACAGGATTGGAACGAACTTTTTTAACGAAGAATTGACAGGAAAAAGTAATGTGTGATATATTGTTGAAAGGAGAATAACATCTGCTTTCGAAGATATGCACCAGAACATTTTCAGCTCATACACGATTCTAATATCACTCTAGTACCATCATCATTTCACCATCAATTCGTTCGCTAGTTTATGCGTCATCGTATCCTTATACACACATACATTCATACAGACATTTTTTCAAACACATTATTGTGTTACTGGGATCTCAAGATGTAAAGACCTGATCTTATCTCATTTCTGTTTACCATTTCTACGGGCGGGGAGGTTAAAAAGCATTTTATTTTTAAAGCAGTTATATGCTTTTAATAAATCTAGACACAAATATTGACATACTGCTTTTGGAAACAATGGTTATATCGCACTTCAATCACGCTTAATTGTATACAGTTCCTCTCTTTCTAGTCGAGTCAATGAAACCTAAAAATCGTCAAAACTTCCTAACATGATTTTGACGATTTTTAAAATTGTGTGCTTGTTAATATTATTCAAAATCAGAAACATCCCAAGTGGAGCACATAATTATTTATATTGTTTCGGGGTAGATGTTACCCCTTCTCGGGGTGGAAATTAGTAAACTCAAAATAAGAAATAGATAGGGGGATGAATTCTAAGCAAAAAATGTTCTATGAAGTTTCTTCGATAAATCATTATTTTTCGAGTTATTCGCTATTGAAAATATTCATTTTTCATCCAAAAAATTCATGTTTTAGAGCGATTTCTCACGAATAACGCGAGAACCTTGCGTTTTACCAACAAAATACCAGGAGCAAAAATAAAGTTTATAAAATACCAAATCAATTGGTTTTTTCTTTTCTGCAGATGCAATACGAACCGAGTTATGGCTCGTTGAAGGTGACTGTTTGTTTGCCGAAAACTGAATTCGAATCTTTCAACTTGAAATGCCGGAATAACTACGACTTTTGGAGGAAGCTTATTAGACCTTTTTTAAAACACTGGAAAAGATCGTTAACATAGTTTTGGAGCGATTAGATGTCTTAAGAATTAAGGAAATTAAAAAGTGATTTCAGATTATTTTGTGGAGCTGGAGGCTAAGTCATTTTGATCGGCGTTAGAATATTTTGAATATAATTTTAACCACATTTTTCATGCGTTACATTATTCCCAGGCCACAACTGCACTTGTAAATAGACCATCTTCATATGTTCAGCTGCTTAGTTTTTTGTGGGAGGCAATGCACTTAGTTGGACCGCCCTCTTGGAAGGTGGTCCTCGCGCTTAAATGCGAACTTAAAATGGTGATATATCAATTAATTTTCATCCTAGAGAAATAAAATACACCAGTTTTTTACAAAGAATAACCTAAATTTTTGTACTCTTACAGTTCTTACGTATCTTCTTTAGTTTTTGAGTTATCGTGAAAAGAAGTGTTTTCCAATTCTGCGTATTCTAAACCGTTCAAACTTTTAGAACACATTGTTAGTACATGGATTCTGATTTAATTACACACAACACCAACAAATTATTATTAACGAACAAGAACAATGTTGACGAAATTCTGACGTAAATGTTCAATGTGACCACCATATTTTTGTTCAAATATTCTATTATTCTACTTTCAACAGATTGCGTAGCACATCTTTGCGCCTACCATTTCTGACGCCAGAAATCAATGCAAAATTGAATTGAACATTATGTATGTCTATCTAAAGTCGTTTTTGAGTTATTGGCATTTTTTGAAAAAAATATTGTTTTTTTTCTCAAGGGTAGTGGGCTTCGGAAACAATCATTTCATTTTAATTTTTATTCAAAAATCGTATTGCAATAATAAATAATAACAACAAAATAACAACAAATAAACAGATTAACAAAATAATTATTTCAATACAAATGCTCAATGTGTGCACCGTTTTCACTGACAGAATTTCGTCAACATTGTTCTTGTTCGTTAATAATAATTTGTTGGTGTTCTGTGTAATTAAATAAGAATCCATATTTTTCTTTAAAAATTATTACAACTGTCTTTTGTTTCCATGGCATACTTGATGAAGTAAGGAATCTCTCGGCAAGATAAGGTATTTCTTGATTTTTATTGAATAACTCGATATGGGGTGAAGTTAGGTATAGGGAATGCTTAAGTAACTCACCCTAAAATTCAATTTTCTTTCGAATGGTGTAAAAAAAAATAGTAGGTGCCATTTGAAAAAATTGACTTTTTGATTGAGACATTTGAAAATCGACTGCGTCCATATGGTACAAAATGGGACCACCGATGGAACACCGAAAGTTAGCCTGGACTTCCAGCTAATTGCCTCACAAATTTGGTTTCATAATTTTGAAAGGTTTGCGAGATACAAATTTGTTCGTAAACTACTACAGCGGCAATTTGTTTAAAAAAATTGGACATATGTCAAATATTGTAATAGATAAGTTAACATAACTTAGGTTCTCTATACTCAGAATTAGAAGACCAATCGAACCATGTAAAGAAAAATGTAGGTTTCCATTTAAAATAAGAAAGTTGGTACCATTTTTTGGCACACCCTGTATAGTTGGAGGACTGAAAATATTTTAGATAGAACGGGCATGATCGATTATGGCTGCATACCAAATTTCAAGTTTCTAATCCAACTGCAAGTTGAAAAACTTCTAATGAATGGCCTACGTGAATCACCCTGTATAGTAATAGTACTGTTATATAGTATTTGCTGTTAGATGAGCACTCTGTATATTTTTTTGACCAAAAGTGATTAGGATTTTTTTATAATGATAGTGATAACTATATTCCGATTATTATTCTCAATGTCATTTCGTAATTAACAATTTTTTAGAGTGACCGCCATGCACAAATAAAGAGGGAAGTTCTGTGTAAATACCTTTACCGATTTTTTGCTTAGAGTTCACCCCCCTTTCGATTGGGATGTTTCTAATTTTGAATAATATTGATAAACACACATTTCAAAAAAATCATCAAAATCAGACCAGTCCCTGAGGACCGAGAAATAAAAACCTTCCTTCATGGACTCGACTATTCACAAGAGGACAAACATCGTTTACAAAAAATTGAAAACTACTGTGTACGTTCTCACTGCGCTTCAATATGATCATATTACTCTATTAAATTGAGCCGTATTCGAGTAAAAGCTTAAACAAATCGGGCACGACCGACTGCAATGTTTTCATTTATTTGCAGTATAATATTATAATTAACATATTCACAAAAAAACGTCAAAGATTTCTGAGAACTGCAATTGGTTTGCATTCAAACCTAAGTGGATACCTATCATTGTTTTGTGTAACTGCCGTTCTACTTAGTGAAGAGCACTATAAAATCTTTATACTACATGACTTTACACTTACCTGGGTCGTGTTCCTAAAAACCTTCATGCACCCACAGTGTTGCAACTTACAGAAAGGATGAGAGCTCATACAAATTTTGTTTTATCTTTTACTGCGGAGCTCATTCTGTTCCACATAAGTGAAAACGTAAAAGTTTTTCAGGCCTATTATATAATTCACACTACTCTTAAAGTTTAATGTGTTCCCAGCATATATTTTAGTATAAAGTGACATAATTTTTACATTATAACTTATTTGCATAGTCTCTGTATTATAAAGTTTAAAAACCAAAGTTTTAAACTGGAACATAATTAGCGAATTAGGGCATGTTTTGGCTTTGCAAAGACAAAAGACGAGTTTTAACAATAGAACTTGTTAAAGATAACGCTGCTTTACTCTATTTTTGGCTTTAGCTTTGCTGCAGAGAACAATTGCAATTTATTATAACATGGCTACACCGTACCAAATGTTATTAAATGAATATAAAATATGGCTTATAATTATTTTACTTCCACATCTACGTAGTGGATTGGAAGTATAGTAATCGTAAAAAAAATTTCAAAAATTTTTTTTCTTGAAATCGGTTTAGAATGTCATGAAACGTTGAGATTTTAAATTTGAGCGAAAAAAAAATTCTGTCTGTCGGTCTGTCGGTCTGTCTGTAACTTTTTTTGTCCGCACGCTTTCTCCGGAACGGTTTAAGATATTGACTTTTGAATTGAATTGAATTGAATTGAATTGAATTTTGTACACGTATATATTATAATGAGTTTTGGAACTGGATTGTTTTTTGAAGATATCCGGTGAAGGGTTGGGGGGTAAATAGGGGTAAATATGGGGAAATATGTAAAGCAAGCTGGTAAGAGTACAGAAACTTGAAATTTGATGTATGTACCGCAGGCCAAGGCCTCAGATTTTTTTATAAAGTTTTTCAACCCCCACACCACCTCTTCTTCATTATTAAAGGGGTTGCTAAAATAAACTTGAGATATTCATTTAAAATTTGGTACACGTATGTATTATAACGACATCTGGAACTAGATTATATTTTGAAATAATTCCGTTGAAGGGTTGGGGGTTAAATAGGGGTAAATAGGGGGAAATAAGTAAACCAAGCTGGTAAGAGTACAGATACTTGAAATTCGGTGTATGTGCTAAAAGCCAAGGTCTCCGATTAGCTATATTATTTTTCAACCCCCACCACCCCTACTCCATTATTAAAGGGGTTGATAAAATAAAATTGAAATATTCACTTGAAATTTGGTACACGTATGTATTATAATGACATCTGGAACTAGATTATATTTTGAGAAGCTACCGTTGAAGGGTTGGGGGTTAAATATTGTAAAATGGGGGAAAATAAGTAAAGCAAGCTGGTATAAGTGCAGAAATTTGAAATTCAGTGTATATACTAGAAGTTAAAAACTCAAAATCTTTTTTCATATTTTTTAACCCCCACCCCCCTACTCCACTATTAAAGGAGTTGATAAAATAAAATTGAGATATTCATTTGAAATTTTGTACACGTATGTATTGTAACGACATCTGGAACTAGATTATACTTTGAGATGATTCCGTTGAAGGGTTGGGAGTTAAATAGGGGTAAATAGGGGAAAATAAGTAAAGCAAGCTGATAAGAGTACAAAGAACTAGATTATACTTTGAGATGATTCCGTTGAAGGGTTGGGAGTTAAATAGGGGTAAATAGGGGAAAATAAGTAAAGCAAGCTGATAAGAGTACAAAAGCTTGAAATTCGGTGTATGTACTAGAAGCCAAGGTCTCAGATTATTTATATTATTTTTCAACCCCCACGTCCCCTACTCCATTATTAAAGGGGTTGATAAAATGAAATTGAAATATTCACTTGAAATTTGGTACACGTATGTATCATAACGACATCTGGAACTGGATTATATTTTGAAAAGCTTCCGTCGAAGGGTTGGGGGTTAAATAGGGGAAAATAAGTAAAGCAAGCTGGTATGTGTACAGAAACTTGAAATTCAGTGTATGTACTAGAAGCTAAAGACTCAAAATTTTTATAATATTTTTTTTGATAAAATAAAATTGATATATTCACTTGAAATTTGGTAGGCGTATATATTATAACCACATCTGGAACTAGATTATATTTTGAGATAATTCCGTTGAAGGGTTGGGGTCAAATAGTGGTAGATAGGGGAAACTAAGTAAAGCAAGTTGGCAAGAGTATAGAAATTTGCAATTTGGTGTATATACTAGAGGCGATAGCCTCAGATTTTTCCATAATATTTTCTATCCCCCCCCATCACCCCCACTCCCTTATTAAAAGAGTTGATACAATTGGTAAAGTTGGTAAATGTACAGAAATTTGAAATTCGGCGTATGTCCTAGCAACCAAGGCCTCATATTTTTAGTAATATTTTTCAACCCCCACCACCCTTAATCCATTATTAAAGGGGTTGATAAAATGAAACCGAGAAATTTGGGATACGTATATATCATAACGACATCTGGAACTAGAGTATATTTTAAGATGATTCCGTTGAAGGGCTGAGGGTTGAATAGGAGTAAATAGGGAAAAATAAGTAAATCATGCTGGTAAGAGTACATAAATATGAGATTTGGTGTATATACTAGAAACCAAGGCCCCAGATTTCTTTCTAATATTATTCAAACACCACCATCTCCGCTCCATTTTTAATGGGTTTGATAACATAAAATTGAGATATTTACTTGATAGTTAGTACACGGATGTATTGTAATGACATCTGATTGATATGATTCCAATGAAGGGGTGGGTCGTGGTAGGTTGTGAATAGGGGAAAATAAGTAGGGTAAACAAAAACTTAATTTTTAACGTATTTGGTAGAAACCAACGCCTCAAACTTTTCTATGACATCTGCTTCAAATATTATTAAAATTATATGACCAATAATTTTCACATACTAGAGTGTAAATCTAGTCAAGACGTTTCCTATAAAGTGACTTTGATGAAAAATCTAAAAATCTGGATGTGGAAGTAGTGATTCCTTAGGCAGCGGTTTTTTAGAAAATATTCATATTTTTTTACTTTTACTTCCACATTTACTTTCGTAAAAATAAAATGTTTTTTGTTGAAATAGGTTAACAATGGTATGAAGCATCGAAATTATAACTCGAAAACAGTATGTCGTTATGTAACTTTTTTATGCGCACGAAAAAATATCATTGGAGAACTTGGAAACAGCGAAGGTTTAATCGGTGGGAATGTCCTTCTAGGAGACTATGGAGGGGTTCCACAGAGCTTCTTTTGTCCGGAGTAGATGTTGCCACATTAGATAGATAGATAGATAGATAGATAGATTTTTATTGGCCATAATTACAAAAAAGTGTTTTGACAAGTCAAGTGAGATCGTAATATAACAATTGTAAAATACAAGATCTATAAAACAGGATATAAAAACGTACAACTATTTAATTAAATAAATGTATATAACAAGATTAATATAAGTTACACACACACACATATATCTGTACTTACATACTCACATATACACATATATAAATATATATATAGGTGAAAAAAAAACAATAATAAATTAGGAGAGGTTCTTGTAAATAAAGTAGAAGGAGTATGGATAGTAGGTGATATTCTTGAATTTGTAGTAGATGCAGCTGTAAGTTATTGACTTCAAATTTAGTAAACGTATATAATATGATATGGAACTCCATTGTGTCTTGAAGTTATTCCTTTGAAGGGTTGAGGGGTAAATAGGAAAAACAGGTAGAACAAAAGCTACTAAGTGTCCAGTAACCCAAAAGCCAAGGTCTTAATATTTGTATTACCCCATTATAAAAGGAGTAAACAAAGTAAATTTAAAATATTGACTTGAAATGTGGTACAAGTATATAGTTACGAGATCATGGAACTACAATATCTTTTTAACCCCCACCCTTCCGTTGAAAGGTGGGAAGGGGGTGGGGGAAATAGGATTGATTGAATGAGAGTAAATGAGTAAAGCAAGCTAGTCAGAGTAGAGAAGTTTGGGATTTGGTGTATGTACTAGACACCAAGGTCTCCCCATCACCTCTAATATCACCACTCCATGATTAAATGAGTTAACACAACAAAAATTGTGATTTAGTGTGTATGAAAAAGAAATTTTCCTACAAATTTCTTGGAGTCAGCCATCCCCAATATCACCTTGGTGCACATGATTTCAAATATTATATTAATGTTATTCTTGTATGACCAATTACTTTCATATACTGTAGTGAAAATATAGTATCATCTTGGATAACAAATCTTTATAGCATATTGCTCTGAACAAAATCATTGAGTTTTAGTGAAGAAAATCTTTATTGGAAAAGCACAAGACAGAATGTTGATATTGAATGTGTAGCAAATTATTGCAGATATTTTTGTATTAGGCAACACTTATCCTCAAAGATCAAGTCAAAATGGGATATGCACTATGCACAATATACTCGTTATAACGTTTTGTTCACCCGATGGTGATGATGTATCATTTTCCCACTCGAGCTTTAGCAGTCGGTTGACGGTAAGCTCTAGCGCCAGTTCCTTTTATGGTGGAACAACCAATTACCCTAAAACCCAGTTCAGTAGTGTTTGAATAGCTACAGTGAAGAAACGGTAATGTTTAGCGGGTCTAGGGATAGTTAGACTTGACATACACCATAGTAACAAGCACGATACCGATTATATAACAAGATTCATTATTTTAGAACCTACTATATACAATACTAATTAAAGCTGCACTATCTTTACAAGACCAAAAACAGCGAATCAAGAGCTTAAACTAAAGCGAAGCTACGGTAACAGAAGTTAAGATGAGAAAGGCGATGACGGGCGGCTAATGAGACGGTAATACTGTAAACGGTTTGTTAGTGTTGCCGACGGCCAAAAGCGGTAAAAGCGAGCAATAGCACAGACAGTGCATGAATAGCAGGAGTGAGTAGACACTTACCAAGTTGGTACTTACAAACTTTTTCTACTTCCTCCTGTTAGTGGTGGGCACAGTACTGCTGGTACTTTCGGGGTCGACTGCTTACGGCGGACGGTCGGTGTGGACTGAATGCTGGCTTGCAGAAACTGTAATAGACTACAGAGCTGCTAGAGGGGGGAACTACGTAGACAGTATGCGCACCAGTTCTGGGACTTACAAAATATAAGTGGTCGGTCTTACCTACAAGTTCCTCTACTTACTACTCCTTAAACACGTCTAGCCTCGGGGTCGGCCAGGCACCAACTTAATTCTCCAGATTGGTTCTGCACAGGGGCACGTTTGCAGGCGGTAGTAGGAGCATGAACTGCTCCCGGCGAGTCTCCAGTATACACTAAATAACTAATTAAAGTAAATGCAAGTATATGCCTCTACTATTCAATACAATAAATATAACTTACTTAATATTAAAACAGACAGTGGCCTGGGGTGTAGTTTCCATAACGAAAACTGCTTCGTTACATCTTCTTCGATTTAATGAAGGCTTTTTGTAATTGCTGAACATTTTACAAGATTCTTTTGTTACATGAATTCATACAATTAAAGTATATTATGTCGTGAACTATAAGAGTCCTAATAAGATATGATATGATACACCACAATCGTGTTAGATGCGTGAAGTTAGCATACTAATTGTGATTTCTGAGGTGAAAAAAATCACAAACCTAAAGAAAGGAGTAAATTGAGAAAATATTAGCTGGCTCCAAACCTGAGAAATTACACTACTAAAGGAAAATCCTTTTCCTATTTAAATGAAAAAAAAATTAATGATGAAAAACTATTTGAGCTTGTCATTACAAAAAAACGACGAGGTCGTCCAATCAATGAATTTTACAAAAGGACATAAAGATGAAAACGTTGAGGATGATATAGATGGATTAATTTTTTTGCAATAATACAGTTTTGGGCTTAAAATTACTAAATTTTGCGTTTACTCAAACTTACATTCATATACCATAAACATATACAAGCCATATATTAAAATGCAAAAAGAACCAAGCACCAAATTTGAAGATAAAAATGTGTACATTTTTGTTCAGTCGGCACCACTCACTGGTTCTTTACGCTCATATTAGAAAAAGTTCCCTTCCTTGATTAGACCTCATAAACTTTGGTCCTCTATTTCTCCAAACTTACGTTTTGTCGTTGGTTCCTTTTTGGGTAACTACGTCCAATTTAGTTTGCCGTCGATTGTGATTAGTTTGCAAAGTTATGCGAATGAACCTGATTGTCGTTGGCTCTCATTCGCGATTTAAATTGACGTCAGAAATTTTCCAAATCTCCTCCGGAAAATTCTTCACTTCTCTTGAAGATACGGTTCAGAAAATCAATTATAAAAGTGTTATTATTAATAAGTTCTCTATTGAAAAATTATTCAGGTAAGCAGCGAACTACATGAAATCCCAAATCTACAGGGTGTTGCATCATGAGAGGGACATAGCTTAATAGGAGGTAGAGAACATCAGTGGTAACCGGAACCTCCCATAGAAATGTCTCATTGGGCCTTCACTACGAAATTACAGGGTGTTAAATAATTTTTGGCCAAACCTGTTTTTTGTCATAACTTTGACAGGAAATGAAATAACGGATTCATATTTGGTACGGCTAATGTACAAACGAGCCCCAAGAGGTACATGTATAAAAAAAATATATCCAGGTCCGGACTCACTATAATTTATGTTTCTTCTGTGCATCAATAAAACATCACCCTGTATATATTTTTTTGAAATTTCGATACGATATTCGAAAAGAGCAAGAAAAAACAAACAAAATGGCCTATTTCATTTTTTTGTTACACCTTCGTGGTTATTTAAATACGTTGTTAAATGTGCAAGAAAATGGATTACAGAACCCTATTAAATGAGAGGCACGTGAAATAAATAGTTTTATACTTAACTAAAATTTGCAAAAATTCTGTTGAGCCTAGGTGGTCTGGGTGAATCCTAATTCCGGCACGTTTTAAAGGTCCATTTTGGTAAAAAACTGTGGTCCTAATAAGTAATCGGGTATGAAGTAACAAAATTTTTAATCAATCACAGTAGGCTTGTTCAAAGTGACAGATAATAAAAAGAAATCTCCTAAACAGTTGAATAATTGTTTGTTAGTAATTTAATGTGTCAATAATCCGCATTTAGTTAGTGA
Source organism: Stenurella melanura (assembly GCA_963583905.1). Lineage (NCBI taxonomy): Eukaryota > Metazoa > Arthropoda > Insecta > Coleoptera > Cerambycidae > Stenurella > Stenurella melanura. The sequence goes on from OY757313.1 coordinate 68,061,867, forward strand.
AAACTTGTGAAAATATTTTAACTATGCCAGTAAAATTTACAAACAGGGAATATGCTGACATAATATTCATCTATGGTTTCTGTAATGGAAATGGTAGGTCGGCGGAAAGAGAATATCGGCTGCGTTTTCCTGGTCGTCGATGCCCTAATCATAAAACCTTTACTACGGTGTTCCAGTATGCAAGACAACACGGAAAGTTTCCTACTTCTGCAGTTGTGGAGCGTGTTTTACAACAAGGTGTGAAGGAACAAAACAATATTATAAACGTAGTTCAAGAAAACCCAAATATGAGCACTAGACGAATCAGTTTAGCAACTGGTATTCCTCATTGGCGAGTATGGAGAACCCTAAAAAGAGAACGTTACCATCCATATCATATCCAGCAGGTACAGCGTCTTCAACAAGGCGACGATATCCCCCGCCTGGCATTTTGTCGTTGGTTGTCTAATCATCGCCCAGTCATTTACAGAACCTTATTTACGGATGAGGCACAATTTACAAGGGATGGAGTAAACAATTCACGAAATAATCATAAATGGGCACAGGAAAACCCACATGCGGTACGCCAACGCCGTTCGCAACACAGGTTTTCTGTAAATGTTTGGGTCGGACTTGTGAATAGACATTTGATAGGGCCACATTTTTTTGAAGAAAGATTGACAGCCGGTTTTACAATCGCAAGTTAACTTCCATGTTAGTTGACTCTTACTTGCAGGTTAACTACAACTTTACCGACACTTGAGTTTTTCAATATAAAGTTGTCATGATTTGTAAACGAGAGGTTGTGAATAAAATTTATAATGTTGGTACTAGAAAAATGATTAATATACATAAAATGCATGAATTTTTGTCAAAGTCACGTCACATACTAACAAATATAAATATCAGAAGCAATTTATCAGTTAGTGGTTTATTATTATTTATTAAGTAAGTACCTATGTAGTATTTAATGTTTGCAATTTTGTATAAATAATACCTTTATATAATTTATTCTACATTCTATGAAACATAGAAACGTTTCTTTTAACTCTATTTCATCTAATACAATTTCCACTGTTCTAGGCGACAGTCTGAATCGATTTAAAAAATCTCTTCCATCGCATTCTTCAAAGCAGTTGGGTCTATACCGGATTATTTTGGGTCTTCTTGGCTCCTCATCACTGCTATATGCATTCACTTCATACATGTCCATTTTTGAAGGAAGTATCAAAATATTATTTTGTGACAGTTATTTTGTAGGTTATAAATTGCTGGTAAACTACCAACTTCCAGTTTACTCACACCTCATCTGGCAGTAAAGTTAACTTCCAGATAACCATCACCTTGAAAATAACCAGCTATTGTAAAACCCATTTTCTATAGTAACCTGAAAGTTAACTCTGACTGGAAGTTAACTAGCGATTGTAAAACCGGCTGTGAATGGTGAAATTTACTTTGATTTTCTTCAAAACATTTTACCGAATATGTTAGAAAATATCGGTATAAGAGACATGTTGTTTCAGCAGGATGGGGCCCCACCACATTTTAACCTTCAAGTAAGAGAACACTTAAACAATGTGTATCCTAATAGATGGATTGGACGCGGGGGTCCACATGAATGGCCACCAAGATCTCCTGATTGTAACCCTTGTGATTACTTTTTATGGGGCCACTTAAAAAACGAGGTTTATAGCATTGAAATTGAAAGTAGACAACATTTAATCCAGCGCATCGTTACAACCTGCGACGAAATACGGAATAATTCAGAAATGATACGTCGAGCAATTGGTGACCTTTCTAAACGCGCAAGAAAATACACAGAATTTGGGGGAGGACATTTTGAAAATTTACTTTAGTGTCAATTACGTTTTATTTTTAAACACATTTAGTTATTGTTTTGTTATTTATTGTTAATTGAATGGAAAATATTTTATTTATTTAGATTTCAGTTTGTTCTCTTCCAATTTTTATTAAGTATAAAATGTTGATGATTTTCTTGATCAAAGTAACTGGTTGCTTAGGCCTAAATGGTTTAAATTATCTGTCACTTTTATTCTTTGAACAAGCCTACTGTGATTGATTAAAAATTTTGTTATTTCATACCCGATTACTTATTATTACCACAGTTTTTTACCAAAATGGACCTTTAAAACGTGCCGGAACTAGGATTCACCCAGACCACCTAGGCTCAATAGAATTTTTGCAAATTTTAGTTATAAAACTATTTATTTCACGTGCCTCTCATTTAATAGGGTTCTGTAATCCATTTTCTTGCACATTTAACAACGTATTTAAATAACCACGAAGGTGTAACAAAAAAATGAAATAGGCCATTTTGTTTGTTTTTTTCTTGCTCTTTTCGAATATCGTATCGAAATTTCAAAAAAATATATACAAGGTGATGTTTTATTGATGCAAAGAAGAAACATAAATTATAGTGAGTCCGGACCTGGATATATTTTTTTTTATACATGTACCTCTTGGGGCTCGTTTGTACATTAGCCGTACCAAATATGAATCCGTTATTTCATTTCCTGTCAAAGTTATGACAAAAAACAGGTTTGGCCAAAAATTATTTAACACCCTGTAATTTCGTAGTGAAGGCCCAATGAGACATTTCTATGGGAGGTTCCGGTTACCATTGATGTTCTCTACCTCCTATTAAGCTATGTCCCTCTCATGATGCAACACCCTGTATAGGCATATTTAAAAAAAAACATCAATGAAAAATACTCGAATCGGATATATTTCGAGACTTGTATCTAAAAACCTTTCCAGGACTAAACATTCCAAAAACACATTTTTCAATGATTATTATACATATACTGCATTTTAATAGCTTTGAGAATACGGGCATATGAGATAATCTTATAAAATAAATAAATGCATTCTGTGCTGCTTAGAACGCCACGTAATGTATAGTATATGATTTTAAGTGCGTTTGCCAATACATTTAGAAAACACAAAGAAAATAAGGCGTAGAACTTAAAATACTTTATCATCAAAAATATTTTAGCTAGATGTATCAATGGCTTACATCTAAGAATACAATAACATGGAAGATCACGACTTCCTTTGCCATTCAAGTATATTTATGACTGGAAACAATGGCGTTATCCCTTTCGCATTTCTAAGCGCACTTCGATAAAAACAAAAGGCCTAGAACAAACGATCCCTAAGTTGTTTTCAGTTCAAAACACCACACTGAATTCTATAATTGCCAGCATTTTAAGTGTGTTTTTAGTGGCGTCCATCATGCTAAACTGAAACTATGTAGCGACGAAGGAGATAAATCTTTTCGCTGCGTGGTGTTAGAGTTTATTACCGTATTTAAGTTGCGTCTTCCCGACAGACGAACAGTTGGGGGTCCTGCGACAGTGGCGCCCCGCAGGCATATGATATACAACTTTACTAACCGGGGTAAAAATGGTTCATAATCGATGTTTACGCTCTTAATTTTTTATTTCACTTTATTTTTTGACATGTTTATATTGTTAGGGATTTAACGCTGCTTCCATGCAGGTTAAAGGTTTGATGTTTCTTTTATGACTTGTTTCTTCCATTCCTGTTTCTTTATTCTCTTTTATTCCTGCATTCATTAGTTGATTATCAAATCGTAAAATGTAGTTGCAAAGGATTTTTGATTATCCTTTATTATTATTATCCTGATGTGACAGACATGATTGAAGCATAGGCAATTTATATTTACATATTATTATATCATTTAATTTAATTACAAATACCAAATACTGGTTGAATATTATAATTAAAACAAAATCAAATTTATGATTGTAGACCGAACAAATGATAACAATCCAGGCATGTTATGGGTAGGTGATTGTGAGGTAGTAAACAAGATGGTTTACCTTGGCGCTCTTGTGGATGACACGGACACTGGAGTATGAGATTCGACGAGGAATACAGAAGGCAAGATGAGCAACTTTTCAGTTCAGCTAAGTTGGCGTAATAGGAATATCACCAGGCACACAAACATCAGACTTGCTAACACTCTAGTTGTCCCCATCTTTCTTTACGTCTCCGAGACGTGGACTGTTAGGGAGGCAGAGAGACGGCGTATTGATGCTTTGGAAATGTGGGTCATTGCTTTCAGTTCCTTGGACCGATCACTGCACCAACAGCTCCAGTCTCCTAAAAATACGTTCCCCAATCGAATCCCCAGTGTTGTATTTCCTCGAATCCTCTCATTTCTTGACCACTTCAAGGGATGTAAAATGTTTTTTGTCGAGGAAAAACTAGATAGCGAGAGACGAAGAAGAAGACCACCAGGACTTTGGGCTATTGCCATAAATGAGCTAATAGGAAAGAGTTTTGGTGAGGCCGTCTACCTATCAGGTCACCGCGATAGATGGCCTGTTAGGTAGCTGTAGGCTGTCGGACATTGAATTTGCGACAAACTGTCGAGAAGGTTTTTGATATTGGGGACACAGTGGACTCTATTATTAGAGATCCCCACATTCAAAAATCTGATCTCTATTATTCACCGACTATATGAGAACAAATTTGATTTTGTAGAAGTAAATAACACTAATTTCGAAAAGTGTGAAGTTAAACAAAATTGAGCTTGACAGAAACAGCACGAAACATACAGGGATCAAACCTGCCAATTTTAATTTTCTCCATATTTCTTTACGGAATCGAATCCTATCATTTTTTTGTCGCATCATCAGTTAATAATTGAGACGATGTAATCGAGAATGCTGGGCTATTATCGCCAAAGAGCTAATTGTAAAAATATTTGATGGGGCTGTGAACCTAACAGCTAACCGCAACCGTTGATGTAATGCCCTCAGAGGGGAAGGCTAACTAAGATAATCCTTGCGTCACAAAACTTCTAGCATGAGTCTAATAAGTACAATATACACATTGATATCATAACTATTAGTTCCTTCAAATTAGTAATAAAATCGTTGTTTTATTTAAAAATTAACACAGCTATGAGATCTGTAAAAAGTGAACCATTTGGGTTGCCCCGCTGTTCAAAAATAGGTGGGTGGTTTTTGAAAAATATATACAAATATATGGATTTTAGCGCTTTTTCTCCTTTTTCTCTATTTTCAGGAAAAACTATGCATTTTGCTAAAAAATGCCAGGAGAGCAACGTTGTAGAACTATTTTCTGCAATTTTTTCCCTTCATTTTTGTTCCAATTCTGCATAGTTTCGCCGTTAGAGAGCACGTGAGTATATTTATTCATATTTCTTTCGCGCCCTTTGGCGGAGAAACTATGCGAAATTGGAAAAAAAAACTTTAAAAAACGTAGAGACAAAATTTGTAGGAAATTTTATGCTCTACAACTTTGCTCTCCTGATACTTTTTACAAAACTGATAATTTTGGCTGAAAATCTAATAAAGGGCGCAAAGCTCTATATATGTATATACCTCTTTCGAGTCATCTAGCGGCGAAACTAGGCGGAATTCGAACAAAGGTAGACTAAACCTGTAGGAAATTTTATGGTATACAACTTTGCTTTCCTGGCACTTTTCACCAAAATGCATAGTTTTTCCTCAAAATAGAGAGAAAGGCGAAAGAACGCTAAAATTCATATATATGTATATATTTCTCAAAAACCACCCCTTTTTAGAACTGCGGGGGAGTGAAAATCATGTTTAGATAATCCACATGCTTTACTTTTTACAAGTCTCATAGCTATGGAAGAGTTTCTTTAATTTTTCCTAATATGAAGGGATATTATGGATAAATATGGAACGGGATATTATACAGAAGTTTCTAAGATTCTGATAGGCTTAACTACCCTGGTCGACTTAATAAATTGTGAAACTATTGCTTTCTCAATTATCGTCAGTTACTTTTTGAGCATAACTATTAAATCGTTGTTGCTCTTGATGTGTTTCAATCTGCTAACTAATTTGCTCCGTCTGGCAATCCACAGGGTTCTATTATTGGGTCTCTGTTATACAAAATGTTTATAAATGACAATATCACTGTTTGAGATGTTAACTGTGTGTTGTTCGTGAGTGATGTACAATAGGCTTCGCTATCAAATTCTATTAAGGCTATTTGCATATTCAAAATAATTTGTCGGAATAGTACGTACAATCCTTTATTTAGATATTTCTAAGTGTAAAGTTTTAAAAATACTCAAGGAATGTTGGCTTGTCGACTTGAAAATACAACTCAATAAAGATCTGATATGTTTCACGACCTTGTTGTTATCTCTTATGGAAAACTTTCGAATCATATTGAAACCATTAAGAATCAGCGTACTAAGACTGTAACATTTATCTTGCGTAGTAGCTACGACTTTTCTAATACCAATACCTTAATTACCTTGTTTTCCTCATTTATTAGATCCAGACTGGAAGATTCATCAATTGCGAGTATAATGGTAATGTCGCTTATATAGTCATTACAAAGGCAATTTCTAAATGCACTGAGGTTCAAATATGCAAGTTTTTATCCTCTAGCAGGCTTCTCTGAGTCGAGATTATTACAAAAATGTGGCTTTTTGATGAGTATTTATGTTTCTTTTAAATTTAAAGTCATAAATAATTTGATTTTTCCAGTATTTTAGAGAAAATTAATTTACATTTCGCCTATATCTTCCCGATACTCATAGCTTTTATAGGAAATATGATGAAGTTTCGAGGCGCAGACAAACCATCTTCCCCAAATGTGATTGGTGAAATAATCAATGATCACAAAACAGTGACGTGAATGTTTCAGCGCTTAAAAACTAGTATATTTAAGGGTTCAAATTTAGTAATATACATTTTTTTTTACTCTTAGAGTTTTCTAAATATGTAAATATGTACATTGAAGGTGGCAGCATTATTCAATACTGAACCGTAATACAAATAAAATACACGTTACTCTACTAAATGATCAGTTGTTTTCTTGCCTCGCGAAGTTGGGCCAAAATTGCCTATTGCGTAACTTTATCATAAATGGAGTTTGCTTGTATAGTATATATGATCTCAATTGGGACAGCATAAAAACGAAAACTTGGAGTAATGTCGGCATCTCCTTTATGGGACATAGGCTGCAGCGATATAAATGTAAGAATGCTTTAAATCCTAAATATGTATTTTTAAATTGTTAAGAAAGGGATTTCTATAATGCCTTTATTTAATAGAAGTGGTTGATGAAAAAATATGTTTATCACATTTGATAAGTCGCGTAAATGATATATTAAGGCTACGTCTATTGTCTAATGACCTACCTCTCGTTCTATCTTCTAGCGGCAAAGTTATGTAATCTTAGGCGGAAATTCCATACATGGTATATAATCCTTCCGAAGGTATGTAAAGCAGTGACTGTCTTGTTTATTAAATGTTAGGCCATGATATTATGAACTTTGCAGTATCATGATGTTAGGCAGGTAGAAAATTTCTACCATTCTACAAAGGAAAGTCTCGGCAAAATCTTAAAGAAGAACTCGTTTCCTGGCATCGGTAATTGGTCTCAGTAGCGAAAATAGGTCGACGTTAAATAAACAAAAAAGCTTTATCTATAAACTTTAAATAAACAGTATTTCACGCATCACTATCCGAGTTTTCAGAACTTGAATCGGTATTTACATTAATAATAATTGGATTGATATATGGTAATATAGAATATTCATTCTCCTTTTTTATCGCATGAGATACACACTTCCTCCATATATCGCTTTTGCCTATTTCGTCTACTATTATCTTTATATTCTTTAAGACAGAGTCACTTAATTGTCTGGATTGATTATATTAGCGTAGTCTTGTTTTTACATCAGCCCACACCATGTCAATCGGGTTGAAAACGAGATAATATGGAGGCAGACGTAAAATAGTATGATCGTGTGTTTAAAAAATTATTGCAACGGCATATTCCTTTTTAATATTTTGCTTTCCAATCAGTTCTAATAAAGTCTTTTTTGGGTTTTTTTCTGGTATTTTCAAGCCTTTACGGAATTTTTATGTGTTGTAGCGAATGGTATGATGCATTGTCCATAACAATTACAGAATTTGGTGGGATATTTGGTAACAGCTGTTTCTTTGCCCACTTCTCAAATGATTCCGCTGTCATATCGTCGTGGTAGTCGGCAGAGGATTGCTTGATATTTTTAACAGACAACAACAACGCATTTAGAGTAAAACCTTTTTTACTTCCATTATGTAGAATTATACTTCTTTTTCCCCTAGAACATGCAGCACTTAAATTACACTTTTTGGTGTTATCTACCCAACCGTATTCAACTACATCATGGGTGTCAAACCATGTTTCGTCAAGATAAATTATGTCTCTATTTGCATCTCAGTAGTCTTTTATTTTACGCAGGTACTCGTGTCAATGATCAACGATGCGTGCTGATTCCATAATTACCATTCGTTTGTCCAATTTTTTGTACCCGAAACCGCAATCGAGCAAATCGTTTCGCAAAGTATCTAATGATTTATAGTTATAATCTGGATAGTCGAGTAACTTATCCCTAATAATTTATAATATGAGCACCTTCTGTTCATTGTAAGAGTCATACACAAAACGACGATTGACATTTTTGAACGCGTTATCAAGTTTTTTCAGTTTTTGTCCAACTCTTTTCCGTTTAATAGAATGATCAACTACATCCCCGGCTCTAATAACCCTATAAATTGTAGTACGGCTAAATTTGGTTAATTCACAAATCCTCTTCACAATTTGATTATGTGAAGATTCAATATTTTCGCCTTTTAAACACGAGTAAATATTCAAAATAACCCTTTGAGTTTGAACACGTAAGTCTTTATTTTCAAATTCCGCTTGTATAGGCTCTGTACCAAAATCGTCCATTTCGAAAGGCCTTCAAAATGCCATTTTAAACAATTAGTTGCAAAAAATCACTGAAACGCAGTAATAAAACTAATAATTTGTTCAAATATTCACTAGAATTAAGTAAGGTATTTTTTGTTTTATATATTATGGCATGCAAAAACTCTGAACAAGGTTGGTGTTGACAAATCAAATTCGCTAAGCATCTAATCTCACCTATATTTCTATGTGATAGGTGGATCAAGTCCACGTAGACCGTCGACGAGGAATGAGGAGTGGTGAATATAAATTTGTAAAATTCTGTGATCTCTCATTCAATGTGAAGCGATATATTGACAGTACCCCGTAAGATCCCACCTATATTTCTATGTGGCAGGCGGATCAAGTCCACGTGGACTGCAGACGAGGAGCGAGGAGTGGTGAATATAAATGTGTAAAATTCTGTGACATATCATTAAATGGGAAGCGATATATTGACAGTACCCCGTAAGATCCTCTATTCCATGCTGTTCCAATTGCATATAACTACTTATTTTGTTTTCCAATTCTTTGGAACTTCCTGCCACATGTATTTTTTATTTTAAAGCGGTGCTCGGGGAATCTACAAAATATCACAATTAACCAGTATGTTACTGGTAAATAACCTCTACGTCTGTAACTTTTACGTCAAAGGATCAGTTGGAGGTTGCTTTTTTAAATAAACAACCCAAATAAGTATAAAAACTTAAATGTTTCGCCGGCGTTTCGGAAATCTAATCTGTTTCCCTTTTCAAGGCTTTTTTGAAAAATCTTTTTTTTCTGTGTATGATAAATACACAGCTCTAAGGATGGTTGTTATATTCAATATCCATAAATACTTACTATTTACATAGAACTGTTGATATGGTTAACAATTTTTTTAATTTTTATGCAATGCTAAGTTTGTGAAGTTCTTCTTTTAACATTGGCAACCAAGTTGTGCAGACATCTACGGAACAATTCGGCACGCATTTATTCTCATTCAATCATGTTATCGCGGATCCTTTAATTTTTCTTTTTTTACTCTCTGCCTCTTTTGTTAAAATTATTGATGAGTAATTTCAAGTTTTTATGCTTATTCATGTTATTTATTTAAAAAAAGCAACCTCTAACTGATCCTTTGACGTAAAAGTCACAGGCGTAGAGGTTATTTATCAGTAACATACTGGTTAATCGTGATATTTTGTAGATTCCCCGAACACCGCTTAAAAAGAAAAAACACATGTGGCAGGAAGTCCCAAAGAATTGGAAAAGAAGTTGAGATAAGGCCACAAATAATATACAGACAATAACTACTCATAATTAAATATCTAAAATTTTTCTCTGCAACAATTGTGAGAATTGACATCACTATGATACATTAGTTGTGAATTATATACAAAAGATTTTCCCCCTAATTTTTGTCCTTAGATAAGTTTCATCAGCCAGAATACAAAAATTTATGTTATACATTACAGCGATTGTGTTCTTATGTATAATGAAGTAAACCTATTTTAAGTTAAGAATCCTTTTTGTCATGTTTCATATGCTCCATGCAAATACCTTTATTTCATTCTTCCTGACATTTAACATTAACATTAGTTCTATCATCATAAAAGCTCCATATACATTTCGCATCGTCTAAAGTATAAAGTTGATACTAACAGCTGATACTTTCAGTCTAAGGATAATAAACAACATTTAATATCACTGCTGACAGCTACAATATTCTAAATTTGCTGTGCTACCCTACGCTATAGGCGGTAAAAAATCCAGCTTAACCCAACAGCCAATATCTATAAAAAAAAGTCAAAATACCAACGACTCTTAAGTTAACACCACCACCTACTTTTCCTCGATATATTTCTGTTGTAAAATGTATGAATTTATTTATGACAGCATAAAATTCGGGTAATAAAAACAGGGTTAAAAGTATAGAATGCTGTGTATATCCGGATTTGGCATTTCATCCTGCTGTACAAAGATGTCAACACGTTCGCAAAGAATACAAGCAGCCGCTCTCAAATCCACGCCATCAGAATATGTGAAAACCTTTCAAAATAACACATGTGTTATATTGTAGTCGATCGAATGTGGCTGTATACTCTTTGGAATATTGAAATATACATGTTGAAAATTTATTTTACAAGAAAACTTTAGTGCATCAATTTTAGTCATAAGAAACTGCTTTTGCATACAGGGTTAAATCCACGTTTTATATGGAAAAATAAAGTCCTCAATTATTTCTTAAGACATTTAGCTACTTGTATTATTGTTATTATTAATATAAATACACACTTTTACCGACATACTTATTCAGAAACAAGTTTTGCATTAACATTTTAATATCGAAGTAATATTCCTACAAAGAAATCATTACAAATGTAGAAATTTGGCCGTCTTCACCTTCCAGTCGTGGCAAAAGCAACAAAAAGAAATAAGATATAAAACACTGCCAATAGACAAATTATGGGTAGGATGTATCAACAATAAAACCACTGAATAAACGGCCAAATGTTTACATTTGTAATGTGTTTCTGAGGGATATCGTTAGTTTCTTCGGTAACAAATTTGTATCATTAAACAGGATTGCTTTATATTCAATTCGTTAGAGTTATGGAAACCGTGGTAAAATTTAGCGATTTTTTAAACTTAGACACTTAATTATGTTTGTCCTAAAAATAGTTCATAGGCTTCATTGGTCGATCCAGGCCAAGATACGTATAATAGAAATATCACCAAAACAAAAATAAATTAAAAAACAAAAGTAGATAGTTAAACCAAAGACATTAAAATTTTGCAAAATGTTACCTATTTTCTGTTTTATTATTTGCTCGATAGAAACATTTCTGTAGTATACCGGGAGATTTGTTTAACATGAAACTTTCAAATATCTCAAGCACTCTACGAAAAAATGGTCATTCAAGGTCAAATTCGTTTTTTTTTTAACTGGGAACCCCTATTTTTTATTCCAAATTCGGATTGTCTGGCTAAAAATAGGCTACATTTGTTCAAAACATTTTATTTGAAATTGTCATTTTTTTAGTTCTCCGGCGAGGAAAAATCAAAATATTAGAAATTTGTTTACTCAAAGAAGAAGTTTGGACAAAAATTGCAAGAGGCAAAAAGAGTTTAGAACCATCTCGGGAATATTCTCAATTTTTGCAGAATCGTCCAATGCCCTTTGCAGAAAAGAGCATTGTGGGATTTTTAAGTGCATCAAAAAGGGCATTAGACAATTTCGAAAAAAATTCAGAATATCTCCGAGATAATTCCAAACTCTTTTTGTCTCTTGCAATGTTTGTCCAAGGTTCTTCTTTTTCGAGTAAAAAAATTGCTAAATTCTATAATTTTGATTTTTCCTCGCCAGATAACTAAAATAATATGACAATTGCAGAAAAAATTTTTCTAACAAATGTAGTCTATTCTTAGCCAGACAATCCGAATTTATAATAAAAAATAGGGGTTACCATGTAAAAAAACGAATTTGACTTTGAATGACTTTAACCCCTCCACCCAAAACCAAAGTCACATATACTTGAGATATTTGAAAGCATCAGGTTAAAAAAATCATCCGGTATAAAAAGTACACCCGACGTATCCGTATTATTGTTACTGAACCAAGTAAAACGATTCATTTGAAAAAATATCCAATTTACTATAAAAGTAAAATCAGACAAAAATCCCATGAAAAAATAATATTAAAATTATTAAAAAGACTTCTAAACACCTTTGGGCCTAATACTAAATCGAAATCTACGTAAAAAATTATTTTACTGAAAATGACCAAAATATTGACAGACAAATTTTTCATCAACAACAATCGAGAGGATTATGAATAAGCTAGGAAAGGATTATACGCACTGGGAAAAATCGGCACAACAAAAAACGGAATACAATAAAGAAATATCAAGGATATACACACTGCTAGACTCAGAAACAGAAGAAACGGAAAACTCAGAAGTAGAATAGAAGAGAAGATGATCACAGACAGAAACTAAGAAGAAGCATATCACAAAAACCTGAAAGTAAAAAGAAGCACGAAAACCTAAAAGAAGCATCTCACAAACGCCCACACTTTACATCCGATGAAGATAGAAGGAAAACAAGAAGAAACATCTCACAAACACCTACTTGCTCCATCCTATACTCCTACCCCATGCGTCATGCGGCTCTCGCTGCTGACAACAAGCATGTCCAATGTCCAATCCAGCGTATACAGCCGGTCCGGCGGTATATAAAAGCACCGGAGGTTTGTTCCGGCACACGGTGGGATGATCGATGGGCGATCGGGCTGCGTGGTGGAACAAATCTCTACGGTCAATCGCCTTTGGGCTCCGTCGTTCGAATTTTCAAAAATACTCCGAAAATTTCAAGTTGCACGGAGCGGAGAACCGCTCCCCCCCTACAAACTTTTCGAAAGTACAACGAATAAAATCACACAAGACGGAAAACTGCTCCGCACAACAAATTTTTCGGAAGTACAACGAATTTAATTTTTGAAAATCTCAAAAAATAATTTTTACAAAATTGCCATAACAAGACGCAATTAAAGCAAAAAACCGCTCCTCAAGATGAATTTTTCGAAAGTACCACAAATTTGGTTTTCCAAAAGTACCACGAATTTGGTGGTTCACAAGTCGAAATCCTCAGTCAGGATGTAACGAGTAGCTATTTTAAAAGTCAAAATTCAGGAAAAAATCAATGGGACGGTTTTTCCATTAAAAACCAAAATCCTCATTTAATATTCCTCAAAGAGTTGGAGCATAATCCTAATACAAAACCCCAAAAACGTACAGAAAACTAGTCAAAGAATTCAAAGTCGGAGGGTCAATTCCGACGAACACAAAATACTTTTTATCCCGGCTCAGGCGGACAACGCCATACTAATCGCTCGAAGGCGAGTCGACGGAAAAAAGTATATTTGTGTTTGATGCCGTTAGTACGTTTATAAAAGCAGGAAAACCATCGGACACATATAGATAGCTTCTTTAAGCATCTTGACATTCACTTCGATAATTTTAGTGCCAAATTCGAAGTGAATAATTTTCAAAAAGTTTTGCATACATTTTACAAATAGTACTAATTGGGAGTCTGAATCTTCTTGTACAGTCGATTGTCATAATTCTCTCGACGCTGGATGAGTTACACTCCTACGGGAGGTAACGGCTTGCCGAGTGGTGGTGCTCTTTGATGTTTGCCTTACACATTAGCTAAGTATTGAATATTTATATTTTTTTACAGTTTATGAATTATTTCAATAAATGTGAATATATTTTGAATTCGATGTCTTATTGATCCACTAATTATAAGATTTGTAACCGACGGGCGATTCTGTGGCGTGAGTCGGACAATTACTTTCCGCGGGTCACCTTTGATCCCGCCAAGTCTGTGTACTTGTCCGAATACTCATAGAATCCATCGACGGTCTTAATTATTAAGAAGTGTTTCTGAGAAAGTGCTAATTGTAAGCTATATTCATTAAAAGTGCACTGCCCGATATAAGATTTCGACGGAGAGAGCAGACTGTAGTAATCACAGTAAGTATAGTTTTGTCTATTCTCGTCTTGGGGAGTCTGAAGGGTATCTTGAATCCCTCTTGTGAGTAGAGTTGATCAGCATCGTAGCGGCGACACGGCTCCGGCATAAATTATATACAATCCTTGTCGTGTCCTTCAGACCAAACGATACTAGGTTCATCTACATTATCACGGAGTACCTATATGTAAAACCTTTAACCTTTAAAAATATTTTTAATCAGCTATTCACACTCTTATCATATAGTTCAGTGTCCCATATAGAATATGTTTTGCAACACATTGACCATGTCATTCATAGCTCTCACTTGAAACAATTGGCGAGTTATATGTTATAGCTATTATAGCGCTTCTAGCGGCGACTGGGCGCAATGAAGGGAATTTCTTGGGAATCTCAAGGATCCGTCTTATTGAAGACGAACTATTTATTCTAAAATTTTACAATTTCCAACAATTCTCTTCTTACAAAGGTATCAATCCTATGACTAACTAGATCAAATTAAATGTGGTAGGCCTCTAAATGAGAGGTAGATTAAAGTTAATTCCGGAAATTTCCTCTTCATTTATATGCGGTTATCCGATGTTGATGCTAATGGTCAGATATTTCTGGTTGTCGATGCCCATTTTCAACGCCTTATTTCAATTAATGTTCTGGTGGAGTTTAATGTCCACCACTCGGACCAGAATAGACAAGTCAGTCTCGGCTACGGCACTGCCATCTGCCGTAGCGGAGACTTGAATTCAGAATAGGTAACAATAACTAGCCTGTTTTCTGGCTCAATCGCAGTTTAACCCACTGCTACCGTCTCAGTAAAACTTTAAAATAGTACAGGAAACGAAGACCGAAAAATCCCCCAATTCAGAAATAAATAGTGCTAAACGGATTATTGTTTTAAGTCGTAGGGTTGACCCTTAGGAGTAACATACCAAAAGTCCCCGGCCGTGGGTCTCATGCGTTAGGCGGGAGTGGGGTGGAAAGTGTCGGTTTGTAGGTTTTTCGTTATTATCTCGAAAATTAAGCATCCTACCGAAAAGGTCATCCTATTTAAAATGAAAGTAAGTTAAATTGTCTACAATGTTTCGCTAGGGGCAGTAGTTAAGGGTGTATGATACTTTGAAAATGCGAAAAGTATGAAAAACCATGTTTTTGCCATTCAAAGTTCATGTCAATTGATCATATCACCTAATTTCAACGAAAAATGACCACTGGCCAGCATGAACAATTCAATGAAAGTTAATGGCAAATCAGTGATCATTGATCATTTGACTATTTTCCACAGAAGCTTAATATCAAATAAGAGTATTAGCGGACAGTATTAGCTTCGGATTTAGGGGTTGACTACTATGTACGGCGTGTATGTTTAGGATAATTGAAAGTTATATAGAGATAGATTTATGTGATTGAACAAAGTAGTTAATGCTCTTTTAAAGTAGTTACTAGGAAGTTTCAATGATATTCCATGTACTATTATATTTTTGTGCATCAATAATTTATGTTACATAAAGTCAACATCTGCACCTAGCAAACAGGATTATTTTTGGTCATGAAAATGTGTATTAAAGTACAGCAGGTCGAATTCTTGACGAAACTATAATGTAAAAAAAAAATATTTGATCCTCACTATAAGAAAAGCATTATACTTGGGTAATTTACATTTCAAGCGAAGTTAAGAAAGTTGCAAGTCTACTCGCAATATTCAGTTTTATGAAGTGGTAAAGTCCAAAACGTCATTTTTAGGTTCAATGCTAAGCACTCTTTTACAAGACAAATCGCTTTTAATAACAAAATAACCTTTTGGGAAAGTTATGGTTGTAGCAAAGGTACTAGACCCTCTTAACCTTAGACGAATTTAACATTTTCCGATGAGTTGAGTTTCCACCGCATCTCAGATGTATTGTATTACTCCCGCGCCATAACTGGAATATATGCCGATTGTATTTTTATAATTCCTTAGCGAAAATTAATCGATAAGAAAAAAATCATCTTGATACTTCTTTGTCACGCCGAGTAACATAGGTTGCAGGTTTGAATGTCTGTCTCGGGACCTCCACTAAGCGGGAATATACAAAAATACGATTGGCCTAATCGTATTTTTGTATTCACTTGTATTCTGTGTCAGTAATCAATGTACAGAATATTCGGTTAATACAAATACTTTCACCAATTGTAAATGACATTTCGAGTTATTTAGCGTAGTAAGAACCGGTAAGAATATTTCCTTCGTTGCCTGGCATGTTCTAAGGAATATAATTATTAATATCTCTGGCTGATGCAAATATGTCAGGTAATTGAACGCTGACTGATTTGTTATAGAGTTAACACAAACTGTTGACAGGGATGATGAAGATTGCGTTTGTGAAATATTCACAAAATTCTTACTTAACCTTCGTCATCCCACTTCAGAAAAATTACGTAGATTCCCACGTGGGATATATTCGTACCCCATGATGAAAATGATACTTCTGATAATTAAACATGTTTTTAGTTATACTAAAAAGTAATAATAGATAAAATAAACAGAGTATAGCTACCAAATCAAAAAAGATTTTAAAAATTTGACTTAATCTTCTTTGCGCTGATAACACTTTACTTCCTTTACATGGTGTTCTGCACATACGAAGTTTTGACATTTCATGCGAAATAACAAAAATTTGCGGTCTTCATTTTGTGTACATAGATAACAACGTCCACTTGCAAGTCCTCCTCTTGGTATTTCAACTCGGGCCGATACAAAGTCTGGAACAACATCCCGCATATACTGCTTTAGTGTGTTGCTCAAGCGTCCTCGTTCATTATATCTCCGTATAATAATTTCTTTTACCAGAGTTTCTCCTAACTGAAGTAAAAAATACCGTCGGCCGTCCTTAGGTTCAGGCTTCTTTTTATACTTGATGCCGCATAAAATGTAAGCATTTAGGTATGCAATATTTAATTGACCAAAGTCACTACTTAATATAATAGCCGCAGATTCCGCAGCGTGGAGTGCAAATGTACCCCACGCTATTCAATAATTCCGCCGTAGATTCCCAAGTGGGGCACAAATGTAACCCACGCTATTCAAAAATTATTGTTTCTAAAAAATTAAAAGAAAAATTTTGTTTGACGAGCAGTAATTATTTGCAAAACCCTTATTGACACAAAATAAAATTAATAACAAAAAATATGCACTTTTGGGAAAATATGCAAGAAAAAAGTTTCTGGGGTACATTTGTACCTCACCCGGGTAAACGAAAGTTAAACTTTCAGGTTTGAGCATCCTTATTATAAAAGTAAGGTTATGTCAAATAACTACTGCTGGTAGTTTTTTCAGAGCACATTTAAATAATGATTCTTTGTTGCAAAATATATAGAAGAATAGAGACCCTATTACAAAATGAGCAAAGTAAAGCAAATTGATTGCAATAAACCCCAGCAGAAATATTTGTTCTGTGTAGAGAATATTAAATTGTCTGTACACTCCAGTTTGTGGCTTCTTGGCCTTCATCAGTACGCCGAGAGCAAAATAACTAAATGTTCTCTGCCGGAACGTATTGAAACTAATTTGGCTCGCGTTTCTTAAATTAACTTTTCATGTAATAGTGTATCATTATTTAAATGTGATATTAAGTAACTTCTAATAGCAGTTACTTGATGTATCTTCATCTGTATAATAATATGGCTCAAACCTGAGGGTCTAGACAAGGATTTTTTGCATATCGATTTAAAGTGTCAAGCGCAATTAACATTTATGAGGCGGAGATAAGGGACTTTGTAAAAATGCTTGCATAGATAAGCTTTCGACAAAGTGAGAGAATTATAGATAGTAAAAAAGTACTTAGATGAAAGTTTTCTTTCAGATTTTTAATCATGATAAAAAATCTATGCATAAGTTCATCTTTTAACTTTTCTTTTTATCAGATACAGTTTCAAGATACTTAATATAACGCATAAAATTAAGTCTTTACAAGGGAAGCTGGAGCAAAGTGTCTCAAAGCATTACGTGAGTATTATAAAGGAATAAACGACGTTCGTTTTTTGAAAACTGCAAATTGGATTATTAAACAAGGATAGTTATTTATCAGCACATGAAGCACACACAGCGAACATCAAGTTTCATATAATCAAATCAGTTTTATAAGTGATATTAATCTGTTAACGAAAACCGCTTGGTTCGTTCCGATATTAAATATTTATCAAGCATGTACCTACTTAAATTGTATGCAATGTTTAATTACAGGCACACAAAAAAAGTAGGGATCCAGAGGACAGACTCCCCTACCCTTATGTATTTGGGACCCCGAAACCGAATGTGACAATAAAAAGAGGTTTTAATTATCCAATTTTTCCCTAGCACCCCCCTTACAACCCTCTTGGGGAGTTGAAATTCCACTTGGTCTAAGAATTTGAGAAATCCGTATATTACTGCCACATATCCACATTTAACGACACCTAGAACTAGATTATATTTTGAGATGATTCCGTTGGTAAATAGGGGTAAGTAAATAAGGGAAAGTAACTAAAGCCGGCTGGTAAGAGTACAGAAACTTGAAATTTGGTGTATATATTAGAAGTCAAGGCCTCAGATTTCTTTATAATATTTTCATCTTCCCCCACTACATTATAAAAGGGGTTGATAAAATAAAATAAAAATATTCACTTGAAATTTGGTAGACGTATATATTATAACGATACCTAAAACTAGATGATTCCGTTGTAGGGTTGGGGGTAAAATAGGGGAAATAAGTAAAGCAGGCTGGAAATGGGTACAGAAACTTGGAATTTTGTCTATATACTAGAAGCCAAGGCCCCAGATTTTTTTATAATATTTTTCAACTCTCCTACCACCCCACTCCATTATTAAAAAGGTTGATAAAATAAAATTGAGATATTCACTTGAAATTTAGTACACATATAACGACACCTAAAATTAGATTATATTTTGAGATGATTCCGTTGAAGAGTTGAGGGTTAAATAATGGTGAATATGGCAAAATAAGTAAAGCAAGCTGGTAAGAGTACAGAAACTTGGAATTTGGTGTATTGGTGTGTATACTAGAAGCCAAGGCCTCCGATTTTTTTATAATATTTTTATTTTCTCCCACCACCCCCACTCCATCATTAAAAGGGTTGATAAAATAAAATTGAGCTTTGCACTTAAAATTTGGCACATGTATGTATTATTGCGACATCTATAATTAGATTATATTATGAGATGATTCCGTCGAAGGGTTGGGGGTTAAATAGGGGTAAATAGGGGGAAATAAGTAAAACAAGCTAGTAAGAGTACAAAAACTTGGAATTTGGTGTATATAAGAGAAGTGAAGGTCTCTAATTTTTGTATAATATTTTTCAACTCTGACACGAGCCCCACTCCATTATTAAAGGGGTTGATAAAATAAAATTGATGTATTCACTTGATATTTGGTACACCTATATATTATAATAACATTTGGAACTTGATTATATTTTGAGATGACTCCGTTGAAGGGCTGGGGGTTAAATAGGGATGAATATGGGGAAATAAGAAAAACAAGCTGGTAAGAGTGCAGAAACTTGGGATTGGATGTATATACTACTAGCAGCCAAGGCCTTAGATTTGTTTATAACATTTTCCACCCCTCCACTACCCCGACACCATTATTAAAGGGGTTGATAAAATGTAATTGACATATTCACTTGAAATTTGGTACGCGTATGAATTACAACGACATCTGGAACTAGATTATATGTTGAGATGATTCCCATAAAGGGGGGGGGGTTGTACTGGGGGCAATAGGTGGAGGAAGCTAATAAGCGTCCAGAAATTTAATTTTTGGCGTATATGCTAGAAACCAACATTTCAAATTTTTTTATGACATCTGCCTCTATTACTATTAAAATTTTGTGACCAATTATTTCCACATACTAGAGTGCAAATATAGTAAAAATATTTTCCTTTAAAGAGACTTGGATGGAAAATCTGGATGTGGAAGTAGGGATTCCTTAGGCAGCGTTTTTTTGGAATATAACGATAAAAACCTGATTTGAAACACCCAGTCACCCCCTAGCATCCCCTATAAGCCCCAGAAGGGGTTGAAATTTCACATGTTCTGAACTTTGAAATGTATGTTCATGCTTAGGTTTTTTGGTGCGATGAAATCAAATATGACGATAAAAATGATTTTAACCAGCCGGTCCCCCCTCGCATCCCCCTTACAACCCCTAGGCTGGATTGAAATTTCAATTATTCTAAGCACATGAAAATTATGTATATTTTCAGGTTTCTTAGTGCTCTGAAACCGAATACGACGATTAGAAATGATTCTAACCACCCGGTCACCCCCTTACAACCCCCAAGCTTCTGATAAGCTATCAGAAGCTTGGTTGCCTTATGAATTTGAAACTGCACTTCCTCGAGTCCCGTATAAACTATTTTCCGGATAATTTAGGAGACTATAGCGAGGATCAAGGTGAAAGGTTTCATCAGGATCTTAATTAAATGGAACAGCGCTATCTAGGTAGGTGGGATGCAAGCATGTTGGCAGATTGTTGCTGGAATTTAAAGAGAGATTTACCCGAAAAGAAGAGAACTTCCAACAGAAAACCCCATATTAGACTTAGAAGGTCGTTCAAGAGCAAGAGAGCTCGGTATCATAGAAATTAATGAATTTAGAATAATGGAATTTCAACCCATCTTGGAGGTTGTAACGAGATGCTAGAGGGTGACCTGATGGTTAAAATCATTTTTTGTCTTCATATTCGGTTGCAGCGCACCAAAAAAACTAAAAATAAATATACTTGTTTAGAAGTAGAATTGCAACCCCTCCTCGGGCTTGTGTGGGGTGCACACTGGGTGGTTCAAAACAGTTTTTATCGTCATATTCCTAAAAAGATACCTATTTTTCAAATATTTTTGAACAATTGGAATTGGATAATTGAAACCTTTTTTATTGTTAAATTCGGTTTAAACATCCCAAAATACACAGGCGTAGGGAGGTCTACCCTCTGAGTATCGATTTTTTTTGTGTGTCTGTGTAGTGCTTAGACATAAAGAGTCTTCTTCTCCTTGTACATAACATCTTACTAGACATATTGTGATTCAATTATCTTAGTTGACCTCCGTTTACCGAATAGCATGTCTGACGACATTACGCCATCTGTTGCGTTTGTCTCTTCCACCGAAGCTCTTTCACATTAGCTCTTTGGTAACATCAACCCAATGTTTTGGTGGGCGTTCTCTTTGCTTCTTTCCGTCTGGTTGTGGGTAGGGAGTCCTAACTTGAGGTTCCCTCTGTACTGCACAGTGGGATAAAATGGACAAAAGTCGTTCTTCGGCTCAATTTTTAAGATATTTAAATAATTTTCTTTTCAAAATACTCAGGGCATCAGGGCCTCCGATCTTTTCCATTATTAATTTTTTAAGGTTAGGAAATCTGTTGAAAGTAGGATAAATATTTAAGACAATTAATAGATTTTTATTGATGATGACAAGAATGTATCCTAAATATTTTTTAAGTTACCATATAGGTATTGGTGGTCGCTTATTCCGAAAATCGGGGTTCCGAGCACCTAAAATATGGGACAGCCCCCGAGATATGGAAAAAACGTCCCTGTTGGGGTTATTGTCGCAATAATTTGAACATTAATCTTAAATAATCCTATAAAATGGGGATTAGTTAGAGAGTGTGAATACTACTCCTAAAATGATGTAAAATGAAAAATGCTTGTTTAAAATTTGACTTTTACTATTTTCTTTCGATTCGAGTCAATGGCCATTTTTAAACAATAACAATATTATTTTTTTTTATTGGTACCCTATTTTGCTTATTTAAAGTACGCCTCAGAGTGTTTAAATCGAACTTTTAAAAACGCGCGTGTTTTAAAGGTTACCATGGCAACAACTACAACCCGAGTGTAAATGTCAACTTTCTAATTATTGATCTGACAGGAATTTTTGCGGTATTAACCACGAATCTGCTTTTCTATTTAAGTAATCATTGTTAGAACTAATTTTAAAGCATTATGCAATCAGTAACAACTCTAGTGACAATAATTAATCCTATGTGACAGATTGCAAATTAATTTTTGCATTCCTCATTTGACACTGACAGGTATCTTGATGTCACAACACGAATTCAACCATTTTATATTCTTAATTCTTATTTCCATTTTTTGTAGTAATAATTTCAAAGTGTACCAATAAAAAAAATAGCGTAAGGTATTCGTGGATAACTGGTCTTTAAAACACTTGCTCTATTTCGAGCACTCCGGCTGCGCCGTCGTGCTCGAAAAATCCCGTGTGTTTTAAAGATCTTGTTATCCACTTATACTTTAATATACTATTACCCCACCCTTGGGGGTAAAACCACGCTTAGCTACCCTTTAAAACCCCCAAATTTAAGTGCAATAAAATAATTCAGTTTGAAATATTAGTTTCTTGCATCTTGTGGCATTTTAATTTTACTAAATATTTCAGCCTTCAGGGGGCAGAACGATCCCTAAATCAATTTGAAAAAAATGTGATAACATTTTTTTTACTATTTACTTTCAATTCGAATCAATGGCCATTTATAAACAAAAATAAATTTAAAAAAATTCATTTTATGAAGTTTCCTAAATATATTTTTAAGTAATTTCGATCAATACGAAATATTGTTATTCTGTTAACAACTTATTAGGTCTAAGTTTGCTATGACCAACATAAGAAAAAAACAATATTTTCCTTATGTTTTTGATCCATCATATTATTTTAGGTATGTAGTTTTATTTTCCTTGTATATTTGACCCATTAGGTTATCTTGGGTATAAAGCTTGTGGTATATAGTTTTATATAGATTATTTTTGGATTATTTTTTATAAGGAAAATATTGCTATCTTAAAAAGCCGAATATCAAAATTATAACAAGTGCATCAAATATATATCCTATATAACTAAGGTTATTTTACAATGGTCCGGCCAAAAATATGATTTTACTAAAAAAAAGTACTTTCTCTTTTAAGTATTTTTATTGTTATTTTACGTCAATTATGGTAAACTTTGGACCCAATAAGTTATTAATAGAATAACAAAATTTCGTATTAAACCAAATTACTTAAGAATATAGTTAGAAAAGATGTTTGTCTTCATAATTTGAAATATTTTTTATTTATTTTTATTTAAAAAGGGCCATTGATTTGATTTGAAAGCAAATAGTAAAAAAAACGCGTTATCATATTTTCTGTCTCAAGTCGATTTAGAAGTGGTTTACCTACCCCCTAAAAGGCTGAAAATATTTGATAATTTTTTTTTAATTATTAATACATTTAGAATACTATATAATTGCAAAAAACTAATATCTGAAACTTAACTTCTCTTACTGCACTTAAATTTAGGGATTTTAAAGGGTAGTTAAGGGCAGTTATAAAGGTAATAATTTTTTATTGTTTAAAAATATCCATTTATTCGAAGCAAAGGCAAATAGTAAACAAAAAATTTAAACAAGCATTTCTCATTTTACATCATTTAGGGGTAGTTTTCAGCCTGTCTAATTAACCACGTTTAATAAAATTTCGCTCAGGTTAATGTAAATTAATTAAATTTTATTGTTAAAGATTGATATTCAGATTATTGCAAAAAATTCCTAGGAGGGGAGTATCTTCCATATTTCGGGGGTTATCCCATATTTTAGGTGTTCACAACAACGACCCTCGGAATCAGCGACCCACGAAATCTATACCGTAACTTTATAAAAATATTTAGGATACGTTTTATTTTGTTAACCCCTTTAATAATGGAGTGGGGCTGGTAGTAAGGGTAGCAGAAGTCATAAATATAATTTGAGACATTAGCTTCTGGTATATACAGCAAATCTCAAGTTTCTAGCTTCCTTCACTTATTTTCCCCTATTTACCTCGGAAAAGGAACTATATTTTGATAAAATCTAGTTCAAGATTCCGTCAATTTCAGGTCAATGTCTTAAACCGTTCTAGAGTAATCGTGCGCACAAAAAAGTTACAGAACGATCAACAGACAGAA
Source organism: Stenurella melanura (assembly GCA_963583905.1). Taxonomy (NCBI): domain Eukaryota; kingdom Metazoa; phylum Arthropoda; class Insecta; order Coleoptera; family Cerambycidae; genus Stenurella; species Stenurella melanura. Next base: position 68,086,117 of record OY757313.1, read on the forward strand.
TTTATTTTTTGTCCAAATTTAAAATCTCGACGTTTCATGACATTCTAAAGCTATTACTGTATTTACTCGCCACTACGTGGTTTTGAAAGTAATAGCGATCAGAAATTTCCTGCCCAGAATAAGTGAACTTTTCGCATTTAAATGGAATTCGGTTTAATTTAAAAATAAAAAGTCTTTTTTTGTTATTTAAAAGGGACTTATTACTCATGCCAGCCTTCTTTGCTAAATGTTAGTTGTGATACTCCTTTAATTTATGTGTTTTTATTTCTGAGATTTTATGCTATAAGTACGTCATTTTCAGATTTTAATTCTTTGACGTAAAAACCACCGATCTAAAGGTTATTTTCCAAAAATATACTGGATAACCGTATTATTTTGCTGATTCCACCAACATTATTTTTAAAGGAAAATTCATGTGGCAAAGAATCTCAGAAGGTAAACAGAAAAATGTTTCTTTCTGTTCTCAATATTTATGAATTATGAATTCTTTGAAAGCATTAATAAAGAACCTATGTGCATAAATCTGTAACTGTAACTTAATTAAAAGAATTAGATCACATTCTCATCCACGTAGTGGAGTGGAAGTATAGTAATTGTAATAAACAATTCAGTTCTTTTTTATTTGTCGAGATAAGATGTCATGAAACGTCAACATTTTAAATGCGGATTAAAAAAAATCGTACGCTTACTCTGTTAAGTAAAATACTGACTTGTAGTTTAGTGCATGTATGTTGAAAGGTTGGGGGTTAATAGTGATAAATAGGGAAAAATAAGTAAAACAAGCTAGTAAAAGTCCAGAAGTTTGTAATTTGGTGTACACTAGAAGACAAGATTTGTATTTCTAACATCTACCACTCCCACATACAGTTGACAAATAAAATTGAGTTACTCACTTAAAATTTGGTACACGTAAGCATTATAACGATATCTAAAACTCGATTATATTTTGAGCTTCTTCCGTTGAAGGGTTGGGGGTAATATGGGTAAACAAGTAAAGCAAGCTAGTAAGAGACCAGAAACTTGGGTTTTGGTGTATGAGAAAAAAAGTTTTCAACAAATGGTATCAACCACCCCCGTTAACACCTTGGAGCGGACGATTTCAGATATTTCATCATTAAAATTCTATAAGCCATTATTTTCACATTCTGGAGTGTAAATAGATGTTTTCATTTGTAAAATATTGAATGGGAAATCAGGGTGTGGAACTAGTGATTTTCTGGGCAGCGGTTTCTTAATATTGTTTTTTACCTATGTCATTTGTCAATATAACTGTACTATCTAATAAAGATATGACTACGAAATGTCAATATTGTTTGAAAGAATGTTAACTACTTTATTTAGAAAAACAGAATCAACGTTAAAAGTGCCGTATCTGTTATCTAAACTGGTAAACTGGATAAATTTCATGAGATAAAAACGTTGTTACAGTTAAATATCCTCTCCTAGGCAGTAAAACACCTCTTAAAAAGTATGTATTTACTGAACAAATATAAATGCTTGCATGCCGTCCTAATATAAATGGAAATCTGTCAGCTCTCTCCAGATGTATGCACTGAAACGTATACATATGTATACTGCAACACTTGCAACAATAGCTTCGGTATATATACTATATTTTGATGTCAGAATTATTCATTTTCTGTTCTCTTTAAATATGACGGATAGCTGGCAATGAATTCATTAGAATAAATCTGACCGTAAAGTATATAAATATCTGAAAACTTTATGATAAATCTTGTGCTGCCCTGGTAATCACATATAAGGTCTTATTCAGAGGAACTCAAAGTGAATTCAGATTACCTTCTCAAAAGTAAAGAAATAAAAGATTTATATGCTCGAAAAAAATAGAAATTATATTTCATGATGTCCACAAAACTCAGTGTCAAAAATAATCTGAATCTTTACTATTGTGATGTTACTTCAGCAGACAATGTTATAGTATGAATTTGGCACCCAAGCAAAGGGGGTCGATTTCTTTTTACGGCGGGACAACCATTACCCTCAAAATCCGGTTAGGCAGGTTTTGAGTAGCTACAATGGAGACACAGTGATGTACGTCAAGGGAAATCTTGGATACACATGCAAAATAGTAAAAGGCATAATTTGAAATATAACAGTATGATATTTATTACCATAAATCCTACTGCATACAATATTAACTAACAATCTAATACTAACGTTAACAAATACAATAGGCAACGAAGACCCCCCCCCCCGGACTACTAAGCTACTAGATTACGGTGAACGGAAGCAAAGCTCTATTTCATGCTAGGACGTTGATTATAATTCGGTAAAACGGTCAGGCGATTAACAAAACGGTAACACTTTAAACAGATTCAATGACTATAAGAAAAAGTATTGGCGAGGAAATTCTGGAAAGCACCAGGTAAACGTGATTATGTAATCCACATAAATATCGTTAACAGTTTTACAACATAAGGGAAATTGTTTTTCATATGATGTAGGCTGTAAGAGAGTGCGAGTAGCAAGATACCGGAGCACATGATATTCTGTATATAACAATACTAGGTTCAAATTCTTGAAAATAACTATTGGAAAACTTTCATGTTGTGTTGATAGATTGTTGTGTTAGATGTTCAAATGTCACTAAACATTGTTTTATATCTGCAATAAGTACAGTAGAATAGGTACGAGAACGAAAAAGGTAATGACACCATGTAATTTAGGACCTGATAATAACGTGTCATTTAGAGAACATGATTAGTAGACTTCCCTGAGGCGTCAAACATAACACGTAATTTCATGGCAAAGCTTTCGGGCTTTAGCACACAAGTGTATGGGATAAAATAACATGAATTTGTGCGATTGAAAGCACTTTGAGCACTTGAAGGAAACATATGACCAGGTCAAAGTAATCCTGCATAAAATTTGGATATTCTCAATGTAGAATTTTTGTTTAAGCGATTTTCCAAGAACAAGAAACGACGTACTGTGGTGTTAAGTAAATTACCTCAAATACAAATCTCTTTAGGAAACGGCAATGAAGAGATATATCTACCCGACTAGTCAAAATAATGAGAATTAATGAAGTTTAGCTTACATTCTTTGGAAAATTAAATATTTTTTCAGGTATGATTTAAGGTTTTCAAAACTTGTTTAACGTGTATTGATGTTGAGAATAACCAAACGCATGAAGCGAGTTGACAGCAGAGGACGTAAATAGATTAATTTTTGCAGTTAAAATTCAACCAAAGATTTTTTATTGCGATTATGCAGCTAGACGATTGTATTTAACAGCGTGTCGAATTATTTGTGAGTAGACATCAACATCAAGCAAGTTGTCTATTTCACTTGATCTCATTGAGTGGCAATGCAACTAGACGGATTATCACTGCAGATAACTGAGAATGCTATTTATTGCCCGTATAATGGAATTTAGAAATGTCTAGGCAGAATTAATTTACCGCTCACTCAATGTTCCGTTCCCATTCAAGGACATGTTAGAACTTCTTCAACAGCTTCTAATGACGTGGCTGCTTGACTTCTTAGTAAAAGTTCATGTATTCTATAAAAAGACCCTAAAGAGCTGTAGAGTTATTTTTAATATTGGAATTGTACTTGTTGCTATAGGTACCTTAACTATACATGATGTCCCGATACAAGTCTTCAGCAGTTGTCGAGGAAAAAAACAAGCAGTTTTCATTAACACACGAAGAGCCTAAAATATGTCATCGTCATAGGAGAATAAATGGTTAGAATTCACGGGAGTTGCTCAAAGTATTAGCCGTTTATTTCTTCTATACATGAATTGCATTGACGGTTTACAGATTCATGAACCCTGTGGAATATTATTGGAATTCTTTTCACATGTGCTCAATAGTCTCAGACTAGTCAGAAAATCTTCTTTTCCAAGTATTTGTATGTCAGAAATTTCACGAAACAAAGGAGGGAGTTGAGGAGATTAAGAGGGGGAGATCGCACCGTCCAAGCTCCAGGCCCTCCTCTTTCAATGCACCTATCCGGAAAACGCTGATCCAGAACTGGCGCATGTTCAAACTGAAATCACAAGTCTCGTCTGATCTGCAAAGGGATATTTTCTACTAACTGAAGTTAAATGTAGTCGCTCAAACGAGATGGCAAGTGCACGAACAAGTCATCTCCAACAGTACAAGCTTATATATTAATCCAAAATTGTTGCTGATGTTTACAAGGGCGATAACTTTGGACGGTCGTCGCTCCAGATGTGGCTATATCAACTGCTTTAATATCCATCCCAAGTGAAACACCTCATTCGAGAATATTACAATTCTTTCAAAGCTGGGTCGGATTAAATTGCGATCAAAAGATCATTAACAAAAAGTGATCCGATGAGAGTAGTTTTCAGGAGTAGTTTGTATCTTTCGTAAATTGTGGGGACCAAGGAGTTGGTCATGCCATACCGGCGATCTGGAAGCTCCCATCAGGTGTGCAATTGGGCGAACACTTATGAAGGTTCTTGTGCTACGCGGTTTAAAATTTCTTCTTCGAACGCTGCAGTACGTACTCTTCGGGGAGGACATCTACCATTACTGCAGTTCAGGTTACCGCATTCTCGAAGACGACGATAAATGGAATCAAATATGGTATGGCGGAGGATGATTAGGATATTTTTTTTGGTACAGGCATGTAGATTCTCTTCTATTACATATGACTTAGCCGTATATAATATGCATCTCAGTCTACATTATGAGAGAGCACTGTTTATTTGTGTTCCTTTATCACAAGATAAAAAGAACAATCAAGAATAAAAACAAAAAGTCAGCTGATAGTACAGTTTGGCGATAAAGATGATGAACTGTGAATAAAGCAGTTAACACAGGAGCTTCCACATGAATTGTGCGTGTCCGTGTAGTAGAAAAGATTATTATTTAAGAATTTAATTTGCTTTAGAGACATAACGGTTCCTTTACGTGTATAGTTTTATTAACAAAAATGTCTTGTTTTGATGTCCTCTCTTTTGATGTCCTCTGATGTCCGCTCCGTGCAACTTCAAGTCAATTTTTGGAGTACTTTTGAAAATTCGAAGGATGGAGCCCAAAGGCCATTGACCGTCGTCCTCGAGATGAAAAATTTTTCTACGCCAATGTTTTGATCATTTTTAGTGAAATAATTGTTTACATAGATTTCAATTTAATATGATGCCAAAGGTGTTTAGAAGCCTTTTTACTGGTTTAAATATTAATTTTTCATGGGATTTTTGTCTGCATTTACTTTTATAGTAAATTGGATATTTTTTCAAATGGATCGTTTTACTTGGTTCAATAACAATGTCAATAATATACTTTTATATTCGTTATAGACCGTGAAAAATTACATATGTATGGGTTACTTAAGATAGTGAAAAATACACGTGTGTATATTAGTTCAATGGTACATCCCCCATTACTTGTTCTTCGAGTGGGTGTTTATAATAAACTGACCATATTAACTTTAGATATTATGGAATTCTCTAAAAAAATGTGCAAAGTAAAATAAATTGTATCATACTTGCATAAAAATCTTTTCACGCCGACAGAACCAACCCTGACTTCCACATCACCGAGATAAAATTCCCGATCTCTAGGCACAATGTTATTATCATCTAGAGGGAAACAATTTTAAATAAATTATGTAATTTCGTCTAACTTTAAAATAATCATTATTCTTATTTGGAAATATTAACTTTTATTTATTAAGTGAACTACACAGATACTGAATCGGCACACTTATGCCCGTCAGTCTTAAATATGTATTCATATCGTTACATTACCACAAATTATTCTGCACAATCGCATTATGTCACATATTTGTGCTCTAACTCGTTGCTTAATGTGTAAAATTTTGAATTCCACATTTCCTCTATCCTATTGTCTAAGATATATTTCTGCACGAATTGCTTGAACATCATTCTCTTGACGATCGGGTCTGGTTACAATGTCCTCTAGACTTTCATCTGATAAAGGCAATTTCATCTAAAACTTTATACTGCAGTTGCACCCTATGATCAAAGGCAAGTTCACTCGACTGAATAGACAAATTATTCAATGTGGTCGTTTGAAGTACAAATAGAATCAGGTAATAATCTATGAAAATTTGTCATTTCTGGTTATGCACGGACAAATACCTGTAATATTGTAATATATTTATCTCTGGTATGTTGAAATCACCAAAAATATATACCTTGTTATTATTATTATTATTATTATTATTGATTTCTTCTTGTAAAAAATTAAATAATTCATTGTAACTATTTTCAGAACTATTTGGTGGAATGTAAACAGCAATTAAACAGTATGTTTTACCACTTCCAATTCTGATATTTACCGACATAGCCTCAAAATTTGATATTTTTTTGTTAATGTTAATGATTTTATATTTTTTAATAGCTGTAAACAAAAAATATAAAATCATTAACATTAACAAAAAAATATCAAATTTTGAGGCTATGTCGGTAAATATCAGAATTGGAAGTGGTAAAACATACTGTTTAATTGCTGTTTACATTCCACCAAATAGTTCTGAAAATAGTTACAATGAATTATTTAATTTTTTACAAGAAGAAATCAATAATAATAATAATAATAATAATAACAAAGTATATATTTTTGGTGATTTCAACATACCAGAGATAAAGGGGGTGGATACAGTATTTCACAATATGAGCCAAAAATTGAGCTGCTTGTATGATTTTTTAAATTTCAATTCGTATAGGCTCTTCAATAACATAAGAAATTCTCAAGGTAGGACGTTAGATTTAGTAATTAGCTCAGAACACAGTTTGAATAAGTGTAATGTATTTAGAGAGACTTTACCGTATGTAAGTGAAGATTTATACCACCCAGCTTTGGAAATTAAAATAGAATGCGATCGTCATAAAGAGATTAATGAGGAAATATCAAATAAAAAATGTAAATATAATTTTAAAAATGCTGATTTTTTACAGTTGAGCGAAAATATTAGGGATGCTAATTGGGAAAACGTTACAGCTCAAAGTAATGTAAATATTGCAGTAGAGGAAATGTACCGAATTATAAATAATATTTTTGAAATATGTGTTCCCAAATTTAAGTACAATCCTAATTTTAAAAAATTTCCTATTTGGTTTAGTAAAGAAATTAAAGATTTATTAAGGGAAAAAAATAAATATAGAAAAGTAAAGGATACTTCAGAATATCATTATAATAAATATATAGAAATAAGACGAAATTTAAAAAGGCTAATAAAAGTTGAGCATAAAAATTATATAAAAACTATGGAACAACATTTGATTACTGATGCAAATGTATTTTGGAACTATATTGATAGAAAGAAAGAGGGATGCCCAAATTATAATGATTATGTATATCAGGGGGATAAAGTGCATCAATGTGAGACTGCTGAATGTTTTGCTAAATTTTTTTCATCGGTTTATAACACTGAAAAATCAAACTACAAACTAGACTTCTCAGATGATAGTGGAAATTGTTGTAACGATGCATTCAATTTGAACATAATAAATGAATTGGATTATAATACAGCTATTAAAAAACTTAAACCTAAAAAAACAGCAGGTATTGATGGTATACCACCGTACATAATTAAGGGATGTCAAGAATGGTTAAGAGTTCCATTGCTTCATATTTTTAATCTGATATTGAAAACTTCAACTTTCCCTAATGCATGGAAGCTAGCTGCATATACTCCAATTCATAAGTCAGGGGACAAAATGGACATTTCAAACTACAGAGGTATAGCAATAATGTGTGCTCCAGCTAAACTATTTGAACAAATTATATATTCTCATTTATACAGACACGTAGAAAAAAGTTTAGTAGAGGAGCAACATGGTTTTGTAGCTAAAAAATCTATCAATACGAATTTGTTCATATTTACTAACTACGGTTACGAAACATTGGAGGAAAGAAAACAACTCGATACTGTATTTACAGATTTTAGCAAAGCATTCGATAAAGTCGATCATGATATGCTATTAGGAAAGCTATATAAATTTGGTCTATCTGCGAAAATGATGCTACTTTTAAAAAGTTATTTACAGCACAGATGTTTTGTAGTAAAACACAATGGAAACACTTCTGGTAAATATTATGCTAATTCTGGAGTGCCACAAGGATCAAATCTCGGTCCATTATTATTCATATTATTTAATAACGATTTACCTTCAGTTGTTAAATTCTCTAAATGTTTACTTTTTGCAGATGACTTTAAAATGTACAAAAAAATTGAAACAGATAGAGATTGTGTGGAGCTCCAGAAAGACATTGATAGTATACATAAGTGGAGCTGCGATTTTAAATTACAATTTAATATAAAAAAATGTTTCATAATAACAATTACCCGAAAGAGAGAGCCCATTGTGTTCGACTACAAAATGACTCACATATGTTTAAAAAGAACTTATTGTGCTAAAGACTTGGGTGTCACTTATGACTGTCATCTTTCATTTTCTGAACACATTGAAAACATCTCTGCATCTGCAAATCGCATGTTAGGATTTATAATGAGACAAACATCCAATTTCACCAACGTCACAACTATCACTACTCTGTACTATGAATTTGTAAGAAGCAAACTTGAGTTTGCATCGATAATCTGGCACTCACAACCTCAAATTTATTTGAACACACTTGAAAAAATACAAAATAAATTTCTTAGATACCTATACTACAAAAAAATATCATACGACACCAAACTATCATTATGTTAGATCTGCACATTTAAGAACTGAATTTAATATGTCGTCTCTTGATATGAGACGTAAAGTAGCAATGCTCATGTTTTTATATAAAGTTGTAAATAGTATAATTAACAGCCCGAAGATTTTAGCATTATTACCATTTAATGTACCTTCACGACGGACTCGCAATGCATTGATGTTTAATGTACCGACAGCAATATATTCTATCCCCACCCCTCTCTTGTCAATGCTTCGACTGGCTAATAACATAAATACTTTCGTAGATTTAGATTGGTCCCTACCTCTTAAAAAATATTATAAACTGATCAACACGCACTTCAGTAATTTTTATGTATAGTTGTTATAAGTGTATTTATATGGGTGTATATATATGTTTATATGTATATGTGTATATGTATATGTGTATACATTTTTTGTAGATTTATTTAGTAGTAGTAGTAGTAGTTATGTTGAAATGCTATTTACTATCCTTGTAATTAGGCCGATCAGGCCTGTTTGGATATTGAACAATAAATAAATAAATAAATAAATAAATTAATAATAATAATAATAATAATAATAATATATAATAATAAAGCTCACCTTAGTTGGCAAAATAAGGTTTTACATGGAAAATACCCAACATCACTTAACAACCCCATAATAGATAAAGCAACTACAGTACTGTGGCTAAAGGAAGGTTATCTCCACCCTGAAACAGAAGGATTTATGATGGCTATCCAGGACTGCACAATTCGTACAAGAAATTATGAAAAGTATATTTTGAAAACACCAGGAACTATAGATATGTGTAGAAAATGTAACTTACCTGGAGAAACCATCGAGCATATTACAGACGGATGCCCATCTCTATCTAATACCGCATATTTGGGAAGGCATAACCAGATCGCCAAGGTTATCCATCGGCAGCTGGCAGTGAAGTATAACTTAATAGAAAACCCACCCCCATTTTATAAATACTCACCTGCTGCAGCTTTGGAATCGGAAGACACCATAAATGGATTTTCCGCCGCGGAATATTAATCTGCACTATTTGGATTAAAAATCACATTCTACCTTTGCTATAGGGTGGCTAAATCTTTAGTAGACGAGACGTTGTAAAAACGGCAATACGTAGTCAAATCACGACAGTTATATTCCTCATCAGTATTAATAAACAGATAGTCTTATTTTAGATCTGTTAATAAGCTTTTATCTACTCCATTATATTACCTATTTCGATAAGGAAATTTCTGATTTTTAATCGAAATAGTGCAGATTAATATTTCATGGCGGAAAATGCAAAAATTTTCAGAGAAATGCAATAGAACGGAGCGAATAGCAATTATAGAATCAAAAATATCTGCCAAAAAATTGTAAACGAAAAAAAAAAAGCATCCCTGGGCGGGATTCGAACTCGGGAAACCACTTAAAAATAGTCCCCAATTAGCACGACCGCAAGTCAATTTTTCAAACATAAGAACTGAATAAATACGGCGATCGGAGACCTATTCTGTCTCGATGGCGAGGAGAAGGTCGGCAATGACCGTACAACGTGAATCGCGAGGTGAAAATCGAAAATTGAGGCCGGCAGGAGCGAAGGCGAATCGTCATTTTTTGACAATTCGTGACAAGTCGAATAACGAAATTTTAGTCCATCTGTTTTTTTTCTTTAATTTTTTACTCGTTTATGCACCACTAAGGGTTTGGTAGAATTGCACCTTCATTATAGATACTATCTAAACTCTCTTTGAAAAAAATCTAACTTTATAGAAATGATTTTATGAAAACTGTCGCTGCCTCCCGGGCTATAAAGGCACCTATACTTCTTGAGATATGATGTTTTAAAGTTTTAGTAATTAAACGTTATTTTCGAAAAAACATAAATAAAGGTTGTTGTTCTAAAACGGCCACTTCTGGTGAGAAATTCAAAGATCTTTTACTTTGACACTACACTTGAAGCAGACCTGACAGATGGCAGGTGCCAAGGTTGCATTATGACATTGGATTCATGAAAAATAACAATGCGAATACCAATTACTGGCAAGAGAACTTAAGAATATGTACCACCTTGACGTACTCAGTATAGTGCCAGTAATCATTTCAGCAAATCGGCTGGTTAGCAAAAGTTGATAAGGTGTACTGAAGGACTTACACTTCAACAACTTCCACGAGTTATCCAGAAAGCGCTACCTACTGTTTGAAACAGGAAATTTAATCAGGAAACTTCTAGATCTTTGATCATCTCGCTGGTAAACGAATGATAGCGCTTATGGCTCAGGTAGCCCAGCATTATTATCAAGCATTTAAAACTAAAGAAGTTATAATAATAATAACCTCCAAATAGAAGTAAGCAGAATGTGTAATGCATGGACAACAGTAGTTCCAGTAATTGTAGGAGCAATGGGAACTGTTAAGAAGGACCATGACCGGTGTCTACAATTGCCTGATTAACAGAGGTAGCAAGAAGTGCAGAAGATAGCACTATTGGGAGCGGTGCACATTTTAAGGAAAATCGTAGAGTAGGAGTCTGTATGAACTCATGTTGAGATCTGCACTCTGAGCTGCTGGGACATCAACAACGTCAAACTAGTCCAAGAAGCTGGAATGGTTTCCAACAGACATGAATTCCTTGGTATAACGCCAAGGGATCAGTGAACATTGCTCCTTAAAGAAGAGTGTACTAAACTCATAATAATTATATTTACTTACCAAAGACTGGTACATCAACATTCAATTCATATATCCTGTAGAGAAATAAGACGTTATTTAGTAATAAGAGCAGTAGAGATGAGGTAGAGCATCTGAACTTTTAAAGAAATAACTCGCTCCATCGTCGGATATAGAGCTGTCAGTGATAGTATAATCTTTATAAGGAACAACGGCAGGTCGACAATAGTGAATGTGGTAAAAGTATATGCACCTATAATTACCGCTGAAGAGGAGAAGTTGGAAGCGTTGGAATGTTATGAGTGTGTCGACGCCCAAGTCAGTTTCACACTGCCGGATCATCATTTGGTATCAGAGAATGAATTTAAAGAGGAGAAGCTCAGTTCAGTTTTGGTTGTGAAATATCTGTAAGATACGTTCAAACATCAGCAGCGCCTTTACATTTGGCACTCAACTAGTGATATATTCCAGAATCAGATTGACTATATTATGGTAGGAAGTCTGCAAAGGTCGTCAGTAAGCTCTGTAAAAGTGAGTCTGGCGTTGACTAACATTTAGATGGTTGCTCATGTGCATTTTCTGAGTCTGAAAATATATCGAAGACAAATACAAAAATGTTTGCCCACCGTAACTTATGTAGTATTTTCCAAAATAGATTCAGGGAATATAATGTAATTCCGTTGTACAAAAAAGGAGATTCGCAGTCAATTCAAAATCATAGGCCTATAACCCTATTGAGCTACCTATCCAAAATTCAGGAAACAGAAGTTGCTAATAGAATATACCCATATTTAGAATCAAATAATTTATTCACAAACAGTCAGTTTGGCCCGTATTCCTCAAACTCCTAAACATAGGATATTTCCGTTAAATCAGCTTCCGTAATTTTGTATTTTGACAGCAGATTTGGCAGCTGTCTAGTTTTAATATTTTATACCGACATTAAATTCTTGATCACAATTCTCAAGAGCCCCTAAATAGGGTTTTTGTTCTTAACTCAGATACCATTAAAATTAAAAATAATAAGCTCGTTTGGCCATAAAGTGCCTTCAGAAAGTTAATTTGTCTGAAGAACTTCGATTTGGCCCCACTGTGAATCGGTCCACGACCTCATGTGCTTTAGTTCGGGGTGCTGAGCTATCTTCCTCTCTCTTTCATCATCCTTTTTCTCGACATTATCTTTTATATTCATTCTCTTGACAGCATCTCATTTGCCAAAAATATACAAGACGATATAGAAGGGTACTGCTAGATCTGGCTGACCAAGACAACTAACTCTTTAAGTTGGAATATTGTGCAACCTTTATTAATGTCCTGTGACAATATGCCAAGATGGGCATTCAACAGCCTCAGCCTGACCTCAAACATTGATTCGAAAATTTTTTAGCAAAATATGTAGATATAATATACTTTATGCAATAAATAAAAAAAGTAATGATAATAAGAGCAAGTTTTATGTTACACTTATAATATGTAATATAATTTCTAGGTAAAAATTAATAGAGACATTAAATTTTACAGGATTTTTAGTAGATAACATTTTAAGGATATAGTTTTAAAAGTATCGTAAATATTACATTTAACGCCACCTTTATTACACATTGCCTGTGCTATTGCTTCTGGTTTTAGTTGTCGACACTTTCAATGTAGCAAGATTCTCTTTAATAGCGCTTTGATATCACTTTGCTTGTCGTCAATAGTACGTTCTATGAGTTTGAATTGCGTTATGAACAACTAATGGGCTCTGAGTCCTACTTTATGAACTTTAATACGTGTAAAACCAATTTATTTTTACAGTTGTGTTAACATCATCTCTGATCTTCTAGTGTTTATATCTTAATTTTATGTTTTGTTCCATTTCTTAATTATCCTATGTTAAGTAATATAAACATTTTCAACAGTGTGGAAGACACAATTTACTAGTAATCACCATAATAATAATTCTCAATGGAAAGACCTTAATCTTAGTTAACCACAATTGTTGTTGCTTAGCCATTTTGTCACTTACCAATAACTATTCCTTTAAAAATAGCCAGGAAATATTGTGTTGATCAATGATATCTCAAAAAAAGGTTTTTTAATTATTCATCATATAATCATAGAGAGTATATAATAATAATAGTAATAATTTATTTTCTTCGAAAGACAATAACAATTGTGTTGGAATAGTTAAAAATTCAAGAGACAGTACAAGTAAAAACATTTATAAGTAGCTCAACATTATTCTTTTCGCCAATTTACTTCACTTTCTATATAATTCTTTCACATTCTATTGGATACTCCTCTCAATTTTTTGTAAATATTATTAATTTTATTGTTTTATTAAAAAAACGAAAAAAAAAATATCTGTCTTTTTTTAAATTCAAATAATTAATAATAACTCTCTTACCCTTTGTCAATTTTGCTCAAGAACAATTGAGTTCTTCCTCTAACTAACAATACCACCGTCCGAATCTCAATAATATCAGACTTTACATTCTTAAGCTATCTTGCTTGCAATGTACTCTTCTTTTTGTATTAGCAAAGAGTATAATAAAATACAACTAAACTAAATTAGGTGTAAACAACTAAATAAACCGCTGCCTAAGGAATCTCTACTTCCACATCCAGATTTTCCATCCAAGTTTCTTTAAAGGAAAACATCTTGACTATATTTATACTCTAGTATGTGGAAATAATAGGTCATAAAATGTTAATAATATTTAAGGCAGATGTCATGAAAATAACCCAACCACTTCAACGGAATCATATGAATTAGATGTTATTATAATATATGTGAGTACCAAATGTCAAGTGAATATTTATTTTATCAACCCCTTTAATAAATATGAATAAAAAAATTTGAAAAAATCTGAGGTCTTCTAGTATATACCCCAAATCTCAAGTGTCTGTGCTCTTACCAACTTGCTTAACTTGTTTCCCCTGTTTACCCATATTTAACCCCCAACCCTTCAACGGAATCATCTTAAAACATAATCAGTTCCAGCTGTCGTTATGATATATATGTGTATTAAATTTCAAGTGAATATCTCTATTTTATTTTATCAACCCCTTTAATAATTCAGTGGAGGTGGTGGGGGGATGGAAAATATTATGAGAAAATCTGATACATATATTAAACCTTCTCTGCCGGTGTTAACATCATGAATGTCTTTATTAAGCTGAAAGTTGATTCAGTTAGAAAATACATAAAGAAATATTTCTAAAATATATAAATGAATAAGATTTAATATTTTATCTTCATAAGATAAACATATATGGGTCTTTGGATATTTTTAATACAACGTAAAATAAGTTTTCATGCCGTAAAGGCTTCTTTAGCCATGGTGAAGTTACCCCACAAGCACAAACCATATCGTGACCTAAAATATAATTCTTATGTTCATTATAATCCAGTATACTGTGTTAATATACCCAGCACATTATTTCAAAGCTAGCACAGTGTAAACCATAATACTGAGCATACAAGTGATATTACGACTGAAAATCGCACTTCATGGGTTACATAATCAAAATACTCCAATCTCCAACATACTCCAATGATAATGATAATCTTATTCACAGCCAATAAAAATCTTGCTTTCATGGATATTTTAGTGCACATGCGATGCAAGTAATATACACCCAATATCCGAGTATAGTAGGATTAATCTCTCTTTTTTTAGTTTTCGTGCATAATCCGGGTACAGAACTCGGGACCTGAAGATGAAAGCTACGCACTCATACAAACGATGCATGTGACAACTAGCCAATGAAAATATCAAGTATGAACATCAAGCCAATTTAAAACCGCCGCCTAATGGATCACGACTTCCACATCCAGATTTCCCTGCCAAGTTTTCTTGAATGAAGAAATGTTGATATTACATTTGCATCTGCACACTCGAGTGTTCAACACCCTCCACTTCGCGTTACACATCACCTTACCCTCTCGAGCGATAATGGGGCACTTTGTGTTCGCAATGCACAAATAGTTATATCATTACATTGCTCATATGTCAAATTTGAGTAAGAATTCTGCTAAAAGTAATTAAGCCTTATCCAACTATTATATTCAAATATGTAAAAATAAATCGAGCAATGTTTCGATAAATATATGTTTAGTTCAACCATAGAATAAATCTCTTTTTAGCATAGGCAGATGTAGACCAGTTGACCGTGCTTGTTATGTTTAAACAGATAATCCTAAGTACACTGTTGCAGAGATAAACAATAAGTGATCGATATATTATGGTCAAGGGTTGTTTTCCATGTACACTATAATGTTAAAATATGGGTATGATACAGTAACATTGCTGATATTCACATTTTGTCATTAAATAACTGCTTTATAATGTAATAAATAAAAACTGCCATTAGAATATGTACATAGATTTTATGAAGAGGAGTTACAGCTGAAATTTAATGCGAGTTTTCTTTTTGTTAGAGAATATGCTAAATCACATGTTATTTCCTAAAAATGACGTATCAAATTATTGCTGTCTATTCCAGTTATCAATAATTAACGTTTTAACTAACTGTTGCTAGATGCTTTGTTGTATTAAAATATTCTGATATTTTATAAGAGCATAATTTATTATTTCCTTGATTCAAATTAAACAAGTACCTATTCAACTTATCTGATAACTATTTTATAATAATTTTGACGAATTAAGGCATCCCCAGGGTACTCTAACTACTCTGTCAAGTATTATATCAGAGGAACCTATGTTTCCAGCAAAATTGTGTTACAAACGTGTGCTCTGTTTTTTAGCAAAGGGGCACTAAGTCATAATTGACATACGATGAAGTAGTTTGCGCAAACGAACGTCAGAACGCTCGAACACTATACTAATATACGAATATTATACTTGACGAGCGTTAAACCATCCATTATAGTATCATTTGGAACTAATTAAAACTAAATATACTTTTTTGCATGATCGAGCTTTTTTGTTTATTTACAAGATCTGTTTCAAGACAGTAGATTATGTTTACCGATTGCTAGGCCTAACACATCGGTAAGTGATTTACTTACCAACGTCTGAACGGTAAGTGAAATTAATATAATATATAATATGTATTAATAACATAAATAACATATATTATTTCACAAAAATAAGAACAAAAAATAAGGAAATTTCTATTTATTTAAATAACGAACATTATTTAAATAATAAACATATAGAAAACACACAAACATTATCTAGAGACATTGAAATTGAATTGAATTGGTACATTGCCGTCGACCAGTAAACGTCCCTTATCGTTCTTGATACTCAATATACTGTTTCATAGCGATCGTTGGAATTTTCTGGAATTATTGCTGCACATCTAATCTCCCATGCATTTTCTATTTCACTATTATTGCCTTCGGAATCAATCATTGTAAAGAAAGCACAGAAGACAGGAATTATACAGAAGCGAAAGCTGGCCGTGGTAGCTTTGATATCGGGGGACCTGATTTTTTTCTAACTCAATGGATTTCTGTGATCTTGAAGGGACAATAATATGTCTTACTACACTCAGAGAAATGATGTACTCACAAAATATATCAATATTTCGGTCCAATACACTGTACACTGGGAAAACGATCTTATTTTATATTTAGTAGATAGGTACATGAATAAAAGTACGTACATATGGTATTAATGTAGTTGGGACCCAAGTCATGGTGTATTGCAGAATATTCAAAGAAATAAGTGCACATTTATATTTACACCCCATATTTCAGGCATCATTAATGATAATAATGCGCTTTGAAGCCAATGCATTTTTTTCATACTGCCACCAGAGTAAGAAAACACTATCATGGAAGACTACAGGGGCGCGTTTAGATAAATTGGGCCCCTAGGCGCTGTGAGATTTGAGGGCCCCTCGATTAAAAAAAAATTACATCTAAAGATTTGAAGACAAGTATATTTTTAAAAATACATATTATCATATTATTTTTTTCCGGCTTTATATGTTAGCAAACTTGTCAATTTGAACGTTTGATATCACAGTTTTGTGTTTCCTCTAATACAGTATATAGAAGAGACAAATTTTGAAGTCGCTGTTGCCCCGAAGTACTTCGTAGGTAGTTATTAATTCTTTTGAGCGCCGAAAAAGTGCGTTTACATGAGGGATTACTGACCGGAATGGTCAAGTAAATACACAAAAGGGTTTCAACATTAAAAAATGTCGCCTGCAACATATTGAGAATAAAGGGCTCCGCAGTTTTTTATACTAAGAATAGGTTTCAGTCGATTGTTCTGAAACTTGGGGAAAATATGCTCCTGGCCACCAGTCCGACCGAAAAAAGTACTCCTTTTCCCGTAAGAAAATTGCAAAATTTTTTTTTTTTTTTTGTTATTTTTTTCCGGGAGAAGGAAGCATTTTGAAAAAAAAACACCAAGAAACAAAAGATATTTATCTTTCTCCAAAAAATGAGTATGAATATTCTCAGAATTTTTATGGAACATTTAAGCAGACCTTGGCAGATGTTCACAGTTTCAATCGTCTCTAAATAAAAAAATCGAATTCGGTCGAACTGGTGGTCAAAATGAATTTTAATCAGGGGGCCCAGGACAACATTCTCCCCAAGTTTCTGAACTATCGACTGAAACACATTTTTACTATAAAAAACTGCGCGGTCCTTTATACATTTCAGCAGGCGACTTGAGCCGGCATATATCAAAAATTGATGCAATTTATCTGGAGATAGCTCGGAATCTATGTCGCCTCTGTAGGTTGATACTAATGCATTAATTATTGTAGTGCACTGATTATTAGCTTGTTTTGCATAGTCAAACTCTTTTTCCAAATTTTCTTTATTTTCAGATTCTTTCTCTATTTGTTCATCATCGCCAGATTCACTAGAATCGTGTCCTAATGGTTCTTCCTTTTCGCAGTCCTCATCACTGGTTTCAAAATCCAAATTTTCTCAGTTATTTTCTCGGATTTTCTAGATTGTTCTGTCTCAGGTTCTTGAATTTTCGCATCATCATTATCAGTAGAATTATTTTCATTAATGTGAAATATACCGAAAAGCTGATTCGTCATCTGGCACGTGCCGACTGCCGAAACTTAAATAATAACGTCTGTGGAATTGCCAAATTGGTCTGTTAATTGATTGCATATTTTTTTAATACACCGAAAAAAATATGTTCGAGAAATCAATGAATTAAAGTTCATTGAGAATTTATGAATCTGTTTATTGATATAATGTATATGTTCATTAAGACAATGTACACATTTATTGTTACTATGTAAACGTACATTAGATTAATAAACAGATTCATCACTTTTCAGTCGATGAACCGATTCATTAATATTACGAACATATTTTTTTTCAATGCGATACAGTGAATAAAGATTAAAAAAATGAATATTCAAGAATATTCAAACACGATAAAGACAAACAATAAATTCCTATAGACTTATGAAAAAAATTGAAATCGAAAGGAAGAACTATAAAATGATTTCAAATTCAAATGATATAAAATGTAAATAAACGACAAATGTTCGTGAACACATACTCGCATGAACCATTCTTATTTTGTTATTTTTGTTGCAATTGAGATCTGATGAGGATGATATGGAAAAGGGAAGAAATGTATTTCATGATAGTTGTAATTATCATTATTGCTATCGGAAATGCGAAAATAAATAACGACATAACAAAGAAATAAAATGTTTACATCGCTTTTTTACCTCAATAAATCGGGAAAGGGGGCCCCTGGAAAAGTGGGGCCCTAGGCGCGCGCCTAGTGCGCCTAGGCCTAAACGCGCCTCTGGAAGACTACAGTGTATAGATATACAATGAAAGATACATATAATATGTAGCTTAGAATTTAACACAATATTTGATGAATAATATATTTTCAATATTGTTGAATAGAATATTACAAATCAAATATTACAGCGAGAAAAATATTTACCTAAAACAACAGTAAACGCGAATTATTGACTTTTTTAATTGATACAATGAAAAGTTCTTTAGTGGTACGAATTGATTGTCATTACTTATTTACCTTATTCATGGTCACAATCGCCGGGAGAGTCCGTCACTTAGATGAGTGGCCGTATCTCATTTCGCCGTCCTGGTTAAGTGGTGGAATAGCATTAGCTAAACTTCGTCAGGACGTTAAAATAAATAAGACGTTAAAAAAAATGTTTCATCATTTCAATCATTGTTTCATTACATAAAAAAATCACGCTAAATAATTATGCTCCTTTATGATATTTAGCTTCAATATGATGTCAAGGAACCCAATCCTTTTTATCAAAATGTTATTTTTAAATCGTATAAGTATCGAGTTCACCAAGAGTTAGTAGCTGCAACTGATAAGAAAACATTTCCTTTCATATTACTTATTTTCAACTCCTAATTATTGTTTAGTATAGCTAACATTACTTTCTAGTTGTTTCAGTAATATAAATTAGTACCCACCTTTCAGGATATTTGGGAAACAGAAGGAAGCTTATTGTGTCACCCGCCTTCAAAGTGTATAGAACCCATTATAAACAAAAATCAAATAAATAAATAAACTTAGAATAAAAAATTGTCGAAAATTTAACGAAAAAGCTACGAAAATAACCAACCACCTTATAAGAGTTGAAAGACTGTCAATCGCACAACGTTAAGAATTGTTATATGGCTTTTGACAAATATATACCTTATCGTTATTGCGACTATGAACAAATTTGGTCCCGCCAGAAAGGGTTGCTTTCGCTTCTGTATAGTTTCTGTCTTCTGTGAAGAAAGTAATACAGTAAAAATTTAATATCAAATTAAATGTGTTTGCCTCTTTGTAAATAACACCATCTTGGAAACATAGCATAGCCGTCTAATTTTATAACAAAATTAAAATATCGCATTTGACAAATTGGACTTGCCACGAAATACAAACGTCACTTTTGACTTTTTGTTTATTTCGTAGAAATTAAATCATTTTAATTGAAGTATAATTCAATACAATCGTGCAAAAAACAGTATGAGCATCACGAACGTTAAGGGTTGTACCGGTCTCCGGCAAAATTGGAGGCTTCGCTAGCGCTCAGCCTCCAAGCATTGCCAACGATCGGTAGACGTCTCTTACCGTTCTTGATACTCAATATACTTACTATATATTTAGTATGCATGTTGTGTTTATACCTAACTAATGTCGTAGTTTAACGAATTCAACCAATTCATCCTAACGTAGGCTCTCTCTCTCAGCTTCACGAAACGTGACACAGTAACTATCAATTTTTGGAATAATCCCTCTATCACTATTAATTCTGTTTATTCACTTTGCTATTTCTAAACTTTTAAAAGTATCCAAGTGTCTTACTTATTACATTCTTAATTAACCTTAAATCATTGACCACAAGAGTCGCAAAGGATACAATTAAGTAAAGCGGAAGGTCCGAATTTTATGAAATCACTAGCTGAAGTTTAAAAAATTTTGGACAAACGAAACGTCCAATGTGGTCATTTAGTCAAATTTCATTTTTTTAAATTTAAATATACAGCAAAATTATGCTTTTTAATGTTTCAAAAAGTTTTATTAAAACTCTACACGTGTTTCGGCTTATTAGGCCTTTATCAAGAGTACAAGATATTACTAAATTTAAAATGTGTTCCTTACTTATTTATACCTAATGGAAGGTACAAATTATTCAAAGCTTTTAATCTATTTATTACATGCAAATAGTTATAAGATTCCTATCCTATGTAAATAAACTATAAATAAGTTCTTAATGTTAAACTATTTTTTCTAGAATATTATGACCCATAAATAATGTTTGATCATTAGTTACATTTTTATGCTTTTTGACAGCATTCATGATCTCAAATTGTTCTAGTAAATCTAACTTCTTTCCTTTATTTTCTGTATGGAGTAATTCGACTTCATTAAAATTAACAAAATTATTATTTTCTATGCAGTGTGTTGACATACCGGTGCCACGTATACCAATCGTTACTGATTTTTTATGTTCAGCGAGACGATTTTTTAATTTGCGACCAGTTTGACCGATATGTATAGCATCGCAGTCTTTACATTTTAATTGATATACACCTGTTTTTTCTAATAAATCTCTTTTATCTTTATTATTAACTAACATTTTCCCTAGATTATTTTTACTAACAAATAGTTTTACATCCTAGTTTTTTCAGTTTATGACTAATTTTATCGCTAATCTTAGGCCTATAATTAATACATTTATATATGTCAGTTCTTTGTGGAGTATCAGCATAAAATTCTTTAAGTAACTTTTTCTTTTGTTTATGTTTTATTAATTTATCTATTTGTTTTCACTATAACCGTTGTTTCTAGCGATTTCTTTATAGTGAAAACCTCATAGATAAATTAATAAAACATAAACAAAAGAAAAAGTTACTTAAAGAATTTTATGCTGATACTCCACAAAGAACTGACATATATAAATGTATTAATTATAGGCCTAAGATTAGCGATAAAATTAGTCATAAACTGAAAAAATTAGGAAGTAAAACTATTTCTGTTAATAAAAATAATCTAGGGAAAATGTTAGTTAATAATAAAGATAAAAGAGATTTATTAGAAAAAACAGGTGTATGTCAATTAAAATGTAATGACTGCGATGCTATATATATATATATCGGTCAAACTGGTCGCAAATTAAAAAATCGTCTCGCTGAACATAAAAAATCAATAACGAATGGTATACATAGCACCGGTATGTCAACACACTGCATAGAAAATAATCATTTTGTTAATTTTAATGAAGTCGAATTACTCCATACAGAAAATAAAGGAAAGAAGTTAGATTTACTAGAACAATTTGAGATCATGAAAGCTGTCAAAAAGCATAAAAATGTAACTAATGATCAAACATTATTTATGGGTCATAATATTCTGGAAAAAATAGTTTAACATTAAGAACTTATTTGTAGTATATTTACATAGGATAGGAATCTTATAACTATTTGCATGTAATAAATAGATTAAAAGCTTTGAATAATTTATACCTTCCATTAGGTATAAATAAGTAAGGAACACATTTTAAATTTAGTAATATCTTGTACTCTTGATAAAGGCCTAATAAGCCGAAACACGTGTAGAGTTTTAATAAAACTTTTTGAAACATTAAAAAGCATAATTTTCCTGTATATTTAAATTATTGAAGAATGTTTCACGAGGAACCAACCGTAGAATCAACCCAATTTCATTTTGCATTTTTTAGTATAATTGGGCGAAGTAACCATCAAACAGTTATTATGCTTAACATTTGTGGTGGATCCGATAAGTAGTGCCAAAAATATACTGCTTTAAAATCAAATTCTTCATAAACTGATGCGCTCGAATCGCTGACGTCATTGGCTCCAAAGTCCTATCTCTCTGAAATCCACGATCGCGGATGTCAGGGTTACTATTACCAGGTAGGATTTTAATCTGCCAGAGTGGATTTAATTATGGTGATGGAGTATTTTAAAACAAATCACCAGTATAAAAGTGCCAAAGTGAGAGGAGTATTAACACACGAAAGAACAACAATAAAATTTAAAAAATATTGCTGTTTGTTGGGGTTCGTTTCCCTTAATATCGCGCCTCCTGGAATGGCTATTAAACTGAATCTGTCCTACCTTGATGCGGTGTACTCACTAGAGATACTTTAGGAGATGATAGTGGTCGTCCGGGGGACGTGGAACCCCTTCTAAGGTGAATTTGATCGATTTTAGAAAATCCACTTCAGTGCTCCTGATACTTATTTTATCAAAGGCACCTTATAACTTACTTACTTTTCTTCCTATGGCGTTGAAATTTTGTAAGGAGATGATGGTAGACCTGAGAGCTGATTTGAGGTAGGGTGACCTACCCTGTTGAACTGGATGTCTGCGTCTTGACCTCAAGTCGGCTTAACTAGCATCGAGCCGACGTTTTTTCGTGGTATAGCAAATGTAGTTGTTTTGCTGAGATTTCAGAAATAAAACACACTGTTTTAGTACAACGACGAAGGTTTTACAAACATTTTATATAATTGCTTTTTACAAGTTTTTCAGGTTACGAGAGTTTCGTATCGCAGCCATACGTAAGTTTAAGTTTTCACAGGTACATTTATTGTTAAATACACAACACGAGAAGTCCAGTGTGATTTTCCTATTAATAATTTTTGGTCGCTTGACACGGTTTTGTAGAACTTTGAGTAGTTACATTGTCGAAAAAATGTTCGTGGACGGGGAGTACTGCCCTCTCCGATTGTCTAGTCGCCACTCATTCTCTAGAGGGTCGCGGTTTAGGGTTCTCATTTAGGTATAGCATTGAGTTCTTTTTGCTAACTTCGACGGCGGATGGTCCTTTGAAAATTTGTTTTTCGAAAATCGTATTAGCTAGTTATTTATTATAATATTTAAAAACAGAACGTTTTTCTTCGGTATTTGCCACTATTCATGATACAACGTACTTTCTACTATTGCATTTATATATAGACTGTTAGGTATCTAGACAAGCAGCTTCATCTTATCGACGCGATTGGAGCCTCTGACGTTACGCAGTTATAACACGAAAGCGCCACGTGTTGATGTTGTTGATTCGTTTTAAGGCTTATAGAGACTTTAGAAAATAGTTTTATTTTGCATTTCGCTTCAGAATTAAAAGATCTTTCAGAAAATGCAATAGGAAAAAACTGATTACTAGATTATTATTAGATTCAAAGAACATACAGATTCGCAAAATGTTCGATTAGGTATAAGCAATAAAAGCAAGCGAGAGTGAAGCAACTAGGCTATTTTTTTTATCGTATAATACATCATACACCGTTCCACCTGCTTTCCCCACTATATGTGTGTGGGCAGCTCTGTCTGCGGAATTTCAATTTCTTTCCGCTTTTACGTTTTAGTGCAATACCAAAAGCAACACTTTTCGAATCTGTACAGTTAATCTTAAATACGGAAGAATTGCCGTTTATTTAGTATAAATACAGCATGCATTGTAATACACCGCTGCCTAAGTAATCACTACTTCCACATTGAGATTTCTCATCCAAGCGCAAACATATTGATACTATCGAAACATATTCTTTATAGAATTTTGCAAACAGCTGAAAAAAACTATCTATGAGAACTGAAATAAAAACTATTTGTAAAATTATTGATATACAATCTTTGCATTCTTTCGAAAACTGAATTCTGGTTATGCTAGCAAATTGAAATCTTAAAATGAATTTGTGTCATTTCCTATTTGAAAATTCTCATTCAACAACATAGTCCCCTACGGTTATGCAGATTAAACTAGTATCTACATAACCCCCTACGGTCATGAATATTCAGTTAAAAATGAGAACAAAGGTCTAAAATGAATTTATTTACCTACCTTGTTTTAAAAAATTTTTATTCTAATGAATTACATTATCATGAAATCTATGATTCTGTTTTTGGAAACGTTTAACTTTTGAAACGTTTTTCGTCGTTATGCTGGAGCTCATCAGAAAGGCACAAAGCCACTCATAAAGATGTTTCATGCAAAACCAAGACAATTTCTATGAATAAGTATGAAATAATTATATTTCACATTTAGTGATAAAAACAGCAAATCTTCACCTATCTATTAGTTAACTAGTATTGGAGTCTATATGCACTATGCATGTTTAAAAGTAAATTATTATTTGTTTGTTTATAATTGTATTGAAACATAAGAAGTTATACAAATTCATTTTAGGATTTCAATTTGCTAGCATAACTAGAATTCAGGTTATTGAAAGAATGCAAAGATGTCATTAATATTTTTACACATAGTTTTTCTTTTAGTTCTCATAGATAGTTATTTTTTCTGCTGTTTTCAAAATTCTATAAAGAATATGTTTCAGGGGTTTTCAGCTAAAGAGGCAAATAAAGGTAGGACATTTTTGATGGCCTCATTAAAATTTTATAAAAAGAAAAAACTGCTAGTTCAATTGAAACACTAGAATAATAATTCTATTATATCGTAATTTAATTACTATATGTGCATTGTATTTTATTTATAATGGTTTTCGTCATTATTGGAATGCATTATGCTGACTACATGAATTGCATTGAATTTCAGAATTCATATTGAAAGATTATTTAACCATGAAAATGGCATAACAGTAATAACTGGGTCAGTTCTATTACCAAATATTTTTTATAGACGGATTAAATGAAATTTGAAAACTCAAGCAATACAATACATCTTTATTCATCACATAAAGTTTGTACAAGAATGTACAATACTTATTGGACTAGTCAATAGAAATTACAGACATACATATGAATAAAAAACATAATACAGACAAATCCATTCTTATAAAAAATACACATTCACACAGACAATTTTACCTCAATTAAAATTACTTTTAGTATAAAACATACAATTAACTAATATTAATACTTATATATTTAAAATCTCCTCTACAAATAATTATAGAACACATTTTTGAAAGTATTAAAATTGCTAAAATTTTTACTAGTGCCGAATAAGCTCTTAGACTTAGTTTAGTGGAAGGAGAATTGTGGTAATTAATAAAATAATTAGACAAGTAGATCTTCCCTCGTTTTGTGACATTGTCACAATTATTTAGCGTGAAACAAGGCCTTTTGAAAATACATAATCAAAATTATCGGGGTGGTAAACTTAATAATAATTAAACGCGGTTACGAGCTCGCAGGTCGCAAATACGTTTAATTAATAATATTCCACGAACACAGTTTTCATTATACTCATTTTGTAAGCTTTTAAATCCACTATTATTTTCTGACGAAGAGATTAAGTTTTAACCACAGTTTAATTTTAATTATATCCCATACACTTTTAGACACTTCGCGAAAATGAAAACTTTTATAAAACGGGAAATAACAGCAAAAAATACAAAAGAGCAAAAATGCATCTAGGTCGCACAATAGCCAGCAACTAATACGGCTGAAAAACTACATAATGTAACATGTCATATTGTTTTGTGTAAAAGTTGCGAAAATATGAAATGTAAGCGTGACTTGTATCTCCCACATTCGTGCTATTTTGGCTCTACTGACATTTTGCTTTGTCTTTTTCAGGTATGTGGAAAGATAATTTAATTCTACCCATCTGCGGTAAGTGAAATTGCTGATGTAGATGCTTGGCTATATTTATTTTTCATTTCTGAAATAAAGTTAACGATGTATGTAACAAGGAGGTGGATTTTGATTTTCCAGTTGGGTGCGTATTGGTTGAATTGTTCGGGATAACACATGTTCCTAATTTGTAATTTTCCATTATTTTAATTCTGATCCGCCTTGTTAAAAATGTTGCTGCATTGTGTGGATATAAGGAGCAATTCTGTGTTTCAGTCAACGTATACGTTAAATGTAGTTAAATAAAGTGATTGAGATGTTATACAAGGTGTCCCACGAATGGAATAGGGCTACTGTAGGCATATAAACATTCCGTATATGTATTTGGCACCCAGACCTTTTCTATTGGCCAGTTTAATATTTCCAGCCAATCAATTATGGGGTGCGAAATATGAGGACGGAATGTTATTAGGTGCCAAATTCAGGGATGTAATATGACAAGCATTTCGTATTAGTTTTACAGGTTAAGTATTAAGAATCTAATAGATCAATACGTAAGATGGTCAGCCTAGGATGTTTCGGGTTCAAATTCAAAACTACTACTAATCCATGAAATTGTCGCCAAGTTGGTCCTCTCAACTAACACAAACAAATATAGTAGCATGTATTTCAAGGATCCTTGGGGTCGAGAGTTGACTAACTCCCAGAGTAGACATATCGTAGGACGCTCCCGCAGAAAACAGAAAAAGGATCAGTTAGAACTGCGTTATACTCGATAAAATTGAAATCGTCTGTAGATCAAAAAATTCTGCGTAAAGTGAAGTATCATAGTAGACGAACAAAGTACATACCGAATTAATAATTGAAAATTACTGCTAAAGTGTTTATTAATAGTACCAAAAATAAAGTAAGTAAGTGCAGTACCTTTGGCCGTCGACAGAAACAGTTCTATCTATACCTAGGGCCCTTTCAATCAGCTGAATGTTAAATATTGCATTAGTGTCAAGTGAGCGACATGTATTTATAAAGCAATACAGACATATTAGCCGTGTTGTGACTTAAGTATAATACAACTGCAACTAGAACTGTTTTTGGAAAGTGGAGCTAACTGAATTTCTTAGAATTGAAAATGTATTAAACATAAGGCTGGTCCCACAACAGGAGGGTTATGACTGGGCTTGTTTACAAATGCAAAACTATTTCTCAAATCAAAGTGGTTAGGGTCTGCTTGATGTTTAGAGCTTCCCAAATGTTGTCCTATATCTCTTTTTTACTTTTTGCAGACTTTACTTTTTATTTTGCTTTACCTTGGCAGATCGGTATACAGGACATTTCAAAATCCCTTTAAGGGCTCTTCCTTGCACTTGTAAATGGCAGTTAACCTGTGGAACGGTTAGAAAATGAAAGCTTCTTACAGCGAGCTGTAGGTCTTGGCGAGCAGTCGTAATGGATGCACTGATGCAGGAGGTTGAAACGAGAACACAAGTTCCTGGGAAGCGTGAAACCACATCTGGACGAAAGCAGGCAGGAGGAGATGCATACTGTTAGGCTCAGAAACGGAAGAACGCGAGAAGACTCAGGAGAAGAATAAACAAGGATATGATGATAGATGGAAACTTAGATTAAGCACAGAAACGTAAACGAAGCATCTCACAAACACTACACTTCCCACCCAGGTGATGATAGATGGAAAATTAAAAGAAGCATGGAAACTTAAAAGAAGCATCTCACAAACACCTACATTTCCCAGCCTATATTCCTACCCCATGCATCATGTGGTTCTCGTTGCTAGCTACAAGCATGTCCCATATCCATTCCGGTGTATGTAGCTGGTCCGGTGGTATATAAAATGATTCAGACTGGATGTCTGGAAATGGTAGCAATGTCTACCATACGCTGGCTAAGGAATCAATCAATCAATCAATATATTTCTAGGATCCTTATAAACAGACCCCCTGATAAAATACACAATAATAAGTAATATGCCCAGCGGGATCATGTACCAAACCTTAGCTCGTACATGATCCGGACAGTGTCGCGGTCGTATTAAAAACATATTCATGTTTATAATAGTCAATACTGCCGTAGTTCATTCTTCATTGCACCGTATTTGTGAAATCTCTCTTTTTTATATCTCACCTCATTTGTTCAAATAAAAACTATCTCCATTGAGGAAGATCGGTTGATATTAACCCGTGCCTCCAATACCATGAAGTCTTAAGTGTATTTCTTTAAGAGGGGAGAGGGGGGGATTTTCTTGTAATTTGCGCTAAAATCGTGAACATGTAGTGAAATAAAAATCGCCGTGAATTAAGAATGAAGTAAGTATACACCTTCCGCTAAAGGAATTTCATGGGTCACCTAGTCTTATTTGGACCCTATGCTAAGGAATCTTATTTTTAAGATTTTCCAGAAAGCATCAAAATTATTTTGAGATGTTTTGATTTCTTCTTAATAAATAGGCGGTTTGATTGATTGATTGATCATTGATATTCAATCTGGGCAGTCATTGCAGCCACCTCCGGCTATCCAGTCTGGATGTTTTATATCCCGCCGGATCGGTATACGCCGCATTGGACATGCGACATCCTTGTTGCCAGAGTCACATGACGTAGGAATAAACGATGAGGAGAAGTGTAGGTGTTTGTGAGATGCTTTTTTTAACTTCCCATGCTTCTTGTAGTTTCCATCTGTTATCATCGGATGGGAAGTGTAGGCGTTTTTGAGATGCTTCTTTTAAGTTTCCATGCTTTCTTTAAGTTTCCGTCTATCATTATCTCCTTATTTTTTCTTCTTCTGAGTCTTTTGTTTCTTCAGTCCCTGTATCTAGCAGTATGCACATCCTCCTGTCCGCTTGCGTCCACATATAGTTTCATGTTTCCCAGAAATCACATCAGTGCTTTCACCTCATTTGTCTGTCGAGATATACATTAGCTCGTTACACGAAGCTTTTATTTTTTAACCGTTCCACAGGTAAATAACCATTTACAGTAGAAGTGCAAGAAAGGGCCCCGAGAGAACACCCTGTATACCGATCCATCAAGGTAAGGCAAAATAAGAATTAAAAATAGATGTAGGAGAATACTTGGGACTCTCTGTATATCAAGCAGACGCCGATTCCTTCGACATGAGAGACATTTTTCTATTCGTAAAAAAGACCAATATATGGACCATGTGACAAGGATTAATAAACCAATAAATAGAACTTAAATAGAACTTATGTTTTCATCCGTTGTCCATGTTGGTAGCTTCACTCTCTCTTCTGTGGTATTTCTACACTACTTCCTTCACTGAGAAGATAACTTAATGATGTACAATTGTACAGCTTGTACTATATTGCCAGATGTTTTCTTTATCACAATAAACCACTTGAAGGGGTCTTTGGTTGTCTTGGGTATAGGTAGAGGCACTACACTTGCACTTGATTGCTTTATTTTTATTTTTTATTTTATATTTTTTTTACTGGTACAGTGTTTTTAGTTCATATGGAATTAATATTTCATATCAACTTTGTTTTTCTATTATGGCATTTCACTTCACGCAGAATTTTTTGATCTACCGGTAGCTTAAATTTGATCGAGTTTAACAATGTTTTCACCGCTTTATTCAGCGCTTTTTTCGGAAGAATTCTACAGTACGTCTATACACGACGTTGGTCAACTACCGACTCTAATATCTTAATAAATATGCGATTTATAAGAAAAATTTATGAACACTTATTTGTAGAATAGTAAATTCAGTACAGAAAAGGTCTGTTGCCATTTTCAAATAAATATGTTATTTTCAAGTATATAAAGGAAACAGTGGAATACAAATGGCGTTGAAAATTTTCCATATTTTTTTCGAATTTCCTAATAAATGAAATTGCGTGGCATAGCGGTCAGACAAAACTGGACAACCCATGAAATTCCTTTAGAGGACGGTGTATGCTTAATTTTAAATGCACCTTTTTTTAAAGGCATCGGACACTCCAGCCACCACCTCCAACATGCCCACCCATAATTAAAGGATTTATCAAAATAAAAGTATGTTTTAGTGTGTATGAAAACAACAGTTCTCGGAAAATAATTTGGCAGCAGCCACCCCTATTACCACCTTGGGGCAGACGATTTCAACTATTATATTATAATATTCTTTGAGCAATTATATCCACCTATTCAAATGCATATATAGTATCAAGACGTTTCCGTTTAAAGAGACGTATGGGAAATT
This sequence comes from Stenurella melanura, assembly GCA_963583905.1. NCBI lineage: Eukaryota > Metazoa > Arthropoda > Insecta > Coleoptera > Cerambycidae > Stenurella > Stenurella melanura. Next base: position 68,116,644 of record OY757313.1, read on the forward strand.
TTGATATGAAAATAGTGATTCTTTAGGCAGCGGTTTTTTTAGAATCAAGCTAGAGAGTGCACGAAAGGATTTTCATTATGACCGCAACATTTGTGCGGCATTGTCGCCGAGATTTTGTCTGAATTATGTATCATGCCTTACACAATTTCACCATAAAAACACACAAATAGAGAAAGTTGTAGGACGGATTGTCCAAAATTTCTTATTTATTAAATATCTCCAGCTATGCCTTAATTTTGCAGGGAAGTGTATACAGGGTGACCCAAAACTCAACGTCATCCCATGGAGGCCTGATAGGTCCGCTCATGACTGACCAGAATATCAAAATAGAATCTTAGTAAAAAATTGGTAGTTTTTGAGACATTGACTCTTACGAATTTTGTGAAAGTGTCCTTAGATTAGTTTTTTGCGTGCCACAACTACAAAATGTCATACTAGAAAGTTCTAATTTTTGTGACGAAACTCTGAATAGCCCTGCTGTTGACCACAGTCCTAAATAAAATTAGTAGTGCCATAACTATGGAAAAATACATTTTTGCCGATTCATGATTTAATTTTTTTCTTTTAGCTAACTTAGATTCTTCATACTGTAAAAAAAATTGCCACTCTAACCTGACAAGTCATTTTTAAAAATTGCCCATTTAGTGTAGTTTTCAAAATGCTGTATCTCTTTCTATGTTTTACTGTAGAAAAAAGTCGTTGTTATTTTACTGGAAAAGGAGCTCATTGTGAAATTATTTCAATAATTTGGAATTCGAATGAAAACACTTGTATTTATTAAAATCTAACCAACACAAATGAAAATAAAAAATGCGTTCAGATTACCTGTCACTGAGTCGAATGCAAGCTCAGCATCTTTTTAAACATCAGTCATGCACTTCCTGCGACATTTGCTTGTTTTTTCCTTCTTCAATTCTTTGGGACTTCTTGCCACATGTATGCTTTCTTTTTAAGTGGTGTTCGGGGAATCTAAAAAATATCACAATTAACCAGTATGTTACTGATAAATATCCTCTACGCCTGTGACTTTTACGTCAAAGGATCAGTTAGAGGTTTCTTTTTTTTTAAATAAACAACACAAATAAGTATAAAAACTTGAAATTAAATATTTAGCCGACGTTTCGGAAATCTAATCTGTTTCCTTTTTCAAGGCTTTTTTTGAAAAGTCTTTTTTGCTGTGTATGATAAATACACAGCTCTAAGAATGTTTGTTATATTCAATATCCATAGATACTTACTATTTATATAGAACTGTTGATGTAGTTAACTGTTTTATTAGTTTTTATACAATGTTAAGTTTGTGAAGTTCTTCTTTTAATATTGACAACCAAGTTGTACAGACATCTACAGAAGAACTTCACAAACTTAACATTGTATAAAAACTAAAACTATATTAACAGTTCTATGTAAATAGTAAGTATCTATGGATATTGAATATAACAAACATTCTTAGAGCTGTGTATTTATCATACACAGCAAATAAGATTTTTCAAATAAAGCCTTGAAAAGGAAACATTAGATTTCCGAAACGTCGGCGAAATATTTGATTTCAAGTTTTTATACTTATTTGTGTTGTTTATTAAAAAAAATAAACCTCTAACAGATCCTTTGACGTAAAATTCACAGACCTAGAGGTTATTTACCGGTAATATACTGGTTAATTGAGATATTTTGTAGATTTCTCGAGCACCGCTTAAAAAGAAAACATACATGTGAATGAATGAGGAGGAAAAAATTAAGATAATACCACAAATAATATTTAGATAATATTCGTTTCTTGTGTGGCTTCATTAATAAGGTGTCCTAATTAATTTACATTATTTATTTGTTTTCCATAGACCCTCTCCCTTATGTAACCCCAGTAGAAAAAAATTGTATATTTAAATCCGGGGACCGGGGAGGCCACAAACTGAGACCAATACGACCGATCCATCTCTGTGAATAAATTTGATCCAAATAATTTCTCACACCTCGTGCGTAATGATCTGGACAACCGTCATTTTAATTTAACAAGAGTCTAAGTTAGCTAATAAAAAAAAAACTCTTAAATCGGGCAAAGATGTTTTATTTTCCAAAGCCATGACCCAATAATTTTATTTAGGACTGTGATCAATAACAGGACTATTCAGGGCTGCGTAACAAGAATTCTTAAAATATAGAATTTTGTAGCTATGGCACGTGAAAAACTTAGCTGTGTCGATTTTCACGAAAATCATAAGCGTGTCAAAACTAACAATTTTTTACTAAAGTCATATTTTGATATTATGTTCAGTCATGAGCGGCTTATCAGCCCTCCAAGGGATGACGTTGAGATTTGGTATACCCTGTATGTACGTGATTTGGTGAGAGTGAGTTATTCTTCCATACTACGGATGTAACTTATTTGAGCCATTTGTAATGCATGTAGTTATGTTTCTTTCAATCCGAGATATTTCTTTGCCAAATGCCCGTTTCGACACAATCGGCACTTAGAGGGATAATACCAACCGCTGAACTATTATCACTAAACATTACGTAGTTGGCAATTTTCAGCTTGATATTGCCTGTTTTCAATGCGAACAGCCGCTCATATATTATACCGGAAATAAGCTACAAAGACGATCAAAGATAGCCAGTAAGAATCTCTGTGCCCAAACATATAAAACACATTTAAAGTTATGCGTTCCCGCCTTGCTGGCGCGCTCGCTATATCCTGAATGTTACAGCAGGACGCAAATATCAGCTTATTCTAGGAGGGTTGCGGGGATCTAGCAGGAACAGACGTAGAATGCTACTATTCTGCATTTTGGACCACTTCCAACTAGATGCACAGATGTGCTTTTTGTTGGAAATAAGTAGATGTTTCTTTAATGTAATGATAATTAGTTGTAATCGTTTTGGTTCACTGAAAATTTATATTATTTTGTAGTATGACGATGAATACGTATTCAGACAGTTATTTTTTTAATAATTGGTCATATTAATATTAAATAACCAATCAGAAATATCTGTATGTTGTATTGTGTGAATAACCTTTGTATGTGTGTGTATCATTATATTAATGTAAATATTAAGTGGTGTATATGATATACAGGGTGTACCATGGCTAGGGGACAATATTTGGGAACACATCTATCAAAATAACACTAAAAGTACCTATATTTTTTTGTATGGCATCCCATTTCGGAGCTAATTATCTTTAAAGGTTAAATCTTCTGATAGCTTGCAAAGTACTTTATCGATGTAATAAAATTTGTATAATACCTATAGATACTAAGTATCTTTGATTTAGACCATTGTTAGAAGCGTTGATTTAGAGGTATAGCGCCTTTCGTATCTTATCTAGGAAGCTATGGGTCGAACATCCACTTTGTACCACTTAATTTTGACATAAAATAACTTTTAAAACTTGAAGTGACATTTTTAAATTCCCCCAAATTTTTTTTTTCAAAGATGTTCTTGTACGAAAGCATAGAAATGCCAGGATGATATTTTTTTCTAACTCGGTATTCACAATTGTTAACTCGGAATTCATTATTGTGTCTCGAATTCGCAATTGTAAGTCGCAATTCACAATTGTAAGTCGGAATTCACCATTGTTAAATTAAAATACTTGAACACTTCTTAGGATATTGTACTGGATCGGAGTTTCACCAATCATATTGGCATCATGTGGAGATTATTGAAATTCAAGTGAATTTAATAATCTATTCTGTTTATATATCTAACTAATGTCATGGTTCAACAAATTCATCCCATCCTAGTCTAAGTTCTGTCACGGCTCGGCAAACCTAACCTACTAAGCAATAAAGCAGCCTTGGAAAATGTCTACGCCACCATTTTTATATTTTGCTATTTCTAAGATTTCAAAAGCTGCTGCAGGTTACCATTCCTAATTAACCTTACATTAATTACTGATTATAGGAAACTCAAAGGATAAAATTGAAGCACGCGATAGGTCCAGGATTTATTAAATCAATTCTAAGTATTATATTTTGAAGTAATTTGGACACACGAAACTTTCAATTAGCACATAACAAGTAATAAACTGCTGAATGCTTTTAAAAGCTTGAAAATTGCATAGTATAATTTTGAGACATACGATATGTAGACATGTATTATGTGTACAGTGTTATGTTGTCCGAAGAAATATGTCTAATATTTTCAATCCTGCAGAGAAGCCCACTGAATTAATTTTTTGTGCTCTTGCTCTTGTCTATTATGTGCTTTTATCATTCAATAAAATAACTGTGTAGGATTATTTTTTCTCTTTGACTAATTTTCAGTGACCTTCTCATAGATAGGTATCTGATTTTTTAGATGAAAATATACTATCTCTCAGGATAATATTATTAATTAGCCTTATAGTATGCAAGTGCAATCAGAAGTAATATTAAAAGTGTACGGAATTGATAATTTCTGTTTCAATGTATTGTATATTAGTTATATGAAAAAACCGCAGTCTAAGGAATCACTACTTCTACATCCAGATTTTTCATCCAAGTCACTTTAAAGGAAGCATCTTAACTATATTTGCACTCTAATATGTGGAAATTATTGGTTATTGAAAAATATTAGAAAGAAACTGAGGCCTTGGTTTCTAGTATATACACCAAATCCCAAGTTTCTGTACTCCTACTAGCTTGCTTTACTTATTTTTCCCTATTTATCTGTACTTACCTCTCACTCCTTCAACGTAATCATATCAAAATATAATCTAGTATCAGATGTCGTTATAATATAATAATACATTCGTGTACCAAATTTCAAGTGAAAATCTCAATTTAATTTTAGCAACTCTTTTAATAAGAGAGTGGGGATGTAGGGGGGATGGAAAATATTAAATATAAAATTTGAGGCTTTCGCTTCTAGTACAAACACCAAATCTCAAATTTCTTTACTCTTACCAGCTTGTTCTATTTTGCCCTATTTAGCTCTATTTAACCCCCAACCCTTCAATGGAATCATCTCAAAATATAATCTAGTTATAATACATACGTGTACCAAATTTCAAGTGAATATCTCCATTTTATCTTATCAACCCCTTTAATAATGTGGTAGGGGTGGTTGGAGGATGGTTGAAACATATTTAAAAAAAAATCTGAGTCCTTAACTCCTAGTACATATACCAAATTTCAAGTTTCTGGACTCTTACCAACTTGCTTTATTTATTTTTCCCTTTTTACCCCTATTTAACCCCCAACCCTTTAACGGAATAATCCCAAAATGTAATCTAGTTCCCGATGTCATTATAATATATACGTACACCAAATTTCAAGTGAATGTCTCAATTTTATTCTACCAACCCCTTTAATAATGGAGTGGGGGGGTGGTGGGGGGATGTAAAATATTACAAAAAGATTGAGGACTTGGTTTCCAGTACATACATCAAATTTTAAGTGTCTACACTCATAGCAGCTTGCTTTAATTATTTTCTCCTATGTACCCTTATTTACCACCCATGCGGCTATGTTAAAAAATAATCCAGTTCCAGATGTCGTTATAATATATATGTGTACAAAATTTCAAGTCAATTTCTTAAACCGCTCCTGTGAAAACGCGCGGACAAAAAAAAGGTACAGACAGACCGACCGACAGACAGGCCGACCGACAGACAAACCGACCGAGCGACAGACAAACTGATCGACAGACAGACTTACCGACAGACAGACAGACCGACGCACCCGACCGATAAACAGAGAGAAATTTTTTTACGCTCAAATTTAAAATCTCGACGTTTCATGGCACTCTAAACCTATTTCAAGAAAAAAAAAATTGACTTTTCTTTTACCATTACTATAATTCCAATCCACTACGTGGTAAAGTCTGAGGTCTTGACTTCCAGTATATACAGCAAATCCCAAGTTTCTGTACTCTTACCAGCTTGCTTTACTTATGTTCCATATTCACCCCTATTAAACCCCCAATCCTTGTACTGAATCATCTCTAAATAGCATCTAATTCCAGGTGTCGTTATAATATATACGTGTACCAAATTTGAAGCGAATATTTAATTTTATTTTATCAGCCGCTTTAAAATGGAGTGGGGGTGGTGGGAGAGTTGAAAAATATTGTACAAAAATCTGAGGTCTTGGCTTCTTGTATGTACACCGAATTCCAAGTTTCTGTTCTCTTACCAGCTTGCTTTACTTATTTTCCAATATTTATCCCTATTTTAACCCCAACCCTTCAACGGAATCATCTCAAATTATAATCAGTTCCAGTTGTCTTTATAATATAATACTTCCACTCCACTATGTGGATGTGGAAGTATCATATACTTTGAGCACCTAAATGACATTTTTCAAAAAACATGAGAATAGAAAAAAACATGTCGTAAAGAGTTATTAATGTTTAGTAAGCCTCATTTTAGGCATCACACTCTATATTAATGATGATAATTAATCATTTAACGTTTTTTAAAAAGCGTGTTTTAAAAAATGCTATCTTTATCCAAGACTGTATTTTTGTAAGAATCATTTAAGTGAACTAAAACCTGCAATCTCATAGTTCGAGTAACTGTAACTGAATATCCGATTCTTATACCAGGGTAAAACAAAGAGAAAAATAAATCGAGGCAGGCATTATAATCTGACGAATATCGGAGCTCGGAGGTCTAATAAGCAATTATAAGCAATTTACTTGAGCTTTGTGACAATCCAACCGCGAGATCTTGTTAAGGTTTCTTTTCAGATAGTGATTTTTATCCGTTTTGTTAGTTATGGACCATTTAATACTGCCATGCCACTCCTTCCATGCCTGATTGCACTGTCAATATACTTTAATTTTATATAGGAAGTTAAGAAATGTAATGAAATTGAGGACAATTTATACAGAATTTAGAAAATGATTTAAACTGTTCTACTGTGTGAGGTGAATATATTATACAGGGTGATTCTTTTAAAGCGACCATTAGAATATTTCCCACTTGCAGATTAGATAGACATCTGAGATTTGGTGCCCTATCACAGTTCACCATTGCGAGTCCGAAAATAATAATTTTAGAATGGCGGCACTTCCGGAAATACCGGAAGTCGATACCAACTTGCTTATGTTAAATGAAACACCCTATATATTTTGGATATTTCGAAGTAACCATATAGTTCTGTCGAAACATGTAGCACACATTTTATACAAAAATTGACAGGTGCAACGATTTGCAAGAACCGTTATAACTATCTTCGTATAGCAGATTCTCATTTGCTCTTTTGCACGTAGAAATAACACAAGATGAACTACTCTCTTCAGTAAAAACAAATTCCATATCGGTATACCAAATGTTTTATTTTTCACGTTACATTTTGACAAATTCAAACCTTAAAAACTTCTCTATTTCAAATAGAACTCGCAATTCGCAATGGTCGACTATGGTAGAGTACCAAATCTCAAATGTCTATTTCATCCACAAGTGGGGAATATTCTAATGGCCGCCTTAAAAGAATCACCCTCTATATTATTATAATATAATGAAGAACTGGAAATCGAAGTGGATCCAAAAATTTATTTCGATAAAAATATATAATATGTAGAAGAAAATGAAGGGGACAATGAAACTTTCGTATTTACTCACTTATTCAGAATCTCATGAGTGTACATTAGAATGGAGAGTAAAAAAATTCTTAAAGCAGTTTTTGAAATTATCTCGAAAAAAAAGTGTGATTTTTTAAATCTGTAAAGTTTGCCGTAATTTAAAACTACATTTTATACAAAAATTGGCTGAGATACAACGTGTTACATTCATGGAGAAATAACGAAAAAACAGTGAAGGTAGGATCACTATTACATCAGAGCGGTAAATAAAGTGAGATTCCCTAAATCTACCTAATTAGTTATTACCCATTAACGTCCAAGACAATTTTTTTTTGAATTTTGCAAAAATATTCGGTACGTATATTCAAAATGCTTCCAAATGACCGTAAAAAATAACAAAAAAATATTCATCATGTGGTTTATCAAAAAACTGGTGATCTATAGATCACCATAAATAGATCACTGGGCAGATGTAATATGTATTTAATTATTTTACTTTACTAATATATGTAATAATATCACCATTAGAACCTCAGTAAAATATCATTAAATTGTAATAATAATGGCAAAATTTAACAGCAATATTTTGTGGTAAGGTAGGAAACAATTGGCACAAAGAGTAACATTTGATGCAATAGGTTTTAGGTCTACTCTTGCAATCTTCTCTTTGGCATCTCTGACCACGATATTGCATAAAATGATTTAGGCCATCGAATCGAAAGACTTCAGGGGCCACCGCAGCTTTGGTTTTACTTTTAGCAGAGGATATGAGTTTCTACAGAATTCTAGACGCTGATAGCCTCACGACCATGCATGGTGCGATATAAAATCCAGGCATTTGTTAGTGCCACATTCAGAATAAGAAGGAACATTGGCCAGGATAATCTTTTGCCACGAATCTAGATTTCATATTTCCTAATGATCCAATCAAAGTTTCTTCCTTTATATAATCTACTATATTATCTGAAAGAAATATCTCAAAAATCTTCAACAGGGTGAGGGCTCCATGTCCTTTTATCAGTGCCTCTATTTTCTCTTTTTCAATAGTAGCAAAGTCTGTATCGGTAAAGGTATACTTGGGATCGCACTTTTTCCATATCGGTAGAGAATTAGAAAGTATCTGCTGTTTCGAACCTTTTTGCTCAGAGATGACACTGGTACTCCGGTCTTCAACAATGTCTTCTGTATCTTGATCTTCATGACCGTATTATATCTCCAACTAACCAGGAACATATTGTACCTCCTCTATGCCCAATTCGTCATCATCCACTTCGTCTTCATTTGTCACATAATCTGGTTCTGGAGGTAAAACAACAATGTCTGGGGTAGCACTATCATCGGCAATACTTTCTTCTATCTTCTATCATAGACAAGCACCCTTTTTGGAATCCATGTCCTCTAAAAGTAAATTATTATTATTATTCAACCATCACCATCTTTCAATTAATATAATTTTATCATATCTAATTTCCACTTACAAATGTTTGCCTGTATCAACGCAAAAGAAAAAAAGCTTTACTTACCAATTATATTTTTCACCATTACCGCGGAAACAGGTGATATTTTAGTGAAAATAGCACTGAAAGATTTTATCTCACACACTGACTAAGATTGGCCGATAATAATAACAATGACAATAATAACAATGACCTAACACATCTGATGCGGATAAACTCTCAAAGTTTCAGTTAGATATTATATGTGCCCAGTGGCATAAATATAGATCAGCTAAATGAAGTTGTTTACAATTATGCTGATAAAGAAAATATTGTAAAATGAGTTATGGAATATTAAACTTTTATATTTCAGGGGATGATATTTTCATATTAATTAGGTTTTTGTTTATAAATAAATAAATTTGTTAGTGTAAACGACAACTGTTATCAAGATTTTAAAGAATAAAAAAAAAAAACTTCCAATTTGATAAATTATTAGAGAATGGTCTTCTGCTGTTGTAGTAATTATAGATATTAATTTAAATTTGTTTTTACGAAATTAAATATGCTACTGTCATGTTAAAAAAAAATTGTCTCTTGTGATCTATAAATAGATCACTGGGCGCTAATGAGTTAAGAAGGGCAGCATTTGGACTAATATAATGTTTGTAGGTTTTAGTTGCTTCGATGATATTTAATTTCATAGATTTTGATAAATAATATAAAACTTTTAGTTTATCTATTGACAGACAATCTGAGCACATTTCTACAAAATGGATTGCAAAATTTAAAATGATTTAGACGTTCAATTTATCTTATAGTAAATGCCATTCCTTTCAATTAATACCTTGAAGCATGCCATCAACGAGTCTATGTATACCAAGTGTGTTGTACCAAGCGCACTATTCTTAAACTATTAAAGATAGATGGTCTAGGACCAATGGCTAATTTTCGATACTCCAGATATGTGTAATCATCTGGTGATCTGTTTGTCAAGGCAATCATTGAATTCCACTTTCCGTCACCTCCTAGAGAAGTAGGCTTGGCTTATTCTCTGATAAGTGTCATTAGAGACATGAAGCAGAAACAACAATAAAGTTGTGTTCTCTGGACTGACTATTCCTATAACAAAATCTAAGAATGAACTTATCTGCCGCAAGTCCCGTGTTTACCACGAAGGGATTCTAGTCAGCGATATGTAAGTAGACGGACCCCGGTGAATTCGTCTTTTTCCACTTTTAACCCATCTTATACCATTGTTGCGTCGGCACAACATAAAATATATAATTTTCTCTTGAAGAAGCTGATAAATATTTTATAAATATAATACCAGTACCATAGTATGCTCATACAAACAGTCAACTAAAACAGAATGGTGTTTTATGTTTTTATATCCCTTTTTTCATACCGAAAATAATTAAGCCTTCTTCGTAATTTGCTGTAATGTAAAATATAAAAATTGTTCACAGATTTCGCAATTCTTGCAACCATTGGGACATTGGAAACACCATACATAAAACATAAACTTTTTCAACAGCACGATCCTCTATACCTCTGTGTTTCCACCTTAAATGAAAACTGGTAACTTGACCCCCTGTGATACATGCAACCCATATTACATTTGCGTATATCAGCCGTTGCATATACAGCACTCTCACTCGACCGCGACACCGCTGTCTTTTGACCTTGAACAAAAACTGGTAAGTCTACTCCAATATACGAACATGAACATTTCCAATTTTAAAATTATGTATTCATCCAATTCATTGACGAATGTGATTGTTGTTCAAAGTTTATGCAAAAAACATCCTAATGAGTGATATTTTGTGCGATACATTTCAAGAAAGTGAAGTAATCAAAGTTTTCTTGGGGGCATAACATCCTTGTTGCGCAAGTACAACATTGGTTATATTTGGTTGCAGAGCTGAATAGTGCTGCAAGCTGCAGTCTTCTTGACACGTTAGATAATAGAGTGCTTTGCTGACGGACATTTATACCATTTGATACTATATAGTGGCAAATCAGAGGTAAGAGAATTTTGTCTTGGTGGTGAATTTGTTACAAGTCTTGCTATAATAAAGTCCTCGTCCAATATGGATATAAAGACAAATAAAAAAAAAGCTCCATTTGCAGGTAAGGTTCGAATTAATCACCCATAATTTACATCTCGACAAATATGAGTTATTCTATTAAAAGCTTTTTCAATATTTGGACAACAATGTATTGCCATTTATTTTTGCCATAAATGCAGGAAACAACTGCACGTAAATTGTTTTAGTTTATAATACACGCAAAACTAACGTTCTTACCGTTGTTGCGTTTACGCAATAATTTTTGTGTGCAATTTTAAATTTTTGTGAATATAATAGTTATAAAACATTTTCTTTATAGGATTTTGCAAAATGAGAATGGCAAATCAGAATTTTACTTGCTAGCATAACCAGAAGTCAGGTTATCGAAAGAATGCAAAGATTTCATTAATATTTTTATATATATAGTTTTTCCTTTAGTTCTCATAGATAGCTTTTCTTTCCACTGTTTGCAAAATCCTATAAAGAAAATGTTTCATTACTATAAGCAAACAAATAATAAATAATTCACTTTTAAATAATAGTTATAATAAACATATGTAAATAATGAATAAACGAATGTCAACCTTTCACCTTTGCCAAAGGAAAATATGCTAAAGATTAGAACATACATTTTACACATACATGGTATATTGAACATTTTACTATTGAATTAATTGTTGTAAGATATAAACTAACATTTTCATTGAGAGTGATCAATTTAGATCCACTCTTATTTGATATGGCCTTGACTGCTTCCCAATGGTATGAGATGTTTTATCCCAGCAGTAATTTTCAGTGTAACAATAGTGACCCGTAGTAAAAACCCCACTATTATATATATTCAAACATTTCAATGGTTTATCCATAGTAAACAGGATGGCTGAAAAGTAAAATACATTTCTAGTGACAATTAAACAACGTACATCGTTTTATAGTACGGAGTTCATTCTTCTATTATCAACAACGGTAACACCTTTCAATTGAAATGTAAGAGGGAGGGTGATCTCCAACGTTTACAGTTTTTTTTTAATACACCTGCCAGGTCGATCATTAAAACATCGTTGGACTCTGGCTTTCGATCTTCTTCTTAGCTTACCATTTTTTCATGGAACAAAGTAGGTTTGTAGTGAAATTATTTTATGTCAGAGTTCACAAAAACCATCTATGAATTTTCGCTGCTGCCACAAATAAATTAAAAGGACTTCTCGCTACCGTCTGGTCGTAAGAAGGTATTTTTGGTCAGCCACATCTTCACATCCCATATATTTATTATAAGAAATGATTGAATCAGGAGTGAAGTCAGTTAACGTTTTTCGTCAGTCTTTTTCCAATCCTTACCAGGTAAGTAGAGTGGTAGTCTAACAAAAGCAGAGTGGAGCAGAGCGTCTTTCCAATTTACTGCCCTCGTATTTTAGTGGTTACAGGAAAATTGCATCTAGACGTTTTTGTTGTCTGCCTGTCAGTTTTGTATTCTTCTTTCACTAATACAGGAAAACTAAAATGTATTCGACACTAGTAGAAAACTGTCAAAGCACAAACATAGGTCACGTAACTTAATCGTAAGTTTTTTACCACTCTATATCGAAGTGTTCCTTGAACAGTGTCGGTTTCTCTTCAACGATAGATATTAAAGTATATGTACTGAGTTGTTGAATTACAGTTCCATTACCATAGTTCGATCAATCTTGTTAAGTACTTCACAGGCATATATTGTTTGAAAGATGATGTTTCCTTGAGTTTCACCGTAGTTCCATATATTTATTGACCAGTTTTCGTCTTCTAGAACCATATGTTTAAGCATGTCACGAGATCATTCAAGTAGTACGATTTGGAGTAGTTCTCAGGTTTTGTATGATTTTATTTATTCACAACATCTTGGCGGACGTTTTGTAATCTACACATTGATCTAGTTAGTCTGCGTTTGCTGTGTGGTATGCCTGATAGCATCATGCCATCTGTCGCCGTTGTCTGTTGTACGCCCGACCTCTTCAAGGTTTCTTCTTCCCATCAAGCTATTCATGATATTAGGTCAACGTTTTGGAGACATCCTATTCAGCTTTTGCATCTGGTTTTCCCTGAATTATTACTATATAATGGAAGCAAGTAATCGTCGGATTAGGACAATAAATAAACTCTATTCCCTCACCAACGTTTCGGTTACTCGACGTAAACTTCACCAGGGCTCAGAACAAAGTGGTAATGTGGTATCTTACATATCCTTGTTGGCACCGATAAACATTATTAAACTCTGTTGTGAGATTCTTATAAGATTCTATAGCAAGAACTGTATATTTATTATTAACGCCCATATCTAATAACAGGTTTATTGATGACAGTTGATGACTCCACCTTCCTGCTTTTTTCTGAACCCTGAGGAAGTTTACGCCGAGTGAACGAAAACGGTTCCATTATTATATTCAAGGACAAAATTTTTCCCATTGATATTACTATATAGTTATTTCCGCAGCTGATGTAGCAAAAGTGGAGAATACGATGCGGGGTATGTATTTCTTCGAGTATCTAACTGTTGGTGCGATGAATGGTCCTGGGAAGTACAGCCAATGCCTTCAAACTCACATCTCGAAAATAATTCGTCTGTATGCCTCCCTAACAGTCTGTTTCTATGTGAATTCTAGAAAGCTGAAAATAAAACTAGGATGTTACCAAATACAGTCTTTGTGCATCTCGTGATATTTCTGTCATGCCAAGGGTTGTAAACCTAGAACCCTACATTGTCGGTTATAGGGTTGCTAAAATGTATTATAGATAACATCGTACGTTTACCAATGTAGATAGTTTTAACGTTTGTTTAACATTTAATATTTTGAATAAAATATTGATGCCGATTAAGACAATAATAAAAATTTCGGTAGGAGAATACTGAATACTGAATAGTGTGTAATAAACCTAAATCAAAAGTAGTAAACTAATTTTTACTTGCGTATAACAATAATATAATAGTGAAGTAGGTTTGTCCTAAAACTGTAATATAGCTTTCAACCGCTGTTTTCAAAACTTTTTACTGCTGTCGTTATATTTTCAAACTCATATAGTTACGCGAAGTATACATATAATAATATTTACTGTTATGGCATGTATGTTATGTGATTACTACAATTTTATGGACACTATATCGCGGCTATAAATGTGCAACTTTTTACCCATTTAAAGTTCGCCTTCAAATGAGCAGAGTGCTTCAAATTATCAGTGAATTTTCGCGTTTGAGTTTAAATTAGTTTGTTTTTGGCGTTTCCAATAACTCGCAGTGAAATTATGATAGAATATATGAAATATTTGCAATTAAATATTTAATTAGTTAGGAAATGCCGCGTAATTAAATAGTCATGATTACCGAACGTTTGCTTTGATATATGTTCATATATTTCGTCAAAATAAATATATTCAAACATAATATCTGTATTAGTCTATATTATACACGACGCAGCAGTTTTAGTGCTTTACGTTGTTATTACAGGATTACGGACCTGGACCTGGCTAAATGTAAAATAAATTCACTTGCAATCATTGATCCATTTATTGATATTTGAGGCACATTGATATTTGGGGCCTAGGAAAATGTATTTGATGCACCTCGTCAGTACTTTCATATTGTCCTATGTCCTGAACATATTTTTTAAACTGTTCTTATAGAACACAAAATAAACCGAGTTACATCTTGCACTATATTGTCTTAAGTAACAAAAAAAAAGTTTAATTTTGGCACAGAGAATGTTGTTTCTTACTTGAGCATTTTATTTTGTTCACTCAAGTTACACTTCTATGGTGACGAGTCGATCAAAACTAAGTCCACGTTACTAAAAACAGAGTGATTTACAAAAAACATGCCATCTACTGAAAACTGATCTGCTTCAGTATCTCCCGCAGTACCTTCCTTTGCTTCAACTTGTACGCTTTTCTTATAACTCTTAGCTGTTAAATATATCTCTTTTATTAGCCACTGATTCTTCCACATAACTCTCCACTACAGACGACGAACTTCAATCTCCATATAATTTAGTAGGTATCAGAATATTTGCAAGAGCATTAATCGAAGATTTTGAAATATTCATGACATTTTCCGAAAGCAATGTCCGGTATATAATTGCGTATCCTTTAGCTACAGGTGGTTCGCCACCAGTATCCATGTATCTGACAGTGAGTGCTGATTGCACCGTACTTTCCCCGAACCATAACGCAAAAACAATCTTCCGTCACCAAGAGTCGAAAAGCGTAACGCTGCATATGTTCAATAGATCCCTATGCCATTACAACTCTTTCTTTCAGCTTCAGTCACAACAAGAATCAAGTCTTATAGTTCTTGGCATTCAGGGTGTTAACAACCAATACATATTCATTACCTGCAATGTCAGCTATTTTGAAATTTGCCAGCTTATGGCACCGACAAGCGTCTATAACTTCCATTACGATAACCCACTTCATAAACAAGAAAGCTGCATGGAATTTCATTGATAAACTTCGTCTAACGTCCTCGGCTTATTAGGTAAGTACCCTCTGGACCTTATTTTCGAGAGCGCAAACAAAGTCTTTAACCAACAAATTAAACGTAGTTACATTCAGAAATTTGAAAAATGTGGTATGAAATTTACTTGCTAGTATCTACTTTTTCAAAAAACAAGCAACGCCGCTTTTAACATAAAGTATGTCCACCACAACTATCTACATCATTACATGTTTGTTTAGTGAGTGCATCTTTATTTTCTAATTCTGTCAAATATCTTCCTTTTGATTTCTTATATAACAAATGTATATTTCCAAAATTTATGAAGAATTGACGTGATAGGTGCATAGTTTTCTTCACAATTGCCAATATTTATATTTACACAAACCATAGCAATTAAATCTGCCCTATTTGTTAATATACACTCCATGGATAATCAAGTAATAACGAGTAATACAAATTTTTTTTTTTTTAAACATTTCAATAGCAGAATTCAGCAAAACGCTATACATTACTCGTGAACACACGAATTCACTCATTCAAACTAACACACACGCGAATGAAATTCTTAATTTCTTCATTTATAATGTAACTACAGTATGAAATGATACTTTGTGTCGATAATGCTTAATTATATATCTAAATTTTCAATCTACCTTTGAAATGTGCAAAAATATTCTTGGGGTTCTCTACTTCACTTCCTTTAAATTAGTGACGTTATTGTCACAATCCCGTGCCTTAAATCCAAATTTGACTCTGGATTAATATTATAGACTACTCATTTAATGAATATCCATATAACCAAATCTAATGGAGTCAGGTTTAAGACAACAGGCCATTTACGGCCCAGGACAGGATATATTCAAAAATTCCCAAATGTACTTATTGTTTTGGGCTCGCGCTCCATCCTGTTCGAAAACTAAGTCAATGTTGAAATCAATGTGATTTCTTCCACATTCTTAACTATTAAAGTGTTAATAATATTTTCCCTCATTAGAAGGTACATTTTTCCAGTGAGTTTCTCTGAATGAATACCATTCGAGTTATTCCGATTGATAAATTGAAAGTATATTGGCTTGATTTTCATATAAAATACAGTAGTTCTCGATATGGCAATACTGTACATTTACACACTAATTTTGTTCTTTTACTCTGTAAATTAATAAGATAATAATGGAAAATGTTGTTAAAGGCAGATAATATTGAATCAGTTGAATTGTAATAATTCTGCTTTACTTTAAACTTTAATGACTATTCCATGTTAAAATAATGCTATCTAGAAATTGAAAATGTTTTGGTTGCATAAATATTATTTTCAAATTAAAATTTAACTCCTTGAAAAAAAAATGTTGGAGAATCGTATTCCGCTACCATTAGATAGTACCTCGCTGCTATACATAGTAACCACAAATGAAAAGTTTAAATATATATTTTGGGAGTTTATTAGGTTATGTCGTGTCAAAATATAGGTTTAGGTGAGTTCCTCTGTTCTTACCCACTGTTTTTTATATTACCCCCTTACCGTTGCCCCGTGTATGTTACGTGTTAAACAAAGGCGCCATGAGGGGCACCTTGACATGAAGTGTGTGTCCTTGTCCAATAATTCTTGAGTCTTGTAACACTATTTGGTCCTCTCGTGTTAGGTTATAGGTCGATTAGTTTGTAGAATTATATGTTTTAAATACAGATTATTTGTGATATATTTAGTATAGTCTATAATAAGAAACATCGTGGCTAAATGGAGACATCCAAAGCCAGTGAAGAAAGAGAAAGAAAATAAATTGGAACTTTAGCCTACACACTTTTAGATGCTTCAACATGGACATGCTCTGCCTTCTAATTTTTATTCCTCAGAAATTATTTATGAATCAACTATTTTAAACCTTCCCGCCTTTTTATTCTTCTACTGCTGGTATATACTGTTATGAATTACACCCCCTTGGAACTGGAGATGATACGCCTATGCCTACTAATTGTGACTGGGAGCTGTCAGAATGAAATGGATTTTTTCTGGAATGTTGTTGGAGAAGATTCTTGAATGTTTCTAGATGGATCTAGAGAGTCAGGTTTGGAGTATATAAGGCGCGATTACCAGCGCAGAGGGGGAAGTTTATTAAGAAGGCAGTTTATAAAAGTGAACAAGTTGAAAAGTGAAAAGTGAGGTTAACTATTAAGTGAACAAGTATTGTACAGTCAGTAAATTGTTAAATAAAGTGTTAGTAGTGGTTTATCTCGTGTTGAAATTATTTAGAACCCACGGATTCACACAGGGTGTTTCCCAAAAAGGTGGAAATCCGTAACATTTTGGTGTCGGAAGCGGAATTTTGACAAGAGGATTTTTCGGAAGTGTTCGAGAAGGTTTGGCAGTGTATTCTCGAAGTTGGTGCTAACACGGAGGACTAATTTACGTTGTTCGATGGTTATTTTTGAACAGGAAAATAGTGTCAAGTGCATTTTTTGAGACATTTTTGGAACATTTTATTTGGACATTAGAGGTTAAGTGACGAAGACTCTAGATAAGACTTTTTCGTGCCGAGCTAGAAAGAAGGCATCGAGAAGAAGTAAATGAAGTCAAAGAGAAAATGCACCGGGTAGAAGAGGAAATAGACCTGCTTAAGCAACAGTTGAGGGATAGAGGAAGCCAGCAAGTGGTATTATCAGATCAGCTGTTCGAACCTCCCTCCGTTGACGGCCAAAGTTCATGGACCATTTACAAGAGGCAGTTTGAGGCAGCAGCGAGTGCAAACAACTGGAATGACGAAGAGAAGGCTATGGCGTTAATCGTGGCATTAAGGGGCCAAGCATTGGAAATACTCCAGACAATCCCAGTAGACCAACAACGGGATTTTAAAGTTTTAGAAGCTGCCCTAGATCTACGATATGGCGATCAATACCTTGCTCTAGTGTACCAGACCCATCTGAAATCACGTGTTCAAGGGGCTGGGGAAAGTTTGCAAGAGTTTGAAGCTGCCGTGTGGAGACTGGCTCACCTGGCTTACCCGGATGTACCGAAGGAATTCCAAGATCAACTGGCAGTAGAGGCTTTTCTGGATGGTATACAGGATGATGAGATCAGGCGAGTCCTCAGGTTATCTCGATACCAGAACAGCAGCGAAGCGTTGGTACGTGCACTCGAGGTGGAAGCTGTCTTTCAGGATGCCCCGAGTCCAAGAGTACAAGCTGTGAGTATCGAAGAATCTCAACCAGAAAAGAAGAAAGAGAAGCCTATCTTGGTCCAGATACAGGAGGTAAATAAAATTATTAGTCAGTTACTGGCTCAATGGGATACTGCGGGAAGACAAGGAAAGCCAAGCAGGAGTACTAAATGTTACAACTGTGGCAGAGCAGGACATATCCAGCTTGAATGACCACGGAGAAGATTGGAGAAAGTAAAGGCCGGAGAAGCTGTGAAGCTGAGGGGAAAATCAGAGGAAGCTGGTACCAGAGAGACTGTGACAGATAGGGAACATGGTACCCCAAGAGAAGTAAAGATTTCCCAGCTTCGAAGCATTCCGAGATGTCCACTACTACCAGGACGTGGAAGTAAAGTGAAACCCCAGAAAATTGCTGATATTTCATCCGGAAGAAGGTGCAAGGAAGATTGCAAGTACTACCACCAGGAGAAACTGCAGGTCGCGGGAGCAGTCAACACTGTCAAGGTGGAGGTGCCGGATGACAGGACAGATGAGGCGCTCAGACAAGAGCAATTGAATGATGTGGAAATTGGGCCTATATTGAGAGCCAAAGAAAGGGGAACTCATCCAAAATGGAAGGATGTTTCGGACAAAAGAGTGGGACTGAAGGCACTATGGGCGCAGTGGGACTCACTGAAAGTCAGGAACGGGTTGTTGCGGAGAGCATAGGAAAGCCCGGATGGAAAGCAGGTGGTTATGCGTCTAGTGATTCCCAGGTGTCGAGTAGCGAAGGTGCTTCAGGAAGTGCACAATGGAACATCCGATGGACACTTCGGTGCGAACAAGACCCTGAAGAAAATACGAGAACGATTTTATTGGATAAGAAGTCGCCAGGATGTGGAGGCTTGGTGTCGCAAATGCAAGATTTGTGCAGCCAGTAAGGGACCACAGACTGAGAGTAAGGGTGAAAACAAACAGTTCAACACCGGAGCTCCTTTCAAGAGGTTGGCTAACGATATAGCAGAACCATCACCAGCCAGTAACCGAATGAAGGCTCGATATGACCGGAAGGGTAGTTCAGAAGGGTTCAAGATAGGAGACCTGGTTTGGCTGTACAACCTACAGCGGAAGAAAGGAAGGTCACCGAAACTTCAACCGCCTTGGGATGGACCGTATACTGTTATTACCCGAATTAATGATGTCGTCTATCGAATTCAACGAAGCAAAAAGTCCAAGATGAAGATCGTGCATTTGGACAGGCTGGCGAAATACATCGATGATTCTGAGTTGCCTGACCGGGACGATTCTAGGCTTAAGGAGGGGGCAGTGTTATGAATTACACCCCCTTGGAACTGGAGATGATACGCCTATGCCTACTAATTGTGACTGGGAGCTGTCAGAATGAAATGGACTTTTTCTGGAATGTTGTTGGAGAAGATTCTTGAATGTTTCTAGATGGATCTAGAGAGTCAGGTTTGGAGTATATAAGGCGCGATTACCAGCGCAGAGGGGGAAGTTTATTAAGAAGGCAGTTTATAAAAGTGAACAAGTTGAAAAGTGAAAAGTGAGGTTAACTATTAAGTAAACAAGTATTGTACAGTCAGTAAATTGTTAAATAAAGTGTTAGTAGTGGTTTATCTCTGGTTGAAATTATTTAGAACCCACGGATTCACACAGGGTGTTTCCCAAAAAGGTGGAAATCCGTAACAATACAAATTAAATATTCATGAAAAATAATTTAAATGAACCATAAAACATTTTGATTTGGACCCAAAAATTCAAATTAAATAAAGTGTTTCCATTATAGCACTTAGTAATAAATCCAAATAAGCTTTAATCATTCGATATAAATATGATTGCTGCGCTTTTATTTTGTAACTACAAACAGGACAGACACCTTGCCTATTTACGAGATGGTACATTTCTCTTTAAGTTAACCGCAATGAATTGACACAAAAAGAAGGAATAAATGATTAGATTTTTTTTTGCATAAAGGCTTATAGCTATACAGCCAGCTGCAATTTAATAAATAAAAATGAATAACTAAAATACGAACCTAACCAATAAGAAGCATGACATGTGTGTCAGCCACATAGTCACAAAACAAAGGATGTACATGTGTCACAAACTTCTCCTCCAGGGGTCTATCAGGACATTTTTCTGACGCACAACACAAGACCACGGTTAGGAACATGATGATGTAGAACATAAGGAACAAAGAAAGCTAACCTACTGACCTATAACTTAATTTTCGTCTCTTCCAAAAAACCAATTAGAAAATCAAAAATATTTTTCTTATTTGAGGATAACATGAAGTATGTTAAAGGGTGACGAGATTTTACCATTTTTTATTATATTATATAGCTTATCATATGCTTCTGTGTGCTTTTTACATTCAAAAAATATATGTTCTAGGTCGCCTGTACTGTTACAATATTCACAATTATCTGAATTGTAAACGTTTATTCTAAACAAATGTGCAGGGTAGCATGCATGACCAAATTTTAAACGTATAATCGTTGTTATATATTTTTTTGAACACATATTTTTTGTGCCAAAAGTCATGAGGCAGCTCAGAGTGAATTAACGAATATTTGGTTGGTATAATAAAGGATGATTGTTTCCACATATAATCCCTAAATTAGGAAATAAGTTTCATGTTTTTCCTGTTTCACGTAAATATAATTGTTTGGCAAGGCAAAGAAAATACCGCAAAACTTTTCGAGACTTAAGTGTCTTCTACTTACAATTTCTGATCAGTATTAGGTATAATAACCTGGTAAAAGAAATCTTCGCTCTCAGTGAACTGTTAGAAGCAGAGTAAAACGATAGATGTAAAAGTTTTAGAAATAGCTGTAAATATTTTATCTTCTTCCGTTATTGAGAAGACCGAATCAATAAATACTTAATACAAATTATTACTTGCTGGTTTTGATCCTTACATTATGAAAGAAGCGATGATAAATAACGCCGTCTTCGTGTGTGTAACAATGATAATATTCGAAACTAGAATGAGAAGACGAGTAGAGTGGAATTAGAATGCTTTGATATGCACATCGGACTCATCGGAGGCGTGAAATGGATTAAAAATACAAAATTAATAAACTATTACGCCGATGTTTTTAGTTCTGTGGTGACAAAAAAAACTGATTGAATATTATAAATTATTACGTTATTGAATGAAAATAGAAATTAAAGTAATTCATTCTAAACTCCGGATGATTCATTCATGAATAATAAGTTTATCTACGTTTAAGTGTAAATTAAGTTTATACATAAATTAAAATTAATTTGTTATTGAAATGTGGTTCCAATGTAAACAATAAACAAGTTATGTATGTTACACGTAACCGTTCAGAATAATTAATCTACAGTAAGTTCTTTATCACACAATATAGGCAACCAATTCCACACTAATGATACTTACTATTTGAAATAAAGTACATCAGCTCTAATTACATTCAGTGATATTATTCTTGGACAATATATTGACAAGAGAAAATCTTATTAATTTTTAAAGCTGTCACCAGATTAAAATGGCAACATTATTTTCACATTTTGCAATTTAGAAAAGATGTCGACTAAAATGAATGTTATGAATGAAAAAAAAACACTGGAGATGCCGGGGATCGAACCCGGGGCCTTTCACATGCAAAGCGAACGCTCTACCACTGAGCTACATCCCCGATACAAAGTAGATTGGATAACACTCGTAGCAAAGGAAATTGCGCACAGACTTTACTTTTATATTATAAATAATTTAGATGAAATAAATTTTTATCATAAAACAAACCTACAATTTATGAACATTTTAAAATATAAATTAACATATCCAATTTATTTATAACAATTAGATCTAAATAAATATTGTTGTAGGTATATGCCTCAAACTACTACTATCCCCATTTAAATAAGTATGCAATTAAGCATGAACACTACAAACTTTAGCGTTTAAGTCTTAGCCCCTATGCGTAGCATTCATACGTTGAATATACAGAGTATGTCGTAAGTAAGTGAATACAAACCGACCTTGTGGAGATCAGGTCGAAATATGATTAAGTACCTATTTATTAACCTAACCTGCCAAGTTGTACTCCTGAACACATATAATAGCACCCCAAAAATTTATTAGACGTGGGTCGTCCCTAAATTTTCATAAAACTTCTTTATGCAACCTGCAGAAGTTTTACTTTGTGTTGTACAGAATTTAATTTTGAACCTTCTTTTTCTTAGAAGTTTCTATGAAACTTAAGAGTTTTTAAGAAAATCGCTTAATCGCACAGGTAAGTTAATCAAGGTTTTAATTGCTTTATGGAAAAAAAAAATTAATTAACAGCAAATCAATTAATTTGGTACTAAATTTAAATAATTTGCATTTTTCTCAAAACCAATTTTTCGTAAATATTTTAAAAAATAAAACAAATTAAAATCAGAATCTGTACAACCTGAAATAAAACTTACCGATTAATGGACGGATGAAAAATTACTAAAACATTTTTGGGTGGCCATAATATGATTGATTATATAAAATGTAAACATTTTCAAAAAAAAGAATAATAATTCGGGTGTGTCAAATATTAATTGAGTGATCACGCATTACAGGTGATATCAGTGCAAAAAAGATATCGGCTATAGATACCGGGACCATTCAGTAAATATGTCCAGAGGTGCACTCAAGTTGTTCTCAATTATTGTTATTTATAAGGGTAACTGACACTGGGATAAACGGTAAAAGTAAAAAATAGTGACTAAATGTGAATTCTTAATCACTTGTAATACTCTCAAAATGCCTAAATTGAGGAAAGTACCACCATGCTAATTTATACTGATACCTACACAATTTCATCATTCCTGATTTCATTCATCTGTCAACAAATGTTTCTTTTGTAATTCAATCTACAACTTTGGAATTATTAACAAAAATGTAAACTAATACACATTTTGTAATTTTGCACATGCGGACTTTACAAAAATTTTAATCTAATTTGCTCGTATATTTCCAAACAAAAACCACCAAACACATTAAATATAATGTAAACAAAAAATAATTTGTTGCGGATATGCAGTGTTCTTGCAGAATATTTTTCCTCAAAATCCGATATATTATCCTAATAAAGAAAAGTTGTTAAGAAATGTATAGTCATAACATTTCATAGCATTTAAATATATTTATTCAGGCCTATGACAATTTTTTTGACTTTTATTCCATAGCAAAGTAGCAAAACGAACAATAACAATCTTTCATGTTTACTATATTACATAGTGCCAACTAAAAATGCGTACCAAGCCTTTTTAAGTTACACCCTGGTTAGCAGCTGTAAGTATGCCCCCCTGCACGCCGCACCCTTCCTATGGAGTGTATT
The DNA here is from genome assembly GCA_963583905.1 of Stenurella melanura. NCBI lineage: Eukaryota > Metazoa > Arthropoda > Insecta > Coleoptera > Cerambycidae > Stenurella > Stenurella melanura. The sequence continues at coordinate 68,140,617 of OY757313.1, forward strand.
ATTTCTTAAATTATTTACTAATTCCAAACGCTGTAACTAATTAATCGTTGATAATTTTTAATGTTTTGTTTTTCTGAATAATTGTTCATTTTAGAAGGTAGTGTTCGAAAAAGAATTTTCGTCTTATCTCCAAAGACATGGTGGCATATTTTTGTAAATAATAACGAAGGATCACGACAAAAACGTTGAAAAAAATACCACCAATAAAAAGGGGATTCTTTCATACCACTACAAAATTTTACATAAAAAGAATTAGTGATTTTCAAAAAATAACCACTTAAACTTTCATCTGAGGAGAAAATGTTTGGGTTATAAATTAGATAATCTCCACAATGTTTTAACACTTTGACTGCTGACGTAATATGGTGTAGCATTTGAAAAATAATTTCAGTTTGAATACAGTAAATTATCCCATTAGTTCATTTGTTTGAGTGGAGAGGTAGGCAACCACTCGTACTTCAAAGGGGCATAGTAGGTCGCATATCTGAAATTCTCAACAAGGAAAGAAAGCGTGTTTTCTTTTATGATTATTTTTGAGTCAGAAGTGTTACTCACATGTTCTTGTTGTTGAGATATTACACAATGGTGTAATTCAGTCTTTAAATTACAAGCCCTTTTGTTGGCGCATTTTTATTGGCTAGAGAAAGTGTTCTCTAGATGTTCAAGTTGGCAACGCGGAGAACTGTCAAGCAGATTTCCGTCGTGGATTCGTCTTTGAGACAGCCACGAGTGAACAGCGGCGGTTCCGATTTTGTGTGAAATTTTTGGGTTTTACATCGTTTACACTGAAAAGGGATTTGATTGATGTACCCAATGATCCTCACCGCCTTGCTGTGAAGATTTTGTGAATTTCCAAGAAGGAGTTCTGTTGATTGCCACAAATCTGATCGCCACGTGTTTCGCGAGGTTATGCAATACTCTCTATTGGAGGTGAGCTTTTATTTTACTTAGTTGGGTTTTTATTTAGTTCTTATTTATTGTAATTATTACAGAGTGTTTGGAGGGACTGGCCCTTTGAAAATAAGTTATGTTTGGAGAGGCTTATACTTGGTATAGAAATATATTTTGGAGAGGTTTATGTTCAGAATGAATGGTGCTGCCATTTTGGTTATGTAAGGGGGCCCAGTATTTAGAGGAGTAATAGGAGGAAGTCTATTACTCAGATGTTTGGTTTTATGTGGGTTCCGCTGATACTTGGAGGAATTTAGGACTTGCAGAGTCGTTCGTAGCAGTCTCCCGGAGATTCAGGTAGAAATTTGATGCAGCACGGAGTTGCAGTTACCGCCAACGTCGAGAACGTCCATGAAATGGTGACAAGTCACACTGCAGTCGTCATAAAAATATGTTACAATGGCCTGTATGACCTGGAGGTTAACCTAATCAAGCTCTTTGTATTGCACGTGTACTGGTTTTGGCTAGATATTGCCAAAAATATAATCTTAAAAAAATATATGGAAGCAAAAATAAACAAAAAACATGACGTCCAAAGGCGTGATGGGCACTCGTTATGAAATTTACACTTTTTTGTTCATGACGTCCTTGGGCATTATGACGTCTAAAGACGTCATGAGCATTGAAGGGTAGTAGGGAGATGACACCTTAATACGTCATCAGCACTTAACGTGTTAACCTAAGTTGTTGTTGTTTCAGTGAGTAGTTTAGAATAGACAAAAAAAATACAAGGTGTTTGCTACATCGATAGAAAGTTTTCACTGAGTGATTTTGCACCTATATAACCATATTTACACTTATCCAAAGTCTCGCCATTTTTGAGATATTTTTAAATATTTTAGCGGCATAGTTGAATTGTAATTAATACATATTATTTTTTATGGTAGTAATTACTCTCAGTTTTCGTAAATGTTTTTTTTAAACATCCTTAGTATACACTTTGTCGAAAGAGTACAAAAAGGAATGTCGAGTTATTAGTATAAAAAATATGTAGGACAATTTATGTGTTAAAATACGTTGGTTCAAAATTATTTTTTTATCATAAGCAAAATATCCTCAAAAACGGCACTACCCCAAGATATTCAAATAGTTTTAAAAACTTCTTTATTGCATACTCTTTCCAATGGTATACCACGTGATGACAGAATTATATTTCTGTAAATTAAAAAGGAAACATATTTGTATACACTACCTTTTTAATAAGGAAAGAAAGTGAAATAAGTATTAATCATTGTATTACTTTTGTTTCTAGTCCTAAGTAAAACAAACGTAACTAAAACTTATAATTATTTTATCTTATTTCATAAAAGGAACCTCCATTTCTATATGCCCTCTTTCTTATTTGGGCAGTGGTGACGCCGAACCTCATTTCTTTCCTTACTTTGACACCTTTTTCATTAATTCTCCTTACAATGTGGTCATGGTCGGCTATTTGAACCTAAAAAACTGTTTTTTTTTTCATTCGACCCCAGACACGAAAATCAAGTGGCGTCAAGTCTGGGGATATTGGCCTAGTTCTTCCAATCCAACAACTAGGAAATGTTTCGTTTGAAGATGCCCCACAGTAAGTTGGTAATGGGCAGAACATCAATTGTTTTGCACTATCAGATTGTCTCTTTAACTTAGAGGTATGTCGTCTTAAGATATCTGGTAAATTATTCTACAAAAACTCTAAATAATTGTCTCCATTTAAATTGTTCGGAAGATAGTAAAGACCAATGAAAGTTCTGCGAGTTATCGTTGCCCATGCATTAACACTGATCTTGTATTGAAAAGAAGTTTGTTTTTCCATGTGCCGGTTTTCATCAGCATCTGCCCAGTAATGAAGATTATGAAAATTTGTTATTCCTTCTCGAGAGAACTTCGACTCGTCTGTCCACAAAATACTTTTAAGACAACGTTTGTCTTCCATATCGACGTTCAACACAATACGGCAAAAAGTCGAACTCACCTTCTCCGAGTCCCTCAACAAGCATGTAGTGGAATGGATGTTTTCTTTCAATCCTAAGAGACATTCAGTTGATGAGCTACTTTTCGAATACTACTGGTAGGATCTGCTTCAAAATCCTTAAAAATTTGCTCATCTACTTCAGGACCATGTTGCACAATATGCTTCCGTTTCCTGTGATGAAGGTTATCTGTTTCACGTATACATCCATATGTGTTACTAAACACATGGATATTGGGAATTCTTCTTTTAAATCGTTCCCGACAATATTCATTTACTGCTGCTGCATTTCCGTCAGTTCTTTCGTACATAAAGAGAATATCGGAATGTTCGGCATTAGAAGATGCCATTACAGAAAAATGTGACAATATTATGAACAATTAAGCAATACAGCATCTTTATAAATTTAACACAAGAGTTCAAACGTGTCGCTGGTATCTAAACAAAATAATGTTTTACGTCCGGTCGCCCGATTGCTCAGATATTTCATTTTTTGATCACTTATCGTGAAAATACGTTTGATTTTATTTTAATATGTCACAAGCGGAAGATTAATTGATTTATTGATTTGCCAGCGTAAGGTGGGCATTGCTGCCGCTTTCGGGCATCCATGGAGGTTCGTTTCAATACGCAGCTTGATCGTACGTCGAACACGCCAAATGGACGGCCAAACCGCGTGCCGGAACCAAGTCTCGGATGTTTTATATACCGCCGGACCGGCTGCATACGCCAGGTTGGGCATTGGATATGCTTGTTGTCAGCAGCGAGAGCCACATGACGCATGGGGTGGGAATATAGGATGGGAAGTGTAGGTGTTTGTGAGATGCCCCTTTTAAGTTTCCATGCTTCTATTAAGTTTCCATTTGTCATCATCGGCTGGGGTGTGGAGGTGTTTGCGAGATGCTACTTTTCAGTTTCCATGCTTCTTTTAAGTTTCCATCTATTATCATCTCCTTATTTTTCTTCTACCAAGTTTTCTGTTTCTTCTGTTTCTGAATCTGGCAACTTTTATTTTATTTTTTTTTTTTTATTTATTAATCGCTCCATAGGTAAATAGCCATTTACAGTGGAGTTGTTGGGAAGGGCGCTATCTCGCGGTAACAATTTTTTTTCGCGTTAAGAGAAAAGAGGTCCGAAGAGATAGTTTGCTCACCTTATATGTCGTTTCCTTGAAACAATAGGTTTCAATTTCAGGTAGTTTTTCCATTTCATCACCTGTATATGATGTTTATTACCTATATATTATGTTTAATACCTTTTCAGTTTTGATCTCTATTTCTTATTTAGAATTTAATAAAGACAAAGAAATACACCAATGCTAATGCTACATAAACCAAAACTTGTCTGTTTCATTCACACATCTGGCTGACTGTTGCTTATTTTATATCACCCACTTCAAGAAGGGACGGATCCAGGTATAGATTTAACGGTCAAACAGTACACTTTCTCGGATTGTCTATATACACTATTTTATGTTGCTTTATTCAACCAACAAAATGCAATCAAATATCAACTATATGAAACAGCCAGACCCGCGCTAATTTACAGCAATCAATGCAGAATCGCTCACGCTTTATTTCAATACAATTTCGACGTCTTGTTGCCGCTTTATCCGGATTTATTTCGAGGTCCCGTAGGAGTCACGAAACACGCGTCTGTTACCGAATTCGATACACTTTGAACTGTAAATCACAGACAGAAGATTGTATTTAAATATTGGTTATTCTATTTCATTTCACTAGTGAAAAGAATAATTTTTTCATCCAAGAATATGCTTTTGTCACTTTTTTCCGAGAATCTAAACAAGTCAGTATACAATGAAATAGTTTTTTTACTTCGCTGTTTTACTGAAGGGAAGTAAGTACTACTATTGTGAACAAGTCAAAATTTATTCGGTTTTTCACGATTCAAACTACGCAGATTACTAAAATTGAGGTCTTCTATTTCCGTCAGTATGTTGACACTATCTATATTTGATGGAGGAGAATAACATTTGATAGGTAGTTGACGCCAAAGTCAACGAAGAAGTTATACATTTATCAAACATACAGAGTGAATATAAAAAGTATGATGAAAAACTGTGACAGATGACAACGATATTTGGCATGCTATACTATTAGTACAAAATATACAGGGTGGTGATCCAAAGAAATAATTTAACTATGATTAAACTCAATTAAACAAAGCGCTCTAATGGAAACATTTTATTAATTTTCTTATTGGTTGACCACCTTGTATATTGACTAAATAAAAGTATCAGTTTCTGTTTCTAGTAAGAGCGACAACAACATTCGGAATATCATTCTCTTACTTCGTAATAATTCCAGCCTGTATATTTAAGAAATATAGATTGCATCAGTTGTGTTAACTACATGCCAAATATTGTCTTTCGCCACATTTTTTCGAAAACTGTTTCTTTCAAGGATGCCCACTGTATACCTTTTCACTAAAAGTTTAGGTTGACTCCTTGAGAATAGTCAAGAAATGAACCACCACACTTTTATTGAAAAATGATTAGGGCAGTCACCCTAAAAAATAATCAGTATAAAAGAGGCAAATAATATTTGATAAATAAAATCAAATCAAATTAATTTTATTTGTGCCATTTGCATTCTTGTTTTACACAATACACATGATATCTAGACATTTTATAGAATGTATTATGGTTTTGTTTAATTTTAATTTCTTTCCTTATAAGAAAATCTAATGTCCAGAAATATGTTCCTTTTTATTTTAATGAATTATAATTCCGTGATAATGTGGTATACCATTGGAAAGAGTATGCAATAGAGAAGTTTTTAAAACTATTTGAATATCTTAAGGTAGTGCCGATTTTGAGAAAATTTTGCTTAAAATGAAAAAATAAATTCGAACCCACCTGTTTTAACACAAATTGTCCTACATATTTTTATACTAATACTTCGGCATTTCTTCTTGTACTATTTCGACAAAGTGGATATTAAGGATATTTAAAAAAGTATTTATGAAAGCTGAAAGTATTTATTACCACAAAAAATAATATGTATTAGTTACAATTCAAATATTTACAAATAGGTCATATAGGTTCCAAATTACCCCAACTATCACTCAGTGAAAACATTCTACCGACGAAGCCAACACCCTGTATAAACTTTTATTTTTTTTCCATTTCTCCATTTTGGAGATATTCACGGTTAAAGTGAGGGCTCAATACATTTGAGCCCGCACTTTAACGATAATTTATTAAAATATAAACTTAGAGTTTGTATAATGCACACATAACGAGAATTTTGCAAAAGAAAAACTGAATTTAAATAACTAAATACAGTTTACATCTCCAGTCTCAACGGTGTTTCAGAGAGAGAGTGGTGGATATCTTCGTAGTTTGCGTGCAGCTTGATATTTGTTTTTGCTGGCCCAAACACAGTCAGAAACATGTCACCTGTCTCAAGCAGCTATCATTAGCACCACATCTACTTGTAGTTAGCAGAAACTATCGTGACTTTTTATGTTTTATGTCTTCTATCTTCGTGTTTTCCTTTCATTAATGTGACATCTCGGGAATAAAACAAACTGTCCTATATTTCTTGTTTGTGTTAATACATTGGTAAAAAAAGTAATATAATCAGCAAATGGAGGATGTATATGTTGCCTTGCTTTGAGAGTTGTAACCATTTAGGTTTATTTACATTATTTTCCAACAGATCTAAGCAGTAGCGTCGTCAGGGTGGCTGCTGAAATTGCAATTTCCTTATTCTAATAAATCTTAAATTTGTTTTTAATTTATTAGTTGAGTGCTAGTGGTAGAAAAAATCTTCTAAAAGGTTAATGGGTAAAAGCTCAACTCCAGAATATTTAGAATATTTGTTTGTTATATCATTAGTAACATAATTTTACACTTGATTGTTAGTTTTTTTTTTAATTTGTGGTAGTAATGGCTAGGAAATACACTCACTCCATTACCTCAGTGTTATCGAATATTTGTCCTCTTATATCTTGTTCACTTTGGGTCTTTTAGCACACTAAGAGGTAAATTTACAATTTTGTTTACTGACTTTTTTTCTCCATTTTGAAAATTATTTATTTATTTATTATGAAATATAACCTTTCCTTTTTGTATTCATTCCTATTTTTATTCTTATTTTTTTGCATGTTTTTTGTTTTTTCTCTTTCTCTTTTTTGAGGTTTTTATTATTTTTTCACAATTTTTTCTGTCGTTTTTTGGCAAAAAACGAAGGAACCATTTTGACACGGGGTCTATCTAGTCTTATTCACATACAGCATGTGTAAAAGTAAAGAAACATGACCGTTACTTTTAAAATATTGATTATACAGGGTGTTTTTAAACCTGAAATTTTCAAATATCTCAAGTAATAAGCACTCTACAAAAAAATGTTTCAAACAAAAGTTGTAGAATTGGATGTGGGCAGTTTGGGTGAAAGGGTTAAGGTCATTCAAATGGCAACTCCTATTTTTTATTACTTCCACATCCACGTAGTGGACTGGAAGTATAGTAATCGTAAAAAAAAATTCAAAAATTTATTTTCTTGAAGTAGGTTTAGAATGTCATGAAACGTCGAGATTTTAAATTTGAGCGAAAAAAAAATCTGTCGGTCTGTCGGTAACTCTTTTTGTCCGCACGTTTTCTCTGGAACGGTTTAAGATATTGACTTGAAATTTTGTAAACTCATATATTATAACGAGATCTGGAACTGGAATATTTTTTGAAGATATCAAGAGAAGGGTTGGGGGGTAAATAGGGGTAATTAGGGGGAAATATGTAAAGTCAGCTGGTAAGAGTACAGAAACTTGAAATTTGATGTATGTACCATATGCCAAGGCCTCATTTTTTTTTAAATTTCTTTCAACCCCCACTCCTCAGATTTTTTTGTAATAGTTTTTAACCCCCTCACTACCCCTACTCCATTATTAAAAAGGCTGATAAAATAGAATTGAGATATTCATTTCAAATTCAGTACACGTATGTATCATAACGACGTCTGGAACTAGATTATATTTTGAGATGATTCTGTTGAAGGGTTGGGATTATATGGGGGTTAATAGGGGAACATAAGTAAAGCAAGTTGGTAAGAGTACAGAAACTTGAAATTCGGTCTATGTACTAGAAGCCGAAGACTCAAATTTTTTTATAATATATTTCAACCCCCTCACTACCCCTACTCCATTACTAAAGGGGCTGATAGAATAAAATTGAGTTATTCATTTGAAATTTGGTACACGTATGTATTAAAGCTACGTCTGGAACTAGAATAAATTTTGAGATGATTCCGTTGACGGGTTGGGGGTTAAATAGGGGTAAATAGTGGAAAATAAGTAAAGCAAGCTGGTAAGAGTACAGAAACTTGAAGTTCGTTGTATGTACTAGAAGTTAAGGTCTCAGATTATTTGTAATATTTTTCAACTCCCCCGTCACCCCAACTATATTATTAAAGGGACTGATAAAATAAAATTGAGATATTCACTTGAAATTTGGTACACGTACGAATTATAACGACATCTGGAACTGGATTATATTTTGAGATTATTCCGTTGAAGGAGTAAAGCAAGCTGGTAAAAGTACAGAAACTTGAAATTCGGTGTATGTACTAGAAGTGATGGTCTTAGATTATTTATAATATTTTTCAACCTCCCACCAACCTTACTCCATTATTAAAGGTGTTGATAAAATGAAATTAAGACATTCACTTGAAATTTGGTACACGTATGTATTATAACGACATCTGGAATTAGATTATATTTTGAGATGATTACTTTGAAGGGCTGGGCGTTAAGTAGGAGTAAATAGGGGAAAATAAATAAAGCAAGCTGTTGAGAGTACAGAAATTTGAGATTTGGTGTATTTACTAGAAAACAAGGCCTCGGGTTTCTTTCTAATATTTTTCAAACCCCACGACCTCCGCTCCATTACTAATGGGATTGATAACATGAAATTGAGATACGTATGTATTGTAATGACATCTGATTGAGATGATTCCATTGAAGGGGTAGAAGTGGTAGTTTGTTAGTAAGGGAAACAAGTAGGATAAACTACAAACTTCATTTTTAACATATATGGTAGAAACCAACGCCTCAAACTTTTCTATGACATCTGCCTAAATATTATTAAAATTCGATGATAAATAATTTCCACAAATTAGAGTGCAAATCTAATCGAGATGTTTCCTTTAAAGTGACTTGGATAAAAAATCTGGATGTGGAAGTAGTGATTCCTTAGGCAGCTGTTTTGCAAATTCGGATTTGCAAAATCTGGATGTGGAAGTAGTGATTCCTTAGGCAGCTGTTTTGCAAATTCGGATTTGCAAAATCTGGATGTGGAAGTAGTGATTCCTTAGGCAGCTGTTTTGCAAATTCGGATTGTCTGACTAAAAATAGATTACTTTTGTTCGAAACATTTTTTTCTGAAATTGTAATTTTTTTTAGTTATTCGGCGAGGAAAAATCAAAATTTGAGAACTTTACGATTTTTCTTCGAAAAGGAAGTTTGGATAAAAATTGCAAAAGGCAAGAAAAGTTTAGAATTATCCCGGGAATATTCTCAATTTTTTTTGGAATTGACCAATGCCCTTTTTGATGCACTTGAAAATTCCACAATGCTCTTTTCTGCAAAGGGCATTGGACAATTCCGAAAAAAATTAAGAGTATTCACGGGATGATTCCAAATTCTTTTCGGCACTTACAGTTTTTGGCCAAACTTCTCTTTCGAGTAAAAAATTCGCAGTTCTAAAGTATAAATTTTCCCTCGCCGGATGACCAAATTCCATTTTTAGTTAGACAATCCGAGTTTGCAATAAAATATAGGGATTCCCATTTTAAAAAGACCTTGAATTTCCTTAACCCTTCCACCCAAAGTCAAACCGTCGAACTGCTCCCATCCAATTCTACTACTTTTGTTTGTAAGATAAGGATTTTTTCGTGAAGTGCTTATTACTAGAGATACTTGAGAGTTTCAGGTTAAGAGAATCACCTGGTATAAGGACGATTTTCTCTACAATTACGCAATTCTTGGTGCAATTTATAGTTTTTAGTTTTACACACTCCCATTCCCATTTGTTTCAAATAACAACCTACCCTTTATGATACCTCGAAAGAATCGTATTGTAATAGACTATAAGATGTTCAAACTGAGCTTTGTTAACAGCTATGCAATGTGCAAGTCACTATTGAAAGTGAAAGTGTCTACCTTTTGTATTATTCGACCAATTTTCGCCCGTATTCTGTTTTTCAGATCATCCAAATTATTTAGCCTCTTATTATAGACGCAACCCTTTCAATGACCTTATAGAAAAACTGAGTTATGTAAGGTCAGGAGATCTAGCTGGCCATAAGATTAACCCTCTTCTGTTACTGTTTTACTCATGTGCATGTAAGAGAGCGTCGACTGTGCTTTGCCTTTATATCGGAGGCTTAGAATGTCGAATTTCTCTAATTTTATTTAGATTAGCTATTAAATACTTGTGTATAATACTGAAAAATAGGGTATTTCTTACGTGATCAAGTAGGTAGAACAAGTTGGTTCTTACGAAACGGTTGAATCCAAACTATTATACATGTGTGTTGAAGATTATATTTTCACTTTAACAAGGAATTCATAGTTTTGAAATTTGTCAATCTTTACAAAAGTACGATATATATCTGAATAAATTAAATACTTTTTATCTTAAATTAAAAAAGAAATCGTATACTAGATGATGTCTATTGCGAAACTAAGTAAATATTTACATAAAATAGCTTGTTAATTCAAAAACCTTAGGTATAGTCGTCGATAATAATGATTAAGACTGTGATTACCAATCCTTATAGATATAGAGATATATAGAGATTATAAATTGTATTGTCTAAACAATTTTATTTCAATATACATATACTACAATATTTTTCAACCCCCGCATCATTTCCACTCCATTATTAAAGAGATTGATAAAACAGAATTGAGATATTTATTCACTTAACACTGGTACACGTATGTATTGTAATGGTACAGGCAAATTAACAATTTAGGGTAACAAGAACTATTAAAGAGATTATCTCTGGGATTTAAGTAGGTAATAAACTGGAGAATGAGATTATGCATTCTTTGTACTTCCAAGTTCCGGGAAAATTCAATAAAATTTGGAAAAACTTTTTGATTTTCGGTTTTTTTGCTCTAGCTGCCAAAATAATGAAAATAGAGAAATAAGTTCCCAACGTAGCTCGTCTTTTTCTCTACAAAAAATGTTTTTACAAATTTTTGCCTTGCTTAAGCCGTTTAGAAGATAAATCGAGTTTTCCACTTATAGTCTTAAGCCGCTTCGAAATGCGCGAAAAATGAGAATTCTAAAGGAGTTTCGTACGACCGGGCTCAACGATCGATAATTCTTATTATTCAGAGCCCCAAAAAAAATTAAAAGAACATGAAATGTAGAGAAAAGTCTCAGCTTTAATGTGGAACTAATCACAAAATTCATAAAAATTTTTATCAAAAAAAGTGTCAGAAGATGGCTAGCGAACTTTGTACAGTTGATCCACAGATTTATTCATATCTTTGCCGGGAGTCGCTAGAATGATAATTCATTTGCTTATATATTCTTATATAATGATGTATTAATCCAATTAACATTTTATTGCAATTGCTGTTGTTGGAAAAATATGCCTTGCGATCAAAGTAGTGGGTATATTTCTCATAGATCAATCACCTCCAAATTTTGGAGTTCAATTCGCTATATCTTAAGCAATAATAATAGCACAGTCTTAATTTTTGGACTATAAGTACCATAAAACATATTCCTTCGAATGACTTTAGAGTTTTTTAAATGGGCGCAGTGCTTTTTGAATTTGTTTACATTATTCATACACGTTCAGAAAATGCACAATTATAGAGTAAAACATATACAACTTATTTGTTTCTTACCATTCTTCAATGAATTTTTCACAAAATATAGATTATAGTACGTGAAATCGAATCCATGTAGTAAAAATGCACCCATTTTTACGGGAGATATAGGCAGGATGCATAAAACTCAAAGATGTGAACAAACCAACTGTATAAAGTTTACTAAGCCATCTTCTAACGCTTTTTTCTCTATGATAAAAATTTGTATGAATAATGTGATTAGTTCCACATTAAAGCTGAGACTTTTAACGAAATTGAGTAAAACACTACTATGTTTTTTACCACTATATTATATAGTGGTAAAAAACATAGTAGTGTTTTACTCAATTTCGTTATTGTCATGGATTGCCACAGAGTAACGGCTTTCTCAATCAATTTTGCTGAGACTTTTCTCTACATTTTACGTTGCTTTCATTTTTTTAGCCGCTCTGAATAGTAATAATTATCGATCGATATGTCCGGTCGTACGAAACTCCCAGAGAATTCTCATTTTCTGCGCAATTCGGAGCGGCTCAAAACTGTAAGTGGAAAACTGGATTTATCTCCTAAACGGCTTAAGTAAGACAAACATTTGTAAATACCTATTTTGTAGAGAAAGAGACGAGCTACAAATTTTGTTGAAAACTTTTTTCTCTAGTTTCATTATTTTAGCCGTTAGAGCAAAAAAAAAACGAAAATCAAAAAGTTTTTCCAAACTTTTTTGAATTTTCCCGGGACTTGGAAGTGCAAAGAATGCATCATTCCATTCTACAGGTTATTAACTACTTAAATTCCAGAGATGATTCTTTTATTAATTTTTTCGAGGTTCTTACAACATTTTGCCTTTATTGCCTGTACTATAACGACAGCTGATTGCGACGATTCCGTTGAAGGAGTGGGGGGAGGCATAAATTGGGGAAAGACAAATGGAGCAAGCTAATGAGAGTTCAGAGACGCCTCAATTTTTTTTATGACATCTGCCTCATCTACTATTAAAATTCGATGATCAATTATTTTCACATATTGGAGTGTAAATATGGGCAAGATGTTTTCCTTTGAAGAGAGTTGAATTAAAAATCTGGATGTGCACGTAGTGATTTCTTAAGCAGCGGTTTTTTCTTTATCTTTGTAACTTTCTGCAGATTTTATCACATATACCCTAAATACTAGTAGAAAGCAGAAAACAACTGAGGAGCTAATTAGGTTTTGATGACTTGTGTTATTTAAAAATGTACTATTGGGAGTATGTTTATAATAATTTGATCAAAATAACTTTGGATGCTACGGGATTTACCAAAAAACTACATGGTAATGATATTTTCACATATCACTTGTTTTAACTTCATTGATCGCCACAACCCAAGCTTTTATGGTTCAATTCTTTCTTATATTTAAATTGTCAAGAATTATGTTTGCTACTTTTCAAACATGCATTAGGTTTTAATATATTGCGTAAACAAATAAGCAACTTTTCTTCAAACAAGGTTAATAGTTAATACCTTTTCAATGAGAATAATTACAAAGAGATTTATTCTCATTATTTAATAATTCGTTAAACGGTAAATTGAAAGTTAATTCGAGTAATGCACTTCACAATTAACCAATGCGGTTTTGCAGCAAATCTGCGTGATTTATGTCAGCATTTCAAACAATCCAGCGAGGCTAATGATAGTAATAATTATTCACAGCAACCAGACTAGAAGTCCGTATAGTTCTACCGTTAAATAAATCAGTAATACTATATATACGAAGCACGTCCTTTTCCTGTATTTTCTCAAGGGGTTGATTTCACGATGAACCTTTTAATAGCTTTGCGAATGTAAAGTCGTAAAATGTTTCAAGACATTTCGAACGCCACCGAAATATAAGTGAACAAATTACTATCGCAGTCGTGTATTTTTCCCTATAAAATTACTATCACTTAAAAAGACTTTTATGTATCGTATTTTTAAGTTACCATAAACAATTTTATGTTGGAATCAAATGTGAAGATATTTATTTTTACATAGTAATAAATAATATAAAGAACATCTAATATGTATACAATTCTCAAAATAATTTAAAAAATCATCGGGGACTGCGTCAGAGGCTGCACGCCTTTAGCGTAGAATACGTCGCGTGGCTGTATGTTAGAATTAAAAGAATGCATGAATGAAATATTGTTAAATACTCATAACACTTATTGGACAAAACAACTTACGGAGTCTGCACTTTTAGGCCTAGCGCGCACTATGATTCGATTTTATACAGCACGAAGACTTTGGTCTAGATACTTCTTATCGTAGTATTGAGACTGAGAAAGTTAAAATTAAAAATAGACTAAATATTCCAAGAAAAATATCATTTAAAGGCTATAGCTTTCTTTCTATTATTTTATTGAAAATATGTATCAGACGTTTCTTGAACGTTACAGAATGAAAGTTGAAACCTTTGATAGATTATATTATAAATATAACGAAATTGTGTAAAACACTACTATGTTTTTTGCACAAAGCTTGACTGCAGTTTCAACCCTTTAGGTCATTTTCAAACAATGATTCAACTAAGAATGAAATGCAAAAGATTTGGTTGAATCATTGTTTGAAAATGACCTAAAGGGTTGAAACTGCAGTCACGTTTTGTGCAAATATAGTGAGCACTCGTGCAGGCGATTTTTCTATCATTGTGCGCGAGTCCTCATAAACAATCATCTGTTGCAAGTTGAGTTGAGTCCTATTTGTCAACAAATTTTTCAATTTCAAGAAAGTATTTAGCTCAGGCGATACGATTTTTTAAATTACTATTTTAAATTTACTGTTTGAGTTAACCTGTCCATTTTGTGCTAATTGCAATATATCAGTAACTTTCTTAGACACACAACTCATTGTCTCCATTGACCGATGCAAATAAAGGAAGTTAATCAAAATTCCCGTCTATGAACTTTTTGCCAAATTGAAACAGGTAAATTAGATATTAGAATAAACAAATAATAATTGATTCATTCTTCTTTTATGATTTGATCTCGGATCAACGTCCGTCAAGTAAATAAATTTAATTGTATGTAGATCACTCGTACTTTATTACATCAACAAACAGTAATAAGGTACGTTAAATTAAACGACGTTATGATTACCATCCAACCTATTTCCATTAAGACAAGAAGCCAATAATTATATTCCCAGAAAAATTTGCAATTAAATACGCCGCCTTGTGATTCACTGAATAATTGTATTTTTTTTCTCATCTGAGAATACGAACATCGCCCGGCAGCTCGGAGCAGAACTAATGACTTTATTATGAAGTTTTGTGAAACAAAAAGATTAAGTCATTTTCGGAGATGGGTTCGTCACGACTGACGAGGCAGAAAGACTTAACTACAACATGATTACAAGGCGTAGAAAAGATAGCCGCACGCCGTTATAAATATGTATCATGAGAAACACGAAATATATTATTATCTGTAAGGCTATAGCTCAAGCATGATTAACACCGCACATCTTCAGGTTAGATTTTATTCACCTTTTAAATTTTTTAGACAGACAAGACAATTATGCATATCCATTATTAGCCGTATGTCTATTTACAATTTCTATCTAAGGATGCGAGATAAATTTCATGACTAATGCTACAATACATGGGTTGCAGCCACAATCGTAGAATCAAACTAAACAAGCATGACAGAGGTTAATAAGGAATTTTGTTGGTGTAGTAATTTTATTGTTTTAATTTGTATCCGATGTAATAAGTGCAATAATAATACTAATATAATAATAAGCTTTATTAGTGTGTTATACGCGGAGTATTTACACAAGTCACAAACATAATAATAAAAATCAGATAAAGAAGTAGGATTACATTAACAATCAATATTGAGTGGTAGAGAAAATATTAAAATAAAATAATAATTTGTTCAATACGTCTACAATAAACAGAATATACTGTTTTAAATAACACATAACACTACAGTTAAAACAGTACCTAAAATTTTAATGAAACAATTAAAAAATACAGACAATAATAACAATCACGGCGGCTCCACCCAGCCGACTAACGGACGATCCAACCGTGTGCCTGAACAAACCTCCGATGCTTTTATATACCGCCGCTGTGTACGGTGGATTGGACATTGGACATGCTTGTTGTCAGCAGCGAGAGCCGCATGGCGCAGGGGTAGGTATATATGATGGAGCGTGTAGGTTTTTGTGAGATGCTTCTTTTCAGTTTTCGTCTGTGATCATCTTCTCTCCTATTCCTCTTCTGAGTTTTCTGTTTTTTCTATTTCTGAGTCTGGCAGTGTGTACAACCTTGATATTTCTTTATTTTATTCCATCTTTTGTTGTACCATTCTTTCTCAGTGTGTATAATCCTTTCCTAACTTATTCATAATACTCTCGATTGTTATTATCCTCCCTATTTTCAGCTGTTCTTGCTGTTCAGTCTTAGCGCTTTATTTAGTAGGTATGTCGTGTCTCGTCTTTGGACGGGTCCCCTGTATTTCATTGCGTATGATTCTATTTTTTTAATTATTGTTTTTCCCTCTAGTAATGTTTTCTGTCGTTTTTGTGGTTTTCTTGTTTTTGCTATAAGTTGGATAATGTCCTTTTTAGCTCTTCTCAGGCTTCTTTTGTTAGAATTTATCGTTTCTGCGTTCTTGACTCTATATGTCATCGTAGGCATTATGGTGGTCATATATATCTCTTTTGTTAGGATCCATGGTGATTTATTTTACTCAATGAACGGTAGTAGTGCTCTTGTGACTCTGTATGCCGTTTTGATTCTGTCCCTTGCCGTTTCCCTCCTTTTTAGTAGATTCGTTAGGTATGTTCCTAGTTTTTCATTCTATTCGTGGTTTTCAGGGTGTAGTCTTCTATTTTGTATTCTTCCCCACTTGTTGGACTTGTTTTTGTCAATGGGTCTCGGACCATTACTAGGGTCTTCTTGAAGTTTATTTTCATTCCAGAGGAATCCAGATGTGGTGTCATGTTTCTTAGAAATTCAACGATGTCTTGTTCTTCCTCAGTAATGCTGATTATATCGTCGGCGTATGCAAGCACGATGGGCGGCTTTATCGCTCCATCGTTTCCATTGAAATTCTGATTCTCCTTTATTGTGCTTTCTATCACTTAATCTAGGATTGTGGTGAATAGTCAGGTGGATAGCGGACATCCCTGTTTGTCTCCTATATTTTTCATTTTTGATTCCGTCGTCAGTCCTAACCATTGTATTGCGGTGTTTTCGTGTAGGCATGCTTTTATTATCCTGTTTATTAAGTAGTGCGGCACTCCCCTCTTGAGTAAAGTGTTGATTATAGCCTCATGCATTTGATACCATCAAATGCTTTTTGGAGGTCAGTTGAAACTATGTATAATTTTGATCCTTCTATCCAGTTCTCTTCCTAGATCCGTCTAGTGGTGTACATATGGTCGTCTGTTGATTTGCCCTTGAATAATGCCGTTTGATAACCTGGTAGTTCGCCGATGTATTTTTCCATTTGTCTGAGGAGACATTTTGCGTAGTATTTGTACCCTACACTGCAGAGTGTTTTATTCTTCTGTAATCGCCTACGTTTTGTGGCGATTTGGTTTTAGGGAGCGGTATCTGTATGGTTGTGTTCTACTCCTAGTAGTTCGTTATTTATTTTATCTATTCCCGGGGCCGTGTTTCTCTTAGGTCTGGCCATTATTTTTAGTAGTTCGCCCCTTGACGGTGGTTTGCCTAATGGCCAGCGGTCAATTACTTGTATTGATTCTATTGGACTTCTCTCTGCGTTTCCTTCTTCTTCTAGTTTACTGACCCAATGCTGCAGTGGTATGTATTTTCTTGGCTGCGTATTGTTGTTTCTCCTGTATGTTTTGACGTGTCTGAAAGTTTGATTTAATCTCTGTCCTGTTGGAGTGAACTCTATGTTTTCGAAGAATTCCCTGCATTTTTTCTGTTCTGTTCTCTCCCTGTGTCTCTTTATTTCTTGGTAAAAAATTCTTTACGGAGGTTTTGAACGTATTCAAGTTAGGTTGCTTAACATTTACTCAATCTTATTAAAATCATATTTATTTTGTCCCGATTTCGTGTTGAACAGCTGTGAATATGTCTGTGGGTAGTGAAGGTCTCTTTATTATCTTGTACGTACAATAGTGAATGTAAGATAAAAGCACACGGTAATGTGAGAATACCTAACTTAATAAATTCAGACCTGCAGTCATCTCTATCCTGTTTCCCTTTCGATACTAAAGACTGCCCTGCTAGCAGTTGAATGCACCCAAACCACAATATCGTAAGAGATGAATATATCAGGCCATAGTATACAGTAAGTAACGTTTTTTGTGAGACATTTGATGCACGATTGAGTAAGAAATTTATGTTTTTACTAACTGTAATATAAATGTAATTTGCATGAGTTTCCCAAGTTAACCTCTTATCAAGGTACACTCTCAGAAATTTTGCCTCATTACTAAGCTATAGATCATCGTTATCTACATTTTTTAGCATAAAACACCCATTTCAGTCTTAGACTAATTTTGTGCCTTAGCTATGAACCAATCTCGTGTTGTGTTTTCAGTTTAATTTATTTGATATATTTATGATTGTGTCGTTAGCAAATAAAACAAAGTTTACTACATCCGATGCAATGCCTGGTAGGTATTGCATCGTAGAAATGATATATCTAAATGGTCATTTGCGTAAATTAATAGTGTTGGCCCTAACACAGTTCCCTGAGGAACACCGTACTTTATTGAAAGGATGTTTGATTTTGTATTTTGTGAAAATACGTAATGAAAGGATTAGTTAGACAGGAGTTTTATATGTTAACGCTATTGATACTAAAGCCACAAAAGTTTAATTTTTCAACTAATATTTCATGTGACACACAAGGGCTTTTGTAGGATCTAAGAATTGTGAGAATATTAGCAAGCTCTCGTTAAAGCCTTCATTGATGATTTTCATTAAAAATTTATAGCCAGTGTAGTGAAATATTTGGCTCTAAAGACGAACTGATGTGAGTCGAATACATTGTTTTTCTCAAGGTGGCTAGTGCAGATATCAGTAGGAAGTTTTGAAACAAATCTGCCCATTGTTTATTGCCTCCGGTCCTAATAATCGCAATGCAAAAAAGACAAACTGAGCGTAATACAATTTTGAATAATACTGAACCTATAAAATAAAAATTTATAATTTAGTTACCTGCAAGAAAATAAAAACTAATAAAAATTTTCGTTTTTGTGCAATTTAAGAAATTATATGGTAATAATACATAAACACGTAGTAATGAAAGTGGATGAAATGGTGCCTGTTACAGAACTAATCCTTCGTGCCATATTTTATATTTTATTAAATATGCACGATTGAAATTTCAAGCAAAGTTCGAAATGGCTTGTTCTTATTATGTTATATATTATTATTAATTGAACCAAAATATACTGATTATTCTAAAAATTGCTTAATTATAGGATTAATTTTAGCCAACCACATAAACATGTTTTACCAATTTTGATACTAATTTAATAATTGGGCACTTACGATCGGACCTAAATGTAATAAATCTGCTAGAAATAAAATATTCAAGGCGATATACTTTTCATTTTAATACCTGATATTTAATTTACGGTTATTTTATTATTACTAATTCATATTAAAAAAATAGCCATTCCTTCAACTTTGTACTAATGCAGTTTTCAGATGTTTTTCCGGATGGATGCATCTAATATAAATTTTTTACAAATTTATTTTGCAGTAGAAATATAAAAGCCATGAATTTCTCTCCCAAACATAAAAGCCGTTCCTTGTATTTTTCATGAGACAA
The DNA here is from genome assembly GCA_963583905.1 of Stenurella melanura. Taxonomy (NCBI): domain Eukaryota; kingdom Metazoa; phylum Arthropoda; class Insecta; order Coleoptera; family Cerambycidae; genus Stenurella; species Stenurella melanura. The sequence goes on from OY757313.1 coordinate 68,160,140, forward strand.
TTTATCTGAAACTAAGTTGTGAAATATTTAAGGTAGTTTTTACCCTTTAAGTCTTGGCTGTGACAGTGATTTTTCCCGCTTCTTATTCTGACACTGACACATAAGTGAAAGAGAGTAAACAAATCCAGAAATGTTTCTTTGCAGTTCTTTGCTTGACTTGTTAGATTTACACACTGATAAATCTGAATTTAAAAAGTCACTGATGAAATGCATTTCTACTGCAACTTCCACTTCTATGATGTAATGCAGCACTGCGGAATATTGTATATATGACAGTTGGAATATTTATGAATGGTTTTCTCTAAACACTTTTTGTTAACGTTCATAAGAATTGAAAGAAAATTTGGTAATTTCATTAGGTGTTTTTTCTGCCGCTTTCATCATCAGTTATCTTCAATATAATCGATTAGCAAACATCAATACCAAATGATTAATCTTCCCAATCTTGCATAACGCCTTTAGTACTCAAATTTGACTGTTAGGGCTAATTGTATCGAAGGAGTTTAGCAAAAGCACACCGGAACTTTATTTAAAAACATTTAAAATGTAAGAAGGTGCACTATGAGTAATAAAATGAATCATCGGATGTATTAGAACTTTATTAGAAAAAAAGTGTTATGATCTTATTCTCATTCATATTGTCTGCAGTAATTCCTCAACCTAACAATAATGCGTAAATGCCATTTTTTCACTTTTATCGATATCTACAAATGAGCTCCATAGTAGGAATATGTTTCTTCTGAAAACGGTTAATTTTCATTAAGTATCAAAAAATTTTGTACAACTAATTTCACTAAAAATTAAACATTTGTACAAACAATCGAGTTAGTAAGTTCAAAAGTCATAAGAAATCATGATATAGCCGTATATAATAATAAAAATAATCCGCAAACCAAATCAAATTAGATTTTATCGAAATTGTAAGTATAGTTATGGAGAGCGTTGCTGAGAATTCCCTGCTTTAACACTTCAATGAAAGCCTCTTTTCTCAGGCTCAAACTGATCAGGTTACAAAACCAGTTTCATTCGAAAAATATCATTAAAAAACAAGTTATTTACACAGAACTTCCCTCTTTATTTATACAGGGCGGTCACTCTAAAAAATAATTTATTACGAAACGACAAATGAGAATAATAATCGGAATGTAGTTATCACTATTATTACAAAGAGAAACTGATCACTTTTGGTAAAAAAGATACAGAGTGGTCATCCGACAGCAAAAATTCACTTTTAAATAAATGGTGCCAAATATGGAAGGCTTGCGCACAATTGCTTGCTTACAATTTCCACCATGGTTGAACCATTTCTTAGGAAGACCACTCTGTATATTTTTCAATAAAACTGTAGTCATTGCCAATTATGTTAATGATGTGCCAAATATTGTTGCCATTTGTCACAGTTTTTTAGTTGCACATCCAACGTAGTGTCGTGAAAGTGTAGTAGTGGTTAAAATATTTTAACTTTTTTAAAATATGTTAAGAATGTCATGAAACGTGAAAACTTTAAATTTGAGGGAAAAAACCTTTTTTTCCATAATCTGTTCTATAAGTAGTAAAAAAATCGGTAAAGGTATTTACACAGAACTTCCCTCGTTATTTGTGCATGGCGGTCACTAAAAAATTATTAAATATGAAATGACATTGAGAATAATAATGGAAATATAGTTATTGTAATTATTACAAAGAAGTCCTGATAACCTTTGGTCAAAAAAATAGTGCTCATCCAACAGCAAAAGTTCAATACTATATAACAGATCTACCACGAATTATTTCTTGGGATGACCACCCTGTATATTTTCCAATAAAAGTATAATAGCATATGCCAAATATTATTGCCATTAGACACATTTTCAGTTCCACTTTCGCGCAGTGAAGTGGAAGTATAGTAGTGGTTAAAAATTTCAATTTTTTTTGAAATTTTTCAAAACTGTTGGTTAAAAATTTTCAGTCTTTTTTCTTCTGCAATAGGTTCAGAATATCATGAAACACGGAAATTTTAAATTCGAGCAAAGAAAAATAATTTTCCATCTGTTTTAGTGGTAATTTTTTTTTTAAAAATGTGTGAAAATAATTTTCAAATTTTTTTTTTCTGAAATAGGTTTAGAATGTCATGAAACGTGAAAATTTTAAATTTCAGCAAAAACAAAATTTTCTGTCTATTCTGATGGTATTTTTTTCCAAAATGGTAAAAAATGATGCAATTTTTTTTCCGAAATAGGTTTGGAATGTCATGAAACGTGGAAATTTTAAATTTAAACAAAAAAACAAATTTTCAACAATTCTGTAGTAAGTAGTGAAATAGATTTTTATCAATTTTTTTTTAATTTGTTTGAATAGGTTTAGAATGCCATGGAAACGTTGAAATTTTAAATTTGAACAAAGAAAAAAAATATTTTTTTTGAAATTTTTCCAAGATGTTGGTTAAAAAATTTTCAAAATTTTTTCTTCTGAAGTAGGTTTAGAATGTCATGAAACGTGCATATTTGAAATTTGAGCAAAAAAATGTTTCCATCTATTCTAGAGGTAATTTTTTTTCCAAAATGTTAAAAAAATTTTACAATTTTTTTTCTTCCGAAATAGGTTTGGAATGTCATGAAGCGTGGAAATCATACATTTGAGCAAAAAAAATATTTTCTTCTATTCTATAGTAAGTACTTAGTGATGAATGCATACATTTTTTCAAGAAAATTTTTCAGAAAAATTTCTAAATTTGTTTTATACGTTTAGAATGCAATGGAAATGTGGAAATTTTAAATTTGAACAAAAAAAAATCCACCTATTTTAGTGGTAAAAATTTTTTCAAAAATGTTGGTAAAAAAATTTTCAAAAAATTTTTTTTTTTGAAATACGTTTAGAATGCCATGAAACGTGAAAATTTTAAATTTGAAGAAAGAAAAAATTTTCTTCGTATATTTTAGTGGCAAACATTTTTTCAAAAATGTTTGAAAAAAATTTCCAAAATTTTTTTTTTTTCTGAAATAGGTTTAGCGCGTCATGAAACGTGGAAATTTTAAATTCGAGCCAAAAAAAATTTTTTTCACTATTTATTCCGTTTAGACGGTCCACCCTGTATATTTTTCAGTGAAAATTCTACCAGTTCTTCGCTGACAGTAGGGTTAACTACCTACCAAATTTGACTGCTCTCCGTCAACTAGTTTTTTCAGTTAATGCACCAACAGACAGACGGACAGACAGACAGACAGACTGACGGAATTGAAAAACCTATATTTTCGGAATCTACGTGTTCTGAAACGTCAGAATCCGAAAAAAATCTCGGAGGGTGATTTTTTCTCGAATACAATACTTCCCTTCGGTATGCGAGGGAAGTAAAAATACAAAAAAAATATATGTTTTTTTGAAATATTCACTTTAGACGACCCACCCTGCCTGCATATTTTCCAGTGAAATCTAACCATTTCTTCGGTGGAAGTATCGTCAGCTACCTGCATTTGACTATTCTCCATCAAGTACTTTTACTTCCACCTTCACGTACCTAGTGGAGTGGAGGTATAGTAATCGTAAAGAAAAAATCAAATTTGTCTTTTGTTGAAATAGGCTTAGAATGTCATAAAACGTCGAGATTTTAAATTTCAGCAAAAGAAAAATTTCTTTGTGTCTGTCGGCCGGTCTGTAACTTTTGTGAGCGCACGTTTACTCAGCTACAGTTTAAGATATTGACTTGAAATTTGATGAACATATGTAATATGATGAGATCTGGAACTAGATTATATTTTGCGCTAATTCCGGTTGTAAAGTAAGCTGGTAACAGTGCAGTAACTTGGGACTTCTTGTATATGCTTGAAACCAAGACCTCAGATTTTTTTATAACATTTTCAGCTATGCCACCAGCTATCCCCTCTCCACTATTAAAGGGTTTAATAAAATAAAATCGATACAATCGCCTGAAATTTATACACGTATGTATTATAGCAACATCTGGAACTAGATTATATTTTGAGATGATTCCATTGAAGGGTTGGGGGTTTAATACGGTCAGATAGGGGAAAATAAATAAAGCAAGCTGGTAAGAGTGCAGAAACTTGGGATTTGGCGTATATACTAAAAGCCAAGGCCTCATATTTCTTTATAGTATCTTTCAACGCCCCACCGCCCCCACTCCATTATTAAAAGGCTTAATTAAATAAAATTGAGATATTCATTTGAAATTTGGTACACGTATGTATTATAACATTTTTAGCTAGATTACATGTTGAGATGATTCCGATGAATGGGGGGGTAGTAGAAATAACTATGTGACATTCAAAATTACCTGAATGCCACTTGTTAATTTTTATTTTAATAGCAATGAATTTTTGTAGTCTTAAACCACAATTCAGTAAACTTATTAATTAATTTTTCAGTTCAATCCTGAAGCCGTCCTTGTCTTATTGAATCTTGAAGAATTTGTGATTATAAACCCAACTTTAAATTATAAATTAGCATACAAGCGCCATCTGTTACTTCTCTTGATATACACCTACAAGTCATCTGGTACAACAAATATTAAAAAAAAAAGAAATCTGCATAAGTGAACAAAATCCTAAAAATCGATAAACAAAATTATAAATCGATAATTATGATTAAATTGGAACTCATGAATGCATATGAATGATACAGTAGAGTAATTGTGTAGATTTGTATTGTATTTAAAGAATGATTTATGTTACCACTACCAGCGACATCTCGCGTATAGAAGTGTAACTAGGTTTTAGATCATACACGGTATCCGAACAGGTCGTCATAGTCATTTTCCTGTCGATTTCGTAGCAATACAGACGTGTTGCTGACCGATTAACACCTCATCTGGAGTGGTATGTTAAAAGATAGTTGATAATATGAATATAATTACCTTCTGTAGTATTTGTTGTACATGTATTTTCAATTTAATTGTTGAATTTATCATAATTAAACGCGATGTTTGTTGATCACAAATTACCTTTATTCGCGGCGCGTGGCTTGAAAGATGGAGACGCGGTCATGTTAATGTATGCACGGGGTATTTCGAGACATGTGTTTAACTCAGTATTAAGATATATTTAGAAATAAATGTTATTAATGAATAATTGAGGTTTAATAAGGGTTTAAAGACAGTTCGAATTTAGTAAATTACGTTTTCGTAACCTTATCGAATAATTAAAACTCAAAGGAATTTAACTCGATATTAGTAGGGGCGAGAAGGTCATGTTAATGTAATTTATTTAGAGAGACACCAGTAATGCATTAACGTGGGGATTTTATCAAACGCACTAAGAGTGCCCACTAGTAAGCAAGTAATTTCAAGTGTAGTAACAGATAATAACTCTTGTAGGATTGAGGTGTTAAGTTGACCCTTCAGATTTGATGTTAAGTTAACTCTTAAAATTGGGAATTTTACCATAAATTTGGCCTGTGTGCCAGAAAAAATTGGGGTGCTGCTATTAATCCAGGAGAACCAGATTATTTGCCAAGGAGTCTTTGTAATCCAAGTTTGGAGTGTCTTGGTATAGAATAGTCCTCGCTGGATGGGAGCACCAAGTTGTTGGGTTTGGTAACCGTTCAGATGTCTAAATTCTGAAAAGTCTTAGGATCCCTGCTAGAAGTCAATGATCGAGTGGTGGTGATACACAGGGAAGATTCAGTGAGACAAGGACCAGGGTTGGTTACTGCAGAACCCAGCCGGTGGTAATAGTATCAACTGAATTTCTTTTCAACATTCAACTTTCAACTACATTATTCAACTTTCGATAAACTTTCAAACAGTTCTAAATTTTTACCATTGTTTTATGTTATATATTGCCTTCAGCTATTTATTAATTTTTTACATTTAATTATTTAATCACAGCTTAACGATAAATTGTCATATTTTGTAATTTTTTTTGGTCTTCAACCTTATCAAACTTATTTATTAAATATATCAACTTTCTGTAAAGAAGTAGCTACATCCGATCCATAAGGTGTAAAATCAAAATTTGTAAGAGTCAATAAACCAGATATATTTAACATAGTGTTGAGAATTTTATGAGTATCTATGACAAATCAATTATCTCTGAGTAGTTACAGTCGTACAGTTAGACAAGTACGTTGTAGATGCTTTTTTTATATGACTACTGGCGCCTAACCTAAAATAAAAAGTTTTTTCTTGAATAATTTCCGAACCACGACCCAGTCTCCATAAACTAAACGAGAACCGGGCAACCTCAACTTCCTAACCTGCTGGGGGCAGAAGTTGGTGGTACAACTAGGGAAAAATAAGTAAAGCAAGCTGGTAAAAGTACAGAAAGGACATTTGTGTATATACTAAAGTCAAGGTCTCTGATTTCTGTGTAATATCTCTCAATACTCCCACCACCTCCACTACATTATTGAAGGATTTGATAAAAAAAATTGAGATATTCGCGTGTGTATTGTAATGACTTCTGATTTGGGGAAAATAGGTAGAGTAAGCCATTTTTGGCCTATATGCTAGAAATCAAGGCATCAATCTTTATTATGACATCTGCCTCAAATAATTCTATGTCCAATTATTTCCACATACTAGAGTACAAATATAGTCACGATGGTTTCCTTTAAAGAGACTTAGATAGAATATCTGCATGTGGAAGTAGTGATTCCTTAGGCAGCGAGCGCTTAATGCACCAATAGACATACAGACAGACTGACTGACGGAATTGAAAACCAATATTTTCGTAATCTACATGATCTGAAACGTGAATATCTCAAAAAGTCTCGGAGGGTTAAGCTTTCTCGAATATGCTTTCCTTCGGTATGCGAGGGAAGTAAAAATGGGGCAAAATTCAAAATGAGAAATAGGAAAAAATCCCTAGAAACCCTACAATTTAAAACACTCACGGTTTTCATTGACACTATCGGTGGTGTATTATTAGTGGGGACACTTGTTTATCATTATATTATCATTACATCACATTATTCGGTTACGAATTATTTATTTTTTAATTGGAGTAAAGTATAATTCGGCTTATTTCGTGCAAGCGCAATCAGCCGTTCGCAGGAAAATAAATTTCTAGTTTCCTTTCAATTTTTATCGCTATTTAACTAGCATATCTGTGTTAAATGAAATAGTTTTCAACGATTGTGGGTTAGTTAATCGACATGTTTTCATTGATAGGAAATAATTACGCAGTTTCCATTTTATGTCAAACTACTGCACATCTGACCTATGCCAATAATTATTCACGTAGCAGGCCTAACAGGGAATAGAAAAGTGATTTTCTTAATATTCTGCATCATTATTATTTATTATTTTACATAATTTTTTTCTTTCTCTACTTAAAAAGGCAAGATTATTTTTGTCCATTAACATCATGAGAGGCAAACTACTCACTAAATGCAAATAACTGTTTTTTGCCACCGCCCTGTAAATACACCTTTTCTGGAGAAATTTTCGGACAGAAAGTAACGTTTCCCGGGTTAGACCGGAAAGTGGGCATCAGAGATCGGCAAAAGCTTTTCCGATCCCTGTTATTCCCTTTTCCGATTCCTGTAGCTAAAAAATACTGCCAATTTTTGGTACAGGTGGCTTTGCTTTCTTGTTGCTAAGGAAACGAACTTGTGGTAATTGTTGAGATAAGTGTCAAATATATAAACTCACCTAACTTATATTGTTTGTCGTTGTAGATGTTGGGAAATTTATTTTAAAAATAATAAAAAATTGATATTGTATTTATCACAGTGTCGGTCGAAAAAAATATATTGTACGTTACATGACCGAGAACCAGTAATTTGCAGGTCATCCCAAGCAAATACTAAACTAATAAACTAATACAATTAATAGATAAGACATATCTTTCTTGGTCCCTTTGTGTTTATGTTGGCAGCTTCCCTCTTTCTGCTGTAGTATTCCCACACTACTTGCACTCGTTTTCATCCTTCCTAAAAATTAGCTTGTTATCATTCTCTGAAGATTTTATGATGCACAGTTTATGTCAGATGCTTTCTCCCTATTTCAAGTTGTTTATATACGCTGCTGTGAAGCTATGTTCAACTAATATAATCTAATCAGATGCTAACTAACGTTTATTTCATTTTCGTTTCAATCATCTACAGAAAGAAACTCATGTCAGTTAATTAGCCAGAAAGAAAAATGTTCTCTCTGAAATAGAGCGTTATTTTATATTTTATCTCAGAACTCTAAACTGATTGTTATGTTATTTCTCTTCTTCAAAACTAAAATATATGCTCTCTCAATAAAAAAAATAATTTTTCCGGACAATTATGGTTACATACAACTTTAAACAACCTTAACTGTGGACGAATTTAACATTTTCAGATAAATTCAGTTTTTTACATCTCAAGTTTGTATCAATAATTGATTATAAGCTTCCTGTGTAGAAAATTATGCATCTCGAGATTAAATTCTTATCAGAGTAATTTCTACACCTATTTAAAAACGGGAAAATGTATAATTTCATGCTGAAAAACGTATATCTAGAACTACGGCCCATACTGATGGGCTGATATATGCCAGAAGTCTATTTTCTCATGATTATGTAAAAAAAGAATATAATATGCGTATAATGATGAATTTGCAAAACAGCGATCTAGCTCCCGGACTATAAATAAATATTTGTAATACATGTAGCAATATTTCCTTAATGAGTAATAGGTATGTATTTCCTAAAAGTAGGTTTTTAGACATCGAAGTGATGCGATAAACGGTAGTACTTTTAAATAAATGAAATTTAAATTGAAAATTTGAGCGGTAATGAGAGAGCAAGTGCAAATTAAAATCAAATATTATTTAAACTAACGAGAATTAAATTCTGTTACTACGTGACAGTATCGGAGAAGAAAAATAAATGTAATTCCTTAAATATCCAGCTGCATCACCCGTAAAGTAGATCCCATTAACAAGATTCGCTCGGCAAAATGAGATTATTAGTGACGTTTTTTGAATAGGAAGATAATTCAATGAAAAGCTGAAAATAATTTACTAATACGTTTCATTTCCTTTTCAGCATTTTGAATTATAATTTAACTTCATTAATTTTTCTCATTAGTGTTAATAAAGAGTGAAAATACCAGAAAATAATTTATTTTAAATGTGAACAAAGAGTAATTCCAGTATTATATAATTATTTTAACTTTGGTACATATTTTGTAATGAATTTTTATCGAATTATGGCATGAGCAATTATCATCGAAAACTACGTGTGTTACATTGTTTAAATTAAAATTTCCAAGGCACATATATGGCCAATGCAAACAATCAAACATTTTTTATTGTTTGACTGTATGTAGGTTAATGATATTGTTTGAACAATGGTAATTTATATAATAATGCGTACCTAATCACAGAATTTTTTTTTTTATTAATAATAAGAAATCTGGCGCTTAATCCACTGTGCAAGATGCAGAATAAGATTGAATACGGCTACAATATCAATAAGAGAAGAACAACCGCACAAGATTACATAACTCTTATATATTGATGATGTTAAGATGTACGTCTCGTCATTCATTGAGCTCGAAGATTTACTCCGAAGAACTGAAGAACTCACTAATATACGATTCAAATGTATTGACCCCTCAATTTAAACGCGAATATCTCAGAAAAGAAAGAGCTGAAGAAATTGAAAAAAATATGTGTTCATTACGTGTCTACTCTAAATCATTCACTGAAATTTGAATAATGTACGTTGGAAAGTTTTGAAGTTCTGATAAGTTATATTGAAAAATGTCCTACTTTTTAAAGAAATCTTGACCATACCAGTGTTAGATTCGTTATATCTTTGAAAATATGCTTACTATGTAAATGATATTTTAGATTCCGATAATGCTCGGCATTTTTTGTGCAAGGAAATTTTTTCATGTATTTTTATTAATTAATTTTACAGTTATTCTCAGAAACGTGACCTTATGTTTATTCTGTCATTTATCAATGTATTTAATTTCTTTTTATAAAATAGTTTATTATATAAAATGTAAGCATTTTCAGAAAACAAATTGTATATATCAAATACCAAATTAGTTATCAAGCGCAATAGATAACATTATTGCGCTTGATAACTAAATTAATTAAGTTATTTAATACATACCAATTCTTTTTTCTGAAAATGCTTACATTTTACATAGTTAACTATTTTATCAAAAATTATTTAAATACATTGATAAATAACCGAATAAACATGATGTCACGTTTTTGACAATAACTGCAAAATTTTAGAGTAAGCAATTATGAAATAAATTCCTCGTACAAAAAATGCCGTGCTTTCTCGGTATCTGAAATATTATTTACATATTAGGCATATCTACCAACATATAATGGATTTAAACCTGGTATGGTCAAAATTTCCTTCAAAAGTAGGAAATTTTTCAATATAACTTGGCAAAACTTCAAAACTGTCCAATGTACACTATTCAAATTTCAATGAATAATTTAGAATAGACACATAATGGACACGTCATTTTCATAAATCGGGTCAAAAAGATCCTGAGAACCAAACTGGCCTGGAAGGAACATGGACCTGGACCAATCCTATACGCAAGTTTAGTTTTGGCGTGATAGAATGGAGCAAGACAGATTTTGAAGACTTGGCAACAAAACTGGGACAATGCTAGCTAACATTTCCAAGATCTAACAGTGCCAGAGGTTTCATCAATCTCTAACAACATTACAGTTAGCAGATTGTCAATCTGATGAGGTATTTTAATCAGAAACAGGAGACATTTTTACTTTACTGAGCCAGTATCCACTCAGATAATAATTACACCCCTGCAACATGATGAAATTTAGTTGAACCACATGTAGCTTATCCTGCTAGCGATGATCATATCCACTGCTGGAAGCACAGTGTACTCCACCCTTGGCAACTTCATGACCTGCGCCAAGCACATGTTGATAAAGAAGCGTCAAACTACTAGTTCAGTCATGGGGAAATGTTCTCCGAAAAGAGGGGCTTTGTAATCTTAATCCAATATCAGCTAGTCGGCACAAGGAAGTAACTTAAAGTTGTTTTAATTTTCTCCGAATGAAGAATGTAATGTAATATCAATCCAATAGCAGCTAGTCGTCACAAGAAAGTATCTTAAAGTTATCGTCAACACTGGCAGGAAACTATTCAACATATAACAACGAGCTGTAAGAGGATGACGACCACTGATGAGATCCACAAACACAACCAGGTAGCAAATATCATTCTTCTTCGCCGAGCTCCTCATTACAAACTCTTAATCGCCAACACACCATATTACCAATATTCATAAAAAGTTCTCTACAAGAAAGAAAATTTAACGTAAAAGTCGAGAATCAATTTTTGAACTACATTTAGAAATTGCAATTGCACAAGGTATTCCACCCTTAGTGTAACATTGTTGGCCATCGCCGTTAATGATATAGCTACAAATATAAAACCAGATATTGAAAGCTGCTTATACGTAGATGATCTATACAGCATATTACGAGTACAATCAATATCAACTGTTTTAGATAATACAAGCTATACTGGGATAGATGTTTTAGCAGACCATGCCAATCTCGCAAACAGGCCAGATATCATACTTGTCCTAAAGAGGCAAAAGTATACCTTCCTCATAGTCATTACAGCACCCAGGACTCATAACTTGTAGCAGTCCTATGGCACCAAATTAAACAAATATGATGAACTCGCTGGAAAGCTCAAGAAAATGTTGTAACAAGATAAAACTACTATCCTCCCCATAGTTATTTCCCCAACAGGTGTAGTCCCTAAAACTCTCTTCTAGAACATTTAAGAGCTTAATAACCACCCTCATATTATCACCAAAATTTAAAAATCCGACCAGTTAACCTAAAATATTTAAAAATGAATTTAAGAGGCATTTACACAAACTTTCCTGTTTTACTTATTTATATTTTTTTCCATTGGATGGTCATTAATTAAAAGTACACCAAGCATAATTATTTTGCAACCATGCTATGCCTATTCCTAAAAGTATAGTAAGTCACTTTTCATTTCCACCAATCTATCTTAATAAATTATTTCTGATGGTAAGCACTCTATGTATTTTCATTTGTACGGGTATAGCTGGTTTTTTCCTTGACCATTGTGTAACTATGTGTTAAATATTATTATGCCTCATCACATTTTTTCATTAATTAATTTTTCGAGCCTCCATCCTTTATATTCGAGTATGGAAACTTTCGTTTCATCACTACTAATATATGAAATTGTTGTTTGTGAGTATCTTTAACTACATCGTACCGATATACAAAGCAAAGGTTTTCATAGTCAAACCGACGGACTTTCGTGCTATCTTGCCTTTTCAATGCTAATTCTTTCGTAAGGCGGTTTTCTTTAGCTTTGATATTACTTTCTCGAATATAACTGACAGAGCACTCTTTATGAACATTTAAAGATAAAAGACCATCGAGTTTAACATATTTACCATCTTTCCTTCTTTTGCTAGCGTCTATGATTGTTTCGATCGCGTGCTCACCAATATTCTTTCTTAGTCAGAGTAACTTCTATGGCTCAATAAACAAATATTTTCCTACGTTGAAGCCATTTTTTGTAAAAACAGACATTTGACAGTTGGCAACTTCGTCGCTGTTATTTAAAGGATTTCACCAATCAACTGATTACGAATATATTTTTTTATTGTATACTAAATATTGAACAACAAATTGTGTAAATTTCAAATGTCTGCAATAAATGGAAACGACTGAGGAATTTTTAGAAAAGAAAAATATCTCAGTTCCAGATGGTCATGAAATTTTCCTTTGATACTAAATGCGTAAAAAAGTGGCTACTATTGATTCTCACTAGTGAGGTTTCGATAAATATAAAATTTTAAGAAATAGAAAGGAAAAACAACCTCAAAATCGGCACTATTTTTGGGTGCCATTTTTAACATCCAAAATTTAAAAAATCAACCATTGTTTAATTGCACATGGTAGTACAAGTCTTATAGAAGACTTTGAGCTTTTAAGTGTTGCTCTACGATAATTCCCAAACCAAGGGCATCATTTTTAGAAAAGCGTTTTTTTTTTACAAAAACTGAAGATTTAAGAAAACTGTGTAAACTTTCGCAACAAAAGTAAAACTGCTTTTTTAGCTGGCGAGAACCTATATTTTTACCAAGTAACAAATTTGTAACTTGCGTTAAAAAGAAGTTATGAACAAATTTAAAATACGTGATTTTTAACGGTTTTATCCATTTTTCTCTATGGTTTGTGCACTAACCTATAACTTATTATACATCAATCGAAAGATAATTTTAATACCTACAACATTCTAATTCAACTTTTTTCGATTCGAGCTCAGTTTTTCTTTTTATTAACGAGAAATTATTTTTCTTACCATTACAAATTTTTTTGGTTAGGTTCGCCATTAAAAAATTGGATTTTTAACATCCAAAATTAAAAAAATCAACTATTGTTTAATTGCACATGGTAGTACAAGTCTTATAGAAGACTTTGAGCTTTTAAGTGTTACTCTACGATGATTCCCAAACCAAGGGCATCATTTTTAGGAAAGCGTTTTTTTTTTTACAAAAACTGAAGATTTAAGAAAACTGTGCAAACTTTCGCAATAAAAGTAAAACTGCTTTTTTAGCTGGCGAGAACCTATATTTTTACCAAGTAACAAATTTGTAACTTGCGTTAAAAAGAAGTTATGAACAAATTTAAAATACGTGATTTTTAACGGTTTTATCCATTTTTCTCTATGGTTTGTGCACTAACCTATAACTTATTATACATCAATCGAAAGATAATTTTAATACCTACAACTTTCTAATTCAACTTTTTTCGATTCGAGCTCAGTTTTTCTTTTTATTAACAAAAAATCATTTTTCTTACCTTTACGAATTTTTTTGATTAGGTTCGCCATTAAAAAATTGGATAAATAAAATGCTATCTTCTTCAGATTTTCTTTTTCTACACGAGCGTATTTTTTTTATCCTACTAACAATTTTTGCAAGATTAAAAATGGATTTTCGTATATTGATTGGACTAATAATGGAGAAAATGGTGGTGCGCGTTCGGTAAAGTACTGAACTCCAAATATTGTCTCTGCAGTTCTGCGACCCAACAACTCTACAACTTACGTATAATATAGTTTCATTATAAAATGGGGAGTATTAAAGTTTCTTACTTTTTCTCCAAAGGAGGAGATTCCACATTCGTCTCGTATGTTCTTATTTTATATCTCTGCAATCACTATTCTGAAGTGGCGCAAACAATTTCTACCAAATCTTTTGCAACCTGTGGAACTTAGGTCGTCGGTGATTCCTACTTAGTTTCATTAAGCTATGTCTAGCATAAGGTAAGCAAATCTCGAAATAAATAACCGTTCGAGAATTTGGCGGATGCGCCAGTTGCAAATTTCATCGAAATGAATTAAAGTAGGTATTCCCGGAGTACCTGATACTCAATTTGCTGTCCAAAGTTAAAAATTGAAAAAGCCGCATCCGATTGGGCTACCATAATTGGTATATTTTTGCAGATTTACTTGGAACTTCATACATGGATATATGCGGATTCTTTGATAAAGAGTTTGGTGTTAAGAGATAAAAATTCTAAACAACGAATGTTATATTTTTCATTGTAAAAACTACATAAGCTCATTAAAAAAGACGAACAACATTTTTTAAAAGTCCAAGCAGCTGGATGTTGGAATGTTTCCCAAATTAGCAGAAAATATGTGGAAAAACGAGTATCTTACTTGATGGATCATATGTCTAAAAATGTTAAAATTTTCTGGGCCCTGGGTTAAATAATTTAAAATTTTATCTTTCGTTAAATTATTCAACTCAATCAGAGAAACTTAGTAGAATTTGGCTCTTAAGTTTTAAGTCGTACAACTATTAGTTTACTTCAGTTTAGTAAAAGCCTGTGTGTTTTACAGTAGCTATTAAAATTTTCACGTTGTCATACATAATTAACAAAAAACTTAATGATATTTTCTGGTTCAGTTGATATTTAAATAATTACCTATACCTTTAGGTATGTACATAACGTAACGCATCTATCATTAACGAGAAAATGTTGACATCGGGCTCGGTTGACTACGAATTACAATTTGAATAATATTTTATTTACATACAGGTCTATTTACTTTTACGTTGTATCACTGAGTACACACCTTATATCTTTTATATTTTTATTGTTCAGAGAACAAAGCAAATTCTGCGTCTAAGCAGAAAGCAAATTAGAGCCGTGACAGGCCACTTGACCGGACATGGCTCTTTTAGGAAACACCTGCTTACAATGGGGATGGTTGACCATCCCGATTGCAGGTTCTGCGAGGATGGGGAGGAGACTTCCATCCACGTCCTCAAATCTTGCCCAGGACTGATGAACCTGAGGCACAAATACTTCGGTACTGGCTTTCCAGTGCTGGAGGAAATAAGGAGTTCTCCCGTGGAAAGGATTTCAGCCTTTGGGCTTGTATCCAGTCTGTACAGGGGAGGTCCTTAACTTGTTAGCGGTAAGAATAATGGGCCACAAGGCCTGAGTGCGGCGACCTCTGGGCGCCCCGCTAAAAGAAGAAGAAGAAAATTGTTCAGATAGTTTATCGCAGACGGCAACACAGTCGGAACTTTCACTCGCAGCGTTATAGTCTTATTGGAAACACTCAATAACATATTGATCTAAAATTATTACAAAAAAATATCTTATATAAAAGTCGATCGTGTACATGTCTCCGGCGATTACCTTATACTATCGAGTTTTAATGGGCGATATTTGGTCATGCATTATTACAGAAGTACCAAAGACATAAAATTTTTAAGTCTAACAGAAATCTCGTGCTTACAAAACACGATATTTTCAAAATGTTGCTCTTTGAAAAATAGAAATGTTTACATCTGCATAGGAGACGCTTTACTGAAAGAATTCAATTTGAATTATGAACATTTCGTTTTATTTTAATATCTCGGAAAATATTTATCTGTTAAAGAGAAGGTTAAATTCTTTTTTAAAGATGAGGATATTTAGGGAAAAAATATCATTTGATTTCTTCTTGTAAGATCAAAAGTTTTCGCGTCAATGAAGTGCAAGTGTGCTGTGACTTTACGAATTTACTTTTTCGTTGGAAGCTAAAAAATCTCAAATTGAATAGGCACAACTTTATAATAAGTGTTACATCTCAGTCTAAAAAAAAACAGGAAAAATCACCTTAAAAATGAAGGTGTAAACATTCAGAAGTACTGATTTATTTCTTTAAGGCATTAGTCCTGAGGAATGTAGATGCATTTAAAAAAAAATGCTTTGCGAAAAATACACTTTTTACTTAACATATTACTTAATCTTCAAAAATTGATCAAAATGTATCACTCTTGTCAGGTTACATTTTTAATACAGTATGTATTTTAATTTAATAATAACACAAACCGTTTTCCATTTACTGACTTTGAAAAGTAGCACTTTGAAATTTGTGCATTTCGACTGTTCGAAATTTACCACAAAATTTGAATTAAAAATAGCTACGATATTATATAGTTTATTCGTAACAAAAGAAATTTACAGATTTCGCAATCCTTCCAATCATCGGGACATTGGAAATGATAATATCATACATAAAACATAAAGTTTTTCAACTTTTTCAACTTTTTCCGGACTAGGCTTCGCCTCGTCCGGAAATAGCACGATCCACTACACCGCTGTATTTCCACCTTAAATGAAAACTGGTAACTTAACCCCCTGTGACATATGCAACCCATGTTACATTTGCGTATATCAGCCGTTGCATATACGAAATCTCACTCGGCCGTGACACCGCTGTATTTCCACCTTAAGTGAAAACTGGTAACTTGATCCCCTGTGATATATGCAACCCATATTACATTTGCGTATATCAGCCGTTGCATATGATGGTATCAGTCGACCGCGACAGATTACTTTGAAATAAAGAGATATTATTATTGTCAGTCGATTTGTACAACAGATAACCTATATCAGTTAGTTGCAATTCTAACACATCATTTATTTGCAAGCAGGCACCTACTTGTAGCAAGCTATACACTTTTGTGTTCTACCGTCAGCATCGCTGTACAACTTTTAGGTAATCTCCCGACACGGTAGGTAATGTAATTAGCAAGCGCAGCAGCCTAATCGATAGTAGCGCGGCTTTTTCGGCAGCCGTGTACAAATTTTTGCTTAAATAATATAAAGTCATACATTTTCAGTTTGTGGCGTCAGACGCGGATGTTATGTAATAAATTTAAGTAAGGGCAGGCCAAATTTTAATTCGCTACTTATTGATTAATCAGTAAACATTAAATTCAATCGCAAAATAAATCATCTGCCAAGGATATCTTCGAACAAAAATAATTTAGTGTCACTGTAAGTGTTGGCCAGTTAATTAGTATTTTCTAGCTCGAGCATTGTATATGTAGATGGGCGTACAAATATCGGATGCGCAGTGGATTCATAAAAAATAAAACCGATTATAACAAATCTCAAGAGTAAGTGAGCCTACTGGTCTTCTCTACTGTGCCGCGACACCGCTGTCTTTTGACCTTGAACAAAAACTGGTAACTCTACCCTATATACGAAAACATAAACATACATATAGTTTTTAATTTCACAATTAAGTTTTTGCTTTAAATTCACTTTTATGCGGGCATATCAAGAATGAGGTATTATTCACATTATTAAACAGTATTAGGTAATGGCATAATTCTAGAACTCGTAACTTCATGCATTTTGAAATGGTTCTGTCACAAAAAAGTACAATGGGTCTAAAAGCGTGAAGAAAAGACGTCGTGAGTGACGCATGCATTTGCCCGTTGCAGTATTGCGCGCGTTGCCGCTGTTGATCGGCAAATCTTACTCACACATGTTTATTGACCTTGTGGCGTATGACAAATTTTGGAGGAAACATGCAACTGTCTTAATTTTTTTTCTGTTTTTTTTTTTATTTCCTCAAAGAGTTTTGCTCAGAATTATATAAAATATCAAAAAATTCACAAGCTTGCACATATTAATCGAATTTAAATAAGAAAATATAGTGAATGTTTTCTTTTATAAATTTTATGTGCATAACTTATTAAATTCTTTTTTTTTACTCGAAAACTACTTCGCCTAAAAAAAATATCCTGAGACCTTTTTTCTTTTATATCCCTTCCTCCTCAAAAAAGAATTTAACTTTTTTTGGCTAGATCTGTATCTCTCGAGATATTTAAGAAAAACCTAATTTTCAAAATTTATGTAACCAAAGGCTTAATAAAATTGATTTGAATCTTATGTAATGGACACGTTTTGAAACAGCACTCAGTACATTAAAATAAATAAAAATATGTTTAAAATCTATGTATTGGTAAAATTGTTTTGTACGATCGTAAAACGTTAAATTGTACTCAGGTATAAAAATGGCCTCCGGCCAACGGTTTTTGCGCGTGCAAGGGTTTGTTTGTAACAAGCGGTGCCTTATGAGTTGTCATTGGTGACCTGTAGACACATGTACGCATTATGTGTCTACAGGTCACCAACTGTAATATTATCACCATCTGAGGACTACAAGCTCTTTCTAAGCATATTGGAGCAGTCACTAGACTATTTATCAACTGAACATATAATTTTAGCCGGCGACTTCAATACCTCGTTTGGGTCGGATAGCAGAGAGTGTGCAAACCTAACAGATTTATTGTAAAGTTATAATTTCCGACAAATGATAACTTCAAATACACGAATGTATAAATGTATCGATAATATATTCATCAACTTTAATAGTAATGTATGTTCATCATTAAGTATAGATTTAGGAATCTCCGATCATTATGGTCAATTTTTAAATTTTCATTTAGATAAAATTCAAAGGGCATCTAAAAGCAGAAAAACCTGTAGACCAATAACTGCCAAAGGCAAGCAAATATTTTTCAATAATGTAGAAAATATAGATTGGAATTTCATTGATGATGATAATCTGGATTGTAACAAAAAATATGAAATGTTCACAGAGGCAATGATAAATGCAATGGTTAATACTTTTCCTGAAAAGTCAGTTTTATATGATCCAAATGTCACTTATGATTCAAACAGGTTCAGCGAAGACTTGCGTGAAATGGGGTCAAATTTAATGCTATTGTCAGATCTGTATAAACAATATAAAGGTAATTATCTGAAAAGGGAATTGTCTGATTACAAAACTAAGTATAGAAATGCTATTATAAATGCAAAAAAATAGTAATGAGAAATTAATAAGAAACTCTCAAAATTCAATAAAAACCATGTGGCAAATCATAAACAAAAAGAGAAAAGCCACACATTTACATACACAGAAAGATACTAGTTTATCTCCAAACGAGTTTAGTACTTTTTTCAGTGAAGTTGCTGAAAATCTTCTGGAAGAGTTGGATGATAGCGAAATAGATCCTGTAGATAAAATGTATCATAATGAATCATCCAATAT
Organism: Stenurella melanura; assembly: GCA_963583905.1. Classification (NCBI taxonomy): domain Eukaryota; kingdom Metazoa; phylum Arthropoda; class Insecta; order Coleoptera; family Cerambycidae; genus Stenurella; species Stenurella melanura. The sequence continues at coordinate 68,179,471 of OY757313.1, forward strand.
AAATGTATTTGAGTTTAAACTAATAACTCACAATACTGTTAGAGAAGCCATTGATTCTATAAAAAACAAAAACAGTAAAGACGTCTATGGTCTAAACATAATCCTAATAAAAGCTATTAAGAATTTGATTATATCACCATTATGCAAACTCATAAACTTGTGCATCGAAGAATCGTGTTTTCCAGACTGCCTCATAGAGGCTATTGTAATTCCGATATTCAAAAAAGGAGATTACCAATATTTTCAAAGATAGTGGAAAATGCTTTTCAGGGCAAATAGCAAACTACTTTGAGACCAACAATATTTTTTATAATAAACAATTCGGTTTTAGAAAATCAAGAAATACCACCTCTGCAATTCTCGATTTAATAGAACAGGTTTTAGGGGCTTACGAAGGTCGAGAACATATATGCACTATATTTTGCGACTTAAGTAAAGCGTTTGACTGCGTCTCACATGAAGTACTGCTAGAAATGCTAAAGAGATATAAGTTCTGCCAAAACAGTATATCACTATTGAGATCATATTTAACAAATAGATACCAAACAATGAAACTAAATAATATATATATTCAAACAAAACAAAAATAATACATGGGGTGCCCCAAGGCTCAGTACTTGGCCCACTCCTATTTTTAATATATGTAAATGATTTTCCATATGCAAACGAATACTCTAGTGACATAATTTTTGCAGACGATACAACTATTTCGGTTCAAAACAAGAATATTGAACAACTTTCTGCTACGACGTGTGAGGTGGAGACAAAGGCAGAACAGTGGTTCAAGTCAATAAACTTACATCAAATAGAGAAAAAACAGTGCATATGATTTTTTGACTGCGTAATAAAATAGGGCACTATGTTCCCGAACCCCAGGAATCCACGAAGTTCTTGGGAGTTTTTATGGATGATAAACTGACCTGGCAGGTACACTTAGAGAACTTGTCAAAAAAATTAGCAAAAAATACATTCATCTTGAGAAATTTAGCAAATGAAGTAGGTGAAGAAGCCTTTAAAAATGCATATTTTGCACTATGCCACTCTTTGCTTTCTTATGCTGTTTTAGTTTGGGGACAAGCATTAAATTGGCCTAGAATCTTTGCTCTACAAAGAAAAGCAATACGTAAGACGACTGTAGAGAACAATTTCGTAGGCTAAACATACTCACCATCGATATATATTTATGAATTGCTTCTGTATGCTAGAGAGAACTTGTATCCTTAAAGTATAAACAAGGAATGTGACTACCATTACATGACAAGACACAAATATATGTTAACCGCACCTTATGTAAGATTAACCAAGAATCAAAAAGGATTCCAATGTTTAGCACCCAAATTTCATAATAAATTACCAATGAATATAATAAGCCTATCAGATCGGGCATTCAAGAAAAAAATAAGGCCATCTTACTCGAGAAAACTTTTTATTCTTATGATGAATTTCTATCGCATAATTTTAGTATATAAGTAAATGTCCGTTTGTTTCATTTCCTGATGTTTGTCTTATACTTTATATGATTACAAGATATGTATATGTATATATTTGAAACTGAAATACTGACTTGTGCCATTACGATCTCTGTACATAGCACCAATAAAATGATTTGATTTGATTTGAACAGACACAATTAGGTGTCTGCGAAGTTAAGTTCCTGTAATGTTATCTAAAAGTATCGAAAATTTGGGGAATTGCTCTAGAGAAAGCTAGGAAGTGAAATTCACAATTCTGTTTCTAGTTGCCTATAATTCACGTGGGGAAATTGTGCCGTAGCCGTAGCAAAACTGTTTAAATTAATGCTTTGTAAAATTGTTTAAGTTGCGTAATATGGGACAGTATCTCGACGTAATAATGGTAGTGCCTTTGAGACTTGTTGAGACGCGCCGTTTACAGAAACCTATATTGGTAAAATTAAGGTGGTAAAGCAACCATAAATTTAAGCTTTTAGTTTTTCAATCAGAGTAGTCATAACCAGGAGAATCACGTATGTCATGTTTTTTTGAACATTTTGGTTAGACATCCACTAAATGGTTCGGGCTACCGATTTCATGTATCTAGTGGCTGCTGACGGGTGACTTTGTTGTAGTTAGTTTGTGGCAGTCTACTCGCGAAATAAGTGTGTAAACATTCCGGTCTTGTTGTCACCTAGCCGTAAATTTTACCATGAAAGGTGTTTAATTAGTAGCTTATTAAGGAGCGGTCATATGTTAATTGCATAAATTATATGTGAAGCTTTTGTTCAGTTAGATAAGTGGATGGTATCTGATTTTCCGATCTATGTTTGTACTTTTTATTCCTGTGATGCTTTAAAATATAATCCCTATTTTCTTTCTTGTCTTAAAAGTTATATGAATTTAATTTCGAATAGTGATTTACCTTAAGAGGTATGTGTTTTAGTTCTCTTTCATGTTGTACATATAACCACTACGTAGAAATCAAGCTTGATGTAAGTTATTTTCCGAATTAACCATACTTAGTAAATAATTTTGTTTACCCTTGGATACTTTATAAACCGTTAATTGTTAATACACCATCTTTCTGTTACATATGTTTTTTTATTAAGTATGGTTTTAAAAAATTACTTCTTGGGTCAATTTGTTCTTTGTTAGATGTATCAGATACAAGCCAAATATTATCGTTATTCTTCATCACATTTCATTCATTATTTTTTTAGAGCATAAAGTTTACTTCCACGTCTACGTGGATGAAGTCTATTACAAGAATTACCCCATTATTTAGAGATTTTTAAGGTAAAGCGGCAGCACTATTCCAGCAAAATTTTTAAGATTACATTCTGTATATAAAGCACTACATGCAAGCACAAAGTCTGCTTAGCGGGTTATTTTTTTATCAAAACCTATAGAAAATGGACTAGGTATATGTTATCATTTTGATAGGAGGAAAACTCTCATGCCATAAAAGTTAAACACAACAACCGATTTTACCTCTTGTCTTTCTTGAGTATCTTGGCAATCCCAGCTATATAAACACTTACGGAAATATCAATTTAGCTGAAGTTCCGTAAGATACTTTAAGTTTAAACAAACATAGCTTAGTTAAAGAATCGCAAACTTACGTAGGGTAAATGTAATTAAAAAGGCGCAGACTAATAAAAAGAAAACACTCATTTATCACTTCCATTTGAATAGTCCAAATGCATTTAATGGGACTGCACTCCTTTATCGTGAATAGAAAGTACATTAGTATTTAAATTATGCAGCACTAAATATCTTCAAATTGCAACTCTTAAAACTCTTTTATTTTCTTGCTATGAATTAAGCGAAAGGCAATGAGCCTTTCTGTTGTTGTAATTGTGTTTTTTCTTGATTATATCAATTCCAGACTCAAATAACAAAGTATTAGGGGATTATTAAAATAAAAGAAAATTAAAGGAAATGTGCCTTTACAGCATTTTAAAATATTGCCACGTATGCTTCACAAGTGAATAAGAAATGCAGTAATATGTAGGTATATGTAGAATAACCTAGAAAAGCTTTGATGCTTTATAAATACGTAAAATATCTTAATTCTTTGAAGTTTTGCATAGAATATTATATTTAATATAGGTATGTCAGAAAAACATTCCGGATAAAAGTACAAAAAAGGGACGAGTGAGACTTTTATATTGCTAAAGCCTTAGAAATTATAAAGACATTAAAAAAATTTAAAAATTATTTATATAACTAAAATGTTAAATACGAGCTACAATAAATTGATAATAATAATAATGACAATGACAATGAAATCTGTAGATCTACAATGATTTTACATAAATCTTCCCTCATTTATACAACGTGATCGGAAACGTGATTCTTCATAAAAACTTGTTCACTTTGTCCAGACCACATAATAATATAAAAGTTGCTATAAATTCATTTTTTGTATTTGATCCATAACATAGCTATTTTATGGACTCACTTGACTCCGTAAAATAAGTGTTTTCTGGACTCACCAAAAAGTAGCCATGAAAACTTTTGAGGATCATTTAGGTAAATCAGGCAAAATGGTTCATACAACAACTTTATTTAATCCAAAAGATACAATAATGTGACTTAATTATTAGGTTTGTAAGTTAAATTAATAATAATTTTATGATTAATGGCCCAAAATGAATATTAATTTCTTGGCGCGTCAAAATTTTGACTTTGTGGGCTCGTATCCTACTGAATTTTGCTTCAAGAATGTTATGACTCTGACGAATTTGTTTATATCTGTATTTTCTTTGACGGACGGAGTTCGAGAGTGGCTGGCGTCTATGATGGATGTGCCGTGGGATGCTCCGGATCTATTAATTTATTTACAATAAAGAAAGCGCTAAAAAAGCGGTAAACACCACTTTAAACTCGAAAAAATTTAACATACATTAAGAAATTCTGCGTGAAGTGAAACGCCATAATAGAAAAACAAAGTTCATATGGAATTAATAATTATTACGCATACAGTTTTCTAAATAATATCAAATAAAGCAAGTGCCTACACCTATGCAAAACGACAGATCCTTTCTCAACGATAAAGTAAACATCTGCAACATAATGCACCAGCAGTGAAAGGCAACAACCTGGTTTCTGATGAGTGGACGTAGTAACATAAGAAAAGGATGAAAAGATAAATTTTATTTTTTAAGTTCTACTTATTGTTTTATTAATCCTTGTCATAATACAATTTATTACACAACAGAAGCAGAAGAATTTAAAAGTAAAAGTGAAAAGTTATTAAATATGGGTAATAAAATGGAAAATACTCGAAATTGGAAAGCGGCAGTTAAAAGTAATTACTGTGGAAACACACTATCATACAGGGTATGCAAAACATTCTCTCGGGTCTCTTTCTCATAACCCACCCGCCATAAAAAGCTTTTTATCGCAAGGTAGGGCACTTTCACTGTAAATGGATATTTACCTGTGGAACGGTTAATAATAATAGAAAAAACTTCCTGCGGCGAGCGAATGCATGTGCATGCCTTGGCAGACAAACGAAGTGAACACAAGCGTGCGGAAGGAGATGAACACTGCTAGATTCGGAAATAGAAGACGTGAAGGAAGAATAAATAAGGAGATCATGATAGATGGAAACTTAAAAGAAGCACGAATACTAAAAAGAAGCGTCTTGCAAACGCCTGCACTTTCCATCCGATGATGACAAATGGAAACTAAGAAAGAAGCATGGAAACTTAAAAGAAGCACCTCACAAACACACACTTCCCATCCTATATTCCGACCCCATGCGTCATGCAGCTCTCGCTGCTGACAACAAGCATGTCCCATATCCAACCCAGCGTATGAAGGCGGTCCGGCGGTATATAAAACATCGATTTGGCTCTGGCACGCGGTTGGATGTGTTTGTCGGACGACCAAGCTGCGTATTGGAACGAACCTCATTGGATGCCCACCTCAAGCTGGCAAATCAATCAATCAATCAATCTATATTTTCTTTTACAGACAATACAGCTTTTATCATCGAAGATTTTGACAAGAGAGTAGATGGTTTTATTTCTTGCGACTATAATAGGAAACAACAGTAATTTACGTATGTTATTAATATTGAATACAAAGAATAGCGGCCTTTACCTTTTCATGTAAACGGTGCAACATTGCATATTTGTCAACAATTACATAGTTGTTCGTTTCTTTCCATCGAATGAATGCTTCAGATTTCTTTTCATAAATTTGACGAGATTTCACTTGAAGTAAATCTAACAGAATTTCTTTCGCTTTTTATAATTTGTAGATTCTGCATCCAATTTTTTTTGTTTGCATTAAACAATCTGGTTACTATGATTGCATGATAATTGAAATTCGAAGCTCACTATTTTCGAGAAATATTTGCTCTGATCAAAAATTTAAATATGTTCTAGGGACCTTTAACGAAAAATGTTGTTTGTACCACGTACCTAAAATCAGTTTTCTAGGTACAAAAATAACTATTTTATCCTGATACGGTAAAGCCGAAAAGAAAGGTTTTGGCAATCTGTATATTTATGTGAGTGGGTATATATGTATGTTCCATCATAGCGGTCAAATTAATGGACCTATTTTTAAAAATGAGATACTTCTCTTCAGTAGCATCTAGCAAAAAGAGAATTAGTAGTCAAAGAAGAAACAGAAAACTCAGAAGCAGAATAGGAGAGGAGAAGATCATCACAGACAGAAACTAAAAAGAAACATCTCACAAACGCCTACACTCTCCATCTGATGAAGACAGAAGGAAAACAAGAAGAACCATCTCACAGACACCTACACGCTCCATCCTATACTCCTACCCCATGCGTCATGCGGCTCTCGCTGCTGACAACAAGCATGTTCAATGTCCAATCCAGCTTATGCAGCCGGTCCGGCGGTATATAAAAGCACCGGGGGTTTGGTCCAGCACACGGTGGGATGATCCGTTTGTCGGTCGGGTGGAGCCGCATGAATATGTAATAGACGACTGGGCGACTGGAGATGGACGTTCGGCGGGCGATCGGGCTGCGTGGTGGAACAAATCTCCATGCACCGGAATTGGCAGCAATGCCCATCTTACGCTGGCAAATCAATCAATCAATCAATCAATCAATTTTTTCATTATAATATATGTTTCATATTAAATGTATGTTTCATATTAAAATTATTATTCAAATTCATTACAACTGTTGTCACTGATAAGAAAGTTATTTTATTCGTTTGAAGAATGAGCATTAGATTTCTCCATCCCTTGTTAACTGGTTATTTTCGTAGGGTGATTACACGGTATACAGTATGTCTCACTTTTTATGACTACCATGTTACAGCTCCCTTATTAACAATGCGACTTTTTTATAATTTGATTAGAAGATACTTACCCATCAGGAGATTGTTTCACGGCCAAATATTTAAAAGCTTACCAGTGGCGTTCATCGTTATGAAGAAAACTGGCCTTAGTTTTCCAAAATAGATATTAGGAAATGTTTTAATTGTAATACAGTATCTTTATCTTATTCGTTGTTGCCAAATACTCACTAATACCGAATATCAATAAGATAGTGTTGGTGTTTACGTAATAAGGAATTAAAGTTTCATTCTTTAAAGTACCAATTATTATAGTCATAACTTTATTTTTGGACGTAATTAAGAGTTAATTAAGCTGGAGGAAGATAGACTTTAGATTTAGAATTAATTACATGACGTCAGTTAGTTTACTTAACCATCCAAATCAAACAAAAATTGACTTGAAAATAAAAAAAGTTCAGTTTAAAACGAATTTAATCCATGAACAATTCAATAAATAATAAAACTTACATAGATAACTCGTCAAAGTTGCACATAATGGTGTCTATTATTAACATTGAGAATGTTAAATTAGTTTAAAATTGAAATTTCTTTATTCCCAAGTCAATTATTGCTTGATTTGAATTGTCAGTAAAATGACTGACGTCACGTGAATAATTATAAATGGAAAGCCTATCTTCTTGGAGCTTAACAAACTCTTTATTACGTCCGAAAATAAAATTATGACTGTAATAATTGATACTTTAAAGAGTGAAATTTCATTTCCATATTACGTGAACACCAAGTATACTATCTTATTGAAATTCAGGATTAGTGAATCGCAATTCTTTAGGATCTTTCCTCATAATTTTATAACATGTTTCTTCTTCGATACGTTGTTAAGTACATTTCAAATATTATGCTTCATGATCATTTCCTAATTAATTAATTTTTTAGAGTGACCACCCTGTATGCTTTTCTACAAAAGTATATACTATGTGAGTACATTTTTCACTAAACATATAATAGATTTTTCCTATGTCGCATATCATTGAACTTTGAATTATTTGATTTTTGAATACTAGTTATGTCACTGTCCAGCCCTTCAGTTGCCACGGAACCATAGCTAGCGGATATCCAACTGCATATGCGAGCAAATCTCAAGAAACAGTATTGTATGTTATTTATTGTTAATGTTCATTAAATTTAATTTGGTTTCGTTTGGTACACTATGTTAACTTGTATATAAAACGAGTAAGCTTTTATTTAATGCTTGAAAGACATATTTCCACGTTAATTTAAATTTAATTAGGAAGACTGGCACTGAAATATTACTTCAACATTAAATCAATTGACTAGACTATTAACTGAAGTAAGCGGCTTGATAACAAAAATCTCTTTTGGCTTAGAATTCATATGGCATATTGAATTTTCCATTCCCTCTCGTGTTAATAAATTAAAACTATTGTTGTAGTACATTTTATTTAATTTTTGAGGAGACTGCCAAAATAGTAATTTAATTTGAATTTTCAATTTAAAAACAAACCGATATCAATTTTAGTAACAAATATTACTCTTATATGAGTCTTTTTGAGTTGGGTGGATATAAGGTTTAACGCATTTAAACTATGCGATAACTATTTGAAGGGATGACAAAATCCTATTACTTTTTGGTTTAATACCGAATTCCCAAACCCATTTAATCAAATTATAGTTTAATTAAAAGGGACATATTGATATCTGATATATGTCCGCAACATCTTCCTAGTCGAGTTAAAGGTGACCATATTATTAAGAGGATTAGAAACTCGATCGAGCATGGCATTCATTCATTTAATTAAAGCACGAAGCTAACTGATTAACGAAATGTTTAAAAGGGAATGTCATTACCTATAATTTTTATGTTTCTGTATGTCTTGAGCTCTGTCTGATTTGAGGCATGGTTTCAAATCCGAATATTCTGAGGCTTAAAAAATATAGTGGATGAATCTGTCTGAGGCGCAATAATTTGAAACAAACTAAATATTATACTCTCCGTTAATACATGTATCATATTTCATATAAATCTGAGGACACTGCAGTGAAAGCGGCCATATGGCTGTTATAACTGCAAAACTTGGATGGATTTACTATTTAATGTTTTTGACAACAAATTCGGTATAGAGTGTCCCAGCTCTATTTGGACAAGCATTATCTGGAAAACGGTGAGACAGAAAGAAACGTTAAATGGAAAAGTTGTTCTATTTAAAAAGAGGCATTTATTTATTTTATTTAAAAATGTACAACGCTTCTTAAGAAAGCGGCAGGTTATGCACCATTATTTTTTCAAATGGAACATCCTGTATATGTTTACATTTTTTGGTTCTCCTTTCATTTCATTACAAATTCTATTGTATTATTAGAAAATCGGTAAAGGTATTTACACAGAACTTCCCTTTTTATTTGTGCATGGTGCTCTCTATAAAAAATTATTAATTACGAAATGACGCCGACGTTAAGAATAATAATCGGAATATAGTTATCATATTATTTCAAAAAAAGCCTGATAACTTTTGGTCAAAAAAATATACAGAATGGTTATCGGACAGTAAAAATTCAATACTAAATAACAGGTGCCAAATATGGAAGGATTGCGCAAATATCTTTACAAATGCCCACAATGGTTGAATTATTTCTTGGGATGACCACATTATTCAATAAAACTATAATAGGTGCACTCGTAGATGCATATGCCAAATATTATTGTCATATGTCACATTTTCAGTTCCACATTCACGCAGTGGAGTAGAAGTATAGCAGTGGTTAAAAATTTTTATTTATTTTTTTCATAATAGGTTGAAAATATTATGAAACGTGGAAATTTTATATTTGAGCAAACAAACATTTTTTTATGTATTCTAGTGGTAAAAAAATTATTCATCATCTATTCTATGGTAATGGTAAAAATATTTTCTTGAAGTAGGTTTAGAATGTCATGGCGGTTTGCAAATTTTTAATTTTTTTTAATTTCCAAAAGTTTTTCGAATAATCTGATGAAACGTGGAAATCTTAAATTTGATCGAACACATTTTTTTCCATCAATTGTATGGCACCTAGTGGTAAAAAAATAGATATTTTCAAAAAAATTTAATATTTTTTTTTATTTATTGGTTTGGAATGCCATGAAACGTAGAAATTTTAAATTTGAGCAAAAAGAATTTCAGCAAACATATTTTTTTATCTACTCTAGTGGTAAAAACTTTTCAAAAATGTTGGTAAAAAGCTTTTTTCTGAAATAAGGTTAGAATGTCATAAAACTTGGAAATTTTAAATTTGAGAAAAAACATTTTTCCATCTGTGGTAGTGGTAAAAAGTTTGAAAAAAATTATTCTTTTTTTTGAAACAGGTTTAGAATGCCATGAAACGTGAAAATTTTAAGTTTGAGTAAAAAAAAATGATTTCATTATTTTTTCCATTTATATTTTCCAGTGAAAGTTTAACTATTTCTTCGCTGAAGTAGCGTCAGCTACCTACCAAATTTGACTGTTCTCCGTCAAGTAGTATTTTAGTTAATGCACCAACAGACAGACAGACTGACTGAATTAAAAAACCTATATATTTTTAATCTACATGATCTGAAACGTGAAAATCCGAAAAAATCTCGGAGGGTGATTTTTTCTCGAATACAATACTTCCCTTCGGTATGCGAGGGAAGTAAAAAATTAAAGTTGCGCATAACCCACCGCTTTTTTGAGGCTTGTTGTACATTTGAAAATGAAATTATTAAATGCATCTTTTTAAATAAAATAACTTTCACATTCAACATTTTTTTCTATATCTCAACGTTTTCCATATAACGCTTGTTTAAATAGAGCTGGGATATCCTGTATACATTTTATGGAAAAATTATATTATTTATCAGATGCAAATAAAGTGAATGATTATTGATGATGTGCATATATTCAAAACAAAAACTTTATCAAAGTATAAAGAAAACGTAGATACGTATACGACCTGTCGCAGGAACCAATGGAGTAAAAATCTTTAGGAGAACGTCATAGGGAATTAGAAAGATGGATTTACCATTTGACACAATGTGCTTGTATTATGGTTCAACTCCGGACTATAACTATTACACTCAAACCTAAAAACTAACTTGTGCAACGTGAAGTCATTTAGATATTTAGTTAATATTGCTTTTGTAGGAGTTTCCAATTATTTAGCAAATTTTGCCACTCAAGCCCAGCAACGAAGAAAAACAATTTCTTTGTTGGAAACATGTTTTAATTTTTAAACATGAAATACATTCTTCTGGATAAAAAATTAACTAAACAGAGAACATTTTTTTATTGAGTTCTATACCATAATTTTGTATTAAACGTTGGCATCATGGCTCGAGACTTAAGAGTTCGGCTAATAAAACCGTTTCTGGAGCCCTCTCCACACACTGCAGCTGCTGATCCTATAATTTTACTATCCGTTCAGCCGTCCGTGTGCGACATGGAAAACTAGAAAATATTTGGTGCTGTGGTACTTCCTTTACGATGATTTGTTTCTTTTATTTGAAATGTCAGCGCGAGTCAATTACCTCAACCGTTTGCTATGCAATGAGGTCAATATGACCGGAGGCTTCAAAATTCAGGAGTAACAAAGGATCTTATCTCATTTTTCTTGGTTGATCTTGCTTTTAAATCAGAAAGCATTGTCAACAAAATGTTTTGATGGTCAAAAAATCAATTTCTTTGGATGAGAGCATCTATCAATAGCATAGAATGTAATAGCAAAAAGAATCTGCAACTAGCAGAAGACTATATTACACTGACAAACAAAGCTGCGCAGCGGGGTCAACGCTATGATATACCAGATACTCCTTCTAAGGACGAAAATATCAGATATTATTCACCCGAACAGTTAAATTATATTCGTGTCAGTCCATAAGCGAAGATGAAATAACGAAACCCCCTTCATCTGTTAACTTAAACCTATTTTCCAAAAATGAAATATTTGTGCAACGTTTTTGATAATTCGTAAATAATAATGTAGATATTATATTTAAAACACATGATCTGAAATATTTTGTTCTTCACTTACATCATTTTTGTCGTATTAGTAGTAGGCATCACGATGCCTCACTCTAAGCACCAAAATCATCATTTGTCACGATCTCTATAAAAGAACCTGAATATGGTAAAAAGAGTGGGCCGATAGCCGATGAGGAAGAGTTGAAAGTAAGCCCATCAAAAACCCGCATTGTCCCATTCGCCAGAAGAAGTTTGGAGTTTAGGTCCTTTAGTGCTTCAAGACACACAACTGCAGAAGTCGGGAAGATCAAAAATCTTGGAGCAATCATAGATTCCAAGCTTACATAGAACGAACACTTAGACAAGATAATACATAAATTGGTAGCCATATTGGCAACTTGCAGGCGACCATAAGATAAAACATGGGGCCTAGACCTAGTGTCTTGCACAGACTTTATACTAACGTATTAAGATCCACCTTTACATTAGCTGATCTAGTCTGGTGGCCAAAAATAACTCAGACTACAGCAGCTAATAAGCTGAGCCTGGTACAAAGACTGGCCTGATTAGGAATTACAGATGTCATGAAATGCACCCCCATGGTAACCTTGGAGACCCTCTCACTTAGCGTAGTGATCCAAGGAGAAACCAGAATGGGGGTATATAGACTTCAAAATTCAAATAACTCGAATCTCCACGAACCTAAATCGGGACAACCTTTGAGGATAAATAATATTATAGAAGATCCTTTATTGAGGTCAGACTAAATGATACCCAAATTTACCTCCAGCAAGCCCTTCAATATCACCATTGGAGATAGAGAGGACTGGTCAACAGGAGCTCGTGACACATTACGCAAGGGCCTCCTGGTATACCAACGGATCTAGGACGAACACAGTAAGGAATTAGGGCAAGTATGAACCTTTACCTCGGACAATACTCTACTGTATTGCAGTTATAAATTAAAGCTATACTTGACTGTGTTAGTGAGAATGTAAATCGACAATACATTAACCAGCAGGCCTTCATTGCATCAGAGGGTCAGAGCACCAGCCACTAACAAGGTGTCATCTCGACTGATGTGGAACTGCCACGAAGTTCTAAAAATTTTTGGTCAGCAGAACAGAGTCAAAATACTCTGGATGACAGGACACTCTAGAATAGACGGCAATGAAGAAGCTGATGAACTTGCTAGATAAGGAGCAGCTAATTCATTTTTCGGCGTAGAGCCCACACTGGGCATCACCAAAGGCGCAGTCAGTGATTAAAGACTGGGTCAAGAGTAAACACAGAAACCGCTGGAGGAACATTCTAGTAAGTTGACATGGGAAAGCACTCATTAAAGGTCGATGTGTAAAACAAACTGAAGTACTGTTCTCAAGGAACAGGACGTATTTGAAAATAATGTCAGGACTTCTGATAGGACATTTTCCTGTCGAGAAGTACCTGCACACAACCTGCAGACTATGTGGCAATTAGCCGAAAATGGTGAATCACATTCATCTGCGAGGCACCGGTGCTCAGAAGATATATCATCTACAGGCAAACACGAACACCACTTGCCCAACCTATAAACCTCTATCACCTGATTCGGGGTAAAGACACACTGGAGGAAGCAGAGAGCAGCATGACAGGAAGAGCATAATGAGCCTAGGAGGCTACAGTGCCCTTGGAGTTTTCTACAGACGAGCCCTGGATTTAAAAAAAATTCTGGGAAATAAGGGACCCTAGCAGAAATTATGACAAACACCGCCTTCTATCTGTGGAAACCATGTTATTGAATGACAGTGATTATGTTCGGTACATAAAATATCCCCTCACAAACAACTAAAGTAATAATAATTAGAATAAAGGTTAAATTAAAATAAAGGTTAGTTATTGACTAATTGGTTATTACCTAAATTTAATTTGTTTTGCTGCGTTATCACCTCGTATGAATTTTAGGTGTCTGTGTATATCACCCACTTGTAATAAATATTTTTATTTGTTAATATAAAATGGAAAATTGCCCGTTATAACCACTTTGTATGTACCCTTTACAACACTGGTACTTATTGAATTTTAAATGGATAATTTTGCTCTACAAAAGTGATTAACATTAAAGTTGTCATTAGTAATGCATTTACGTTTAACAGATATGTAACCCACATGCGTTATGTGATTATGTTCAGTCAGTTCGTATTTTAAAATTGAAATAGATTTTACAAAAACAGACAACGGGAGATTGGCCCATGTGTCAATACGCTGTGTTAAATATATTATCGAACCTCGTTGTCATTCGCACAGAGAGGAAATTTAACTGTCATAGGCTGTCCGATTTTAAATTACACTCTGACCAGCTCCACGAGAATGAGTACTCTAAAACGTCAAGATAACTTATTTCGTTGCCGATTATGCCTGTTCTATTTTGTATTGAATGTGAATACATTATGGCAGAAATGATGGTTCAAGAATATCATCCAGCGATCTTGATGAATACAACATCACGAAACGGCTTTATGTGCTTCGCTATATAATTCAAACTATATTTATATTTCTTGTATTCTTGGCAGCAGACGGTCATTTTAAAATAATTGTTTTGAGAACATGTCGAATGTATTACATTAGATCATAGGTCGGGTGCGCACTTCCCTATATACGAGATACTAATATAGTGGAGTGAATTTGGACGAAAAGTTATTAGAAAATCCATTGGACCTCATTATTTGCCAAAAACCATTTTCAGTGTGTTTTTGTAATAATAAATGGAGTGTTCTACCACTTTATTGTCAGCTATTTTTTTTTAAATTTCATATGAAAAATTAATTGAAAATACAATATCTCCAAAAATCGCTTATTTTGGCTTAAAAATATTCCCCTAGGCATTCGGGGTCGCTGATTACAACTCTAGTTAAAAAACTTAATAGACAAAATGGGCTTGTTCCATGATATTCTTTTTATATGGTTTTAATACTTTTACTTCCACATCCACGTAGTGGATTGGAAGTATAGTAATCGCAAAAAAATTTTCAAAAATTTTTATTCGCGAAATAGGTTTAGAATGTCATGAAACGTCGAGATTTTAAATTTGAGCAAAAAAAAATTTTCTGTCTGTCTGTCTGTCTGTCTGTCTGTCTGTCTGTCGGTCTGTCTGTCTGTCTGTCTGTAACTTTTTTTGTCCGCACGTTTTCTCCGGAACGGTTTAAGATATTGACTTGAGATTTTGTACACGTATATATTATAACGAGATCTGGAACTGGATTGTTTTTGGAGGATATCCGGTGAAGGGTTGGGGTTAAATAGGGGTAAATAGGGGAAAATAAGTAATGCAAGCTTGTAAGAGTACAGAAACGTGAAATTCGGTGTATGTACTAAAAGTTAAGGCCTCATATTTTTTTGTAATATTTTTCAACCCCCCACCACCCCTACCCCATTAATGGGGTTGATAAAATAAAGTTGAGATATTCATTTGAAATTTCGTACACGTGTGTATTATAACGACGTCTGGAATTAGATTATATTTTCAGATGATTCCGTTGAAGGGTTGGGGGTTAATTTGGGGTAAATAGAGAAATATAAGTAAAACAAGTTGGTAAGAGTACAGAAACTTGAAATTCGGTGTATGTACTAGAAGCCAAAGCGTCAGATTTTTTTAATAATATTTTTCAACCCCCACCACCCCTACTCCAATATGAAAAGGGTTGATAAAATAAAATTGAGATATTCATTTGAAATTTGGTACCCGTATGTATTATAACGACATCTGGAACTAGATTATGATTTGAGATGATTCCGTTGAAGGGTTGGGGGTTAAATAGGGGTAAATAGGGGAAAATAAGTGAAGCAAGCTGGTAATACTACAGAAACTTGAAATTCGGTGTATGTACTAGAAACCAAAGCATCAGATTTTTTATAATATTTTTCAACCCCCACCACCCCTACTCCAATATGAAAAGGGTTGATAATATAAAATTGAGATATTTATTTGAAATTTGATACACGTATGATTTATAACGACTTCTGGAACTAGATTATACTTTGAGATGATTCCGTTGAAGGGTTGGGGGTTATTTAGGGGTAGATAGGGGGAAATAAGTAAAGTAAGATGGTATGAGTACAGAAACTTGAAATTCAGTGTATGTACTAGAAGCCAAGGCCTCAGATTTTTTAATAATATATTTCAGCCTCCCACCACCCCTACTCCATTATTCAAGGGGTTGATAAAATTAAATTGAGATATTCACATGAAATTTAGTACGCATATGTATTATAACGACATCTGGAACTAGATTATATTTTGAGATGATTCCGTTAAAGGGTTGGAGGTTAAATAGGAGTAAATAGAGCAAAATAAGTAAAGCAAGCTGGTAAAAGTACAGAAATTTGGGATTTGGTGTATACACTAGAAGCGAAGGTCTCAGGTTTTTTTATTGGTATTTTCCATCTCCCCACCACCCCCACTTATTAAAGGAGTTGATAAAATTAAATTTAAATTTTCACTTGAAATTTGGTACATTTATGTATTATAACTATATCTAAAACTAGATTATATTTTGACATGATTGCGTTGAAGGAGTGGGGGTAAGTAAGTATAGGTAAATAAAGAAAAATAAGTAAAGCAAGCTGGTAAGAGTACTGCAACTTGAAGTTCGGTGTATGTCCTAGAAGCTAAGGCCTCAGATTTTTTAATAATATTTTTCAACCCTCCCACTACCCTTAATACATTATTAGAGGGGTTGATAAAATAAAATTGAGATATTCACTTTGGAAGACGTGTATGTATTATAACGACATTTGGAACTAGATTATTTTTGGGATGATTCCGTAGAAGGGTTGGGGTTAACAGGAGGACTAGGGGAAAATAAGTAGGGGTACAGAAATTTTGGATTCGGTGTATATACTAGAAACCAAGGCCTCAGATTTCTTTCTATTATTTTTCAAACTCCACCACCTCCTCTTCATTATTAATGGGATTGATAACATCAAATTGAGATATTCACTTGAAAGTTAGTACACGTATGTATTGTAGTGACATTTGATTGAGATGACCGCATTGAAGGTGTGGGAGGTGGTAGGTTGTGAATAGTGGAAAATAAGTAGGGTAAACTAGAAACTTCATTTTTAACGTATATGATAGAAACCAACCTCAAACTTTTCTATGACATCTACCCCAAGTAATAATATTCTATGACCAATAATTTCCACATACTAGAGTGCAAATATAGTCAAGATGTTTCCTTTAAAGTGACTTGGATGAAAAATCTGGATGTGGAAGTAGTGATTCCTTAGGCAGCGGTTTTTCGTATAGTACTCGATATTCTCATTATACACTTAAAATTTCGTATTATTAACTATTTCCGTTCTCGAGATATAAGGAGTTAAAATTAGTAATAGTTGCAAAAACCGAGCGCTCATTTGTGACGTCACTATACACAAGTGACGTAAGAAAAATGGCTTTCTGGGGCCTTTCAAATTTAACCTGAAAAGTCGAAAAACAAGGAATTTTTAAACGCTGGTAACTAAATAAATACGTCGAGTGGAAGTTCGTTCTATATGTCTACGGAAAGGTGAAAGTCGGCGATGAATTCTAATCGTAAATTGCAGGGTCAAAATCGAAAATTCGTCCCGGCAGGAGCGAGAGAAAATTGTAATTTTTTGACATTTCACCAAATTGTATTCCCCTACTGTCAAGTAGTAAGCAAAACAAACAATACTTCGAAAACACTTATAATTATAACAAGTAAGAAGCACCAAGTCTATTGAGATCACCAAGTCTCCGTTTTCGCGAGATGGAGATTTGTAACAGTTTTTAAGATACTAAACGTGCGAATAAGATTCTGATTTTTTGCAGATTCATTAATTTATACTTGCACTTTCGATTTATGAAATAAAACAAAAATGCCGAACAAGCCCATTGCGGCCTCCAATATAAGTAGAAACAATTATACTATTCGCCGATTTACTACACTTGTTATATAATTGTTGCACGTTCTATAGGATACTCTTCGTAGTTTTTTTGTAAATGTTGTTAGTTTCAAACATTTTTATTTACAAAACAAAATTATTTTTTCTTTTCAAAAATCAATAACAAAAACAATAGGGTTCTTCCCCTCGGTACCACTAACGTACTGTCCAAATTTCAATACAATCGTACTTTTCGTTCCTAAGTTATCGTGCTTGCAAAAAAAAAAAACGTGACGGACGGACGGACAGACGGACGGACATTTTGAAAGTTGTTCAGAATTCGATCACCAACACAGTGATATGAAAATTTTTTCTCTACCAGTAATATTACCCATTTTAGAAATGTGCCGATCGAATGCAATATACTCTTCGTTTTGTATTTGCGAAGAGTATAATAAATAATTTATATCCATGTTAAAATATTGTATCATAGAACTTTTTAATAGTTTTAATAACGAAAGTGACGTTGAAGAATAAAAATACCACCTCAATAATCTAAAATAACAAAATCTAAACCAACATGCATATTCGATAAATTATAAAAACCATGATGTTCAATATTTTGAAACAGAAGAAATGCTAAGAATAAATATACTTAAATTTCGGTTTCATTTTCATGTAAATTGAACCGGCATGCTCCTGTGAATTTAACTAGAGCCTTGGTTTATCGAGCTTGAAAATACATTAATATAAATATATTAAGTCAAATTAAGAAAAAAAAAAACAAGATATTGGCTTAAGATTTGGTACATGTATTATAAGATCTGAAACTAGATTATATTCTGAGGTTGTTCTGTTGTAGGGTGGGGGATTAAATAGGGGTAAATAAGTAATTAAGCTATAAAGGTCCAGAAAGTTGGAAATTGTGGTATATGCTAAAAATATTTTCGTGTCATCCGCCACTCCCACCACTACCCTCACTCCATTATTAAAGAGTTAACGAAATAGAATAAACATATTGACTTGCAGTTAGGTGCGCAAATGTAATATAATAAATAAAATTGTGTTTTAGTATGTGTATGAGAATAAAAGTTCTCAAGAAACTTTTGGATATCAGCCACCCTCATTACCACCACGGCTTCAAATATTACATTATTAAAATTCGGTGAGCAATTATTTCTACTTACTAGAATGCAAAGATCAAGATGTTTTCATTTTAATAGACTTGTGTGGGAAATCTCAATGTCGAAGTAGTGATTCCTTAGGCAGCGGTTTTTACATATGAACCTTACTCAGATAGGCGGGTCGTCGTAAAGTCAAAATCATCGATTTTTTTCAGAAATTTAAAACAGCAATTTTACCTCTTATAGGAAAAATTGCGCTGAACACGATGGTGACTTTAAAAAATGTATAAAACATAGCCTTCATTGTTAAAAACAATGATTTTTAGAGAAAATTGTATGTTTTTTGACTTTTTAACGGAAACGGTGCGTCGGACAAGAAGAAGTCAAGATATAAAAAATGAATATTTTATTTACGCGCGACCTTTTATCTATGACCGTTCAATTGTTATAAATAAATTATGGGTTCTAAATTAACAATTTTTTTTTCTGTTCAACAAAAGGTCTTACGGATATTTTATGGTGGTCAAAATGTTACATTTTGTTTATAGAAATTACAGTTTTTTTGTGTCGATATCTCGTGTATTTTGCAATTCATTAAATAAATAAACTAATTAGTTCATTGAGGATTTGCAACTTTTAATGGCAATTACTTAGTAAACAAATGAAATGTCTCAGTGCAGAACCGTCGTATAGAAATGCAATTGTCGGCAAATGGAAGATATTAAAAAGAGAAAACTATTAAGCCCAGATAGGCTATTAACTAGAACCGGGGATATAGAACATTAACAAGTCAAACAAACGTAAAAAAATGAGAAGTTTCTCTAAAAACCATTGTTTCTAACAATGAAATATGTTTTATAAACTTTTTAATGTCACCGTCGTGTTGAGCGCAATTTTACTTCCACATCCATGTAATGGATTGTAAGTATAGTAATCATAAAAAAAAATATTTTTTTTTTCTTGAAATAGGTTTAGAATGTCATGAAACGTCGAGATTTTAAATTCTGTCTGTCTGTCTGTCGGTCTGTCTGTGTGTGTTGGTCTGTCTGTCGGTCTGTCTGTAACTTTCTTTGTCCGCGCGTTCTCTCCTGAACGGTTTAAGATATCGACTTGAAATTTTGTACACGTATATATTATAACGAGGATTGTTTTTTAAAGATATCCGGTGAAGAGTTGGGGGTAAATAGGGGTAAATAGGGGAAGTATGTATAGCAAGCTGATAAGAGTACATAAACTTGAAATTCGTTGTATATACTAGAAGCCAAAGCCTTCGCGCTTTTTTAATAATATATTTTAACACCCCACCACCACTACTCCATTATTAAAGGGGTTGATAAAATAAAATTGAGATATTCATTTGAAATTTGGTACACGTATGTATTATAATGACATCTGGAACTGGATTATATTTTGAGATGATTCCGTTGAAGGGTTGACAGTTAAATAGGGGTAAATAGGGGAAAATAAGTAAAGCAAGTTGGTAAAAGTACCGAAACTTGAAATTCGGTGTAAGTACTAAAAGCCAAGGTCTCAGATTATTTATAATATTTTCAACCCCCGCCAATGTTGCTGATAAAATAAAATCTAGATATTTATTCACTTGAAATTTGGTACACGTATGTACTATAATGACATCTGGACCTAGATTATATTTTAAGATGATTCTGTTGAAGGGCTGGGGGTTAAAAGGGGTAAATAGGGCTAAATAAGTAAAGCAAGCTGGTAAGAGCACAGTAATTTGGAATTTTGTGTATATACTAGAAGCGAAGGCCACAGGTTTCTTTATAATATTTTCCATCCCGTATGTATTGTAATGACATCTGATTGAAATGATTCCATTGAAGGGGTGGGAAGTGGTAGATTGTGAATAGGGGAAAATAAGTAGCTAGAAACTTCATTTTTAAGTTACATGGTAGAAACCAACACCTCAAACTTTTCTATGTCATCTCGCCCCAAATATTATTAAAATTCTATGACCAATAATTTCCACATACTAGGTGCAAGTTTACTCAAGATGTTTCCTTTAAAGTGACTTGGATGAAAAATCTGGATGTATAAGTAATTATTCCTTAGGCAGCGGTCCTTCCTATAAGATAAGTCAATAAAATTTCTGTTTTAAATTTCTGATCAAATAAAAGTTACGACGACCTGCCTATGGCTTGAATAATATCGGACAGGATAACTATGAGGCCAAACTGATACTTTATATAAATATTTCTTGGGATAGTACTTTTTCAAGTCTTAATATAATTGGTTTATTTTATGATGTTGCTTGATAATATAACAAACACTGCCGTTGATAATTAAATTATTATCTGTTTTGTGTACGCTCCTATTGCAATATAGTACTTTTTCAAATTTTCTCAAATCAAAATTAATTAATATCATAAACAAACCGCTGTAAGATTTCCCATTCAAGTCTTCTTAAAGGAAAACATCTTGATTATACTCGCACTCTAATATGTGGAAATAATTGATCCTAATATTTTAATTAAAGGTCGTTGCCGAATGCCAGGTAAGCCTCCGGAACTTTCGGGCGCTGCTGAATGCATATCCGGGCGCTACCGATTACATACTCGGGGCTGCCGAATACCAAGGTAACTTCTGGGTGTCACCGAATCCAAATTAGGGCGCTGTTGAATCTACAGTTAAGCGATACACAATCCACATTCGGGTGCTGCTGAGCACCTCGGTGATTTCCGGGCGCTGCCGAAAATAGTATAGAAAAATCTGAGATCTTGGCTTCTAGATTATATACTCCGAATCTCCCAAGTTACTGTACTCTTACCAGTTTGCTTACTTATTTTCCCTTATTTACCGCTATTTAACTCCCAACCTTTCAGCGATATTAGCGCAAAATATAATCTAATTCCAGATCTCGCCATAGCACAAATGTGTACCTAATTTCAAGACAATATCTTAAACCATTGCTGAGAAAACATGCGCACAAAAAAGTTAGACAGGCAGACAGACATTTTTTTCACTCAATTTTAAAATACCGCTTTTTGATATTCTAAGCCTATTTCAAGAACAAAAAATGCTCACGTCCACTACATGGATGTGGAAGTAACTATAAACTTAATTAGTTATATTACTAAGGGAGAAGTTGCAGATCATTTACAAACACCGTAGTACATTTTAAAAAACAATTAACTAATTATTTATATGTCAAACATAACGACATAATGACCTAGAACATGGACTTATTAAACTTTTATATGTACTTACAGATTTTTATTACCATAACAGATAAATAATATTTCGGTTATAAATTCATAAGAAACCTAAAACGTAAACAGCTATTCATAAACGATTAATGTATTTTATATTCTCAGCATGTAAAATTTTTCACTTGTCACCCAAAAAAAAAACCTGCTGAGTTAAAGAGTGGACGCCATACCGAGAAGTTGAGAACATTCTTCATTAATTACTTTCAAAATGTTGGTAAGCTGTCAGTTTATTTATTTTGAGTGTATTTGTATTGTAAGACTAATTACTCCAACAGAGAAATAAATACGAGAAAATGATAATTTAAGACTTCATTAGTAGATCTCCCATTGAGTTGTTTTGGATTGGTACGACACGTAGAATGGGAATAATAATAGTATTACAAATTACCTTACCATTGAACCTTCCAAATCGAATGGAAATATTTGCTGAGGGGAAAATTCACAATGCGATCATGCATTTATTCTTTTTGCTAAATCTGCGTAAATAATTACGATGGATTTTCAAGAATATTAAAATAATAAGTTGTCAACGTAAAAGTGTGAGGAACAGCGAATATAAAATTTGTTTGACTATCGTAGGTCTTATTATATTTACGAAACAATTGTAATAATATCGCGATTTACTATAGCTAAATAAATTTTTATAATCAAGTAGAGGTAGATCATAATTTTCAAATGACACATACTCTACAGGGAATTCTAAGAGTACGGATTAATATTTCGGGAGCCCATAGTGTAGGTCAAAGTAATACTAACAGTACCTACAATTTTTGTTTAACGCAACACCTTCGAAGCTATTCGCATTCAAAGTTTAAATCTTCAAAAAGTTTTTTCCTGGCAGTTTCCAAACTGCTACCGTTTGAAATAAAATTAAAGAAATATCCGTATAAGTCTCTTTTATTAAAAAATATGGCGCCTTTCGCATCTAATTTTCTTTTTGCCCCTAAATTTTCGCAAATAAGATACTCTTGTGTGAGGCCAACAAAGCGCCCCATTTTCGAGATAAATAGATTTTTCTCGAGGAACTAGAAATGTAATGAATATATGTGGAATATAAGGTCATCTAACATGTGAGAATACAATTAAAGAAATGCAAATGTTAAATTTGACAAATAATAAGAATAATAAATAAGCGTTATTTCTTAAAATATTTAAACTTATTAATTTAAGCGAATACATAAGTAGTTCAGTTTGTGATAGGTTTATTTACATAACAAAATTTTCATCTTGTGAATATGTCGTCATAATCTTATGAATAGACCTGCCGTCGGTAATGACTTGGAAAACAAAAGACTTTATTAGCAACACTTTCCTAACACAATTCTTTTAAATAGGAAAAATTTTGAACGCATTAACCATCGAGTATGAGAAATAGTTATCTACCTAAACGGATATCTATCCATTTTATTAAATCTGCACGATTTTGTTATATTCTTGTACAATTCATGGAAACAAAAATTAAAATTTTTATTGCAGTTCTCGATAAATCTTGGTAATTTATGTAAATAAACATAATTTTAGCAATAACAAAAAGGTTAAAAATAATCGATTACAAACACAACTCCTTCATATTCAAAAGATTCATGTGGACGACCACACTTCTCGAATTCAGTATGCTCATTGATTCCTACAATAGCAACAGGTTTACTGGCAAAGTTATATTTGCTAATGCATCAGGATGTTGTAATAAATTCACATAATCTACGTATTTGAATCAATGAGAAACTTCACGCAATTAATTATATACCCTCATCATCAACGACCATTTCAAATTAACCTCTGGGTAGGAATAGTAGGAAATTATTTAGTAGTTTTATTTGTGCTGGAAAATCTCTTAAATGGGGAACTACTTAAGGTTTCTGGAGAGAAATCTGGATGATTTATTGTAACTTGTATCATTTGCAATTTTAAGTAATGATGACATACGTTCATGGTGCGACTCCTCTCAATTCCAGCATGGCAGTCAGGCAGTATAGTGGCCTCCTCAGTCTCTTAAACTAAACCTACTAAATTTATTCTTCCGGGGTCATCTTAAATATTTAGTGCACCGGTACAAGGAGGGTATGCTACAAGGAGATGCTACTCAATACGAAGGCATTCGAAACAGCCCTGAAATGATATTGGGGTTCATCGATACAATCTATCTCGTTTACGTGAATATATTTATGCACAGAATACTCACAGCGAGCATCTGTTGTGGTTATGTGTACAAAATTTGACAAATATCAGTCTTTGTCTTCTGTTAGTTAAATAATTTGTTTTCAAGACTAATTTTTCATGCCAAATAAAAGAATTCTTAAAAAATGTATAGGGAACTTAACAATATCAGCTCAATTTTCAAAGTTAATTCGACAAAATTTAAGGGTAGAAACATTAGGATTACTGGTTTCCTAGTTATATTAAGACACCAAAAGCAGCATATCTCTGGGTCTAAAATATTTATATGGCAACCCGTGCCTCAAATAACTCCTCAGGAAAAATAAACATCTTTTGTTCCAAACATTTTCTCTCCGAGCCCACCGCTCGCCGCTAATCTGCTTCGAAAAATAAATTTTTCGTTATTTCAGACATTTTCGCATTTTGCATTTGCATTTTGGCTTTAGAATATTCTAAGAATAAAATTTGTTTATTTTCTTAAACGGAATGAGACAGATTTTTTTCAGAATTGCTTGAATAAAAAAATGTTTAGCTAATATGCAAGAAAAATCTTTTATCTGGAAACATTCTAGAAAAATTATGTCTCCTTCTGCTTAAGAAAATAAATGACATTTATTCTCAGAATGTTTTTCTACAGTCCAACCTTTTGCCGGATAGAATGTCTGACATAACGAAAAATTTATTTTAAATATATTTTATTTTCGAAAATAGTTTGAAACAAAAGATGTTCATTTTTTTCCGGGGAATGCGATGACGCAATAAAGAATATGGGTTACCATTTAAAATTTTTGAGTTACCCCCAACCCTCCAGCTGGGACTTCGAGGAGGGGGGACTCTTGTGAAAAAAGATGCCCCCCTCCAAACTGAGCCACTTTTGTCCCAAATATTTTTTGATCCGAGATGAAAGGAAAAAGTTATTCAGGGGCACCGGGACCTTTTCAACACCCTGTACATCTATGTTCCCCAATCATATATATTATGTATAGACATGTTTATATAATATACATGGTCTTCCCTTCGCAATATACAGCGTTTGAAATGGAAACATTCATGAACCATTCGTCTGGATGAATAGCTATGATTTTTGGCCCAAAATTTTCCGGTTTCTGGACATTAACACTACCATTTGCAACTTATCCCTTGTATTGTTATCGTACCGAAACATTCTCTCTCTTCCTGTCACCTGTGCGTGGTGATCTACAATTAATGTTACCTGATTTATAAACATCTAATGTGATCGGGTGTTAATTTTTTTTAATTCATGTAAAATTAGTACCTACTCCCTAAACCAGTTTTTTGAAAATGTCTGAAAACTACTTTACCACAGAATAACTTGCATCTATACGGTTCATATAAACTACTGATATAAAACTAACATCAATAAATTCTGCCAACAATACGTCTAAATAAATACGTAAAGTCAATTAATCATAATGCCACAATTAACTGATTCTTTCATATTTAATGTTGCTTTCCTCTTAGTAAAATGATCTAAATGTATATTTTCCGTTCTTCTATATTGTCTTAAGCCAGTAAATAGATAATTTTTACATTAACTTGTAAGTTATTATAATTAGTCTTACTTACTTCTACCACAATTAACTTTATTGTCCAGCCATAAGTGTATGTTTACTCACGAAATCAGTAATTATTTTTTAAATCTATAAATTTTCTCATATCCTCTACTGCTCACATCAATATTCAAGATAAATACCGAACTACATATGGACCTAATTAATATTTTTGCATCTATCAGGGAAACGTGAATACTTATAAATCTGAATAAATGTATACATTTCAAAAACAATTTTTTAATAAAATTATATAATTTCCAAAGCTTTTTACGTTTTCTGCTCATAGAATATAACAGTTGAATATCCTAATTCTAGTACTTCACTCATTGCAGTTTCTTGAAAGGAAGCTAAGTGCCTTCTATATTATTCATACATCCCATTTTAAGGGTAAACGTTATTCCTCTAAAAAACTTTTGCTTATTTTGAGACGTTCGTGGCTTGGCGTTTTTTCCAAATTCTGACTATGGCTAGAGACTTCTGAGAATTAGTAATTATTATTATTATTATTATTATTTTTTTTTTTGTCGGTTAATCCGTTACCGGACAGGGCTTCCGTGTTTTCCGGCCGATACCACACGGTAGCCGCGCCGGCAATAATTGCGGCCACTCCCCACGACCTGTGGGGTTAGTGACGGTATATTCCTGAATCGTGTGCCCTAACTAGACGAAGGGACCCCAAGATAACCGCCTTCTGCATCTGGCCCGCAAGCCATTCGGCTGATTTCTGACAGGCTGGTATTGTCTTCAGTTCTGAGAGCAGCGTAGGCTTCATACCTCCGAGTACACCGATTATTAGGACGGCCATCTTAACCGAGTAGCCCGGGTACAGCACTTGGAGCTCGTACCGGAGATCAGGGTATTTGGTGCGTTTTTCCTCCTCTTTCAAAGCGATGTTTGGCTCAGCAGGTGCTGAGAACTCGATCACAAACATCCCCTTGTTTTGATGGTCGAGGAGGACTATATCAGGCTTGTTGGCTTGTATTGGCCTGATTGTCGGAAACGAGAAGTTCCAATAAATTCGGCACCTCTCGTTTTCGACAACGGACTCAATGTCTCCGGGGACGTAAGGCAGCACTGGTGTCTGGTCTACTCCGTACGAGTGTCGTAGATGATAATACAGCACCCGTAACGCCGCGTTATGGCGATGGATATAGGCCGAAATCGCATATACTGGGCATGCAAACAGTAAATGCATGAGCGATTCCGGTGCCTGACGGCAGGTCCTGCAGTTAATATCAGGAACTTCTACACCCATTACACGGCTTCGGTAGACCAACGTGTTAATTACACCATCTTGGCAGGCCACAATGAATCCCTCGGTCTCCGACTTTAGCCCAGCTGACCTTAAAAAGGCAAATGTCAGCCTTGTCGATAAACCCAGAGTTTCTAGGTTCTTATAGAATACACCGTGCATGGGTTTATCGACATGCTGCCTAAACAGATGTTCCTGTTCGGCAGCTTTTATTTGGGCCTTCAGGCGAGGTTATTATTATTATTATTATCTCTGTTGTTCTCAGCTCTTTCTATGCTGGCAATTTTTCATGAGGTACGGGCCAAGCCAAGCACCCTCATGTTTGATTCAAGAACTTGCGGACTATTCTTGTTGTTCCTAGAATCACAGCTTTTTGTAAGTTTATATAAGTACCCTTGTGTAAATTTAATTTTTTGATGTTTTCGTGTAAACTCATAGGGATGACGCCGGTGGTTGACAGTACAATGGGTACTATATATACATTGTCCATACCCCACATCCGTTTTATCTCTTCCATCAATTCCGTGTACTTCTGATGTTTTGCTGTTATTGTTTTTTGGACGTTGTTAGTGTTTGGGATAGCAATATCTATTAAGTAGGCGGTTATTATTATTATTATTATTATTATTATTATTATTATTTTTTTTTTTTTTTTTTTTTTTTTTTTGCGTTAGCGATGCTGGACAGTTCTCCCGTGTCTCCGATATTCTCACAGGGGAAGCGCCAGCGAATTATCTACAACCACTCCCCACATCCCGCAGGGTTAGTGGTTGTAGATTCCAGAATCGTGTGCCCTAAGTAGACGCAGGGACCCTAAGACGACTGCCTTCTGCATTTGGCCTGCCAACCATTCGGCTGATTTTTGGCAGGCCGGTATGGTCTTCAATGCTGAGAGCAGCGTAGGCCTCATCCCACCGAGAACGCCGATTATCAGGACGACCATCTTGACCGAGTAGTCTGGGTATAGCGCTCGGAGCTCATACCGGAGATCTCGGTATTTGGTCCGTTTGTCCTCCTCCTTCAAGGTGATGTTTGTCTCGGCAGGTGCCGAGAACTCGATGACATACATCACCTTGGTCTGGTGGTCGAGGAGGACTATGTCAGGCTTGTTGGCTTGAATCAGCCTGACGGTCGGGAACGAGTAGTTCCAATAAATTCGGCACTTCTCGTTCTCGACAACGGACTCGATCTCTCCGGGAACATAAGGCAGCACTGGTGTTTGGTCTACCTCGTACGAGTGCCGAAGATGGTAATACAGCACTCGTAAAGCCGCGTTATGTCTGTGGATGTAGGCCGAAGTCGCGTAAATCGGACATGCAGATAGTAAATGCATGAGCGACTCCGGCGCCTGATGGCAGGTCCTACAATTTAGGTCGGGGACCTCTACACCCATAACACGACTGCGGTAGACCAAGGTGTTAATGACACCATCTTGGCAGGCCACAATGAATCCCTCGGTCTCCGACTTTAACCCTGCTGACCTCAGGAATGAGAAGGTCAGCTTTGTCGATAAACCCAGTGTCTCTATGTTGTTGTAGAACACTCCATGCATGGGTCTATCGACGTGCTGCCTGAACAGATTTCTCTGCTCGGCAGCTTTAATTTGGGTTGTCAGGCGATTTGGCGGAAGCTCAGTTACTGACTGTGCATCAGCACCTCGCCTGCCTCTTCGCCTGAAGTCGAAAACGAGACCGAGATCATCTGCGGCCCTGCGTGCTACCTTAAATAAAAATCCGCCCACTCCTACGGTTTCATGATCTCTCACTAACCGCAGGAGTGGATCTGAGCTCCTCAAGATGTTACATGCCATACTCAGCGCTACTCTGCGATGCATGCACTCCAGGCTCAAGAGTCCTCTGCCCCCCCGTTGACGTGGGAGGTACACTCGAGGAACGGACGATCTAGGATGAATGCTTCTGTGAATATGCATCATCTTGCGGGTATCCCTATCCAATTATATTATTATTATTATTATTATTATTATTATTATTATTATTATTATTATTATTATATTATATATGGAGGAACTTTTTTCTTTAAACGTAAAATAACAAAGACCACAGGTGTTGTTAGGCTGCTCCGGTAACACACTGTATACTAAATTATTTGAAATTGCCATCTGAATGAGTTTTTAATTTTTCGGTGAAAATTATTTTGTTATTCTGTTCGCGTACCGGGAAGTAATTCGCATTTTTATCCGAATTTCAGTTTCCCCTTCATATACTAGACGACTACATTATTCTCAAATTCTGCGGCCAATGAAGTTGGGAAATACGTGCATAAGAAGTGGTTACGGTGAGACGAAAAGTAAGAAATGCCTTTAAAAGAACGTGTGACCAAATTTATGCGGAAAAAGACCATTATGGAAATTTCTTTTTAACACTAAAAACTTAGGTCAAAGTTTCCGTCCTTACTTTTTAATGGAAATCCAATTTTTATTTCCATCTTGGATATTACAGAACAATATATTTGAATATATAACTTATAAGAACAAAATGCATAATCAAATTTACTCCCAAGTTGTACTCCCGCGGGGAATAATTGAACGATCAAAAGTTGAAGTTGAAAGTTGCCGGCTACAAACATTAATTTAAAAGTTTACTCGTTTCACATTTTTCTTGAATTGTACAATTTTTTTTAATTTAGCATTATGCAGGGTGGTCCACTCACTTATTATAGAACACAAAAAATATGTTAATAGACAGCACACCCACAAAAATAAGTTCAGATCCAGATACTACTTTCTGAGTGCGAACTTTTTTTTGTGTGGTCAGATCCAGAAACGGTATCTATCAATCTTCTTATATTTTAATCTTCTGAATTCTATTTTCTCTTAATAAAGAGAAGGCTATTTCTGAAAAAATCCAAGATAAAAAAGAAACACAACGATAAAATAAAATCTCATGGCTGCATCGAATTCAAGAGGTCAAAATACATAAAGATTGGTAGGTCTAGTTTGTGGTCTTGAACTTTCTTTTGTTTGGCTGTGTAAAAATTTGTGTTAATGCATACAGTTTCCGTGCGCACAACAAATTTTAGTGCGCACATTAAAAATTGTACAATTTTTTGTTATTTCCGAACGAAGTTAAAATGCATGCCAATATGTTTTATGATAAAGCACTGTCAAACGACCACTTACCAATTGGCATGCACCTTGCCTAATAAATATGCTGTAGCATTTGAAAAAGCTACATTAATAATTTCAGTTTGAATAAAGTAAATTGACCCTGATTAATTCATTTGTTTGAGGATGCAACCCACGATCTAGAGTTCGATAGTAGATGGTTGCCTATCTAGAGAGGGAATTATGTGTAGCAAACATGCTTTCCTTAAGTATGATTTCGAGTTAGAGGGGTTACTCACATATTCTTGTTGTTGGGATATTACACAATGCTGTAATTCAGTCTTTTAAATGCAAAGCCCTTTGTTGGCGCATTTTTATTGGCTAGACAAAGAGTTCTCTAGATGCTCAAGTTGGCAACACTGAGAGCGGGAGGACACTTCCGTCGGGAGATTCATTTTTCGACAGCGACGAGAGAGCGGTCCCGGTTTTGTAGTGAAGAATTTGGGTTTTACATCGTTAACACTGAAAAGGGATTTGATTTGATGTACCCAGTGTTTCTTTACCGTCCTGTCAGAAGCATTTTGTAAATTCCAGGAAGGAATTATGTTGCTTGTCGTAATCTGATCGCCACGTGTCTCGTGAGTTTATGCAATACTCTCTATAGGAGGTAAGCTTTCATTTTACTTAGTTGGTGTTTTATTTAGTTCTTATTTATTGTAAATATTACAGAGTGTTTGGAGGGACTGGCCCTTTGAAAATAAGTTATGTTTGGAGAGGTTTATGTTCAGAATGAATGGTGCTGCCATTTTGGTTATGTAAGGGGGCCCAGCATTTAGAGGAGTAATAGGAGGAAGTCTATTACTCAGATGTTTGGTTTATGTGGGTTCTGCTGACATTTTGAGAAGTTTTGGTTGGAAAGTTGTCCACAGCAGTCTCCAAGAGATTTGGGCCGAATTTTGGGAGCGACGCGGAGTCGTAGTCGTGAGCAACGTAGAGAACATCTTAGGAAGTGGTGATAGGTCACGCTGTAGTCGTCAGAGGAAACGCCAAGGCTCCAATCAGGTTTTATTGTTACATTTTAGTTACATAATTTTATAGAAATTGATATAGTTTTATTCAGTGATTTTTTGTTGAAATATTAGAGTAAATTGCATAACGATATGGCAACTACATGCCTGGCATGATGAAATATCTTAAGATTTTTTACTGTAAGTAGCGCTTGGTACCACGTGATACAATTTACCTTCTACTGGTCACATATGAAGTATCTTTAGTAGAACATAATTATTTTAGATCATTCTTTAACGTTCTAGTGCACCAGTGAGCATTGTGAATATTGGCTCATCGAAACTTCTTAGTCACACAATACTTCAGCAATGAGCGGTAATTTTAATCCATTGTAAACCTTTAACTCGCTGTTGCAAATCTAAAACTCATAGTTGGTATCATTAAAGCCGTAGTTGCATTTCTATAAAAAGAGGTCAAATCACTGAAGTAATTTTAGAGGGGGTCATTCATGCAATTTTGAATTTCTTTTGCATATACAGATCATGTTTAGGGAATAATAGTGAAACTACTTGTTTTTTATTGTTGTATATCTCATATGTGTTGTAATAAATGTCTAATGTCTACATGTTCTTATTATTTGCACTGGTACTCCTGATATTTGCTTAAATTTTGAGATTTAATAGAGTAAAGTAGAGTTTTGATATCACAGATATATTTTGAGTATTCCATCGCATGGTTGCTAGTAACTTAATTTTGTTCCGAGCTGGCAACATTATTTAAATCATATTACGTAACATATAGCTGGTGGCGCCCTTTGAGTGTCCACACACAATCCTAACCCACGACCTATGCTCTCCAACAAAAATCGGCTGCCGTCCGCACCGGAATAACATGTTTTGATATTTGACTTTCAAAATATGTTACAATACTTGACACTCTACCTAAATTTCATCAATCATCAATGTGTTTAAACTATGCAGATAATATACAGGACGATATTGACATATTGTATACTACTTTTAACAAAATTAAGCATTCTGAATTACATTTAAACTAAAAATAATATTAATTTTATATTGAAATATTCTATGTAAATCTTATTTGTTTTCAACATGTATTCTGACTTTTAAAAAGTAAGTGTATTTTCTTGTATTCGATGGATCATTTCTCTGGAACAGTGTGAGCGACTTCTATGATCTATTTGGCAAACTATAGTCCATCGACACGATAGTCTCATCAAATTATATCTAGTAATAGTATGGAAAAGGAGTATGTAAGGGTTTTAATTTCATTTTAATTACCTCTAGATGATGGCAACTTACATTACGGAACTGTAAATAAAATATTAAAGTTTTTGGTGTTTTTATTAATGACTTACCTGTCTGCGTCAAACCGATTGTTTCCCTCCACCTCCATCTCTTCCTTACGGATAGTAGTTTAATTAATTTGGACCAACTTAAATGTATAGAATTGTGTTTAAATAATACTCTTTCAATTGGTAAGACGCAATCCAGTATTTTCGAAAAATATTATCAAGAATGTACCGAAATCATCGTGTCGAACGTGTATCTAAGAGTTCTTCAATACCTGATTAAATTGACTATTGAAAATAATCCCTTAGCATGCATATATGCTTGTTAACAGGTAAAAGTCAAATTTTTTCTGCGGATTTGTTTGTCATTTAATCACCCAAACATCTACTTGATGGATCAACTTGAAATTTTGCGTGCAGGTAGACAATAGCATGAATTATGTATACATGTAGATTATAAAACATCCTGAATTTCAGTCATGTTCTTGAGCGAGATCCGAAAAACTACTGCACCGATAAACTATAAATAGCGACACTCTCTCCCATTTTCAGTGTATGTAATAATCTGGGATTTGGCAAATAGTCACTTAATAATAATAAATTTGAGTACATTTTTCATAAACTGCCTCCATCGGAATGAGACAAGGTTTAAACTATTTTCAATATCACAAGGTGCGGGTACTTCACGTTAATGATCTTATGCTTAATAATTGTGCGGAATATCACAACAATTGAATTTGGTGTACCACAAGGAACCATATTGGGCCCCATTTTGTTCATCATTTATCTTAACAATTTGTTTGAAATTAACTCGGAGGGTACCATCATCAGCTTTGCTGATGATACAGCAATTTTCTATGAAAGTGATACCTGGAACAACTTGCGAGAAAAGGTGCAGAATGACTTTGAAAATATAAAAGCATGGTTTGATAATAAGCTTCTCTCGCTGAATTTTAAAAAAACAGTGTTTGTACCTTTTACCTCGTATAGTTGCTTCCTACCACACTACAAATCCCTAGAAATAAAAGATGATCAACAGGATAGGTTTTTAATATCTTCTCAAACATGTCATAAATACCTAGGATTAATTATCGACTGTCATCTAAGATGGGACAAACAAGTAAACTATGTTACAGAGAAACTAAGAATATCCATTTTTTTAATTTTCTGAAACAAGTACTAGATATTAAACACTTAAAAATAATTTACACGGCCCTTGTAGAGCCACACATTAAATATGGTATAATAGGATGGGGAGGCGTAATGAATGTACATTTAAATAAGCTAGAAATGACACAAAAAAGAATCCTTAAAATTATGTACAACAAAGATCATACCTATTCCACTGATAATTTATATAGAGAAATGTCAATTATGGATCCACGTCATCTATTCTTCTTCAGTCTGGCCGTTGTTCAGTACTCTGAATGTAAAAATATTCTACAACATGAATATAACACCAGACATAGAGGCAACCTAATACCTGTTAAACAAATATACAAAACAATTGGACAACGATCCCATGTATTCTTAGCACCTAAGGTGTTTAATTTTATACCTGAAACATTAAAAAAATTATTAAATAAAAAATTATTTAAGAAATATGTAAAAAAATTTATAACAGAAACTCACAGAAATGAAATACGCAAATTATTAGACTTAAAAAACACTTAAAAAAAAGCTAAATAAATGTCATACTTACCAAATTTCAGAAAACTATATGCCCTATCAACCGACCATATACTTCGAATATAAAACTGTAAATGAAAAAAAAAAAAAAAAAAAGATGCTACGAAATTGTTAGAAATTGAAAAATTACAGTACCTAAAATATGAAACAGAGTATGATTGTCTATACTCTGCATTCTTATTATTTTATTTCCCAAATAGGATATCTTAAATGTATATTAATCCTTTTTAATTATTGCATTAACTTGTAAATTTTTTTCTTTTATGCCCCTTGATACAGTCACATTCAAGGTTTAATTGAACCTTCTGTGATTTCTTTTCATGTTTATTTGTATTTAGATGTAACTGATGTCTTATATTTATATTCTTATCTCAAATAAACGTTATTATTATTATTATTATATATTCAATGTTCTCTGTATTTTCTTTCTTTATAAAAATGAATCAATGTTTGTATTTTCATTATGTTTTTCTTTTCCAGGTAAGTTGCAGAATGGAAATTATGAACAGTATTTGGTAATGTACAATTATTAATATTTTTTGTTTTCTTATTGAATAATCTGCTTAAAAGCCAATGGAATAGGCAACCACACCTTTTGCCAAATTCTTAGTGCGATTTATAGCGCATGTTCTTAAATATTTTTATTAAGTATTTCATGAAAATTTTCGTAATCCTAAAACTCACCGATGCTAATAATTGATATTTGGATAGAGTGGACCATAAAAACTACTAGTACAGAATCAAGATAGTTCAATCGGAATAATGCCATGACATGACGTATATCATATTTTATTTCGTGAATTGTTTTCAGCAAATATTACGTATACATTAAATTTTGAATAATCAATTTTATTGATCTGTATGTAATATTAATGTTACAGATTAATAGAGAATCTATTGTTTGTATCTCGATATATCGTTCTCCAAACAGGAGCGGTAATGATTTTCTAGATTATTTTAAGGATATTCTGAATAATAACATAAATGCAAACAATAATTTTTTTGCAATTTTAATACAAATTTTAACAGTAACAATTAAATGGCAATGAGATTAAAAATATTATAACAGAATTTGGTAGACAAATAATTGCTGAGGATATTCGAATCACTAATGTTTCATCTACTCTAATTGATCTGGTAATTACTAACTTAAAAGAGCTGCCACGAAATTTGTCAAATTTGTCGGATCATCGCATCCTTGGAATGGGAATGACGTTTAAGGATGTTGAAGAAAATGAAAAATATGTGCATGTAAGAAACTATACCAGAGAAGATATTATAAACTAATACCAGAATTAATTGGAGGAAACTGGGACTACACTTCTACTGTCGTAAATGAGCTATATATAAATTTTGTGAATATTATGTCAGTGATAAACAAAATCTGTCCAGAAAAGAAAATTTTAATGAAAGATACACCTTGAATACACAAAAATGAAAAACAGGCATAGAAAAAAAGAAACGAGGCTTATAACAAATTCTAGTTGACAAGAACCGATAACCATTGGGAAGAATATAAGTCAAAGGGAAACCGAGTAACAGCAGTAACATGGCAAGAAAAGATAAAGTATTATGAAAATTGGGAGTACATTTCTACTGATTAAAAACGTATACAGATGATTTTGACGTAGACAGTATTATTTTCGAGAGGCACAGTAGAAGAAAACTTTAACAACTTTTTATTTATTTACTTATTTATTTATTATTATACACTACCCAACAGGACAAGGTCCCATTTATAGGGTAGGAAAAAATACACAGTAGCAAAATACTAAATATAGCAATTATTAACATTATAACAAGATTATAAAAGTACATATGGGTTTAAGATAATCAATTGCTGTATTGCATTTGAAAAAGTTAATTTTATCCTGAATATCATGCCAGTTGTGATATATAACATACACCGGCGAGATTTGTTCTTGATGCGGATAAATAGAAAAGATTAATATACGATTCAAATGTATTGACCCCTCACTTTAACTTCGAATATCTCTGAAACGGAGGTGCAGAAAAAATTGAAACATTATGTATTCATTATGTGTATATTCTAATTCAATCACTGAAATTTTAATAATGGACATTGAACATTTTTGAAGTTCTGCTAAGTTATATTGAAAAATGCCTTACTTTTTAAGGCCATTTTGACCATACCAGTTTTAAATTCATTATATCTTAGAAAATATGCATTCTATGTAAATAAATTAAACAAATTTTATGATGAAACTGATTTATTAAATATTAAAATTAAATACTCATTACAAATCTGTATTTTTATTCGCGGCATGGATAAGAAACAATAAGCTAACCGTCCATACCAAACGAAGACAATCTCAAACTTCTTAAATGAACTAACAATCTTTACAAAAAGTATTTAACATAAACACAGCACACAGTAGACCATTACCAACATTTCGTATCTTTTACGGCACCAAAATTATATAACAAACTTTCAGTCTATATAAGGTCTACAGTTAATCTGAAAAATGTGACTGCCTTGTCAGAGAGATATTAGGAGCAATTTTTAATAAAATAATAATTTAATAATAGTCTACCATTAATTACCAAAAATTCGTGCACAATCTTAGCGTCATTCAATTCCATGTTAGTTGTAACATAACTAATTATTGCTATCGAATTAATTTATATTAGTATATAATTTTTTTCAGTAATTTTTAAATATCTTCGATATTGTTATCTTTACATGGCACTGATTACAGATCTCAAAACAAATTACCTAATTAAGATGCCATTTTCCTAAAATATTCATATAATATTCATGACAATTTAAATTAATTAATTAATTGAATTTAGGAAAAATCAATTCGTTCTATTTTCTAGTTGTTGATGCTGAAATGGAAATAAGCCGACGACTGTATAACTTTCTGAATATACATTTTTAAAAAATATTTTATAAACAACATCGCAATAATATAAGACATATTGTTAATTTTGGCCAAAATGTAGGTACGTATATAACCTGCATTATTGGCATTCCTATTAAACGTAATTAAACGGTAGACATATCCTTCTATTTTAGAGATTAGTAGTGTTGTGACTCGTCCAAGCGTATTACATAGGACCCTACATTACCAGCGTCAGCGTGATAACTCGCAGCAGACCCTTGCAGGGAACGTTTGATGGTACTTGTCTGCATATAAGTGGATGATATAAGATGAAAATAGGTGTGAAATTGTTTGAGGATTACGAAAAGCTTCGCTAACCGTTATTGCGTATTAAAAGGCACTGCTATTATATTAGTAAAGTTTTAACCGTATGAATTCCTAATCTTGAGCATTTTTCATTATTTAATGCGATTCAATATGTTCCAAAGTTTCCGTACTAAGTTTATGAAAGTTATATAAAGAGGAATCGATATTTTATAACCATTGCACTATTAAGACATTAGCAATTTTTATTTTTGCAAAACATGTATTTCATTGAATATTACAATGATTTTTTGAGTTAATTAGTTGTGTTTGCTAAATATACCGTAAAGTTAGTGCGTGACATGTCGTTTCTATCTTTTAATCGACGTAGTAACTGATACTGAATCTGATGTAAAAAGTTCAAAATTTAAAAAAGTGTATCCCACAGGATAGAGACTATTGCAGACTTACACGTAATTAATTCAAAAACACGGATATATTGTTTTACTTTGTAGAAGTACTTAAGATACCCCTAAAAAGGGTGAAAGTAATATGATAAATTCTGAAGCGCCTTTAAACTACGTTAATTAATAATTTTAGTAACTATTTATTAAAGGCGGTTCAGTTTCATTCAAAAATGTTTTCTGCTTAGAAGTATAGTCAGTCCTAAGTATTCAGAATTTTCCATTTTGGGGTGCACATAAAGTTAGTTGTTCAGGTTAGGTTGATATTACTCTTTGCGAGTGTATCACAAGGTAAACATTAACTATTAAATCTAAAGCGACTTTATTAAAGTTCCAACTTGCGGTCGTTTCATATTTTTCACCATTTTAGCACTGAATTGTATTCCTTATGTGTATCTTGTATTCTGCTGATCTCTCGCATTGGTTATTTTAACATCTCCAGTCAATCATTACAGGATCCGAGATATGCATAATCAGTTTTGTTCATAATGTTCACGCAATAAATACACATCACTCACTGAATTATTTCGAACTAACATGAAATAAAAGACCACTGCCTAAGGAATCACTACTTCCGCATCCAGATTTCCCATCTTTTTAATGTGTTACCGAGATGGTAGCAGTGAATTAGACCACTGTTGGGTGGCACAATATGCCTAGTAGCTGTTATTTATCCTAAGTTCTACTCTCAGCTGCGGTAGACGGCAATATCGCAGGGAATGGTTATTGTGTTGATGTCTGTGTGTACATGTGATAGTATTAGCGAAACTCCGCCAGGACGTTAATATAAATAAGACTATTAAAAAAAGAAATTACGATTATAAAATTACTTGTTTATTACGCAAAGAAACTGCAACATTTGTATTTAGCAAATGGTAAAATACGTAAAGCGTTTTTATTTTCACATCAAATAGTAGTAAATACCACAGCACTAACGGTATGGTACTGGCAGTGACTTTTGCTTTTATTTGTCTGTGTTCACCTCCCTCCAACTGTAATTGGTATTAATTTAATATAATTTCTAGTGTATGAAGTGTTCACCGTGTTCCTCCTATACTGCATGTTACTGTATATAGCCTGTACTGATTTGATGATAGAATAACTGTGTACCAAACACTGTAGTGTTAACAAGTTAAAATTCCTTATTTTGTTCTAAACAGATGATTGGAGAAGTTAGAAACGTCTAATTGTCTATTAAATTATTTATAACACATTTATGCAGCTTTAATTGTGTGATGCAAACAGTAATAATAGTTATGAATTATTAAATATTTAGGATATTTTTTTGCCATTTATATTTTTAAAAACATGTTTGGGAATAATTTATTATTTGACGCGGTTGGTGTAATGATAGATGTTCTAACTTTGTCTTAAGTTCGGAGCACTATTTTTATTCATTTAGAAGGAGTTTTATAATAAACTAAAAACTGAAACGCTCTAGAAGAGACTAAAATTTATAAAATAAAATTTCGCCGTTGCCAGATTAACTAAACCTATTATAGATATTGAGGTGGGTGAAGAATACATTCGATTTTGTTATTCGTTAATTTTATATCAACCTTTATACCGATATTAGGTAAAAAGGTTTAATGGGGTCATTTAATCAACATTGCATTATTTGGCTTCTTTGTACGAGGTAATTTTGAAATAATTATAACACTAAAAATTCGAGATCAATTTGATAAGTATTTTCAGAAACATATTTTTTTAAATATGAACTGATGCGCAGGAAACTCTGACGTCACTTACTCCCAAAATTCGTCCCGAAGATGCGTTTAATGTGCGAGGCTGGTTCTTTAAAAGCAGACTCATCTATCAATAAAATTACTTAATCAATAATGACAAGCAATGTCTAAGATGTATCACACATGGAGAATAAAGAAAAATTTAAATTCCACAAGGAAAAAACACTCTAACATTATTAAATATGTATAGCGGTTAATACTATTCACACAATTCGTGTTACCTCACATTACATATCAGCTTTTACCAAAGCACACTTTGAGTTATATTTTATTACCATAGGAGTAAATGACGTCACACAGCTGTTAATATGAGAGCGCGTTTTTGATTAATTTTGAAGCCTATGACTAAAAAATTCTAGTGTTTTGTATTTCGCTGTAAAATCAAAAGATCTTTCAGAAAATGTAATAAAAAAAATATGCGAAATAAGCCCATTATTAGGGGAAGTTAAAATTGTATTTAATAGTTTTTAGTAATCACTCTTTTGAAGGTTGTCCAGTTTTTCCAATTTTCTTTTCAATCTCTTTAGTCATTCCTTATATAGCTTCTACAATGTAAGAAAGTATCAATCACTTAAAATATTCAAACTTTAATATCAAATCCATAACCAAAGGATAATATCGCCATGTATTAAATTTTATGATACAAGTGTCTTGCAATTATTGCAACCTTATTAAATCCACTATTTTGATTGTTTAACTTTTAATGTCAGATTTAGTACCAACTATTCCTAAAATATATAACTACTAATTTTAATAGAGTTCTGACAAATTTGAAATTTGTCTAATTTTCTATCTAGGTCTGGCCTACTTGACACTGGGCGTAGCTTCATGAATAGGCTAGAAATGGAACCATCGCAGAACAATAATACGTTATAGTTTGAAGAAAGTATATTATTATTGTTATAAATTGTTATCCTTTGTCACTAGCGCATTCTTCAAATTTCATTAAAAAATCTTTCTTGCGCCCCTTATACTAGACATAGCCTGATGAAACTCTAATGAAACTACGACCGAGTCATACTCTACAGTGTGCAAAAGATTTTATAAAAATTGCTAATCTAGAGAAATAATTAAAGTTACCTAGACTTACGAACCGAATTAACAACTTACATTTATTTGAAAATTATGAAGACGGTAAAATATTGCTGGAAACATAAATACAAATGTTTTTTTTAGATAATAGAAAAAAACAGCTGCCCAAGAAATCACTATCTCCACATCCATATTTTCCGTCCAAGTTGCTCTAAAAGAAGCATCTTGACTATATTTGCACTCTAGTATGTTGAAATTATTTTACATAGAATTTTAATATTTGGGGCAGATGTCATAGAAAAATTTGAGGCTTTGGATTTTACCACATACGTTAGAAATGTGAAGAAATGAAGCTTCTAGCTTGCTCTACTTATTTTCCCCTGTTGACAACCCTCCCCACCTCCCACCCCTTCAACGGAATCATCTCAATTAGATGTAATTACAATACATACATGTACTAACTTTCAAGTGAATATCTCAATTTTGTGTTATCAAACCCTTTAATAATGTAGTGGAGGTGGTGAGAGTGGGGGATTGAAAAATATTAGAAAGAAATCTGGGGCCTTGGTTTCTAGTATATACACCAAATCCTAAGTTTCTGTACTCTTATCAGCTTGCTTTACTTATTTTCCCTATTTACCTCTACTTAGCCTCCACTCCTTCAACGAAATCTTGTCAAAATGTAATCTAGTTCCAGATGTCTTTATAATACATACTGTGCGTGTACCAAATTTCAAGTAAATATCTCAATTATATTTTATCAACCCCTTTAATAATGGAGTAGGGGTGGTGGGGGGTTTGACAAATATTATAAAGAAATTTGAGGCCTTGACTTCCAGTACGTATACCGAATCTTAAGTTTCTATACTATTATCAGATTACTTTACTTATTTTCCCCTATTTACCCCTATTTAACCCCCAACCCTTCAACGGAATAATCCCAAAATATAATCTAGTTTCGGTTGTCATTATAATATACCAAATTTCAAGTGAATATCTCAATTTTATTTTATCAACCCCTTTAACAATGGAGTGGGTGGTGGTGGGGGGATGGAAAATATAAATATTCTGATGCCTTGGCTTCTAGTACATACACCGAATTTGAAGTTTTTTTACTCTTACCAGCTTGCTTTGTTATTTCCCCCATTTACCCCTATTTACCCCCTACCCTTCTCCGGATATATTAAAAAAACAATCCAGTTCCAGATCGCATTATAACATATACGTGTACAAAATTTTAAGTCAATATCTTAAACCGTTCCGGAGAAAACGTGCGGACAAAAAGAGTTACAGATCGACAGACAGAAAATTTCAAATCGCGACGTTTCATGACATTCTAAACCTATTTCAAGAAAAAAGAAGTTTGAATTTTTTTTTACGGTTACAATACTTTCAATCCACTACGTGGATGTGGAAGTAAATAAAAATACCCCTATTTCGCAGTAGCATGAAAACTATGTCATTTTGAAACTAAAATCATAATCAAAAAGTTAGCTTAGTACCAAAAAACATTTTTATTAATTGCCAAACAATGTTTCGCGATATTGTATTGTTGCAAAGATAAATTAAACAATGCTATGCTGTATAATTTAACACAAATTTGATCATCATCTCAAGCTAATCTATAAACAGTTAAGGTTCATTCTCCTTAATAACTTCGCCAAATATCGGCGTACATATAAAAATGAGTTATTGTTTATTATGCTAAATAAAAAGTACTAAACATTAACTCTTATGAGGTATTACAAAATGAATTCAGTTTTTTTAACAATAAATTCCTCATACCTTCATTTAATGAATAAAATTAAATCCATTAAAAACCTGTCACATCATTCTTCTAATAAATAGACAATATGTTAAAGGAATTTTTTCATTACGTAGATGGGTAAAGCTGTCAGAACATATAAATGACTACAAAACAAAATTCAAAAGTGCTACTGATGAAAAAATAAATTAAACTTTAAATAATGAAACTATAAATATCTCATAAGAAGGAGCTTATCTGTAACAGGTTGTCAAATATTCAAGTCGCACACCTACTTAGCCTATGATATCCACTGTTAATGTCATCAGTGAGCAAGAACACGTTTTCTGCATTAAAGCTAAGGCGCAAAGGTTATAACAAAGTTAATTTAATCAACATACATGAGTAAGGAGATACAGCCATTCTTAATAGAGTATTTTCTAAAGTGAAAATATGTCTGAATATTTCCTCAATTAGTTACATGTTAAGGAATAAATGGATATGCGAGTAGTTCATGTGGCAAAACTTTACTTTCAGAGGGTGGAACTTCTAGTTTAAATCTTGTATACATGAGGAATTTGCAGGAGTATATTAAGGGGAGGATATGAAGTGGATAACCATGAGCGTTGGAAGTAATGTTTTCATTAAAAAGAAAATATACTTAGTGTTTTTATAGAAAGGCTACTTTCGCTGCAAACTAAAAATAGCCGGTTTCTATTGATTACTATATAATATCAGGACTTATTATTCGATCCTCTACTTTATCATGTACAAAGCAGACATTTTCCAAATAATTTCATACACTAATATCTCATATTATGCCGATTACACATAACTGTTGCTGTCTTTTAATGGTAGTGACGTCCAAACAACTTGTAGGAATTCACCGATTTTAAAAATTTTAAAAAGATGAGAGAGAACTCTTATGGAACAACCAGCT
The DNA here is from genome assembly GCA_963583905.1 of Stenurella melanura. Taxonomy (NCBI): domain Eukaryota; kingdom Metazoa; phylum Arthropoda; class Insecta; order Coleoptera; family Cerambycidae; genus Stenurella; species Stenurella melanura. Next base: position 68,222,560 of record OY757313.1, read on the forward strand.
ATTTAATTAGATCTTTAAATTACGAGAAAAATGTACTCCTTGTACTAAATTTATAATCAAAAAAAGAAATAAATTTTTTACAATAATTCTTTTGAAAAAGTTGGCCCTCTGAGTAGGTTTAATAAATGATATGAAATAGGTAAAACCATAAGAATATTAACTTATTGATTTCTGGATATAGGCTAAGCATATTAGGATTCTCAGAGGAAAGTTTTGCTATAATTTCTATTTTCTCACCCTCCATGTTTTTTGGGTCGCTGAACACGAATTTGAAGTTTGTAGGAATAAATTTGGCCCGGAACTTTGTTTTTTGGGACTTTTTACACAAATGTTGGCACTTGGCATTTTGGCCTATATCTCAGAAATGAAGCGTTTTTTCGACATACAAAGTAGACAAAATTTCCTGCATTTTTCATACATTACTTTTCTTTGTAAGACTAACCGTTCCGCCGCTAGAGCGCACCAAAAAAGGACCATATTCCCGAACCCAGTATACCTTACATGAATAATGAATATAGGAAAAGTAATTGAAAAAATGGAGACAAACAAATGAAATGCATTTATTACTTACTAAAGTAGTTATGTATAGTGTATTATAGTCAGTAGTATAATATATACTCATATTACTATAATATACTCATATTACTATAATGTGTGACTGTCGTTTTTAGGGAAGGAAATGTTACATACCTTCGTCCTCCTTGTCCACACTTTCTTCGATGGTTTCGACAACTGGGGAGAAAATGAAGCCCAGTTCGTCCTGTACTTCGATTTCGAATGGTCCGTCCTCAAGGGTATTTATGTGATCTGTCTCGGTTGTCACGTTGTTGCAGGATCCCTCACAGTTGATGTACAGATTGGTGCAATCGAGGCCTGCTTTTTTGCAGCTTCATTTTTTTGCGCAGGTTTTAACGCATCTGCATGACACCAGACGCAGCAATCCGGGAGGAGCAGGGGCTTGTAGAGAGGTGATCGGTTCCAGGCAATTTGTTACTGGTTTCCTACCCCAATCTTTGGCATTTTTCAATGCAACTATTTTTTATGAGGTCTTGAAAGCTGCCTTCTTATAATTAACGTACCTCAGATGGATTATCGACAGATCAATCCTTCCTGTATAGCCGTACACGTTAACCAGGAATCTCTTCACTGATGCTGCAATGCTTTTTGGAGTTGCCTCAGGGTTTTTGAACACACTTACAACATCGGCAAGGTGGGGGTTTTTGGTGACAGTTTTCATAAACTTCAATTTTCCTTGATTGTAATGTGCTGGGGTCTTATCACACCCACTCATTGCGTGAAGAAACATAATGTGTTCTTTAACGATTTTGCTTTGCAGAGCGTGCACAGGAGACTAGGTAGTTGGAGGAACGTTTCCCTTTCCTGGTTTCAGGGAGAATACGTTTTCTCGTTGGTAAAGACCCGTGAGGATGACCAACAGGTCGCTGTCCTCTCCAACCACCACCACAGTCTCAGTACGTTTAGACAAAGACAGGGTATCGTTTACAATAACGGTGTCATCATCTTCTGTGGCCTGTCTCCATGTCATTTTTTGAGAGTGTAACTTGGCTATGATCATGGAAATCAATCTTCTTTTGTGGTTCGTATTGGCCAGGAATTTTTATTTCTCTGTGGTCGGTGTCATGTTCTTATCGAAGAGAATGTCAGCGGAAATCATTTTCATAGACCTCTTCGACCGTTCAGCACTTTTTGTTTCACCTTTCGTACCTCCAGGATACCCATCGAAGACAACGATGTCTGTGGTCCATAGATATTAATGACGTAGTCAACATACCTGTTGCATATTGCAGAGAAGTATTGATTCTCGGGCCAGACAACTTTGTGTAATAAGAACCCACCGTCGCGTCAATTACATATTACACTTTTCCGCTGAACTTGTTTTGTGTGGGTATAAATGCTTTGTGTAGAGCCGATTTGGTTCCTTTTCTTAAACCATTTTCTATTTCATGACGAGCCATACAAAACACGGTTTCATTATAAATCATTTACAATCAAGAATTAAGTATCATATCAAGGGCGATTTCCGCGAGAACGGTAAATATCACTAGATATGGGAATAGGGCCCTTTTTTGGCGCGCTCTAGTGGCGGAACGGTTAGTTAAGTGTTTGAAATATAAAAAAGTGGAAAATCAACAAAATTACGGATTTACAAGGAGTGAACAAGTAGATATGCTGCTAATTTTTGGGAAGAGCAGCTTCTGATTTATACGCTGAAAGATATCCAGAGAGAAGGCAGCCTGCAAGAAGTTTTTTTTGTAAGGTTAAATCGAAACATATAAAAGAACTCGAACAAAATGGTGATACGCTTATAGTAAGTGAGGAAGCAGAGATACATGTGTTGGCTTATGTCGAGTTTGAGTGCTTCAATCAGAGAGAGCTTGAACAGCAAGTAAATGTGAATAAGGAAAGTTGTAGGAGGATTTAACAAAAATGCAAATACCGTTCATACAAATACAGCTTACACCAGCATCTCTATGAGAATGATTATCAGCGTAGAATAAACTATTGTAATTGGTTTTTAACTCAACAAGCACGAATAAACAATTTTGAGCAAAAAATATTTTCTTCCGATGGGGCATTTACTAATAATGGAATGTTTATCCGGAACAAAGTAAGGTATTGGACAAATGAAGATCCCGACTGAGACGAGAAGGAGCATTTCAAGAATGCATGGATTGGGAAGTTAGGTTTAGAAATAATAGGACCAATATTGTTTGATGGAACATTAACATGTCAACGCTATTTGTCTTTTTCGGAAAATTAAATTGAGCAGGAACTACTTAAGATGTATGTATATGCAAGATGGTGCAGGATCTCACAATTCAATCACAGCAACTCAATATTTAAATAACAGATTTGGAGAAAATTGGATAGGTACGCATGGTCCCGTTAGATGGCCACCTAGTTCTCAGGACTTAACACCAATAGATCTTTTTATATGGGGCCACGTTAAACATCATATTTACTTGCAAGCTCCTACAATATTCGTTCTGTTAATTTATTCAAATAATAAAAAATCGATTATTAAAACATTTCTTTTTTTAATTATAAATTTAGTACAGGGGGAAGGTAGATAATATGCATATTATTTAATTCGTACTTTAAAGATCTAATTCAGTAACAGGTTTCATTAGAAAAAATAGCTTTCGTTCTAAAACCAATATCGTTGGTTTTAGAACGGATAAATCGTGTTTATTGTTAGTATGTGCAGAGATAATATTTTAACGGTGCTTGCAGACCGATTTCTAACAGTTTTGGCTAAGTCGCGGCCCTCCACGATCAAAACTAAAAACCGCTGCCTAACGAATCACTACTTCCACATCCAGATTTTTCATCAGAGTCACTTTAAAGGAAACATCTTGACTAGATTTGCACTGTAGCATGTGAAAATTATTGGTCACAGAATTTTAATAATTGGAGCAGATGTCATAAAAAAGTTTAAGGCGTTGGTCTCTACCAAATACGTTAAAAATGAAGTTTTTAGTTTACCCTACTTATTCTCCCCTATTCACAACATACCACGACCCACCTCTTCAATAGAATCATCTCAATCAGATGCCATTACAATACATCCGTGTACTAACTATCAAGTAAATATCTCAATTTTATGTTATCAAACCCATTAAAAATGGAGCGGAGAATTAGAAAGAAATCTGGGGCCTTGGTTTCTAGTATGTACACCAAATCCCATATTTATGTACTCTTACCAGCACGATTTACTTATTTTCTCCTATTTACTCCTATTCAACCCTCAACCCTTCAACGGAATCATCTTAAAATATAATCTAGTTCCAGATGTCGTTATAATACATAAGTGTCCCAAATTTCAAGTGAATATCTCGATTTCATTTTATCAACCTCTTTAATAATGGATTAAGGTTGGTGGGAGTTGAAAAATATTACTAAAAAATATGAGGAATTGGCTTCTAGGAATACGCCTAATTTCAAGTTTCTGTACCTTTACCCTATTTACCACCAAGTACCCCCACTCGTTTAACGCAATCGTGTCAAAATATAATCCAGTTTAAGATATCGTTATACGTGTAACAAATTTCAAGTGAAAATCTAAATTTAATTTTATCAACTCTTTTAATAAGGGAGTGAGGTGATGGGGGGATGGAAAATATTATGGAAAAATCTGAGGCAATCGCCTTAAGTATATACACCAAATCACAAATTCTAAACTCTTACCAGCTTGCTTTACTTAGTTTCCCCTATCTACCACCATTTAACCCCCAACCCTTCAAAGGAATCATCTCAAAATATAATCTAGTTCCAGATGTCGTTATAATACATACGCGTACCAAATTTCAAATGAATATATCAATTTTATTTTATCAACCTCTTTAATAATGGAGTAGGGGTGGTGGGGGGTTGAAAAATATTATAAAAATTTTGAGACTTTAGCTTCTAGTACATACACTGAATTTAAAGTTTCTGTACTCATACCAGCTTGCTTTACTTATTTTCCCATATTTAACCCCCAACCCTTCAACGGAAGCTTTTCAAAATATAATCTAGTTCCAGATGTCGTTATGATACATACGTGTACCAAATTTCAAATGAATATTTCAATTTTATTTTATTAACCCCTTTAATAATGGAGTAGGGGTGGTGGGGGTTGAAAAATAATATAACTAATCTGAGACCTTGGCTTCTAGCACATACACCGAATTTCAAGTTTCTGTACTCTTACCAGCTTGCTTTACTTATTTTCCCCTATTTACCCCTATTTAACCCCCAACCCTTCAACGGAATCATTTCAAAATATAATCTAGTTCCAGATGTCGTTATAATACATACGTGTACCAAATTTCAAATGAATATCTCAATTTCATTTTATCAACCCCTTTAATAATGGAGTAGGGGTGGTGGGGGTTGAAAAATAATATAACTAATCTGAGACCTTGGCTTCTAGCACATACACCGAATTTCAAGTTTCTGTACTCTTACCAGCTTGCTTTATTTATTTTCCCCTACTTACCCCTATTTAACCCCCAACCCTTCAACGGGATCATTTCAAAATATAATCTAGTTCCAGATATCGTTATAATACATACGTGTACCAAATTTCAAATGAGTATCTCAATTTAATTTTATCAACCCCTTTAATAATGGAGTAGGGGTGGTGGGGGTTGAATAATAATATAACTAATCTGAGACCTTGGCTTCTAGCACATACACCGAATTTCAAGTTTCTGTACTCTTACCAGCTTGCTTTACTTATTTTCCCCTATTTACCCCTATTTAACCCCCAACCCTTCAACGGGATCATTTCAAAATATGATCTAGTTCCAGATGTCGCTATAATACATACGTGTACCAAATTTCAAATGAATATCTCAATTTTATTTTAGCAACCCCTTTAATAATGAAGAAGGGGTGGTGGGGGGGTTGAAAAACATTATAAAAAATCTGAGGCCTTGGCTTGTAGTACAACATCAAATTTCAAGTTTCTGTACTCTTACCAGCTTGCTTTATATATTTCTCCATATTTACCCCTATTTACCCCCCAACCCTTCACCGGATATCTTCCAAAAACAATCCAGTTCCAGATCCCATTATAATAGTTGTACAAAATTTCAAGTCAATATCTTAAACCGTTCCGGAGAAAGCGTGCGGACAAAAAAAGTTACAGACAGACAGACCGACAGACAGAAATTTTTTTTCGCTCAAATTTAAAATCTCGACGTTTCATGACATTCTAAATCGATTTCAAGAAAAAAAATCTTTGAAATTTGTTTTACGATTACTATACTTCCAATCCACTACGTGGATGTGGAAGTAAAATTAGAAAACCTATATTTTTTTGAAAATCAATATAATATTTGAGCCAGTGTTATCCAAATATACAAAAGTATATAGATTGTCCTATTTAAGAATTTAATTTTTATGCAAATTGCATCAAAACCGGAAGTCGGCCATTTTTGTTTATTACATCACATAATTAGAAATTTCATCCTATATTATTCCAAAGAGTTTCCTCTGCTGAGCCACCCGGTATATCGTATATTTTATGCCAAATTTTCATATAAGTTTTACATAAAACGAAATTCAATGAAATCATGAACATTTCGATAAGTCTATCCATTTACGAATATCTTAGTATTTTTTTTGTATTTTTCTGCAATCATTAGAGCTGGAAACATTTAAGAAATGTGTAGCAATGCACTCGAAACACATAAATAATGTACTTTTATGCGCTTTTCTCGAGAAGCAGCAGCACGATTTTGCTAATATTTGCAGTTTTCAACACATTTACATGTATAAAAAAAATCAATTTCCCGATTATATCACTAGTTCTTATTTCCCTCCACTAATACTGGTAAGCGTTTCTCCAAGCAAACCAGTATGATCAAAAGATGGTTAAGATGAATTATACTTATTCCCCAAATTTGGGAAGGGTATCCTATATAATGTTCATCAATTATATAAAAACTGCAATAAGTTGACGTAGAGTGTAATGTCTACATCTAGCTTATACTTTATAACGAGAATACGACTGTGTATTTTAATAACTTTAAGTAGACGGCATGGCATGTCTGTAAATTTAAACGCACCAATTTCATATATGTAGTCCCTGTATAACTTCTCAAAAGAACTATGCCCTGGTCTCGTATGAAGGGCCCCACTAGAATAATTGCTACATACTTCAGTCACACCTTATGTAAAAAACAAGGCGCCGCGTCTGCACTATAAAATGACTCTCCTACATCTTGTTAAATTTGAGGATGAGCTGTAATTAAAACGGCAGGTGTTTCCTGTAAGAATATATGCAAAATTATTTGACAAATATGCAAAACATAATTTTATCAAAATATTCTCGCATCCCATGCAGCATTAATTAATGTATGAAATTAGTTGAAAGAATTTGCTTGCTATTTCGATGAAAATCGGAAATATAAGGGAACTCCACTATAAACTGTAGGGCCTCGTTTCTCTTTACATAACACAAAATCATTCTGGATTTTCAAGGAGTTACCTGGGTGACTTGAGAAGCGGTCAAGAAAGCATTTTAAGAAACATTTTTTTAAGAACTGTGGATCAGTGAAACTTTACATATTAATTTCCACTCACCATTTTTAGCGCCCGTCACAAGTCAGGACACGAGGCCAATTTCTTTAAGTGAGAGAAAAGGGACAAAAATGAAATTAAATATTTCGCCGACGTTTCGGAAATCTATTCTGTTTCCTTTTTCAAGGCTTTTTTTGAAAAATCTTTTTTGCTGTGTTTTTATACTTATTTGTGTTGTTTATTTAAAAAAAGCAACCTTTAACTGATCCTTTGACGTAAAAGTCACAGGCGTAGAGGTTATTTACCAGTAACATACTGGTTAATTGTGATATTTTGTAGATTCCCCGAGCACCACTTAAAAAGAAAACATACATGTGGCAGGAAGTCCCAAAGAATTGAAGAAGGAAAGAAATTAAGGTAATGCCACAAATAACATTTAGACAATATTTACACAAATGTTAAGGGAGCTGATGTAAAAGAGGTTTGGTGAAGCTATGCACTTCACAGGCAACCTCGACAGATGACGTGATGCCGTGAGACGTACTACACAGCAAACGGAGACCAAATAGAATAATGCAAGAATCACAAAACGTCTACCAAGACGTTACGATAAGATAAAGGAGTACTATAAGAAATAAATAATCTACCAATGATCTTCGGTAGTAATAAAACTGTATTGTCAAAATTAAATATTTTCAATAATTTATACTTGGAAGAAACTCATCTTCGTGCATCAGAATATAATATTTCAGGATTTAGTTAATTCTTACGTATGTTTGATTCGTTGTATATTTAGCGCCATATGTTAATGTTTAATGATAACTCAAGCACTTATCTTATCCACAAATTAAAAAGCTTGTTCATAAACTTCAAAACAAGTTCTTGCTTTATGAAACCCAACCATGCGAGGTGAGCCGCCCAGGTAGTATTAATTTTTTCGTCCTTATCAAAATCGTGACAGGTTAACGCAGATACACGAATAATTAATAGTTTCTCTTATTTTATAACGATATTCAATTAAAATATAATTTACTCCTTTCATCTATCTTAAATAATTGAATTCTGAAAAGCTACTGCAATTAAAATTGATGGCCGTTGTTACTTATAGTACGAGGATATATGTACAAATATTTTACCAATAAGATATATTGAACTTAATAGAATGTATTCTTCAGGATTTGTAATTGCCCATGTGATTCCTGGTCAGTAATGGGTACTTGTATCCTCAGATATCTATTACCCTTGCAGTCAATCAATGGGCACATTGCATTACATCAACAAAAACAGTAATATAGTTCTTATGATGTAGTAGTAATGGGACAAAAATGATCTAAACCCAAAACTAATTCCTACAGAAGGTTTAATAATTTTGCTAATCTCCAGACACATAAGAACTAAGTATCAAAAAATAGTGCTAGTCTGATACAAAAGATACAAATAAGAGTTTTCCTAAAACACTTCTCCAATATTTTGTGTAAAATACAGTGTATCCCAAGTCCAAGTATTTAGATGCTTAATACAAATGCTGGGTGCCAATGAAGAACTTGCCGAAAGTATGTTTGCTATAGCATATAGTTCTTGGATTAATATGGACAATATTGATGTTGTGCTTCCTATTTTACCTTTTAGTCCCTTCAAATTAGAAGAAAAATCACTGATTTTGGGAAATTTTTCCTACAGCTAAGCCACCCATTTAGAAAGTTGTCTTGGGGTTGTGTTAACATATTTTTCACCAAGCGCATGAAAAGAAAAGGTTGTTTTTTAGATATAGATACATATAGACTGTCTATTTTATGAGGGCCACACCAAATATCTCGCTTAATATCTATTGTAGAAGAATAAAGTTTTAGAAACAGTTATCCCATTTTTTGTGAGCTATATTTCAGTAAAAAGAAATTTGAAATCCATAGCCTACTTTATGAGATATATTACAAAAACCTGAAAAATAGGAAAACCACAAACAGTTATAGCTTCCTTATTTGAGGAGATACGAAAAAAGTTAAAGGAATGAAAGTTGACGGCAAAGACAATAAGAATAATAACGTGTAACAAAAAAATCGAAAAATGCAATTGGCTTTGACATACGCTATTGTGCAAAAATGAAAAATACATATCTCAAAGTAGGCCATGACGCCATTAATTCCGTTATTTTTTTCTCATTCCAACGATATAAAACATGTCACAGAAATTTTAACCGATAGTGTCAATATTTAATATTTTACGAATACCACAATTCATATAATTGAATCGTAACAATCAGCTGTGCCATAATAGTAAAAATTCACTTTATAATAATTATAATTCCGTAATTATTTATTACAATTTAATACAAACCAATAAATATCTCATAAATAAAAATACAAGTACAAAACGAACATCCAAAGAAAAAAACGAAAAACTATGTATAACAGTACTACCTACTACTATATTGAAAATAAATAGTGTGTATTTATTTTTCTAACTACAAATGCTCAAATTGTGCACCATGCATTCTGACACATAAACGTGCTCTACGAGACACGTCACGCATTACATTTTGGAGCATTTCAGGAGTAATTGCCTCACATGCGTTTCGAATTCTGGTTTTGATGTCCTCAATATTTTCAGGGGCAGTTTGAAATACCTTGTCTTTAATGTAACCCCAGACGAAAAAATCCAAGGGAGTAATATCTGGTGATCGAGCTGGCCATAGAATGGGTCCATAGGTGCCTATCCAGCTATCTGGCATAACTTGGTTTAAATAATTTGTACATATTACAGCAGTGTGAGGTGGAGCCCCATCTTGTTGAAAATATGAATAATTTAATCTTTCTGCCACTGTTAATTCATAAAGAAAATCTTGAAATTCGTTTTGCAGGAAATTAAGGTATCTACGAGCGGTTAATTTGCCATCATAAAAATAAGGTCCAATTACTTTAGTCCCTAAAAGACCGAACCAAACATTCGTAGAAAATCTTTCTTGGAAAGCAGTCTCTCTGCACCAATGTGTATTTTCTCGTGTCCACTTATAATGCATATTTCTATTGAAAAATCCATTATTAGAAAAATTTGATTCGTCCGACCAAAGAATTTTGCTACATATCAGCGCGTCATTCCTTTTCTTATTTAATAACCATCTACAAAATCTTACTCTCCTTGGCTTATCTCCCTCATTTAAATGTTGAACTTTCCTCATTTTGTAGCATCGAAATCCGTTTTTTTTTTTCAATATTTTTCTTGCACTGTCTTTTTTTATGCGACAGTTTCTCTGAATTTGTCTCAAAGAGGTTTCCTCATTTTGGTTAACATAATTCATTACTCTATTCACTTTTCTTACATTATCCGCAACATGCGCTCGCCTTACAACTTTTTTTGAAAATGAACCGTGCGTTTTTAGATTTTGAACTAACTTCCTAAACATAGTTCGATTTGGCTGCGGCGCATCTGGAAATCTATCTCCGTAAACCGTGACTGCCATCTCAGCGTCAAAATTGCCCTGACAATAAATGCTAATCATATCGAATTTGTTATTATTGGTGTACACCATAATTACTGATATAAAATTTGTCTTAGAACTCGACAACGCAACATACAACAGTGACAATCTGTCAAATTTATTAATAACTGTATACATTGTTTTTCACTAATTATGGCACAGCTGATTGTTACGATTCAATTATATGAATTGTGGTATTCGTAAAATATTAAATATTGACACTATCGGTTAAAATTTCTGTGACATATTTTATATCGTTGGAATGAGAAAAAAATAACGGAATTAATGGCGTCATGGCCTACTTTGAGATATGTATTTTTCATTTTTGCACAATAGCGTATGTCAAAGCCAACTGCATTTTTCGATTTTTTTGTTACACGTTATAATTCTTATTGTCTTTGACGTCAACTTTCATTCCTTTAACTTTTTTCGTATCTCCTCAAATAAGGAAGCTATAACCGTTTGTGGTTTTCCTATTTTTCAGGTTTTTGTAATATATCTCATAAAGTAGGCTATGGATTTCAAATTTCTTCTTACTGAAATATAGCTCACAAAAAATGGGATAACTGTTTCTAAAACTTTATTCTTCTATAATAGATATTAAGCGAGATATTTGGTGTGGCCCTCGTAAAATAGACAGTCTGTATATGTTTTTTTGGCCATTTTGGCGGTTTTTTGCGTGTTGCTGCAAAACTATGGATTTTTGAGAAAATATGACCTGATTTGATATATTCTCTACAATTTTTGTTCTTTTCATTTTCTTGAAATTCCGTTTAGTTACGCCGCTGGAGCGCGCTGAAGTTTATGTAAATGTATATTTTTTTTTGGTATTTGATTTTAAGCCAAAACCTTGCATTTTATAAAAAAACATCAAGACATCAAAGTTGTAGATAATAAAATTTTCGACAGATTTTGTTCTTTGTTTTTTTTTTCAAAGTCGTGCGGTTTTGCCGCTGGAACGCGAAAAACATTTTTTCAATACTCTTGAGCGGAAAAAAAATATAGCGCATTTTTTATATACAGGCAAAACTATGCATTTTTTTAGAGTACTCGTCAATTACATAAAAATTTGGAGAGCAAAAAAAAATATTTTTTTGAAACCCATCGTTCATTTCTTACACAGCTACGCATAGAACAGTGCATCTAATAGTATGAACTACGCGCATTCAGCTGTAGTGGTTGTGATGGGCCTTTTTGTAAATGTCATCCTTATTGTCATCTATATTATTATTAGCTTAGCCGGTAAAAAAACATTGAGTAGAGGGAGGTGGAGGGGCAAAATACTACAGCTGTTCACGATACCTATATTTTTTTATCCGCTCAAGAGTATTGAAAAAACGTTTTTCGCCCTCTAGCCGCAAAACCACGCGACTTTGAAAAAAAGCAGAGAACAAAATTTGTCGAAAATTTTTTTATCTACAACATTGGTATCTTGATATTTTTTTATAAAATGCATAGTTTTGGCTTAAAATTAAACACCAAAAAATGTATACATTTACATAAACTTCAGCGCGCTCTAGCTGCACAACTAAGCGGAATTTCAAAAAAATGAAAAGAACAAAAATTGTAGAGAATCGCTAGATCTACAATATCAAATCAGGTCATATTTTCCCAAAAATGCATGGTTTTGCAGCAATACGCAAAAAACGCCAAAATGGTCAAAAAAACATATATATGTACCTACATCTAAAAAACAACCCTTTCTTTTTCATGCGCTTGGTGAAAAATATGTTAACACAATCCCAAGACAACTTTCTATACGGGTGGCTTAGCTGTAGGAAAAATTTCTCTCAATTTTACTAATTTGAAGGGACTATTTATTTTAGAATATGTAATTTTCAAACGTTTGACACATACCAAGTAAAACTAGCTCCAATATACATTAAAGACACTGAGGAAACAGAAGCAAGTAACGAATTTACTTTCCAACTGCAACGGTTTGAACCTGAATTGATAAGAGCAAAACTGTTTTCTAGGTTTACTCAAGCTGTAATACATAGTCTTCTTGTATATTTGCTTCCTCCAATGATGATGCCCAGCTTGATCCTATCACTGATACCTAACCTATTATACCCGTAAAGTGGGTGAAGGAACTCTTGGTGTCTGTGTTCATGTTGTAGTGTAATATGGTACTTAGGTTATGCGAGATACCAGCAAGCAGTGATATCATATGGCTTATTAACTCACATATTAAATGCTGCAAATAGGGCTCAGGGGCCTCAAATAATACAGTGATTATTACCCCAACTAATTGATAGTCAATGTCCTTTTAATAAATACTATTTTAGTCCTCGTTATTTATTATTCTAAAATGCTTACTTTTAAGACAATAACATATATTTTTGATATTCGGAATTTTTATAAATTTTTATCATAGTCAGCAGACCATGAGGGAAAGTGATCTGCCTCACCCACCATCCCCCAAACAAGAAACCGCCACTCCTATACGTGGATGTGGAAGTAAGATTAAATTGTTTAAATAAATCATGCCAAAACTACAAAACTGAATTGTAAACTGGACACCTTGAATACGTTAATATAAAATAAATTGTCCAATATATATTATATCCTATTAAAATCCTAAATTGATTCCACTAATACAACTTGAAGTATTATTATTCCTGTACCTTCCCAGATCCCCTTAAATATGTAATATTCATCGGTCGTCCTTGACCTAAAACAGTTGACACGTCTATTACATTATAACTACCCTGATGACTAAAGGCCAGTCTTAATTTTATTAATTTGCTCCATTTAGAGCCAACGTAGCATATAATTATTCTGAGGTAATTTTGTGGGTGCTATCTAGAAACAATAAAAAATGTCCTAAATCTAAAGTTAGCGTCAACTGGTGCCCTAGTGATTAAAAAACTTGGTAGCTTCCCATCATAAATCATATTGCGGATATTTTAAAAGTTCAAGAGTGGTAAAGCATTTTACAAGGGCATTTCAATTATAACTTAAAGATGATAAATTGAAAGCAATCAAATTTAAACTGTAATAGAAGCTTAACTTTAAAATATGATAGATGAATTAAGTTGTAAAAAGTCCAGCCAGAACACAGTTATGTCGCAGTTCTACAAAAGCCATCAAGTTTATTTTTCTAGTGATTTATATTTATTAAAAGTTTTAATAGACAGGAAACTAAGTTGACTGCAATGATTAACGAACGAGAATATTAGTTAGTGAACGCGCCTGAAGTAATTGAATTTTTTATTGAATAAAGTGGGTTGCAGGGAACTTAAATGACTATTGCATACTGGGATAGGTTTCATAGTGGGACAATTCAAATTTTACGCTTATAATAACAGGTATGTTTCTGAATAAATTAGAGCGTAATATCCATCTAGTGCCATCTATCGACAACTCTAAATATCCCACCTCAAACTGCTCAGTCTGTCTAAAATTGTCATGTGTACTAGTATAGAGTACCAAAGTTTTTGTTTACTTTGTGATATTGATCGACATAAAAATGTTATTTACTAAAATTAAGTTGTGACTATTTTGTTTCTAGTTTCCTAAACTGTCTTACAAGTCCATAAAGTTATTGTTCTTATGCACATATTTGTTAAAAATATTAGGTTATAAGTTTAACATGTGTATACCAGTGCGTAGTGCTAGTGGGGCAAAATCATGTCGTGCTTAGTGAGTTCGAAATAGAAGAAGAAATAGTTCGAAATGATTTTGTTCTTGTTCAGTACCCCTTATACATACGAAATATTATTTTGGAGAAAATCTAAGGTGTTGAATATCTCGTTAATTTCTTAAGAAAAACTGACAACGGCTCTTTTCCCAGGAAAATAGACAAAGACTTAATTTCGAAAGAAGGCAGTTACTAAACTTTCCATGCCTCTTATAATAGGCGGAACAGAACGAGCCACCAAACGGTTTTGTTTTGATTATTAATTGCAACGCTCAAGTTTTGAAACACACTATAATTTAATTCGTAAATCTCAATTATGTGTGCCAAAGCGAAAAAGCGCGCGACTATTCTATTCATTATTTAAATTATATCGGTTTGAATGACAAATGCTTGACCAATAGCGTGGTAGCTTGTACGACCAAGTTTAGCCAATAGTAAACGAGCATAATCATACGCCAACTCTGAAACAAGGAGACGCTAAAACAATGGCGTAGAGGCGGTTGGCTATGTCGGCCGTAAGAATTAAAGCCGTATAATTGTAAATATCTGTATATAGTGATTAATAACTGCTAATAGAATCAATAAAGTAGTTATATTATGTTATATAATGTTCTGTGGTATTGTGTACCGTTGCCCATAGCTACGGCAAGGCAATGTTTTCGTCGAAGCTGTAAAGTCTTTTATATTATGTATGCCTCTCGTGATGCAAATGTTGCTGTTTGAATCCACTTTCGACAATGCAGAATTATTGATAGCTTCAATACCTCATTCCACGTTTCGCCAGTAATATTTCTTATTGTATCCAGTGTTCGATTAAGACTTCTCGCACCCCATGAGAAGATTATAGTGCGGAAATAACTTAGTTTTGGTGGCGTAGCTATACCGTCCCGTTACTTTGACATCTTCCGTGTGTTTTGTGGATAAAAACATAGTGTTCAACAACCGAACTAGTTTATGTCGAAATTATTAATTGTTGGACCATTTTTATTATTAATTTTACATACAGTCTATAGTATTTCCTTTTGTGTGTTTTCGTGTAATTTAATTGAGCTTTTTATGTTAACGTAAGATTTCTTTGTTTTAAAGTTAATTTCATATTTCTAGGTCAGATAAAAAGTTTCAAAGCTTTGCCGCCTATTACCACTAGGATAGAGCGGGGCATGGATTAAAATAAGAAATTAAGGGAAACTTGCCAGTATCAGTTATAATTTCTAATAATACGCCATTCACTCCTAAAATATTTTACGATCTAACGGTCACTACTGTTTACTTAACTTTTTACACACATACATAATGCTGTAAAAGGGCAGGCAGAACGGCACAGGTATTAAGCAGAGACGGACCACAGCCTTCCGCGATATTTCTAACGAGTCGTGTTATATTTAGAATATATAGGTTATGTGCTTCATACAATAATACAGTGTGTGGTTCAGTGTTTACATTTTATTTTGATTGTGAGTGCCTAGAATGTATAACACTTTAACAGATAAGTGAAATTGCTCTTTGTTTAAGCGTATTTTATGTAGTTGTGTAAAAATATTCCGGCCGATGGTGAAATATTCGAGTGAAGAATTATTCATTTGTTTCTTTTTCAGAACTGAATTTATTTATTTTATAGTTATTTATTTGCTGTCCAGAATTGAATTTATTTATTTCAATTATTTGTTTGTTTTCTAGAATTTTATTTATTTATTTAATCTGGATTAATTAGATTACGGGTTATTGACATAAATTTAATATTTTCTTTATTTAATGAATTTAAAAATTCGCTTTATTTCTTTGACCTATTTTAATAATATCCATAACCTTAACTCTGAATCCACATTTTTTGGCAAGGAATTACTCGTACCTCCTCATGGTCCTTGCTGGGCAACAATAATAATTCGATAGGTATATTAAATTATTATTGGCGTAACTGAGCAACAAAAGAATATTTGGTACAATTTTAATTTAGACTAATAAAATTCATCAATGCTCTACCAATATATAAAATATTATTCCTATCTTAACACAAGCAAAATGGAATAATTTTTTAAAATTTATCATTATCACTGTAACAAATAACTATTTATTTATCAACCATACATTAAATTAATTAGATTGTAACTCATGGCACAATAATTTTAAGTACGATCCTGAGCCGCAATAAATTACGTCGGCTTTGACACTTTTATGGCCGAGTTTTATGGCTTTTTTGGGTGTCTCGCGCCGTCCTCACTCCTTTGTCGGGAATTTTTTATTTGACTTAGAAATATGAAGTTCACTTTACCGCTCTGACTGGATCGTGTTTAGTTTACTTTAATTATATATTTACTGTATACGGATCCTTATTGTGTACAATTTTGCTTTGTATTTTGCTATATGTCAGATGGACTTTTGATAATTTTATTTTATATTATTATTCCGACGAAAGTTTTTGAAGTTTACCTACACCCTGATGTCAATTGCTCTTACCTTTGTTTGTGTATTTTTCAGTAAACTATTAAAGTAAATTAAATTCAATGATTCGTTTTATTTCCACTTAAGAAAGTTTTAACGTTTTAGAATTTCCTCTATATAACGTAATTTAGTGGACCTTGTTTATTAAATAAATTCAGTAAATTATTTTTACATTTATATACCTACGTCTATTACTATAAAATATCTCGGTAGGCGAATAAAAAAGTTACTATGACAAATAATATTTCTTAAAACTTTGAATCATCCTAAACATTACTTTGTTAAATTACTTATGTAAAGCATGTCCCAGTATACACATGCCTTGGTCCCACTATGAAACCATGGTCTGCTGCATAGTAGGACCTGGGTGTATACCGGGACAGCCTTTCTTATCACTTTAAGCAATATTTAACCAACTTGTAATACTTATTTAAATTACTTCTTACGTTTCCAATGTAGTGATTTAATCAAACCGATAAAATATGAAAATACAAATATCCAATGGCCGCGCAGTGTAGCAGAATGGACAACATTCGCTTTACGGTGAAATTTTTGAGATATTGACATGAATTAAAAAAAAAAAAATTCTCGCAAGAGGTCTGGAACAGTGAGTCACTGCAGCATTTTTGAGTTTTTTTTGCATATCCCATCCCATAAGCTCCCATGTATTTGTTGGCACCATTCAAAAATGGTCTTATGAGTTCAAATTTTCAGAATATTATTTTTTTATTTCTATAACACTAAGTAGCAATCGCAGAGAAAAGAATGTTCATATTACTGTGACTGTGAGATCGAATTCTGAACAACTTTCAAAATGACCGTCTGTCCGTCCGCTCGCGCCCGTCTGTCCGTTCGTCCGTCCGCCCGCCCGCCTGTCCGTCCCGTCTGTTCGACTGTTTGTCCGTCACGTTTCTGGTAATCATGATAACAAGTTTGGACAATAACTCAGTGTTAGCTAGAGGAAGAACCAAATTGATCAATAAATAAAAAAATTATTAATTATTTAAATTAAAAAAACCGGACGGACGAACATTTGCTCAGAAGTTGTTCAGAATTCACTCACACATTGATATGATTATTTTTCGCTACGAGCGATGTTCCCGGTTTTAGAAATGTGCATAAAATGCAATATACTTTTCGTTTTCGTAGTTGCAAAGCTGCAATCTAGGCGATTTCGAATTTACAGATTTAAGGCTGTCCCATACAGCACAAGGATATCCTCAGAACTGGGGACAACATTTCAGGACATATGGGATATCCTGGGAAGATCCCATTATCATCTTAGGATGTCCGTAGGATATCCAAATGGGACAGTTCGGGCTTTGCTGATAACGTCCTCAGGACATCAGTACGGGTGTGTACAGGACATCATCAGCTCTCATATGGGTTATGCCTGGGCTTTACTATGAACAACCTGAGGATATTGATCGGACTTTATATAGGACATCCCCTGTTCTTTTAGGGTTTATTGAATATTTCTAAAGACAGCAAAAAATACACATTATTTTATAGCATCATTGCTTTTAAACTGAGCCAATAAGCGAAGACAAAGGAATACAAGTTTATATAATGGCAGAGGTAAAATGACTAATAAAAATATGATACATATATGTACAACTCCATACACATATTTGTATCTATCAATTGGCTTATATCACTTTAAAAGTAAATCTACCAAACTAATAGAGGTTATATATAAGTCCAATGAAATAGGTCGACAAATCAAAATTTTAAGGTAAATACTTGAATTTTTGATGTTATTTTGAAGTATTTGAACACGATTAAATCAAAAATTTTTTTTTCAACCCTGAGAAGGGTTGGAAAAAAATAACAAAGTGTTTTTTCAAAAGTACTCAAAATGTGTAAAAGATAGTAAAGAAAG
The DNA here is from genome assembly GCA_963583905.1 of Stenurella melanura. Classification (NCBI taxonomy): domain Eukaryota; kingdom Metazoa; phylum Arthropoda; class Insecta; order Coleoptera; family Cerambycidae; genus Stenurella; species Stenurella melanura. The sequence continues at coordinate 68,241,031 of OY757313.1, forward strand.
TTTCAAATAAAAATTGTAAAAGCATAAAATATTACATAAAAATTGATCTGTTGCCTTTTTTTGGTATTATTAAAATCAACAGAGTTTAGGGTGGTTAGAAGTTATAAGGGATGATATATACAATTTTAAAATTATAGCGTGCTGAAAAGTTATAATGAATTTAAAAAAATATATTCACTCAGAAAAATATAAAGGATTACGTATCTGACAATAACATCTGCGGACAATAACCAATCACATTTTCCGACTTTTCACAAAAAGGCGGCTAATTCAAAACACAGTAAATGTATTAAAACCAAATTATAAATAACTGCTATTTAAATAGGACATAAATTTTTAATACATTTTTAATGAATGATTTGTACTTGAGGGGATTATCAAATAGAACAAACAAATAAGTATTTAGAAGAAAATTTTACAAACCAATAAAAGACACTATAAATAAATAGCCTCAAAATAATATATATATATACTTTTCATTATTTTTGTTGTTGAAATCTCCTAAATAATAATACCTATAATAGGACGACACTAGGACTTGCCCAGGATATTCCTACAATGTATATTTTGTTAGGCTTTTAATATCTTTGCGGGATATTACTAGGACATCCTGCCAGGATTTTTCTAGGATATCCCCATTTGGGATATTCTCAGGTTGTATATATTTTATTGGGATATCCTAAGGATATCCTGAGGAATGTCCTCGATTGGGATATACGGGACCAAATGAGGATATCCTAGGGATGTCATGTGCTGTGTGGGGTAGGATTTAAATCAAGAATAATCCATTCCTGTATATTCTCACTTACTTGAAAGCTACCATTCGTGTCGTTAAATTATTAAAACACAACCTACCTTTTATGATTAATTATGTTATGAACTAGGTACCCTTCATTAATTAATTAAAATTTTGCAAAAAGGACAAAGAAGCAGCGTATCCACGTTTACCCCTTTATGTCCACCATGCAAATCATACATTGATAACAAAAATTGAATTTGATTGACAAGTATAAACACAATAGAACTCAGAACAAAAACTCCCTTTCAATTTTAACACCGCATATAACATGAATAGTTTTAAGAGTGGTATTGAGCTCAAAAATTAAAAGGACATTTTCACACTTAAAACAAACGCCTGTACGAAGTAAAAAGTCTTTTTAAACACCCGAACGTAAGGGAAGGTGTAAATGGGGACGGAAGTGTGACGTAGAGTGCTTTGTAGAAGTGGTTGTTTGTACCAACATGTCGAGATTCAGGTGTCAGATATTCAGGAGGAAGTCTTCAACGAGTTGAATAAAAAATGGGTCAATATAGGCAGCAGTTTCAGGACCGGATTAAGCTTCTAAACACCTGTCATCTGTAATGAAGAACTCTTCATTATTATGCCGAGGACAAAAGGGAAGTGCCTGAATATAATATTTATCAGTGGGCATATGTAAAATGTGCCTGTATGAACAGTAAGTGATTACAGAAATGGAGATCTATATTATGTAATATCTGAATATCGTCTGTAAACGCAGAATGGAAGAGTTACTGGAAACGGTTTAGAAATAATATACAAGGATTGCTAGTCCTCTTGTAGTGGGTTCTATTCCTATTAATATCAGAGAAATCTTCAGATATTTCTTAACAAAAAGGCCTAAATAGTTATAATTACTGCTAGACTAACTCTTTTGATTGATTGATTGATTTGCCAGCGTAAGGTACGCATTGCTGCCACTTCGGGATATCCAATCTGGATGTTTCTATATACCGCCGGACCTGCTGCACACGCTGGATTGGATATGGGGTATGCTTGTTGCCAGCAGCGAGAGCTACATGACATATGGGGTAAGAATATAGGATGGGAAGCGTAGAAGTTTGTGAGATGCTTCTTTTAAGGTTCCATCTGTCATCATCTCATTCATTATTTTTCTGAGTCTTCTGTTTCTTCTGTTTCTGAATCTAGTAGTGTACACCTCCCCCTGCCCACATTAATTTATTAACCGTTCCACAGGTAAACAGCCATTTACAGGGGGAATGCTAGGAAGAGCCCTTAGAGAACAATTGCGACACCCTGTATACCGATCCGCCAAGATGAAGCAAAGTAAAAAGTAAATTCTGCAAAAAATACAAAGGGAGATCCAGGAGAACATTTGGGACGCTCTGTATATCAAACCGACCCCCAACTCCTTTGACCTGAGAGACATTCCTGTATTTGTAAATAAGCCCAATATGTGGAACATGTGACAAGGATTAATAAATCAATAAATGGAACTTATCTTTTCGTCCCTGTGCATATTTTGGCAGTTTCCCTCCTTGTTCTGTAGGATTCCTACACTACTTGCACTCGTTGCACTCGCTGGAAACCAGCCCGTTGCCCTTCGCTGAAAGGGTAACTTTATGGTGCACGGCTTATATTATATATTGTCAGATGTTTATGTCCCTTTTTCAAGTTGTTTATATACACTTTCAGGTGATGCCATGTTTAACCCATATATCTTAATCAAATATCAACTATACGAAATAGTCAGACTCACGCTAATTTATATAAATCAATGTAGAATTGTCCACGCTTCAATTCAATACAGTCTTGTACGATTTCTCACAGTTTTAACCGAGATTATTCGAGATTTCGTAGGAGCCACACCGGCCTGCCTGCCTCTGGCGCCATCCGAAACCAAACTTCTACTGCTAAATTAAGTCTTTGTTATCACCAAAAAAGTGCCAATATTTTTTTAAAATACTATAGAGCGAGCTTAGACATAATGTTTGCATGGAATGAATTACTCACGGGTGGCTCAGCCAATATAGACACTCTTGTAACTTTCGAATGAGTCAATCGATTATTTTCAAATTTGCTGTAGTGACTTTTACTTTATTGGTTATTAAGCTATGGTTCATTGAACCGATGACAGAGTTTAGGTGAGGATGGCAAGATTAGTTGAACTCATTTTAACAAAAATATAAACATATTTTTAACTCAACCAGCTCCTCAGGATGGCAACGTGGATAGCGGGTATATGGCAATGCTAAGTATAACATAATGGCAATCGTTAACCACCGAGGTGGCTTAGCTATTTTGTAATTTGTTATAACTTTGAACGGGCCCATAAATTTATTATAACAGCATCTATATCGAATGGGTATAATTTGTCAACAGTGCACAATAACGCAAGGCTTTATATAGCCAGAGTTGATAGAATCGCAATAAACCATAAAAAAGTAAACGGCATTTTTCTAATTGAAGTTCTTTTGCTGTATGGCACATTTCACAATATCAACACATACGTGGCGGTTGCTTGTTAGGCGCATTAGATAGACATAAGCTACAAATTCTCCTACAAACCTTTCGAGATAATTATAACAGATATATAGTGCCAAAGAAGGAAGTCTTACAGAAATTTCTTCACAGTGGACTGGCCTGGTACATCGAGATTCACAAAACTGAAACAAGGACATGGTCACATATAGACGATGAAAACCTAAAACTGCTCTTACACTGAGAGAATAATTTATTTGAGAGAAACAAATTTTATTTCCACGAAATAAACGATTTATTTGTATTTGGCCAATTAAATGTTTCTTTGTTGATACCAAGGCATTTATTTGAAAATGGAAAGTAAATATTTATTATTGTCAAATAACTCAAAATACTCATAAGTAAGAAATATTTGTTTCTGAGTAATAAATATTTGTTTGTCATGAACAAGGCTTCTTATAAAATTTCTTGGAGTTATTTGTAGCGAACGAATATTTATTTGTAATAAATAAATATTTCCTTCCCAACCACAATCCTTGATCTGATATTAGTGTTGACAATTTGTTGTTTAAGTGGGGCCTTGGGTGCTTGCAACAAACCTTTAAAGGTAAGTTTGTTATATATATATTGCCATCATTTTATCTTTTGAATAACTTTCAAAACAAACAAAGCCATATACTTTTCTGTCAGAAAATTGTTAATGCAACAGGGATAAAGGGCGACCAAAAGGTTTAGTTGACCTTTTTTAGTTTATTTAATTATCGAATGCAAATATTTTGATTGAACTATACGAGTTGTATAAACATTTCTAGATCTGATGTATTTATACCCATATCATGCAAAAAACTCAGTGGATGAAATATTAAAATAGTTCCATAAACGTACCTATACCTTAAAGATAATAAAATGATGGCAATATATATAACTTGAAAACTTACCTTTAAAGGTTTGTTGCAGGCACCCAAGGCCCCAGTTAAACTACAAATTGTCAATTCTAATATCTTGATTATTTGTATCTATATTCAGTAAATAAAACACAAAACTATAACTAATGCAGAAAGCATAAAAGCAATAAGCTTCAGGTCGTTCGTTGTGTGAGATTGCAAGTGGAGTAATCGCGGCTTGCCCCTTCGTCTCGTCGGTTACTTCATCAGGTGCGCATACTTTCAGCGCAAAGCCCCATATATGAATATTTAGTTATCAGAAATAAATATTACTTCCCAGAAATAAATATTTATTTCACACATATTATGATTGACTCTGTGCTAAAATATTTCTCTCTAGGAAATAGATGTAATATTGTAATAGATTTGGGAGAAACAAATATATTTCTCTCAACTAAATCTATTATTTTGTATGGTAATTTAGTTACGAGGAACAAATACGCCGTAAATAAGTCATTTTGTTCTGCCAATTAAATGAATATGTAGCATTATTATAACAAAATAGTTATTTGGGTGCAATAAATATATTAACGGGTACTAAATATTTGTTAAATTGAAAAAAAATAAGCCTTCTTTCACATGGCAAGCCCCATATTTCTCTTAGTGTAGTATTGCACTTCTTCCAAATAGAATTACATACACAAGTGAGCATATTTATTTCGTTTCAGACAGTCAGGCAGCGTTAGAGGCTATTCAAAAGGCAATCAAAACTAGTATGGGAAAGCAAAGAAGTCAACATTCTTTCAAAATTTATTTCAGTTAAAATAATCTCGGTGCCAATACATCAGATGACGGACTAGAAAACAAGTGTTTACCCCACGATTTACTCAACTTTTTATATAATTGTTGCACATTCTGTAGGGTACCATGGAATGAACTAAGTCGTCAAGCATTTGTGACAAATTTATTACTTTTAAGTTTGCAAACATTATTGGAATTTATGTGTAGGCGATATTGCAATGTAATAATATTCATATCTAAAACTTTAAAATTGTCTTTAATTATTTTTTTAATGCTTTTTTTTTCTAAGTATTTTATTAGATAATTACATAAAAAAACTTTTTACTTTAAATTGTTTAACGTGACAGACGGACGAACATTTTGACAGTTGTGCAGAATTTGCTCACCAACACAGTGATGTGAAATTTCTTTCTCTACGAGCGATATAGCCTGTTGTAAAAATGCAATATATTCTTCGTTTTGTATTTGCGAAGAGTATAAAATGCGCCCCTGTGCTTTCTTATAGAAGCGCCCTATTTCTTTCATTTAAGGAAAATAGCATGTTGGGAAAACATAAAAGAAATACTTTTCATATAGAATACTTAACTGTTGTAAAGAAAATAGAAAAAATAATTATATACCTACCTATTTCAAGTTTTTCAGTTTTAAAAGTTTCAGAACTATAATCGAGAAGTATTACACAGTAAATTATAGGAAATAGAAATTGTACATTTAAGAGACTTAAAGCAGTACTCTGAGGGAAATAAAGACGGTAAAAATAAAATAAACTTTTTATTAAGTTATAGAACGGCGTTATTAGTTTTGATATAGACTGTTTATATGAATACAATTGAATACATACAATTTAGTTACGCACAATCTAGCACAAACCCTGCTTACTATGAAATAATTTTAATTACAAATTATCTCCAAGAAGTGGTATGGCCTTGTTACTCTTTACCTTACGCAAAATTCTGAATTCTCAAGGAAACTTGAGAGATGGTTAAAAATACATTATAAACAGCATCTGAAACTTACTCAGGTAAGCTGCTAACCCTTTGTATACTGACGGAACTCCAAATTCCACCGACCTTTAATCTTACAGTAGATTACAATAATTTAGCCACGTCGCTGTTGTATTGACGTGACTTCAGAGTTCAACTTTTTAAGTTTTTTACACAAACAGAAAAACATTATTTACATGGCGTAAAATTTTTAACTAATCGATTAATGTGTCGTAGCAATTGACAGGTGCATGTGTAACTTATTATTATATTCGTAATACTTTGAAGCTGAGTTATCAAATTGAGATTGTTGTAAATTTAGAGTTATTAGGGTTTCAACTAACTAGTAAGCGATTTGTTTGTTGATTAGCGTTAACAGGGATATCTCAAAGCTGTTACTTACATACAGGACTTCTAAGTCCCGTCAGGGATTCGGCGAGTACGGTAATCTCTTACACATTGCATTTATATGGCCGAGTGAATTAAAATGTTTGTTTGAATTTTAGATACTAATAAAAAATGTCTCATTGGAAAAGTCTGAAATTCTGACTGATGAAGATCTTTTGAATTGGAGAATTTACCACTTGATAATAACATTATCACAGCCGAAGAATAAAGCGAGGATGAAGGAAATGAAAACTTTGATGTTGGAAGGTTGACCGTGTGCTTAGTGGCTGAAGGAGGAGAGCGAGAGAATGTCGATATTGAGGAAGAGGAACCTGAACTCGAAGTTGAATCACAAAATGAAGTTATTAGTCAAGACTCAGACATATAAGAATAACCAGTACTTCAACCCACAATGGGAAAATAACAAAACAGGTAGAGAACTCACTAAGAAGAAAATAGTAGTAAAGGTAGGGAAGTTGAAAAATATGGAAAGTACCGCAGATATCCCCGACTATAACGGTATGAAAATCCGATAGAAGAACATTTTGTGATTTGCGCCATATATACTGATTTCTTGCTCGAAGTTTTGAGACCTAACATTGTAAAAGATATTATCTCTCAATCGAATTTGTACGCCACTCAACGAGGCAAAAATATGAATTTTAACGATATCGATTTGCTGGTTTTCTTTGGAATCAATTTTTTTATGGGATGCCATAAGCTTCCAAGCTATAAAAATTACTGGACCTGTTGTAATGATCTAGAAGTTCCTGTCATAAAACGAGTGATGCCGTGGTCTTGATTTGAGCAGTTCTTGCAGTATCTCCATATAATGACAATTCAACCTTACCCACTGATAACAGAGAGACAATTTATAAAATAAGAGCATTTGTGAAAGCACTAAATGAACAATTTGATATGCTAGATAACAGAACCAAAGCACTTTCCATCGATGAAAGCATGATAATTTTCAGAGGAAGAGGTCGTCTTTGAACAGTCTGACGATTACTGAGGATAAAATAGAATAGTGTACTTCGACAACTATTTTACGTCGGTGGCTCTGCTGGAAAAACTAAAAACTGAAAGAACCCTAGGTTGTGAAACAATTCAGTTGGACAGATTATGGCTACTATTCAATATAGCATAAGGCAAAAGTATGAAGCGAGGTGATGTTGACTGTATGGTGTCAAGTGTAAATATGTCATTCTTCAAGTGGTGCGACAACCGAATTGTACATTTCCTCTTTAATTTCCACGGCACAGAAATGAGTAAAATCAAACGTCTTCAAGAAGGAGGTACTGCTAAGGATTTAGATTGACCCCAGATTGTCAATTATTATAGTGCCATATGGGGGGCGTAGATCATGCGGATCGACTTCGTCAGGCTTATTGTATTGATCGGCGTTTAAAAAAATGGTGGCATTATTTCTCGGAATACTCGATATTGCCATCATGAATAGTTATGTGGTTTATAAAAAAATTCATTTTGATGACAAAGTCACATTGTTCGACTTCATAAGTGGAATTGTTCAAGGTCTGATGAACTACAGCAAGTATTCTGCGTTAGAAAAATAGCATCGGTCCATTAACAAATGCAATAGCCTCAAAAATAGTCCCCGAATTATGCCAACAACTTCTAGAAGCAATGCCCAAAACGGGAGAATCTACAATTGTGTTAGGTTGGCAATCGAGGAGCGCAAGAGGGAGATGCGAACAATGCTCGTTAATTGCGGTTGAATCAAGACCCCACTAGCAATGTTCAAATTGTAAATTATATTAATTTGTGCCTCAACTAAAAGAAAAATTGCTTCAACAAATACAAGATTTAATAATTTTTTCGTAATTGAAAGATTACGAAAAAATATATTTGAAAAAATTCTGTGTCTGGGGCACAAAGGGTTAAGCATAGGATTCAAAGTGCTTGGTATTTATATACTCTTTAAGCACATACTAGCGTATATCTATCAGATCCGTGAATTTACAGTTCACTAATTGCTTGACAATCGCCACTGATTGATACTTCTTCTAAATATGACGCAACTTCTACATTTATACGTCAAGAGGAAGTGTCAACCATTCACACGGATAACATAATTTTCCCTTGGGTATTTTAAAAAACATATTTAAGCCTGTGTAGTCGTGAATATAGTTTCTTATGGCAGGATCATACGACCCGCCACTGTACGGCACGGCGCCGTACAACGCGGTCTGTCAAGGCACATGTGTATGCCAACAGCACTACGTGAGCACATATACTACACGACTATATCCGACACGATTTTACCCCCAATTTTATTATTGATTGATTAGCCAGCATATGGTAGGCATTGCTGTCACTTCCAGACGTCCAGTCTGGGTGTTTTTATATACCCCCGGACGGGCTACATACGCCGAATTGGATATGGGATATGCTTGTTGTCAACAGCGAATTTACTGTTCACTAATTGCTTGACAATCGCCACTGATTGATACTTCTTCTAAATATGACGTAACTTCTATATTTGTACGTCAAGAGGAAGTGTCAACCATTCATACGAATAACATAATTTTCCCTTGGGTATTTTGAAAAACATATCTAAGCCTGTGTAGTCGTGAATATGGTTTCTTATGGCAGGATCATACGACCCGCCACTGTACGGCACGGCGCTGTACAACGCGGTCTGTCAACGCACGTGTGTATGCCAAAAGCACTACGTGAGCACATATACTACACGACTATATCCGACACGAATTTACCCCCAATTTTATTATTGATTGATTAGCCAGCATATGGTAGGCATTGCTGTCACTTCCAGACGTCCAGTCTGGGTGTTTTTATATACCCCCGGACGGGCTACAAACGCCGGATTGGACATGGGATATGCTTGTTTTCAACAGCGAGAAACACATGACGCATAGAGTAGAAATATAGGAAGGGAAGTGTAGGTGTTTGTGAGATGCTTCTTTTAAGTGTCCATGCTTCTTTTAAGTTTCCCTCTATCATCACCTCCTTGTTTATTATTCTTCTGAGTCTCATGTTTCTTCTGTTTCTGTATCTAGCAGTGTGCACCTACTCCTGTATGCTTGCGTCCAGATACGGGTTTGTGGTTTTCCAGAAATTTGTGGTCTCAACATTCTGCATCAGTGCGTCCATTCCGCCTGCTTGCCAAGACTTACATTAGCTCACTGTTAGAAGCTTTTATTTATTAACCGTTTCACAGGTAAATAGCCATTTACAGTGCGAGTGCAAGGAAGAGCCCCAGATAATCTTTGAGACACTCTGCATACTGATCTGCCAAGGTAAACCAAAATAAAAAGTAAAATCTGCAAAAGGTAAAAAAAAGACCTAGAAGAACATTTTGGGACGCTCTGTATGTCAAGCAAACCCCAACTTCTGTCACCTGAGAAATATTCCTGTATTCGTAAATAAGCCCAATATATGGATTATGTGACAGCTGCCAGTCGATACCTTTCTGTTGTGGAATCTGCCTTATATTTATATTTAATACATTTTTAATTTTAAGAAATTCAATTAGTTTTAATAATTAAGGGTTAATAAACTGACACTGCTAATAGAACTTATCATTTCTGCTCATGTGTGTATATGTTGGCAGCTTCCTGTTCTGTAGGATTCCACTTTCCAAAAATAGTTCTGGTTGGAGTTTTATTATTCTTAAGTCACAACACAGCTAATACGTCTATATTGACACTAATAACAATATTTAGTATTTAACCTCCTTTACCCATGACCAACCACTTGAAGGGGTCCCAGGTATAAATCGGACTATTATAAATAAATAGTTTTGTGAGTAGATAATATAATATAATAGATGTTTTAAATAAACAAAACGAAGCACAAGCTTGTGTAAAAGCGTTACGCTTTGCGCAATCCCAAAATGAAACGTGTCCTACACATGTGCCAAAAAGTGTAAAATTCTAGACCTCATCGATATGTACTAGACGTGTGTGTTCGAGGCTGCCTTGTAAAAAACGTAAAACACATTATTTGTGTGTTCCATGTAAAATCATGTAAATTCAACATACTACTACTATTGGTACGACACGAGTCAGTACGTGCCGTGATGTACCATGTCGTACAGTATCGTTTGTGTTTCCTTGCCTTTATGCTCGTCTCTAAGATGTGATTTCGTAAATATACTTGGCTTTAATACAAAAGTGCACGGAGCTATTAATGGGGTGTCTTCTCAGATTTTAGATCTAACCCAGATTTGATCTTCTGAAGGCAGATCGCATCACATATGACCAAACTAAAGTATTTAAATTAATGTATCTGATAACTTTACTTTTGAAGTTATTCGAAAAGTTAATAGGTGTATAAAGGTAAGGCATTAGTAATGTCACCAATTCATACCAATCAAAAACTAACATTGAAGAAAGCTTGGTGACCACATTTTACAAATCACCTTCTCCGAGAAAGCCTTAGAACCAAAATAGCAAATAAGCTTCTGTCAGCAGCGAAGAAACGAGGAGAAATAAATTTATTCCTTCTATTTTATATTAAAATTAAATAAGAATTATTATACTCTTAATAAAAATGTGCAAGTTACCTGTGAATTAAACGAGATTTGTTAAGTCTAATATAGAATATTGAGGTTGAACATCCACTACATAACCTCTATTTTCATAACTTACTATCTTAGTAGGATATAATACTATTTGTCACATCCATACACATATATTTATTTGTAGTATAAAAAACATATTTAATAGTCTAAGTCTGTTCGTTTGTACTTATGGCGTCTGCTTTATTTAATTTTTTGTGTGATAATACTTATTTTGCAAACAAATTAAATTTGTGGGGTACAACGCATGCCAGATTTCATTTCAATTCAAATGGAAAGCTAAATAATTAAACAAACGTGGAAATAAATTAAATAAACTAGTACAGCTGCATTTGTAATCATAGAAATGATATAAAATAAAAACATTAAATAATCAATTTCAGTGAAGAAGCCTTTTGTAATATTCTCGACAATATGTGCTTCATCTAATCAACTATCCTTATATTGCTAGTTGTGATATCTTCTGTTGGGTTATTATACTCAATTTTGAAACTATTGTATCAGGTACTATTCTCTTAACTCATGGATATACATACATTACAGACCGAAATAAATGACCTTTTGGAGATAGTAAAAAATAGCATAATTTTGTGAAATAAAGTATTCCAAAACTATATACAGTGTATAACACGTGTTGTAACTGATTTAGTTTATGAAGGCATACATTATAAAACATGATTCAATTCCAACTTTACTATTGACACAAGGTTTTCTCGATGGGTTTCTCAAGACAAGAAAAACACGAAAGTAAAAAAATAAACCAGAACTGGAAATAATCAGTTTATAGACGCGAACTAGTTTATGCAATTAAAGCACGAACTATTCAACGTGTAGACCTCCAAGTTATCCACATTTTTCTATCCTTTCCTCGTATACGGAAGTGGCACTGAGCATGGCATGTAACGTACTTGGGAGCTCAGACCCTCTTCTGCGATTAGTGAGAGATCAGGAAAAAGCGGGGGTGATGCAGGACTGTTTAAGGCAGCAAAAAGAGCCGCAGATGAACTTGGTCTTGTATTCTACGAAAGGCAAGGAGGCCGGCGCGGTGCTGACCCACAGTCTGTCGCTGAACTTTAGCCACCTCGCCTGAAGGCCCAAATAAAAGCTGCCGAACACAAATTTCTGCTTAAGCAGCAAGTCGATAAATCCATGCACCGGGTGTTTTATAAGAACCTAGAAACACTGGGTTTATCTACAAGGCTGACATTCGCCTTCTTAAGGTCAGCTGGGCTAAAGTCGGAGACTGAAGGATTCATTGTGGCCTGTCAAGATGGTGTCATTAACACTTTGGTTTACTGAAGCCGCGTAATGGATGTAGAGGTTCTTGATATTAACTACAGGACATGCCGTCAGGCGCCGGAGTCGCTTATACATGTACTTTCTGCGTTCCCGGTATATGCAATTTCGGCCTACATCCATCTCCATAAAGCGGTGTTACGGGTGCTCTACTACCATCTACAGCTCTCGTGCGGAATAGATCAGACACCAGTGCTGCCTTATGTCCCCGAAGACATCGACTCCGTTGTCGAAAGCGAGAGGCGCCGAATTTATTGGAACTACTCGTTTCCGACAGTCGGGCTAATTCAAGCCAATAAGCCTGACATAGTCCTCCTCCACCATCATAACAAAGTGATGTTTGTGGTCGAGTTCTCGGCACCTGCTGAACCAAACATGCCGGCCTGTCATAAATATGCTGTTTGGTTGGCAGGGCAAATGCAGAAGGCAGTCATCTTGGGTTCTCTTCGCCTACTAAGAGCACACGATTCTGGAATCTACAGTCACTAACCCCGCGGAATGTGGGGAGTGGTTGTGGATAAATTTTAGAATAATGCTAATAATAATAATAATAATAATAATAATAATAAAGTGCCTTTATTGAAAATATGCATATGGCATAGTCCAGTCCAGAGGCTACTCAACTACTCAACCATAAAAATTAACAAAATAAATAATTACAAAAATAAAAAGTATAATAAATGGGAATGAAATTATACTAAACACAATTTGAAATAACGAGAGAAGAATTTGCCTACATTAGGTAGGATTAAAAATGTTTTATTTCTGATTCTTTGTTCTCTGGTATTGAATACATCTCTTGTGATGAAATTTAAATGAGTTTACTGAAACTTGCTCATTATTAACAGGAATGGAGTTATATAACGTTGATGCGGAGTACGTAAAAGATTTTTGGAAAAAAGCTGTTGATGATGTGGTTTAACAAAACTACAGCGAACTTTGTTGTATTAATAATTGAGAGAAACATTTCCTTCTCCTATAGGGCCAGGAATTTAAAATATATTCTTCAGTAATATTATTATCTCAATATCTCATTGATCGTATGTTGCGACAGAAAATGGTCAATCAGTTCAATTAATGTAAATGTATCTGCTATGTGACGCGTTCAAGTTATAAGTTACATCTTGTAAAACCAAGAAGCTATAAGGCTGAGCGTGACCTAAGAATATAAATTACTTTTACACTGCAGGTATCACTGTGCTTTAAATATGAATTAAAAAATATTTTGAAAAGTACAAATATTATAGAAACACACAATAACCAGTGGCATTATTATGATATAATGCTATAATCAACAAAACTAATTACGACTGCAAGTAATAACGTGAAATGGTGTAGTGGATTCCATTTACTAGTAAATTATAGCGTGACTACTGTATTCTCTTTATCGTATAATTCGTTTCGCAATGTAGTGAAAATTGTGAGGTGCGTTTTTCAATCGCTAGTTAACGACACGTTAACTAATTCTTTATTTTTATATAATAACATGTTACAAATTAAAACCTACAATGTACGCTACATCTAGATAATTAGCAAATACATTTTCTCTCACAGTATAACCTGTGTAAACTAAAAAAGTTTATCACTGTGACTATTTGCAGTAGCTGTGGTAGATGACAATATCGCAGGGAATGGTCATTGTGGTGATATCTATGTGTACGTGTTCTCGTTGAGTGGTGGAAGAGCAACAGCTAAATTTCATCAGGACCTTAATATAAATAAGGCCATAAAAGATTTGAAAAATATTATAAAAAAATCTGATGCCTTGGCTTCTAGTACATACACCGAATTTGAAGTTTCTATACTCTTACCAGCTTGCTTCATTTATTTTCTCCTATTTACCCCTAATTTAACCCCCAACCCTTCAACTGAATAATCCCAAAGTACCTATGCAAAATTTCAAGTGAATATCTCAATTTGTTATCAACCCTTTTAATAATGGAGAGGGGGATGGTGGGGGAATGGAAAATATTATAAAAATGTTGAGGCCTTGACTTCCAGTACATACACCGAATTTCGAGTTTCTGTACTCTTACCAGCTTGCTTTACTTACTTCACTCTATTTCTCCCTATTCCCCCTATTTGCCCCCCAACCCTTCATCGGATATCTTCAAAAAACAATCTAGTTCCAAATCTCGTTTTATATGTACGTGTACAAAATTTCAAGTCAATATCTTGAACCATTCTGGAGAAACCATGCGGACAAAAAAAGTTATAGACAGACCGACAAACAGACAGACAGAATTTTTTTTTTCTCAAATTTACCTATTTCAAGAAAAAACATTTTTGAATTTTTTTTACGATTACTGTACTTCCAATCCACTACGTGGATGAGGAAGTAATTAAATAAGTGCCTATTTAAATTATCAAATAAATAGAGTAAACAAGTTAAAAAGAATAAAACATTTGAATTTGTGAAAGAAGTTTTATTCTAAAAATATATAATATACTCTACAAAACTATTGTTTATCAATTACTGTAAAATTGCTAAATTATTGTCAAAACATGTCAGAACTAAAACCCGTTGCCTAAGGAATCACTACCTCCACATCCAGATTTCCCATCCAAATCTCTTAAAGGAATACATCTTGACTACATTTGCACTCTAGTATGTGGAAATAATTGGTCATAGAATATTAATAATATAATATTTGAGGCAGATGTCATAAAAAAATTTGAGACGCTTGCTAGAATACGCCAGAAATGTTTCTGGATTACTATTAGCTTGCTTTACTTATTTCCCCTATTTACCCCCCACCTCTATCCCTTCAACGGAATCATCTCAATCAGATATCGTTACACTACATACATGTACCAATTTTCAAGTGAATATCTCAATCTTCTTTTATCAACCACTTCAGTAATGTAGTGGAGTTGGTGGGGGGTTGAAAAATGTTACAAAAAAATCTTAGGCCTTGGCTGCTGGTATATACACCAAATTCCAAGTTTCTGTACTCTTACCGACTTGCGTTACTTGTTTTCCCCTATTTACCCTCTCTAACCCCCCCAACCCTCCATCAAAGGTATCATCTCAAAATATAATAATTCCAGATGTCATTATAATACATACGTGTATCAAATTTCAAGTCGATATTTCAAATTTATTATATCAACCCTTTCAATAATGGAGGTTAAAAATATAAAAAAATAAGAGACCTTGGTTTCTAGTATATACGCGAAATTACAAGTTTCTGTACTTTTACCAGCTTGCTTTACTTATTTTCCTCTATCTATCCCTAT
Source organism: Stenurella melanura (assembly GCA_963583905.1). NCBI lineage: Eukaryota > Metazoa > Arthropoda > Insecta > Coleoptera > Cerambycidae > Stenurella > Stenurella melanura. The sequence continues at coordinate 68,256,424 of OY757313.1, forward strand.
TTAACCCCCAACCCTTTACCGAAATTAGCACAGAACATAATCTAGTTGCAGATTTCGTCATGATACATACGTGTAGCTAATTTTAAGTTAATATCTTAAACCGTCCCTGAGAAAACGTGCAAACAGACAAGCCGACCGACAGACAGAATTTTCTTTTCGCCCAAATTTAAAATCTCGACATTTTATGATGTTCTAAGACTATCATTTCACAAAAAAATGTTTGAAATTTGTTTCTTACGATTACTATAGAAGAGCGAGAGTTCTCGCTCTCGCGTATAGCGAGAAGCACACAGCTAGATATGATACTGTACGCGCCCCCTCGAGAGGCTCATGGGAGCTGCTCTCGTTTCGAATTCTTTACAAATCCTCGTCCGGGATTTGTATCTGCTCATTTTATATTTCGACAGCTAAACAAAATATCTCTAAGTAACATAGAGAAAATTAATATTTATCTTTTGTTCACCGTTGATCGCAACTGAAAAAAAAATGAGGATTCAATACTTGAAATATATTTGTCTAATAACCTATGATTTTGTAAGGTATATAACCCATTAGAAATTCACAATAAATGCACATTATAATGAAAGAGCGGAAATTCCTAGCTCGTTAGAAATAGAGACAATGCATCTTTATGGTGCGTCAATATTAATATCTCATCATTTGAGAGAGTTTTGAAACTAGAATTCTGTAAACTCTAGAATTAACAAATATGCAGAGTCAATTAATTTTCTGTCTAAAACGTTTGCACATTTTTAAATATGAAGGTCCCAATTTCCAATATATAGATAATTTATTGGAGTAGGCTCTAAAAACGACAAAAAAGTTTGAGCTTGTTTTTTAAGCTAACAGTGCAAGACAAAAATATTACGGTTAAAAATTTATATAATAATAAAGCTGCACTTTTTTCCTTTAAAATGTTTTTATTACGATCCTTTTATTTCTTCAAAAGCTATAAAAGTTATTGTAACGAAACACACAGAAAAAGTTAAATTTTGCGTTCGGGCATTGCGTTGGCTCGACCTCAACTTTGATTTTTATTTTATGATATTATTTTTAAAAACATTTTTTTGTGCAGCAATTGCGTGCTGTTGAACTTTTATTACTATGATTTTTTTAAATATTGTTAAAATATTGTTAGTAAAAAACAGGTTTTGGGAATTTGGCATCATTACGTTTTATGTTGGTATTCCTCAAGGCCCAGTTCTCTTTTCAATATATATTAACGGCCCTCTTCTAATTAAAACACAATCAGATGCAGCCTCATTTGCAGGCGATACAGTGTTAGATGTATTTCAGAATCTTATGAACCGCGAAATGCGCAAAAGGCAAAGTTTGTTCAGGGTTTATAAGTTTTTTTTGAAAACACTGACAGCTACCTTGCTGTATACATAACCAAGAGGTCGGGATAAATTGTAAACAATAAATCTAATATTTTTAAGAAGTGTAACTGAGTCCACGAGAGGGATTATGTCTCTGGGCATATGAAGGTCATAGCTCATGAGATTTTGAAACACTTTGTAAAGACTCTCGTAAAGACTTGAAAAAAATAAAATTGTGGCTTGATGAATGGTGGAATTTTCCTAAAACCAAATACTTACCCCTCTCATGTAATAAAACTAAACTACCAACATTCAATTCATTAAAAATTCAGACTCCACAAGATGAATTCATGATTTGCAGCGTAGAGCATATAGAATATCTGGGCATAGAAATTGACAGACACTTAAAATGGAACATTCACGTAGAATATCTCATTAAAAAAATAAAATTTATTTTCTTTAAATTCAAAAAACTCCAGTAGAATTTGAGCAAACATCATATTAAATTGATTTTTTATTCTCTAGTAGAAACACACTTGCAATATGGTATTGCAGGTTGGGAAGGTCTATAGCAAAGTAACCTAAATAATTTGAAAGTAATGAAAAAGTTATTCCTTAAAGTTATGAGCTACAGAAAGAAACGTTATCCAAGTGATTTCCTATTTAAAGAAAGTGATGTTTTAGATATTAGACAACTTTATGCTTTTAAAACGCTATGTCATCTGCATAAAAAGAAGCAACAACTCAAATTCATTGAGCTCCATCACGATACCCGTTATAAAAAAGATAAGTAAACACAGATATGTAAATCAGATAAAACAATCAACCAAAGGGCAGACTATTTCATTGCACCACGTACTTATCAATTATGTCTGAAGAAATCCGACGTAATTTAAATCCAATTTCTTTTTTATTAATTTATTGCTAATTTTCATTTTTTAGTTATAGATATAAAATGTTTTCCTAAATTGTTATATTCTCAAATATGAAGTTTAATTATTTCACATTTCATTAAGTTAAGTTGGAAATAAATAGAAGCTATCGCGGCCACTTCTTTGTCTTCAGTGGTCACGGTCCTCCTATTGGACTCCTTTGTTTATTTTCCACTTACTTTATCTAGATATATATGTATAATGTAGATGTTATTGCTTTATGTTCTACTTGATATTTTGTTATTATTATTTTGTTTGGAAAATAAATTATTATTACTATGTTGCAACCACGGCAGCCTTAAGAACGATTATTTATATTTTTCTACTTTTTCGCGACTTCGAAATTCAAATTTTAGTATATTTATAAAATCTGGCACGTGGTATGTAAAGTTATATACTCAGAAACTTTGCTTGACATCGACAGAATGCCTAAGTAAAATTATGACGATAGAAAAATAACGCTAATTGGAAATATATAAGCTGAAGTTGAGTGGCAGCCATGTATAAGATATGTGGAGCCTGTATGAGAATGGCTGGTATTAAGCTTAATGATTGCTCACTAGAAATATAAGTACATTACATACTTCTAATTTTATACTTCGTGATTGACTTTATAAATTATGTTTTGGAACATTATTTTCCTGTCATTATCTACATAAACTGTTGGCCACTCGAAACAAATTATTTAAATTTATAGGAAATTCTAAACTAGAGTATGTTCAACACGAAAGAGAATACTGAGAAGCAGTTTTTGAGATACTCATGTAATACGGTGGCTTAACCATGACTTCGAATTACGATAGACATTATATAGAAGATGCACAACACAAAATATATATTAAAATACAAAAAAAATGTTTAATTTATTCGTCTTTGAAATTATATTAATTGCTGCTATGAAGAGAATCCCACATATCATCATCATGAATATCATCCTATATCGCACCTCGCCTTCACAAAATTACCGCGTCTGCGAGAGACTGTATGTCTAGTCGTACGTGCTCCAGAGCTAATGAAATAGTGGCAGACAGTTCAGATAGATTTAAATGACACCTAACTTGTAATAGACTTCTATTTAATACAAAGAAATACATCTTGATCTAGATAAATCAACATCATTATATATAATGACAAAGAACAGAAATAGTTATTACATTTGGTGGCTCTTTTCCATGCGCTACTAGACACATTTTAGTTGAAACATGAACATGAATTTTGTTACGGAAATAGCAATTATATCCTGTGTTAAAAAATTAATAGGGTCAACCATTAATTTTTAACAGTTTATAAATAACATAATAAAACGGAGAAAATCTGACAACACATGGTATATTATTTACTGACATGAATAACTAAAATTTTAAAAGGATAAGGAGACAGATTTCTTTAGCATTAGCTCAGTGATATCAAAAATAAAGGCGTAAAGAGAGAGCGAATATAATTCACGTGAAACTCTCTTAAAAGAGAGTTACTTTTATTTAAAGAAGAACATGGGACACTGGGACCACGCATACTGAGATATACTGAGATAAAGTTCTTCTTCTGAAACAAATGCCAGTGCTGCGACCGAGAATGAAACCCAGAATTCCTGGCTACTAGTCAAATGCTCGTATTTCTGAACCAAGCAGTCAATAATAGTCGTCGTAATAAATTCCGTGTCTCAAGTAAGTTTAAGTTTTTCTTAACTTATTTTATGTTGCACATGTCTTTTTTTAATTGTTATTTTACTAAATTTTGTATACCTACTTTATGTTTTACATTTTCTATAATAATTTTGTATTTTTAAATTTTGCATGATTTAATATTTAACTTATGCACATTCTGTCTATGCACTTTTAAATAACTGTACCGTTACATTTCTATGCTCTATTTTAATGTAATTTGGCAATTTTATTCATCTGTAATGTTCTGACGTTTCCTATATTATGTTTCACGATCTACTAGAAAAATAAATAAATAAATAAATAAAAGTAAATTATTAATATACATTTTTTTTTACTAAATTTTCTATTGCTCTAGGAAGGATAATTATCACTCTTGATCATCTGTATACTTAACAAATTTCGGATATTAGCTACGGTTTATGAAAGTAGAATCATAAATATGGCAACAAATTTTTAATTTGGCCATAAAATTTCAAGGCGCTGGATAATTTGAAACATTGTTCAAAGCATAAAATTTACTAATACAATTAAACAGGAAAGCGATTAAAGCTACAGTAGCAAGATTACAGTTCTGTTTAACTTACGAGCGCCCCATATACAGCATACAAATTAACAATAAAATTTAATATTCTCAGCAAACATGCAGTAGCCGAAACGGCGGTCAAATAACTCGCGAGGTGTTATACTAATCCGATAATATAGTCTCAAATTTAATCCAAAACGAAAATCTCATCTGAACCCAAACCGACGCACATATGCAAGTTTAAGGGCCGGGGTGTGCACATTTGTTTTGCTGTTACCGTTTTATTGCGTCGATGCTGTCAGTTTATTAAAACATATGAAATAACATGCGAGAAGGGAATGTTAGTTTATGTCCTTTAGGAACTAGCAGAATTATCTCAGAAAATTTGAAACGTAAAGTGTAAATAAGCAACATTAAATATACACATCGACATATTTAGAGGAACGGCGATATATTGGTATTATTGCTACACAAGTTTTTTTCTCCTAACAAATTTGGGGGTTTGAACAGCTATAAATTTCTACAATTTTTGTTTATTATGCACATTCTTACCAATTTAGTCAATGTCAAAATCAATGTCAACGTGGATCTGTTAATTGTCATAAGTAATTGTTATTTAAATTTGTTTAATAATAACGCTGAACCACGGCTGTAGATGATCGATTTATAACTATATTATACTACTACTAGTAGTATTAGTGGTAGTGGTAGTGGTAGTGGCAGTGTCAGTGGTTTCTTTTTAATTTACGGCAGGAGAAAATCTTGTATAGATGCAGCTTTTTACGATGAATGGGATTTCCACACACTAGAAACTCCTACTTCCCACGAGTCCATTTTGGAACCGCTTTAAAAAAGTCTATCGTCGAAATGGCCGTTTGTCTTCCTCTGAATTCCTTTGCTTTTACTGTTTCTCTTCTTGCTCTTTAATAATTAGAAATGTCTTTACCGTCCTATGGATTGTATCCCATCTTCCTTTATCTCCATCATCTCCCTGATCATAGTGTCAGCCCTGATCTCTAGGTCCAGTTCCTCGTACGCCTCCTGGCTATATCACTTCCATCTGCCGCATTGTGTCTGTTCAACTGTATCTTCCGCGCCAAAATGTCATCTCTCATCTTCAATTCTCCCTATCCTTGATCTGTAGCTCCGGAAAGGACCATGCCGTCAGTGCTTGTGTCAAGAATTATTCTGTTTTCCTATGTTTACACGTGACCCATTCATTAAGCACGGGTATTAATCTCCTTGTTCACTGTACAGTATTTTCCTCCCATACCGCCTGCCATGTCAACATTGTACTTTCTCTCGCACCTTCTCTTATTTCTGGTCGATGACCATCCCCCATCTTGTATCGTGTTTACGTTCTCCAGCCAATAGTGGCGTGCCTGTCATCACTTGTATTACGACCGCAGAGACAGTACGATAAGCACTATCCACTCTCAGTAAGGACTTTCCTTGTAGTCCGCCCACCATATCCCTATATCACTTTCCCTGTAGAGATCGTTGCAACACTGGGGCTCCACACAGAATAAATTACTCTAATTAGTATCTCTCTCCTTCGGTTACGATGCCCTCCTATATTCGGCATCAAGCGGGATAAAATTGCCGCTTTCCCTTTTGCCTTCTTCACCACTCTTTGGATGTGTTCTCTGAAAGTACCCGCGTTGACTAATGTAATGCCCAAATATTTCACAGATTTTGATGGTCTCACTTCAACTTTCTTTAATACGAAGGATACCTTTTTTCTTTTCATTCCTGATTCTCTCTCAATATGACGGCTTTTGTTTCATTTGATGCTAACTCGAGTCGATGTCCTTCTATCCACACAACTATCCTCAAAGATTTGTTGGCCATCCTCATTTTATGCAAGTAATCTTCTTCTACTTTACTTTTTTAGATTTTTGTGCGGACATCTAGTTCAGTCGGCTATGTTCTCCTTTCTGGCATTTAGTAATTTTCATAACCTTTCGCCTTGTGATCAGTTTTTCTACAGTTTGTGAATTTTCCGAAGCGGTCAAACTCTGTACACATTTTTGTTGAGTATGCCCAAATTCTAAACAACGGAAGCACCGAGTTATGGAAACCCTTTCACGCAACGTACTGAGGACCCATCCAATCTTTATTTTTCCTTTGCGGCTTAGCTCTTTTGCAGCTTGTCTTGGAAGTATCACTGTGGCCATGCAGTTCTCAGTTCTACTAGGTCTGAGAGTTGTTTCCTTAATCAGATTTTTGTCAATGTCGATGTGTGCATTTAAGGAGGCCCTAATTTCTGTCTCCGTGATGGTAGTATCCACGTCGCTGATATGTATCGTCGCCTCCGATTTCCTTGTGGACACCTCCACATCTTTTAACTGCGTCTGCATCTCTGGTTTTAAAGAACTTGCCTTATCTTCTTCTCCTGCTACACTTAATACTAAATCACCTTTTCCCGTTTTCTTTATTGATTTTATTTTAACACCTACTTTTTCTGGATATACCGACTGTTTTACTACTTACAGGAGCTCTGCGTATGACTTTTATCCTTATAATTACATGCCAATGCAACACGTGTTTCGACATATATGTCTCTTCGGTACGACTTCTTCTAAAGTTCGCAATCAAATGAAATATGTAAGCAAATACTCGTGTTATAACTATCAATGGATTACCAAAACAGGATATTAAAAATTAAAATAAATTATAGGAAACTCCCCGTAATGGGATAATTATCAATATAATTATATGCAAATGCAACTTCCTGGAACTGTAAAAGCTCTATAACAATAGAAACAAATCAAAATATGTTACCAGAAAACACTAGTAATTATTCAAACTTTTACAAAATACTTATCTCAGATAAGTTTAAAACATATATGCTTCTTATACAATTATAAGAAAGAAAATATGACCATTATGAACAGTACAACTGTTATCATAATGTTATTTTTAATTTAAATTATCCTGCTCAATGAAACCCAAAGACAATTAAAACAAAAGCACTTACCGATATAGCAGTAACACAAAACTTTAGAACATCCACAGACACGTGTTTCGACATATATGTCTCTTCGGTGCGGCTTCTTCTAAAGTTCACAATCAACTGAAACATGTAAGCAAATACTCGTGTTATAACTATCAAGGGATTGCCAAAACAGGATATTAAGAATTAAAATCCCTTTACGGGAAATTTCCTATAATATAATTCTAATTTTTAATATCCTGTTTTGGTAATCCATTGATAATTATAACACGAGTATTTGCTTACATATTTCAGTTGATTGTGAACTTTAAAAGAAGCCGCACTGAAGAGACATAGGTGTCGAAACACGTGTCTGTGGATGTTCTAAAGTTTTGTGTTACTGCTATATCGGTAAGTGCATTTGTTTTGATTGCCTTTGAGTTTCATTGAGCAGGATAATTTAAATTAAAAATAACATGATTACAGTTGTACCGTTCATAATGGGCATGCTTTCTTTCTTATAATTGCATAAGAAGGATATATGTTTTAAACTTATCTGTAATAAGTATTTTGTAAAATTTTGAATAATTACTAGTGTTTTCTGGTAATATATTTTCATTTGTTTCTATTTTTCTCCTTTTTTCACAAGTACTGACTGCTCTGTTTGAATTTTCGTTTTATTTGCTGATCTCGTCGCAGTTCTCTTTTCTGCCTCCTTCCTACTTCAGGGTATCAACAATTTAATCTGCATTTTCCAGTATCTTCCTCAGATGAATTTTGTTCAAACCCTCTGCCGTTATTTTTCCTGTTATGATTCTTCATTTGATCCCTGCATCGTACCGGCACGTTACATATCTCCTGCACATCGTTTATTTCAGTTTTTTCGATGTTATACGGTATGGCATATACAAATTGGCTCTTTTCTCCTTCTTTCTACTGGAAGAAGTTTCGGTTGTATTTAAAAAGTATTCGATTTGTCCTACAGCATGTTCGTCTTTTATCAGCTTGGTTGTTTCTGAGTAGCTTTCGTTCATTTGTTTGCTAAGAACTTTATCGCATTGTTCCTTAGGTTCAATTATCGCCGCGATATCGCAAGATGTCTTTATTTTTGTTTTTCAAATATTTCCCGCTTGCTTTACGCCTAAATATGTTAATTCAGGCCATTCTTTATCCACTATTTTTGAGAACTCGTCAAAGCTCTTGCTCTTTGTAATAATTTCTCTAATTTCCTGGTTAGCCTTGTTTTCTATCATGACGAGAATCATGATGGGTTTTGATGAAGATCAAATTATAACTTTGTAGTTTTCTTTGATGAGGCATAACTCTAAATGATAATTTTAATTCTCATAGCTGTAGATATTAGTACTATGAAAATCCTCATTGAGTGACAGAAAGTCATACCCAGCATTTTCAAAAAGTAAATGTTTGGGCTGGTATTTGCGGTCACCAATTAATAGGACCTATATTTAACTAAGGTAGAATATTTACACCTGTTTCAAAAGCAAATTGTCCCTACTATACAATATTTATTTGGTTCAGACCTTCACAGCATTTGGTTCTAGCAAGACAAACTCATCTACACTTTGATACTATTATTTGTGAATTTTTAAACAATGCCTTCCCAGGCAGTTGTATCGGTAGAAGTACCCCGGAGTAGCTCCGCAGGTCTCCAGATTCTTGGGTCTTGGACTTTCTATTTTGAAGACATTTGAAAAGTAATGTTTGGTGACGAAACCTCAAAATCTAGACGATTTAAGAAATCGTATCATTGGAGTGACTGGACAAATATCCTCACAGCAATTACAAAATATTCTAAATAAACTTACTTAAGGGAAGTAAGTTTAAACACTCACTCAATTAAGTTACTTTTTACCTTCGTCAACGTGTGCATTACATAGTATGCCGGTTTCCGCTTTATTTGAAGCTAACTGGAGTCGATGTCTTTCTACCCAAACAACTATCCTCAAATATTCGTTGGCCTTCCTCAGTTGTGCATGTACTATTCTACTACTTTACTCTTTTAGATTTGTCTTTCCGTTTGTTTAGAAGCAACCTCTTCTAATGTGGACATCTAGTTGAGTCTGCCCTATGTTCTTCTTTCTGGCATTTACTACAGTATGGCGCATTTTTACAATCTTTCGTCTTTAGTTTGCCTACAGTTTATGAATGAACTCTCCGAAGCGGTCAGCCTCTGTACACTCTAGCTGAGTATACCCAAATTCTATATATCGAGAGCACCGAGTTATGGAAACCCTTTTACGCACCATAGAGATAAGCTATCCAATCTTGATTTTTCCTTTGCGGCTTAGCTCTTTTGCAGCCTCTCTTGGAATTATTACTGTGGCCATGCGGTTTTCATTTCTACTCCTCGGTCTGAGAGACGTTATCTTAATCATATTTTGGTCCTTTTTCCGTTTTCTTTATTGATTTTATTTTAACCCCTATTTTCTCTGGGGGTACCGACTGCTTTACTACTTTCAGGTGCTCGGCGTACGATATCTCTCCTTTTTTCACAAGTACTGACTCCTCTGTTTGGATTTTCGTTTTATTTGCTAATCTTGTCGCAATATTCTTTTCTTCTTTCTTCCTATCTCCGGGTATCAACAATTTAACCTGGATTTCTGCTTTCTTGAAAGCAAATTCCAGTATCTTCCTCAGATACTACTACTAAGTCTATTGAAACCCTCTGCCGTTATGAACGTTATATTTTTCCTGTTCTGTTATGATCCTTCATTCGATCCCTGCGACTTACCAACAGGTAACATATTTCCTACATATCGTTTATTCCAGTTTTGTCGATGTTTTTGGGTATGATATATACAAATTGGCTATTTTCTTCTTTATTATCTTTTCTACTGAAAGAGGTTTTCGTTGTTTTTACCTATTCGATTTGCCCTACAGCGTCTCCATCTTTTATCAGTTCGATTACTTCTGGGTAGTTTTCGTTCATTTGTTTGCTAAAGCTTTTATCTCATTGTTGTATCGCATGTCTCTATTATGGAAATATTTCCCATTTCTTGTTTGATGGCTGAATATGTCCCTTCAGGCCTTTCATTGTCCAGTACTTTCGAGAACTCGTCGATGCTCTTGCTTTTTGTAATAATTTCTCTGATTTCCTGTTTAGCTTTGTCTTCTATCATGATGAGAATCATGACGAATGGCATAACTGTAGATATTGGTATGATCAAAATCCTCATTGTATGAGAGAAAGTCAGCAGCGTTTTCAAAAAATAAGTGTTTGAGCGGGTATTTGTGGTCACCAATTAACAGGACCTATTTTTGACGAAGAAAACCTCAAGGCTGTAGAATATTTGCACCTGTTTGAAAATCAAGTTGTCCATTCTATATAATATTTATTTGGTCCAGACCTTCACAGCATTTGGTTCCTGCAAGACAAACTCCTATACACTTTGATAATATTATTTGTGAATTTTTCAACAATACCTTCCCAGGCCTTTGGATCAGTAGAAGAAGCGCCATAGAGTAGCTCCGCAGCACTCCAGATTTTAGCGTGTTGGACTTCTTCTATTGAAGACATTTGAAAAGTAATGTTTGGTGACGAAACCTGAAAATCTAGACGATTTTAGAAATAGTGTCATTGAGGTGGCTGAACAAATATCCCCACAGCAATTACAAAATATTTTGAACGAACTTACTTGAGGAACGTCAGTTTAAACACTCAATTAAGTTACTTTCTACCTTCGTCAACGTGTGTATTACAAAATAAAGAGGGTTTGAAGCCTTTATATACTGTGGGGTGAAGAGCCACGGGGTCCTCATTTGATAAACACTCCCCACGCATTAACTGAGAGTTAATCTTCATCTTTCCATTAAAGGGAAACGGTTGACCTTCAAATGATCTCGAAATGATTCACTTAAAGAAAATTTGATATCATCTAGCAGATTTTCAAAAACTGTGAAGCTTTTATACGACTTTTTTCTGCCTGAAACGTGTAATTTTCTAAACGATCTTCAAATTTTTGAATAACGTTGAATACTCGGTAGAACATTTCTGTAACTGTTCTCTTCAGGGATTTAATGTTCAAATAATTTATACGCACAACTCGATGGCTTTTCAGATGCTGTAAAGAAATGCACCATTCTACTGGAAAAACGTGATGACCTCAAATGACTAAACTAATCACCTAATCTAAATTTGATTTCTTCCTTAGTAGATTTCGATGAACAGTGAAACTGTACGAACCGTTTTTCCTGAAATGTGTAATTTTCGGCAAAATTGGCCAGACTTTCGAAGAACCCTGTATACATAAGTTTCTAACAAATTTAAAATAGCCTTTAGCATATTATTTCTTTAACTCTATATTCAACCGTATAAATGATAGGAAGGAAAATGTTCGTAAATAATACAGTTGACATTTTTAATATTTTACAGAAATCCCAAACCGGCAAAAGTAAAAAATTACGTATTTCATTTAAAACCAATTGTTTATTACTTTCGATTAAAACAAAATCATTTAATATTTTTTTTAATGTCTCTCTAAAGTTTCTCCTTCACCTTGCCAGAATTTTAACGATGGAAGTTTAGAAGTACCTACTCACGAAATATTTAGCTTTCATATTTCTCGTCCCTCCAGTGTATTTCTTTTTATATCGAACATGATAAAAATCAGGAATCACTTGTTGCTTGTCGTATTAAATGACGTATAAATGTGAAATGGTATCACGGAACGGAAAGTGGGATATATTTTCATCGCATCTGGGAATCAAAGAGTGACTTTCTTTAGTAGATATGGGCCGTCGATCTTTCAAGTATTGAGACGAAGAAATCCTAGCTTAGGAAAAAGTCTGATACGTGGAAACTATTGGCTTGTCCGATAATCTGACAATCCCTCGGAGTAGGAAATAGTCCGGTAACTCACTTTCGAACTAACCGACTGAGAGTTGCGTCAGGAAAATCTTGTTACTGGCTTTTACTCGCTCCATAACTTATAATTTTGTTTTATGCGAGAGCAGTATCTCGTTAGACTTCGTTTTTAGACACAGTTTATTTGCATTTACTTAAACTTGCTACGTAATACTTTTGAAGTTTAATTGTAATTTACATAAAACAAACTAATTTTGCAAAATGCAGTTTTATAAATTTAACACAAATGCTAATATATTAGCCTTACAAATTACGTTACACAGCTGGTTACTTTATTAGATTTACCGAACTAACGGAAGGATTTACGTATTACTACTAATGTGGCCATGCTTAGAACATATAAAATATTTTTGCGGCAGTAAGCTGGATATATAAAAAAGGCACACCGCGCCGTGTTGGTGCATATGCAAATTATGTTCGTTTTATTTCTTTAACATATTTTTTAGTGAGTAACTATTTATAGGGTGATTATACCTTATTTACACGTATTAACACACAAGGTGCAAGTTTCTACATAATATGATGTAGACAGAAATCTGGCGTGAAAAATGATGACTAATCTTGACTTCAACATTATCCTTCTTAGCAAATACCTCTTGCATAATCAAGTTATCTGAAAGGATACGGTATTAGAGGGCCAATACTGCATTTTTGATAACTTATAGAGACGGCAAGGGAAAGTTATGGACCTACGTACCTTCGCTTCTTAGGCTAGCTTAAGCATATTGACGTTGTGTAATGATACAAACTATTTACTCTGTTATTGGAGATGGGAATGTCATTAGCTCCAGAAATACTCATCAAAGATAAAGATTCAAACATTGAGAAATAAGGAATTTCTCCCAAACTGCACTAAAATATGAAATATTTTTCTAATGCGAAAGAGCTAAAAACGCCTTCAGGTACCGCCCTTCGATAAAAGCACACAAACAATATTTTTGCCAACCTGCTCCAAAATTTGTCTTGGAAAATATTGTTTCATATTGCACTAAAATTTGATTTTGAACATGTTTTTCCAAACTACCATGAATTTTCATGCAGAAAGGCTTCAAAAATCCTTCGGCGCACAAACTCAATCAGGATGTGGCACCGACAAAAAAATGCCATAAGTAAAAATAACAAAAGTCCACAGGGCGACTTTTGCAATAAAAACAAGCAACAAGATTCCACGAACTTGTACTCGCACGCGAACACACTAATGCTGATCCACTACAGCTTGGCAATTTTCAACTTTGAGAGCAAAATTCCCAAAACCTAAGAATCATCTAAAAGGGTCTTGGAGGACATTGCCATGGGAGTCGCTCGAATTTGGTGCAGCGACATTTAACCTTTATCAGGTTCTATGTCGTGTGCTCAAATATTTGAGCATCTGGCTGGACCTAGAATTGTCATTTAGAAACCACATTCTAAAAATGGCGGAAAAAGACAGGAAGACGACAACCGCCTCGTGTGTAACACGACGGGACCGAGAGCTAGCAAAAGAAGAGTGTTGGGTGGCGTGGTTCATTTTATCATGTTATACGCTGCCCTAGTATGGGGACACGCCTTGGACAAAAGAGAAAATGCCCTAGACAGTCTAGCAAGGATCCGACGTCAGATGGCGATAAGGATTAAAAGTCCATACCGGACCGTTTCCTACGATGTTGTGCTTGTAGTCGCAGGGACCTCTCCGCTGGTGAAGGAAAGGGCCGAAGTTTATCAAGAAGAAGAGAAAGGAGCTGCCAAAAGAAGGCTGCTATATAGATGGCAGAATAGATGGGACAATGCTCACAAAGGGAGATGGTCTCACCGGGTGGTCCCCACAATAAAAAACTTGATAGGAAGGAGACATTTAGAGATAGGATACCACCTGATGCAGGCCCTGATAGGCCATGGCTGCCTCGCCAACTGCCTGTTGGAAATCGGAAAGCTAGACTCCTGAGAATGTGCATATTGCGGGGAGAGGGACGATGCAGAACACACTGTATTCCACTGTAACAGATGGGCGGAGGAGAGGCGGAACATAAACCGCTTACGGCCAGAGGAATTAACTGAATTCATGTCACAGTCCGAAGAGAACTGGGAGATGGCCGAGACAGTCATTAGGCGGATCATACTGCAGAAAGGAGAGGACGAGGGGAACCCCGGCCGATACCCCCTACGTAATTAAGGGAGCAAGGACATGGACTGAAAATAGAATAAAGCAACAATAATAGACTGATTGACGTGTATCCTGAGGTTAAGCGAAAGCGATGCCAGAATACACCAACACTGAAGAGGGGTGGTTTTAGTGGCTATACCGAAAGGAGTGTCCCACACTACCGCAAGGTGTCCATAAAGGATTACCACCCGAAAAATGAAAGGTTCTATGTCGTTAGGAAGTTTGACAATTCCTCTTAGAACTTATATATGCTTCTTGAAGCAAGCATAGGTGTATCATCCTGATGAGTGATAAAATGGCCAATAAGTAATATAAACCAATCAAAACGAACCAAAAGTGTAAAATCACAGTCAGTCCTATAAATTTGCAAAACCTAACTTTAAGAGAGTAATTGAATCTTCTTATGCGAGTCGATTGTTACATTACTCTCGCCATTATATAATGTTACGAAACATCAAAATCTACGACCTTGAGTCACGACTCACTTGCCATGGGTGTGCTCTCTAATATGCGTCGTTTTATACACAATTAGCTAGACAGGCTTGAATACATACCATTCTTATTGCATTTTTACAAGCAAATAAAATAAATATTTTTAAATTCGACCCTTTATTGACTGCTTAATCTAAGACTGACCACCTACGTGCCACTCTGTGGCACAAACCGGATTTGAATTTCGATATTGCCACGTATATATCAGTGCCCCGATTACTCACAGAGTATATTAAATATTATTAACCCTAAGAAATTATTATAACGTGGATCTGAGCGTAAGATGCCATTATAGATTATGGTCGTATCCTTCAAGTGGCAAGATATACACAGAGACACCCAAAAAGCTGGTCTTTATTATTCGTCGACTGTATGAAGATAACACTGTTCTGGTGAAAGTAGACGACACTAAATCCGACAAAATATCCACTGGAATAGCCTAATTGGAGCGGCTGTTGCATAGGATGAAACATAGAGTATTTAAAAAAAAATGATCCTATTTTATTTTTTGTACATTGCAATATGTATCTATTAACCCTAAAATTGTACATCTGAAAATATTCTATGTATTTCTAATGAATTATAAATGCCAAGTGTTGTTTGATCTCCCTGTAGAATTCGCAATTAAAAATACACAGAAACCAATTGAGCAGAAACCAATTCAGTTCGTTAATTATTATAATTGTAAATTGTAATACACGGACATAATTTGTAGAAACAATTTTGTACAACGGAATGCAATAACCCACAAACCGAGCCCCGTCCGGTATTTACAGCGCCGGCCTCTAGAGAAAACCAGTGACCGCATCACTACTAGTAGTTCCAATTATCATAAATGGTTCTTATGGTTAATTGCAGATAGTTAGCGAGCTCGCTGATTATGCACTTTGCTAATTATATTAGTTCCATATTCAATCACAAGAAGTTCCCAACTTCGCGTGCCTCGAAATTAATAGAATGTGCTCTGTTTTGATTTAGCTTAGACCCCTCTGTTCCTATGGATATAATTAATATTATGCATCTCACGATTTATTAGTTTTGTGACTTTCTCCAAAATTGACTAATCTTGCACAGTTTGTATATAACATGTATAATTATATCAAACTTAGTTCCCCTGAATGAGGTTTTCATTACAAATACCGGGCTATAGAAGCATAAAAAATAGTGAGACAAAAATAAGAGCAATTTAATAAACAAGATAAAAGGTACTGTGTTACATCTCAAGATAACATAGTTTTCTCTTTTCTTAAATAGCAAGTAACTTAGATACTTTCAGTAAACGACTAGTCGGCAAAATACAGCTTGGGAATTACACAAGGGTCGTTTCCTCCATCTGCGGTTAGAGAAGGAGTCATTCATCCGGTACATATATGGATCAAAGGCGTAGCAAGGCCTAACTGGAGGCTAGTTAGAGCCCTAGAGCCCTTCAAGATATTTATGTTATGGCTCTATATGGCCAGGAATGCACAAAGGTATTCGAAGAGCAAAAATATGTACCTATACTTTCAGATATCTACGCAGTATTAAATACTTTCAAAATATACAACATTGAATCAAAAATCATGTGGAAATGTAGACAATCTCTAAAGAAAGCTAGCAAGAAACAACAAGATTATCTTGTTTAGAATGTCAGAGCACGAGAGAATCAAACGAATTATCTGAAAGCCTAGCAAGGTGCTGAAATCCCATTCTTCGTGACCGAACTATTTTTTGACACATAATAGAAGAGAACCTACAATAGGAAAAGGAACAGAGGAAGTCCTTCTCTGACATAAATCTAATGACGGGCCCTTCTAATGGGCTATTTTCCCTTGGAATATCATGTTAAAGACAGACAATTATAAATGCAGATACCGCGATACTCAAACAGAGACTGCGGAACATAGCTGCTCTTAAAAATTCATATGAATTCAACACTGTATGAAATAACATGGAGCTTTCACACATTTATTAAAATGGTGGGTACATATAATACATAATATGTTAACGGTTTTATTTAGCTTACTTTGTGCCTTGTGCGGGTCAAATCTAATAATTGAAATTTTACGCCTTCCTGTTGTCCGATTGATCTGAAATTTGGTGCACACCTTTAGTTCTGATGACAATATAATTATGTATATTCAGTATCATTGTAAATCCAAGATGGCCGCCACCACAAAATGGCGGATTACATAATTTTTTTCAACCTCCTCAATATGGGTATCAAATGAAAAGGCTTATCTAGTAGAATACACTACACCATGAAGAAATTCAAAATCCAAGATGGCCGCCACCACAAAATGGCGGATAACGTTTTCTTCAATCCCCTTAATATGGGTATCAAATGAAAGGGCTTGAAAAGTAGAAGTAACTAAAGTAAAAAACTAAAAACTTGAAAATAAAATAAGTAAATAATTTTAAAGTTAAACGATTTTATTGTAAAAAGGCATAATAATGATGCAGCTAATGTACTAAAAGCTAAAAAATAATTATGTAGGTACCAGGTACCAGTCATCACACCACTCTCCTCATCAATCTAGAGCATTGATCAGACTAAAATAAAATCTTGGGCCGTAGCGTAACCTGAGTAAATATGTAAATGATGGTTCTGCGATGTCGCACGATGATAGTGATGGATTTACTTTTACACACATTTTGCATAAGTTGTCTATTGAGAAGATGCATCCAAAGCATAGCTATAATGATATGAGAGGTTGACTGTAGATAATAGAAGTTCGACTCGCCCCACGATGTTATTTTAGTCTGATCAATGCTCTACATTGATGAGGAGAGTGGTGTGATGACTAATGTCTGGTACCTGCCTAATTATTTTTTAGCTTTTAGAACATTGTCTGCATCATTATTATGTCTTTTTACAATTTTTACAAATTATTTTTTTTTTACTTATTCTATTTATAAACATCGTACAGAAAAATATATGTCTTTTAACCAATTTACACAAATCTAGCTAATCGGGTCACTTTTTTTGTGTTAGGTACTTATTGTATTATTAGCTGATGAAGAAATGTTAATATTACCTATATTAGGTTATATAATGCACGAAATTAATGGAGGACCTAATCGCATATTTATGATCGATAATATAATTAAAAAATTGCAGCCATTTTCGCTTTTTAAATTTTACAATCATGCTTAAAAGTAGTATATTTAGAATACTGCATTTAAGTAATTTTTTGATTTCCATTTTGGATCCGCCATCTGAAATTTCCTACTGGAACTTTAATCTGAGATAATTTAAATTAAAAATAGTAATATTTGAAACTTATCAGTATATAAAGGAAACATTTTTTTTATCATTTCTTAGTATTTTATGGCCGCCATATTGATTCCGCCTCCTGTTCTTGCATCTTGCAGGTTGGTTCACGACAAATTGGATATCAAATTCGTCATCAACGGCCTCAAAAATCCCCGACATGCAAGATTTATGTAAACTGGTTTAAAAAAATATATTTTTCTGCGAATTTTTTATAAAAACTTGTCATTAGACACATTAACCGTCTTCAGGTTTTTATATTTCAAAAATCAGATTTTCTCGTAATTAAATCACGAATATTTAAAAATCATATATATCCCAATCGGTTGGAATATAAGAGCTCTAGACAATTTTGAACGAAAAAACTTTTTTTTGGATCGCTATTCCCTGGAGATGTATCAGAAATCATGATTTATCAATGTCTTATTCATTAATGGCCCTGCTATAAGTATTCTCCGCGTACTGTGGGATTATCCAAGTTCAAATATCCTTATTTCTATTGATTTATATTTAAATCATTAATGACAGCTTTCTATTTCAACCGTTGTTGTATTAGATCTTTAAATAACTGGACAACAAATTAACATCATACCCTGTTATCAAACAATTTCACCGCTCTAAAAGTTGTACATTTTTTTCGAACTTCTTTGTAATTGAAGGAATATTTCAAATGCTGATATTAAATAATGCATTCGCTTTATTATTTGTTCCCGTAATTGTACTACTTATTATTTAATTATTATTTAATTATTTATGCACATACTTCTAATTCTAATTTTTATTTTTCTGAAAGATATTAAGATCTAAGGTTAATTATGGCCTGTATTGTTACAATTACTTCAAATACGTCTTTGCTGTTATATTTGCGATTGCAAACAAAGTCCATATTGCTCACACTGACAACGTCAAGTTGACTGAGGACTTGCGAGTAACATTACTTT
Source organism: Stenurella melanura (assembly GCA_963583905.1). Taxonomy (NCBI): domain Eukaryota; kingdom Metazoa; phylum Arthropoda; class Insecta; order Coleoptera; family Cerambycidae; genus Stenurella; species Stenurella melanura. The sequence goes on from OY757313.1 coordinate 68,275,508, forward strand.
AACGTTTGCCTCCCATGACAAGTTCTTTAATGATCGCTTGTGTTTGCAGTACAGTCATACGTAATTCGAATGTGAACATCTAATTTGGGAAGAAATTATACCCATTCACGTTTGCCCATTAGGTACATTACCACCGCTAATAGTAGGTCGTGCTGCAGATAAATACAAACAATATTAGTACCTTTCTAAGAGCGGTATTGGTACCATTGTTTTGCCTGAAAATAAATTGAATAAATTTTTCCATTTTCGATTTGCTAAATAAAAATGTTGCATTGATTTTTAGGAACAAACATGTAATTCTAAAAACATAAAACTCAGAAAAAATTAAGGATTTTAAGAAAATAAACAAAAACTAAATTTAAATAGAAATTATTAGAACAAATTCTCAAAAATATTATTTTCTTGCAAGAAACAGGGGATACTGTCAATAATAGAAGTTTCTCCCGACATTTGACGGTTGCACAAATTATTATTTCTAGAATTTCACAGTCATTGTTGCTTGGCTTCTTATGTTGTGACAGGGAAATGCATCCGTATTGTTCACAATTTTAATTCAATCTGTGCACTGTAGACAGAGAAGTTTGCGAATGTTGTTGAAAATCTCTCTTATTCACCTTATCGTATTATTTATAATGCCATTCAATTAATTGCCTCGCTTCTTCTAAATTATGAATTTCCATTTGTAGTACGGCTGAAAATGTTTTTTTTTTAATTTTTTTTTGTTAGAATGATGATTTAACGAATTAATGAATATGTAAACATATTTTCCTTAGTTCGTCTTGTTTCTTATGTAATTACCTAGTTTCTAAATGGGTGAAATCTAAATATCTGCTGCTATGTTATCATTGTATTTTTTGGTTTTTATTATAAGGTTCTTATACAATAAGTGTTGACATTTAGACATTTAGGGCAATTTATTAAGGTTTCATCTGTGCATAATAATTAATGCTCTTACAGATCAGAAATTGTATATGACGCACAGTTTTATTACATCACGTTAGATCATAGAAGTCGCCGCAGGACCTGTATCTGATGATGATTTTTTTTCATATTTTTTTTGGACGAAACGTAGTGGTACTTCTGACCAGAAAATCTGTTGAGGGCGTTATTTCCACGTATAAAAGGTACACTTGGTAGAACTCGATAACTCAAACCGTTTTCTAGGAAATTCCCGTTAAACATTGGAACAATTTTTTGAAAGAAAAATTCAAAGTGTATTTATTGAAAAAAGCACAAAACGTAAGGGAAAACGAAAGCGTAATAACACCGTAAACTCTTTCTCACTGTCTTATGAACTAATGGAGTATTTTCATGGTATTGGGATAAATACATAAATCAAAAGATTGTGTCAAATAAGGATCTAATTTTATTAGAAGATCAAAAAATAACATAAAATTAGACTTAATGACATTAGTATTTATTATATAAACTCCCCCCCCCCCCCATTGCTGCAACTTAGAGTAAATCTTCGATATGGTCTCTACCTACTTCTATGTCTTCTAATTTTTTTCGTAAAAGATTTTCTTACATTGAATACATTTTCCTGTCCTCTAGTAAAACTGGCTGCGTTTTGGTTTTGTCCCACAGTTCTTCACTTGAATTGATAGTATTTGAATAGACTAAGGACTTCATATGTCCCCACACATAATAATCCAAAGGATTATAATGAGGACTCCTTGGTGGTGAAGCAAACTCACTTCCTTGACCGATCCATCTGCGTGGGAAAGTCTCATCAAGATAATTTCTGACTTCAATGGAGAAATGAGGGAAGCTTCATCTTGCGTAAACCACATTCTGTTCCGTATGTCTAGCTTAAAAGCATATAATATATCAGCAAGAGTATTTTGAAGGAAAACAGATAAGACTGTCCATTTAAATTTGGAGGAAGGACAAATGGTCCCAATAACTGATCGCCGATAATGCCAGACCAAACTTGAATCTTAAATTCGTGCTGAAATGCCTTTCTTTAACGGCATGAAGATTTTATACTTCCCAGTAATGGACATTTCTCCAGCTAAAAACGCCTCGGCGAGTTAAAGTTGCTTCTTCGGTAAATAAAATGTTCTTAACAAAATTTCGATCCTTGTGTTTATTTAGAACAAGATCTCTTGGAAGTAAGTTTTGTACAGGAGTGAAGTGATTTGGGCAGAAGCGTTCTTTGCGTAGGGGTGTTTCAGAATCTTATGAACCGCGAGATGCGCAAAAGGCAAAGTTCGTTCTGGGTTATAAGTGTATTTTGAAAACACTGACGGCTACCTTACTGTATACATAAACAAGAGCTCGGGATAAATTGTAAACAACAAATCTAATATTTTTAAGAAGTGTAATTGAGTCCACGAGAGGGATTATGTGTCTGCGCATATGAAGGTCACAGCTCATGAGATTTTGAAACACCTCTAAGACTCTTAGAACATATTGTTTACTCACCCCTGTTGCCTCTAATAAGCGACTTGAGCTGACTTGAGGATATTCATCCACACGAACTAAAGTTTCTAGTTTTTAATCTGGAGTAATTCGTTTCGGTCGTCCTACATCATTTTTATGGCGAAATGAACCCGTTTCTCCCAAACGACGAAACAGATCATTGAAAATCTTATGGTTTGGCTGTATTCTATTTGGATATTGACATGAGTATCTCCTCGCTGCAGCACGTCCGCTAAATTTTTTTTGTATGTAAACGCATATCATATCCCTCATTTCCCTATTTGAAACACTATTGTCTCGAGGCATTTTAAATAAAGAAGTTAAAGAAATTAGCTCGACGAACACAAGAACAAAATAAAATAATTAAATGACGTACATGACAGAACTAAAACGTAACCAACCAAAGCACACTTTTCAATAAATACACTTTGTTTCATTAAATTCAAATTTGTCTTTCAAAAAATTATTCACGTGTTTAACGGCAATTTCCTTGGAAATGGTTGGAGTTATCAAGTTCTACCAAGTGTATCTTGGTGGCCTCATCAGATTTTCTGGTCAGAAGTACCACGACATTTCGTCCAAAAAATATGAAAAAAATTCATCATCAGATACATGTCCTGCGGCGCCCTCTATGATCTAACGTGATGTAATACATAAATTATTGTTTCTTAGAATAAAAAAAGTTCCTCCAGTAAATTTGGTGAAGATCAGTCAAGAGGGGCTGTTGAGTTATTGCAAAAAAACTAAAAAATAATTTGAATTTTGACACCCAGTATCTTATCCGCAGCAACATTTTACCAAAGCATATTTGGTTATATTCTCATATTTTGGCCCAAAAATTCTACCCCTGCGCTATGGACTATTATTAATGGTCCACCCTGTATATACTAAAAGCCAAGCTCTTAAATATTTTTTATGACACTAGCCACCTCCATCGCCACAACCACTCCCATATTAAAGGGATTATCAAAATGAAATTGTCATTAGGTGTGCGTACAAGAAGCCGGGCATACACGAGAGGACTTTCTAAAGGATCGGATCCTCGAAAGACCATGTCCGCAAAAAAGTTCACTGGTGTGTGGATAACGGAGAGCCAGCGAATCAAATCCGACAACTGCTCGATCGGTGGCAGCGGACCAGTTCCGTAGAATCTGGTCCGTACATCCCCACTAACATATCGTCGGATAAGTAAACACTTGCAATGCGCGATCTAAATTCACAGAACTATTTTTCTTATACGTTCATAGAAATATATAAAAGACATGAGTGTTTATGGAAAATTGCCTCAGCGGAATATATGAACAAAAATTTAAAAACGAAGCTTAGGCTGAACTGGTAGAGTTTTTAATAAGTGAAGCAATGGTTGATGTTTCTCCTGTCAAAATAGTTGCTTCGACTTCTTCTTTTCAGTATGGTACGATAATAAATAACAAAAACACCCGCTGCGGCTATAGCAACTTTTGTATTATACATGATGACCACGATCATAACCTAGGATGATGACTGAAATCCGCTGGTCCTTCAAACATGTGGAAAGACCGCGGATATGCACCTTTTACAATAAAATGAGCGGATTTAGTCCGCCAAAGGAGATGGTCCGCGAATTCATGAGAGATTTTCATGCTTACGTTAGTGGGAAAAATAAAGGACCAAGCCCGACGGATCAATTCCTCTATGAACCGCGGGATCTGATTATTTAAAAAGTCCTCTCGTGTATGCCCGGCTAATGAATGTCCTCAAAAGCTATTTTAACATCAGCCACCTCCGTTAGCACCTTGGGGATTTGAAATATTATATTGTTAAAATTGTATGAGCACTTATTTCCACATACTGGAGCGGATAGTGTCAAGATAGTTCGTTTAAAGAGACTTGGATGAGAAATCTGAACGTGGAAGTAGTGATTCCTTAGACAGCGGTGTTTGTTGATGTACCTTAGTTTTTCAAGTAATTATAAATAACACACAGCGGGATCATGCGTACGTATCTAACAAAGCGCGTTATTTATTTATAGGTGTAGGCAGTAAACATTGCTCATATAATTATTTTATTAATTATACATCCAATTTCATAGTCATAGAGGACTAGAAAGCAGGAAATATGGTATTCCTAACCATTAATTAGGTAGATTAATAAAATATATCAGCTGTCTATAATATCGTACCGTTAAATATTCAAAAAATAATAGCCATACAAATGACTACTAATATAATGAAATTAAAATGTCATAATAATTTTATGTCGATTATCGTGTATTATCATGAGGCGTAGCACTATTCCTCGTTGGTACAAATGACATGCTAAAGTATGTGCAACCATATAATGTGCTTATTATACATAATTAGATCAAAGATATGGACATATCATTGTCCTGCATATATTTAATATTAAGATTTGTTAAAGTACCAGCTCTGTGGGTAATCATTGAATAGATTTAATTTTTTCATATGATGCTATTTGTAATGTAGTATATTTAAAAATAACTAGACAGCCTTGGGTTTGGTAGGGATTCATATTTGATGTGTAAATTTGAAATTTAATAATTTGTAAGAAGTGAATAATCAAATATAACGAATAGCCCAGGAAGGAAAGCTTACAAAAATATAAGGTGAAATTTTATTTCATAATTTTTATTACTTCCCAACTACCACACTAGCTTTATAAATTTATATTAGATGATTAAACATGCACAGGCGCTATAATAGTCATATTTCAAAAACTTCCAAAAAAGCACAAAAATAGTGAAAAATTAACTATTTTTGCATAAAAGTGCATATAAAAATGTGTTACCCCACCTAACGTTTTACAGGAATACGATTTTCTGTTTACATACACCTCAAATAATTTTCTTACTTTTTATTGGGTATTCCTCTGAGTCTTATATTAAAATCAGCAAACATTTTTTGGAAAAGCTGTCAGAAAATCATTTTAACAATAATCATCTAATGGTCAGTTTTGATGTAGCAAGCCTATTTACAAATGTTCCTGAAGATAAATCATTAATAATAATTAAAAACAAATTGCAACAAGATGGGAATTTGTTAAAGTTAAGCATTGAAACTATAATGGAATTACTTACACTTTGCATTGAAACAACATACTTTCAATTAAGTAATGACTTCTATCGACAAAACTTTAGGATGGCCATGGGTTCTTCATTATCTCCAATATTAAATAACATTTTCATGGAAAATTTTGAGGAAAGTAATATTAATAATCTAGCTTATAAACCCATTGTATGGTGGAGATATGTAGTTGACATTTTTGCTATATATAGTAAAAAATGCTTAAGTAATTTTATGAATCAGATTAACGAAAAAAAACCTTCAATTAAATTTACAATAAAAATAGAGAATAATAATGAATTACCATTCTTAGATATTTTAATTAAAAATTAGATAACGCACACAAAACCAATGTGTATAGAAAACAAACACACACAAACAGATACTCAAATGTTAAGAATGTTAAGTGTTTGTATGACAGAGCCAAAATTATTTCTTCAAATGACGTAATATTAAGGAACGAAAACAATTTATAAAAACTGTCTTATTAAATAATCAATATCCTGAGAGTTTTATTGATAGTCAGTTATTGAACATTGGTAGTAGAGAGAATATACTATCACAACCTGAGGTATTTAGGTCAATGGCAGTAATTCCATATATACATGGTTTATCGCATAAATTACGAAAAATTGGGAATAGGATTTCCGTACAAACGATTTTTCAAACGGGCTCCACGCTAAGCTCGGTTTTATCAAAAACCAAACCTCTAAAAATTGTTCAAAAATCAAAAATTGTATTTATAGTGTTCCGTGTGAGTGCGGAAAACATTATGTAGGTGAATCATCTAGACCTTTCAACGTAAGGCTTGGTGAACATAGAAATTACGCTAGAAGGGGAGAATTTGAAAAATCCAAAATTTGTGAACACGCGTGGGATAGTAATCACAGGATTAAATGGGACTCGGCGAAGATTTTGGAAAGAGAGAGCAACGGAACTAAAAGAAAACTTAAAGAATCCGCGATTATTTTATTAAACGAGAATAGATGCGTTTCGAATTATTCAATAGATTTTTGTACTAGTTGGTTGCCCATCCTTAGAGACGAAGTAAGTCAAAATAAGATAAATATAATTTAATGTCTTACGTGACTATGGAAATACATAAACAAAGAACTGTCATGGTTGACGGCCAAAAAAGTTTTGAGAACGAAAGTAGATTCTCTTTCTAAACGTTAACTGCCTATAGCTTTCATTTTCAGTTTTTAGTTTATTACATTGTTCGAGTTTATATATTTTTGGATGTGAGACTTTTTGAAACAGTCAAGTATTCAAGAACCAATCTCTGTCTGATCCGTTTGGCGCAGAGGTTTTTTCATTAAAATTTTTAAATATTTTTCAGTGGCAAAATACTCAATAAAAAGTAAGAAAATTTGAATATGCCACAAATAAACAATTGCAGACAACCCCTCAAAAAGACTTGAAAGAAAAATTCGGTGGCAAGAACATATCTGTTTTCTGTGTTTCGAAAGGCCTATCAATTGATATTACGTTTGCTATTACTAGTATGGGCTTGTTCCATGATATTCTTTTAATATGGTTTTTATACTTTTTCATATAGTACTCGATATTCTCATTATACACTTAAAATTTCGTATCATTAACTTTTTCCGGTCTCGAGATATAAGGAGTTGAAATTGGTAATAGTTGCAAAAACCGAGCTCTCATATGTGACGTCACTATACGTAAGTGACGTAAGAAAAATGGCTTTCTGGGACCTTTCAAATTTAACCTGAAAAGTCGAAAAACATGGAATTTTTAAACGCTGGTAACTAAATAAATACGTCGAGTGAAAGTTCGTTCTATGTCTCTAAGGAAAGGAGAAGGTCGGCGATCAATTCTAATCGTAAATTGCATGGTCAAAATCGAAAATTCGTCCCGGCAGGAGCGATAGAAAATTGTCATTATTTGACATTTCACCAAATTTTACTCCCCTACTGTCAAGTAGTAAACAAAACAAACAATACTTTGAAAACACTTATAATTATAACAAGTAAGGAGCATCAAGTCTATTGAGATCGCCGAGTCTATGCGTATAGTGACGTAGCGCCTGGCCACGCCCCATTTTCGCGAGATGGAGATTTGTAATAGTTTTTAAGATACTGAACGTGCGAATAAGATTCCAATTTTTTGCAGATCCATTAATTTATACTTGCACTTTCGATTTATGAAATAAAAAAAAATGCTGAACAAGCCCATTACTAATGCAATAGGCACTCTTTGTGGGGAAAACACTTATACTTAATTATAAATGGCGCGACGGTCAATCAAATATTATAATTCTTGCGTGAATTAGCAAGAGATTACATCAGTATCAATTTTAAACATTTCGCATAACACGAACTGAATTACGGAAAAGAAGTATAAAACTGAATAAAATAAACCCTTCTTGTGCAGATACATAATAAATCAACATAAAACGCTTGTCTCCGCAAAATCTCTTTAGTTTATTTTTATCTAAATCGTGAGGCATTACTTAAAAGCATTGTAAATATTTGATACCTTTATTTATTTTTCTACAGACATAAATTGGTTATCGGTGTTGTCCTAAAGTCATGTAACAAGATAAAGTCCTCTTCAAATCTTTCTCCTGCTCTTTCTTGAGGGTCAATGTTCGGTCGCTGAGGAGGGTAAAAAGGCGAACTTTGTCGATACATGTACGACACATCACCCCCTTAATCAACTTAAGACCAACTTCTAATATTTCTGATTTGTTCCTAATCTTATTTGGGTGTATTTTTCCTACTTTTATTTAGCCTTTGATGGATTAATCTTTGACGATTGATTTTCTCAAACCTTCACGTTACTTTTTTATGTCCCCCTTTTTCTAAAGCGACCAATTATTTACTCTTTTAATAGAATGGCAATTATTTCTGTTACAGATAAATAAAACATATATTAGCTGCACAAAAACTTAAAGAAACATTTAATACATACTTCGATTTCAAGCGGTACACACCTCAAACTAATTGGGGATCAGACAACAAACTGAAGACCAATTTTTCATAATATATTAAACTAATTAAGTAAACAAAATTTTTTATTTTCCTCACAATACTATATAGTATAAAAGGAAATATCGCTATGTCTGTAGGTCTGTTTGGTCTATGAACCCGCTAATCCCGAGAGCTACTGAAACGATTTAGATACGATTTCATCAATTTTATTTTCACGTAGTGGGGTGTAAAAAATATATCAATGTTTTTATAGAATACGTTTAGAATATCATAAAACGATGAGATTTTAAGTTTGAGCGAAACTAAATTGTTTGTCTGTCTGTAACTTCTTGTGTGCGCATGTTATCGCAGGAACGGTTTAAGATATTGACTGAATATTTTTGCACATAGGTACCACGATGAGACCTTGAAATAGGTTATATTTTGCGCTAGTTTCGGTGAAGGGTTGCGGGTTAAATAGGGGTAAATAAGGGTAAATGGAAGAAAATGGGTAGAGCAAGCTGGTAAAAGTACAGGAACTTTGAATTTGGTATATATACAAGAAACTAAGTTCTCATGTTTTTTTATAATATTGCTCAACCCTCCTCTCCATTATAAAAAGGGTTAATATAGTAAAATTGAAACATTCACTTGAAATTTGGTACACGTAGGCATTATACCGACATTTGAAATTAGATTATATTTTGAGATGCTTCCGTTGAAGGGTTGGGGTTTAAATAAGGGAAATAGGGGAAATTAGTAAAGAAAGTTGATAAGAGTGCAGAAACTTGGGTCTATGCCAGCAGCCAAGTCTTTAGATTTTTTTATGACATTTTTCAACCCCACCACCAGCACTCCATCACTAAAGTGGTTGATAAAATAAAATTTAGATATTCACTTGTAATTTGTACAAGTATGACGTATGTATTATAACGACATCTGGATCTAGGTTATTTTTACAGATGATTCTTTTGAAGGAATGGGGGTAAGTGGGGTAAATAAGAGAAAATAAGTAAAGCAAGCGGGTTAGAGCACAGAGACTTGGGATTTGGTGTATATACTAGAAGCCAAGGCCTAGGATTTTTCTATAATATTTTTTAACCCCACCCCACCATCTCCACTACATTATTAAAGGGGTTGATAACATAAAATTGAGAAATTTGATTCACCTGTGTAGCGTAATGATATCTGATTGAGATGACTCCATTGAAGAAATAAGGTGGGAGGTAAAGAGGGGAAGAAAGTAAGGCAAGCTAATAAGAGTCCAGAAACTTTCTTTTTGGCGTATAAAGTATGCTAGAAGCTGCTGATGTTATTAATATTCTATGACCAATTATTTCTGCATACGAAAATGCAAATATAGTCAGGATGTATTCCTTTAAAGAGACTTGGATGGTAAGTCTGGATGTGGAAATGGTGATTCCTTAGGCAGTGGTTTTTACAGTGTGTCTTGTAGGGTGGTTAAGCTGTAGACAGGAGAGTACAGTAGTCGGAAAAACTGTCTGTTGATACCCAAAAATGTACCAAAACTGTACAAAATGTACAGTATAAATATTTTAAAGTAATTTAACAAAGTCCACGACGCGCGATGGTTTGAATAAGATTTCCTGTGGTAAAAGTATTCATTTATGGACACATTTTAATTTCTCTATCTCTGACTTAGATCCAAACATATTTTCTTGGGTAAAGTCCTGATAGACTACCTTCAGTTAATGTTGTCTACAAAATTGTTCTTTAAGCGCGTTACGGAAATCCTCGAAACTACATCGAGCGAAGCTATTAATTTTTCTTTATTAATATTTTCATAAAAAAGAAAATATTCATTAAAAATATTCATTTTTATCTTGTATCCAATCTGTATTTCACCTGAAAGTACTAGGTCGAGGTTTCCGAAAAATACTGACATGTCAGTGAGAATGAAGAAATCTAAGGAAAATTATAGCGAACTGTCAGTTTTCATTAATATTTAAGTTTTTAATATAAGTTCATATTCCATGTGAAATTTATAAAATGCCTTCAAGTTATTTTTAAAATAATTTTGTTGTTGCCACTCCGTAAACTCATCATCTAATTTTGCTTTTTCGTACGAAGGAAAGGTGTTGTCTCGTAGAGATAAATTTTCTCTCTTTTGAAAGGAACTAAATTTTTAACTGTCCGTGTTGACAGAATCAACCCCTCATTCTTGTTGGATAGAAAGTGCGACATCATCCCGCCGCCCAAAATAGTTCGATTCTCCATCGACTTTTTATCAAACTGATTGCCTCCTCTTTTTTTTTATTAGGTGTGTGTGTGGGTGTGTGATGTAACTATGGATGCAAGAGAAAAAAAAGAAAAATAACAGAATAATATTCAGATTTTGGACATTGAAATGTTTTATAAAAAATACTTAATCAATTTGGAATATATATCTTGAACCAATACCATTTAAAAATTGTTTTATTATAGGATTTTTCTAACCCCACACAATGCATACCTAAACTGGTATCTGTTGTTTACAGTACGGAAATCTCGGCGCGCAAGTCGAATTCACACTTGACCGGTTTGAATAAAGTTAACTCCTGTTGAAACTGATAACTTTAAAGTTGCTTAAATATGACTGAAAATTAAACTATAAGGGGCATGACATAGTTTTTTTAAATGTGTTTCTGTAATTACAGGTCTATCATTCTTTGCAATTTACATCCATGCCCCTTATTGTTCTTTTCACTGATTTTTAAGAAATTAAAGTAGTCAGTTTCTAAATACAATCGTTTTTTTTTCTTTTTTTTAAATGCATATCATTACTTACAGACTTTTCTTCAGACCTTACTTACATTAACTATGGTTTGCAAATTAGACCCTTATAGTATAATATCATAGGGTCCGCTCGGATCGATGTCTTGCCAAGTTTGAAAACTATTTAATTTATGATTACTTAGGTCTACAGGATCAGCGCATGGCATGTTGACATTTCTGAAAATGGATTTTTCTTCAGTAATATACAAATCAAGATGGCGAATAAGGCGATTTGAAAAAAAATCGTATCTTCCGTCGTAGTTGTCCGATCTTTTATTTCAAAAAAAGGAAATACTTCAAAAAGTATATGCTTTACTATAAAAATACAAGATCTAAGAATATTTAACATCTAACTGAAAATTTTGCATAAGAAGTAAAATTCTGGTTTTCTAACTTTTTTTAATTATTTTTTATTTGAAAAACAATAAGTATATGGATGGATGGTATATGGAAAGACAGTTTAAATAAAAATTGTGCAGAATTTAATGCTGAATGCAATGATATATAGTTTATTGAGTATTGGTTAAACAATAATGCTTTAACATTTAAAAATCATAGCGCTATGGGTATTGTGGAAGAATATTGCGGTGCGCAAGGTGAGAATTACAGCTTTTTTAAAACGGCGGATTAAATAAATGTGTTTTTATTATTAATATTATAACATCGAACATACAGTAATAGTTTGATATAATCCTATATAATCTAACGATCTAAATTGCGTTTTTAATTGTCTTCTTCGACTAAAAATAACTCTTAAGTTATCTGCATGTCATCATCTTCTAAAAAATATTTTTGGTTATTCGTAATATGTTAAAGTAAAAATACTACAATTTACACGATTTATCTTCAAATTCTTGCATTGTCGATGGAGTTACTAAATCTGGGGTATTTGCACAAAAAAGAAGTTTCCTGCAGAACACTGACAGGCATCAGGAACATATCATTGTTTGCCTTCTTGCAGCTAGATTTGTCAAGGATAATTTTGCAGCTCTTGAGGCATGTGGGTTAAGCATGGAGAGTGATTTTAAATATTTATGATTTTTTCTGCACCCACAAAGACTAGCAAATTTTGGATATTTTCATTCGCACTTTTTCATACTGTTGCAATATAATGGACCCTAAAATAAAATGACGATCAACCCCAAACCCATCAATCTTCTTATTGATTTTTGGTGGAAAACACAAGTCAGTTACCTTCATTATTAATTCATTTTTATAGAGCAAACGTACTAATTCGTGGAAATTGTCTTCAAGTTATATAGCAGTTGTATTCAGAGTTCCCAAAAATGCAAGTGATTTCAGTATTGCTGATGATTTCTACAGATTCAAAAATACTTTAGTGCAAAATTTTTTGCTAATTGTTGAGAATCTGCCGGTTATATTTGTCTCAGCAATGCATGGAAAAAATTTATCATGCATGTGTCCGATACTTAACGATTTGACGACTTTTTCAATATCTATTTCTTTTTCAGTTTTTCCTGGACTGGTTACCATTACAACTTTCTTTGGTAATTGCTCATGAGAACTAACTTGAAGCACAAATACATTTGTATATGGAAGTGCACAGAAATTTGTATGTCTTTTCCATATTGTTGAGTTACACGAAGTATTAGAATAGTATCAGCATATTCATGATTATTGTCTTCTATGTTTATCAGCGGGATATATGAAGTTACTACATGCTTAAATCTTTCTCAATTCCGAACTTTCTTTCTTTTTGTCTTTGTGCTGTTTTTTAGCGAGTCTTCCTTTCCTGTCCCACATATTAGCAACACAAGAATCGTGGTCTAAGATTAAATCTTAAGTCATTAGTTGCTAGCATGTCCTTGCATGACTTTTTGCAACGAGTTTTTGACACACAAAACATATACTAGAATTAAGTTCCATTATTATACTCTTCGCAAATGCAAAACGAAGAGTATATTGCATTTGATCGGCACATTTCTATAACCGATAATATCGCTCGTAGTGAAAGAAATTTCATTGGTGATTAAATTCTGAACAACTTTCAAAATGTCCGTCCGTCCGTCCGTATGTCTGTCTCTCCGTCAGTTTCTTATAAGCACAATAACTTAACAACGAAAAGTCCGATTGTACTAAAAATTTGACAAGAAGTTAGTGTTAGCTAGGGGAAGGACCCTATTGTATTTGAACAAAATCGGTCAGTAAATAAAAAAGTTATGAATTATTTAAATTTTAAAATACTTATTTTTAATATTTTATGATTACATTAAATGTCTAAATCTAATATTATTTATGATAAAGATGCGAAGAGTACTCTATAGAATATACAACAATTATATAAAAAGTGCAGTGTAAATAATAACAGATCGTAGCACGCGTTATTTAAGAAAAAACGTATATGCCTATACTAATTGAAATGGGTCGACTCAATGAAGCACGTCATATTCTTGCACATTTATAGGGTTATTTTTCAATCAATAATTATAAATTTGTATATCGCTGGATTCAGCATAAAATTCTGCACATTTTTTATTTCAAATTTTAGTCCATAGGGCCTGTTGTTTTCAAGATAAAAAATGATAAATAGAAAAATAAAAATTTTAGTTTCTTTGGAAATATTCCATTAAGTATTAAATATTTTTAAGTCCAGTATTTTTTTTCGTAAATTATATCCTTTGGCATTTTACTGTTTTGAAATTGAAAATTGGTCAAATATTACCAGAGACATTATTTTTTGAAAAATTCGCCCAGTCGCCATCTTGAATTGTGAACTACTGGCTTATATTGGCTTATATTTTCATAGAATAAATCGTTTTAAAATTTGGCAAGACATCGACACGAGCGGGTCTCTTAGTCTACAAAGTTTTTTTTCTTTTTCAATAATTTTTTAAGAAACACTTTTTTTAATATATAATGTAATTATTTCCACATCCACGTAGTAGAGTACTCATGGATAAATGTAAAACTCAAAATTAGGTTTTATATTACGTAGTCTTATTATACTCTTCGCAAATACAAAACGAAGAGTATATTGCATTTGATCCGCACATTTCCAAAACTGGTAATATTGCTTGTAGATACAAAATTTTCATATCACTGTGCTGGTGATCGAATACTGAACAACTTTCAAAATGCCCGTTCGTCTGTCTGTCTGTCTGTCTGTCCGTCTGTCAATCCGTCACGTTTCTTGTAAATACGATGACTTAAGAACGAGAAGTTCGATTGTATTGAAATGTGGAGAGTAAGTCAGTATTAGCCAGAGAAAGAACCCTATTGTTTTAAATAAAATCTATCAATAAGTAAAACAGTTACTAATTTTTTAAATACATATTTTTTTGATGTTTTGTAATTAAACGGAAAATGTCTAAAACTAATGTTATTTACAAACAAAAACTGCTATAGAATGTGCAACAATTATAAAAAAAGTGAAGTAAATCGGTGCGGTGTATAATGGTTAGCTTGTTTTAAAAAATGTGTTCTGCATGGGTAGTTCAAATATTAATTTTAATTTAGTGTCTCGTTTAATTTACGACTATTTTTATTTATAGTACTTTTTAGACGAAATATTCATTGAAGACATCTGTATATACATAAATTATTAGATAAATTATATAATTTGTGTACTATAAATTGACAAAGAAAAGCCTAGGAGTTAGTTTTTTACCGTTTTACTCTACTTAACTAATGGAAAATTCTTGAATGTAATATATATTTTTTTGTTACAGGTAAATAATTCATGCAGATTTCGTGACAATGGGAGTGGAGACATGGGTAACAATTAAATTAGTTAACACTTTCTTGACTATTTGAGTGTTGAACATTATAGGTTTGTATTTAGATTAGATAAAATGATGTCTAAATCAATTAATTGTAATACAACGGATAAATTGTAAAAAATTAGAGATCATCTGAACGTAATTTAATAATCATCCACTTAAATAAAGGTTTATAATTACATTAAGTGGTTTATGTATGTATGTTCGTCAGTCACAGGAGAATGTGCATCAGTAACTCAAGTAAAAAAATGTAGAAATGTTTCCACCTTATTTTTCTCGAACATCACGTTTATATTTACTACAACCAATGCAAGACGTTACATCTCTAGTGTATTATATAGGCGAAATGTATATACAAAAAATTCAGGTACAAATGTTTATGATAGATGCGGCTACTATAAATATTCAAGACGCCATCTGTAAATACGTAATGCACTTTTACCATATTTGAATATGCAAAAATTAAATAAAATTAATTATATTTTTCAAATAGTTTTAATTATTTTGAATTCTACATTTTTTTAATTTGAGAATCCGTTTTACAGATTAAAATTAGTTTTAGTTCAAAAAATTGTTTCCTTGACGGTCACTATCTCAAACACCTTTGAACCCACTACGATATAATCTTGTAGAAAGAGGTTCCTAAAGGTGCTGATTAAGAGTACCCTCGAGAGTACAACTTTTCAAATCCCCTTAAAATCGCACGCTACCTATTGATATATTATATCACATATTACTAAGTTCAAAGAATTACCTTATCGATCCGTTCTTACCAACAAAGCAAACCTTGAAGTTAATCAAGCATCAATTAACGAGTATACAGGGGTGTTGCGATCTTGAGTGGGTCAGACTATTTATATTTGACTTTTAATTCTCTATCCAAGCCTATATCATTTTTTAACTTACACTACGGCATTGCCACGTTATTCCTTGTTTTCCATAAAAACTACATATGCATCGGTGTCAAGAGTAAAATGTGTGAAAAATGGACTTTCGCAAGTTTCATTCTACAAGGCGTTCTCCAGGATGATTCTAATTTTTACATTTTTAAACTATCGTAACTCAGTTTTTTCAAATGAAACACCCTATATGTCTTTACTTAAAATGTTTCAGTTTCAAGTATCTACAGCATAAGAATAGTATCGGCTATTTTTCGACAGTTTTTGGAAAATTTAAATCTAAAAAGAGTAGTCACTATGGATATCAGCTTGTAGGTAACAGATTGTTGAAACATTTTAAGTGAAAATGTACAGTCTGTTCGATTTGTAAAATTGAGTTATGGCAGTTTAAAAATGTAAAAATTTGAATCATCATGGAGAACACCCTGTAGAATAAGATCGGATACGAAAATTAGCAGATGGCATTGACCAATAGTCACAGTGAAAATACGTTTTTCAGAGATTTTAATCTTGATCGCCGAAAATTAGTTTTTTGTCGGAAAAAGTGGAATAACGTGGCAACGCCGCAGTGTAAGTTCAAAATAACATATGCCTGGATAAGGAACTAAGAGTTAAATATAAATATAAATAAAAATAATTGGGTGTTCCATTTAATAAATTCAAGTATTATCTTGTGAAATACCCTGTAGATTTAAATAGCATTATAAAATATGCGGCTCCAGATCGCACCCTGTATAAATATCAGGGATAAGTATTGAATAAGTGTTTAAAATTGATTTGAGAAAAGTAATCGATCTCTATTTCCTATTAACTTTTGGGACAGAGTAAATACACATATTGTTAATCTTTACGTTCATTGCACTTCTGTGGTGTGTGAATCTGTCTTTTGTATAATAACTTTCAATTAACACAACTATTTGCACACTTCTGCTAACTTTGATGATAATTTAGAACCTCTAAAGTGATGTCCATAATGTTTTAGTTTAAGATTAAATGTAAAATAAAGATTATTGATTGAAAATTCATAAATTGTTATCCACATCATGGCTCAGTTGCATGTCAGTGTCACTGTGATAAAAATCATCCAACATAATTATCGTTTCCATAAACAAGTTTTACCCATTCGTGTAATTATTACTCAAGTTACATTATAACAATGTAAAAATACAGTATATATAACTTAATATTAATTTCTGCATGACTTTGGCACGGGGGTATTAATTTTTATAGCATGTATAAAAGTTTAAAATACAAATATTCAAAACTTTTCTACATTTAGTTTAGTTTCATAAAAAAAACGCTCCCTAAGGAATCACTAATTCCACATCCAGATTTGACTATATTGACTATATTTGCACTCTAATATGTGGAGGTAATTGGTCATAGAACTTTAATAATACAACATTTAAAATATAATGACTACTTAAATAATGTAAACTCGAACATCCCCACAAAAAAAATCTGCTTTACGGAGGTAACTTATAATGAAGTTTCCAATGTAATAAGCAAGCTTAATGTTAACGGTAGTGATCCTTATAATATCAATATGAAAATTCTAACAACAATGAAATATATCATCTTAGTTCCACTAACAGATCTTATTAACCTGTGCATTAGAGATAACATCTTTCCAGACATATTGAAAGTTTCAAAAGTTATATCAAACCATAAAAAAGATTCTAGGGACCATTCTTTAAATTTTCGGCCAATTGTCATCATTCTTTTTTTCGCAAGAATCCTGGAAATAATATTAAAGAACCAAATCACTACCCATTTTGAGACAAATAATTTATTCATTCGGCTTGAGAGCAAAGTATTCCACAACATTAACTATTAGTTCTTTAATTGAAACTGTTAACGACGGCTTTGAAGAGGGCTTGCTTACATTTTCACAATTCTTAGATCTCACAAAAGCCTTTGACTGTGTCTCACATAAAATGCTAGTAAATAAATTAAGTTTTTATGGTTTTAGCAACAATAGCACCCACTTAAGTTCCTATCTAACTAATCGTTTCCAATATGTTTCATCGCAAAACACAAACTCAAATCTTCTTCCAACAAAATACGGTGTACTTCAGGGATCTGTGTTAGGGCCGATACTATCTTGATTTATATAAATGATCTGCCAAGCATTGGCCTGGATGCAAGCTTTGTTTTATTCACGAACGATACAACAGTCACAAAAGCATTTAAAAATGTTAGACAATATCTGAAATAAGGTCGAAACAGAATCCAGTGCAAGATTGGTTCATAGCTAATCAGTTGACGTAAAACGACTCCAAAACTGAAAAAGTGGTTTTTCTCTAAGAAGTTCTGACAACAATCATTTATCGCTTAGTAATGTTGTAAAATTCTTGGGAGTCTACCTTGATAAAAAGTTAACTTGGGAAACACATGTAAATTATATATGTAGGAAAGTAAGCAAAAACATATTTACTACGCAATCCCGCGCGCGATGTGTCCCAGAGAAAATTACTTACTGCATACCATGGCCTGATACATTCTGTTGTCTACGCTATTTTGATTTGGGGGCACTCTTTAGCAAGCAAAGCAGTTTTTGGTATGCAAATAAAGGCCATCAAAATAATTGCTGGGCTAAAATACAGAGACGACTGCAAATCTGAATTTATTACGTTAGGTATTCTCACACTGTGAGCCGTGTGCCTTCATCTTGCAGTCACTCTTATATATGGAAGTGAATGAAGACAAATGCACTACCCATGGTCAAATTCATAGTTACCCAACACGAAACCGGGATAAAATAAATTTCAACTTTTTAAGGTTAAATAAAACACACATTGGAAAAATTATCATGGTATATTGTTGTACAATGTTCTACCAATGCTGGTAAAGCAACTTAACTTGAACAAGTTCAAAATCTCCGTAAAGAAATTTTTGCCCAGAAATACATTTTATTCAGTTGAGGAATTCATGGAGGCCGATTTTAATAACTGGTAATTTTATTGTTAACGTGATTGTTGGTATTTGTCAATAGTTATTTGTTATTCGTTAAAATTTTAGAAACAATGTCCTCAGATTTTATTTTAATCTTTGCATTGCTTTAATCTAGTTTCGTCTTGTCTATTTGACACTTAATAACTTATTTATCTAGCCCAGCTGTTTTACTTTCCTTAGCAATAATCTGACTTGTGTAAATACTTTGTGTATAACACACCAATAAAGTTTTATTATTATTATATTATTACTGTTATTATTATTATTATTATTTTCTTAGATTTCTCTGGTTTTAGAAAATCTAAATCGGCTATTATTAGCAAGATATAGACTTCGACCCTGCTGCTCTAGGAAAGACCGGACTATGTTTGTGGCGTCTAAGATGACTGACTTCTGTATGGTTATTATTATTATTATTATTATTTGAGGCAGATGTCATAAAAAAATTTGAGACGTTGGATTTTAGCTAGTACCCCAAAAATAAAGTTTCTTGACCTTTATTAGCTTGCTTTACTTATTTACAATTTTGTTTTGTCAACTCCTTGGTGATGGTGGGGGAAAAATATTATAAAAAGATATGAGTTCTTGGCTTCTAGTAAATATTTGATTTAGAAAGGTGGATTATTTTTCAATACATATTTCTCAGAGTGCGAACACTCAAAGAATAGAGGATACATACTTTAGAAAAATGTATTAATGTCATTTTCTACCACTTACACCCCTATAACTGTTTCTACAATAATTATTCAGTTTTACCTTTTTTCAAAATTGTTGATCCTACTTGATAGACAATTTAAAGAAAATTATTTTCAGAGAAAAAATTGCAACATTGTTTCGTTTAATAGTAAATTATTTTACGAGCGATAATGTAATTATTAATTCACATAGATGAAATTTGCAGCACAAGCCGCAGGCGAGTGCATTTATTCCCACATGATGTGCTATACTGAGAAAATTCCTTTGGTTTCAGCTTTCTCTGAACCGGTTGGTCATAAGGCGTTTCAACAAGATAACCTTCTTTTGATTGATTGATTGATTTGCCAGCGTATGGTGGGCATTGCTGCCAATTCCAGGCATCCATGGAGGTACGTTCCAATACGCAGCTTGGTCGTCCGTCGAACATGTCCAACGGACTCGACGTCCAGCCCCGCGTACCGGAACCAAATCTCGGATGTTTTATATACAGCTGGACCAGCTGCATACGCCGGGTTGGACATTGCACATGCTTGTTGTCAGCAGCGAGACCCGCATGACGTATGAGGTGGGAATACAGGATGGGAAGTGTAGGTGTTTGAGAGATGCTTCTTTTAAGTTTCCATGCTTCTATTAAGTTTCCATTTGTCATCATCGGCTGGGGTGTGGTGCAGTTGTTTGCGAGATGCTTCTTTTCAGTTTCTGTGTCGTGAATCTGGCAGCTTTTATTTTGTGTTTTATTTTTGTATTTTTTCCCCTTTTTTCCCTTTCTTTTTTTATTTATTACCCGCTCCACAAGTAAATGTCCATCTATGGTGGAGTTGCTAGGATGGGCCCTATCTCGCGGTAGCAATTTTTTTTTCTCGTTAAGAGAAAGGAGGTCCGATAGTTTTCTCACCCTGTATGTTGTTTCCTTGAAACAATCGGTTTCAATGTTGGGCACTTCTTCCATTTCATCACCTATATATTATGTTTAATATTTTTTTCAATTTTGATCTCCAATTCTTGTTTGAAATTTAATAAAGACATAATTAAGCCAATGTTAATGCTATATATATACAAAAACTTATCTGTTTCATTCACACATCTGGTGTTGCGTATTTTATATCACCCACTTCAAGAAGGGACGAATCCAGGTATATATTTTACAGTCAAGCACTCAAGCAGTACATTTTTCTCGCGTTGTTTATATACACTATTTTGTGTTGCATTATTCAACCAATATAATTTAATCAAATATCAACTACATGAAATAGCCGTTCTCGCGGTAATTTTTATCAATCAGTGCAGAATTGTTCACGCTTCAACCTAGTACAATTTCGGCGTCTTGTTGTCGCTTTATCCGGATTTATCTCGATATCCCGTAGGAGTAACGAAACATGCGTCTTTCACCGAACTCGACACACTTTGAACCCAATAACCTTCTTTTGCGTATTTTTAGCCAAAGAATCACATTCCGATAAGAAAATCACAGAGAATTCATATTAAAATAGTTGAGGGAGAAGTACGTACCCCTTTCCTATTTTGTGCACCTCTATTGAATTTACCTCTGGATAACATCAGATAAATGAAACATGTTCTTTATAGGATTTTGCAAACAGCAGAAAAAATAACTATTTATGAGCACTAATAAAAAACTATGTGTAAAAATATTAATGAAATCTTTGCATTCTTTCGATAACCTGAATTCTGGTTATACTAGCAGGTTAAAATACTAAAATGAATTTGTGTAATTTTTATTTGAAAATTCTCATTCAATAACTAGCATCCATACAGTCCCCTACGGCCATGCAGATTAAGCCAACATCTACATAACCCCCTACGGTCATCAAGATTCAATTAAAAATGAGAACAAAGGCCTAAAATGAATTTATTTACCTACCATGTCTTAAAAAAAAATCATTCCAATGGATTACATTTTCATGAAATCTATCATTCTGTTTTTGGAAATGCTTAGCCTTTGAAACGTTTTTCACTCTTATTCTGGAGCTCATCAGAAAGCCACAAAGCCACTCATAAAGATGTTCGATGTAAAATCATCAGATAATGACCTTTATCGATATCAAATCACGTGTAAAAACTAGTCACTGTAGCTCAAAGGATTCCTGAGATATTAAATAAAATGTCAATTTTTTGTGCCCTCTTCAGAGGCCCGCAATGCCCTTAGGAGGAATTTCTGGACCCATGTTTATATGAACTTTTTTTCATATTTTTTTCATGTAAAATCGCCTCTAGAAATTAATGACCGCATACCTGAAACACTCTGTACAATACAAAATTATCATAGCAACTTGTAGGAATTTTTTGACGCTAGTGTCAATTTCGAAAACATTTGTGGGCTGTAGTAGTAGAAATATTTAGATGACAATTTTGTAAGCAAATACTATGTTATGTTAGTATATTTGACGCGGAAACAAATCCATTAAATTATTGTTCATTGTAAAGCTGTTGGTGGAACTCATAAACGTGCGTTATAAACATATTACATACGTCCCTACATAACTTTATAAGAAGAAAAATCTCTTCTCGTGGTTGGTTGAATACACCTCCTTGCATGTGTGTGTGGAACTTACCCATAAACAATACTCTAGAAAGCATAAAATTCAGTCATGCCTGAACACTGAAGGAATCTGCGAGAGCTTTCGTACTCCTTATTTTTATACCTGGTAAACAATAGATATAGTGTTTCAAAAGTACCTTTTGTAGTGTAAATCGTTACCTGCTTATTGTATATACTCGAATGAATATTTATATGCTGCTTCTAACTTATATTCTGCATTCGCTGTTCTTTTTTTCTACGCTTTATTTAATACATACTTGCTATGTAGAATGTAGCATTGTGAAATTACAACCATATAATATATCGTTTCTAGCGTTGAACCCTGAACAAATATTTATTAACAAAGAGTACAACACAAGTTTAAAATTTCAGCATTAATAAGAATAAATAACTATCTCTGGTGGTCATTTAGCAACTGTATATTTTAAATTAATTTATTGAACCGTACGTTTTTACGTACAAACGGTAAACAATTTGATCACTGTCTAGAGAACTACTCAATTTAATTCAAAATAAAATCAGTAATTACAAATTATAGGCTTTAAGATGCAAGCAAAGATTAGAGAACTAACAAGATAGTATAGTCAGACGGAGAAGCCGAAATAGACGAAGACATTTGTGAACTCAAATTTAAAGTGAGACGACATTCAGCGGAAATGGGTTCGGGATTTGTCGGGTACGCATTAAATGAACTTGACCAAGCTTACTAAAAAAGCTCATTAGAATCGACAAGTGCTACGCCACGTATAGACCTCGATGACAGCTGCGTGTGGCTGTTTTTTCCTTGTTTTATAGAAAAAAGTTTCAAAATTATTCTTTCAGTGTACAATTCTATCCTAACCAAATAGATACCTTACATATAAGCATAGAAATACTTCATGTAACTTATATTACAAAGCAACCTGTCTTTTCATTGACCTTGGGTACTGACAGTCAGCTGAGTTCGGTTGTTCTATCAGGACAGTGTTGTCCATTTTTCACTATTGGCCTCTCTTTCTAATGTGACATTCTCCGTCTGTTTGTCACATTGTGGCAACTGCGCGAGAACTCCAATTCAAATGTCGAGGATAATGGCGCCATTTCTAAAAGATAAAAGGTTTTCCGCCGGTTGTCCTATCTTGTTTATTCTCTAATCCTTGGTTGAATTTCTAGATGATGCACTATTAGATTGGACAAACATAAAGACAACGAAGAGTATAAAAACACAAGAATGATTTATGCTTCAAATAACGTTGGAATTTTTTTTTCTTATATTAGTGACTGAAGATGATGATGGATAAGAACCGTTGCTTACACCAGAAATTATTTCTAAATTATGCTTTTGATTTAGTTTAAAGTACGATTTTCTTTGGTATTCTGATGATTATATATAGGGTGTCCTAGAATTGAGTTCCCGGATGGGAACCTGCGACTCCTGAGTTCATATTGGGCTTATATAACCCAACATACCTTAGTCCAAAAGTCTTTCCATGGGGAAGTACATTCTCTTAAAGTGAGTTAGGAAATATTTCGTTTTCAACTCAGAAAGCACAGGTTCCCGTCCGGGAACTCCATTCTGGGACGCCCTATGTATATTTGCGCTTACATTGCACAATTTAGTTTTTGTGAATGGACGATTTGAATAGCTTGTAGAGTTTTTCGTCTTTTAAATTAATATCTATATCAATAGATTTTCAGTTTTCTCAAAAATGTTATCCTTCAATGGATTATCTGAACATTTACATTAATTGTTATATTTTGATTGCAATAATGCACCTACCGCTGACATTCCATATAGGTTTTCAACACTGCTTCCTTATGTTCTGTTCTTCAATCTTACATACTTTTAGCCAGATTTTCTTCCGTAGTATATTTCGATAAGTACTATTTTCCAGGTTCATAGAAATCTACAGATTAATCCCAAATATACCTTTGTATATGAACATGTATAGTATTTCTAAAACGTACGGTTATTTGGCATCCAAATTAATTGAAGTTTATTACTGAAAAATTATCTCGACTTCTGTGACTTTTATGATATCTGTGATAAAGCACCCTCTAACAATATGTTCAGCATATACGTTAAGCGTTAGATTATAATCTGACGCTCAGCGTTATATAATAATAATTATTATTAACGAGTAAAGGATATTTTTATTATTTTGTACATTTTGTACATTCCTTGTATTTTTTAGGATATAATATATGTGGAACAAAAGAGAATACTACAATTAACTTTTAGAGAATAGAGAAATAGTTTGTTTTTAATAATTATAGAATACGTTTTGCTGAAGCTTGAGCTTCTTTGTATTGATATGAAAATCTTCTTATTTTCACAGAGTCTTGATACTGTCCATATTTAACTTGACGACCTACTCTATGGCATATCTGCATTACATCTTTGGTCTAGGTTGACTGTTAGATACACGAACCAATCAGAGTTCTTTTCTATCCTTGCTTGACATGTGTACAAATCATTATTCATAATCTGTAATTTTTATAAATTTTCTCTATGTAGTATCATATGAATGGTATTATTGTAATTGAGATAGAGTCGGGTACAATTTAAGCTGACTTGTGTCATGGCTGCTAAAACGTCTGAACTAAGGTTTTATTTGATGCCAGTAGTTCTCAAACAGTTCTTCCCTGTAACAGCAATGATGTCGCTAAATAATTATAAAAAAATAGGATAGATGTTATCATAAAATGTTAAGATTATTAATTTAGTAACTTTCACTTTTAGTGTAATTCGGATTATACAGTGTCCGCCATAAAGATGCCATATGGGATAGTATTGAATTATTGACATTTCCAAAAAACTCTATTGGGGGTTTGCTTATGCATGTCCGACAACAAAAAATTACATTTTGATACCTGTCATGTGATCACCGGTTTGGCAGGACTGTAAAATATAGTTGACGGTGGTACCGAAAAATGGGTCAAATTGTTAAGATATGGAAAATTTTTATTAAGAAAAAGTACATAGAATACAACATGGACCCCATATACCAATTTTAAGCAGATACGAGGAAAATAAAAAAAAGTGCAAATTTTACCCCTACCATTAATTACTATATGAAAAATCATAAATTCTTGTGTCAATTTCGCAAATATTTTATTAGTTTCGACAAAAACTTTATGTATTTTAGTTGAATAAAGGTACTTGCATGTAAAAAAGAAACGAACTCCCAATATAGTATTTTTTAGAAATCTCAATAATACAAATTTTTCCCATATGTAGTCAACTTTATGACGGTATATAAGCTCGGGCGGACAAATGAAACTGACAATAAAAAATAAATTGCCCAATTCAGTCAATAACAATGAGTTATCAGAAAAAGAAATCAAAGACTAATATTGTTACAGTCCAGCAAAAACTACGAGGAGGTATGGGCATTTCTTGCCAGGAAAGGATAGGATCGTAGGGGAAATGATGTTAGTAAAAATGAAATATTTCATATAGCAACAAAAAAATCTGAAATCTCTATGAGAATAAATTATTTTTATTTTAGCGGTAATAAATAAATATTTTGGTTGACCAAATATAAATTAAAAAATTAGCAATAATTTGAAAACAAATAAATTAAAACAATTCTGAAACAACAACGCATTGGTACATTTTCATAAACACTAAAACACTTCAACACTACACTTGAACAATTTACGACACATTTTCATAAACAATACAACACTAAACTTGAGAAATTTATCTACTCGATGGACGTTTCACCATTTGTGTATTAATACATAACGTAAGAAATTCGATTTTATTAGAGATAAACCCGCGCTAGTAGTAGCAAGACACATTTTTGGGGAAAATAAAGTTTTAACAAAACTCGCGGCGCGGTTTAGTAAAATAAAAATTTTAGAAAGAAAATTATTAACTTTTAATAGAGCCTAATCAAATAAAAAATGTAAGTAGAAGAGGATCGAACTCACAACCACCCCATTTACATTTACTGCTGCTCGAGTATCTTACCGATTGAGCTACGTGATCCTGTGTTTATTATATTCTAAAACGTGTAATATGTACATACTAAAAAATTGTACTTAGTGGTTTGACATTGTTCGTTTGACGGATGAATATCCACTATATACCACTAAAATAACTTAAATATTTCATATAAAGACGTTTTTCATGTTTAGAGCGGTGTTAGTTGACGGGAATAAATAATACTCGTCGTGAAATCACACAGTTTGAGAATCGCTGAGCTTATGACTATGTCTCTCACTCCTCAGTGTACATTTCATATTTCCGTCTCAAAAGAAGTGGGAGAGAATCTTGGTAGACATACATTGACAATGTCTTTAGGCTATTGCTTTAAGTTTTTATGCAAGAGATAGTGAAAACGTATGCGCAACATCAATTCATACATCGGTCATTTTAAACTGGACCCGACTTTATTAGTGACGTAGCACATCAAAAATACGGGAAATTTGTCAATACCTAAAGATCCGGACGGAGAAACCTAACGATTATTAAAGAAAGTTAAGGTAATAAACTTAAACATCGCGTCACTTGGTTGTAAATACGTTTCTCAATGACGAATCTATATCTGCATCAGAATATAGCACTTTTAACGTGTTGAAGAAATGTATTTTCCATTTTAGCAGGACATGACGTGATTTACACTATCAGACAAGCATTGCAATTATTAACGAAACGCCCTTTTACACGAAATTTCAAGAATAGCTTGTTAGTTTTCGTCTCGAGAGCAAAATATACGATAACCTTTCAAGCAATGGCAATTATTTTTTTAGTATTTTCTGTTCATGTATAGGATACTACGAAGCCCTGGAAGGGACACCCAAAATAAAATAATTTCTGTTTTTAAAATCCGTGTTATAAATGGGAATTTTACGTTAAAATTCTGAATTATATCTCCGAATTTTAAAAATCCGACTTATAAGTCGAAATTTTATTTCAATGTTCCGGGTTATAAATTGGAATTTTAAAATTCCGAGATATAATTCAGAATTTTAAGGTAAAATTCTTAGTTATAACTCAAAATTTTAAAATTCCGACTTATAACTCGGAATTTTATAATTCTGAGTTATAAGACGGAATTTTAAAATTTCGAATTATAACTAAGAATTTTAAAATACCAAATTATAAATCAAAATTTTAAAATTTCGCGTTGCAGCATTAGTTTCAGCATGATTAATATCTCCAACTATATCACCTCCAAAATGTCATTAGAATTTTAAAATTGCCTGAAATGCCCATATTTATCAAAGTATTAAAAAATACCATATGGAAAAGTTGTTTTTAATTACATTAAGAATCTAAATTTGAAGATTTCAATGTGTTAGTTTTTTAATTTTTTAATTTTTTTTCCAAAAATATGTAAAATGATTTTTTTTAAATTTTTGGTTGTAGTTGAGTTAATATGAAATATTTCAATGCAAAAAATGTGTGTACAGTATAATTTTTCTAAGATGACACTATCGGCAATAAAACGCCAGACGAAGAGAAATGCTTATCTCACCTTTTCTCGCGCCTATTCGATTGCAGCCATGCCCTTAAGTTTATAGATGCACGTGGTTTCATTTCTTGGCTTGCTCTTGCTCAAGAATTAAATAAGGATAACTTTAAATCCCGACCTGTACTTGCACCAATTTTTTATTTACACTTTCAGAAGTTATCCTTATTGAATTCTTGAGTAAGAGTAAGACAAGAAATGAAACCACGTGTATCTACAAACTTAGTGGCGGGGTTGTAATCGTTCTCTGCTCGAATAGGCACGAGAAAAGGTGAGATATTTATTTATCTTCGTCTGGCGTTTTATTGCCGATAGTGTCATCTTAGAAAAATTATACTTTAAATGTTGCATTTCTATTTTAAATGTAATTAATAATGACAAAACATTTTTTTTACAAAAAACGATAGGATAATTGTGGACTATTTTCAGTAATTCTGAACACTTACTGTGTGTGTGAATTTTGCACGATAATCGGCTTAAATATTAAAGCAACGATTGTTAATTTAAATCAAATTTAGATCAGACAAATAAAACCAAAAATTCAAATTAAATATACTTCAATAATCTAAAAGGTGAATAATACAATTAACCTTAAACCATGTTTATGTCTTCCTTCTCTTTCCATACACATTATTATCGTATTGCAAAATTCTCAAAATTCTTGGGGGTATTTCAAGGCAGATATCCCTGATGGTGTATTCCAAATGATCGATATTTTGGAAGGGTCATCTATGGTAAACTTTATTACTTCCACATCCACGTAGTGGATTGGAAGTATAGTAATCGCAAAAAAATTTTCAAAAATTTTTATTCGTGAAATAGGTTTAGAATGTCATGAAACGTCGAGATTTTAAATTTGAGCGAAAAAAAATTTTTCTGTCTGTCTGTCTGTCAGTCTGTAACTTTTTTTTTTTGTCCGCACGCTTTCTCCGGAACGGTTTAAGATATTGACCTGAAATTTTGTACACGTATATATTATAACGAGATCTGGAACTGGATTGTTTTTTGAGGAAATCCGGTGAAGGGTTGGGGGTTAAATAGGGGTAAATAGGGGGAAATAAGTAAAGCAAGCTTGTAAGAGTACAGAAACTTGAAATTCGGTGTATGTACTAGAAGTTAAGGCCTTAGATTTTTTTATAATATTTTTCAACCCCCCCCACGACCCCTACCCCATTAAAGGGGTTGAAAAAATAAAGTTGAGATATTCATTTGAAATTCCGTACACGTATGTATTATAACGATGTCTAGAATTAGATTATATTTTGGGATGATTCCGTTGAAGGGTTGGGGGTTAATTTGGGGTAAATAGAGGAATATAAGTAAAACAAGTTGGTAAGAGTACAGAAACTTGAAATTCGGTGTATGTACTAGAAGCCAAAGCGTCAGATTTTTTTATAATATTTTTCAACCCCCCCACCATCCCTACCCCATTAATGGGGTTGACAAAATAAAGTTGAGATATTCATTTGAAATTTCGTACACGTATGTATTATAACGATGTCTGGAATTAGTTTATATTTTGAGATGATTCCGTTGAAGGGTTGGGGGTTAATTTGGGGTAAATAGAGGAATATAAATAAAACGTTGGTAAGACTACAGAAACTTGAAATTCGGTGTATGTACTAGAAGCCACAGCGTCAGATTTTCTTATAATATTTTTCAACCCAACCACCCCTACTCCAATATGAAAAGGATTGATAAAATAAAATTGAGATATTCATTTGAAATTTGGTACACATATGTATTATAACGACGTCTGAAACTAGATCATAATTTGAGATGATGTCGTTGAAGGGTTGGGGGTTAAATAGGGGCAAATAGGGGAAAATAAGTAAAGCAAGCTGGTAAGACTACAGAAATTTGGGATTCGGTGTATATACTAGAAACCAAGGCCTCAGATTTCTTTCTAATATTTTTCAAACTCTACCACCTCCGCTTCATTATTAATGGGATTTATAACATCAAATTGAGATATTCACTTGAAAGTTAGTACACGTATGTATTGTAGTGACATCTGATTGAGATGACTCCATTGAGGTGGTAGGTTGTAAATAGTGGAAAATAAGTACGGTAAACTAGAAACTTCATTTTTAACGTATATGGTAGAAATCAACTCCTCAAACTTTTCTATGACATCTACCCCAAATATTATTAAAATTCTATGACCAATAATTTCCACATACTAGAGTGCAAATATAGTCAAGATGTTTCCTTTAAAGTGACTTGGACGAATAATCTGGATGTGGAAGTAGTGATTCCTTAGGCAGCGGTTTTTTTTAAGTAACCCCATAAAAATAAATTAGAGGCGTTATGTCCGGGGATCTTGCTGGCCATGGGTATTGTGAATATCTGCCAATCCATTTACCTCTAAACAAGTTGTCTAGATAATTTCTTACATTAATAGCACTGTAAATTGAAGCGCTGTCTTGTTGAAACCACGAAACGGCTCTTTCCTCCAACCATATGTCGTCAATTAGTTCAGTAATTTCATTAATAGAAAGTTCAAATTCCAAATTGAGATTATGCCGAAAATAGGGGCCAATTTGTCTACCATTAAAAATACCGCACCAAACATTGGTTTTTAAAGAACTGGTCTTTACATTTAATCATAAATCCTGGGTTTTCGTCAGCCCACCACCTGCAATTTTGGGAACTTACTACCCCATTTGAGGACAAAGTTGCTTCGTCTGTGAATAGAATCTGCGTAGAAACAAATAGATCTCGTCCTTTAAGTTTGTTAATAAACTTTGGCTTCTACGGACGAAATTTGGGTTTCTTCAAAATTCTCCTTACACTATTAGTAGTTCCTCCTGCGTCAGTTCTGTCGAAAATTGTGGCAATCAAAGTTTGTTTATGTTCTATTACTTCAAGCAAAACGTTTTCTTTATATTTATCAACTTTACAATAATTCGTGTGTGTGGCTTTTTTCAATTGAGCCGGTTATTTTGAATTTTTAGTAAGTACGCCCAACTGCTGAATGGGAAACAGATTTTTGGGGATATTTTTTGATAAAAATAGCAGGCGTCCTCTATTGGTTCTATATCCGAATTAAAACAATTTAAATTTTTTCTTTAGTTTGAATTTTTTTAAACGATCAACAAATAGAAAAAAATTGATTTTATTAGAGACATTAATAAGGCATCGACACGTCAAAAGCCTAGCATTTGTTTTCAAAAAGTATTTGATTACCTTTCGAAAGTTATTAAATAAATTCGTATTATTCACTTTTAAGGTTATTAATTATGTCAAAACCAGTTTAAAAAACAATTGAATTAAAAAGTTTTCCATATGGTACAGACTTCTTGGCGGACACTGTATAACTCAGAATATTAAAGTTTCGAGTTATAAGTCGAAATATTAAAATTCCCAGTTGTATCTCGGAATTTTAAAGTTCCGAATTCTAATTCGGAATTTTGAAATAAAATTTCGACTTATAAGTCGGAATTTTAAAAATCTGAGTTATAATTAGGAATTTTTACGTAAAATTCCCAGTTATAACACGGAATTTTAAAAATAGAAATTATTTTATTTTAGGTGCCCCTTCCAGAGCTTCGTAGGATACTTCTCGACATACAAATATCTTGCTTCACGAAGTATTACAATTTTCTTTCTCAGTTAATTTTATACTAAAAATATTTAAGTATACATAAGGTTTAAAAAAAAATGTCTTAAATATTTTTTCATAGATGACAAATTTAATTTCGACGCCAAATTAATGAACCGGATATTAAAATCATACATACAAAATTAAAGATCTTATTACATTTTTATTAACGTTAAAGAATTTCTTCGTTCCACTAGATGAAACGCTTAATGAATAAATTGACATTTAGCTTGTAAACCGAAACATGATATTTTATGAACAAATTCATTGACCCTAAAGGATCTCGTCTGTCTAATGAAGAGCTGACCTTTTTAGTAACCTTTCAAGAGTGACCATGCATTGATCTACGCACAATTTACTTTTATTTGCCCCTAGTTTTTCAGTGGTTGTTCAATATGCCCCAGGATCTTACAGAACTGTGTGGGGTGTTTTAAATCAGAAATTTGATATACTGTATTGTTATGTTTATTTACTGACATCAATTTTAAATTATTTCCACCTATACCGGGTGAGTCACGAATTGCGCTCGCCCCGATATTTCCTAAAATATTTGTAATAGAAAATTGAAATTTGGAGGCCTTATTATTACACGACTAAAATGCCATCTTTTCAATAAAAAATCAAGTTTGGTGCGCATCCGGTTTGACCGGAAATGCCCACAACTTTGGATTTTTAAATGGAACACCCTATATATTTTTACATTTTTGGAATCTAGAGGAAATTTTGAATACAATACATCCCTTTTGGTCACTTTTTGACAGACATTAAAAATTTTATTAAAAAATCTATTTCTGAATCCAGAGTGCTGTGGTGCCCAAAATATATTATAGTTTGTGTGCTACGTTACTATAAAAATAAAAAGAGCAATATGAATTGCTTAATTCTCTAGAGGCGTTTCAATTTTTAAATGTGATTTTTACCCACTAACTCGTTTTTTTTAAATGGGAATTTAATCGTTCACCAACATTTTTAAATGCCTCATTTTCATACGAATCTAATGATACCAAAATTTTGTAAATCCGCTCAGAAATATTTGAGATTTCAGCCAAAATACAATGAAGCCAAGCTTTTAGAAACATGCGGCTAATAGATAATAGATTAGTGGGCTTTGGAAACTATAAATCTGGTAACCTAATAACATTGGAAAAATCATAGTAGCCATTGAATGTAATAAAACAATATCAGCTGTCAGACAGACTCGTGTAGTTATAGGCAATCTTGAGCTATCAAACATTTAATAATTGTGAGCGCAAAGAACGTTACAATTAAGTTTAGCATAGGTATGTGGAGGTAAACACAATTACATCCACAAGGACATTTGCAATAGAATGCGACATCAGTTCAGTTTTCAGAGTTTTATTTAAATGAACATAAATATCGGGCCTATAAATAAATAAAAATCAATTCCGCTTGAACAATTAAACTTAAACTAGGTAACAGTAGGTATCTTTAAAATAATTAATATAATTAAACCATAAATTGACATTTATAGATATTGTTCAAAATGTCCACCATTTTTTTCTATACACAATTCGGCTCTGCGTACAGTTGCTTGAATGGCTCTACGCAATTCAGCCGGCGTTATTTCATTAAGAGCCCGTACAACTTTATTTTGCAGCTCTTCACGGGTATTTGAAGAAGTTTTATAAACATTATTTTTGAGAGTGCCCCATACATAATAGTCGAGGGGTGTTAAGTCAGGTGACCTAGGAGGCCACCTGATACGACCTTGATTTGCGATAAGGCGTTCACCATGCAAGGTTGTTTAAATATTCCATTCCATCACAAGCAAGTCAAGAAATTCTGCTGTCTGGTTTTGTAAAAAGAATAAATATCGTTCGCTAGTAAGTGTTCCATCAAAAAGTATGGGTCCAATTATTCGATCTCCAAGTACTCCAAGCCAACAGTTAAACCCAAATCTTTCCTGAATATTCCCCCGCCCTACCAACCTCGGATTTTCTTGAGCCCAGTACCTAGTATTATTTCTGTTAAACATACCTTGGTTCGTAAATCTACTTTCATCTGAATATAAAATATGAAAAGGAAAACCTGGGTTTTGTTGTACTGCATTTAAGAACTACTTGCAATATACTAGCCTCCTGTCGTTATCATCTCCATAAAGATGTTGGTGTATTTGGAATTTATAAGACCGAAACTTATTTTTCATTAAAATTCTGCAAACCAAAGACTGATTAATGTCGCATTCCATTGACAATCCCCTTGTTGATGTTGGGTGTACCATCACAAATTCTAATACATCAATTTCTTTGTCCTCACTTACAATAAATGTTTGATGGTCATCTTGTTGATTAGGTTCGTTTCTTAATTCTTGTTCCACTTTGGCAAACAAGTGTCTGCTTGGATGACGTCTGTTGGGATATCCTTGCTGATACAGTTCTGCAGCTGCAGTTGAATTTTTGAGACGCTCTCCATATATCAGTAACATATCGACCTTTTCATTTCTACTAAAATTATTCATTTTCTTTCATTTTTACTCAAAGAGATTTCCGCAACGCTTTATTTTGTATCTGTCTGACAGCTGATATTGTTTTATTACATTCAATGGCTACTATGATTTTTCCAATGTTATTAGGTTACCAGATTTACACATAAATGTGCCATTTTAGTTTCCAAAGCCCACTAATCTATTCACTATTAGCCGCATGTTTCTAAAAGCTTGGTTGCATTGTATTTTGGCTGAAATCTCAAATATTTCTGAGCGGATTTTCAAAATTTTGGTATCATTAGATTCGTATGAAAATGGGGTATTTAAAAATGTTGGTGAACGATTAAATTCCCATATAAAAAAACCGAGTTAGTGGGTAAAAATCACGTTTAAAAATTTTAAACGCCTCTAGAGAATTAAGCAATGCAATCATATTGTTCTTTTTATTTTTATAGTAACGTAGCACACAAACTAAAATATATTTTGGGCACCACAGCACTCTGGATTTAGAAATAGATTTTTTAATAAAATTTTTAATGTTTATCAAAAAGTGACCAAAATGGATGTATTGTATTCAAAATTTCCTCTAGATTCCAAAAATGTAAAAATATATAGGGTTCCATTTAAAAATCGAAAGTTGTGGGCATTTCCGGTCAAACCGGATGTGCACCAAACTTGATTTTTTATTGAAAAGATGGCATTTTAGTCGTGTAATAAGGCCTCCAGATTTCAATTTTCTATTCCAAATATTTTAGGAAATATCGGGGCGAGCGCAATTCGCGACTCACCCTATGTATAATAATTAAAAGTGCGCTTTCGGAACACGAGTTTTATCTATAAGGCAAATCATATTTTTTAACACATTTCTGGTTTATAAATGGTTGGAAATTCCTGGAATGAAGGTTATTGGAAATAATTAAAAAATAGCAATATATTGGCTGGTACTAGCGGTGCAAAAGACTGATATATCATAATGTTCAGTTGACTTTTTGGCTCTTTCTGTTAAAACACACACGCAGTATTTTAATGTTGAACCACCTGAAATAATTCAGCACAAATAGACACTATTACCCAAATATTTGATTTGTGTTATTTTACGCTTGAAATGCCAATGCTGAACTTCGAAAGTGCAAATTATAATTTGCTTGTTGTGTTATATCAGCGAAATTTATTTTAATTTTAAATCTCGGGCTAAATCTGTTTAACGCACGTTAAACAATTATTACGAGCAAACAATTTATCAGCTGAACAGAGTCATCAGTTTCATATTACTGTCTGAAGTCTAGACTACCTAGGTGTGCTGCCGTAACTAATGAATCTTACTTAATTTGGAGCGTTTTATTATAACCCTATTTTAAATTCTCTCTATTTTGTGAAATGTTATGTGGTGCAATACACTCAACGAATTGTATATTAAACAACCACAAGTACTGACACTGTATTGATGTAAAATTTCAAATGTAAAAAGTTGATATTAAATGTATATTATTAAGTGGGTTGCTGATTACGATTCTGAAGACAAAAATGAATTTTGACATAATGACAGCTGTCAGTAAGCTGTCAACAAGCTGTGTATCACCAAGATATGAAAAGTTGATATTAAATACATATTCATAAGTTTCTTTTAAGTCGCTCAATACAAATCTGAAGTTGATGAAGTTGATCTCAAAATGTCGCATTCTCTAATATGGTATGGCATTGGCATTTGATTTCCTCATATCAACAAAATATGAATACAAATTTGGTGTGATATTGTAGATGAACCTAATATCGTTTGGTCTGATGGAGACGACAAGGATTGTATATAATTTACGCCGGAGCCGTGTCGCCGCTACGATACTGATCAACTCTACTCACAAGGGGGATTCAAGATACCCTTCAGACTCCCCAAGACGAAAATAGACAAAATTGTACTTACTGTGATTGCTACAGTCTGCTCTCGCCTTCGAACTCTTATGTCGGGTAGTGCAAATGTGTGTAATGAATATATCTTATAATTAGCACTTTCTCAGAAACACTTCTTAATAATTAAGACCGCCGATGGATTTTATGAGTATTCGGACGAGTACACAGACTTGGCGGGATCAGTGGTGACCCGCAGAAAGTAATTTTCCGACTCACGCCACAGAATCGCCCGTCGGTCACAAATCTTATAATTAGTGGATCAATAAGAAATCGAATTCAAAATATATTCTCATTTATTGAAATAATTCATAAAATGTAAAAAACATAAATATTCAATACTTAGCTAATGTGCATAAGGCAAACATCAAAGAGCACCACCACTCGGCAAGCTGTTACCTCCCGTGGGAGTGTAACTCATCCAGTTTCGAGATAACTATGACAATCGACTCTACAAAAAGATTCAGACTCCCAATTAGTAATATTTGTAAAATGTATCCGAAACTTTTTTGAAAATTATTCACTTTGAATTTTGCACTAAAATTATCGAAATGATTGTCAGGATGCTTAAAGAAGCTATCTATGTGAGTTCGATGGTTTTCCTGCTTTTATAATCGAACACTAATATACTTTTTTTCCGTCGACTCACCTTCGAGCGATTAGTATGGCGTTCCGCCTGAGCCGGGATAAACAGTATTTTGGGTTCGTCGGAATCGACCCTCCGACTTTGAATTCTTTGACTATTTTTCTGTACGTTTTTGGGGTTTTGTATGAGGATTATGCTAAAACCCTTGGAGGAATATTAAATGAGGATTTTGTTTTTTATTGAAAAAACTGTCCCATTGATGTTTTCCTCAATTTTGACGTTTAAAATAGCTACTCGCTACATCCTGACTGAGGATTTCGATTTGTGAACCACCAAATTCGAGGTATTTTCGAAAAACGAAATTCGTGGTACTTTCGAAAAATTCATCTCGAGGAGCGGTTTTCTGCTTTATTTACGTCTTGTTAATGTATTTTTATAAAAATAATTTCTTGAGATTTTCAAAAAATTAAATTCGTTGTACTTTCCCAAAAATTTGTTGTGCGGAGCAGTTTTCCGTTTTATGCGATTTTATTCGTTGTACTTTCGAAAAACCAAATTCGTTGCACTTTCGAAAAATCTGTTGGACGGAGCAGTATTCCGCCCCCCGTGATTTTATTCGTTGTACTTTCGAAAAAACAAATTCGTGGTACTTTCGAAAAGTTCGTCGGGCGGAGCGGTTTTCCGCTCCGTGCAACTTGAAATTTTTGGAGTGCTTTTGAAAATTCGAACGACGGAGTCCAAAGGCGATTGACCGTCGTCCTCGAGATGAAAAATCAATATTTTGGTCATTTTTAGTGAAATAATTATTTACGTGGATTTCGATTTAATATGATGCCCAAAGGTGTTTAGAAGTCTCCTTACTGATTTAAATATTATTTTTTTCATGGGAATTTTGTCTGAATTTACTTTTTTAGTAAATTGGATATTTTTTCAAATGGATCAACATCCTATGTGAAGAAAACTAAAGCTTAGATGTAACGTGTTTGTATACTCTCATTGGCTAAGTTAGCATTTAACTCCCATAAAACCTACAAAAATGAAAATTACGGTTTTAGAGCCATTTTTTATTAAAGATATTTGTGCACTTTCACACGTTCGTCCATATTTACAAAGTAACTTTATTTTTCGTGAGAATCACTTTCTCTTTTTTTTTATTGGTGTGCCCTTTTGTTCTCTGAATGATCTGGTACTCGATTTTCTTCTATGATTCCTATTTTGTTCCTCTCTCTTCAATGATCAGCAGTTGCCTCGGATTTGTATTGAGCAACCTAAGAAACTTATGAATATGCATTTAATATAAATTTTTTACATCTTCGTGATAATTGACAGCTTGTTGAGAGCTTACTGACAGCTGTCATCACGTCAAAATTCATTTTTGACTTCTGAATCGTAATCAGCAACCCAAGAAACTTAATAATATACAGTTAATATCAACTTTTCACATTTTGGTGATACTTGACAGCTTGTTGATAGCTTATTCACAGCTGTCATCACGTCAGAATTAATTTTAGCCTTCAGAATCGTAATAAGCAACCCAAACAACTTAATAATTTACATTTAATATCAACTTTTTACATCTTGGTGAAATTTGACAGCTTGTTGATAGCTGCCATTAGGTCGAATATTATTATTGACTGCAGATTTGTGATCAGCGACCCAAAGAATCCATACAAAGGTCATAAAGAATAAATAAAGAATTTTTTTCATAGAATCTCCTCTATAAAAGTTTATGGCGGTTATATGGGGTTATAAAAAAATTGAGGCAGTAAAAAAACTTTTTGTCACATTTGGTGTCAGCGCATCAGAATACTTAGGAAATGATTGCAGACAGACATTTTTTTGTAGACCAGTGTAATTGCTTAAAAATAATTAAACTACTCGACAATTGTTATGAAATTGAAGGGGATTCTATTAATTTTGATAAAGTCGAAGGGAATTAAAAAAATCAAGTGCATCCTTTAAGAGTGGTTATCTGTAAAGCATTTCTATACGTACAGACCAACTGACGGCGATGGAGAGAACTAGCAATTTTAGAACTCAACATAAGGTCAAATCAATTTAAACATGGTATCAATTTATAGAGTAGAATATTCTGATTTCAAAAAGCTATTTTTGTATCAACTCCGTGTAGAATTAATCAATTAAAAATATTAGTTTAAAAAAATCAAAAAACACGCTTTAATAACAAACCGATCTAAAAAGTAAAAAATAATTTATAATTTTTAATTATTAACAAACCAATTTATTTCATTGTAAAAAAAGCGTGAGGTGCTTATTACTATATTTTCTTATACTAACTCGACTTTCACAAATAGCTACCAATGAAATATTTATACCAGTTGATATCAAGCACCCCACGAACGAACATAAATGTAATAGTAACCAGAAGGCGAGATTTCTTGGTGCTTGATCCGCCATTTTGACGCCACCATTTTGAATTGTTAAATTTGGACCAAATAATTTTAACCTGCAATCTTGATAACCCACAGATACCGATTTTCAGTCGATTCCGACGATACTTGATAAAAGCTATCCGCCATCTTGACGCCGCCCTTTTGAATTTTTAAGTTTTGATGACATATTTGTTTTCTACTTGTCAAGCCCTTTCCTTTGATACCCATATCAAAGAGGTTGTAAAGCAAAGAATTTATATAAATAGAAGCAGATACACATTTATAAGTGTGTTGTCAGCATCTCGTACTCAAGTTCAGATATTACATTTTATAACTATCTCTTTCTTTATGATAAAAATTACTATAGCCCCATCTTTGTCGCAGTACTACTGTTTTTAACATGACAAATAAATGTAAGACAACAGGCTATTCTTATCCTCAACTACACCACAAACAACACATTTTTTCACTATTTTTACGATTCAACGAGAATAATTGTTTAAATTTACAAAACACGAAAATAATTTTGAGGTTAGAGTAGTTAAAACAGACACAGTTCTTAAATCACTAAATTCCACATATGCCTTTGCTACACTCATACCACGGTCTTGTAGTGATTGCAACAGAGATAGCGTTATAGGCAATATTGTACCTTAGAACGAAATGGTGAGAAAAAGGTATGTTGGACATGATGGCAAAAGTATCGTATAACTTGTACACTTTATCTCGGCTTCTATTTATATAAATTCTTTGTTGTAAAGAAAATGACAATCCGCCATCTTGAGGCGGCGGCCATTTTGAACATATTCTAATATTGAGTATATTGTATTGTCATCGGAGCTACAAACATTTGCCAAGTTTCATGATAATACAACAATTAGAAGTGGGTGAAAATTACGTTGAAATATTCCGTTACATTGATAGATACAAGTGAAACTAATAAAAGCGTGTTAAAAATCAATTTTGTTATCGAAGCTGAGCACTGGTGCACAGTGCACTGGGCTGGAATGAAACACCCTTGTTGAATATACACTATGCAATAGACAGTAAGCAAAATAAAAATCATATTCAAAACAAGTTTTAGGTTTCCTAGATTTTAAGTTCATTTCAGATGATTATTTTTGCACAAATTAGAAATATAGAGTTAGTGTAAAAAAATGGAATAATAATTGTAATAATAATTTTCTTTGATTATTATTATTAAATCGAGAGTGACTTCTCATTTAAACTAACCGAAAGTTAATTTGCATTTTTTAGAGAAACAGCTATCGCCTCCCCTTGTTATATTCTTCGAAGAAGCAAAACGGGCAGTAAATTCGACTTCTCAACCACTTTCAAAATGTCTGTCTGTCGATAACACGATAACTTAAGAACGAATACTCCGATTTTATTAAAATTTGGAAAATTAGTGTTAGATAGAGGTAGAACCCTACTGTTTTGAACGAAATCAATCAGTGAATAACGAAGTTATTAATTACTTTATTTTTTTTAAGTCAAAACTTTGTTTTGTTTTGTAGTGAAACCAAAAAGGAATTCTAAAGCGAAATGAATATTATTACATTGCAAAACCGGCTCCGCTTAAATTCCAATAGGGACTATTGGAATGTTTATAAACTTAAAAGTAATAAATATGTCAGATATGCTATACGATTATAGACGGCTTAATTCATCTGGCAGTGGACAAGGCCAAGGTCACTAGCTAACGTAAAGTAACATTATTTATTTACGATAAAACTGCGAAGAGCATCCTATAGAATGTGTAACAATTATATTTAAAAAGTGCCGTAAATCGACAAAAAGTGTAATGGGTAGCTCATATATTTCATATAATATACCTATTTTCAAAAGTAATGCATATTTTACTAGTTCACCAACTCGGCCTGATAAGTTTTTAATTCATTTAATTTTAATTGTGCTTTTCCACCTCGATTCAATCAAATAAACAAATTAGCTTTTGAAACTAATAATGAATTCACTACATGAATATCTGTTATTTAATCGAATTTTGCTGTTAATGCTTATTGTTATAGACAGGGTGAATCTCAATCAAGCATTGCATAGTATTCTGAAATCATACAAAAAATTTAAAAAGGAGGAGTTTATCAATTCGACTCGTATGTATGTTCTTTTTTCATGTCTGTCTAATGATTCCTCTGGAACGGATTAAGCGATTCATACGAAATTTTTGCAAACTGCAGATTATGACTCGGTGGTAGTGTTATTGAACCCTGTAAAATGATCCATTTTAAAAATAATAACATTATTAAGTAAATTAAATTCAGACCAAAATTCCCATGACTGAAACATTATCACTTCACAAAAATCAATAGCCGCCTTTGGCATCGTCTTTCATCGAAATCTGCATACAAAATTATTATTTCACTAAAAATGTCCTGAAAAAATAACTTAGAAACATTTTTCAGCTCGAGGACGATGGTCAATCATCTTTGGGCTCCGTCGTTCGAAAAATTAATATTTTTAGAAAGTACCAAAAAATTTACTTGAAAATTTCAAGATGCGCAGGGCGGAAAACCGCCCTGATTTTTCGAAAGTACCAAGAAGAGAATTGCATAGGGCGGAATTCTCAGTCAGGATGTAGAGAGTAGCCATTTTAAATGTCAAAATTTAAGAAAAAATCAATGGGACGGTTTTTTCAATAAAAACCAAAATCCACATTTAATTATTCTGCAAGTGGTGTCCGAGCCACAAGAACGTCCATAAAGAATAATCAAAAAATTCTAAGTCGGAGATTCAATTCCGACGGACCCAAAATATTCTTAATCCAGGCCCAGGCGGGAATCGCCATAGCAGTCGCTCGAATGCGAGTCGACGGAAAAAAGGTATCTTTGAGTTCAATGCCGTTAGTTCGTTCTTTCAAGTAGGTAAACCATTGAATTCATATAGATAGCTTCTTAAAACATCCTGACAAACATTACAAGCAATTCGAAAATTTCGGTGCAAAATTAAAAGTCAATAATTTTCAAGAAAGTTCGACATACATCTTATAATCAAAATTAACTGGGAGTCTGAAACCTTTCTATACAGTCGATCGTTATAGTTCTCTCGACGCTGGATGAGGAATTATATTTTTTATATTTTATGAGATTATTGTCTAAATGTTATTTGTGGCATTATCTTAATTTTTTTCCTTCTTCAATTCTTTGGGAATTTCACTGCCACATGTATGTTTTCTTTCTAAGCGGTACTAGGGGAATCTACAAAATATATCACAATTAACCAGTATTACTGGTACAAAAACCTCTACGCCCGTGACGTTTACGTCAAAGGATCAGTTAAAGGTTGGTTTTGATAACTAAACAACACAAATAAGTATAAAAGCTTGAAATTAAATATTTCGCCGACGTTTCGGAAATCTAATCTGTTTCCTTTCTCAAGGCTTTTTTTGAAAAATCTTTTTTTGCTGTGTATGACAAATACACAGCTCTAAGAATGTTTGTTATATTCAATATCCATAGATACTTACTATTTACATAGAACTGTTGATATAGTTAACAGTTTTTTAGTTTCTATACAATGTTAAGTTTGTGAAGTTCTTCTTTTAACATTGGCAGCCAAGTTGTACAGACATCTACGGAACAATTCGACACGCAATTATCCTCATTCAATAATATTATCGCGGATTCTTTTATTTTTCTTTTTTTGCTGTCTGCCTCTTTTGTTAAAATTTTTGCCGAGTCCCAGTTTATTCTATGTCCGTTCTCCCACGCGTGTTCGCAGATCTTGGACCTCTGAATTTCATTTTTTCTGATATAATTTTGATGTTCGCCCAATCTTACACTAAAAGGTCTGGATGACTCACCCACGTATTGTTTGTTGCACTTACACGGAATACTATAAATGCAGTTTTTTGAATTTTGCTCGTGGTTTGTTGGTTTCGTCTTTGTCAGAATAGATCTTAAAGTGTTGCTTGTTTGAAATACCGTCCTAATATCAAATCTATCACCGATGCGGCGCAACTTTTCGGATAATCCGCATACATAAGGAATTAACGCTGTGTAACGTTTTTCAGGTTTTTGTCGTACCTGATTGTTAGTTTCAATATTTATGAAGGTTTTATCGACAAAACCCCCAGGGTATTGGTTATTAATAAGAACTTCCTTTATAAACCGCTTCTCATTGTTTAGTATCTCATCATTAGAAGAAATGATTTTGGCCCTATCATACAAACATTTTACAACACCCCTCTTAACGTGCATCGACTGATTTGAGTTGAAATTTAAATATCTGTTGGTATGTGTTGTCACCGATTTTAAGCAATATATTTATGGAGGATTTTGAGACTAGGCATGTTCAAAATTGTGCATACAAACCGGTTATCTGGTGGAGATACGTAGATGATATCTTTGCAATCTGGCCTCATGGTATTGAGTTACTAGATAATTTTTTGGATCATTTAAATAATAAAGAACCTTCCATTAAATTCACTTTAGAAAAGGAAACTAGAAATGAATTACCATTTTTAGATGTTTTAATTAAAAGAGTAAATGGTACAATTGAAACAAGTGTTTATAGAAAACCAACACATACCAACAGATATTTAAATTTCAACTCAAATCAGTCGATGCACGTTAAGAGGGGTGTTGTAAAATGTTTGTATGATAGGGCCAAAATCATTTCTTCTAATGATGAGATACTAAACAATGAGAAGCGGTTTATAAAGGAAGTTCTTATTAATAACCAATACCCTGGGGGTTTTGTCGATAAAACCTTCATAAATATTGAAACTAACAATCAGGTACGACAAAAACCTGAAAAACGTTACACAGCGTTAATTCCTTATGTATGCGGATTATCCGAAAAGTTGCGCCGCATCGGTGATAGATTTGATATTAGGACGGTATTTCAAACAAGCAACACTTTAAGATCTATTCTGACAAAGACGAAACCAACAAACCA
The DNA here is from genome assembly GCA_963583905.1 of Stenurella melanura. Taxonomy (NCBI): domain Eukaryota; kingdom Metazoa; phylum Arthropoda; class Insecta; order Coleoptera; family Cerambycidae; genus Stenurella; species Stenurella melanura. The sequence continues at coordinate 68,318,859 of OY757313.1, forward strand.
CGAGCAAAATTCAAAAAACTGCATTTATAGTATTCCGTGTGAGTGCAACAAACAATACGTGGGTGAGTCATCCAGACCTTTTAGTGTAAGATTGGGCGAACATCAAAATTATATCAGAAAAAATGAAATTCAGAGGTCCAAGATCTGCGAACACGCGTGGGAGAACGGACATAGAATAAACTGGGACTCGGCAAAAATTTTAACAAAAGAGGCAGACAGCAAAAAAAGAAAAATAAAAGAATCCGCGATAATATTATTGAATGAGGATAATTGCGTGTCGAATTGTTCCGTAGATGTCTGTACAACTTGGCTGCCAATGTTAAAAGAAGAACTTCACAAACTTAACATTGTATAGAAACTAAAAAACTGTTAACTATATCAACAGTTCTATGTAAATAGTAAGTATCTATGGATATTGAATATAACAAACATTCTTAGAGCTGTGTATTTGTCATACACAGCAAAAAAAGATTTTTCAAAAAAAGCCTTGAGAAAGGAAACAGATTAGATTTCCGAAACGTCGGCGAAATATTTAATTTCAAGCTTTTATACTTATTTGTGTTGTTTAGTTATCAAAACCAACCTTTAACTGATCCTTTGACGTAAACGTCACGGGCGTAGAGGTTTTTTTACCAGTAATACTGGTTAATTGTGATATATTTTGTAGATTCCCCTAGTACCGCTTAGAAAGAAAACATACATGTGGCAGTGAAATTCCCAAAGAATTGAAGAAGGAAAAAAATTTATGAGATTGTTTCACTAAAAGAAAATATATCTTGAATTCGATTTCTTATTGATCCACTAATTATAACATTGACGGCCAGCGTGCGATTCTGTGGCGTAAGTCGGATAGCTACTTACTACGGGTCACCTTTGACCCCGTCAAGTTTGTGTTACGATCCGAGTACACATGGAATTCTTCGACGGTCTTAATTATTAAGAAGTGTTTCTGAGAAAGTGTTAGTTATAAGATATATTCAGTAGAAGTGCAACGCTCGACGTCAGATTACGACGGAGGAAGCAGACTGTAGCAATCACAGTAACTATAATTTTATTTAGGGAGTCTGAAGGGTAACTGGAATGTCCCTTGTGAGTAGAGTTGCTAGATATCGTAGCAATGACACAGCTACGGCCTAATTAATATAAAATTCTGGTAGTGTCCATCTACAGTACTACCACACGTGTTTCGTCCAGCTACGTCTAGTATAAGGAGAGCAAAAATCGGAAAGGAGTAATTTCCATCAGCGAATATTTGGCGAAGATGCAGGTTACAAGAAATAATTTGTATATATTGTCTGTAATTGTTTATTTGTGGCATATTCAGATTTTCTTACTTTTTATTGGGTATTTTGCCACTGAAACATATTTAAAAATATTAATGAAAAAACCTCTTCGCCAAACGGATCAGACAGAGGTTGGTTCTTGAGCACTTGACTGTTTCAAAAAGTCTCACACCTAAAAATATATAAACTAGAACAATGTTATAAACTAAAAACTGAAAATCAAAGCTAGAGGTAGTTAACGTTTCGGAAGAGAATCTACTTCCGTTCTCAAAACTTTTTTGGCCGTCAACCATGACAGTTCTTTGTTTATGTATTTCCATAGTCACGTGAGACATTAAATTATATTTATCTTATTTTTACTTACTGTCTGATCCGTTTGACGCAGAGGTTTTTTCATTAATATTTTTAAATATTTTTCAGTGGCAAAATACCCAATAAAAAGTAAGAAAATAATTTGTATTGAAGAACATTCGAAGTTATGGCGAAGTTGCACGTGAAACAAACGGGGCTTCCATAATTACATAATTTTTACAGATTTACAAGAAATTGGGTCATTAATAAAGGTGACAAATAAAAAAAAATTGAACCACTTTTAAATCAACCGTCACTAAAAACAATGATATAAAATTTCACTATTGCTCAGTTAATTGAACCTTTCTTCCTAATATCGATTTTGAGGTCGATGAAACAATAAACAAACAACTAACTTTACTTTCAATCAAAACGTAAACCGTCGATCAGACAGATTCAGTAACCATGAAAACAATTGTACTTTCAATGATTGAGCAGACAGTTAAAGTTTAACACATCACGCCACTAACGGACTTCGTCTGGGAAACAGCGCAAAAATTCTACGCCTTTCGACTGAGCGATAATCCGCTAACGCGCAACATAACCCAAATCAGAGTGCATAATGCCCCCTCTCGGATAAAACACCCCCTACCATATTAGGTGTTGCCTATCTTTCAGCACCGTCTCTAGCCAAACTTTCCCTTACCAAAACTTTTATCTATCCTACACTTTTCCTTTCACATCTTTTATACCGTACCTATCCTTTCACCTTTCCTATTTGGCATATGTTTGTCTTTTTGTATTTCTAGCCATCTTATCCCTTTTTGTTCCAAATCCACTCTAGACCGATAAACTTCATAAAAATAAAAACTATTTTAAAACTATAACCCTACCTTTTCACACCTTCCGAACGGTGGACAGACTGTTATGATTTAATTGCCACGAACGGGTTTCTTCGTTAAGTATTTTCCCGTGCCAGCAATCAAAATTCAAACAGTGCGTCGTCCTCAGGTTATAAATAATTTAAGTGTTTTCATTGTTTTAAATCTACGTAGTAGATATGCTTAATATTAATGTTAATTTTAAGCTGCCACAGTCGGCAGGGGTATTAACTGTTCTTTTTAATTTATTGAGCTGAACCAAGATCTGCCCAACCATACATGCATCGCGACGCTACGCGCCGTGGTTGTCTGGTTGGTTCCGGATCATGATACGGGGAAGCAATGACTGTATATTTTAACTGTTAATAAATTTGTATTGATTGACAGAGATCGAAAGTAATGATCCTAAATCAAACAAATATTTACCCGACTTCAAAATCGATAATGGGTAATGTGGTTCAATTAACCAAACGAAGGCGAAATTATATTTTTTAAATTTTTAGTGACAAATTTCTTAAAGGCAGTTCAATTTTTCTATTTAATTTTTTTCGTCGACCTCAAACAAAAGTGCTCTATGGTTGGACCTAGCTCACCATTACAAGCCTATGTTAGTCTATAAATGTGCCAGTAACATTAGCCGTAGGTTAAATGGTATTCACTTACTTTTTTAGAATCACCTGTGGAGTTGTTGATTAAACTAACAGTATTTATTTTAATCAAATCATTTACATCATAGGTATCAATTAATATAAAGTAGTAAAAAATATTCAATTTATTACAAAAATTAATAAATGATTTTAAAAATTTTCGGTCGAAGCACATGACATTGCTGGAATTATCAATAATTCCTTTGTAGGTCTTTTTTATGATTCTCCAATTGACTTTAGAGTAAGTATACCATTATCCACATACTCATCACACCTAAGCGTATAACGGCTCAAATTCAACACTGCCTCCCCGATTATTATTTTGGTAATAAAACTCATTTCTGCCATTTTTGTAAAACTTTATGCGCAATTATGCGCCAATTATAAATATAGATTAATATTTGTCATGTAGGTAGACTAATTAATTTTACCTTTTCAATTAAATAAATACGTCGCTTTCTATACTTTCACTTATAAAATGTTTATTTTACAAAACAGCTCTGTGTAAGTGATATTTTTAAAATATTCTTACCATTCTTAACATGACTGAATTAATAAAAGTGTAGTTTCGGTAATTTTGTTGGTATTTTTTCAATCCCTTACAACATACTATAGACCAAATTTACGATACTCGACAAAGAGAACAGGAGCCTGTCTAAAAACGTGCAGCAAAAAAGGACATAGGTACACGATTTGTATATTTGGGCCAAGTTTTGTATAATCCTTTGCCAACGAACATTAGGTGTAGTAAGACCGTGTATATTTTTAAAAGAAACGTAAATAATTGGTTGAGAGGAAAAGAAAATATTGTTATTTTCTATTATATTCAATTGTAAGAATAATTTGATTGTTTTTTCTGTTGACTTATTATTTTGTAAGGTTGTATTTCATGTCATTTTGAATTAAAATAATTTAAAGAAAACAAATATAATAAAAACAATAAACATGCCAATTATCTTTACACAAGTTATTAAAACTTAATATGGATGTATAACTATATTTATTTTATAATTTAATATATTCTATAATTATTCTTTATTGTAAATTTCTTATTGTAAATGTATTATTAATATACCCCTTCTTTAGCTTCCATTTTTAAAATAATAATATTTGGAGCTCATTGCCGAATTTAAAATTATTTATCAACTTTTCCTGGTCTTGACCCCACTGTACGACATGATTATCATAATATTGTAAATTTCTTATTGTAAATGTATTATTAATATACCCCTTCTTTAGCTTCCATTTTTAAAATAATAATATTTGGAGCTCATTGCCGAATTTAAAATTATTTATCAACTTTTCCTGGTCTTGACCCCACTGTACGACATGATTATCATAATACTTGTATATTTTAAGAAGTGTACAATATTTCTCATAGAAATTGAAACCATTTGTAATTTTTGTATTTTTGTACACCATTTTTTTATATGATTTGTTTCATAATATCGATTATCAGAAATCATACTAATTTACACAGGATAATTTAAAAGCCCACATCAAGGAACATTTCCAATTACTCTGAATATAATAAGTAATATATTAATTCTGCGAGCATACCAGAAATTACGCTTTAATTTAAATTTAATAAACCAAAAATGAATTAACTTTCTGGCCTGGATCCTCGGATTAATTTAATTTTCCTCTAATATACTAAGACAATATTATTCATGGCTCCGACAAAATAGAGCAAAAAGTTATGTTACAAATGATACTTTAATTTCCCTTAAGTCACGATAACGATATTATAAGCGTAGAAATTTCCATAACAATTAATAACTTGAAAGTCTAATTTAAATCGAGCTTAATCCGATTGAAATGGGGAATACTTGTGGAAATTAACAGAATTTTGTTAGCAAAACCATGTTCCTCATCTCCCAGACTGTTTCGTATTGGGATTCAGTCACAAAATTACAAGAGTGCGTATAAATATGTAAATTGGTGAAAATTTGCTTTGTCCCACATCAAAGTTGGAGGTGCGAGGGTCCAAAATAAGAATTGATTTAAAACGAGGGATACATGTTATTGCATCTCGATATGTAAATATGGATTCATATAATCTATAACAACGGAGTAGAGCAAGGAAACTTTTTATTGGATTTATGTTTAGAGTTCTATAATATTCAGATATATCATTTTCATGTAGTGTGCAGTTTAAAAGAAGATAACATGGAACGAAAGTGAAATTTGATTATGCGGTAAATCAGGTTGTTTGAAACTTGAAACATATTTGTATTGAGCTGTTCCATTTTATTTTTCAGTTCCAAATTTACAGATATGCAAGAAATGTTATATCCGTCATATCTTCATTCTTCAGTGGAACTAGAGTCCTAATGTAATATTTTACTGTTGATTTAGTTATATCAATTTTAAAATAAACGTTTCAATTTATGATAATATTATTAATTATTTATTTCTTTTAGACATATTACAACATAAAAAAATGGAACATTTTCTTAGGATTACTGTACTTATAAAGAATACATTCTTAGCATTTAATTTGTCAAAATAGTGAAATAATACAAAATTACCAGTTTACATTAGTGTTTCTAAAAACTTATTTATACTTTAACGACAATTACTACTTGTAAGTAATTCATTTATTAAACAAGTTACCATAGTTATAGTAAGGGGACATTTTGAAAGCGGCGGTCATGTGGGCTGGTACAATTAAATTGTCCTTATATCTAGTCTCATATAAATGATGACCTGCCAATGTTCGATACTTGTTAATATTACACTTGACATATTTTAAGAATTTACAGTTAAAAATACAGGGAAGAAAAAGTTATTCCTTTTCAATGAACTTAGGTCTAGCTTGCCCCAAACCAAAATGTTGAGACATATGGAAATATGCGAGTGCATAGTACACGTTGAGACAGCCGGATTCGTCTAGCATATGCTTTAGCTTGTTTAACTCGACAAACATGATTGATATGTAACATTTCAAGTCTGTGTCTTCATTTTACTTGGTTAAGCCTTTTACTAATGGAGTGGGTCTGGTCGTGAGGGTGGCATACGTCAAAAAAAAACTGATACCTTGGCTTCTAGTACATACACCAAATCCTGAACTCTTACTAACTGACTTTTCTTATTCGCCCTTATGTACTCCTATTCATTCGCCAACCCTAGAACTGAATGATCTCAAATTATAATCTAATTCCAGATCACTTTATTATATAAGTGTAGCCCCGTTAGTAATGAAGTGGGGGTGGTGGTGGGAGTGGCAGATGTCATAAAAAGTGAGATCTTGATTTCTAGTGTGTACACCAAATTCCCAGTTTGTGGACTATTTCTAGCATGCTTTATTTATTTACACCTATTTATTCTTCAATCCTTCAATGGAATAAGTCCAAAATATATTCTAGTTTCAGACCTAGTCATAATACATACGCATATCAAACAAGTCAATTTATTAAACCTTTTTAGAGTAACGTTGCGCACAAAAAAGAAGTTACAGACCGACGGACGGACCTAAAATATTTTATTTTTTTTTTATTACTATACTTATACAGATTCGGAAAATGCAATTTAGTGTATAGGAATAACGATGTAATTGACCACGCCCCGCAAGTTCCATAAATCGTGAAAGCAGAGACACACAATGAATTGAATTTAGTACGGCATGAACTAAGGATGGATGTGGACGTACGTAATAATTTCTGTACGAAACGAGAAAATATCTCTTCGTCAAAAGCGAAGAAGTTATTTGTCACATTTTTGACAAATAATTTCTTCTATTGAAAACATTTCAGCAGTTTCTTTTTTGGCCGTAAATGCGATGGGAATAAAATAATAATTATTGTTAAAACTGAAATGAAAATACACCATTAAAATAAAATTAAATAACTCGGAAAGTAAAATCAACTAATGATTATCAAAAAATAAATTATTCTTATTAAATTACAAAAATAGAATATTAAAATAAAATTAAATAACCCCCAGAAACTAAAATCAACTAATAATTTTCAAACAATAAATTAATGAAGTAAGGATTTAAAGAAACCACCTTCTTGTGCCAAACAATAGCCAAATCGATTATACAATGAACCTCTTATATCATTGAGTTGATTTGCAGCAATGCTTGCACAAAGTTGGATAAGTTTTTCCCGTAATTCAACTAAATTATTGGCTCGTCCAAACGCATGTTTGTACCCGGTTTCCTTTAAAAGCCCCACAGAAAGAAATCATGGGGTGCTAGATCAGGTGACCTGGAGCGCCATTTTATCATTCCTCTCGTAGCTATTAAACGATTGGGAAATGTTCTTTCCAGAAAAGTAATAACAGTTAAGGTATTGTAACTTGGGCAGCCGTCTTGTTGAATCCAAATGTCGTCAAAGTTGACAGGAAGATTTTGAACTGCAGGAATTATTTGGTTTTGTAAAAGCTCTAAATATTTATTGCCATTTAAATTGCCATCGATTAGCAGTGGGCCTATAATATGATTGTCTAAAATTCCCGCCCAAACGTTCAACTTTTGAGGATACTGAGTTCGCACAGCAACACTCAAATGTTTATTTTTTCGAGACCAATATCGTACTACGGACGGATTGTGTTTCCTATCTATTGAAATGGATGATTCATCTGTAAACAATAAATTCTTTAAGAAGTTTTCATTCTCATTCACTTTATTTATCATGATTTCACAAAATTCCATCGGTTTGAAATTGTCCTCGGGAAATATTTCTTGCGTTGTTTGAACTTTAAAACAACTGTACCCATTTCTTTCCAAATATTTCTTACAGTTCTTTCCTTCATGTCAACTCCATCAGCAATTTGTCTGCTAGAACAAGGTTCACTAGTTTCAACAAGTGCACAGACATTAGTTTCGCGAATTTCACGTTCTTCGCTCATTTGTTGATGACGGGGTTCGGGTTGACAGCATTTTTTACAATAATTCACGACACACCCGAAATTCTCAAATTTTTTAATAATGTATGAAATTATGCTAGCTGAGGAGATTGGTCTGTCTTGATATGCCTCAGTAAATAAATTTATTGTGTCATCAGAGGAATGGCCCCCGAATTGCACTTTTTCTGCAGTTGTATAAACACACGGCATTTTAATAGCGGGATTGAGATTAATTTATTTTATTCCCACACGTCTAAATAGCTACGCTATTAAAAGCAGAATGGGTGCGCTCGCGCTGTTCTCAACTCGTCGCGGTTAAGCGATGGACCAATGCCCTGGCATTGTTCTACGACAAGGCGTGGTTTGCCTGCGCAGAAACAAGTTTACGTACCTAAAATTAAATTTGCTGAATCTGTATACTATATGCCACTCTACTACGTATCCAATCTGTTGGATATTATGGTATTATTTTGAAAGCCTACTCGCCAAAACACGCTAAATCTCAGCCGATCTGCACTAAAACATTTGCTTATGTGATATTACCTTTGTGCAAAACAATAATCTCAATAATACATCGATTGCTGTGACCTTCTGGAATAGTAAAATTCGTACTATTTCAATTTTCTCTGTGTCGATGTCGGGAATAACTTAATTTGATACATTTGATATACAAATTGATACATTATTCTGAAAGTTCCTATTTCACACTTATTATAGACCCTTGTTAAAGGTATATGTATACAGGTTAACCGTTACTAATCATAGCATTGTCGAATATATCACGCTATGGACCATTAATTGAATCTATCCATTAAATATTCAAAGCCAAATACTTTTATAAAGTAGTAATTTATGTCAAATCAAATTTACAGACAATATTAAAAAAAAATGCAGTAAATTTTTCCAACTTATTGAGATGTATCAGATGAAATAAACTAAAATGTTTTTATTGCAGTTAACAACATTATAACACAATATCTAAAAACAATTACATATTATCGTATTAAATATGAAGTTGCCAGAAAGATCGTTGTAAAATCCAATTCAGAGAAGTGTGACATATTCCATTAAGAAAATTCAAATCACGTTACAATTCGAATCTTCTAGATATCTCCAATAATTGCACTGACTTTCTCAATTTCCTAATTTTCAATTTTTGTAAACTAAGACATTATCCTGTGTATATTTTTCCGAGCAAAATCCAACGATGGCATACTGATTTATGTTTTGAAATCTGAAGAAAATCGTTAGAGCCGTGTTTGAGAAAATTTCGAGAAAATAAAAAATGGTGACATTTGTTCATCAATAATTGAATGCTCTTATACGTAGAACAAGCTGTAAGATTTTCTGTCTCTCGAATTGGATACCGAGTATATCAGGAAATAAAGATAAGGGATGGAGGCAATTTATTTACTAACTTCAAACTTTTTCTAGAGTTAGCAGTTTTCGAGAAAGTCATATTTATAAAAAATTGACCAATAAACTAATGTTATACTCATAGCATTTATTAGATAAAACAAATGAAGTATGCAGTTTTCGAATTACTAAAGATTTCTTTATAATTGATAATACAACTTTAATGATTTTTCTTTAGCATTATGTCAGGAACATTACTTTTTCTACTTGTAAAAATGTGGACATCAATTTTTTGGTATTCACGCACTAAATCTGAAATGCATTGAAAATGAGTCATAAATTGTTATTTTCTAATGTTATGTATAAAAAGTTCAATACTGATTTTTTTTCTTCAAAGCCTGGTGAAAAAATCAACCACTTTATTTTAAATTAGGTAATTACTGTTGAATTGTTGTAAATTATCACAAATCACTTATTGTAATTTAATGTTTTCATGTTCTTTTACAATGCTGGGTTTTTGCAAATTATTTTAGACGATAAACGTCTTTCTGTTAATATACTTTATTCTTCGAGGAACTAAATTATAATTAGATCTCCTTCTACCTCAGAAAAAACCGCTGCCTAAGGAATCACTACTTCCGCATCCAGAATTTTTATCCAAGTCACTTTAAACATCTTGACTACATTTGCACTCTAGCATGTGGTAATTATTGGTCATAGAATTTTAATAATATTTGGAGCAGATGTCATAGGAAAGTTTGAGTTGTTGTTTCCTATTATATAGGTACGTTAAAAATGAAGTTTTTAGTTTACCCTACTTATCTTCCCACATTTACAACCTACCATGTCCCACCCCTTTAGTGGAATCATCTCAATCAGATGTCATTACAACACATACGTGTATTAACTTTCAAGTAAATATCTCAATTTTATTTTATCAAACCCATTAAGAAAAATATTAGAAAGATATCTGAGGCCTTGGTTTCTAGTACATATACCAAATTCCACATTTTTGTATTCTTACCAGCTTGATGTACTTATATTTCTTTATTTACACCTATTTAACTCTCAACCCTTCAACGGAATCATCTCAAAATATAATCTAGTTCCAGATGTCGTTATAATACATACGTGTCCCAAATTTCAAGTGAATATCCCAATTTCATTGTACCACCCCTTTAATAATGGATTAAGGGTGGTGGTGGTGGGTTGAAAAATATTACTAAAAAATCTGAGGCCTTGGCTTCTAGGGCATATACCGAATTTCAAGTTTCTGTACTCTTACCAGTTTGCTCTACTTATTTCCCCATATTTACCCCCATATCCCCCAACCCTTCACGGGATATCTTCAAAAAAGAATCCAGTTCCAGATCTCATTATAATATATGTGTACAAAATTTCAAGTCAATATATTAGAGATCGACAGACCGACAGACAGCTCAAATTTAAAATCTCGACATTTCATGACATTCTAAACCTATTTCAAGAAAAATCATTTTTGATTTTTTTTCTACTATTACTATACTTCCAATCCACTACGTGGATGTGGAAGTAATTAAGCCGAGGAAATTGAATGAGATACTTGAAATTTATTTGTGCTCCAATAATCTAAGGTTACAGCTTGAAAACTCTTATATTCTACATACGCGACGTATTATTATAATTTTAGATGATTTTACTAAAGTTTTTGATCAAGCACACAAAATCGAACAGAAGTCGCATATGACCAAAAGTTAAAAGAGGGCGAGTTGGGCGTGTCTAATCTCAATGGCATTATACAAAAATGAATTGAGTCTTATTGGAACAAAATGCTAGTCCATTAAATATTCGCAGTCGGCCACGCACCACTGCCACTTTCATTCGTCTTCAGTTTTATATTCTGTGTATTTCCCATATATGGAACAATGTCCATTTGTACATAACTTAAATAATACTAGAATTATGGATAATTGTTATTTTTATATTTGCAACAATAATTTGTCAACTTATACACAGGTTCGAATGGGTTGTTCTATGGCACTGTAAAACAATAATGCTATCACGTATATTTATCAAAATTAAATGAACAAATTTACATTAAAATTTATAATTTTTGATAATTATCTGTGTATATTTTACATACTATATTTAATTTAAAATTGTAATACGTACTTTATGAAAATGTTAATTGAAGCTAAATTGTAGCTACATTAATAAATGCACCATGCCAAATGCAATTAATGAATTTTATTCAATATTCGGATCGTGTCATTAAAAACATTACTTTAAATCACTTTGAAGCACATGCATGTTAAGCACTTTAACGAAATACTAATGAATGTATAAAAAAACGATAATGTAAATTTAGTAGCCAATTTTTCTAAAGTGAATTCTCATACACAAACCAGTATGAATAGTGACAAAAGACCGAATTGGTTGAATTCGTTCGACCATGAGTAAGTAAGTAAGTAACTAAGTAAGTAAACATTTATTTCTCACTGTTATCACAATAATTAAAATAAGTGATGTCAATATACTTACAATGTGACAACAAAGAAACCTACTAAAGGTGTATAGGGAAAAATAGATAATGGATGTATATGTACAGGGTGCGCCAAAGTTCTGAATTTGGTCGATTACGGCTCTATTTGAAATGGTGGAAATATATTGTTTATAGATTATTTTCTTGATTTTCAATTCTGAATAACCAGAAAATATGTACAATTATACAGGGTATTCCGTTTTCGTTGTCCGGGCAACAACTTCGTTATTTTAAATGGAACACCCTATATTTTTTTCCATTATCGAGTTACTCATCTAATTATATTCATAAATCTATTAAGGTGGTAGGTACTTAAAATTAACCGTTTACGATATAAAAGAGATTTTTTGACAAAAAGTGAGGTTTACTGACAAGTTTTTGAGTACCTCTGATTTCATAGACAAGAGAGTTTTCAAAATTCTGCTTATACCGTTATGTTGAGCATATTAAGGGCTAGTAGGGCAGAAACATTATTAACATTAATCTTATACAGAGTGCTGAAAAAATTGAGTTTATTTTTTCGCTAATAAAAAAGGCCGTAATTCAATTTTTTCAAATGGGACGTACTATTTTCAGTTCTGTCATCTAATGAAGTGTTAAATTATCTTTCCATTGATATATCATAGTAGGTATTTATCTTTAAAAGTTGCATATATTAAGGTTAATTTTCTGGATCAGACTAATTGTGTAGTACTACAAGCAGTTTTCCATAATTAATTATTAGCCTTCTGAAATATTATTTTTTTACTTAGAATTGTTGGACAAAGAATTGAAATTAATACCAGCACGTATGTAATAAAGAATTTACTTATAATAAAAAAACAATTACTTTAACAAATGTTCAAAATGTTCACCATTTCGATCGAGACACATCTGAGTCCTCTTCCTAAATGAATGACGCATTTCTTGCAGCATCTGCGGAGTAATGGATGCAAAGGCACGTCTGATCCTATTTTTCATGTCATCAACAGTGGTAGAAGTGTCGCGATAAACTATATCCTTTACATAGCCCCGTAAAAAAAAGTCCATACCTGTCAGATCGGGCGACCTTGCAGGCCATGCTATTGCTGCGCCACGGCCTATCCACATATCATTGAAGTTGCGATCTAACCATTCTCTGACATTTGCTGCAAAATGAGGCGGAGCTCCATCTTGTTGAAACCACACTTTTTGCCGTATATCAAGAGGAACGTTTTCTAGGAGAACCGGCAATTCATTTTCCAAAAAATCGTGATATATTCTTCCATTTAAGGGTCCATTAAAGAAATGAGATCCAATAACAATCGGCCCTACTACAGCACCCCATACATTTAATGACCACCTCTGTTGGGAAACTGTTTTTAATAAATGAGGATTGACATCTGAATAATAATGAAAATTGTGTCCATTGACAGTCATTTTTCTTGCTGGAACTTAATTCATGAGGTTTGTACTGCACCACCAGTTTCGATAAATCTGTCTCTAAGATTACTAAATGCAGGTTCTAAAGGGTGTCTCCTTTCAGGATATGTGGTTTTATAGACTCGGGATGCTAAGAGGCTGTTCCTTGAGCACTCCCCCAGAATAAAATCATGTCAACCATTTCTTCCCGCGAATAATTCATATTTATTTTGAAACACTTCTTCACTGGACAAATCAATAGACAAACATAAACTAACGACAAGCTAGAATGTGCAAATACCTAATACGTTCCACTCCTGGCAAACCTAGAATTACATAGCGTGTTACAACGTGAATGAATGCGATGGATTTAAGATAAACAACGATAGATATAATTTGCAGCGATGTCAAGTTAATAACAGTGTCCACACCCCAGATTAGTAAAGTGGGAGGTTGCCTATTGACTTTTCAAGGGCGAGTCAAGATGCCATATTGCGCGTCATTGTGCCTGCCCTGTGTTTGAACAAAGTTTTTCTGTATGATTTCATTTTGAATACGAGTAATATAGAACACTAAAACTTAGGTCGAAAAGAAAAACACGGGAATGTTACATAAATTACACCTTTTCAATATGAAATCATACAGAAAAACTTTGTTCAAACACAGGGCAGGCACTATGATGCGCAATATGGCGTCTTGATTCGACCTTGAAAAGTTAGTAGGCTACCTCACTCATGTTTACTAATCTTGGTCCACACCATCGCCTCGGCGCGGAGCGAACAAACTCAGCACGTGGCATCAACGGATGTATCACCTCTCTGTCTACATGAGCCACCATGAGCAGTATGCTTTGAAGATTGTCGTGCCAGCTCGTAAAAGTTGAGTTTGCACGACAAACAACAAGTCATACTGTCAAAGTTAATTTATGTGATGTAATGTGATGTAAAATTATGTGAATTTCAGTCAGACAGATATTTAACCTTAATATCTATGCAACCCTTAAAGATAAATACCTACTATGATATATCAGTGGAAAGATAATTTAACACTTCATTAGATGACAGAACTGAAAATAGTACGTCCCATTTGAAAAAATTAAATTACGGCCCTTTTTATTAGCAAAAAAATAAACTCAATTTTTTCAGCACTCTGTATAAGATTAATGTTAATAACGTTTCTACCCTACTAGCCCTTAATATGCCCAACATAACAGTATAAGCAGAATTTTGATAACTCTCTTATCTATGAAATCAGAGGTACTCAAAAACTTATCCGCAAACCTCAATTTTTGTCAATAAATCTCTTTTATATCGTAAACGGTTCAGTTTAAGTACCTACCACCTTAATAGAGTTATGAATATAATTAGATGGGTAACTCGATAAATGAAAAAAATATAGGGTGTTCCATTTAAAATAACGAAGTTGTTGCCCAGACAACGAAAACGGAATACCCTGTATAATTGTACATATTTTCTGGTTATTCAGAATTGAAAATCAAGAAAATAATCTATAAACAATATATTTCCACCATTTCAAATAGAGCCGTAATCGACCAAATTCAGAACTTTGGCGCACCCTGTATATACATGACGAAATTTTAGTTCATATATAGGTATGTTCTTACTTGATTCTTAATTGTAATTACCTCCCGATGATGCTAGCGTAATTAGCGAAACGCGCGTAGTAACTCACAGTTCTTTATCAAAGTTATTACATTATTTAATGTAAGAATTTATTAAATAAATGTTATTAGATATTTAGGAAAAGACCCACATTTTTTAAATTTTTTGAAAAAAAATTAAAAAAATACTTATAAGTCTTCCCTAAATGTCTGATAATACTCATTTGATAGGACCGCAGTATTTCCTGTTAACTGCAAATTTGGCATTTCAAACTCTTCAAAAATCGAAGAAAGAAATCGAAATTTGCGTGTTAACGAACCACTCAAATCGAAATGTAATTATTATTTCGTACTGAATCATAAACATATTTCTTCGATTACAAACATTGACTTGCACAATTATAGGATGAAAAGTAAATTTTGCCATTTTAGTAAACTCTGCAATTAAACTCAGTATATAAAAAATATAAGATGTTTCAAAAATACATCGATATACTCAAATTTATGAATAATCACATCTTCCTCGTATATATGAAAATATTTATTTCTTCAAAAATAACCGTGAATATAAATTTCGAATGCTGCAAATAATTACGAGTAAGTCTTTGGTACTGTTTCTATATAATCTTTCTGCATCTGATCCAGGTCTCTTTCCGATATTCATTGCGTGCATCGGTACCAACAGTAAAAGGAAATGCGATAGATAAACAGTAACATCAAATGTCAATATCAATTTGTTTACTGCTGTCAAAGTGCATATTGGAACCAGCAGCGGCTCTCTAATATACGTGTTCCTGATAAACGAACCTTTGTAGTCATTGTGCCTCATTTAAGGGACCTATGGACATTTTCAACCCATGGCTGTTAGAACCTGTACGCGATCTCAGAGAACATGCTTAAACGCATGTTTTAGGACCAAGTATTTTCAGGCTTTCTGCTTAAGGTGTTTTCAAAAGTACGTAAGTACTAAAAAATATACCAACTGTTTATGTTTTTGAGTTTTATTTATAATTTGATCGGTTTGTGTTGCCAACCTTCTAATAAATGTGAATAATTTTATTTCTTGGCATGCGATCGAATGAATAAAAGTGAATCAATTTATTTAAAAATTGTCATTGGTCTTTAAGTACATAAGGTCTGACAGATTGAAATATATTGATGTTTTTTAAGAACACATGTATTTAAAGCATAAAACATAAAGTATATAAGCAATTAAGAGACCTTTGTGAGTTCGGTATAATGAAGAAACTAGAACTTCAGTTTTATATAAAGCAGTTATGCAAATGCATATAAAATAAATTACACTACAAGAAAAAAAACCTTATTCCCGTGATTCACTAGCGAACATTTCTAAGGCAACACAAAGTTTTTATTATTCCTAGTCGTTTTATGTTACTCATGAAAGTGTAAGGTAAATTTGTTCGTGATAAGAAACAATTCGGCCTTTTTATGTTTATCCAGCTAGATAGTTTCGAATGTTTGATGATATCCCGATAAAGAATATTGACTGTAAACCCGTCTGTCGAATATTTTTGAGATAAGGTAGTCGTAGTCTATCCACTTACATGCAAGTTGCCCTATTTAGATAAATGTTCTGATATGTTCACAACACATCGAGCATGTCACATTGGAAAATACATTTACTAGTCTACGGCATAATAAAACTATCGGGTAAACTTTACAAACAAAATAAATGGGCTGATTAAACAAAACATGACACTTTCTTTCGTATAGAATTTATAGAATTTACATAATTATTATTTTTAGCCTATATCCAAAAAGTATAAAGTTCGACCCGTACGTATGATTTTCTATGTTCATACTTACTGCAAAAGCGAATTCTACAAACTTTAGAGTATGGCTCTGAGGTGGTCCCATATCAGTTTCAAGCTAATATAAAGTCCTACTTTTATAGAGAAAAAATCTATTCGAGAATATTGCAAATGCACTAGTGATACTTTCGTCGCAATTGCATTAAATTTGGTAGTTAAATACTTAGCAGTAGTCGCTATTAAATCTGATGTGAAAAGTTAAAAATTCAAAATTGCCAATAAGTTTGGCATAACTGAATAATTCTCTGACAACAAAACTGATGGAAACATTTGATAATTGAAAATAAAAATTTTCATTTATTTTGTAGAAACTACATAATGGGCTAATAAAATGAGTGAAAAAATGAACCAACTTTAGAAAACGGTTATTAAAAATTATTACCTAATATTGATATTGACATTAGTTAAAAATATGCTCGATTTTGCTATTCCTTATTTTCACACCTAAAATAAACATTAGAAAAAATATCCTAAACTTGATTATTTTCCCGCCATTCTTACATAACTTATTCTCTGGAAACGCCTTTTCATATGTTTTGTGTGTCACCCAGTTGGCACTAGAGTAAATCGCACAAAGGTTATGTCTTACTAGGAAGTTGCCTGAATGAAATATGGGAGAAAAACTTTGCGAACCAAATTTTCACACACTCTTTGACATACATTTTTGACCTTATTTAACCAACTTCAAAAATTTTTTTAAATGAGGATTATCAATGTTTCTCTTTACGTTTGTTTAAAAATTTACAGAAGTTGCAATTTGCAAGCTTGGTTAAGACATTGAAAACGAACTTCGCTAACTTTCAAGTCTGATATGATATTTACAAAATCTGCAAAATATAAGGGATATAAATAAAGAAAAGTTTTAAATATGTTCAAACTTTTATTAAGCTGTGGCTTAGAAAGTACAAAAGTTACACAACTCGGAGTAATTATTGTAACAGGCTTTATATTAATAGTCCACAAAAAAATGGTTTGATTTTTTTTTAAATTAAGCAACAATGTATGTATGTACTATAGTACATACTTGTATGGAGCTATGTTAATACCCCTACTTTTCTACAAATACCGACGTTGGAGTGGTGGGTGGTACCATCCCTCCAACTATGGAAAATTGGATGGTAATATTTAAATTCACAAAAACATGATCATGTCTTACATTAACACTAAAAATTTTTAGTTACCATCCAATCACCTATATTATTAAACATTTGACCAAGATAAAGTAAATCACACATAATCTTTTACATCGAGGCCTATGTATAATGCAATTACTGTCAATACCCCTTAGTTTGTTAATTTCATTTGTCATTTATACTTATAACTAAAAATTTTTATTAATAAATATTTACATGGTAGTAGTGTAAGATCTATTAGTTATGTGTTTTTTTTTCACTGTATATTCAGTTATAAGTTAGGGCAGAAAACAACATCTTAAGTTGAATTTCTTTAATTCCTCACATCTCTTTTTCAAGTAGGGAATAAGTTTCTGGAAATTAATTTTACATATAGTTTTTCATGTGAATTTCTTTATTTTTTTTTTTTGTTCAAATAACAACGCTTTAAAACAATTTCAGAAAAAATTAAATCCGACAGTAAGCCATACCGTTAATATCATGATACTTCACATCTACTTGCAAATTCATAATTTCACAAATGGTCAAAATCAGAAAAATTGCGCAAACCCCATTTGGAAATTGAGGAAAATAGTGAAAAAATTACCAAACGCTCATTTTTATTATTCTTATTCTTAAAACTCGCCACTTCGATTTTGAAGTGATTCGCAACAAAACTTGAGCACAGAGAAAAATTTCTCATCCCCCGACCTCCAATAAACGCATGCCGAATTCTCTTAATAATTACAGTCGACCCGTAAAAAGCCTCAAAACACCGAATTTAATACAAATATCGATTTTTCAGCTTTTACCGATAACTATAACTTTTCTCCTATTTCTCAACCCCCAAATGGGCCTTTACAGTACATTCGAATTTTGACATTTAAATATGGTGGGTGTCATTTAGGGAAAATAAAATAATTTTTTATCTAAAAATGAGGCGTCTTAGAACAGCAATCTCTGAGAAATAAATTAGCGAAATACAACAACTTTCACGGGGTATTTCAAACGCTCGAGTTTCACGCGCCTTGGTTGCACACGTAATCCCACCAATCAACATCGAGGACACAACAGAAGAACTTTCAAACCGACAACACTGCGATCACCGAGCGTGCGGATAGCGGATAACCTTAAACTTTCATTTGAGCTGTTGTCTTTTCTGGGGCATTTTCGGTTACTCCAGTGCAATAAGTTAAAAAAAAAGGCCATCTGCGGAATGAGGCCGAACAAGCTGAATTTTTGCAGAGACCTTCGTTTTGATGTTCCAATGAAGCACACAAAAATCTCATATGCCTACCCTTGTGCGTCTTGAGATATCGAAGGTCAAAGGTCATTAAAATCGGTTTTTCGCGAAAATCTCGCTTCCAGTGCATCTGACGTCATAAGAACTCATAACAAAACTTACGTAAAATAGTATTCTCTACAAAATTGTTTATATATATTTTTTTCGTACGAGCAACCGTTTTCGAGATATAGCATGATAAAGCGGGAAGTTAAGAAAAGTGCTTTTATAGTTATAGCTCTGCAGTATAATACAGTATTACCTATTATAGACCAAGAGCTAGCGACACTCAAACCGTGCTGATTCCATTGTGAACAAAAAAATTAGAGAATGTAGTACTAACATTGTATAATATGAAATCGCATGCCTGCCTGCTCGGATCGGTTGCGTTTATTAAAAAAAAAAAAATTTGTTGCGTTTTCAAAACGTATTAATGGTCTCATCGCAATGTGGATAAAATTTTTGATACAGCTGCTAGACACACTACTAAATACGAATTCATGTGCCTGCCAGCCGGAATCGGTTGCGAAATCCCGCCTGCCAATTAAAAGCCAGTCCCAAAAACTGCATAATTTGGCTCATCGCAACGTGCACGAAAAAATTTCACGAGATAGTTTAAAGCATTCAAAATTCATTTTCGAGTGCCTGTCTTGTCGATCATGTTGTTTTAAGTGCCTGCCAGCCCGTGGAAAGTCGCGCGCTCAGTGTCGTTGAAAGTTGATCGGGGTCATTTCAATGTGCACCAAAATTTAAGAAAAGGTAGAAATTAATTTAGATGCGATTTAAAGCGTTTGCCTCTCCGAATATAATGCACAATGCCGCCTTCTAGCTCTCCAAGGCCGCACGATCTCGCTCAGACCCGGTGACATATTCTTCAATGTTATATTATTTTGTTATTATTTTAAATGTATAATACATGTTGAAATAAAAAATAGGGTATTTTGCAAGAGAAAAAAAGAACTTCTCTTATGGCGTACTTCAGTGCATAAAAAGTAATGGGTGCTTTTCCCCTTCAAAAAATATTATTTATAAACTTGTATCTTCATCAATTTTTGAGATACTACAAGAGAAAATACGTTTCCATTTTACAAGTGTTTATTGCTACAAGAAAAATTTATTAAAAATTCATTTGCTCAAATATTCCTCATCAGATTCTCGCTACAATCAGTTTCTACCCCATCGCTGTCATTCTCATTTTCTTCAATGCTTGCAACGTTTTCCGGCTGATCCGTTTCTTCTGTAAAATTAATAATTTATTAATATTACTTAACAGTAGCGAATGCGGAAAATTCAATCAAAGCCTTTTTAAAATGTATGCTCTTCAAATCTTTTGTAAAATCGGTGTAGTGCTTTTGCTCAGAACCTGAGATTCGGAATTAGCGATCTTCTGTATTATCTCGAAGCAAATGCTCATTGTCTTTGATGGACGGACTGAAGTAAGAGTCGAACATTACCGCTATTTCTTTCGCATTGTGGTTCAGAAAACATTTAGGCATTTGCTGGCGATTTTCCCATACTGAACAGGAATTTCCTTGATTGCATGGAGAGCAAAAACAATCATCAAAGACCATGAGATGGACATTACTTGGCTCACAACTTTCAATTTGTAATTCCAATGACTTTATAAGCGCAGACTTGTTGGCTTTATGTATGGAACCGTCTACGTGACACAGCGAAGGAGGCATCGGTGTCAAGGGATACTGGAAAACCTCAGGTCTAATGATCAACTGTCACCCCTAAAAGCCTACCAAACAATTCTCTCTGCATCTTGAACTTTTCCTACAACCCTATTTTTTTTTTTGGCTGCGCTTTCTTCATTGGTTTCTCGAACCTGTCTTTGTTTACGCTACACTTCTAGATGAATTTTTTGCGTAACTCATTGTGTTAAGCACGCCATTGAAGTTTAACTTATGATTTCGGCGACACTTAAAACTGTACCCGCACTTCGTTAAAGCCGATAACGTGAAAAAGATCAGATTCTGGTCTTGTACTTCGCAAAAAACACAGAATTTCTCGTTTTCACCCATTTTCTATTTTCATATAAAAATATACGTCTACGCACTCGAAACATTAGCTGTGGCTGCGACTATTGAATCTATTATATGAGCGATGTCCGTATTAATTTTGAGGAAAGGGGCGAGCAAGGCTGCGCGGCCCTGAAGAGCTGAAAGGCGGCATTGTGCATTGTTCGGTCAACTTTCAACGGCGCCGAGCGCGCAACTCTCCAGGGGCTGGCAGGCACTTAGTGCGAAATGGCCGACAAGGCAGGCACTCGAAAATGAATTTTGAATGCGTTAAACTATCTCTTGAATTTTTTTCGCGCACATTGCGATGAGCCAACTTCTGCAGTTTTTGGAACTGGTTTTTTAATTGGCAGGCGGGATTTCGCAACCGATTCCGGCTGGCAGGCACTTGAATTCGTATTTAGTAGTGTGTCTAGCAGCTGCATGAAAAATTTTATCCACATTGCGATGAGATCAATAAATACGTTTTGAAAATGCCACAATTTTTTTTTTTTTAATAAACGCAACCGATCCCAGCAGGCAGGCACGCGATTTCATAATATACAATGTTAGTACTACATTCTGTATTTTTTTTGTTCACAATGGAATCAGCACGGTTGAGTGTCGCTAGCTCTTGGTCTATTACGAATGCGCGCTCCCGCTTTATCATGCTATATCTGGAAAACGGTTGGTCGTACGAAAAAAATTTATATGAACAATTTTGTAGAGAATACTATTTTACGTAAGTTTTGTTATGGGTTCTTACGACGTCAGATGCACTGGAAGCGAGATTTTCGCGAAAAACCGATTTTCATGACCTTTGACCTTCGATATCTCAAGACGCACAAGGGTAGGCATATGAGATTTTTTTGTGCTTCATTGGAACATCAAAACGAAGGTCTCTGCAAAAATTCAGCTTGTTCGGCCTCATTCCGCAGAGGAAGTTTTATTTCTCTGGGGTAGGTCGTATTTTCACAGAATGGAACAAAACACTGCTTGCTAGACATTTTAATCGAAATCGGAGGCTTTCAATTTACGCTAACCTCAAAACCAAAATGTTAACATCAACAAGCTGTCAAACGTCTAGTCATGAGCGATATGTCACTGCCGGTGATTAAATCACCGTGATTAAATCACCGTGATTATATAAAATATTAATATAAAGTGTAATTTACATCGTTTTACTTTCAATTCATACTTGTCCAGTGCCGCTTAATGCAGCCATACATTCACACAAACAAATTACGGCGAACGGTAAACATATCAGCTTGCAGATTGTGATGGCGTTAGTTTAAAACCACCGGAAGTGAAAAATATAAGTCACCGTTAAGGAATGATTGGAAAATCGCGATATCGCCCATCACTACAAACGTCAATTGAATGCTGATTTTGTACAACGTTGCCGAGTCGCCTTTTACACTATTGGCTTGGGATTGCTGACGTATTAATGGCGCGTTACGGATAATCGTTTAAATGGGACTTGTAAATAGGTGATTTTAATTATTTTTTTCTGCATCAAAATAGAAATTGAAAAAATACGGGTATTTTAATTTTTCATAAGATTTATGATTCCGCAATAAAAAAAATATGCTGAAAAGGCCCATTCAACTCGGCCAGAAAAGTTTCAAAAATCCACAGATTCGTCCACATAGTATTAGAAACTTATTTCGATATTTTTTACTTATCAAAACATAAAAAAAAAACCACCCACGACCACCCCCACAACCGCCTTCTGGATTCTGTTAAAAATTACAGGTGACAAGTAAATCTCAAAACACCAAATTTCACAGATATATAAAGTTTTAACTTTTTCTACTAATATTTATAATGTGTTCTCATTTTTTAACCCCCAAATTCAACTAGGCCAAAAATACTTAAAAACTAACAGATTCAATAACATACTGCCAAAAACGCAACTTGACTCTTACTTTTTCTCACCAAAACATCATCACGAAAAAATTAATTTCTTCCCCGACCTAACCACCCCCTTCCCTTAAGCACATCTCTTAGAAATTATAAATTTTCCCATTTTTCAACCCCCAAATCTAACTCTGTCAGAAAATTTTCAACAACCCACAAATTCCTCCACATAAAGCTAAAACCCCATTTATTGCTCATCAAAAAAAACATCAACAAAAAAAACACCCGGTTTAAAATGTACTTCAACTTTACTCTCTTGTAACTTCACCCCTGTGCATCACAGACTCCAAAACCAGCCCGTACGATAAGCGTTGGTTCATCCTTTTTCCCACTATCTCTCCCTCAAATTTGTATCTTTCAAGAAGTATGCGATGTAACAGCACCGAACGCTTTCGTGTCCAAAAGAACGTTTTAACAACCGTATTCTTGCCCCCTTGATTTTAAAACTTTCTAAACTACTTCCAATAGTTCTCATTTGACAATATCTTCAAAATAACACCAAAAACATCTACCTACATATATAAAACTTGCAAAGATTCACAAAAACTGCCAAATTTCCAAGCGTCACACAAATCGCTGCTGGACCCCCGTATTACCGTTGCACCTTCGATTTGTTAAACATTTTCAATGTTAACATTTTCCTGGAATAGCTTGAACGATGCAACCCTTGTGCAAACTAGGGAGTATGACTAGGCGGTGAACCCCCATCAGTTTAATCAAGCTATGCCTAGTAAAAGGTAAGCTAAAATCGGAAAAGGTATTATCTTTTAAAGAATATGCCAGATTATGACGAATGAACCGAGAATAAAATTGTGTTAAAATTGGCAGTTAGGTATCCTTAGAGTAGCTGACACTGACTGAATCTGATCTCAAAAGGTAAAAATTCAAAACTGCAAATTCAATGGAGCTGTCGTAATTGCAAACCTTTGGCCGATCTGCATGAAATTCGTATTTCTCTTACTTTGTAAAAACTACACAACAGGCTACTACAAATATTTTAAAAAAATCGAACCGTTTTAGTAAAGGAACGGTCACCATAATTTGTGAAATAAAATTTTACCAACGCGACGCGTTGTTCCATCAATTGCCAATAATTTTTGGTCACCGTTTGTGTAAAGGCGGTTCAATTTCCAATCAATTTTTATTAGAATGCTGTGTTAGACAAATTTGAAATTTCTACTATTATAAAAAATATAAATGATACAGACTTCACTGGAATAAAAAGTATTAAAAGTGTGTAAATAAATACTGAGGGACGCTTTATAAGAAAGAATAAAACTGCACTACTTTTGTCACACAAGCATTTAATAGATTCAATAATACGATAACTATGAGACACATTTTGTAGTATTATAATAACTTTAACAAGGATTCCCGGCAGCTTTTATAAATGATTAATAGAACAAAAAAATTCTGTGTCAAACATATTTTTTTGAGAAACTGTTAATATATACTTAGAACTAAAAGATAGAAATAATTATGAAACTGAGTTATAATTTTGTGTATACAACGTTCTTACAGCTATAAGCACCAAAGCTTAAAAAAACACATCTTTAATTGGAAAAACTACTACCAATTGTTGTTAAAATAGGTTTAGCATATCATGAAATGCCGAGATTTCAAAAAGAAATGTTCTGTCGGTCTATCTGTAACTTTCTTGTGCGTATATTTTCTCTGATATTTTTGTTTAATACCAAAACATTCAATTTCTTTTTTTCTTATTTAAATAATTAATAACTTTTTTATTTACTAATCGAGATTTTTCAATAGGATTCCTCCTCTAGCTAACACTAACTTACTGCCCAAATTTCAATATAATCGGACTTTTCGTTCTTAAATTATCGTGCTTACAAGAAACGTGACGGACGGACAAACAGACAGACGGACGGACATTTTGAAATTTATTCAGAATTCGATAACAAAGACGGTGATATGAAAATTTTTTTCTCTACGAGCAATATTACCGGTTTTAGAGATGTGCCGATCAAATGCAATATACTCTTCGTTTTGCATTTGCGAAGAGTAGAATAAATAAAGTAAGCTAGTAAGAGTTCAAAAACTTGGGATTAGAAACATATGCTAGAAGTCAAGTAAAACAAGCTAGCAAGAGTCCAAAAACTTGACATTTTGTGTATACCGGGTGGCCACGAGTCAATGTACGCCCCCCAATATTTTGGTTGTTTTTGTATTTAAAAATTTGGTTTTTGGTACAAATAAATTAGACAATAATAGGCTACTTTTAGACTAACAGAAATGAAAATATCACTTCCGGTTGAACCGGATGTGACAAACTTTTTTTTTTAAATGGAATGACTGTATTTTCTTGATGGTTTCTCATTAAGCATAAATATCTATGTGCAACAGTTTTTTCAGATGTAAAAAATTCTAAAAAATAAGTGAGATACGAACAATTTTTTAATTTTTTCAAAATGGCCGCGTCAGATGAATGCGATGTAAGAAAATTACTAAGTAGGCTATGGAAATTATTAGTAAGGTTGTAGACTTGTCTGTAAAGCAGAAAATTGTTGTTTAAATTACCGATAGGTACCAGTATTTTTAGTTTTTTTTCTAAAAAACGGAATTTTGTTTTCATTTTCATTTCCGTAGGGGTCCTATGGAATTTTTTTAATGAAACTGTGCTATTTCTTTTATTAATCAGAAATAATGACTAATAAACTATAATTTTTTCGCCATTAGTCATTTCTTAATGATATCCTTCGTAATAATAGAAGTATTTTTAAAAAGTAAACACAAACTAAAGAAGAAATAATTTTGATAGGTATAACGTTACAACCAAGAATAAATTACCAAGAATAACAAAACTATTTAAAACCTAAATTATAATAAACCATTATAAAAATTGTTCAAACTGTTCACCGTTATGATTAATATACAGAGTAGCGCGACTTATCGTTGCACGTCAAACATTCTGTAATTGTTGAGGTGTTATTTGTGCAATTTCGTGTCGAACTCTTCTTCCAGATCTTGCCTTGTGGTTGCAGCATTCATGTAGACTCTATTTTTCAATTGCGCCCAAATAAAAAAATCGAGTGGGGTTAAGTCCGGCGACCTTGCAGGCCATCTGACTGGCCCATGGGACCCAATCCAACGATCTGGAAATAATTTATTTAAGTAATCCCTAACGATAATAGCATTGTGTGGTCCAGCCCCGTCTTGTTGCAAGTTAACCTATTGGGAATTTGAATTTGATTAATCTGTAGAACTACTGTATTTTGGAGAAATTCTAGATATCTTGCTCCAGTTAGAGTTTCGTTAAAAATTATTGGACCTGTGATATGGTCGCCCAGTACGCCTAACCAAACATTGAAGCCAAACCGCTCCTGAAACCGCCCCTGTCTCATAATGTGAGGATTATCAATTGCCCAATATCGAGCGTTGTTTCGATTAAATAACCCAATGTTTGTAAATCTCGATTCATCAGTGAACAAAATGTTTTTGACAAAATTCTCATCTCTTAATTAGCGTAACTGTAACCAATTACAAAAGTTATTCTTCGTTGATAATCATTCTCATACAAAAATTGATGCAATTGATATTTATAAAAACGATAATCGTGTTTCTTTGAAATTTTTCTGCCTGATTCTTTGGAAACTGGTAATTCATGTTCAATTTGTCTTATCGAAATGGTTGGGTCAACATGCACTAAAGCTAATACATTAATTTCCGTTTCTTCATCCACAATAAATCTTTCTTCAATTTCTACTTTAGGTTCAGTTCTAAATTGTTGCTCCAACCGGGCGAAATAATTTCTCGGGGGTTGTCTTCTTTCTGGATATCTCCATCCATACAGACTTTGTGCTCTAGTTGCATTACGTCGAGTCTCTCCATAAATAATGTTCATGTCAACTTTTTCATCTCTTGAATAATTTTCAGCCATTTTATATTAATTTTCTTGTTTATAACAACTTTAATACACTGGCTTCAGAAAATTGGTGAGTAAGTCAAGACTAATTCAATTGTTGCGAATGTCTGTCATTTTCATGGCTATCTGCAATTTTGGATTTAATTGTAGATAGGTACCTCATTAAAATGATTTGCTGGCACTTGCTTTTTAAAAATACTTCTATTGTTACGAAGGATATCGTTAAGAAATGATTAATGGCGAAAAAATTATAGTGTATGAATCATTATTTCTGATTAATAAAAGAAATAGCATAGTTCCATTAAAAAAAGCCCATAGGACCCCTACGGAAATGAAAATGAAAATTCCGTTTTTTATTTTAAAGATACTAAAAATACTGGTACCTATCAGTAATTCAAACAACTATTTTCTTCTTTACAGACAAGTCTACAACCTTACTAATTTCCATAGCTTACTTAGTAATTTTCTTACATCGCATTCATCTGACGCGGCCATTTTGAAAAAATTAAAAAATTGTTCGTATCTCACTTATTTTTTAGATTTTTTTACATCTGAGAAAACTGTTGCACTTAGAAATTTAGGCTTAATGAGAAACCGTCAACAAAATATAGTCATTCTATTTAAGAAAAAAAAGTTGATGTCACTTCCGGTTCAACCGGAAGCGATATTTTCATTCCTGTTAGTCTAAAAGTAGCCTATTATTGTCTAATTTATGTGTACCAAAAACCAAACATTTGAATACAAAAACAACCAAAATATTGGGGCGTACATTGACTCGTGGCCACCCGGTATACTAAACACCAAAGCCTCAAATCCTTTATGAAATCGGCTTCCCCAGTGACCACTCCCATTCCATTAATAAAGAGGTTAATAAAATAAAATTGAGATATTGACTTGAAGTTTGGTACACACATGTATTATAACAACATCTGAAACTAGTTTACATTTTGAGCTGATTCCATTGAAGACTTAGGGGCTAATACGAGTAAATGTAAAACTAGCTAGTAGGAATCCAGAAACTGCAAAATTATGATTTAGTGTATGTATTGGAATAGTTCTCAAAAATTTTTTGATATCAACCACAAACATTATCAATGTAGATGATTTAAAATATTATATTATTACATTCTTAACCTTATGCAAACAAATTTGAAAAATCGAAAATGTATACCATATAACAAATAAACGGCAGAACATTAATATTGTTGGTAAAACTAAAAGAGCACATTCCACAAGTTTTCTCGTCCGATAATGCTATGCGTATAAGATTAGTTCATTGGTAAAGTTTTATGACATCCGATTTGCTCTAAAACTGCTAATTCAGTAAAAACAAAGTTTCAAATAAAAAAGTTTCCTCTATCCTTACTTCATCCCAATATACCTGATATCTGTTTCAAAATATAAAGAAAGTTTCCCACATGCTATATTTAACGCTGCAAATTTTCACATATTTTCTACACTTATTAAAACTTGGCTTTTATATCACCACAGTATGTTAACAATTCAATTTTTCCGTTTATGAAAAATAAATTATTATTCCCATGTTTAATTTAAATTATCATTAAGTTGTATCCAATGGTCGCAAAGAACGAGAGAAATGGTCTGCGAAAAAGTGTTAATTAATTATTTATAATGATTAATCTACATGTCGGATCATTTTTAAGTTAAATGTGCTTCTATTCTGATAGTAGACAAAGGGATTAACATAATAATCAAATACATCCGTTAAGAATTGAGATTAGTAGAGTGTATCCGCAAGTGGAAACCAAGTGGCAAGTCATATATAGTCATAGTCGCATATAGTAGTGTTATCACTTAATAATAGCTCGTGTCAATCAGAAACGGCACCATTTTATAGAGTAGAATCTGTCCTTTTCAAAGCTTCAATTAAAGTTGATTCCTTGCAGATTATAGTATATTATTATATGAGCGATTATGATAGCCATTCTTTACGAAAATGATGTTTGAGCCCACGAGCCATAGGCCAATGGCGCAAATTTTCTAAGTGAATAATGGTCAAATCGCGAATATAATACTATGTCTTTTTTCACATATTAAACTAAATTAGACTAAAATTTGATAACATTTATCGGTACCTACTCGTAAGAAGTGCATACGTTGGAAAACGTATACAGACAGTATGGCGATGCACTTGGTTGTCACTGTCAGCGAGTTGATTGTTAGCTGCAGCAAGAGTTGATCGCAGTCGATTCAAGATATCATTGAATCAGTGAAATAGTGATTTTTGAATTTGTATTATGATTGGCTGGTTGCAGTGAATTATGAATGAATAATTCACTACAGTAAATTATAGGTACAATTTTTCACCAAAAAAATGCTAATAATTGACATATAATTAAATAGGTGTAGAAAACGTGCTGAGTGAGAATAGTGCACATGCCTAGCGGTGTGCATTACTGTTTATTCAACCTGTAAACCGAACAACAATTAAAAATGTTGTGCATTTCACTTGATAAACAATATGACTATAAGAAATTCAATACAAAAACTGAAATATATTAGTATATTACCTAATTAATTTTATTGATAATAAATTATATATTGTAGTTTGCTTTACGTCTCTGCCTTTATATTAAATTCAATTATATATAAATATGAAAAAACATATTTACAAAAGAATATTAAATTATAGTAATGTCATTTCAAGATCATCAATATCTTGGGTGCAACTGTAATTTATCTTTACGAGAACAGCTGAACTGGAATATTAGTTTATTATTGTAAAATAAATTATCTGTAAGGCAAACCATTTTAAAAGTAATCTCAGTTATTTCCGATTTGAAAAGAAACCAGAAATTGTCGTATAAACTCATTTAATATCCTTTGTCTTTGACAATCTCACAGATAAATCCATCCACAGACGAATTTTAACAGTAGGTTTTTTTACGCAACGAGCGTTTGTAATTATTAAATTTCCCCATTCATTATAAATTCATCTTTAAAACACACACTTTAATATTTTAAACACACAATATGTTTATATATAGAGGTACAATAAACGTGTATGTATATATTATTATAAATGGTGTACAAACTCCACCAGAAAAAGACACACCGTAGTATACTCTCTTACTTTGTTTTAACCTTGGTAGTAAAATAAACAAGCTAACCATTATACTCTTCGCCGATTTACTGCACTTTTTATACAATGGTCGCACATTCTACAGAATACTCTCCGCTTTTTTATCGTAAATAAAAATAAATTACGAAGAGCATTATAATGTTAATTTGTATTAGCGTGTGACGGCCTTGTCTAACTGCGAGATGAAAGAAAGCCACCAAAGCTTGATCATATCCTTTCTTTGTCTGCCATGCTCTAAGGAACAAGATTAATAATGTCTCTAGTGATTACAAATGTATCAGGCATTTGCGCGTTTTACCCTGTACTATAATGGGAAATAAAAATACTAGCAAAGTATTATTAGTATTCAGTTTGAATCAAACTTTTTCTGAAAAATGCCTGAGACATGAACACGGTTGTCACACAAATATTAGCATACCATTTACTTCCCTCGTATACCGAAGGGAAGTATTGTATTCGAGAAAAAATCACCCTCCGACTTTTTTTCGGATTTTCACGTTTCAGATCATGTAGATTACGAAAATAAAGGTTTTTCGATTCCGTCAGTCTGTCTGTCTGTCAGTGTGTTGGTGCATTAACTAAAAAAAACTACTTGACCGAAGACAGTCAAATTTGGTAGGTAGCTAACGCCAATGCCAACGAATGGTTAGACTCTCTCACTGGAAAATATACAGGGTAGACCGTTAAAAGAAATAAATACATAATGGAAAAAAAATCGTTCAAATTTTAAATTTCCACGTTTCATAACATTTCTAAACCTATCTCAAAAAAATTTTTTTTGAAAATTTTAAATAGAAAATAATCAGTAAAGGTATTTACACAGAACTTCCTTCTTTACTTGTGCATGGCGGTCACTCTAAACAATTAATAATTACGAAATTGCATTGAAGATAATAATCAGAATATAGTTATCACTATTATTACAAAGATAACCTGATAAGTGTTGGTCAAAAAAATATACAGAGTGCTCATCCAACAACAAAAGTTCAATACTAAATGACAGGTGCCAAATATGGAAGGCTTGCGCAAATACCTTTACAAATGTCTACCATGACTGAATTATTTCTTGGGATGACCACCCTGTACATTTTTCAATAAAAGTGTAATAGGTGCATATGCCAAATATTATTGCCATCTGTCACATTTTCAATTCCACATTCACGTAGTGTAGTAGAAGTATAGCGGTGGTTGAAAAATCATTTTTTTTGAAATTTTTGAAATTTTTGAAAAAAGTAAAAAAATTTTGAAATTTTTTTTACAAAATAGGTTTAGAATGTCATGAAGCGTGGAAATTTTAAATTTGAGCAAAAAGGAAAATTCCCTTCTATTCTATAGTAGTGGTAAAGACTACAAATTTAAAAAAATCTAAAATAGGTTTAGAATATCATGAAACTTGGAAATTTTAAATTTGAGCAGAAGAAATTTTTTTCCATCTATTTCTAGTGGTAAAATATTTGTCCAAAATGGTAAAAGAATGTTGCAAATTTTCTTTTCCGAAATAGGTTTGGAATGTCATGAAAAGCAGAAATTTAAATTTGAGCAAAGAAAAAAATGTTTCCATCTCAAAAAAATTTTAAATTTTCAAAAAAAATATAAAATTTGTTCTTGTCGAAATAGATTTAGAATGCCATCGAAACGTGGAAATTTAAATTTGAACAACGAAAGAAATTTTCCATCTATTTTAGTGGTAAATTTTTTAAAAAATGGTAAAAAAAAATTCTAATTTTTTTTCTTAAATACGTTGAGAACGCTATGAACGTGAAAATTTTAAATTTGAACAAGGAAAAAAAATTGTTTCTTTTTCTTTGAAATAGGTTTAGAATGCCATGAAACCTGAAAATTTTAAATTTGGCAAAGAAAAAAAAAATTTCCATCTGTTTTAGTGGTAAAAAATTTTTCAAAAATGGCTAAAAAATGAAATAGGTTTAGAATGCCATGAAACGTGGAAATCAAAGAAAAAAAAATGTTCCATCTATTCCATATTTTAGTGGTAAAAAAATTTCCAAAAATGGTGAAAAAAATTTTATTTTTTTTTTCTGAAATAGGTTTAGAATATCATGGAACGTAAAAATTTTAAATTTGAGCAAATAAAAAATTTTTTCATCTATTCCATAGTAGTGATAGATTAAAAATTGTTACAAAATTCTTTTTAAATTTTTCAAAAAAAAATTTAAATTTGTTTTTGTTGAAATAAATCAGAATGCCATGGAAACGTGGAAATTTTAAATTCGAACAAAGAAAACTTTTTTTTCCATCTATCTTAGGGAAAAAATGTAGGTATATATTTTTTTAAAGTTTAGAATGCCATGAAACGTGGGAATTTTAAAGCTGAACAAAGAAAAAAAAATGTTTTCATCTGTTTTAGTACCTAGTAAAAAAATTTTCGAAAATGTTTTTTTCTGAAATAGGTTTAGAGTGCCATGAAACGCGGAAATTTTAAATTTGAGAAAAATAAAATTTTTTTCATTATTTATTCCATTTAGACGGTCCACCCTGTATATTTTCCAGTGAAAGTTTAACCATTTCGTCGCTGACAGTAGCGTCAACTACCTACCAAATTTGACTGCTCTCCGTCAAGTAGTTTCTTAGTTAATGCACCAACAGACAGACAGACAGACTGACGGAATTGAAAACCTATATTTTCGTAATCTACGTGATCTGAAACGTCAAAATCCGAAATAATCTCGGAGGGTGATTTTTTCTCGGATACAATGCTTCCCTTCGGTATGCGAGGGAAGTAAAAATGTAGAAATTTTGAAAATTTTGAAAATTTTTTATAAAATGAGTATTGGAAAGAATTTTTTTGTTCAAATTTATTATTTTCACGTTTCGTGACATTCTAAATCCATTAAAAAAAATTATGAAAATTTAAAATAGAAAAAAAAATCAAAATTTGAAGATTTTTTATAAAATGGGTGATGGAAAAAAAAATTCTTGCTCAAGTTTAAAATTTCCACGTTTCATGACATTCTAAACATATTTTAAGAAAGATATTTGTTTTGAAAATTTAAAAAATATATTTGTTTTTTATTTTTTCTACCACTACAATAGAATGCATGATGGAAAAAACATTTTTCTTTAATTCTAAAATTTCCACGTTTCATTAGATTCTTAACCTATTACAACAAAAAAGTGTTTTGAAGATTTCGAAAAAAATCCCCACCACTATATAGTAGATGATGGAAACAGTTTTCTCTGTAATAATAGGGCTAACTACCTAGCGACTATAATTCTCCTATGTCATCTCTTAATTAATAATTATTTAGAATGACCGTCTTGTATGAATAAAGAGGGAAGTTATGTGTAAATACCTTTACCGATTTTTTAAATAGTTTTTTCAGTTTTTTTTTCTTTATTTTTTTTGAGTTTGACATTTTGACTATAGTGTCATTTCGATAGGAAATTTGTTTCTCTACAATAAAATCGTATATATACTAAGAATGTATAGTTTTTAAGTTATAATTAAGAAACTAAAAAGTGGACAACTTTTCTTCATTCTCAAGAATCCAAGCCTAAATTTAATAGCATTTTGTGAAATTATTATCTTTCAGGTACAATCAAACATATGAAACAATAAAATACATTTAACAAATTAGTTCCTTATTCAATTACATAGTCAATAACCTATATATAGAAAATTCGCATGAACAAAACTGGATTAATGACAAGAACTTGACCTAACCTAACCTATCTTTGAAATAAACTATTGGGCTCCAGATTAAACTACAGTTCAGTTAAATAGCTAAGTTTAATAATTTCTTACGTATATTTTGTTAAACTATAACTACAGTCATTGAGAAAATATAAAGGGGATTGATTAATGTCAATATCGGCTGTATTTGTTCTGGACTACGTGCTAATTCATTGGTTCATTTCGGTTTATACAAAGTAGCATGATATCCATCATAACCGATACCTACATTACAGGTATTGAATATTGATGTGTAACTAATAATAGTAAAACGGGTAATGCATATAAGCATAATACTACGAATTATAGTGTTAACTACTTAGTCGTCAGCAGTAAAATTATTATGTGTACTTAACAGAGAAAATTTGTATTCCAAATTAAGTATTAATACATTCATCGGCAAGTCGTTACGCCCAATTAGGAAACGATTTTTATATCGTTTAGATGGTGTGATAATTCTAAGATTAATGTGTTTGTATATGTCTTCCTCATTTAAAACGAAGTAACAAACGACGAAAACATATATAAAACAAGTTTGACAACAATTATTATAATGCTAGACTACGCTGCTGTACATCCTTACTTGCTACAGGATTGGAAACACTATGATTTATAGATATGGAGCATTAGTCCAGTAGAACTATAGAGTATACTAACTGCAAAAACTTGCACTATAAGAAATTAATTTTGAAATAATGCAACTACGATGGTTTGTTCATTGGGAAACCTAAATATATTGGTTTTTATTAATAAAAAAGGGTGATTTAGTATTCAAGTTCTATAAAGTGATATTTTTAGTCTATACGTCAGATGTAGTGAAACGCTGGCCGCCATGATGGTTTTGTATGTGACCTCAGTATTACAGTAAAGGAAGCAAGGATTTCTTAGAACGTTGGTATTTTGCATATCTCCGGACTGTTTTTATGTTTTTAATTACTTCCACATCCACGTAGTGGATTGGAAGTAGAGTAATCGTAAAAAAAAATCGATTTTTTTTTTGTGAAATAGGTTTAGAATGTCATGAAACATCGAGGTTTTAAATTTGAGCGAAAAAAAAATGTCTGTCTGTCTGTAACTTTTGTTGTCCGCACGTTTTCTCCGGAACAGTTTAAGATATTGACTTGAAATTTTATACACGTATATATTATAACAAGATCTGGAACTGGATTGTATTTTGATGATATCCGGTGAAGGGTTGGGGGTAACTAGGGGGAAATATGTAAAGTAAGCTGGTAAGAGTGCAAAAACTTGAAATTTGATGTATGTACTACAAGCCAAAGCCTACAAAATTTTTATAATATTTTTCATGCCCCCACCACCCCCAGTCCATTATTAAAGGGGTTGATAAAATAAAATTGAGATATTTACTTGAAATTTGGTACACGTTTATATTATAATGACATCAGGAACTAGATTATATTTTGGGATTATTCTGATGAATGGTTGCGGGTTAAATAGGGGTAAATAGGGGAAAATAAATAAAGCAATCTAGGAAGAGCACAGAAACCTGAAATTCGGTGTATGTACTAGAAGCCAAGGCCTCAGATTGTTTTATAATATTTTTCAACCCCCCACCACCCCTACTCCATTATTGAAGGGGTTGATAAATTAAAATTGAGATATTCACTTGGAATATGGTACATGTATGTATTGTAACGACATCTTGAACTAGAGACGATTTCATTGAGGGGTTGGGGGTAAAAGAGGGACAAACAGGGGAAAATAATTAAAGCAAGGTAGTAAGAGTACAGTGACTTGAAATTCTCTTGAAATGTACTAGAAGCAAAAGCCTCAGATCTTTTTATAATATTTTTCAACCTCCCACCACCCCTACTCCATTATTAAAGGGGTTGATAAAGTAAAATTGAGATATTCGTCTGAAATTTGGTACACGTATGTATTATAGCGACATCTGGAACTAAATTATATTTTAAAGCGATTCCGTTGAAGAGTTGGGGTTAAATAGGGGTAAATATGGAAAAATAAGTAAAGCAAGCTGGTAAGAGTACAGAAACTTGAAATTCGGTGTATGTACTAGAAGCCAAGGTCTCAGATTATTTATAATATTTTTCAACCCCTCACCATCCCTACTCCATTATTAAAGGGGTTGATCAAATAAAATTGAGATATTCACTTGAAATTTGATACACGTATGTATCACGACGACATCTGGAACTAGATTATATTTTGAGATGGTTCCATTGAAGGGTTGGAGGTTAAATAGGGGTAAATATGGGAAAGTAATTAAAGCAAGCTGCTAAGAGTACAGACACTTGAAATTCCATGTATGTACTAGGAACCAAGGTCTCAGATTTTTTTATAATATTTTTCAACCCCCCCAACACCCCTACTCCATTATAAAAGAGGTTGATAAAATAAAATTAAGATATTCACTTGAAATTTGGTACACGTATGTATTATAATGACATCTGGAACTATATTATATTTTGAGATGATTCGGTTGAAGGGTTGGAGGTTAAATAGCGGTAGATAGGGGAATATAAGTAAAGCACGCTAGTAATAGTACAGAAATTTGGGATTTGGTGTATATCTAGAAACCAAGGCCTCAGATTTCTTCCTAATATTTTTCAAACCCCACCACCTCCGGTCCATTATTATTAATGGGTTTGATGACATAAAATTGAGATATTCACTTGAAAGTTAGTAAACGTATGTATTGTAATGATATCTGATTGAGATGATTCCATTGAAGGGGTGGGAGGTGGTAGGTTATGAATAACGGAAAATAAGTAGCATTAACTAGAAACTTAATTTTTAACGTATATGGTAAAAACCAACAAACTTTTCTATCACATCGGCACCAAATATTATTAAAATTCTATGACCATTTCCACATACTGGAGTGCAAATCTAGTCAAGATGTTTCCTTTAAAGTGACTTGGATGAAAAATCTGGATGCGGAAGTGGTGATTCCTTAGGCAGCTGTTTTATTTTCTGTGATATGTGTAGAATTAAACCTAGAACACTATTTTGACGGGAATCGATGCTTTAATGGTGGCTAAATTATTTGCATCTAATCCCGATTTCTGCTGTGCTGAGTTCAGGAACATCAAAAAATCTATGTAAGTATTTGAAACCTAACTAAAAATGAATAATACTCATCGATCATTTTTTTGTTTTGTGTTTGTCAACATGCGTGTTTTATCAGTTTAACAG
The DNA here is from genome assembly GCA_963583905.1 of Stenurella melanura. Lineage (NCBI taxonomy): Eukaryota > Metazoa > Arthropoda > Insecta > Coleoptera > Cerambycidae > Stenurella > Stenurella melanura. The sequence goes on from OY757313.1 coordinate 68,355,693, forward strand.
TCGAATCTGAATAGTTTGCAATTTGCTTTCGTTGGGATTCTTTTGACTGAACTCATAATTTTATATTCAACATAATCCCCCATATCACCTTCCTTCAACTTAAACATAAAAAAACTAGCGTCTTTTATTTATTTACAGCTTTCTTTGAACATTTTCTGCAAACTTTAGCCTCTAAATTACGAACGCTGACATTTCATGGGATTAATTATATTTCATTATTTATTTCTATCATTTAATACAAGATATATTAGTGCCTTGTACTTACATCGAAGTGAGCTTCACAAAAGTACCGTACACTTCTTTACCATAATAATTTTGGAAATATTGTTCCAAGTTTAAACCAAATGGTCCTAATTGTAACAACTTTTTTTGTATTTTTATGCCTGTACTTTTGCAATTAGGTACCATACACCAATGATAGAGATGTAATTTATTATTAGGCATTTTAAACAGAAAACTAATTATAATACCATATAAAGCGTATCTACCTGCTACCATATAAATAATAATTTTGATACCACCTTATTACAAAACTTATTGGTAATAACATTGACCTTTGTTAATTGTAGTGTTGCACAACTACATACAAATTGTGACAGGAGAGTTGGATGTTGATGCCTACATCTTTTCAGTAATCAAAAGACTTTTAAATTGAATCTTCCCAATATAAAGATCCTCATTGTTTTTTGAGGTATATTTGCGACATCATTAATAATTTAATTCTATCGTTTCCAAGTAATAAAAACAGGACAATATATGTCAGTCACACACCAATACTTTAAGTTTTTGTCTTAGAAAATGACGATTTGAATATAGTTGTTTTAGAGAACAATGTGTTTTTTTAATATATAATTTACACGTGGAATAAATTTTAGATCTATATCCATCGTAAGTCCTAAATTTCTAACAGTAGTTTTAAAATACTACGGCAATATAAACATTGTGATATATAAATTCTTTATTGTTGCCAAATAATATGACTGCCAATTCTTGTGCATTGATATTTAAGCAATGTTTGGTGGAAAACTACATTCGACATTCGATATCATCATTAATTTCTTCCTCCGCGTGAAAGGCCAAATCAGCTTTAAAGCTAGAGTAGATCTGAGTGTCATCGTCATAAAAATGACAAGATTTCAACCGTTTTTAAAAATCGGAAATATATAGAATTCAAATTAGCGGACCTAACATTGACCCCTGTGGCACACCAGATGCCAACCTCCCAAAATTCGAGGCAAAGTCATTTATAACAACTTTCTTCATACTAGAGAAGAAATATGAGGTTAAGTGCATGTTCATTAAACCCATAGAATTTTAACTTTGACAACATTAGTCTATGATTAATGGTATCGAATACCCTACAGTAATTCAGCATTACTAACATCGAATTTTAATATTTTTATCTGTGCCACTAATTAAATCATTTGTAACTTTAAAAAGTGCACTAGTTGTACTGTGTCCTAGTCGATATCCTGATTCGTTTCCAGGAAAATTTTTGTGTTTTTTAACAAAGGTTGCAATTTGATTATGTATTAAACGTTCTAACATTTCGGAAAAAATCGGCAAGGCGCTTTTTGGTTCTATATTTGATAGATAAATAGATTGGAATTTTTATTTTATTCTCCACTGAAATTTTCCAGGTGTCAGTAAATAATATGTAATAATTAAATAAAAAGATAAAGTATACGCTTGAATGAGGCATGCATATTTGAAACGTTTTTTTTTTTTTGAGATACCCTAACGCGTTAGAGTTAATGCTGTTAATAACTTTGGAAACATCATCATCTGTACAGTATTGAAATTGAATCGGGGCACTGTTTTTTTAATTTTAATTTTAATGTTCATAGCATTTTATTAAATCTATATCAATATTGAAATTTGTCTCGAAATTTGTATCACTCGCTGGCAAAAGAAATTATTAAATCAATCGGGGTTGGAAAGATGAGCTGGTATATCAGATTCAGAGATTTAATAATGTGAACGTTTTGTACATTTTTATTAAGGAGGTTGAAGCGTTGGACGAAAATAGTGAAAAAAAATCTGAAATAAAGTATTTTTAATAGATTTTTATATGACACCGTTTTCTGTAAAAAAAAATCCAGTCATTAGGAAACTCAAAAAGTTAAAAATTTTAGAAAACTTTTACATGTAGTCTTATACCCAGCATGCAAACGGTACATTTTAATTTAGAGCAAATAACCAAATAATGTCAGCAGTTCCGAAAACTAACTAAGCGATTTTTCAATAATTTAATGATTTAATTTTTATTTTTACTGCTTCCCATTTTTTTTAAATTGTTTACTGAAACAAATTTGTAAAATACACAGAGATTTCAACTTACTTTCGGTTGGGACTGTAACGCCCCAACCTCCTTTAGAAGGTACATTTTAAATGAAATCCTGACGTTTTGAGCCAAATAATCGTAAGTTATTCTATATCCCATTATTTATGACTCGCCTTGTATTTGAAACATGTTATGATATCAATCATAAATACGGCCTTCAAATCGAAACCAAACGTTATGCATAATTCAAAAAATACATAATCAACAGTGTCTATTTTTATAAAAGTTGAAATTATCCATTTTCTCAATTTAACCCAGTCCGAAATTTAGATGTGACTTTCCTGCTCAATTCTTCAGAATGAGCCAAATTCATCTTGACGTGAACGGATATCCCTTTTCGCATTTATCAGCTGTTTATCCATGACTGGCGGCGCAAGTGTAAGAAGTGCCCTTCGTGACTTGCACACAATTTGATCGTTGATGTTTCACAAGTTCTGCTTGTCGGTTTACCATGTACCTGATTCCGAACAACGCGACGCGCTGCATTCGGATAGCGTTCCCGTTCCTAATCATATTGAGGACGATGTTGCCATGTTCTATTACTTTCTTATTACATTTCCCACGAAGAGAATCAAACAACTATTCGAGTATTTCAGAAAATTCAAAAAATTGTTTCAGGTAATTGTGGTCCAAGTACTAAAATTTCATTTCAACACAAAGAAAACTTATAGAAAATAAATAAATGTGCCGATTGTTTATAAAACTTCAATAATTAATGTCGATACTGATTGTAGAGAATATATATAAATTTCTTTTCGATCGCACTCAAAGGAAACCTATATACACAAGGTGTCTCGGGAATCCTGGCAATAATTTAGAATTGTGTAGATGAGTTTGAAATAATATTACTTTAGGATTAAAATATATTGAGCTTCGAGTTTAACAAAAATAAAAACAGAAAACGGCAGAAAACACGGAAAAAAAAATTCATTATGTATCTGTTATAAATCATTATTGGGCCAGTAGAATTAGCTCATGGGAAGGCTAATCTTGGATGAAATTTCTTACAGGTAACCACATGGTTCAGTCGATGTATTTATTGATAAGGAACATATCTGTGAATTTCTCATTCTCCCACTTTAAAGTGGGGGAACATTTTTTAATTAACGTTTGTTTTCGCAAAAATCACGAAAAATCGGGTTTTCTAAGCGTAGCTCTAAGCCAATTGACAATAGTCACATTTGATGTTATATGTTTCGTAGGTAATATAAATACAGTTAATTTGTCGCTCGAATCATTTAAATCGGTTAACAATTTTTTTAAACAATCGAGAAATCTGTCGAAGGAATCGAAAATTTGAATGATTTTTAAAACCGTGAAAAATGTTCCCAAATCCTCAAAACTTGGTGGAGATATGTCTCATGTAACCCTAAAGCTACCATAAAATTTTCATAAAAAAATATTTATAGCTTTTCGAGAAAATGCATTTGTTTATAAAAAAGGTGTCAGATGTTTAATTCAATATGACCCAGCTTCCGTTAACAAAAATGACTCATACGGAGCTCATTTGTTTCGTTGTGATGTCTAGTTTACGAATACATGATTGGCATAACGATTTTTTAATATTTTCATAAACAAAATGGCGTTTGAAAAAGTACAACGTTTTCAGACAGCGTTTATCGCGAATGTCTTAATAACAAATTAATGTATCGGCATAAAACTCTCATTCAGATTCTGGTAGATGATATTTTTACATGAATTAAACAAAAAATGATCGTTGTAAGATGTTTAGAAACCGAGATAATTTTTTAGTTGTTAATTTCGCAATTTGTTTATTTATTAACATACACATTTGAAATTTACACAGTAACTAGTTGAAGACTTGAATTTTGTAATTCAGTTAACTGCTACGTATGATGTTATGTTTTAAGGGAGGTAATGTCAATTTTTGTACGCCACAGTTTGACGTTTCTGTTTTGGTGAAAATTTGTGGTTAGCTCAGTACGAAACATGTGGCGTGCACGTATTGATACTGTTCGTACTGTTTATTACTATTTCAACTAAGTAGATAAAAGTAGCAACATGGTTATATGTATGTCCAAGAGTAACTTTTTACATCGAGTTAGTAAAGTGTGACTTATTCATAAGTAAATGTTAATCAATTTTTTTATATAATTTGATATTTTTGATATTATTGAAAGCATTACTGAATAAATAATTACTTTTGTATCAATATACTTACTATATATTATTTAATAATTTATTTGAACATCAATCATGCATACATACATTCCCCTTTTGTATACCCACACAAACCCAGTAAAAGGTACTGTCGTGAGCAAAATATAATAGGACAATTCTTATAACGTAATTTTTCTGAAATCTAGTTGTGTACATGTAACTTTCATTTTTGTGATATTGTCAGTTAATTGTCAAAATTCCTTGCACATATTCAAATAGAGACAGATTTACATTATAAAAAAATTGTTGTCCTATTTTTTTTGCTCACAACAGTACAATAAAATTCAAATTTATAAAGTGTAGTGTATAGACCAAGGTAAAAGTATTTTTAAACGTATATTATAGACCATAATCATGCTGTTTCATTAGTTCATTATTAAGTACTCATTCGGCACCCCGCTCCTCGAATAAAAGGCAAAAGAGAAATATTTTTATTTAAATTGTTTGTAACAAATGTTTTAACTATTATTCAACAATATTAATACGGTTGTTAATATTTCATCGTGCTGCTCCAAATTTAAAAAAAGAAAACGTCGAAATCGCATCATAAATGATGGAGATACATCGATTTTTCTTTGCCGCCGGAATTTGAAGTCGCTTGACCGAAAACGTTAACGTGGACAGCTGTGGACACGAAGACTCATTCAGACTGTAGTGTACAAAAATTATCACTACATCCCTTAAAACATAACATCATACGTGGCAGTTCTCTGGATTACAAAACTCAAGTCTTCAACTAGTTACTATGTAAATTTCAAATGTTTATGTTAAATAAACAAACAGCGTAATTAACAACTAAAAAAATTATCTCGGCTTCTAAACATCTTACAACAATCTTTTTTTTATTCGTGTAAAAATACCAGCTAGAATATGAAAGTTTTATGCCCATATATTAATTTGTAATTAAGACATTCTCAAAAAATAATTGTTAATAAATTAAACACTGCTTTTAGATGAATCAATCAATATATTATAAATACTCTACATATGTTTCGGCTTATTAGGCCTTTATCAAGAGTGTTACATAGTGAATACTAAAGTTTCTGACGTGCTTATTTAATTTATATCTAAAAGTATTTATGTCTTAATCTATTTATGACTTAAGCTATTTAAGATTTAATTTAACATCTTTAATTATTTGAATGTTTGGAGTGGACCTAAGCTGATTATATAAATCAAAGGATATTTCTTAAGAATTGGTTTATTATAGGGGTGTTTAGGAAATAAATAATAATAATAAACCAATTGTTAAGAAATATCCTTTGATTTATATAATCAGCTTAGGTCCACTTCAAACATTCAAATAATTAAAGATGTTAAATTAAATCTTAAATACCTTAAGTCATAAATAGATTAAGACATAAATACTTTTAGATATAAATTAAGTAAGCACGTCAGAAATTTTAGTATTCACTATGTAATACTCTTGATAAAGGCCTAATAAGCCGAAACATATGTAAAGTATTTATAATATATTGATTGATTCATCTAAAAGCAGTGTTTAATTTATTAACAATTATTTTCAAGATGTTTCACAAGGTACCTACCACAAGTTCAGTTCAGTGTATTCTCAAAAAATGCTGTCCGAAAAAGTCGTACTTTTTCAAACGCCATTTTGTTTATGAAAATAGAAAAAAATTGCTATGCCAACAATGTCGTAAATTAGACCTTGCAACGACAAAAATGAGCTCCGGATGAGTCATTTTTGATGACGGGAACTGGATCAGATTGAATTAAACATTTGAGACCTTTTTCATAATCAAATGCATTTCCTCGAGAAGTTATAATTATTTTGTGATGAAAATTTCATGGTAGCTTCAGGATTACATAAGACGTGCTTATACTAAGTTTTGAGGATTTGGAAAAAAGTTTCACGGAATTAAAAATTAATGAAATTTTCGATTTCTACGACAGTTTTTTCCATTATTTAAAAAATTATTAACTGATTTAAATGATTCGGGCTGCAAATTAACTGTCTTTGTATCACCTGCGAAACACATAACATCAAATATGGCTATTATCAATCAGCTTAAAGCTATGCTTAAAAACCCCGATTTTTCGTGATTTTTGCGCAAAAAAAAACGTTAATTAAAAAATGTTCCCCCACTTTAAAATGGGAGGAAATTCACAGGTATGTTCCTTATCAATAAATACATCCACTACTCCATGTGATTACCTGTAAACGATTTAATCCAGCGGTTTTTCTAATTCTACTGGCCTATATCTGAAAACTGAATAACTTACATGGAATACTTTTGAAGATCTATTAACTTATACCTAAAAATATGCTCGTTTTTAAGAAAATGTTGGTCACACCTATTATAAATCCATTTCATCTACATGAATACTTTAAGTATCTATAAACACAGCTTTTTTCATAGGATGATTATTCTCATAATTTTATATTTTCAAATTTCGAAGTAATTGTTAATAACGTGGCGTAGTGTTTCTTAAGTTATTTGTTAAAGTATTTAAATAAGATTTACACAACAAATAATATTAATAGGGGAGATAAATCGACTGCAGGTAGCCATGTCATTCAGTTAAGGAGTGCATTTACGTCATTCTTAGTTAATATTGTTCAAATAAAATAAAAGAGAGAAATACTGTCTATGGTTTGGGCGTGGGTGGGTTAAAACTTCTCTCTTACGTCTCTGCTTAACTTTGCTCAAGCATAGATTATAATCTAATTTGCTCAAATTTCAAAACAGAAAATCACCAAATACAGTGCAAACGAAAAATATTGTGTTCCACCTTTTCTGCAAAACATTTTTCCACAAAAAAATACGGCAAATAGAAAACTAGGGTAGCATTTAAATATATCTACCCAGGCCTTTACATTTTTCGATATCTCCAAAGCGACACAAAATATTGAGAATCTGTCCACTTCGTGAGGTCGCAATAGGCTGTGGTTACATCTGGTATTTGAGTTGAGTACTACTCTAAGAAATGTAGCTCCTAAAGTTCTACCCTTTTCTGTACTAATATTCAAATATCTACTTCTAAGAATAAATTAAATTCAGTGGTGTCCTCATCTTAACTATGTCATACTGTAGAAAGCGAGAAAAGTGTTAAGGATATTTTTACTGGGGTACTTCTTAGACATAATTCTCTTCTGGATTTTTAGACATATTTAATTCTCTTCTGGATTTTTAATTTTGTGTAGCCTGCTAATTGCCAGAAAAATGAAGGAATGCCCTCCACTTGAAATACCTTTTGATGTAAATCTAAACGGGCACGTTATTATTATTATTATTATACAAAAGCCGCTGCCAATTAATATACAGGGTTGGGCAAAAGTATGGAATAATCGCTATCGCTGTCTGTAGAAGTTTCCTGAAAAAGTGCTTGAAGGGGTGTAGCGATTTTAATTTTTGCGCATACTTGGGTGCCCTCTAATTTATTTTGCGTCAGCGGTTTTTGAGATACAACTTCATCGATTTTTTTTAAATGGCGACCTATATATTTTTTTCACTTTCTGGTGCAGTTTTTTATTTTCTTCTCGACCACATAAAATTTTGTATGAAAATAATAGAAATAGAAATCATTTTATTCCATTAATGCGACAAAACTTGATAAAAACTAACAATAAGAGATTAAAAAGTTATTCAAGAGACAGTGAATAGAAAAGAGAAACGCTTCGCTTACAGCAACTGTTCAAAGTGTTCCCTATTCACTAATTGACAATAATAATCTATAAACTCTAATATGGTCATTATGTGTAGATTGAAATATCTTCTCATCTGTGAAAATTACTTTATTTCAATAATCCATATCTCTGTAAATATTATTTAGTGCAAATATTACTCTCGCCTGTTTTTTTTAACGCTAAGTAGTACTTTTGTTTGCAGTTACTCTATTCGTCAAATCCGTCTCTTTAATTCGTCGAGACGCTTGTCTCTATTATTGCAGTTCTAGCTATTTATTTATTTTAATCGTCTTAATCGTCTTATTTATATTAACGTCCTCGCGGAGTTTAGCTAATGCTATTCCACCACTCAACCAGGACACGTACACATAGACATCAACACAACGACCATTCCCTGCGATATTGCCATCTACCGCAGCTGAGACTCGAACTCAGGATAGATATCAGCGACTAGACATGTTGTGCCACCCAACAGCGGTCTAGTACACTGACACCATCTCGGTAACACATGAAAAACGCCACTAAACATCCATACCCTGGCCAGGATTCGAACCCGGGACCCCGTGGTTGCAAGCCAAACGCCTTAGCATTACGCCACCGAGCCGGGGTTTTCCCCTTAAAAACATTATTAAAGCAGCATCCTGTTGCTCATTTGATATTTTTGGCCTTCCAGTTCCTAACTTTTTCCAACAGTTCCATCCTGTTCCCACATTTTTTGTAAACTCTATTTTTATTTTCATTTGGATGAATAGCTGTAGCTCGTATTGTCCATCCATCCTCCAGTAACCCAATAATGCGAGCTCTTAATAATACACTTAACGCAACAGGCATTTTAATATTTGAATGATAGTGACATAAATCAAAACTATTTTGACATTTAATTGACGTCTATTTTAAAAGCCAATTTACACAATATTAAAAATGTTGTCCTATAGATATACAGCGTGAACGCTGAAAGAAACGCACAAAATTGATATCTTTGGTATGTGTCATTTTGCAAAAAAATCCTCGAACAGGTCGATTTTAGTTTTGTAAATGCTACATTTTGTCACTGTACCAAAATTTAGGACGTCATTGGTTTTTGAGTTATGACGCCATCATACTTTTTTTTTAATGGAAATAGACATTTTTGTTTACTGTATTTGGTGACATATTCCTTTAGCTTTCTGGTGATATAAAGAAAATGATATTACCTGACCCATTCTTTTGGAAAAATAACATTTTATGTAAAAATAGCTTACCTTTCGCAAATTCACGAGTAATGTGGACTGATAAATCCTGTTGCCTACATTTTATTTTAACTAGCATGAAAACATTTGACCTAAAAACAAAACAAAGAAAATAATAAAAAAACAATAACCTTAACAACAGAGAGATATAGGCCTTTTTGTGTAAAGTATCGATAACTTCTTTTATTTCTTGCACGTGTGGAACCTCAGTTTTATGACACTTCTAAGACAGTGTAAAAGTAGTGAATGCAATGCCACGTTTAAGTGAAAGAGGACGCGCAGAACTTTTGATGATGGTTGGATATGGCGATAGGCTGAGAACTCATTAGGAAGCATGTGATGTTTTCAGTGCCAAGTATTCCGAAAAGCAAATTTCTAGATACACTGTAAGTAGATTGGTGGCTAGATATGATGAATCTGGCAGTGTAGCTGACCTCCCTCGATCTGGTCGCCCTAGCACAAGCAACGAAACCAAATTAAATATTCTTCTAGAAAGTGAGGAAAACCACCATCTTTCGACAAGGCAGCTAGCTTTAAATCATAACGTGAGTCAAACTTCTGTTGTACGTCTATTGAAAAAAGAAAAATACCATCCATACAAAGTGCAATTAATCCATGAATTGAATGAGGACGATCCAGATCGGCGCTTACAGTTTTGTGAACAGTTGATGATCTTTTAAAGGGGACTGTACATCGGCATAACTGTAGATATTGGTCACGCGAGAAGCCCATACACAGCGACGAGGCAAAGTAAACGTGTGGGCAGGTATGATTGGTGATCGTTTATTGGGACTTTTTTTTAACAACATCTTATGGCCGCAAGATATTTACAGTTTTTGCTAGTTGAGTTAGTGCCAGCCTTAGCAGTTATGTTTCCAAACAAAGAAGATGAAGATATTCCTGCTGAAAACATCTGGTGTCAGCAAGACGGGGCTCCACCTCATTTTGGGATAGCAGTGCGTCAGTTTTTAGATGACGCTTTCACTGGAAGCTGGATAGGTCATCGAGGTCCGATTGAGTGGCCCCCACGTTCATCGGATTTAACCCCATTAGACTTTTTTCTTTGCGGTTGATTAAAGTCAAGGGTGTATTTTAAGAGATCGGATACCTTAGAAGAATTGAACGACAGAATTGGCTTGGAGATGAGACGAATTGCCCATGAAATGATTCAAAACAGCGTTCAAAGTGTCTACACCCGTCTTGGTCAATGCCAAATGGTTGGAGGGCCGCAATTTGAGCAACGGATATGCTTTTTTTCTCACAATTACTTATGTAAGGTATCAATCAATAAAAATATTTTTTTCCAAAAGAATGGCTTAGGTAATATCAACTTTTTTCATATCACCCGAAAGCTAAAGAAATATACCACCAAAAACAGTGAACAAAAATGTCTGTTTCCATTAAAAATAATTTATGATGACGTCATAACTCAAAAACCAATGACGTAATAAATTCTGGTATAGTGACATAATGTAGGATTTACAAAACTTAAATCGACCTATTCGAGGATTTTTTTGACAAATGACATGTACCAAAGATAAGAATTTTGTGCGTTTCTCTAGGTTCACACTGTATGAAATCAACTGGACTTCTACTACTCCACTACGTGGATGTGGAGATAATTGTATAGCTAATTATCAGCTTCTCCATTTTTTGAGCTTAAGGACATATTTAATATAGATGTGGTATATCTAGATATATTCGAAATTTTTATTACCAATAATGTCGATTTTTATTTTGGCAATACAATATGACTAGATACTCGCAAGAAAGCGAGAAAAGAAGGACGTTTTGCGATTGCAATCGTTTAAACGAATTTATTCCTGGCTTCCCACAGTCCAAGTCCAAAACGTACAGTCATATTTCTTTATATGTGTATTTCCGGCCAAGAAATCCTCCTCCCCAAATACTGTCTTTATTTCGATTTTCGAATTTCTAATCCACTATAGTGAATATTTAACAAATTTAAATCTGCAATACGAACGTTTATCAAGAGTTTCCAAACAATTTTCTAGTTATTTCATTCACAATATTAGAACGAATTTATAACAATACATGTCGATATATTGAAATGGTCATTTAGGACATACAAATGCGCAGTCAAGTGTATGCTTAATTTTAGAATGGTTTTTATTTCAATCAACCCCTTTTTTAGCAAACAGATACAACTAAATGCAAATTTTGCTTGCGACGTTCAAAATGATATATGGAAAATATTCAAAAACCGCCTCGTATTTATTAATATATGTAGATTGAGCTAAAGTGGGGAATATTAAGTGACAGTGACGGTAAGCGATCTCACAGAGGGGTTGATAGGTGATATCGCCAGGGCGTCACCACGGACTAATAGTCGCATTCTGAACGTGACGTTCGGTCAGAATTGTGGCTGACCCCATATGCCAGATGTTGTCAAAACGCAATTATAATTAACATTATCCATTGGCTTTCCACCCACATCTATGCAAATGAAGTTTGAAAATGTTTCAATGATGCAGTGGGTATTTTTTTAAACATGTTGTGTGAGGTAAAACCGCGTGTGATTGCATGCTCACGGAAATTTTAAAATTCTGTTTTAAAAAGCTTTTGTTTTTCTTTTACATATTCGCAATTGTTTAACAACGCGGCATTTTAAATTGACCACACTAGTATAATTTCAAAGGGACATTAACACGGGCTTGCTCCTCAAATCCATGTCACGCCCGGTGAAATGAACAAAAATATTTCAATTAAATATCGTTTTAATTTGTAAATTACATTCAATTCAGAATAATCGGTTTTGGTTACATTTTAATTGGAATACAAACCTGTATAGCAAAAATGTAACACTACGTGAAAAACATTAGTATAAATTTTTCATTTTTGTTTAATCATGATAAAAGATTAACCGCAAAATTAACGTGTTTTCGCGTACGTCATAACCGAAAAATGATAGTTGAACGCTGAAGGTCTTAAATTAATAAAAAATGTAGATGACGGTATTTTTCTATTTTACAATATAGGGAGGTGTTCTTACCCCTCTAAATGGGGGTTGAATTAAGTATAAATATTTTTCGTAAAATTTTTAGGGTTATATGTGGACGAATATGTAAACTTGAAATCGCATTTTGCACATCTGATTTTTAAATTAACTTCAATCTCTTTTCTATTCAGAAATATTAAAATGATATTAACCAAGGAACAGCTACTAAATTTGTATTTTGCCCAAGTAGACTCTAGGTTAAGGTACGGTGACTGTTTCTGGGGAAACTCCACTTTTTCAAAAAATGCGTTTGTTGCAGAAAAACGTATATTACGTTGTATGGAAGGTATCTCTAATTAGTACTCACTCTTCTAAAGAATGTTTTGGAGAGTACAGTACAAAATCTTAACTTTACCAGCTCTATTTATTTTTGAAATTTGTGTTTATGTTTTTAAAAATAGAGAAATGTTTTATAAGAATGGCCACAGTATTGAAGAGCTTTGAAACTACTGAAGTTTATTTCCCTAAATCGTATCTCGAGTGTGATAAAAATATGGGATTAATCAACCAGAAAACTTTAGCCGAAACATCTGATGATTGGAGGGTTATTATACGTAACAGCAGAGTAAAACCTTCACATTTCATGGTGATCGATTGTAAACAAGAGATGTTTAAAAATTGGGAGGAACATCTGACATTTTATTATAAATCAAAGTGCCCACCCCCTACCAGGCCAATTAGAGTGTTTATGGTGACTCAGGAACACCGAAAATTTTTTGTCCGTGGAATCGACAACTGTTTTATTTTTGTGTACCTGTGTTATCAGGAGTCACGTATTATGAACGACTATGAACTTACAATATTCAGTGCTTTTATTTAAAAAAAAATGTCCTTAAGAAAAGATGTTTATTAGTAACACAGCCACACTCAAAAAAATTGTTTCCAATCTAGGAGTCTGAGCATGTTTACTGTATGTTATTGGTGTCGCTGAATCCGAATCCGAGGTCTATTTAACCACATCACATCAATATTTTGCCATAACCTCAAAAAAACGTATAATTTACGCGAATTCGACATCTCTTCACATAAATGGCTATAACTTTTTTAGAGAAAAATGACTCCCATTTTTGTGCTAAATCGATTGCAAATTAAATTTCCAATACGATAATGAGAAGAGCGATATTGTTTCGGTGCCTTTTAAGTGAGATATCGGCCGCCAAAGTGAGAGGTCCGAGGATTTCGCTTCTCGAGCGACACAGCCCAGCTTCGAGGACCATTTCTACCGAACGAAAGCTAGCAAAAATCTGAATGGGATGTTACAGGGCTCCCAGATAAAAGGGGAATATGTAAAAAAGTTTAACTTTAGAGGCTGATGTATCAGCAATACAGCAGGGTAGGGTGGTCACCCTGTGCCCTGAACAAAATTTTTATGTCTTACGTGCAGTCCCCTCTCTGCATTTAATTGGTGGCGAAAGAGGCTCACACGGCCGAGTAGACAAGTCCCTGGGGAGTCGATTCGACAAATTGGAGCTTAGATGTATGCTGGTGAAAACAAATACGCGTCTTAATACAACAGATTTAATGATTATATTTAGGTACGCTTACAGCCAAATCCCACAGAAATAACATTACACGCAATCAGTAAACTTAGATGTGGGGCCCACACTTAACCTAACACAAAATATGCGACCACTTAAAACTAATAAAATCTTAACTAATAATAGGCAAAATATGACCCCCCAAAATATACTGGCTTAGACGGTTACATTAAAATACTGAATAATAACATAAAATGAACAAAATAATGTGAACTAGGTAAGTGACGATAGTTAAATTGACTAATGTGAAAAATTTGCAAGCCTGGTGTTCAAAACTACTAAAAATTTAATTGGTCATATGCAAAATATTTACTGATAATTTAAATTTAACCTGTAATAATATTACGTACAATATATGGAAAAACTGTAGTTAGGTGGGTCGAATGACAGCAATTTAGTATCTCAAAAACTTGATGGGCTCTCTATGCCTCACGTAGACCGTGGGATGTGATTACAGGTCCCTCGTTATGCAATTTAAAGACGCTTACCTCCAGCGGGTTTCACAATGTATACCCTAGGCCTACCAGGGGAGCGTAGCTTCCAATGGAACCAGGCAGCAGAGTCTCACCGGTACAACTCAGGATTCCAAATTCAACGAACAGCTTGCCAACCAAGTTTCAGTAAAACCACATTTCACATACAGATGTACAAATCACCCAAAAGGGGTCAAACATACAGGATACGATACCAGTAAAAGTCCAAAATAAAATGAAAATGAAACCAAAAGAACAAAAAGCCCTGCAATAAAGAAATAACGAACATTACAAATCTATTTTTTAAAGAGATTTCAGAGGTATACATTAGATGTTGAGTGGGCTTACAGAATTCCTTTGCCATGTGCTTCCAGCAAGTTGATTTATCCGGAAAATTCCGTAGCAGTACTTCCCAACAGAAAATAATAAAAATATCAAAATAAAATACTGCTAAATTTGTCACTACAGCACCATATCCCATTAAAGGAGCAAATTCACAAAATACTATCCACGTGCGCAGTGACACAACTTATCTTCGGCGGGAAACGGAAAAATCCCCAAAAATAGCCAAGACGGAAACCTCTGTCAAAATCCGAGAATGAGTAAAACTCTGTCCATGGGTACGTTCCGAATGAACACTATACAACATAGCCCACAAATCTGATAAATCTCCCTTAATGACGTCTATATTCCACACATAATACAGTATTTCGTAATTCCATTAACAAAACAATAGGTTTAATTGAGAATAACGCTCTTGAAAAGGTTATAATCGAGACGTTCGAAACTCGCCTCCTAAGAAATTAGGTACAGTTACTGTGCGTTGCTAGCAACGCGTTGCCAGCACCAGCGACACTATGCGTGGCTCACATGGAGCGTGCGACGCGACTAAAACTAACTAAAACATATTACGATATTCAAATTTATTTGTACAGATACGAAAATAGGCTGTAACAGGGATACGTACGAAGACGTGAGAAATCGAGCGGCGTAAGCCGGAGGTCGGTGCGAGTCTTGGATTTCGAGACATGGCCACTTGAAATCACCGGAAGGTGAAACTCGAATTTTTATACCGCATCCCGAGACCATATCTCGAAAACGAAACGAGATGCAGCGCTTAGGTTAGCACCATTCGATTCTTCATTCTTTCCTATATAACTCTGAATTTTTCAGATGCTCTATCTAACAAATTTTGCAAAAAAATGAAAGTGACGGAAAAAATCTGGAAAATTTAGAGGTATATAGGAGGGTGAGGGAAATCGAATGGTGCAAACCGCATCACTGTATCTCTTTTCATTTTCAAGATGTGACCTCGGGAGGCGTTAAAAAAAATTCGATTTTCACCTTCCGGCTTACGCCACTCGATTTTTTACGTCTTCCTACTGATTTTTTCTGTCTTTCATATGAAAGAAATGGCCCTTGAAGCTGGGCCGTGTCGCTCGAGAAGCGAAATTGTCCGACCTCTCATTTTGGCGGCCGTTATCTCACTTAAAAGACTTCGAAAAAATATCGTGCCTCACACTGTCGCATGTCGGATTGAAAATTTAATTTGCAATCAATCTAGCACAATAAAGAGCGCCGTTCTTGTCTAGAAAACGTTACAGCAATTTATGTGAAGAGATATCGAAATCGCTTAAATTGTGAGTTTTTGCGGTTATGACAATATCCTGATTTGATTTATATAGACAGCGGATTCGGATTCAGTAACCCCAAAAACATACAGTAAACATGGTCAGACCCCCAGATCGGAAACGATTGTTTTGTGTGGCTGGGTAATTATGAAATAAAAGAACAATTTTCAGATACTTCTGCGATATTTTCTTTCTATGCAACAAACAATGTTATTCTTTATATTTTATATTTTCTTCTTTTTAGTACCCACACAAATAGAAGCTTTTTTATATATATTTGCGGCGATCGATATCTCGAAAAGTGGACATTGAAAAATTTTGAAAATTTGGTTGTAAACTAATGTTGATGGGAGCAACTTGGCTAAAATACTTTCAAGATCGTGGCATTTCTGCTTATACCGGAAGTCCCGCCGGAAGTCGATACCAACTTGCTAATTTTAAATAGAATATCCTATATATTTTTAACTTTTTGAAATAACCATGAAATTCGAGTCGAAATATGTAGCATAACCTATACCTAAACACAGAAGTTTCGGAGTTATTTGACATTTTATAAAAAAATTGACAGGTGCAGTGGTTTGCAAGAACCTTTATGGCTTTATTCGTGTAGGAGGTCCTCAATTGCTCTTTGGCACGTAGAAAGAACACAAGATGAGCTAGTATCTACAATAATAACAAATTCCACAATAATAAACCAAGTGTTCTATTTCTTACCTTACATATTGTCAAATTCAAACTTGAAAAACTTTTCCATTTCAAATGGAACACCCTGTATTTTCTGACATCAAATTGTGTTAAATTCCCTTTTTTTCTAGTATGAGCATTGTGGGGGTTAAAGTTGCAATTTTTTGAAGTATTTGCGACTTTCTGAAATATTCAAGAATTTTTAATAAAAATTGCTATCAACTTGGCTATAATTAAAAACAACCGTTCATTAATGTCAGTCATTCTCTTATGTAAAAAGATGCCAGTACGTTTAAATTGCACCCAGGGAGACTTTCTAGATTTGTTTATTATTTATGGAGAATTTAATAAAGTAATATCAAGAATATGTAACACATTTACTACTCGATACCCACAAGAACAGAAACCATCACCATACACTGTAAGATAGATAATTTTAGAATATTTGGTTCTCTCAGGGTAGGAATTCAAAAGAGGAAGTCTATGGTTGATGACGAAAACATAGAAATAGCAATTCTGGGGTATTTTTGGGTATTTATAATTATGTCATTAAGACAAGCTGGTTTGGAATCGAGATTATCCAAGACTTCAATTCACAGAATCTTGTCAAAACATAAATCCATTCTCGTTTCATGTAGTTCAGCAATTAAAAGAAACAGATTTCCTGACGAGAGAAAATTTTTGTGGATTTATTTTAATGAGACATGAAGGTGACAATTATTTTTTGGGATACATTATATGGACATATGATGCTAAATTTGCAAAAAATGTGTCGTTCAATCGATTCAATTCTCATTATTGGAGTATCTCGAATCCTCGTGTATTCAGGGAGCGAAATATTCAAGAACATGAGCAGTTTAATATTTACTATGTCATGAGAAACGATATAATGGTGACACTACAATTTTTTGGGGAAAATTTAAATAGTAAATTAAAAGGATTGCCTCTTCGGCCAGTATATCTAAGGCATTAGAATTCCTGCCTTGACATAGCCAAATATTCTAAAATTATCTGTTTCACAGTGTCTGGATATGGTTTCTGTTCTTGTGGGTATCGAGTAGCAAATGTGTTACATATTCTTGATATTACTTTATTAAATTCTCCATAAATAATAAACAAATCTAAAATGTCTCCGTGGGTGTAATTTAAACGTGTTGGCATCTTTTTACGCAAGGAAATGACTGGCATTAATGATTGCTTCTAATTATGGCTAAGTTGATGGTAATTTTTATCAAAAATTATTTCAGAAAATCGCCAATATTTCAAAAAGTTGTAACTTTAACCTCTACAATGCCTATCATGGAAAAAGTGGAATTTAATTGTACACGATTTGATGTTAAAAAATACAGGGTGTTCCATTTGAAATAAAAAAGTTTTTGAAGTTTGAATTTGATAAAATGTAAAGAGAAAAATAGAACACTTCGTATACTAATATGGAATATATTTTTATTGTACAGAATAACTCATCTTGTGTTCTTTCTACGTACCAAGGAGCAATTGAGGACCTCCTACAAGAAGAAAGTTATAACGGTTCTTGGAAACCATTGCAGCTGTCAAATTTATTATAATGTCAAACATTTCCGAAACTGCTATGTTTAGGTATAGGGCTACATGTTTCGACGTCATTTCAAAAAATCTAAAATATATTGGGTATTCAATTTATAGTAAGGTATCGACTTCCCGTACAACCGGAAGGGCCACGATCTTGAATATATTTTAGCCAAGTTGACCCCATCGACATTAGTTTACCACCAAATTTTAAAAACTTTCCAATATCTACTTTTCGAGACATTGATCGCCGCAGTTCGTCGTGGTACACCCTGTATGTAATGCATGTATAATTTTATTTACTCTTTAGTTTTTACTTATTTTGCAGACACACAGACAAAACCTTTTCATCGGGTATCAAGTTTCAAGGAGGTTGGAAGGAAAAGGTAACCCGTTATCATAGGGCCTTTCCATATTGGATTTAGAACGATATTATATATACTTACTAAATTGCATTGTCACCGCAAAAAAAAAAAATGCTAACTAAGTAACATACATACAAAGCAAGTTAAACAAAAGCTTTTAAAAAGATAGTCATTCCAGACTTCTGGAGAGATTGTCGATAATTCTCCGCTGGATCACATCACTTCCATTACCAAAGTTAGCTCCTATATTCGTTAGTTCAGACTTGAACAGAAAAACATTTTCGGTAGCCAAATATATTACTGATATATTACTGTTTATTCGTATTTACATCATTTATTAAAATATATTTTTTAAATTCAATCGTCTTTAAAAGAGTCACTAGAAATTTTCATATTGAATTTCACCGTCGCATGGGTTAATTGAACCTTATTACCTATTTCAACTCTACTATTAATACGTTAAATTTTTGGAAATTTCATATTAAAGTGAGTTAATTATATTAACAATGTGCCAAATCTGAAGACACTCTTATTATATCATAATTCCACATTCTCGTGGAACTATGTTTTAGCAGTGATGTGAATTCCCACCTAATTCACCCTAATATATTATTTATTTAGCTACCTCAGTTACCTAAGAGTAGAGATTTTTTACTTACCTATCATTTAAGGGACTGCTTTAGATCCCTTTCAAAGATGATATATTCAGTACACAGTCTTCACCTAATGTTTCATAGCTTCTGCGTATACGCTGATATACAAGCCGCTAGAAGGTGAAAAGTGGTCGCTGTATTTTCACCCATCCAAATGCTAACCATGACTGTTTAACATTTCGTAATAAAAGTGTAGTCATGATGGCGAATCATAGCGTTCATCCATATGCCTAGTAATGAAAAATTATAACTTTATTTTATATCTGTCAATTGTATTGCTTTTATGCTTTATATTTATTATTTAAATATTTTGGCAGTATATAAATAATAAAGTGTTGAAAAGCGCTATCGATGTATTATGAAATTAGAGATATGCATTTTGCATGATTATAATAGTTATTAATATAGCTCCATATGAATGCAGCTGATAAAAAATTAATATATATTTTTATATTTCTGTCTGCATTCAATATTATAACAAAGTTATTTTTGTGTATTTTCATAATTTTGGTATGAATACTTTATGAGCAAAAAATATTTTATATATATACATATTCCATAATATGCATATTTGTAAATCATAAAGTAATCAATATTTAAAATAATTTGTCTCATTTTCGTACACAGATGGTCTAACTAAAACTATGAAATAACTTAACGCATATTACAAACGAGTAATAAATTAAGTAATAATTTAATAATAGCTATAGGGCTGTCAGTATGTGCGTCACCGTGAGATTCACGATAAATAAAAAGTTCTTGTAAATATTCAAATATTTCGATTGATGCCTCTGAAGCAGTTTTCACAAAGACTTCAAAACTGACATTTAACGCTCGTTCCGACAACCATGCTGGTATTATCAGGAGACGACTAAAATGCAAATATTTCGACTGATGCCTCTGAAGCAGTTTTCACAAGCACCAATTTCCAATTAAAGCACCAATACACTTAAACACTGATACTCGACGCTCGTTCCGACAATCGTGTTGGCATCATCAAAAGATGATTAACACGCACCATTTTTACACAAACATGTAAGCCAACACGCCGCAATCTTAATTAATTCAGAAGAAGCATCTTTTAGTGATTTTTACTGCGTATCCATGTGGGGTGGCACTCTTAAAATTGAATATCTGCCTCGGTCGAAATTTTAAAACAGCGTGGGGGCGATATTCATTAAAATTGAATATTTACTTCAATGAAAATTTTGAAGAGCGGGAGGGCGATATTCCTTCATATCCGATATTTACCTCGGAAACTGAAAAAAAAAATTGTTAGTTACTGGGCCAAACCTAGCAAAACATACTTATTTTGGCACATACAATACAGTGCTATACTGTAATGCCAGACATTCCTATCGGGCGATGTTACATTAAAAAAGACACTCTTGTTACTCTGTTTTTGACTTGTGCTTTATCTTTCTGCGGTTTCTGTCGAATTAAATATTTATAATTTACTTTTATTTGACTTCTTTTCTTTTGTATAGTTTTAAATATTACTAGTATCAATTTTTAAATTACAAAGGGCCCGAATTTTTGAATGCATTTCATGTTCATCGGGTATCCAACTGGAAGGCCTGCGTATCCAAATGGATACACAAAAGTACCTTAAAAAATGCCTTGGTAGGAGCTGTGAGAACAACACATAACCGAACCTGGAATACCATCAATAAGCTTCCATCCTAACTCTTCCATATTTATTTCTAATGGAAATCAGCAGCTTTCTACAACAATGTTTGCAGATGTGTATTAAGAAATGTTGTTTAGCTGTTTTATCAGTAGACTAAAGAGATTCTATCTTTGACGTACCTATTTTTGTTTCTAGAAAAAATAGTGTACTTCAGTTTCTTTAAGATAGTATTTTGATTATTAGAACCATACAGTAAGCAGAATAAGCGAAGACCAGCACGGATTAATTCATCTGTTGTGGAAGTGCGCACACCAAAGTTTTGTAAAAACTACAGATCATTTTTTCGTAGTAAATTAAGATCTGTCGTCTTACTCGTACCAAGCGGATAACTGGTTGAGTTATAACCCGCTAATCCATGCAATGGTAGTAGTATGTTACAGTTTCACAAAGCTCTTGTACTAATGCATTGATGTCAATAATAAATCCATTATGAATTGATTTTTTTTTCTGTTTCATTCAGTAAGGGAGAGTGTGTAACTGATAATGTTATTGAACCAAGTAAAACGATCCATTTGGAAAAATATCCAATTTACTATAAAAGTAAATTCAGACAAAAAAATCCCATGAAAAAATTATATTTAAACCAGTTTAAAGACTTCTAAATACCTTTGGCATCATATTAAATCGAAATCTACGTAAAAAATTAATTCACTAAAAACGACTAAAAAATTTTTCATCTCGAGGACGACGGTCAATTGCCTTTGGGTTCCGTCGTTCGAATTTTCAAAAGTACTCCAAAAATTGGCTTGACGGCTCACACATGGCGGAAAACTGCTCCGTCCAACAGATTTTTTGAAAGTACAAGGAATTTGACTTTTCGATAGTACCACGAATTTGGTTTTTCGAAAGTACAACGAATAAAATCGCATAAGACGGAAAACTGCTCCGTCCAACAATTTTTTCGGAAGTACAACGAATTTCATTTTTTGAAAGTATTAAAAATCTATTTTTATAAAAATGCAATAACGAGACGTTAACAAAGCAGAAAACCGCTCCTCGTACCACGAATTTGGTGGTTCACAGGTCGAAATCCTCAGTCAGGATGTAGCGAGTAGCTATTTTAAACGTCAAAATTTAGGAAATAATCGATGGGATGGTTTTTCCAATAAAAACCAAAATCCTCCTTTAATATTCCTCAAAGGGTTGGAACATAATCCTCATACAAAACCCCAAAAACGTACAGAAAAATAGTCAAAGAATCCAAACTCGGGGGGTCGATTCCGACAAATCCAAAATACTTTTGATCCCGGCTCAGGCGAACATCGCCATAGTAGTCGCTCGAATGCGAGTCGAAGGAAAAAAGTATATTTGGGTTCGATGCTGTTAGTACGTTTATAAAAGCAGGAAAACCATCAACCTCATATAGATAGCTTCTTTAAGCATCCCGACAATCATTTCGATAATTTTAGTGCAAAATTCAAAGTGAATAATTTTCAAAAAAATTCCGCATACATTTTACAAATATTACTGATATTACTAATTGGGAGTCTGAATCTTTTTGTACAGTCGATAGTCATAGTTCTCTCGACGTTGGATGAGTTACACTCCTACGAGAGGTAACGGCTTGCCGAGTGGTGGTGCTCTTTGATGTTTGCCTTATACACATTAGCAATAAACGAAAATATATTTTGAATTCGATTTCTTATTGATCCACTAATTATAAGATTTGTGACCGACGGGCGATTCTGTGGCGACGGTCAGAATACTTAGTATTGAAGATTTCACATACCTGCTTTGGCGTTCTTGTTTTATCACCACATCCTAATAACATCAAAATTTCAATTCTTTCTGTAACCGAAAAACTCATTGTTAAACTCAACCTGACAATCAGCCATAAATAACTAGAATCATAAGTTTGCACAGATGTAGCAAATAAAGAAATTATATTTTTTTCTGATATGTAAGAAGAAACCCTTTTTACTTCTTTTTCTTTGTTGGGTATATTGTCACCTGCGTATTAGCATAAACGGTACATTTAAATTAAATATTATGATATGACACAACACTCATTAAAAAAAGGTAGATTTGACAGATATTTGACACATAGGCATATAGGTCGCGTGCGCTGACGTCACAACTTTTCAGACCTGAGAGAAAACAAATGGCCGCACTTTTTGTAATTCGCCGATCGAACGTGCTGTTTTAACTGTTTATTTTGTGGATTCTGTGATGTTTTAAAACTTAATTTTAGATTATTTAACATCTACAATCATGTTTAATCAATTCATGCGGCGAATTTTGTTTGTTAAGATGGAGACGAGTTTATGTTTTACGAAATTACCTTATGATGTACAGGATCGGTGTACGGAAGAAAGCTGGTGCTATCAATTTAAATCCCTATATATTTAAATAAAGAAGACCTTAGTACGGATGCCGATGTATTTCCGAATGTTAGATATACGTATATTGTAATTACATGATTTTTGAAAGGGGTGCATAGTTAAAAGAATGAGTACAAGACATTCAAAAACTGAAGCTTATAATCAGTTTGTTAGTGGTTGGGTGAAAGAAGTTCTCTCCAAGAAATTTACAGGATAACAGCTTATTATCGCAAAGGTAAGGATTAGTTATAAATTATAAATCATTTTCACCATATACTTGCATAATTAAATGTTGTTTTATGAATAATTACTAACACAGATCCATTTTTCAGGTTCTGGTCTCTCTACATTGTCAACAAAAACATCATTCCTTGGATTATCGTGGATCCAGTCGGTTCAGATGAGTTTTTAGTACTCATTGTGATTGTTGTTGCAAGTACAGGCAAAACACGTTCGCTAGCCTGATTTGTAATTATTTACAAGATGCAGAGCGAGGTGATAAGACGCCACTCCGTTTAGTTTTTTACCAGTAAAAATGGCTATGGCTAAGCAGTTAACCATTGTGCAATACAACGCGTAGATTTTGTGAAAAAGGTACTCATGAAAAGAAACAAACAAAAGACTTAGAATTATAATAAGGTAGACACAATTCATCTGGCGGTTCACTCATTGTCTGTGGTATATTTATGCAAGGAGCTGTGCAAATCATTGTAATTTCTGTAAGAACCTTTTGTCATGTCATGTTAATATTATTATTGTCTAACTTATGTATTTTATTAAATGTTCTCCTTTCCTTTTATTGTTTTATTTATACACAAGATGTATCTACCGTTGGTCAATAAATTATTATTATTATTATCACTGTTATTACTATCGTTAGCAGTAAGTTGAATGCCGACTACGCTGAACTTCTGCATTCGTGCCTGTAAATAAGAATAAAACAAAAATATATCTACTAAATATAGAACTGTTTATTATCTATAAGTTTAACATTTGTAATATAACTTGGATGGCATTTATATTAAATTCATCGAGTGATTGCATTGTTTTAAAATATATCGTGTGGTGTTTAAAAACTACTCAATTCTGTTGTTTTACATTACAAAACTGTGAAATGGACTTAAGTCAGTGTTTAGACTCAGGTTTCAAATATTAAAGATTTCAGCACTGAGTAGTTTTTAAATAACCGCAATATATATATAGTTTAAAACAATAGGTACATTCAGCCCGCATATCATCGATCAAAACTGTACTTTGAATTTTCACTCTTAATTTATAAACTTCATCAGATCTTTACATAATATGCAGTTTTTCTTTCAATTTCTTCTTAAATTGTACCATATTTAAAACGAGTGTCTCAGTAAAATTTGTCTCCTTTGGCACTAGCCTCTTTCTTCGCTAAACTCAAGTTTAGATACAAAAAATATCACTCAAACCAATATAAACTGTTAATTTCAATAATAAATTGTTTGTAGATTGCTCTAACAGCACTTATTTTATCACAACCACGTTCAGTTTCATATTTGGTATCTCATGTTAAAAGAGGAAACGTAACTTGATTTTGGTCTTATAACACAGCAGTGTGGCCTACAATATAAACCCACGTTAAAAATAAAATTCTTACATTATATAACAATTTATCACTAGGTAACAAAATGCTTGGAATACTCTTGAAAAATCTTTTTTTTTTTTCACTGCTTGCAATCAGTTGGCATATTCCAACATCAACTTGAAAAGTTGAAAAATCGATGATATTTAATAAAAAAACTGGCATCATCTTGTATTGTCTCACTTCCACAATTAATAATACAGCCAAAACTTGTCTTTTGTATAATATAATGTCCATAAAGGTACTAATTTAATGAAAACTTTGATCATTTGCCATTGAACACCTGAGGAATATTGATTTGTTTTCCCTCAGCTCTGACAACTGTCAAAATGTATGACGTCACGCGCACACGATCTACATAGTTTAGGATACATTCCAAATACACATTAAAATTTTAAAATTTAATTTTCCTGATGAAGAATATACAAAATTCAAAAAACCTTATATTGCTTTATAGAGATGATGTTAAACACCCTTTCAAATGAGCTATCACACGCACCCTCGGGTTGAAGGGGGAGGTATAAAATTATGCACAATACATTTCATTTTAGAATTAAAAACCGCTGCCTAAGGAATCACTACTTCCACATCCAGATTTTTCATCAAAGTCACTTTAAAGGAAACACCTTGACTAGATCTGCACTTTAGTATGTGAAAATTATTGGTCATAGAATTTTAATAATATTTGGAGCAAAATTTGAGGCGTTGGTTTTTACCAAATACCTTAAAATTGAAGTTTTTAGTTTACCCTACTTATTTTCCAATATGCACAACCTACCACGACCCACCCCTTCAATGGAATCATCTCAATCAGATGTCATTACAATACACCCGTGTACTAAATTTCAAGTAAATATCTCAATTTTATGTTATCAAATCCATTAATAATGGAGCGGAGATGGTGGTGTTTGAAAAATATTAGAAAGAAATCTGGGGCCTTGGTTTCTAGTATATACACCAAATCCCATATTTATTACTCTTACCAGCATGATTTACTTATTTTTCCCTATTTACTCTCATTCAACCCTCAACCTTTCAACGGAATCTACTTAAAATATAATCTAGTTCCAGATGTCGTTATAATTCATACGTGTCCCAAATTTCAAGTGAATATCTCGATTTCATTTTATCAACCCCTTTAATAATGGATTAAGGGTGGTGGGGGTTGAAAAATATTAATAAAACATATGAGGCCTTGGCTTCCAGGACATACGCCGAATTTCAAGTTTCTGTACCTTTACCAGCTTGCTTTACTAATTTTTCCCTATTTACCACCAATTACCCCCACTCATTCAACGCAATCATGTCAAAATATAATCCAGTTTAAGATATCGTTATACGTGTAACAAATTTCAAGTGAAAATCTAAATTTAATTTTATCAACTCTTTTAATAGGGAGTGGGGGTGATGGGGGATTGGAAAATATTATGGAAAAATCTGAGGCCATCACCTCTAGCATATACTCCAAATCACAAATCTCTATACTCTTACCAGCTTGCTTTACTTAGTTTCCCCTATCTACCACTATTTAACCCCCAACCCTTCAACGGAATCATCCCAAAATATAGTCTAGTTTCAGATGTCGTTATAATACATACGCGTATCAAATTTCAAGTGAATATTTCCATTTTATTTTATCAACCTCTTTAATAATGGAGTAGGGGTGGTGGGGGTTGAAAAATAATATAAATAATCCAAGCCCTTTTCTTCTAGTACATACACCGAGTTTCAAGTTTCTGTACTCTCACCAGCTTGCTTTACTTATTTTCCCGTATTTACCCCTATTTAACCCCCAACCGTTCAACGAGATCATCTCAAAATATAATCTAGTTCCAGATGTCGTTATAATACATACGTGTACCAAATTTCAAATGAATATATCAATTTTATTTTATCAACCCCTTTAATAATGGAGTATGGGGGGTGAAAAATGTTATAAAGATTTTGAGTCTTCAGCTTCTAGTACATACACTGAATTTCAAGTTTCTGTACTCATACCAGCTTGCTTTACTTATTTTCCCCTATTTAACCCCCAACCCTTCAACGGAATCATCTCAAAATATAATCTAGTTCCAGATGTCGTTATAATAGATACGTGTACAAAATTTCAAGTGAACATCTCAATTTTATTTTATCAACCCCCTTAATAATGGAGTAGGGGTGGTGGGGGGTTGAAAAATGTTTTAAAAAAATTTGAGTCTTTAACTTCTAGTACATACACTGAATTTCAAGTTTCTGTACTCATACCAGCTTGCTTTACTTATTTTCCCCTATTTTACCATATTTAACCCCCAACCCTTCAACGGTAGCTTCTCAAAACATAATCTAGTTCCAGATGTCGTTATAATACATACGTGTACCAAATTTCAAGTGAATATTTTAATTCGATTTTATCAACCCCTTTAATAATGGAGTAGGAGTGGCGGGGGTTGTAAAATAATATAACTAATCTGAGACCTTGGTTTCTAGCACATACACCGCATTTCATGTTTCTGTACTCTTACCAGCTTGCTCTACTTATTTTCCCCTATTTATCCCTATTTACCCCTATTTAACCACCAACCCTTCAACAGAATCATTTCAAAATATAATCTAGTCCCAGATGTCGTTATAATACATACATGTACCAAATTTCAAATGAATATCTCAATTTTATTTTAGCAACCCCTTTAATAATGAAGAAGGGATGGTGGGTGGGTTGAAAAACATTGTAACAAAAATCTGAGGCCTTGGTTTGTAGTACATATATCATATTTAAAGTTTCTGTACTCTTACCAGCTTGCTTTACATTTACCCCATATTTACCCCTATTTACCCCTCAACCCTTCACCGGATATCTTAAAAAAAAAACAATCCACTTCCAGATCTCATTATAATATATACGTGTACAAAATTTCAAGTCAATGTCTTAAACCGTTCCGGAGAAAGCGTGAGGACAAAAATGTTACAGACAGACAGACCGACCGACCGACAGACAGACCGACAGACAGACCGACAGACAGACCGACAGACAGACCTACAGACAGACAGAATTTTTTTTTTTTTCTCAAATTTAAAATCTCGAAGTCTCATGACATTTTAAACCGATTTCAAGAAAAAAAAAAATTTGAATTTTTTTTTACGATTACTATACTTCCAATCCACTACATGGATGTGAAAGTAAAAATTAACGCATTCTAGGATTACACATAAATTTTAAATTACGTAGATAATGAACTTATCCGTTACTTATGTTGGACCTCACTGTATATATTAATTAATCACTATACAGAAATTGCAAAATTGGTCCAAAAAATTACATCTCTAGTTACCCAGTGCCATGAGATTCTGTATTAGATTTAGTTATTATTATGAATCAATAGTCTTCTGAGGATACATCCCGAATACATTAGGTTGATGTAAAGTACAGTAGGGTAGAAAATCAATGGTTAATATTCATTTATTAGTAGTGAGTGGCAGCACTAGTTCGGCATTAGGTATAATTATAGTTTGACCCAGATAGATGCGACTGCCATTTCCCAAGTGCTAATTGTCCACTGAATTGTTCGCTATGTCTCTTCGAACAGGCAACTTCACTAACTTTGTTATGCAACATTCAATGCTTCACCATTAAACTGCATTTCAAGTCGACGCGTATCAGCGTATTATTCTGTGCCCTTTGGTAATTTCCTAATTCGTTTAATAAACAATTACTGCAACTAAGGAACCATTTACATTTGCGCAATGCAACTAATTTCATTTATAAAAATTTTTTTATAAACAGTATCTTTTATTTGATTTACTTTTTTAATACATTTTATATCATAGCAATAATTTTATTAATAAATAAAAAGCAATAAACAAATTTCAATCATGAGAAAATAAACATAGAAGTATGACAAAGCACATCTATCGTTTAAGTCACGCGGTTAATAAACGTTAAGCCGCAGGAGTTGTTTCAACGGTTTTACATTATGCGGCCAGTTTTTCAATAGTGAATTAAAATTCGAGTTAAATAACTCTTATCTGCAACTCAACTCGAGGTTAAGTTCGAGTTAATCATACAATTATTCTTTATCGTTATTTTTTTCATTTAGTTAGCTCCAGGTGTGTGAAATATTTTATTAAGTTGATATGAGAAGTATAGATTTAACTTACATTTTAGGGATTTTGCACGATTAATTTTCGTGTCTCCTTATAGTTCTGTGATGATAAAAAACATAAATTAACGCAACTACTGAAATATTTGTGGCTTGTGTTGGAATAATTTATATAAAATAAGTAAGCCCTCAATAATTTTGTAGTTTTGTAAGTTTTATATGTGATGTAGTCAATAGGGATAAGAAGCAATTTTACTTAGAAAGAGGACCAGCTGCTAGTAACTTTAATCCAAGAAAAGAAATACATTATAGAATGCAAGTAGACTATCATGGTAAGTTGTAAAGAAAGGAGTGCGGAGGGCAAGTAGAAGTAAACAGGGAAAAATAAGTAAAGCAAGTTTGTAAGAGTATAGAAACTTGGGAATTGGTGTATATACCTACTAGAAGCCAAGGCCGTAGATTTTCTTCTAATATTTGCTAATATAGTCAAAATGTTTCCTTCCAAGTGACTTGGATTAGAAATCTAGATGTGGAAGTATGATTTCTTAGGGAGCGGTTTTTTATGTAGTTCGCTAGTGGTTTAATGTCGTGGCAACGTACATAGAGAACCCTTAAGAAGGTATATCCTGAAGCGCCGGCTCAGGGGCGCAGTGCTTGTGTGTTAGGCTTGCGACCACGGAGTCCTGCATTCCAATCCAGGCTAGGGTAGGGGTCTTTAATGATGTTCTTGATGTGTTACCGAGATGGTGACAGTAGGCTAGACTGCGACACAGTACGTCTAGTTTCTGTAATCTCTTCTGAGTTCGCATTTCACCTTCGGAAGATAGCAATGTCACAGAGAATGGCTGTGTCTTGGTTGACTGGTAGAACAGCTATCGCTAAATTCCGCTAGGGCGATAATGCAAATAAGTCATTGAATAAATTGAGGTGAAGCGCATAAACTTGTGTATCTTTTATCATCGTAACCGACGCGCGACGTGCTGCATCACGTCAGCATGTGTGGGTTAATTTCACAACAACTGTTTAAATCAATTTTGTACTGTGTCAGCTTCTTCTAGCCAGGAGCGGTTAGACTACTGAACAAGGAATAGAGTGTTAGCAAAGTTTCATTTATACATCAGTTGAATGTCAGTCGCTTGTCCATATGTACATGCCAACATTTTCAAATATTCACTCATCTTCTGAAATTTTGTTTCATGTTATTAATATTGGTGTTAATATTTTCTAGAAAGTTTTCAGGTCATCAAGCCTACTAGGTCATTAATGATTAAATTTCCACATAAATATATCGACCTATGTAGATGAGCTTATCACCCGTCGAATGTGTTTGGACTTAGTAGCAGAAACTGACTAAATTAAATAAGTGACTTTAAAAAAGTTAAAATTGCTTAATTTTTTTAAATATAGCACATACTTACTCACTGATTCGGACTAAAGTAAAATAATATTCACAATTATTAACAGTATTTCATGGAGCTTTGTAATTGAAAATTTTACTTTTCCCCTTTTGTATAAGCAAATGCCAAAACCAAAATTGCTTAATTAAGTATACAGAGGTGTTCCGCCCACTTAAAAAGGGAACGTAGGGCAAACTGCTTTGAAGGTGCTGTTTGATAATGAAACGGCAAAAAAATGTGGTAGATGGCTTAAAGCCTAACATGTCCTTATCGATTAACTACAAAATGAAATAAACGCGCTTTTACTTTTGAAGTATTTTTTTTCTAAATGATGTTGT
Organism: Stenurella melanura; assembly: GCA_963583905.1. Taxonomy (NCBI): domain Eukaryota; kingdom Metazoa; phylum Arthropoda; class Insecta; order Coleoptera; family Cerambycidae; genus Stenurella; species Stenurella melanura. The sequence goes on from OY757313.1 coordinate 68,386,441, forward strand.
ATAACATTGGAATGTTTCTGACTTGCTGTCAAGTAAAATAATCGAGAAATAAAACTGCTTTGTACTTCCAGCTCTTATGCTTTTTTTTTTCTTCACTGACTTTGGATGTCTCCATTTAGCCACGATGTTTCTTATTATATGCTATACTAAAAGCTCTTATGCTGTAACATATAGAATCAGTCTTCTGACTCTAGGCTTGCCAAAATATTATATGTAGGATAATTCGATTCGTATTTTTTCTATTTATAACTTAATAAGTATTCAACCTAGTGATGCACTTTCAACGAATATTTTACCACGTAACAGAAACTATTTAGAGGCGACAGTCGAAGAATATAAACTAGTTTTCAGTTCGATTCGCAAGTATGTTCTTTGAAATATTTCTTCAATAATTATTCTGAATTGGAACAAGGAGATATCAAGATTTTCTGATGACAGGTCTGAATTCAAAACAATTGACATTTTCTTTTACTATGTAGAAGATACACAAGAGTCCAACTAAGAAGTGTGAAAAAAAAATTGTAAAAACTGATCAGCCTTAAAAAATTATTAATTAAGATTTCACCATGAACTTTTCATTACCTACTATCGGTATTAAAAGGTCGCTGCAAAATGAACAAATAGAGTTAAACATATTTATAACCGACTTCAATATATTAGGCAATGTCCAATTTAACAGGGCAGCGCACACTGGCGAAATTAAGTAAAAACCTGGCCTAAGTTTAAAAAGCCATAATCTCAGAATGACACGAAATCGCCTGAGAATCATTCTGATGTTCGATTCATTAAGCAACCATGTGAATAATAATTTAATCGAAAATAATCGACGATTGTTTTTCAAATTATATTTTTTTAAATTTTGCTTGGTGTAATTTAACTTTGGTGAATTATTGTATTATAAGCAGAATCATTTGAGAGTACCTAACCCGCCAGAACTACAAAATGAAAATCAACAAGAAGACGATGAAGGAACTGGACCTCCCACTCTGAGAGAAGCCGAAGAATCAATAAAAATGTAAAAAAATCGTAAGGCTCCAGGTAGTGACGGTATCAATACTGAACTACTGAAGAATGGAGGAGACGCCCTAACCGCTCAAATACATAAATTTATCAGCAAAGGGTGGTATATAGGGATAATATATCCATTACATAAAAAGGCGGCCAACTTAATTGTAAACATTATAGAGGCATCACACTGCTCAACTCAACATACAAAATGTTATCGAGTATAATAGACGGAATGTTAAGCAACTATAATGAAAGCATACAGGGGAATATCAAAGTGACTTCAGATCGAGTGGACATATATTTTTAGATTTCAGAGGGACAAGACTCCCTGAACACCGAAGGGAATACAACCAGCTAACTCAAGGAGTTAAAGAAGCCATGCAAGAATACAGGCAGAACAGATGGCAACGTAACCTAGAGTCGCTAGACCCTTAGGACATAAGCATGTGGACCACTTAGAAATTTATCAGCGAAGGGTGGTATATAGGATCATCCCGAAGAGACTTAAAACCCTGACCGATGAGCTCCAAATAATCTCAGATAAGCAGTTCGCCTACAGAACCAATCATTCCACCGAGCTCCTAGTACTTTGTCTAACGGAGTACATCACGGAGGGTTTCAACCACCACCAAGTCACAGGTGCACATCTTCTTAGACGTAGCCAAGACCTTCGACAGGATTTGGCATGAAGGTCTCCTGGCGAAGATGTTGTCGATGGGTTACCCTGTCGGCATCGTGAAGCTTGTGAGATCCTACCTTCACCAGAGGCAACTCCATGTGAAGATTGCCGATAAGCTGTCCAAATAAAGGCCCATGGAAGTGAACACGAAGGTGACTTTCGTTTTGGTCAGATTCGCGCACAAGAACACTGCAGAAAACAGTGGTCCTGCTTTATCATAATTAATAAACCTAAACCAATAAAACTCACTAATGCAGTTACATTGATAAACAGAAGTAACTAATTTTGTGGAATATCTTCTAATACTTTTAAAATAAAATAAACTTTTAGCAATCGATGAATTTATGATTAATTAGTATACCTAACCATCGTACAAAGTACTTCGTTTGCCACGATAATAATTATTGTGCTAACAGTAATAAAAAAATAATAAACAGTAACTTTCTTGGTACATTTGGAGCAACTTAGGTCACTCAGAGCAATCGCAAAAGTTATCCTTGAGGAAGATCATTCTCCAGATGTGCCATATTGATCCAATCTAATCCTAGTTTCACATACGAGGCATCGGTAAATATTTCCCTGCTATTATCGAAACATTGACTAATTCGTAAATAATAGATAATAATGACAATAATAATAACATTAACATTTTTTTGGTTCAAATTCTTAATGTTATTACTCTCATACAATATTATAAAAACTGATTAAAGGCCGTCAAAATTGGATATTATTTACTGCATGAATAAATATTATTATAATCCTTAATATTGTTATCAAATAATTATTGCGATTACGGTTTCGTTACAATAAATATTAAATTAAATGGTATTTTACCTAATACGTAATCAATGGAGCCCAAAAAAAGTAATTTACATAGTACTTTTTTTTTGGTTTTTATTTTCGCCTCTGCTCGGTGGTGAAATTTTGTTTCTTGTTTTTAGTAATTTATTTTTTTTGAATACGGTTTATATTTTCTAAGAACGTTTTCTCAGTTCTATAGTTTGTAATGCAATGTACAGTGAATGCGTGATACGACGTGTGCTGGAAAACCGAGGGGGTGGAGCAGTTATAGGAGGCACTAGGATTTCTTGTGCACAACGCTGAAAACTGCTACTATATTTATAACTGATGAAGCCTGTAACAAAAATAAGTGGTTCCATTATGGACCGCGAACTGTAGAGTGTTTGTTGATGAAAACAAATGGCAATTTTCAATAGTAATTTTGGAACTTAATCAAAATTCCAATCAATCTAGAAAACCTATAATTAAAGTCCATTGGTTGCAGAGTTAGCCAATTAAAAATTACTTATCACCGAAACTGCTCGAGAATGATGCACACATTCCGGGGTGTGTTATAATTAATCCAGTACTAGTTAGCTAAAAGATAGGTGAAGATCTGTTGTTTTTTATCAGTCAAATATAAATATTTCATACTTATTCATGGATATTTCCTTGGTTTTGCATGAAACTTCGTTATGGGTAGCTTTGTGCCTTTCTGATGAGCTCAGAATAAGGGCGAAAAACGTTTCAAAGGCTAAGCATTTCCAAGAAACTGAATGGGAGATTTTATGAAAATGTAATCCATTAGAATGAACAATTTTTTAAAACAAGGTAGGTAAATAAATTCATTTTAGGCTTTTGTTCTCATTTTTAATTGAATCATTTTACCGTAGGGGGTCATGTAGATACTAGTCTAATCTGTTTAGCCGTAGGGGACTATGTTGGATGCTAGTGTTATAATGAGAAAATCAAATAAGACATTGGACAAATTTATTTTAGGATTTTAATTTGCTAGCATAACCAGAAGTCAGGTTATCGAAATAGTGCAAAGATTTCGTTAATATTTTTTACGTATAGTTTATCTTTTAGTTCTCATAGATAGTTTTTTCTGCTGTTTGCAAAATCCTAGAAAGAATATGTTTCATTATTATAAGCAAACAAATAATTAACGATTCACCTTTAAACATGTATAGAGTATATAAGCTCCAATACTAGTTAGCTAATAGATAGGCGAAGATCTGTTTTTTATCAGTCAATGAAAAATATAAATATTTCATACCTATTCATGGATATTGGCTTGGTTTTGCATGAAACATCGTCATGAGTGGTTTTGTGCCTTTCTGATGAGCTCAGAATAAGGGCGAAAACGTTTCAAAGGCTAAGCATTCCAAGAAACTGAATGAGAGATTTTATGAAAATGTAATCCATTAGAATGAATTTTTTTTTAAGACAAGGTAGGTAAATAAATTCATTTTAGGCCTTTGTTCTCATTTTTAACTGAATCTTCATACCGTAGGAGGTCATATAGATACTAGTTTAATCTGCTTAGCGTAGAGGACTATGTTGGATGCTAGCGTTATAATGAGAATGTCAGAGAAATTGGACAAATTTATTTTACGATTTTAATTTGCTAGCATAACCAGAAGTCAGATTGTGGAAATAATGCAAAGATTTTATTAATATTTTTTACATATAGTTTTTGTTTTAGTTCTTTTATATAGTTTTTCTTCTGTTTGCAAAATCCTATAAAGAATATATTTCATTACTATAAGCAAACAAATAATAAATAATTCAGTTTTAAACATACCAGGATACCTATGTATAAGCAAACTAATTTAAATTATAAAAGACCAAAATTAGTAAACTATAAAAAAGTTATATAAATTATCACCGATCTGTCCCAACGATAAGTCTCCTCCCTCCGGGTCCCTGGAGAAAAATTAATGTTGATAGAAAATTGAAATACTGTTCTACATATTTATACATCCCTTAGGCTGCGGTATTTTCTATAGGGGAACAACATGTCTACTGACGTGGTGCAAAATACATAATTAGAGGGTGTCAGGTGATGCTTAATGAAGCTGAGAACAAGGCCTCGCCTCTGGCAGTTCGCATTAGGATGCGAGAGATAGGAACAAAGAGGGGCAAATTTGGAAATGGAAATTCCTTTCAATAAAATCACTCTGAGCTGTGTTGCTTTGTGGTTTTATTGTTAATTGGGAGACATAAATTATTATTGTATTATATAAATTTATATACTTGTTATTCTGTTTGGAATATTTATTTCGTCAGAATATTACCTTTTATTTTATAATTACTCTTACCTAGAGCTGAAGACTATATTAATAATATAAGAATATAAGTATTCCGGTTTAAAAAATGTATTAATCTCTTTAACTGGAGTTCCAATAAAGGGAAATGAACATGCTTTTAAGGTGGCCATTCCCTAGAAAGAGACATTCGATAGGCAAATATTTATTATTTTTGGCCATAATTTTTTTTTTCAGTACGTATATTTAAACAAACTATAAGAGTGCCTAAGTAGAACCATAACAAGACTATTGCTACGAATTTTCACTCAATAATTTCAGTGGTTTGCAAAATAGCTTGATTTAAATTTAAACATTTTGTTAATCTTCCTATTTCGTAGTTTTAAATCCAGCTGTATTGCAAATCGCTGAAATGATTGAGTGAAAATTCATAGTAATAGTCTTGTTATGGTTCTACTTAGGTACCTTTATATTTTTTGTAAATATACGTACTAAGAAAAAAAAGTAATGGGCTAAAATAATAAATGTTTCCCTATCGGATATCTCTTTCTAGGGAATGGCCACCTTAACACAATTATATCAAACAATAATCATTATCTTAAATCAAATTACACAAAATGCAAAATTCACAATATTGTCACGTTGGACTATTTCAGTTGACATTTTTCATTACATTATTGGCAAGCACTCATTAAAACAGTATTAAAATATTGTTTCAATACAGCAGCTTTAATTCACAGACAATAAAATTAAATATGTGAAAGGACCCCGCTGATTTTGATAGGAAAATGGGTTTTAGTCGATTGTTCTGAAACTTCGAAAAAATGTTCCCTTGGGCCCCTTGATTAAGATTCTCCCTGGACACCAGTCCGACCGAATTCGATTTCTTGATCTTCAGGCGATTGAAAGTGTGAAAATCTGCGAAGGGCTGCTTAAGTGTTCCATAAAACTTCTGAAAATATTCAGGCTCATTTTTGGACAAAAATAAGCATCTTTTGTCTCTTGGTGTTTTTTACCAAAGAGCTTTCTTCTCGAAGAAAATAATAACAAACAAATTTTTTTATAATTTTCTTTCGGGAAAATACAGAAAAAGCTGGGGGGAGGACAAAAGTTGATTATTTTTACCTAAAGAATAAGCCTGAATATTTTGGGATCTTTCTGAAATAGAACAAAATGACAATCTAGGGAAATTCTTGGCCGAAATTATTTTTGTCTAAAAATTCTGAAAACAGGTAAGCGTGTTCTTTGAACAAAAATAATTAACTTCCCTCCCCCCCAACCTTTTCTTCAAAGTGCTTTTCGTAAAGAAATTACAAAAAAAATATTTTTTTGTTTGTTATTTTTTTCCGGGAGAAGGAAGCACTTTGAAAAAAACATCAAGAGACAAAAGATTCTTATTTCTGTCCAAAAATAAGCCTGAATATTTTCAGATTTTTTATGGAATATTTAAGCGGTCCTTCGCCGATTTTTATGTTCAATCGCCTGTAGATCAAAAAATCGAATTCAGTCGGACTGGTGGCCAAACAGAATTTTAATTAGGGGGCCCATTAGAACAATTTCCCGAGGTTGTAGAACAATCGACTGAAACCCATTTTCCTATCCAAAACTGCGGGATCCTTTAGCACATCCTTGAAATTTCGATTTAGACGACGTCATTACTAATATCTCAATTTTATTTTAGAATGTTTCCGTCTGGACTAGACTGTCTTGACTGTTTTGTCACTTGTTATTTTACATCAGATGCCGGACGGTTAGGATTATGTTTACTAGCTAAAACATAGTGTTTAAGAAATGTTTTGTACCATCCTATTCAAATAAGAAGCTAACCATTATACTCTTCGCCGATTTACTGCACTTCTTATATAATTGCTGCACATTCTGTAGGATACCCTTCGGAGTCTTTTTTGTAAATAATATTAGTTTTAGGCATTTGTTATTTAATTACAAAACAACAATTAAAATTAAATAAATTAAAAAATTAACTTTTTATTTATTGGTCGATTTTGTTCAAAAACAATAGGGTTCTACCTCTATCTATCACTAACTTACTGTCCAAGTTTCAATACAAGTGGATTTTTCGTTCTTAAGTTATCGTGCTTACTAGAAACGTGACGGGCGGACAGACGGACAGACATACAGACGGGCAGACAGACAGACGGGCGGACATTGTGAAAGTTGTTCAGAATTTGATCACCAAGTGATATGATTTTTTTCTCTCTGCAGCAATATTACAAGTTTTACAAATGTTTCAAATAAAAATTGTATTTTTATACACTCTACATATGTTTCGGCTTACTAGGCCTTTCTCAAGAGCATTACAGATGAATACTAAAGCTATGAGAGTGGTTGTTCTAAAAATAAATGCAATAATACCCAAACATGTGAAATTACGGGGATTTCAAGTAATATAACTAAGGATCTACCTACTCGGTATATAATTCAATGGGCTATTCTTAAAACCTTGTCTATTATAGGAGTGTTTATGAAATTTAGTTGGTCATTGGTAGTAGAAGTGTTGCTTTTAAGGGATTTTTTTATTTATAATCGTTCAAGGAGGTTTAAGCGTTTTCCTTTTCTTTCTGAATGGATTAAATTAATATTATGTGTCCATAAAATGATTATTTTCAATGCAATGTGTTTTTGTTGTTGTTTAAAATAGATTGTTTATATTCTTTTACCCTATTAGCTATACTTCTACCACTCTGGCCAATATATACCGCGTTACAGTCCGAACATTTAATTTCATCAACCCCCGATTTGTTGACTTTACTTATTTTTTCTTTATTGTTGACCAAAATACTTCCTAAGTTTGTTTTGTTTACACTTATTGTGGAGATGCCTAACTTATTTAATTTTCTACTTATTTTATCACTAAACCTAGGAATATAATTAATAAAATTGTACTTTGTTGTTTTGTTGGTTACAGTAAAAAATTCCATTTGAAGCAATTTTCGCTGTTTATTTTTAACCATGTTCTCTATTAGTGACTCTTTATATTCATTATTTAATGCAATCTGTTTGATTATGTTTAATTCTTTATTAAACGCATCTTCTTTATATCTAATAATTTGTGGAATAACTGTCAAACGAACTTCACGAGCTTATCCTACGCATTCAGTGGCGCCACATATATATTTACAATAGTAACTGTTTTAATTCAACGGGAAAATATTTGCGGCTGCGCTGCAATAATACGTCGACATAATGTTCCCAGATATAAACATAATATATTAAGAAATCGATTGAGGAAGCCGTTACTCTGTGGTAATCCACAACTATAACGAAATTGAGTAAAACACTACTGTTTTTACCACCATATTTGCACAAAACATGACTGCAGTTTCAACACTTTGTCATTTTCAAACGATGATTCAACTAAGTATTAATTGAATCATCGTTTGAAAATGACCTAAAGTGTTGAAACTGCAGTCACGTTTTGTGCAAATAGAAAGAATTAGTTGAATGATCGTTTGGAAATGACCTAAAGTGTTGAAACTACAGTCACGTTTTCTGCAAATATAGAGGTAAAAGAACGTAGTGTTTTACTCAATTTCGTTATAATATTTTAAATTTAAGACATATGGTTGCTCATGCATAACTAACACAATCCGAGTGCTTTTATTATTCGAATTACGTACGTGCGAATTAACGAAATTCGTAAATCCGCACGCCCCTGGTAGGGATGTAAATGGAAATATTTCATTTTGAAATTTATTTCAATTTCGAAATATTACTGAAATATTTCACTTTTTCGATTATATTTCGAAATATTGAATATGGAAATATATTTACATCTCGAAATATTCAGTTATATCGTCTCGAAATATTTCACTTTCAAAAATATAATTTTCAATATAAAATTGCGCTTGGTACTTTATGTTTAACCTTGACTTTAGGTGCAAACTCTGGGATCCTCGCGTGACTGACGAGTGGCGTTATATTATATGATAGGTTGATGGTATTATATTATTATCCATTCAAATGTTCATACCAAGAGCAGAAATAGACTAACAACTAAAAGGGCCAACCAGCTGGCATATAGAAAGTATAATTTAGAGCTGATAAAACCGAAAAAAAAACCTGCTTTCACAGGAAAAAAATCGTTTACAATTACAAGTGGTGAAGGAGAAGAAAGAGGCGTTGTTGATGATTTAGAAGAACTAGAACACGAGCGTAATACCTCACAACGCATTAGAGAAAAAACCACCATTCAACCAAATACTGATGAAATATTAGGTACTTTTTAACAAAATGAATCAAACGTAAAAATCTAATTAGTTATTTACAGAGCAACCACAGTCTTCCCAGTCTCACTCTCAATTGTCTGTAGCTGTAGATGATGATAAAAATTACGATATCGATATTGACGACAGTGAACCTGAAAATGATGAAACTGATACAAGCGAATCAAGCGATGGAAATTATTATGGGGATGATGAAAGTCAGGCTTCCAGTGACGTCGACAGCGACAGCGGCAGCTCAGATTAGAAGATGGCCTCCCTAAACTTACACTAGTTTAACTAAAATTAATAATTATTTCTAATTTTACTATGTTATAATTTTAAATTACATTACAATTAATACCCATTGTTTATAAATTTCAATAAATACAATAAATGTCCAACATAATTAATATTACCTGGATCCTGGATTATTGGAGTTTTGAGTTAGTTTCATAGAAAAGATGAAAACTTGAAATCAAGGCAAAAGACAGCGAATTTGGTGAGACAGAGCCATATTTGGAATATTTCACATAGTGTGAAATACTTCGTGAAATATTTCATTGAAATATTTCAAAAAAATATATTTCGTGAAATTTTACATCCCTAGCTCTACTAACTAGACTTATTGGCCCTACTATAATACTGAGAACATCCTCTGCTATGAAGACACAAGCCGATTGCTACTTCTTCATTTAGCAACTTGTCTTAATCAATGCATTTAACGTAAGTAACTTATACTATATGACTCATTTTCATTTACAAACACGAAGAAATAATTAATAAATAATAGTTTTCTAATCATTAGATGATAATTATTAAGAAAAATTTCAGACGCAATAAAATGTTTTCCTGTCTGGATAAATACTCAATTTTTTATGTGAAAATTAGATTGAATGTACTCACGAAACATTTTAAAGTATACTGTAGAATCGTCTTGTAACTCAAGTAATTTATACCTTAAGAAAAACATTTTTATATCATCGTGCCTAAAAATAAAAATGTAATTGTATTACCACGAAACCAAATTTACAATTTTTACGTTCGCATTTGGGCGTCCATAAACTCAATTTTAAGTTTACGTAGCGTTTTCTCCGCGTCGTACTAAAGAATAATTGCATATTTATTTCTTTTTATAAACTTCTTTTGGATTAAACATGCTAAAAGGTTGTAAAGGCGCTTCAGAGAAATTCAATTTTCATGCTTTAACATTTTAAACATCAAAGGTAGGAAGACCCTATCTGTACCCCTTCCAAACGATACCGTGTGGAGTATGGCGTTTTTCCAATGTTACTCTGGAATTACATTTTTAGAGTTATGCATTTTCAATGTTGCCGATGTCATATACCGACGAAAAATTGCATATTTTCATCATTTTCTCGTTTACAATCCTAACAAATACCGGGTGAAGTGCATATTGAGATGTCGAATAGCCAGGCTCTCGTCAAATAATAAAGTTATTTGTGAATCACAAACCATTATACACAACTATTCAGATTGTAAATAGTTTTAAATTGGAATAGCAGTTTTAAAATTGATTTCAGTAATGTGTTATTTCAAATAGAAAATGTTTCAGTATTTCGTAACTCGATTCATGAACCTACGTATTGGGAACTTTATAGCTTTCTCTTATAAATCATAAGAGAAAACTGTTTTTTAAGAATGTATAAATTTTAAAAATATGGAATAAATATTAACTTTATGTGACTTGGAGGGTGATGGTAGACCGAAACACCACACTAATTTAATTTATATAAAAAATAACAGGAATGGTATTTACACAGAACTTTCCTATTTACTTAGTTACTTGATACTTTTTATTTATTAAGATTTTTTTCTGTTGGATGACTGTCCAGTATATTTTTTTTGTAAAAAGTGTACCATATTCTAATTCTGACAACAGTGATAACTATATTATATTTTGTCAGTTTGTCTGTCCTCTTCTTGACGTCGTATCTACAACTTGATGGTGCAAAATAATATTTGGCAAACAGTTGACACAATGGCCAAGGAGGAAGTCAGCTACGCTTTTGATGAAAAGCATACAGGGTGATCACTTAAGAATATAGCCTAATTCACAAGTTCAAAAATATGTTAATTCTTGAAATAGCTCCTAAAAATGTGAGAGATAGCTTATTGCATTCGGAAAGATGTCTAGAAAACTGTGTTAAAATGTTTCATTAGCACATAAACAATTGCACAAATTAAGATGAAAAAAATGGCATTTAGTTTTTCGCTTATAACTCAAGAACTATAAGCGATAACAGAAATCGGTAAAAAGACTCTTAAAGATGAGGAAATTTCCAATAAAAAGTCCCTCCCAGATCTCTATCTGCTTTATTTATAATTTTAATATAACGCGCGCCACCTCAAAAATAATTTTCTTATACTATTAAATATCAATTAAAAAATTTGAAAAAGTTATGGTATTCTTAACACTTCAAAGAATAAGGTCCCGTCGGAAAAAATGTTAAAGTTTATTTTTCGACAAGTTAGGTCATTGTTAACTAACGAAATTTTATGGGCCCTCCGTTGTCATTGAAGACAATTTTTTTTTTTTAATAATTGACCTATAAAATGTTCGCTTCTTGGAGCCCTTCTTATACATATACTTAAAAAGATCACGTTATAAAAGTTTTTAAAAATTGTTCATTTTGTTTATCATAATTTTTTTAAAAAAACAAAAAAATTAAAACCAAAGTAAAGTTGTAAATCACATTTTTTTCATATTTATTATCATATTACTATTTTTGCATTGAAAAAAGGTATTAATTAACGTTAAAACATTTTTTTACGCCATTTGTTTATAAACAAATTGACTTGTTATATATTTTAAAACATTTTATTTACAATTTTGTTGTCTTGAGAATACCTATTATGATTTTTAAAGAATTTTTTTTTTCTTAAAAACATCTTATTGTATATAATCGTTTTTTTATTATCCATCATTTGAATAATTAGTTAAGAAATTATTTTTTTCTTAAAAATCATAATTGGCAATGCTGAATAAAGTAACAAAAACATGTTTTTATCAACAATTTCATTGTTTATTAACTTAACAATTTGTTATAAACAAATTCTGACAATCCTAATATATTTTTTTTAAATCTTAAAAAAATACAAAAACATATGCAACAACATATTGAAAACATTTTTTTTGCATTTTTTATAATGATTTTCAATATTATACGATACAGAAGTTGAAGGGGGCACTTGATTTATCAACTAAAAAACTGATATAACTTTTAAACTATTAGAGATATCACAATAGACATTGAGGTCGTTTTTTATAGAGGATTAATTAACCTTTGAATAAGTTGACTTCCAAGTTTGTAACTATTATTAATCAGTTATTATGCGCATTTGTTTATAAAAATTAAATATATTTTCTATTTATTTTTAAATAAACAATTGCAACTTTCAGATATTTTATCATTTAGCAAAATTGCCTTGAAGGTCCACTACCATATCTGCATTATTCGATAAGCTAGAAGTCATAAAAGATTCAAAAACGTCGAAAACATATTCAATTTTTATAAACAAATGCGCATAATATAACTGATTAATAATAGTTACAAACTTGCAAGTCAACTCATTTAAAGATTAACTAATCCTCTATAAAAACGACCTCAATATCTATTGCGATATTTCTAATAGTTTAAAAGTTATATCAGTTTTTTAATTGACAAATCAAGGTGCCGTTTCAACTTCTGTATCGCGTAATATTGAAAAACGCTATAAAAAAATAGAACATTTTTTTTTCAATATGTTGTTGCATATGGCTGTTTTCATAATTTTTTTAATATTTAGAAAAAACATCTTAGGATTGACAGAATTTGTTTATAACAAATTGTTAAGTTAATAAACAATGAAATTGTTGGTAAAAAAAAATAAATTTATTACTTCATTGAGAATTGCCACATACGATTTTTAAGAAAAAAATAATGTCTTAACTAATTATTCAAATGATGGATAATTAAAAAAACGATTATAAACAATAAGATAACGTTTTTAAGAAAAAATGTTTTTTTCTAAAATCATAATATTCTCAAGACACAAGAACTGTAAAAAGAATGTTCAAATATAAAACTAATCAATTTGTTTATAAACAATTTATAAATAAACGGCGTAAACATTTTTTCTGAACTTTAATGAATGCTTTTCTTCAATTCAAAAACAGTAATATGATAACGAATACGAAAAAAAATTTTTTTTACAACTTAATTTGGTTTTTCATTTTTTGTTTACTTTAAAAACTTATAATAAACAAAATAAACAATTTGTAGAAACTTTTATAACATGATCTTATATGTATAAGAAGGGCTCCAAGAAACGAAAATTTTATAGTCCGGTTATTTAAAAAAAAATGTTTGTCTCCAATGACCACGGAGGTCCCATAAAATTTCGCTAGTTAACAATGGCCTAACTTGTTGAAAAATAAATCCAAACATTTTTCTCCAACGGGACCTTATTCTTTGAAGTGTTAAGAATAGGGAATAGGGAATAGGGAAATGTTAAGAATAGGGTTAAGTAGAGTAGTTAGAGTTAAGTAGAGTAGCTTCGGCTAGACTTCGCCCTTGGTATTATATATTGTAATACTGAATAAAGGCAATTTATTATTATTTATTATTATTATTATTATTATTATTATTATACATACACCATAATTTTTTCAAATTTCTTAATTGATATTTAATTGTATAAAGAAAATATTTTATGTGAAGTACTCTCTTTTGATGCGGCGCGCGGATCCTGCAGCGGTCGCGCGGACTCCTATTTTCAGCGTTAAATTAAAATTATAAATAATGGAGATAGTGTTCCGGGAGCTGGGACTTTTTATTGGAAATTTCTCCTCCTCTTTAAGAATCATTTTTCCGATTTCCGTTATAGCTTATAGTTTTTGAGTTATAAGCAAAAAACTAAATGCCATTTTTCTTCATCTTAATTTGTTTATAACTTTTGACATTTTTTATGTGCTAGTACAATATTTTAACACTTTCTTCTGGACGTCATTCCGAATCCAATGAGCTATCGCTCATATTTTTAGGAGCTATTTCAAGGATTAACACTTTTTTTGTAATACCTGTACTGTAAGTGAATCATTATTAACAAATTTTTATTAGAGTAAGCTGAACTTACAATTTATTTACTGGTTGCCATGGTTACAGGGCTGTAATATTCACTTACACTCCGACGTGGGCTGTAAGTGAATATTACGTTCTAGTTATTATTTACCTGCTCAGATCAACAGGAATGTTAGGTAAAAAAAATCTATCGTTGAAACCAAACATTTCATGCATACACAAAAATGAAGATATTATTTTAAGCATCTTTATTATTTATGGAAATGTGAAAAGTACAATTATTCATATTATCAACAGTCAAAATTGATGTTAAATTTTTTTGTATTTCTTTAATTACTTCAGGACCATCTATTGGAGTATTCTCCATATTATCCGAGAGATCATTATCAGATGTTTGACGAGATGAATAGGCTTCTAGGTTGCTAATGTTGAAAATCTTGTTAGCTACTTGTATTTTGTTCGTTAAAGATTCCGCCACATAACTTTCTGCTACTGCCGAGGACTTCCACCCACCGTACCTTTTCAACGCAAGAACGTCGACTCCGCTGTTAGCCAAAAGAGTTGCCGAGGTTCTGCGAAACGAATGTCCACTGTAATTTTTTGCATTTTCCAAATTTAAAAATGTTGCAATATCAGACGGGATTTTAGCGAAAATATTTCTCCCAACTGGTTGGTTAACGCATTTCCCATTTTTATATCTCAAGAATAATCTTTTATTTTCTGATTTTTTTGGTCGCAGACTCATATATTTCCCGAATAATTCCAACCAGTGGAAATTGTCATTGTCTACGATAGTGAAACTTCTTGAAAGGTGATTTTTAGAATCAGGTATTTTGATAAGTATTACGCTTCCTTTATCAACAATATCGTCTACTGTTACCTTGCATAATTCTTCTATGCGGCAGGCTCCCGCAATTCCCACAATAGCAACGACCTTCTCCATCAGATATGTTTGGTCAGATGCTTCACTCAAAAATTTTATAATTTGTTCTCACATTTTTTGGGACGATATCCAATATTTTTGTTTTTTAAAAATGCCCTTAATTTGGCATATTTTGAAATGTCAACATTATCATTTAAGGAGATGGTTGACCGCAGCATGGAATATTCGCACCATAAGCTGGCTGGAGATGTATATTTTTTAGATATCACTAGAAAATATGCGAGTAAAAGCGCCTCACTGGTATGAATATCCACATATTTAGTGTCGCACCACTTTCTAAATACGTCATATGTGATTTCGTACCTTTTTTTAGATTTCCCAGGTAGAAGCGATGTATAAGCAATATTTGCAGCTTCTTCGATATCCATAATAGTATTTCCTCAAAAACTGCTTGTCAAATTTGACTTTTCAACGAGTTGTTTATCTATTAGGCTTTCTTTTGTTAATTTTTAGTATATACGATATACCTAATTTATTTAAAATATTAAAATTTAATTTTGACAGGTAGTTGTCAATAAGTCAAAAACTCATTAATTACTTTTCTTTGATTTTCGCAGGTATTACAAAAAACTATTTACTAACCGCGAACAGTAAGTGACTTTTCAGGCCTCGAATGTTTAGGAAACCTCCCTACGGGCCTCGGTTTCCCAGTATCAATTACAGTTCATGCTACGTAATATACTATTTGAATTTGAGAATGAGACTAATAATAAGTGGGAAGCGATGGAGGACAATCATATTTGGAATGTAGTTGTGTCTATTGCCTTACAAAGAACCTACATATTTTTAGTTAAAAATATATGCACTTTAAAAAATTAAGAAACTATATAGTAGAATAATCTTCGAAATGTAGTTGTCACTATTGCCAGAAAGAAACTTGATACACTTTAAATATTCTCTTTCAATTTTTATCAAAAAAATGTTGCTACAATATCCGCATGAGTGTTGTTGTTGTGTCATAATCAAATTTACATTTTTCAGTAAAAACACGTGGATTATAATGAAATATGATTTTCAATTAAATAAAGTTACGGGGCAAATCAAATGCATAAATAAAATCTAATTATTATTAGCATTCGATTTTGTGTTTTAATTGTGATACTACAATGCTTTGGCCTTAAATTCATAATTTTAAATAAATAACCTGCGTGAATATAAATAAAGGTAATTAAATAAAGCCCCTTCTGTCGAAAAAACATCAACGGCTGAAATTGAACACAAAATTCAATATATTAGTTTATTAACGAAATAAATTTATTTTAATGATCCATAAATTAGATTTTACTACAGATAATGAAGACAGCTCCACTACATCAAAATGCATAAAATAAATAATTTATCAATTTATTCAATAAACAAAATTGTAAAACAAACAATTTATTTTTATTATTCATATTTATTGCTTTTCATCATGTCGTTTCATGCTGCGGAATAAATTACTTTTCGCAATTTCAATTCATTTAAACTTTCGAGATTTCACGAATTGGACTGTACAGTAGCCCACTAATTACTTCCATATCCACGTGCGTAGTGGAGTTGAAGTATAGTAATCGTAAAATACTATTTTTTTTATTGAAATAGGTTTAAAATATAAATGTCGAAAATTTAAATTTCAGAGAAAAGGAATTTCTGTCTCTCGGTCGGTCTGTTTATAACTAAGTAGAACAAGCTAAAAAAACTACATTTTGGTATGCTTTTTATCCCTGTTGTGATGATTCAGTACATTTTCAGGAGAGGGTCGCAAGATGACTCAGTACATTTTGATATGTTTTGTTTTCTTTTTTTTTTTCTTTTTGCATGGACTAAAATAAAGGCTAACTACATTTTGAAACACAGAAAGGGCATCGGTTCTATTTTTATTTAGTAAATGAAAATAAGGAAATGAATGATGATATTTTAAATAAGCCGAGTTACTCTAGCAATAAACGCCCGGCCAGCAATAAATCCTAAATACTTTCTGATTTTTAATTGCTGGAATTTGTATCATACAGATTTCAAATTTTAGTATGATCTTCTACAAGTCTCAGGAAAACAAATTCCATTGCCACATTCGATTATCGGGTCGTTGGGGGCGGCACAAATTTTTGTATTTTATTGTTGAATATCGTGCACATTTCATATTTTAATATGTCATTTCTGCGGTCCATTCGAAGTCAACGGCGATTACAGATTCGTTTTTCCGAGGGAGAGGGGGGGGGCGGGAGCGGTATAGGTACTCTAACTTTCTTATTAGAAATCGTGCACATTTCATATTTTGATATGTCATTTATGCGGGCCATACAAAGTTAATATCGTTGGCGGATTCGTTTTTCCGAGGGGCGGGGGCGGTATAGAAACTGTAACTTTTTTATTAGAAATCGTGCATATTTCATATTTTGATATGTCATTCCTGCGGGCCATACAAAGTTAATACCGTTGGCGCATTCGTTTTTCCGAGGGGCAGGGGCGGTATAGAAACTGTAACTTTTTTATTAGAAATCGTGCATATTTCATATTTTGATATGTCATTCCTGCGGGCCATACAAAGTTAATACCGTTGGCGCATTCGTTTTTCCGAGGGGCGGGGGCGGTATAGAAACTGTAACTTTTTTATTAGAAATCGTGCATATTTCATATTTTGATATGTCATTTCTGCGGGCCATACAAAGTTAATACCGTTGGCGGATTCGTTTTTCCGAGGGGCGGGGGCGGTATAGAAACTGTAACTTTTTTATTAGAAATTGTGCACATTTCATATTTTGATATGTCATTTCTGCGGGCCATACAAAGTTAATACCGTTGGCGGATGCGTTTTTCCGAGGGGCGGGGGCGGTACAGAAACTCTAATTTTTCTATTAGAAATCGTGCACATTTCATATTTTGATGTCATTCCTGCGGGCCATACAAAGTTAACACCGTTGGCGGATTCGTTTTTCCGAGGGGCGGGGGCGGTATAGAAACTGTAACTTTTTTATTAGAAATTGTGCACATTTCATATTTTGATATGTCATTTCTGCGGGCCATACAAAGTTAATACTGTAGGCGGATTCGTGTTTCCGAGGGGCGGGGGCGGTATTGAAACTGTAACTTTTTTATTAGAAATCGTGCACATTTCATATTTTGATATGTCATTTCTGCGGCCCATTCGAAGTCAATGCCGATTACAGATTCGTTTTTCCGAGAGGGGGGGGAGGCGGGAGCGGTATAGGTACTCTAACTTTCTTATTAGAAATCGTGAACATTTCATATTTTGATATGTCATTTATGCGGGCCATACAAAGTTAATACTGTTGGCGGATGCGTTTTTCCGAGGGGCAGAGGCGGTATAGAAACTGTAACTTTTTTATTAGAAATCGTGCATATTTCATATTTTGATATGTCATTCCTGCGGGCCATACAAAGTTAACACCGTTGACGGATTCGTTTTTCCGAGGGACGGGGGCGGTATAGAAACTGTAACTTTTTTATTAGAAATCGTGCACATTTCATATTTTGATACGTCATTTCTGCGGGCCATACAAAGTTAATACCGTTGGCGGATTCGTTTTTCCGAGGGGCGGGGGCGGTATAGAAACTCTAACTTTTCTATTAGAAATCGTGCACATTTCATATTTTGATATGTCATTTCTGCGGCCCATTCGAAGTCAATGCCGATTACAGATTCGTTTTTCCGAGAGGGGGGGGAGGCGGGAGCGGTATAGGTACTCTAACTTTCTTATTAGAAATCGTGAACATTTCATATTTTGATATGTCATTTATGCGGGCCATACAAAGTTAATACTGTTGGCGGATGCGTTTTTCCGAGGGGCAGAGGCGGTATAGAAACTGTAACTTTTTTATTAGAAATCGTGCATATTTCATATTTTGATATGTCATTCCTGCGGGCCATACAAAGTTAATACCGTTGGCGCATTCGTTTTTCCGAGGGGCGGGGGCGGTATAGAAACTGTAACTTTTTTATTAGAAATCGTGCATATTTCATATTTTGATATGTCATTCCTGCGGGCCATACAAAGTTAACACCGTTGACGGATTCGTTTTTCCGAGGGACGGGGGCGGTATAGAAACTGTAACTTTTTTATTAGAAATCGTGCACATTTC
The DNA here is from genome assembly GCA_963583905.1 of Stenurella melanura. Lineage (NCBI taxonomy): Eukaryota > Metazoa > Arthropoda > Insecta > Coleoptera > Cerambycidae > Stenurella > Stenurella melanura. The sequence continues at coordinate 68,405,505 of OY757313.1, forward strand.
ATATTTTGATACGTCATTTCTGCGGGCCATACAAAGTTAATACCGTTGGCGGATTCGTTTTTCCGAGGGGCGGGGGCGGTATAGAAACTCTAACTTTTCTATTAGAAATCGTGCACATTTCATATTTTGATATGTCATTTCTGCGGGCCATACAAAGTTAATACTGTTGGCGGATTCGTTTTTCCGAGGGGCGGGGGCGGTATAGAAACTGTAACTTTTTTATTAGAAATCGTGCACATTTCATATTTTGATATGTCATTTCTGCGGGCCATACAAAGTTAATACCGTTGGCGGATTCGTTTTTCCGAGGGGCGGGGGCGGTATAGAAACTGTAACTTTTTTATTAGAAATCGTGCACATTTCATATTTTGATACGTCATTTCTGCGGGCCATACAAAGTTAATACCGTTGGCGGATTCGTTTTTCCGAGGGGCGGGGGCGGTATAGAAACTCTAACTTTTCTATTAGAAATCGTGCACATTTCATATTTTGATATGTCATTTCTGCGGGCCATACAAAGTTAACACTGTTGGCGGATTCGTTTTTCCGAGGGGCGGGGGCGGTATAGAAACTGTAACTTTTTTATTAGAAATCGTGCACATTTCATATTTTGATATGTCATTTCTGCGGCCCATTCGAAGTCAATGCCGATTACAGATTCGTTTTTCCGAGAGGGGGGGGAGGCGGGAGCGGTATAGGTACTCTAACTTTCTTATTAGAAATCGTGAACATTTCATATTTTGATATGTCATTTCTGCGGGCCATACAAAGTTAATACTGTTGGCGGATTCGTTTTTCCGAGGGGCAGGGGCGGTATAGAAACTGTAACTTTTTTATTAGAAATCGTGCATATTTCATATTTTGATATGTCATTCCTGCGGGCCATACAAAGTTAATACCGTTGGCGCATTCGTTTTTCCGAGGGGCGGGGGCGGTATAGAAACTGTAACTTTTTTATTAGAAATCGTGCATATTTCATATTTTGATATGTCATTTCTGCGGGCCATACAAAGTTAATACCGTTGGCGGATTCGTTTTTCCGAGGGGCGGGGGCGGTATAGAAACCGTAACTTTTTTATTAGAAATCGTGCACATTTCATATTTTGATATGTTATTTCTGCGGGCCATACCATGTTAGTACCGTTGGTGGATTCGTTTTTCCGAGAGGCGGGGGCGACATAGAAACTGTAACTTTTTTATTAGAAATCGTGCACATTTCATATTTTGATATGTCATTTCTGCGGGCCATACTAGGTTAATACCGTTGGCGGATTCGTTTTTCCGAGGGGCGGGGATGGTATAGAAACTCTAAACTTTTTTATTAGAAATCGTGCACATTTCATATTTTGATGTCATTTGTGCGGGCCATACAAAGTTACTACCGTTGGCGGATTCGTTTTTCCGAGGGGCGGGGGCGGCATAGAAACTGTAACTTTTTTATTAGAAGTCGTGCACATTTCATATTTTGAAATGTGCACGTATGTGCGGTATAGAAACTAACTTTTCTATTAGAAATAAAAAAATAAAAAAGTTACAGTTACAGACATATCAAAATATGAAATGTGAACGATTTCTAATAAAAAAGTTACAGTTTCTATACCGCCCCCGCCCCTCGGAAAAACGAATCCGCCAACGGTATTAACTTGGTATGTCCCGCAGAAATGACATATCAAAATATGAAATGTGCACGATTTCTAATAAAAAAGTTACAGTTTCTATACCGGCCCCGCCCCTCGGAAAAACGAATCCGCAAACGGTATTAACATGGTATGGCCCGCAGAAATGACATGTCAAAATATGAAATGTGCACGATTTCTAATAAAAACGTTACAGTTTCTATACCGCCCCTGCCCCTCGGAAAAACGAATCCGCAAACGGTATTAACATGGTATGGACCGCAGAAATGACATATCAAAATATGAAATGTGCACGATTTCTAATAAAAAAGTTACAGTTTCTATACCGCCCCCGCCCCTCGTAAAAACGAATCCGCCAACGGCATTAATTTTGTATGGTCCGCAGAAATGACATTTCAAAATATGAAATGTGCACGACTTCTAATAAAAAAGTTACAGTTTCTATGCCGCCCCCGCCCCTCGGAAAAACGAATCCGCCAACGGTAGTAACTTGGTTGTCCCGCAGAAATGACATATCAAGATATGAAATGTGCACAATTTCTAATAATATAGTTAGAGTTTCTACTCCGCCCCCGCCCCTCGGAAAAACGAATCCGCCAATGGTATTAACTTTGTATGGCCCGCACAAATGACATATCAAAATATGAAATGTGCACGATTTCTAATAAAAAAGTTTAGAGTTTCTATACCATCCCCGCCCCTCGGAAAAACGAATCCGCCAACGGTATCAAGCTAGTTTGGCCCGCAGAAATGACATATCAAAATATGAAATGTGCACGATTTTTAATAAAAAAGTTACAGTTTCTATATCGCCCCCGCCCCTCGGAAAAACGAATCCGCCAACGGTACTAACATGGTATGGCCCGCAGAAATAACATATCAAAATATGAAATGTGCACGATTTCTAATAAAAAAGTTACGGTTTCTATACCGCCCCCGCCCCTCGGAAAAACGAATTCGCCAACGGTATTAACTTTGTATGGCCCGCAGAAATGACATATCAAAATATGAAATGTGCACGATTTTTAATAAAAAAGTTACAGTTTCTATACCGCCCCCGCCAGTCGGAAAAACGAATCCGCCAACGGTATTAACTTTGTATGGCCCGCAGAAATGACATATCAAAATATGAAATGTGCACCATTTCTAATAAAAAAGTTACAGTTTCTATACCGCCCCCGCCCCTCGGAAAAACGAATCCGCCAACGGTATTAACTTTGTATGGCCCGCAGGAATGACATATCAAAATATGAAATATGCACGATTTCTAATAAAAAAGTTACAGTTTCTATACCGCCCCTGCCCCTCGGAAAAACGCATCCGCCAACAGTATTAACTTTGTATGGCCCGCATAAATGACATATCAAAATATGAAATGTTCACGATTTCTAATAAGAAAGTTAGAGTGCCTATACCGCTCCCGCCTCCCCCCCCCTCTCGGAAAAACTAATCTGTAATCGGCATTGACTTCGAATGGGCCGCAGAAATGACATATCAAAATATGAAATGTGCACGATTTCTAATAAAAAAGTTACAGTTTCTATACCGCCCCCGCTCCTCGGAAAAACGAATCCGCCGACGGTATTAACTTTGTATGGCCCGCAGAAATGACATATGAAAATATGAAATGTGCACGACTTCTAATAAAAAAGTTACAGTTTCTATACCGCCCCCGCCCCTCGGAAAAACGAATCCGCCAATAGTATTAACTTTGTATGGCCCGCAGAAATGACATATCAAAATATGAAATGTGCACGATTTCTAATAAAAAAGTTACAGTTTCTATACCGCCCCCGCCCCTCGGAAAAACGAATCCGCCAACGGTATTAACTTTGTATGGCCCGCAGAAATGACATATCAAAATATGAAATGTGCACGATTTCTAATAAAAAAGTTACAGTTTCTATACCGCCCCCGCCCCTCGGAAAAACGAATCCGCCAACGGTATTAACTTTGTATGGCCCGCAGAAATGACATATCAAAATATGAAATGTGCACGATTTCTAATAAAAAAGTTACAGTTTCTATACCGCCCCCGCCCCTCGGAAAAACGAATCCGCCAACGGTATTAACTTTGTATGGCCAGCAGAAATGACATATCAAAATATGAAATGTGCACGATTTCTAATAAAAAAGTTACAGTTTCTATACCGCCCCCGCCCCTCGGAAAAACGAATCCGCCAACGGTATTAACTTTGTATGGCCCGCAGAAATGACATATCAAAATATGAAATGTGCACGATTTCTAATAAAAAAGTTACAGTTTCTATACCGCCCCCGCCCCTCGGAAAAACGAATCCGCCAACGGTATTAACTTTGTATGGCCAGCAGAAATGACATATCAAAATATGAAATGTGCACGATTTCTAATAAAAAAGTTACAGTTTCTATACCGCCCCCGCCCCTCGGAAAAACGAATCCGCCAACGATATTAACTTTGTATGGCCCGCAGAAATGACATATCAAAATATGAAATGTGCACGGTTTCTAATAGAAAAGTTAGAGTTTCTGTACCGCCCCCGCCCCTCGGAAAAACGCATCCGCCGACGGTATTAATTTTGTATGGCCCGCAGAAATGACATATGAAAATATGAAATGTGCACGATTTCTAATAAAAAAGTTACAGTTTCTATACCGCCCCCGCCCCTCGGAAAAACGAATCCGCCAACGGTATTAAATTTGTATGGCCCGCAGAAATGATATATCAAAATATGAAATGTGCACGATTTCTAATAAAAAAGTTACAGTTTCTATACCGCCCCCGCCCCTCGGAAAAACGAATCCGCCAACGATGTTAACTTTGTATGACCCGCAGAAATGACATATCAAAATATGAAATGTGCACGATTTCTAATAAAAAAGTTACAGTTTCTATACCGCCCCCGCCCCTCGGAAAAACGAATCCGCTAACGATGTTAACTTTGTATGACCCGCAGAAATGACATATCAAAATATGAAATGTGCACGATTTCTAATAAAAAAGTTAGAGTTTCTGTACCGCCCCCGCCCCTCGGAAAAACGCATCCGCCGATGGTATTAATTTTGTATGGCCCGCAGAAATGACATGAAAATATGAAATGTGCACGATTTCTAATAAAAAAGTTACAGTTTCTATACCGCCCCCGCCCATCGGAAAAACGAATCCGCCAACGGTATTAACTTTGTATGGCCCGCAGAAATGACATATCAAAATATGAAATGTGCACGATTTCTAATAAAGAAGTTACAGTTTCTATACCGCCCCCGCCCCTCGGAAAAACGAATCCGCCAACGGTGTTAACTTTGTATGGCCCGCAGGAATGACATATCAAAATATGAAATATGCACGATTTCTAATAAAAAAGTTACAGTTTCTATACCGCCCCCGCCCCTCGGAAAAACGAATCCGCCAACGATATTAACTTTGTATGGCCCGCATAAATGACATATCAAAATATGAAATGTGCACGATTTCTAATAAGAAAGTTGGAGTACCTATACCGCTCCCGCCGCCTCCCCCCCCTCGGAAAAACGAATCTGTAATCGCCGTTGACTTCGAATGGACCGCAGAAATGATATATTAAAATATGAAATGTGCACGATATTCAACAATAAAATAAAAAAATTTGTGCCGCCCCCAACGACCCGATAATCGAATGTGGCAATGGAATTTGTTTTCCTGAGACTTGTAGAAGATCATACTAAAATTTGAAATCTGTATGATACAAATTCCAGCAATTAAAAATTAGAAAGTATTTAGGATTTATTGCTGGCCGGGCGTTTATTGCTAGAGTAACTCGGCTTAAAATAATTCTATGGAATGCATTTTCATAAATAACTCGTTTATTTTAAATTTTTCGAAAAAACTCTATTTCAGATTTTTTGTCCAAAAAGCTCCGTGCCTTATACTGATTATAGAGATTGATCGACGGAATAGTTCATTTTCGATTTTTATTAGGAAACTGAAAAAAAAAATCAAGTTTTCCAGGATTTGTAGATTCGCTTTTGTTTTGTAAAATTTTCCACAAAGGTCATCTAATAGACCTGATCAAACCCTACAATCGCAATTTTTAAAATTCAAAATCGGACCTTCGGTTCGGGAGTTATCAATTTCTTTGAAAAATCGTACTCGGCCCTGGAAAAAATACTTGCGGTCAACGGATTCGGACCGCCAGAAATGGGCTTCATTTGTGGCCTTGTACCTTTCATCCCACCAAGTCTTATCGAAATAGTTCAATATTCTGGACAATTATCGTGCTTCCTAGTCCGATTTTCAGAAAACCAGTTTTTTGCAAAAAAACTAAGTTGCCATTTGTTTTTCGACATAGTCTGTGGTATACTTATTTGTAGAGCATTGCCAGCTGCACCATTTCTTCTTTGAAATATCTCGATCTGACTAGCGAGTTATACAATTTTTCCCGAAAAACTTGAAACGTCTATATCGGGTACTTACGATTTTTGAACGGAGCCGAGCTTCCGGCGTTAAGGTTTTCTAAAGACCTCCTATTAACCACCCAAGTCTCATCGAAATCCGAAAACGGATTTGGGGGGCTGGGCGTGACAGACCGACAGACTGACCGGCGTACGGAATTTTCTAAATTCGCTCTCGAGTTGATAGATATGACTTTCATTTCGATCCGACGTTTTTTTCGGGTTTCGATGGTCCACCGGAAAAATGAAAAACCTATACTACATTTTTTTTTTCAAAATGTAGTAACAAGCTAGTAAGCGTCCAGGGTAGCTATTCTGTATCGGTGTGATGTGATGTGAGCACAAGTTTTCATGAGAAAGTGGGCGGAGTTCTCTTGAAAACCAAAACAACGTATTCTGTAACTGTGGGAGCGGTCACATCACGCCAAAAATTGGGAAACTTGCTTCTCTTGGTAAATTGTAGGGAACGGGACCGTTCACGCATGAGAGGATGAAAGTATAACCTCACTTTTGGACAAACTGTCATATTATTTGGATGTCGGTGGCATGATATTTGTTTAATTGAAATTATTTTTGTGCTTAGATCATACAATGAGTTTTGTGTTACTTAAACTGTAGGGATTAAAGGGCGATGAATACTGCCGATGTACTAAATTATCAATGAGGCACTACGAGACCTTCAGATTGCTGGAAAAATCTTCAAAAAGAACAATTTTATTGCATGAGCAATCCCTCCGGCTTAGCAGATAGGGCTTTTATAATTAACTAAATAAAGAACATGCTTGGGGATATCATACAATATATTATACAAGTCAGATTATGTACTATCCAATTACTATATTACAAATTAAATTTGCTTTTCTTCATTGCTCCGAATTATTTTTATTAGTTTCCAGGGAGAGCATTTAAAGTCGTTGTTAGTCTTTCCCACATTTTTTGGCATCTTTTTGTGAACTGATTTGTAAATGTTCCGCAGAAGCTGTAGTTGTTCTTCGACCCATATAATCAAAATATATTTTAAGGCACTATTCATCTAATTTTTGATGTTGTTATTCCTAGCCTAACAGAAAAGTATGTCACTTTTGCAAAATAATAGATATTGCACTCATTTTGAATGTCAGAAACTCGCATTTTGACAAGATGCATTTCCCATCATACAACGCACGATCCTCGATCATGGCGTTGCGGGAATTCTATAGGTTGAAATATAGGAGCAACTGTTGGCAACGTTGGAAGGATCACTTCACGTCCCCGTGTAGTCACTGTTGTTACAGAATAGTATGTTTGTTTCCCTGGGAAGGGAACGTGATATGAGCTCTCTCTTCTCACGACAAATGCTCACGTTCAATGAAGTTACAGAATAGCTTCCCAGAAACTTGGGATTTTGTGTATATACTAGCCAAGGTATCCTTAATAACATATGTCACCCCCGCCACAGTCTTAAAGGAGTTAACAAAATAAAATGAAGTGCTAGTCTAAAATTTAATACACGTGCTGATATAACGAGATTTGGAACTAGATTCTATTTTGAGCTTGTTTTGTTGAAGGGTTGGGGATAAATAGGGATAAATCAGTAAAGCAAGCTATCAAGCGTCCAAATTTAGGATTTGGTGTATATATTAGAAATCAAGGTCTTAATTTACTTTGTCTACGGCTATTAAATAATGTACTCATTATGTATGTGTTTCTTCAAGGATAATGCTATCGATTATTCCTTACAGTGAATAATGATTTCATTATTCGCTGATTGCAGTGAATAATGAGGACAGTCAGTTGTTTATAAGAAATGACATTTTACTAAAAATTTAAAATATCAAAATTGCAGCAACCAAAAGACAAGTGTTGTCTCTCTAAGTTTTCTAGGAAGCACTCAAATGGTACATGCCGAAGAAGTACTTTAATGAACACTCAAAAACTACATTAGTAAGTTTTTTTCAAAGCATCATCTATTAGCAACACGCGACAATCCCCAACATTGTTTTTAAAGCCATTTGTCTACGTGCCTACAAAGTGTATTATTTCATTAGTAAGCCATGACAATGTGTCAAAGCGAAATTCTGTAACTGATTTGAAACGTCAAAATTTGCACGATTTCAACGCCAACGTTATTTACAACAATTTTACATATTAGGTATTCAAGAAGAGTAATATAATTAGATAAATTGATACTGAAGTGAAGACGAGATTTCTTTGGCACCGCCAGAGATAAAGAAAGTTTCAAAAATCGCATCATTAAACTTGTTGCCCGAAAAATAGAAAAAATTATATGTGATGACATATGAATATTTCTTAAATAGGAGAAATGAAATGAAGATGAATTAAGTAAATATTAAATATTTATTAGTCGTGGACAAAGTATAGTATTCTACTCGCATATAATGGCTATTATTCACTCTGGTGATTTAAAACACTCGCCTGCGGCTCGTGTTTTAAACTTCACCTTCGTGAATAATAGCCATCATTATATGCTCGTTGAATAATATACTATTTTGACATCTGCCGCCCCCATTACCACCTCGCACATCCATAAATTATTTACGGAGTTGTCAAAGTAAAATCGTTTTCGTGTAGGTATAAATGTCCACAAAACCCGATTCTATGTAACAAATAGCGTCAAGTACACTCTGTCCAAAATAATATCTTTCCTCTCTACAAGAACATAAAATGAGAAAATGCTATCTCTCCAAAAATATTTGAAATCAATTAAAATTGGCAAGTCTGGTATCTATTTATGAAAAAAATGTTTTTCAAATCCAAACAAACTTTTCACATTTTCACATTTTCACATTTTCACATTTCACTTTCCAGGTTTCCTCAGATCCTGCTCATGCTGATAATTGGAAGTAATATATAACACTGCAGTCAGAGGTTTTGCCAACAGCCTTTTGCCTCTTAGTAAAGCGCACCAAGTTTTTTTGCATTTGAAAACAATTTTTTTTCATACATTTTCTTTTTATAAATAGATACCGGACTTAGCAATTTTAATTGATTTCATATATTTCTGGAGCGCATTTTCTCATTTCATGTTTTTATAAAGAGGAAAGATATTCGTTTGGACATAGAGTACTTGGCCCTATTTTTTACAGAGAATCTGTTTTTATGGACATTTCTTTACTTTTTGTAGATATTGTTTCTATAAAGATGCTTGTTTATTATTTCTGTGAGCGTGTAGGATGTTGGAGTGAGCTTGGCGCGAGACTCTACCTTGTCTATTGAATATATGTTACAATTATAGCAAATAAATAAAGTTATACCTTTTGTTACACATTTAGAATAACTCGGAATTTCATCAACCATTTTTCAAGTGACGTGCTGATGTAAGCATCAGCCTTCAAATCATGAGTTTCACGGTTCTATCCCTGAGCGTTCTGACCTCATTTTCGACAAACCCAAACTTAATAGCTGTAACTAAATTTTTTCCGTACTAGAATATGATGTTGAAGTCTGTATTGACGGCACTAGATGGCTATAGGTATTAATAATTCCCGGGCTGGATGTACGGAAGGAATCCTTGATGAGAGTGCGATAGTCTAGAGAACACTAGGTTTCTTCATAATCAATTGATTATGTTCGGTTGACGTGGAGGGCAGACAACTCATTGTTTTCATTTGGATTCCTGCGTTAATGAAGTGTGAATATTATAATAGCCGCTGTTTCTTTAGAATTCCTGCTGTTTTAATGAACCGTGGAGAAAATAACAAGCTGTCATAATAACGCCCAGAAGTAGAATAAGGTCTCTAAAACGAGCAGTATTAAGCGAGACTTTTTTGAAAAATGCCTAGATTTCTTCAAAATACTTTATAACAGGTACTTATTTTCCATATGTATATGTGTGTTTTGAACTGTTAATCTGAAATGAAGTTTTGTATGCCCTTCAGACAGCTGCATCAAAATCATGTCACCAAAAATGGTCTATTCAGAAATTTCATAGAGGTGAGGTTGTATTGTAATATTAATACACCCTCTCATATAGAATCAAAGAGTTTAATAACTAGAGAAGACAAGCCGTGGATTTGCCGGGAGCCGCGATTTGGTTGTAGGCTTTTCGTCCTTGTCGCAGACCTCGTACCCCCTCTCTCCACTCTGTTCTACAAAGCAACTCTGCCTTACCCGGCGCGCTTTGTTTTCACAAATACCGTCAATTTTTAATCTTTGCTTTGAATAGCGGTCTGCTTTATTTACAATTACACGTAATTTCTCTTATTTTTTGTGACAATAGTTTATACTTGTAAAGTTTGTAGAAAAACTGAGTCACCCATAAGTCCCAGGTAGGTATACACAGATATTGTCATCTGTCATACTGTCAATGTATTGCAATCGTCACCTTCCATGTACTGTGCGACAAAGAGAGAACGAACTGTGTGAAAAGGATGAAAAGCCTACAGTCTACCGCTGCTTATACATTACGCTTATGGAGCTTGTCTCCTCTATGTGTTAAACTCTTTGTATAGAATACACATTATCATACTCTTCGCAAATACAAAATGAAGAGTATATTGCATTCGATCGGCACTTTTCTGAAACCGGTAATATCGGTCGTAGAGAAAAAATTTTCATATCACTGCGTTGGTGATAGAATTCTAAACAACTTTCAAATTGTCTGTCCGTCTGCCCGTCCGTCACGTTTCTTGTAAGCACGATAACTTAAGAACAAAAAGTCCGATTGTGTTGAAATTTGGACAGTAAGCTAGTGTTATCTAGAGGAAGAACTCGATCAACAAATAATAAAGTTATTAATTTTTTAAATGTGACAATTTTTTTAATGTTTTGGCATTAAGCAAAAAACGTCTAAGGCCAATATAATTATTAAAAAACTGCGAAGAGTATCCTATAGAATATGCAACAATTATATATCTAGTTTTTTTTTTAAATATTATTGATATTAAAAAATGTACTGATATTTACAGGTTAGAAATCGAACCTATAATTAGCCGTGTATTTTTAATATTCAACAATTTTACAAAATTATAGGTAATCTATTTAAGAGGGTTTATTGATGTTACGCAGGTTCCATTGTAGAAATGCGAATAAAATCATTAAAAATGGGAATCAATTTAGAAGAGCATAAAATTTGAGGTTAAGTTAGTCATGTGGTGCTACTGCTCTATTAAACAGGCCACAGAACGAATAGGAATTCTTATTGGTCCCAGAGTTGGAGATATCAAGTCCCACGGAGGGCACAATTTGAAGGGTGAAATGGGGACCTGCAAAGCCCTGGAGGGCAGCGGTGGAGCCCTAGGGGAGTCCCATTCTGGAGGGCGGAGGCCTGTCCAAACTGCCACAATATCTATTGTTTATAATTAGGATCCGATCATCACCGACGAAAACCGAAGTTAGTGAGAAAAAATCACGAATGTATATTTATAATTAAGAATTAAAGTCCTGTCTTTTAGGCCGCAAGAAGCGTGGAGAAATTTGACTGTCAGTAACCAATTTAAAACAATTTAACAGAACTTTAAAATAAGTTTCTTCAGTTAATGTTATTCAATTTAACTTAAATCACCCGAGTAATGACGAGCAAACTTAGCTAGTAACTATTAAATTTTAAATAGAATCATCATGCTTCAAAAACGTACTAATTCAGAGAAGGATACAATGCTCAAATATCTCAATTTCTATAATAATGGATAGAAACAGTAACCACAATTTCATTAGTGCATTCTGGTATTTACAAATAATGCATGTGGTAAATGTCATGCTATATAATTCTCATTTATGTTTATTAAACAGACGTCATGAAATACCGATTAAATTATACTGTTATGTGGGTTTCTACAAACTACGAGTAGATATAGTACGAGATATAATACTACAAAAATTTAATAATTCAAAATTAGCTTTTGGTAAATTATTATTTAAATTAGATGAAGTATGTAAAACTGGCGACGTAGAAAGAACTACCATCAGATAATGTCTCAGTTCAATTAAGTTTTACCATTTTACTCTGCTCTTAAACGTTAAACTCAATGCCCGACAATTACTGTCTAGCTTTATCCTCAGAAACTAGTTTAGACGATAAACTTTTTTAAAAAAGACTTTTATTTAACAATACCTATTACTTCACTAATAAACTCTAAACACTATTTATTACGTGATAATTCTCTTCTCTGATCACGTTGATACAGTTCACTTGTTGTCACTTTTTATTTCCACTCCGAACTATTGAAAATCTTATCTGACTTCTCTGTGGCCAACTGTCTCCCTTATATACTAACACACGGAATTCCCAAACAGACCAGAATCCTATTCTAGAAAAAGCGGGAACATTGGAGAACTCTGCCTCTCCAACACCATCTCTGAAGTGGTAGCTGAACTTCAGTGCAGACTTCTAATGAGTACAGATACATGTGATCTTTAGTATTAACTACACTCCTATACGTCACTGTATGGCAAAACAATATTAATTTAATCTGCGTTTGGCCCGTATGTATTCTCATTCAGTAAGTTTTTGTTTCCATATTGAAAACGCTTGATTTATTGTAAAAACAAAAATTTATAATTTAAAACTTTACTTATCAGAATAACGTCCCGGGTTTTAGGGGAACCCTGTATTACGTGAAATCATTTATACCTTTTAATAAAAATGGTTTCACTTCTCGTGTATCAGGAAATATGTATTTATTACCCCAAACGTGGCCTTCTATATTTTCCCTGTCACACGCCTCGCTGCATCGGTTGAAAATTTATTAGCCTAACGAATTTTTCTCGTAAAAACCGACTTTCGCCCTAACTCACCACGATAAGAGAAGCGATCACTTTAAAGTCAAATGCAGCAACGCCCCTTTTCGTAGTATAAAGAATGCAGAAATCAAAATCTGGTAAAATGCAACCCCAAGGAAACCAATAACAATCGAAAGACGTGATCGGAATGCGGCAATACTAAAAGGTTATACAGAACTGCTTTTTCAGTAGTCGTAAATCATTTTTACAATTAGTAAATTGAAAAGAAAAGTGGAAAAGTGAAAAAAGTAATATTGCAAACGGAAGTTCGATGAGTATAAGTGCCTCAATATTGTACAAGTTAGACAAGGTATGTTTTATAGTCGACATAAGTCCTCCGTGTATTTCCCATTATTCTTTTTAATTGCTGATAAAAATAATTCATCTAATTGTAAATTTGTGTTCTGTATATCAGTTAAGGGACAATTTGCGTTTCGACTTAAGTCCTGTAAATAATAATAACAATAATAATAATAATGCATGTATTTATTTCCGGTAATATTTACATAGAATAATGAAGTCATACATAGCATAATTCTTAAAAATCTCAAGGGGAAGTTCACAACAAGTGTGCTCTACCAGTTAACTCTTGCTTTACAATAAAGAAAATGCACTTAAGTAAGTGTAGGTAGTATAGAAAACTAAATATTGTATTATATTGTATTAACTAAATATTATATACGTATATAATGAACAAACAACAATAAATAATAATAATAATAATAATAATAATAATAATAGGCACATGTAATTATCCTGTCTGTCCTAACAGCTTCCATATACCCTTTAAATTTTGCTATACTGAATGAATCAAATGAAACCTGATTATATAATTTATAAATACAGTATCTGAAGCCTCTCTCGTAAAACGAAGTTCTATGCATAGGTGGACTAAGTAAACCTTTGGACCTGACATTAAGATTATGCACATCATTACGAAAAGTTATTTTATTGTAGAGATAAGATGGTGCCTTCGTTCTGATAATCTTGTGAAACATAGAAGTTGAATAAAAATTTCTTCTATCTTGCATATTTAGCCAACGGAGTTCTGATAACTTATATGAAACATGTTTGAATTTACGAATACCATAATTAAATCGAATACATGAACATTGCACGCGCTGTATACGGTTACTACAATTCCTGTCCAAACAGGGGGCCATAAACTGGGGCACAGTATGTGAACTGCGACAATACTGTCTCACAAAGGGACTTTTTAGTATTTATAGCTAAATAACTTCGGTGTGGGTAGAGAAGTCTTAGGGAGGCGTAGGCTTTTTGTATACATTTACGAACTTGCTCTGTAAATCTTATAGTTGTGTCTAGGATTAACCCCAAATTTTTAGCATGTTGCAACAATTTTAAAGAAGATCCGTTTAATTCGGTTTTGTTTAAATATTATAAATTATTACAGTCGGGCTTTTTACCAATAAGAGCATAGATGATTTTGATGGATTTAGAATGAGTGAATGTTGTGACGATATATCCGATAAGCTTACTAGATAGACCACTATTGATTTTTTGTACAGCGGCCTCATAATCCTTGACATATAAAGAATAATAGATTTGAGTGTCGCCCGCATACATGTGAACCGAACAAGATTTAACAAAATTTAAAAATTGTGACATAAATTGTAAACAACAAAATAGAGCCCTGTGGAACACCTTTATCGATCGCTCTTGATTGAGAAAGTTTATCGGATATTCTTACAATTTGTGAACGTCCCTCGAGATATGATTGAAACAGCAGAATAATAAAATATGAATATTAATAGGTATGAAATATATACATTAACTATTATAATAATTTCACTAGGTTAAATAAAATTATTTTGCTCAGAAAAATTCTTAGGTGTTAGAATTTTAAGTCTTTATTATCTTGTGCTACTTGCAATTATCAGGCTTTACTTTACTTTAGATGTTTGTTTCAGTATTATGACGGGTGGCGCTCTTGGTTATTATATTCTTCGCTAAAATACAAAACGAACATTGTACCGCATTTGGTCTGCACATTTCTAAAATTCTGAGTAACTCTCAAACTGTCCGTTCATCTGTCTATCTGTCCGCATGCCTGTATGTCTGTCTGTCTGACCACCTGTCTGTCCGTCCGTCCGTCCCGTCTCTTGTAAGCACGATAACTTAAGAATGAAGAGTCCGATTGTATTGAAATTTGGTCTGTAAATTAGGGCTGTCTAGAGGAAGAGCGGTTTGAACGAAATCAATCAGTAAACAAAAAAGTTATTAACTACGTAAATTTGAAAAAATATTGTCTGTTTTGTAACTACACAAAAAAAATATCTAAGACGAAAACAATCCCACCTCTCTGGGCACGATTTTTCAAAAAATTTAGAATAAAAATAATAATTAGAGACAACTGTAAAATAAGGAACGAAGAACTGGGTCTAAATTTGGATTACCATCATATTGTATGGAGTAGAAAATGTGAAAATCATGAAATTAAAATAAAGGGATACAAACTCGAGTGTTCTTATTCCAAGAGCGCACATACAGAGGGAGTCATTTATATAAAAAAGGAATTTGAAAACAAAAGGAAAATAAATAAGATAGTGGATAAAAGTGATAGACTTATCGAGTAAACTTCGAGAAGAAATCCTAGATGAATATCCTAATGATGATACATTAATCATGTTGGGAGATTTCGATACAGACATGGCGAAAACTTGTTATCCTATAATATTAGACAAAATAATCAATAGGCATGGCCTATAACAAATGATAAAAGAAAATACAAGATGTACAGACAGAAGTAATACAATGACTGACTTGGTAATAACAAATAATAAAAGTATCCAGACAAAAGTTCATTGTACACCAAAAATAACTGATAATTCGATTACAAGCATAGGCATGAATTGGAACAAACGAATAACTGACTGTAAAATAAAAGAAATCAGGTCATTTAAAAACTTCAACAGTCTAAATTTTCAAACAGATTTATTGAAAAAGCAATGGGATACGAATTTGGTGGATGTTGATGACCTCTCATCAATATTTGTAAATAACATACAACAAAAATAATAAAAACGTGCTCCAAAAATGATTGTGATAGAGAAGAGTTAATGGGCTGAAAGAAGATGGTGGTCCGAGGAAATAGGTGTAGAAATACATGATAGAGCTGAGCTATATCGTAAAGCAAAAATAACAAATGCAGAAGAAGACTGGTCAAATTTTAGAGGAAAACGTTACAGAGTAACTACACTAATACGAAAATTTAAAGAACGATATTATAACAGTAAGTTAGACGCTAATAAAAATAATCCTAGAGAGATGTGGAAAGAGTTAAAGTTACTTTTAAATTGCAAAAGAGAGACCGAAGTTGAAGGAATATGGTTTGAAGGAAAAATGATTATAAGCAATGCAGACATAGCAAACAGTTTTAATAATTTTTTATAGAAAGTATTTAAGAAATAGTGGAATAAATAGAGGATACAAAAAAGGATCACCTATGAGCCTTAAGTTGGGTAACCAGGGTCGAAGATAAATTTAGTACTTTCAAACAAATAACACATAGCGACTTAAGAAGTATAGTAAGAGAACTGCCAAACAAAACAAGTAGTGTGGATGGAATAAATATATTAAAACTCTCTTGAGGTAATTGGAAACCATTTGTTGAACATAATTAATTTATCATTAGAGTATGGAAAATGCCCAAGAAGTTGGAAGAAGTCAATGGTTATAGCAGTAGAAAATACAAATACAAACTTATGCAACGAACATAGACCAGTGGCTACCATCTTACGAGAAGGTATTGGAATTAATTGTAAAAGAACAAATAATCACATATTTGGATAGTAAGAATTTACTTACAAAATATCAGGCAGGTTTTGGACAAAGAAACTCATGTGAAACGACATTACAAACTATAATTGTGGACTGGAAATGTAAACTTAGTGAAAAAAATTATGTGGAAATGGTGTTTTTAGACTTCCAACGAGCATTTGAGACTATAAATCGAGAATTGTTACTAATGAAAATGGAAGTAGCTGGATTTAGGGGTGAAGTGTTGCAGTGGGTGCACGAATACATGCAATATAGAACGCAAATAACAAGGTGGAAGGAAATTGTTTCAAGTGAAGTTGAGACAGTATCTGGTGTTCCACAAGGTTCAGTAATTGATCCATTGTTATTTGTATTCTATATTAATGGCATCGTTAATGTAATAAACCAATGCAAGATTCAGCCGACGATACTATATTGTTTTGTGCCAGTATAGACAATGACAAAATTATTAATGTTTTAAACAAAGAATTGAAATTGGTTAGTGAATAGCTAAGTGTAAATAGTTTTAAACGAAATGTCAATAATACAAAATGTATGCTCTTATGAACAAAAAAATAAATTAGGACTATTAGTAGACGAAGTCAAAACACATAATGTAATAATTGAGGGTACTAGCATAGAAACAGTAAAAGAGATCAAATATTTACGTATGTATATAGACGAACATTTAAGTTTTCATAATCATGCAAATATATTATGAAAAAAGTATCAAGAAAAACTGGTATGTTAGCCAAGTTAGGAAAAGTTTTATGGGTAAATACAAAATTAAATATTTATAAAACCATCATAAGCCCACATTTTCAGTATTGTTCAACTATATTAATGTCTTTAAATAATGAAGATATGAAGATATTTGCACATAAAACCAAATAAATAAATTTTTCAAGAAGATGTTTATATTGTTATATTTATATGTTTATATTTTTGTAAAGATAGCAATTTGTTAAATATAGATTTTACTTACTTACCAATTGTGAAGTTTAGATATGAATAAATATTGTTGCGTTGCGAAATGAGCTAATACTCCCTAATATTTATAGACTTAAAAATAAATTTGTCACAAATGCGATAAGATTGTGACCCAGGCTTGTTGGCTTAAATAAAAACTAACATGATTTACGATAATACTGCGAAGAGTATCCCATAGAATATCCAACAATTATACAAAAAGTTCAATAAACCAGTAAAAAGTATGGTTGTTTGATTTACTTTTAGTCGTCGTGCGGAACCACGAGACAAATCATACTTGCAGGTTATTGTGAGAATTATTGAGTCCAAGCTCTGGCTCACTCAAAAGCAGACCCTGCACTTGCATTCCGCAGCACATTAGCTGGTCCTCAACACCAACACGCCTGTTTGTTTTGTGATTAACCTCCGGATTGGCGTCTATACAACCAAGCGTTGTTACAACTTACTGACCAAAGCAACTTGCAGGAAGGGCACCTTTGCCTTTATCGACGAATGTATGTCTTTGTTCGAGTATCTAACTGAACTGAACGATAATTCAACGCAAGGAGGAAAACAAATGGAAATTTAGAAAAAAAAATTGTAATAAAGTAACTCGATTAAAAACGGACATTGAATTAATTGACCTAATCGAATGTTCCTCACAAATTATCATATATCTGAACAAACCTGAGAACCAATAAGCATATCATTTGGGTCTGGAGATTAACTTAATCGCAGACAATGTCAACAAATGATTTGTTACCCTAATTTAACCTCAGATTATTATAATCTGTCGATTGACGGACACATAATCACATCTATACAGATGTTAATAACTTAAGATAGGCTATCTACTCTAATGCAATTACGAAGGCCTGTAAATGTCACTGAGATAGATCTTGTGTGCTACGGCTTTATTAGAATTCATGAAAATACTTTTGACTAAAAGGCGAAAGAGTGGAAAAGATGGGAATTAAGGTGATAAACAGTAGCGTAGTCTACAGAAGATAAGGGCGTCTATTTTATTTCGAATTAACATTTTAATCTAGACTTTTTATCTCACTGAAGTATTAAGTGTACAGGTTGCTCAGTTTGTATTACTTTTTCGTATATGGACCGTACAGTTGTAGTACATAACTTGGTGATTTCACTTTGGTTTAATTCTATGGCAGTTTAAAATTAAAATATTTTTGGATAGTTTGATTCAATATGGATCAAATATGAAATACTAAATACCGCTGCCTAAGAAATCAGTACTTCCACATCCAGATTTTCCATCTAAGTCACTTTAAAGTGTACACTTAGACTACATTTGCACTCTAGTGTGTGGAAATTATTGATCATAGAATTTAAATAATATCTGGGGCAGATGTCATAGATAATTTTGAGGCGTTAGTTTCTAGCATAAACGTCAAAAATTAAGTTTCTGGACTCTTATTAGCATACTCTACTTGTTTTCCTCTATTTACAACCTCCCCCGCCTGCCACCCCTTCAACGGAATCATCACAATCAGATGTCATTACAATACATACGCGTACTAACTTTCAAATGAATATCTTAATTTCATTTTATAAACCCCTTTAATAATGGAGTGGGCCGGGGTGAAAAATGTTAGATAGAAATATGAGGCTTTGGCTCCTAGTATATACACGAAATCCCAAGTTTAGGTACTCTTACCAGCTTGCGTTACTTATTTTTTCCTATTGACATCTACTTGCCCCCCACTAATTCAAAGGATCATCTCAAAATATAATTTTGTTTCAGATGTCGTTATAATGCATACATACATGTACCACATTTCAAGCGAAAATCTCAATTTTATCTTATTACATTTTTAATAATGGAGTGGGGGTGGCGCGGGGATAAGAAATATTATAAAAATCTGAGGCCTTCGCTTCTAGTATATACAACAAATCCCAAGTTTCTGTACTTTTACCAGTTTACTTTACTTATTTCCCCTATTTGCCCCTGTTTAGCCCTCAACCCTTCAACGGAAAATATAATCTAGTTTCAAATGTCATTATAAAACATATGTCTATCAAATTTCAAGTGAATATCTCAATTATATTTTATCAACCCCTTTAATAATAGAGTGGGGGTGGTAGGGGGGGGGGCATGAAAAATATTATTAAAAAATCTGAGGTCTTCTAGTATATACTTCCAATCCACTCTACATGGATGTGGAAATAAAAGTAATAAGGAAGCTTTTTCGTTGCGGCTGAGTTTCACCCAAACTCAGGGTTTTCGAAAAAAAGTGACCATTGGAACGTGTAGTTCATCGAATTCTACGCCAAAAGCCCCCTGTATGGGGCAAGAATAACGTCATAACGTTGAAGACGTTGATTTTTAAGCCAATAACACCGATTTCTCAAAAACTTTAAGCAAATTACTCAAAGAGGATCTCATTTTCAAGAAAGTTTGTCATAGAAAAAAGTTAGCTTATGAAATTAAAAACATAATCCATGAAATACAAATTTCATTAATCTCATCGTTGTTGCCGAGATACAGTGCATTTGAACGTAGCCCTGAAAGGGTCACGCTCTTCAAACTCTGGTTTAAAAAACCTCTTAACATGTACTTTCAGTCAAATTAAAGCTTATTACAGGTAGCTTCAAAGTGTCTTCTGACAAATTTTGATATCTGCAAAACCAAAAACGACATAGGCAAAATTTTGATTTTTTACACAAAAAAGTGCCTGTTTTTTGGTTCCAGTAAATTCCAAATTGAAAAAAATTCAAATCGTATTTTTTTTATACCTAACTGTTATGTACACGCTCAATTATTTTTGGCCATGATTGATCTATTATATAAAAGATTTTATACTTAATGTATTTTGAATATTTTTGAAAAAGCAGGGAAGCATCTTAGCTGAATATCACTAGAGATAAAATATTATAGCAGTAAATTAAAGAAAAATTAGTTTTTGATAAAGATAATAGCTTAAGAGATTGAAGTGTTTGAAGCTAACTCTTAACGTTTTTTATTTTTTTTGATGCATTCTTTTAAGATGAGTTCAGAAAAACTGACAACCTATGTACTGTTTTGACCTACTCGACCATAGAGAGGATTAAAAGATCTTCAACACGTTTTTATGGATAATTTTTAACGTTAATTACAAAGGAGATATCCGAAACAAGGAGCATGCCTTGTTTCAACAAGTTACTATTACGTTTGGCTATTAAATCTCACAATATTTTCAATTATAAAGGAATAATAATAATTTTAATACTGTTTGCTGTTTACGCACATGGACATTGTATCCATGTATGTATTTGTGTAAATGTGTATACTACAAGCTTATGTTACACTTAATAATGTATTACAAGTAATGTACAATTTTAAATATAACATACTTATAGCACGACGGAAAATATTAACTATTATTATATTAGTTTGTTACACCTTAACCCAATTTAAATTCGTAATCAGCAACCCCTAAATCATAAATAATGTAAGTTTCATTAATAAAGTATTAAATTTTAAAATTTAGGGGTTATTTTCACCCTCTTGAGGGTAGATTAGATTAGATTAAGAAGGAGGAGCTGGCCAATTGGCCTTAACCACCGCAACCTCCGTGGATCTATTGTGGTGCTCCTGTTTGTTTTCCTTAGAGCTTCTTATCCGGCTTTGTCCTTTCTAACAGACTCCACAGCCTTGATAAGGGCTCCTTAGTGTAGCTATCAGCTCTTGGTTTTTCCTCACCGAGTAGTTGGAATCTCAGTCTAGCAAGGCCTTCACAATGGCACAATACATGGACTGAGGTTTCCTCTGCCTCTTAGCAAAATCTGCATGTTGCGTCCTCTACCAAACCCATTAAACTGAGATGTCTATTAAGTCGACAGTGACCGATTAGAAGACCTACTATTTTTCTAATGGCCTTTCTATTTTGGCCTAATAGGTCCTCCGTATATTTGACCGATCGTTCTTTAATGAACTCTTTAGCCTGTCTCTCTTGTGGATAATTTTTCCACCATTCCAGAGATTTAGTTTACACCCATTTGTTAATGGATGCTCGTATGCATGGTTTGGCCACACCACAAAACGTTTCGGGTCCTATAAGTCGTTACCTGCGCCTTCTCTAGCCAGTTCATCAGCCTTTTCATTTCCCTTGTGTCCCTTGTGTCCTGGTACCCACGCCTCGGTCACTTTTTCTGACTTTTTAGGTCTGTAAGGGCATTTGTGCAGTCCCATACAAGTCTCGATTCGAATTGTATGGAACCGATTGCTTTTAGAGCAGCCTGACTGTCGGAGAAAATGGCAATCGACTGATTTACAGTTCCTTGCCTTATAATTTCCTTTGCGCACCACTGTATTGCGGCCACTTCAGCCTGGAATACTGTGGCGTATGTTCCTAGATGTATTGGGATTTTCGTTTTTGACCTTATCCCATAAACCCCGGCTCCGACTCCCTGTTCTGTCTTAGCGGCATCTGTATACCAGACTGTTTGTGCCGATATTGGAGGATTGAAGGAGTCTTTCCTGTCTGGTATTTTAATATTTATTAAAGTTATACTTTGGGACTGTACTGTCCGTGGGCATTCCTACAATGGGATCCGCCTTGCGTTCTAAGTATAACTTCTGGTGCTCTGTTTCGTGCTGCTGCCACCGAACGAGCTTCTCCTTGGATAAATATATGTAGTGGTGGCAAGTCCAGAAGGACTTCCAATGCAGCTATTGTAGCAGTTTTTATGGCTCCCGTGGCGCACAGGCAGGCAAACCTTTGTACGCCACTTAACAGCCTTAATGCTCCCAACTGCACCGTCAGTCCACCATGCTATTGATCCGTAGGTTATCTTGGGTCTTACTACCCTTATATATAACCATACAGTCATTTTGGGATTTAACCCCCAATTTTTCCACACATCTGCTTACACCTTCCCAGGGCTATTGTTGTTTTCTGTGTGACTTTTTAGATGTGGTAATTCCATGTCAGTTTTTGGTCAAAAATAACTCCTAGGTATTTTACCTCACTGGCAAATGGAATTTCCATATCGTTGAGCACTAGGGGTTTTAGGCCTTCCAGGACTCTTTTCCGCGTGAAAGTGACGACTGTGGTTTTGTGGGGATTTATGGAAAGTCCTTCTTCATTACACCACCTTTCGACAATATTTAGGGCCCTTTGTGAACGCTTTGATATCGTGTTCGCAAATCGCCCTCTGACAACTATTACTATATCGTCAGGATATCCTAGGCAGTCAAAGCCTTCCGCAGGAATTTTCCGGAGGAGGTCATCAACAAGGGTTGCTCACAATAGTGGAGATAGTACCCCTCCTTGGGGGCAACCTGTGCTCACTTTCGCCTCCATGGTAGCCTCGCCTAAAGTGGATACTATTATCCATTTGTGTAAACTGACTTTAATCAACTTGCAGAGCATTGTTGGGACTCCTCTGTTTAACAAAGCATTCGTTATCGAGTGCGTTGACTTTCCCGACTGGTATGCATACCGACGTTCACTAAGAGGATTTTCTCTTAGAACTTCGTCTCTAATATACCTGTCCAGTAATCTTTCCACTGTTTTAAGTAGGAAAGAGGACAAGGCTTATGGGTCTATATGACTTGGGTGTTTGGTCCTAAATCCTACCTATCTTTGGGAGGTAGGTGACCTTCACCTTCCACCATATACGTGGTATGTATCTCCAGGCCAAACAAGCTCCGAATATTTTACATAAATGTGGTAGTAATATATATTGTCCTTTCTGGAGTAGCATTGGATAAATTCCGTCGATCCGAGGAGATTTGAATGGGAGGGTTCTTCCCGCTGTCGTCCTCCCTCCCTATTCTTTCCACTACCCGAGGCCGTTTGCCGGCCTTTCGTGGGTTGGATTTGTGGTTTTGGTCCCTGTTCCTTTGGGCGGAAATTAATCCTTCCCATTCCGAAATAGGGACACAAATCCAGTTTTTTGAGTTCCTCCACGGACTGTCTGTCCATGGAGAAAACCCACAGTTGCCCATTTTCGGCTGAAGTTCTTCCTAATACCGTCCAGAGGTTTGTATTTATGTTCCTGTTACTCAGCCTTAATGGGGTCAGTATCCTGTTGACCTCTAGTCTTTGGTCATCCTCGTCAGGAACGTATACGGAGCGTGCATGCAGCCCCTGGACCTCGCTCCCCACCATCGTCTTTAGGCCTGCGTTTTCCCAAGGCTGGAGGGTGGGAACGACTTCTCGCAGCCACACTGCACTTGGTGCATCCTGCTCTTGAGGGTAAAAGCACATCTATTCCTTTTTAATATTTGAAGTTGATACCCTAAAGTTTAAGAAACCCCAAAAAAAGTCCAAGTCCGAAGTTTAGGTACTTTTTGACACAATGTGTCAATACTATCAAAGCATTGTGAACGTGCAAAAATTAATTTTGGGATTCTGATGAATTTGTATATTTTTAAACCTTCCGAACCCATGAAAGTGTTTTTTGAAAATGTCTGTTTATCACCTATCTGCGATCGGATCTACACAGAAATCTTTCTCGCATATTTTGCACATTATGAAACAAGTTCTTGTACTTTTTGAAACAATTGTAAAATCTCAGTGCAAAAGATTATGCAGTTTTATGTATTTTAACTGTGCATAATTGTTGTAAATTTTAATAGCCCACTACAAAGATTTCATTATAATGATTTTATTGGAAACATGTTGTAGCAAATCGGCGAACTTCAGAGTGTTCTTTATTTTTATTCAACAAGTAATAGCAATTTAAGCTTTTAATGTATTATAATTATGTAACACAAACATTATGATTTTATATATATTCTCTAACAAATCTGTGAAAATCTATAAAACTCTCAACATATTTATTCTCCTTGTACAATAATAATAATTTAAGATTAATTTTATATGTCGTTGCTAGAAACTGTAAAATTTAAAGGCATATCTACTATTTACCTTTGTTGTAGCTATTTTAATAGTATGCACAATTATGATAATGATCATAATCGTGTCTCTCAAAAGTATTTGCAGTAAATAACGGGGATCATACCAACTTGATTTCCAGTTAGTTGCATTAGGATTAACCTATTAGGATGAGTGAAGACCGCATTGGAGATTTTAGTTAATCTACTCCACGTTTACCAGAACCAAGAAGTTTGAAATCAGTCTGCTTATGACTGACCATACTTACCGTTGCAAAGTTCCCTACTTGATAATCCACTAGAGATACTTTACCAGCGTCTCTTGTGAATATGTGGTATACTCCAAAGCACCAACACTACCAACGGGTAATGCATATAAACAGAATATACGATACAAATTGCGATTTTTATAACAGGATAAGAGATTTAACAGGACGGTAAGCTTTATTTAAAGTAAATTAGTACAACTTGAAGATGTATAATTTTTGCAAAAAGCGTTTGTTTATTAAAAAGGCACTTTTTTGATAATTAATTTCTAGAGTTTAGGGATGCTGTAGCGTAACATGGTTGGGCTTGTTTTGTTCTTCAACAGTTACTCTACGACATCCCTAAGCTCTAGAAATTAATTTTCAGAAAATTGCCTTTTAGTAAACAAATGCTTTTTTTAATTATACAAGTACATATCCAAAGCAAAAAACCACCCATTCTACACAGCAAAACCTATAATCTATCAACGTAGAACGTAGACCTTCTATGTTCATTATTTTTAAAGTTATAAATTAATCAAAAGGCAGCGTTTTTTGAATTTAATAAATCCATTTTAATGTAGTGATGAGCTCATTTTGTAGATATTTTTAATACCTAAAACTTCTTCCGCGGACGTATCGTAAAACCTAAGGATAAATTTATACAAGCCTCGTTTTTCGTATCATTACTTGTCAATTAAACATAGACGTACTAATTTTCAGCTGTTAGATTTTAGATACATACTGAGAGGTAGATAATTCCGCTAAAAAACCCAAGTTGACATTTTTTCTTCTGAAACTTGCTTTTATCTAGGCTAAAACATAAATAAATATATCGATAAAGAGAGATGAAGAGAGAGGAGCCATTATTTCTACTCCTCATATTTAATTTTCATCAAACAAAATTAAATTTCGTTGGACTTGAGTTGATTAGATTATCAGTTTTATTTGTATTAGCTTGAAAACTAGACCTTTGTTAGTAAATTCTCGCCCACGATCAAGGATTTCCCTTTTATGCCTAGAAATACTTACAGCTACATTTATTTTAGATAAATAATGAAAATGATTTCCTTCTCCTTTCCTATATGCTTATGTATATTTTGCTTCTCCCTTGTACATACATTATTTTGTATTTTTCCTACCCTTAAACTCTTGTTATGAATTATATTATTATACTCTTCGCAAATACGGAAACAAAGAGAAAACTGCATTTGATCGGCCCTAAATATTGCTCGTCGAAAAAAAGAAATTGAAAAAAATTGAACGGGCACTAAAAATTATGAAATAAAATGTCACCGTCGCGTCACGTTATTCTGTTAATTATTGCCTTATATCGACTTTTAGGTCGGGTAGAAATTAATTCGATTTTGTTATTGATTCATTTTTACGCCGATCAGCTACTCCGAAAATACCTAATTATATTTAACTACAAAATAATTATTTCTGATTTTTGCCCACCGTATCCTAGACATAACCTCATGAAATTAATAGAGTACCACCGCAGCAGTTTGCAAAAAAAATTGTAGAAATCACTTACGTCATCCCAGAGAAGTCAATTCATTCAACATGAAAAATCGTAAATACGGCTTGAATTGAGAACCTCCTCCTCTTAAAAAAAATCGTATCGTGTTAGTGATCGAATTCTGAATAACTACTGTCCGTCCACTTGTCCGTCTGTCTGTCTGTCTATCTGTCTATCTGTCCGTCCGCTCGTCCCTCCGTCACGTCTCCTGTAAGCACGATAACCTATTTTTTAAGAATATCGATCAGCAAATAAAAAGTTTTTAATTAATTAAATTTTAAAAAATTGATATGGAGGTCCGTTTCTACTTTATTTTACATTGAGGAGTCTTCCATCCACTAAGTTGGGATCATAAAAGTAAAAATGTGTAAAACAATTATTACTACACCAACAAAACTACTTATTCTGAAAAATCCAGACATAAGTAGATAAACTATAGGAGTTCTTGACCGGAAGTGACTGGTCCGATGCTCCTATAGTGTCCATGGGGAGAGTCCAAGAAGTCGATGGAATGTGTCCATCGAAAGGGTCCAAGAGGCTGCTGATCATTGTCGTCTGCTGAAGAGTTGCTGAAGAGCTGCCGGTCGTTGAAGAATTCTTGTACGTCATGCTGAAGAGCTGCTGGTCATTGTCGTCTGCTGTAGAGCTGCTGTACAGCTACAGGAACAGCTTTTCTACAGCCTGTTTAGTACAGGAACAGGTATTCTACAGCTACAGGAACAGATATTTCTTAGCCAGAAGGGCATTTGGTACGGCGTTGCCACCCATGTCACGTGATATTCCACATACGACACCCAATCAAAAGAGCTTTCACATTTTAAATATCTCATACCGTTCTCAAGTTATTAGCAAGAAACAGAACACAACTCTTCAGCAGACGGCAATGACCAGCAGCTGTTCAGCAGACGACCAGCAGCCCTTCAACAAACGACAATGACCAGCAGCTCTTCAGCATGACGTACAAGAACTCTTCAATGACCAGCAGCTCTCCAGCAACTCTTCAGCAGATGACAATGACCAGCAGCTTCTTGAACTCTCCCGATGGACACTATAGGGGCATGGGATCAGTCACTTTCGGTCGAGAACTCCTATAGCTTATCCACTGCCATATAACATTTAGTGATCAGTTTTTATCAATTTCTGTCTCTGAGAACTGAGCTAGTAGCCTAGGTCTTCTGAAAACTAGAATTCGTTGAGTGTGTGAATACGAGTCGTATATAATGTTAACACCTCGCACCTAGTTTTTAGAGTTGCGGAATTCTCTTTCAAACCTTTTTGTTATAAGCCTTCAAGTACTGTCCATAGACAATTAATTTCCAGAAATACACAGGTCGAATTAAGAACCTTCTTTTGAGGTTTAAAAGTTAATGAAAATTAAATTCCTTTATCTTTGTCTATTGGCCGATAAGAGCATATTAAAACACCTTACTATGTGTGTTAAAGTATTAGTTTCATAGAAATCTCATCGAATCTAAGTATACAAAATAAATATTTGTTCTCATTGCTATTAATACATATTGCGATTTGCATAAATACTAATACTTATTTCTGTTTTAAATTTGGTTATGAAATATATTCCATAATAAAGACAATTGCACTACGAACGTAATCAATAAGTCTCTTCCTAGAGACCTACTGATTGCGTCGAAAAGTTCTAAATAATGATATTATTACTGTCTTAGCTCGTCCTAGGCGTAGCTAGAAAATCAAAGAAGACGCGCTAGAAAAGATTTCCTTTGTTCAAATTGATGCAAGTAGGTACTAACTTTTTTGTTCTATTTAATGGCATTATCTTTCCATATGAACTGCAGTAGTGTCTTTGTAAATTGTGTAAGGAAGTCTAATTGCCAGAATAAAGTAGAACTTTATATTTCCAGATATATCTAGGCTAATAATTTAAACCAATTTTATCTGGCACAACAGCAAATTTCTCTGTTTCTATGGCAAAGGTTAATTATTTCTACTATGCTTTAGTCCTCAGGGGATTTCAAATAGGATTAACGAACGCTTATGAGAAGTTTTGATTTTTTGGTAGGTTTTTAGTGCTAGAAAAGAATTTTAAAAACTTATCAATGTCTCCGGTGAAAGGTTGGGAGGTTAAATAGGGATAAATATGGGAAAGTAAATAGAGCAAGCTGGTAAGAGAACACACAATTGGAATGGTATATACTAGAAGCCAGTGCCTCAGATTTTTTATACCATGTTACACCCCCCCCCCTCCCATCACTCCCACTCCATTTTTAAAGGGGTTAGTGGAATAAAATTAAGATATTCACTTGAAATTTGGTACACGTATGCATTATAACGACATCTGGAACTAGATTATATTTTGGGATGATTCTGTTGAAGGCATAACTAGGGGTAAATAGGGGAAAATGAGTAAAGCAAGCTGGTAAGAGTACAGAAATTTGGGATTTGTTGTATATACTAGAAACCAAGGCCTCAGATTTTTTTATAACATTTTTCAACACTTCCACCACCCTCACTCCATCATTAAAGGGGCTGATAAAATAAAATTGACATATTCACTTGAAATTTGGTACACGTATGTGTTGTAATGACATCTGGAACTAGATCATATTTTAGGCAGCGGTTTTTTGTATTTTTTTTTAAAGTTACATCCAAGAAGAAATATTTTTTTGAAGTTTGACGCCATTTTGTTTTATGTTCCGCCCACAGTGGCCTTGATAGATTTTTTAAATACTTTTTTACTACTAGAGATCTACCAAAAAATCAGTAAGTTTTATTGATTATTCCTTATGGTGAAAACGTTATATCATTGAAATAAATAACCCTCGAATAAGTTACACCTATCATCAAGCAACGAATATTGTTAAAGTAATGGTGTAATACCGAAATTAAAATACATTAAAGGAAACTAAACTAAACTAAAGGTTTGTTGAAAAAAAGTTAGTATACGCTTTTTACTGCTTATATGTACGTTATTTGTCCACAATGATGATGCATAATTTTGTTCAAAGGTCAAATAAAATAGTTATTTTTGTTATTTATTTTTCTTGCTCTTACGAATATCAGATATCACTCATACGTCCACCTACAATACGTCTAGGGCTTTTCTAATAAAGTTCAATAATCTTTATTTAGAACTAGAAGTAAATAAATGGTCCGAAACAAAGAATAAACTAAATTTTGGTCGGTCTAATATATCCAACTTCCCGTATATGCAATATTTACATCGCATCATCTAATCTGCGATCTCAATCGATCTTGATATTTGAAACTTATAGTTTTCAGAAGAAATTTAACTCCTACCCATAAAGCCTCACCGCCTTCATTTTCTAGCAGGATTTTTTCATGTGATTTCATATTGATATTAAACGTATGCATGTGTTTTTAATCTAAAAATCTTTATAGACATCTACTATCATCAAGTTCTCGCTGATACTTAATTGCGCTTTTGTATCAAGGGACCTATTTTCGTAGGTTGTCGTATATTTATACCATTCATATTTCTTTGCTGTGGTATAGTACCTACCAGCTGCCCATTCTTAGGTATATATCAGCCTGAAAGTGCCAGTTTCTATGAAATAGATATTCTCTGCCTGATCTACCTTATTAAGGTTTTTGGGTCTCTTTTCTATTTATATGCCCTCTCTAATGATTTTTGGCATTTTTGTTTCTTATGTTATACATTCTCGTGTTATATACCGGGTGGCATAACAGTATGGGAACAGCAGGATGACTTGAAAAATATGAATCCTAGAAATAACTTTAAATACAAAAGTTGTAGAGAATTTTCCTAGCTATCTAACGGTGACCTCGGATTTGA
This sequence comes from Stenurella melanura, assembly GCA_963583905.1. NCBI lineage: Eukaryota > Metazoa > Arthropoda > Insecta > Coleoptera > Cerambycidae > Stenurella > Stenurella melanura. Next base: position 68,435,422 of record OY757313.1, read on the forward strand.
CCTTGGCCGGGACCTTCAAGATCATTTGAAGGTCAAGTCGATTTTTTCAAATAGAACCCCCTACTTTTAACCCCAGAAATGAAACGACCGGACATTTTACGTTCGGATATAATCTCTTGCCCTTACAAAATTGACCTCTAAAGGTCATCTTTACATCATAATTTTGTAAATGCCGAAGGTCATCTCCGAACGTAAATTTTTCCGCTCGTTACATAGCCGGGGTTAAAAGTGGAGAGGTCCCATTTAGAAAAAATCGACTCGACCTTTAAATGAACTTGAAGGTCATTAAGGTCAAATCCAAGGTCACCGTCAGATACCCAGGGAAATTTTCTATAACTTTCGTATTTAAATTTTTTTCTGGAATTCGTATTTTTCAACTTAACCTGCTGTACCCATACTTTTATACCACCCTCTTTACCTTCTTAACCGTGGTCTGGCGTGTGCGTCAGAAAAATGTCCAGATAGACCGCTGATCTAGAAGTTTGTGACCCGTGTACATCCTTTGTTTTGTGGCTGATATATGTCCACGGTTCTTATTGGTTAGGTTAGTTCTCTTTTTAAATTAATTTTTATGTATTAAATTGTAGCTGGCTGTATGGCTCTGGGCCTTTATGCCAAAAATAAATAGCTGTTAGCCCTCGATGCGTAAGTCTAACATATGACAATTTGTTTATAGTGATCCCCCTCTTTATATAACTGTTACTTCAAGGTAATATTTTGTAAACTTAATATAAATATTATTTTATAGCAAATAAATATTATTTGGATTATTTATTCATTTTTATTTGCAAAATAATAATACGATTTGTATTGGTTTTTAAGAACATGGGCACTGGGAATTGGCTTGGAGAGATTTATTGATTATACACACAAAAAAGTGGTCATGTACTAATGAGTCGAGCGCCATATTTCTTTGCATTTTAGTGCATTGAATACGAACGAATCCGCGAACCAATTTACTCCATATTATCAACATTTCTAGTAAATTTAAGATCAACAATCGATTAAAATAAAATTTTCATAAAGTCCTTCATAGCAGGAAGGAGTCTGTATGTATTTGATACAGATTTCGACCCGCTGTATCCGTACTTGCCAAAATACCATTTTTTGTGTCGGGGGTCTTTAAATTTTAAATGTTATATTATTTTCCATTTTTATTATTACATGATTAACTAACTACCTATCAAGTTGAAGATATTAAAAAAAAAAAATTTAAATGCGCATCTGATAAACATTAATATTATGTGTGAAATAACACCGGACCCTTCACCATTTCTTAGAACACAACGGCCGTTATACTGAGTGTTTAACAATGAAACCTTAAAATCTTGGAAACGTGTAACATGCGGAATGCTCAATAGCATCCTTCGTTACATTGTTAATATTTATTAGAAAAATTATAAGTTATCGGAAATATTATTCCCACAAACTTTAGTACTAATAGAGTGCCCTTACTTCTTAGACTATGATTAACATACGTCATCTGTCAGCAGTTAAAGTTCGCGAATACTAGATAGCGCACTAGGAATGATATTTCAACTAAATAACGCCGGGTGAAACTCTTTCTCGTTGAACCATTGAACTAGTTAGACGTATTTATAATTTTGTTTGACCTGTAATGGGGATGTTAGAATTTGAAAAACCTCGTGATGATCACATGAGGTAAGGTTTTAATAATTATACCGGTAAATGCCATCTAACATTTGAAATATTGTTTCAGGTTTTTCTTATATTCTTATAAATTAAGAATAAAGTTCTTAATAACAAAACTTATTGACGTCTAATGATTTTAACGTAGAAGTATTTCAACGTTATATTAGTTGCTTTAAGCAAGATTTGAGATTATCTACATTCAATTAGCGATACCTACTATGTTTTCCACTAAGCAAACAATATTCATATGAAGTCAACTTTTCTATACTACATTTTGAATTGGGATATACGAAAACATTCTGAGCGATGAGATTTTCTTCATTTTGTCTTGGCGACAAATCTTGTACGGACGTTTTTACGATTTCATAACCTCAAAATGGAATTAAAGCAGCCACATGTGAAACAACTTTTAATCCATAATCATCGGAGAACAGGATCACATTTAGGAATTTCCTTAATCAGGATAACCAAATAAAAGATAAGTACTTTTGATTACTACATGTAAAAGGGATTATTTTCACATGATTGTAGTTTTGGGTCATAAAAGCCAAGTGTCTAAATTTAAAATATGAGATTCAAGCTAAATCTATTATAATTTTTTTGTTAGATTGTATTTTAAATACGCTGTTATAATTAATCCGTTGTCGTACATTAATTCATAGTTGCTTATATCTTAAATTCATTGTCGCACATATTTCATCGTAGTATTAATTTCGTGGTTAATTTTATAGTGATTCCTTACTGTAAATATTTTATCGTAGTATTGTAATGCATTTATGTTGGTAACATAGTAAGTCGTGGTTCATTTTGATGGTAACGAGAGTGTTTAGGGTTTATGAACTTTGAGATAATGTTACGAGACATATTTGTTGTAATATAGTATTTTGTCTCTCGTAAAGGATCGCAAGTTCCTAATTTTGTTGTAATATATGATTTTTAATATTGAGATAAATTTGCGAGACTTATCTTCTGTAATATTGTTATTTTGTCTCTCGTAAAAGATCTCAAGTTTATCTAATTTGTGTAATATATGATTTCAGTATTGAGGTAAAAGTTACGGGACGTATCTTTTGTAATATATTTTTGGTTCTCGTATACGCCTCAAATTTATTTTGCTGTTGAGCAAATTGTAATATAGGGTATCTTGTAATATAGTATATTTTTGTAATACTTATAGTTTCTCTTGTATATATGTAACTTTTGTCTTTTGTTTATCTTTCTCTTTGATTTTCCTTGATTACACTAAGTAATCAATAGCGCCCAAGCCTTGAACTCGACGCCCTTTTGCTCTCCGTATCTTTACTGTGCTAGCCAGGTGAAACCAGACACGCTAACCACGTCGCTCGTAGGGTGGCCCAAACTGGAACGACTTGGGCAACATGAAACCTTTCAAAACAACGCCACAAACGGCATATCCGATTTCCACCAAATATGACTAAGAACTACCTCGCAAGTACTAGCTTTTGAAGCAAGAAAACCGCTTTCAAATTGGTTCAGCCGTCTTGGAGCTAGGATGCTACAGACAGACGCATACTAACACAGAGACAAAGGCTTAAAACTTATAGCACCCTTCCTTTTTTCGTATGAGATTAATGAAACAGAAATTAAATTATATGAGCCCACATTTTAAAATATTTCATAAAACCGAAACTAATCTGAAAGTTCAGGTAAGAGCATATTAAATTTGAACAGTGAAGCGGAGCTCAGTAGTTATCGCATTTAGCTTGCAGATGGGGCTGATAAGCGGGTTCGAATCCTGCTTAATGCGAAGTAATTTTAATTACAAAACTATCTCCAAGAAGTGGTTCGTATTCCTTCATAGACTGTAGGGCCCCGTTTCCCTTTACTTAACAAAAAAGAAATTCTAGATTTGCAGGGAGTTATTTACCTCGGTGGAGCAAGAAAGTATTTAAGGAAACAAGATTGAGTTGGTTGAGAACGTACTTTGATTTTTGTTTTTTTTTTTATTTACTGTTTGAATGAGTACATTTTTACAATTAGCTGTATATCATTTTTTTAAATTTTTGTATATTTTAATAAGACTTGCGATTGTCTAAGAGAGAGCAATCAGGTAGGGAAATATTTATCATTGTTGATTATACCTTTCCTCTTAGCAATATATTGCGAAGATACTATAATATTACCGAAAGAGAACTATGACAATAGAAAAGTTATGAATTTTCACTTAGTGATTTAGGTGTTGATAAATTTAAAAACTATGTGAATATTCATAGTTCAATAACTGAAATTATGAATGATAGTTTTTAATGTAACGTGTTGTAGTTCCATGTAGATACTCTTACAGTTTTTTGCAATGTGCGGGTTTAGAAAACCTCTGCCTTACTTCCATATCCAGATTTTCAATCTAAGTCTCTTTATTAAAGGAAAACTTGACGATATTTGCACTCTAGTATGTGGAAATAATTGGTCATAGAATTTTAATAATATTTGGGGCAGCTGTCATAAAAAATTGAGGCGTTGGTTTCTAGTACATACGCCAAAAATGAAGTTTCTGGACTCGTATTAGCTTCCTCTACTAATTTTACACAATTACATCCCACCCCTTCTACAAAATTACCACAATCAGACGTCATTACAATACATACCTGTACCAAATTTCAAATGAATATCTCAATATTATTTTACACAACCCTTTATCAACAGAGTGGGGAAAGTAGGGGGGGGGGGTTCAAAAGTATAAAAAATAAATCTGAGGCCTTGGCTCCTAGTATATACACCAAACCTCAAGTTTCGGTACTCTTACCACCTTGCTTTACTCATTTTCCTCTATCTACCTCTACTTACCCCCCACTTCTTCAACGGAATCATCTCAAACTATAAACTAGTTCCAGATGTCGTTATAATACATACGTGTATCAAATTTCAAGTGAATATCTAAATTTCACTTTATCAATTTTTTTAATAATGTAGTGGACGAGATGGAGGGGTTGAAAAATGTTATAAAAAAATTGAGGCCTTGGCTTCTAGTTTCTGTACTCTTACCAGCTTGCTTTATTTATTTTCCCCTTTTTACCTCAATGTAACCTCCAACCGTTCAGCGGAATCAACTCAAAGTATAATGTAACTACAGGTTAAGTGTTAGAGTAGCCTTTGGCTAAACTTCGCCGAGCATCCCCTAACATCTCTAACATATTGTAAATACATTTTCTTTGTATTTCATTTGCAAAAATAAAGACGATTTATTATTATTATTATTATTATTATTATTATTATTATTATTATTATTATTATTATTATTATAGATGTCTTTATAATACAATCATGTAAAAAATTTCAAGTAAAAATTTAAATTTTCTTTTATTAACCCTTTTCATAATGGAGTGGCGGTGTGATGAAGAGTTGAAACATGTTATAAAAAAAATCTCAGGCTTTGGCTTCTAGTTTGTTTTACTTATTTTCCCCCTATCTACCCCTATTTAACCCCCAACCCTTCAACGTAATCATCTCAAAATGTAATCTAGTTCCAGGTGTCGCTATAATATACAGGGCGTTTCAGTTAAAAGTCCCCAGGCCATTATCTCTAAAATTAATAAAGATATTTTATTTTTGTAAATGGCAGATTATTGATACTAAAGAAAGGTTTAAATAACGGTAATTAGAATTTTTCCTCAACAGCACACAGAGATGGCGCTGCGATGCAAAACTATTTTTTGATGGCTGGAACCTTGAAACATAAGTCATGTGCAAACAAGCCGTTTTGGAGTTACATGAGTTTCTTTCATTAATGCCAGTACACGTGAATTTTGATAAATCCCTATAATTTATTTATTATTTATTATAGAATATTGGTTACCAAACACTTTTTTTCAAGATAAGAAAAGTGATATAATACACTATCATAAAATTATGTTTACCACTTCCGGCCAAACCGGAACTAACATGATGAACCAATATCCATATGTTCCTACATATTACATTTTTTTTTCTAATAACGCTTCTAATAAAACGGCTCCCAAAACTTGAAGTAAGTAAGACAACAAAGAAAATACACACTAATTTAGAATGGTAATGAAAAATCTACTTAAGAGATATTAGTAGGCTTTGATTTAATTTTAAGTTTGACAGTTATTAAACAAAGTTTGTAGTTGGTGCATTTCAATCATAGTTTCAAACAGAAATAGTGTACTTAGAAACAATTCAAAGCAAATTAATCCAAATAAGGCAATAAAAAAAAAAATAAATTTAAAAAATGGTTAGATACACCAATGAAGATAAGTTAAATATGATTTTAATATACGGTGAATGCAAAAGAAATTCCTGACAAGCAAAACGATTGTTTTGTTTACTATTTCTAAATAGACCTACACCCGATAAAAAAACATTTATCATGCTGTTTAAAAATTTAAGAAACTGGGGCAGTTTTAAGAAAACTATTCGTAACAGAAATAGGCCAGTTAGAAACGATGAAAATACAGCCTTGGTGTTAAATAGTATTGTCAACAATCCTCAATGTTCTCTCCGGAAATTGGCATCGGAAACTAATCTGTCGATATCTTCGTGCCATAGAATATTAAAATCAAATAAATACCATCCATACAAATTAAAATTGATCCATCATTTAAGGCCTGGTGATTATGAACGAAGATTACATTTTCTAGCTGAATTTTCAGTTCTTTCTGAAGAATGCCCAATTTATTTAAAAAATGTGCTCTGGAGCGATGAAAGCCGTTTTCACAACAACGGAGTTGTGAGTAAGCATAACTGCCGATACTGGTTACAAAATAATCCTAGATGGATGAGAATGACCCGAAATCAGGTAACTTTTGGAGTTAACGTGTGGTGTGGAATATTAAATTCATATATTATTGGACCATATCTATTCCATGGGACTTTAAATGGAAGAAAATATGAGATATTTTTGCGAAATGTATTGCCAGGATTATTAGAGACTATCCCTCATAACCAGGAGAATATTTGGTTTCACCAAGATGGTGCACCACCCCATAACTCAGTACTAGTCAAATATTGTCTTAATGAAATGTACCCTCAGAGATGGATTGGTACTAACAGATGGCCAGCACGATCACCTGACTTGACTCCATTAGATTTTTACCTTTGGGGGTATTTAAAAAGTGTAGTGTACATTGAACCCATTGAGGATATGGCCGATTTGTATAATAAAATATATGCAAGTGTTGCTGCTATAAATAGACATACGTTACAAAAAGTTTGCAATGAAGAGTTACTGAAACGGTACAATATGTGTATTCATGAAGAATGGAGAAATTTTGAACATATGATATAATAAGTACCTACTAATAAGAAAGAAATTAGTTTAATTTCATTTTTAATAATATTTCGATAGTTTTTAAATGTTTGTTTATAAAACTTTTGTTTACGTTCTTTACTGAATTGTTAATATAAATTTAGCCCATTCTAAATTAGTGTGTATTTTCTTTGTTGTCTTACT